>LR994591.1:8318590-9705590 GCA_905187575.2 Celastrina argiolus
CTTATGTAGCACACTGTATATTATCGTATATTATCGTATATAACTCGTCTTTTTTGACGTCCACTCATACTGGTACTTATGTAGCACACTGTATATTATCGTATATTATCGTATGTAACTCGTCACTTTTGAGGTCCACTCATACTGGTACTTATGTAGCACACTGTATATTATCATATATTATCGTATATAACTCGTCACTTTTGAGGTCCACTCATACTGGTACTTATGTAGCACACTGTATATTATCGTATATTATCGTATATAACTCGTCACTTTTGAGGTCCACTCATACTGGTACTTATGTAGCACACAGTATATTATCGTATATAACTCGTGCATAGTACTATTCTTAGTACGACCATTCAGCGTGGTAATCAAGTGGTGTGCGTATATTATCATATATGCCTTGTGCATTGTGCTTTCTTGCTACGTCCTTTTTTAACCGTAATCATATGGCACATTATATATTTTCATTGATATATCCCACCGATTCTTCCTTTCTGTCAGCTAAATTAACTTAAAAACCACAACATTACTGTAGACCATTGCGTGTTATTTTTATTTAATATTTGGTTAGTCTGTTAGATCAGCTGTATGCCGTTCTGCACGCAATTTATTTTCTATCTTAACCTAGCATTCATAGACTGCGAAACAACATTTAACCGCGTGCCCCGTAAACAAGATTTTAGAGCAAGAGCTAGAAGTCTAGGTCGCAGATCAGGACATGACGGTAAGCACATGTAGGTAGCTGTAGTATCTAGAGATTGCTTTCGTACAGGTACGGCCGAGCGGCAAGAGATGAGAGTAAGTACATGTAGGTAGCTGTAGTATCTAGAGATTGCTTTCGTACAGGTACAGCCGAGCGGCAAGATATGAGAGTAAGTACATGTAGGTAGCTGTAGTATCTAGAGATTGCTTTCGTACAGGTACTAGGCCGAGCGGCAAGAGATGAGAGTAAGTACATGTAGGTAGCTGTAGTATCTAGAGATTTCTTTCGTAAAGGTACTAGGCGGAGCGGCAGGATATGAGAGTAAGTATATGGAGGTAGCTGTAGTATCTAGAGATTGCTTTCGTACAGGTACGGCCGAGCGGCAAGAGATGAGAGTAAGTACATGTAGGTAGCTGTAGTATCTAGAGATTGCTTTCGTACAGGTACTAGGCGGAGCGGCAAGATATGAGAGTAAGTACATGTAGGTAGCTGTAGTATCTAGAGATTGCTTTCGTACAGGTACTAGGCCGAGCGGCAAGAGATGAGAGTAAGTACATGTAGGTAGCTGTAGTATCTAGAGATTGCTTTCGTACAGGTACGGCCGAGCGGCAAGAGATGAGAGTAAGTACATGTAGGTAGCTGTAGTATCTAGAGATTGCTTTCGTACAGGTACTAGGCGGAGCGGCAAGATATGAGAGTAAGTACATGTAGGTAGCTGTAGTATCTAGAGATTGCTTTCGTACAGGTACTAGGCCGAGCGGCAAGAGATGAGAGTAAGTACATGTACGTAGCTGTAGTATCTAGAGATTGCTTTCGTACAGGTACTAGGCGGAGCGGCAAGATATGAAAGTAAGTACATGTAGGTAGCTGTAGTATCTAGAGATTGCTTTCGTACAGGTACTAGGCGGAGCGGCAAGATATGAGAGTAAGTACATGTAGGTAGCTGTAGTATCTAGAGATTGCTTTTGTACAGGTACTAGGCCGAGTGGCAAGAGATGAGAGTAAGTACATGTAGGTAGCTGTAGTATCTAGAGATTGCTTTTGTACAGGTACTAGGTGGAGCGGCAAGATATGAGAGTATGTACATGTAGGTAGCTGTAGTATCTAGAGATTGCTTTTGTACAGGTACTAGGCGGAGCGGCAAGACATGAGAGTAGGTACATGTACGTAGCTGTAGTATCTAGAGATTGCTTTCGTACAGGTACTAGGCGGAGCGGCAAGATATGAAAGTAAGTACATGAAGGTAGCTGTAGTATCTAGAGATTGCTTTCGTACAGGTACTAGGCGGAGCGGCAAGATATGAGAGTAAGTACGTGTAGGTAGCTGTAGTATCTAGAGATTGCTTTTGTACAGGTACTAGGCCGAGTGGCAAGAGATGAGAGTAAGTACATGTAGGTAGCTGTAGTATCTAGAGATTGCTTTTGTACAGGTACTAGGTGGAGCGGCAAGACATGAGAGTAGGTACATGTAGGTAGCTGTAGTATCTAGAGATTGCTTTTGTACAGGTACTAGGCCGAGCGGCAAGAGATGAGAGTAAGTACATGTAGGTAGCTGTAGTATCTCTAGATTGCTTTTGTACAGATACTAGGCGGAGCGGCAAGACATGAGAGTAGGTACTAGTAGCATAGCTGTAGTATCTATAGATTGCTTTCGTACAGGTACTAGGTGGAGCGGCAAGATATGAGAGTATGTACATGTAGGTAGCTGTAGTATCTAGAGATTGCTTTCGTACAGGTACTAGGCGGAGCGGCAAGATATGAGAGTAAGTACATGTAGGTAGCTGTAGTATCTAGAGATTGCTTTCGTACAGGTACTAGGCCGAGCGGCAAGAGATGAGAGTAAGTACATGTAGGTAGCTGTAGTATCTAGAGATTGCTTTCGTACAGGTACTAGGCCGAGCGGCAAGAGATGAGAGTAAGTACATGTAGGTAGCTGTAGTATCTAGAGATTGCTTTCGTACAGGTACGGCCGAGCGGCAAGAGATGAGAGTAAGTACATGTAGGTAGCTGTAGTATCTAGAGATTGCTTTCGTACAGGTACTAGGCGGAGCGGCAAGATATGAGAGTAAGTACATGTAGGTAGCTGTAGTATCTAGAGATTGCTTTCGTACAGGTACTAGGCGGAGCGGCAAGATATGAGAGTAAGTACATGTAGGTAGCTGTAGTATCAAGAGATTGCTTTTGTACAGGTACTAGGCCGAGCGGCAAGAGATGAGAGTAAGTACATGTAGGTAGCTGTAGTATCTAGAGATTGCTTTCGTACAGGTACTAGGCGGAGCGGCAAGATATGAGAGTAAGTACATGTAGGTAGCTGTAGTATCTAGAGATTGCTTTCGTACAGGTACTAGGCGGAGCGGCAAGATATGAGAGTAAGTACATGTAGGTAGCTGTAGTATCTAGAGATTGCTTTCGTACAGGTACGGCCGAGCGGCAAGAGATGAGAGTAAGTACATGTAGGTAGCTGTAGTATCTAGAGATTGCTTTCGTACAGGTACTAGGCGGAGCGGCAAGATATGAGAGTAAGTACATGTAGGTAGCTGTAGTATCTAGAGATTGCTTTTGTACAGGTACTAGGCCGAGCGGCAAGAGATGAGAGTAAGTACATGTAGGTAGCTGTAGTATCTAGAGATTGCTTTTGTACAGGTACTAGGCGGAGCGGCAAGACATGAAGCGATAGTGTGCGCTTCACCTGCTTGTGCAATACGATAGCTAACTAAATATGATGCCTCCGTGGCCTTTTCATTGATAGTTTGTGTTACATGCATAATTTTTTTTTGAATTTCCAATAACTGTTCTTTTCTGCGAACAAAAAATTCTTTATTCTTGTCTCTAGACTCGGGGTGTACAGTTTCTAAATATCGGCAATTTGGCAGGTGCTATGGAACTATTAGGAAGCAGTTTACTATATAGCATGCAGAGAGGTGAGCCGTTGGAATCAACAAATCCGAAACTGATAAATGATTCATCATATTTCCTTTTTTTCGTCTTTGAAACCGTGGAACTTGACGTCGTGGCATCATCGTCTGGATCGGTAATTGCTGCATGCTCCGCGCGTACTGCTTTTGAACATTCAGCGTCATTAGAAGATGATGTTGCAACACGTTTAACGCCTTTAAGCCAACGTTCCATTCTTCTTTATTAATAATGTTACATCGTCAGGATGGTGGGGTCAAAATAATTCACAAGGTAGGAACTTATCGCTCCGAACGCTTCAACTGACTGACGAGGCGCGACGCGCGATCGCCGCTTTTATACTTAGTCCTAGACGCAATCTCGAACATTCTCAAAAATACTCGAGTCGGCGCCTTTGATAAACAAAAAGCGGAAATAAAAATACAAAAATGCGTTGTAAACAATCTCGACTTTATGTTTTGAAGTTAGAGCCGAAAGTCGCTTGTTCACAACTATAATGTCTAATTCAGAGGCAGCTTTTATCAAAGGACGCGCGCTCACAATTATTAGTAGGTATGCGCGTGGCGGCGGCGTGAAGTTCGCACTTCTGTGTCGGGGCTGTCTCGGGGTAAAACTTTAACAAGGCTATTTGAACTTAGAGCGGAGTTTCGAATGTTCCTTTCAGCTGATACTTCTTTTAATTTGAAAGACCGTTTGTATGATAGAACTTGGTTGTTCCGATTGTCTTTTATGGCGGATATCTTTCAAAAACTAAACGAATTGAATTTATCATTGCAAGGTAAACAGACAACAGTGTTCCAGGCCTATAACAAAATATCTGCCTTCAAAAGAAAATTAGATTTTTGGATTGTTTGCGTTGATAAGAGAGAAATAGAAAGCTTTACGTTACTCAGTGAGTTTGTTAGCGATAACGACTCAGAAATGTTTCAAGATGATATGTTTAAAGAATTGGTCCAATATCTCACTTCGATGCGCGCATCTTTTGAAAAGTATTTTCCCGAAGAACAGAATACAAAAATAAAACTGAATTCATGGATTCATAATCCTTTTTTAACCAACTTGCAAAAGCCCGAAAGTATTTCAAACGAGATATATGAATCTCTTTTAGAAATGTCATCAGACATAAGTATGGAGTCACTGTTCAAAACGATGCCTCTCAAAGATTTTTGTGCAGAATTCGTAATGAATATCCAATGCTTGGCAAAATGGCTCTGAATATTCTTCTCCCGTTCCCAACAACATATTTGTGCGAAACAGGATTCTCAACGTATGCAGTAACGAAAACAAAATATCGCAATAGACTGGACGCCGAACCTGATATGAGACTGCAACTGTCTTTTATCAAACCTGACATCAACCAATTAATGAAAAATAAAAAACAGTTTCATACCTCCCATTAGTTAGATTTTTTCTTTTTTAATATCTTGTAATAATGTACTTGCCATGTGGCATGTTAAAGTAAGTAATAATTAGTAACTGTTACATTATACATACTTTTATTATCTTTATTAATAAAGAATACACTTTTAAAAACTATTATTTTATTGTAGGGTTCCGTCAAGTATTTTGCTTTCCAAAAGGGTTCCGCCACCAAAAAAAAATTGAGAACCGCTGGTTTAACATATAATAACAGTTTTTTTTATTTCTAATTGAGCAAAACGACAAAAAAAAACTTAGAAAATAATAATCAGTCTTATAAAATCGCATACACTGCAGCGTCGTCACGGCGCCCGGCCGGCTAATAACTGTCGAGATACTGAAAACAAAACATTACCACACAACTCTCACCCCGCACCTTGAGCGGCCTCTCATCGATGCTGATTTGTTTCTTTTGGCGGACGCAATTAAATCCATCCTTTATATTGATTAAAACATAAAATATTTGTGATATATACAGTACCTAACCTTGAGCGGCCTCTGATCTCTGCCGATTTGTTTCTTTTGGCGGACGCAATTAAATCCATCCTTTATATTGATTAAAACATAAAATATTTGTGATATATACGGTACCTAACCTTGAGCGGCCTCTGATCTCTGACGAATTGTTTCTTTTGGCGGACGCAATTAAATCCATCCTTTATATTGATTAAAACTTAAAATATTTGTTTTATATACGGTACCTAACCTTGAGCGGCCTCTCATATCTGACGATTTGTTTCTTTTGGCGGACGCAATTAAATCCATCCTATATTGATTAAAACATAAAATATTTGTGATATATACGGTACCTAACCTTGAGCGGCCTCTGATCTCTGCCGAATTGTTTCTTTTGGCGGACGCAATTAAATCCATCCTTTATATTGATTAAAACTTAAAATATTTGTGATATATACGGTACCTAACCTTGAGCGGCCTCTGATCTCTGCCGAATTGTTTCTTTTGGCGGACGCAATTAAATCCATCCTTTATATTGATTAAAACTTAAAATATTTGTGATATATACGGTACCTAACCTTGAGCGGCCTCTGATCTCTGACGATTTGTTTCTTTTGGCGGACGCAATTAAATCCATCCTTTATATTGATTAAAACATAAAATATTTGTGATATATACAGTACCTAACCTTGAGCGGCCTCTGATCTCTGCCGATTTGTTTCTTTTGGCGGACGCAATTAAATCCATCCTTTATATTGATTAAAACATAAAATATTTGTGATATATACGGTACCTAACCTTGAGCGGCCTCTGATCTCTGACGAATTGTTTCTTTTGGCGGACGCAATTAAATCCATCCTTTATATTGATTAAAACTTAAAATATTTGTTTTATATACGGTACCTAACCTTGAGCGGCCTCTCATATCTGACGATTTGTTTCTTTTGGCGGACGCAATTAAATCCATCCTATATTGATTAAAACATAAAATATTTGTGATATATACGGTACCTAACCTTGAGCGGCCTCTGATCTCTGCCGAATTGTTTCTTTTGGCGGACGCAATTTAAATCCATCCTTTATATTGATTAAAACTTAAAATATTTGTGATATATACGGTACCTAACCTTGAGCGGCCTCTGATCTCTGACGATTTGTTTCTTTTGGCGGACGCAATTAAATCCATCCTTTATATTGATTAAAACTTAAAATATTTGTGATATATACGGTACCTAACCTTGAGCGGCCTCTGATCTCTGACGATTTGTTTCTTTTGGCGGACGCAATTAAATCCATCCTTTATATTGATTAAAACATAAAATATTTGTGATATATACGGTACCTAACCTTGAGAGGCCTCACATCTCTGCCGATTTGTTTATTTGGCGGATGCAATTAAATCCATCATTAATATTGATTAAAATTAAAAAAAAATCTGATATTCGGTATCATCAAACGCGGAGAATTGAACAGTGACAAAATCGCGTATACAATATACGCCGCACAAAGCGACCTCGCGGTGCGTGCGGCAAGTCGCTGAACTAAATTATGCGCCGGATTTTATTCCCGAAGCAAAAATACGTCCATGCCAAAATTTTTACCAGACACTGGTACAGTAATATGACGGCTACAGAAAAAAAATCAGGGCTCGTCAATCTTGCGTCCGTATACAGGACGCAGTAAATCGGGTAGACGCATTATGGTCGGTAAAAGCCGCCATGTTCGACGCAGCATAGGTAGTGGGATCTATATATATATATATATATATATATATATATATATACAGCGTGTAAAAATAGCAGTCACTATAACTTTCAGATACGATTATACTACCTTTCCTCATTTCGGAAATGTATTTTTTTTATATATTTTTTTACCATTTCTTAATTTAAAAAAAAATACATTTCTAGAATGAGAAAAGGTAATATAATCATATCCCACAGTTATAGTGACTGCTCTTTTTATACTCTTTATATAATATATACAGGCTGTAAAAAGAGCAGTCACTACAACTTCGTGGGGGAATTACCAGGCAAGAGATATATGCATTGCTACTAGTCATTTGATTTTAATCCACTGTTTTAAAAACTTTCAATAGGCAATCTACAATGTGCACAACACAGCGATCAGCTGATTACGCTGAGAGGTCTATAGCACGCGTTAGACGTTCATTACGTACTAGGGCAAAAATTATAAAATTTAATTATTTAATGCAGAACGTTGTTCCAAACAGTTTAGCCTTGCGACTAAAATAAATAGCAAAAAAAATATTTTTTTTACAATGAAGATATGAATTTTTTGTATTTTTTGTATTCTTTGAAATATGTATTTCAAAGAATACAAAAAATAAAGTTTCTAGAATCAGTCGAGGTCCTATAATCATATCCCAAAGTTATAGTGACTGCTCTTTTTTTATACCCGTTATATTATATACATTTTGTTTAATTTTTTACAGTTTACTTCACACTACACAGGAAACTTTTGTCTATCGATGATTCATACAGGATGTTACAAAAAAAAAAATATTCATTTAAATAAACTTGTTTATTATTTTTGAAGTTATTTTTTTTCCTTGTTGGCAATGGGACTTGTTGGCTTGAATGGTAGGGGGCTAATTTTCTTTTTTTAGACTTTTTTTAATTTTTTTGTTGACAGCCTCTGTTACTGTGGGTCTCTAATGGGTATATTTCTCAGATATCTAGGATCCACTAATTCTGGTAGTATGCAATCCATATAGAAGTCTTTCAGCTTTTTTTTTCTGTCTTTCCTCGGCGTTTCTCTCTAAATGCTGGAGAATTCAAAAAATACTCTTTTTGAATTCTCCAGCATAATATCTTCAGCCATATCCGGTTTTGAGCAATTTTCCCCATAGTTTGTTCCATCTTGGGTCAATCTCCTCTAAATATTTCAGAGTCAGTTTCCGACTCTTCATTCGTTTTTCTTCGTTCCGTTTAATTTCGTTGCGTGGACTTTTTCCAACAATTGATTTATCCAGAACGGATAAAGGTTTTTGAGTATTGAATGATACTTTTCTGGTACCTAATATTCTTCATTTGGTTGTGTTTTTTCTGTATTTCAAAGAATACTCTGTATCTGTACTTAATGCTAAAAATCTATTACAAAAATTTGTAAGTAAATGATTCCGGCATTCTACTTTTTCAACGGTATAATTTTCATAAGGTCTAGATTGGATTATTTTTGAATACGTGCTGGCGTCCCCGTCCGATATTTAACGCGCATTTCTATACTTTTTTTAAACCCTTGCACCAAGATCTCAGACTACATTCCTGTAGACGGTCCTAAAAGAAAAAACTAAATTTAGTGTTGATTTATTATTAATTATGAAATAGTATAACTATTAGTTATACCTCAGTCAGAGTAATATAATAGTACCTAATACACGTAGAAAACAGGGAAATAAAGGGTACTACGAGTCAAAAAAAAGCTAGTAAATTACCAGAATAATTTTTGTAGCATGTGTGATCTTTTGCCTCTTTACCCTTGTTCTGAGCTAGGACACAAATACAGCAATATTTATTTTTAATGCCATTTTTTATTTTTTAACAACAAAAAAACCCAAGTCAATGAACTGTAAAGGCAAAATCACGAATCACTTTACACGCAGTAGGAGCCAATATTTTGTTGACTAAAGACATGGTTTTTTTAATATTTTTTACGGCTTCCTTTATTGATAATTAACTCAGGTTCATAGCTTCAGAGCTATGGCATATTTCCATGGCAAGCAATTTTTTTAACATTATGTATAACTGTAGGTTTAACTGTATAATAGTGTAGCAGTAAAGAGTAATTGTTTGATGTCTCTGTGATAAGTATTCTGTATGATAAACATTTACATTACAATGACACTGTCTGTACCTAGACTATAATTGTAAATAATTATGCATCTGATGATCATCATAATTTTTATCTTTTCTGTACACGCAGTAGTATCTCGGAATCTTGGGATCTTTTGGGGACTTTCCGCGGTTCCATAGACTTAAAAGTAGGTACCTATTAACTCAATAGCGACCAACTCCTAATAGAACCTATCGTCACCAGGAATACAGCTTCATATCTAATTTTAAGTCTATGGGACCGCGGGAAATTCTTTACATTATAGGTACAATATCAAAAAATATGTCTATTTTATAATTAGATAGGTACCTACTTACTTTTGAATATCATTTGCTTTGGCTTCTTTTGCTTTTGTCTGATTTGCAACACGAGTTCTTCTTTTATATAGCAACTTCAATAATCGTTTGTTACTTTGTTTCGGAATACTTTTATTACCTATGTTTGTTTCAAAGTCGAACCGTAATCACACAACATGTGCAAACTATAATAAACAATAATTTATACAAGCCGGTAATGTCAATTGTCACTTGTCAAATCAAAACAAGACCACGCGAGATTGTATTACTCTTATCTGCTTATTTACTGTGCGCGCCGTGCGGAACGGCAACGCTGCATTGTACATGGGTTGCATCGAACTGGCAACGTTGCATTCCATAACTAAACGCCTGATTAAATGTTGTGAGCAAATACTTTACTAGTGGTGTTTGATTTACAGTAGGCACCAAAGACCTTTTATGATATAACTTCTATTTTGCAATAGTATTTGTTACAAATCGACAATGAACACCAAGATACAAAGTAAAGAAGCATGCATGCAACGATTCATTATAAACGGATAAGCCAAACCAAAAATAAATCCATCCTAAAATATTCATTTTACGCGAGTCATAGCATTTTCTAAAATGTATTTCTGATTACTGAGTAAAGATCGTCAAAATTATCGACAACAACAATATACTTCAAGATACACTTTATAATTACACAAAATTTCTTTATTTCCCCAGTCTGTAATTTAGCTGAGAAACATAGCCTAAAAGTCGTGAAAAACGCATTTTGCTTGACCATTCGCCTTAAACAGAGCGGACGTAAAATCAGTCAGGTGATTCAGGAGAAATTTAGTTCATTTTTTCCCGCAGTGATGCTAGTAGTCACCAAAACAAACAAATGACATGTCGCACCAAATGAAACCGAAAATGAAAATAGTTGATATTTTCATTTGGTGCGACATGTCATGTCCGCATTTGTGAGAACCTTTTAGGTTGCGAACCTATTGGTCAAACCTACCCGTACCAAACATTCAACGACTATGCTAAAGGGAGTTCAGTCAAGACATTTAACATTACATTATACAACTTGACTAGTTGTCCTTTAGTCATTCAATTAATTGTCGTCTATTCATTAACTCACTAGTCGTTAAATTAAACTGCTGATTCAATCAGATGACTGCGACATAAACATATTTTGCTGTGCGTTGTGTTACGTAAAGTAGAGCACTGCGTGATTCACATTTCGTTATTGTATATAACCAGAAATTATTGATTCTGTCAAAGTATTTTCGAGAATTAATATAATATGAGCGTACCCAAAGTTATAAAATCCAAAGGTTATTTGTTGTTTTTGTATTTTATGTATATGTAATTTGCGCACTTTACATGTAAGTTTTTTTATTAAACTACCTTCAAAGAATTCAGTTTTTTATTTCAATTTTTAATTAAATAACAATAAACTTATACAAAAGTGGTATTTACCTGTTGTAAAAGTAGATACAGAATGTGTTAGATGTGCTACCTCCATCCTGTCCTCCATTTGGGCGTACTCTCTTAACTTATCCTTATCTATCCTTGTAGGCAATTCCTTAATTGTCCAAGTTTGTAGATCAATAATTTTTTCAACAATATTGAATACCATTTCTGGTATAATTTGTAAAACTTTTTGAATATAGTAAATTAATTCATTGCTATAGTATTGAGAGACGGACACCAAGTCTTCGCTTTGTGCTTGATTGATTCTAAGCAAAGGTATTTCCATAGCACTGGCTAGCTTGAGGAACAGTGCCCTGAGTTTACTGGTTACAGCAGGATTTTCTTTAATATTATTTTGCATGTGAATTGTATATAAATCTATAGTACACCAAGCATAACTAAAATCTGCTACAATTTCCAAAGTAATAAGGGAATCTTCTTTCAATAATGCAGCTCTGAGAACATTTTTGAGAGCATCTTTGCTCTCTGTCAAATATTGGAAGACTGTGGATGTGCTTTTTATGCCATGAAATTCTTCCACCTCTTCCAACACTCTTAGAAGCTGTGTAACTTTCTTTATTGATTTTGAAGTTGGCTCCTCTAGAGATGATATTTGCTTAGCAATATTTTGAAACCATATTGTTAACTTTTCATTTTCACTCACTTTAGCAAAAGGTTGCGACCCAGTAAATAATTGAGATAAATTATTCACAGCTTCCATTGCCATATTTTTATTACTGTTCCATGATTCCATTTTGCTGTCAAGTAATCTTTTAAGATATTCTCTTATTTTAAGCTCCAGTTCTGCAGTGTTAACCAGTAATTCAAGCAGTTTTAATGGATCATAATTGCTCTCTTTTATAACCAACTCTTTGAGCTGTCGACTCTTTTTGTTGTTATCGCAAAATATAACATCATTGTTATGTAAAATCAGCCATCGAATAACATGATTTGCATTTAAAATTACGTTCAGAATTTTGTTAATGTTATCTAACACAAAATCATCATTCAATGTACCTTCTTTTAACAAGTGATATATTTTACTTAAAATTAATTCAACTGAGTTCCCCCTTTTGTTGTAAATTTCTTTTACAGCTTTAGAGTTGCAAGTATTGTGGATAGAACTTTTTGCAGCTTTAAAGTTTTCCCAGTAGTCTATAACATTCATTGTAACACCCATGTATACTGGAATAATCCAGTTACTTGGAAAAAATTTGTCAACAATCTCCCTCATCTTAACTGTGTCTGAATGTAGGTAGTTGGGTGTAAAAAATAAACATACAACCAGCATACTGGACTGTGTGGCAAGGGCAGAGGCCTGGTGTTCAGGTATTGTATATACTGATAATTGATTATAAATGTCTTCAGATCTTAATTTTCCAATCACTTTCTCAACAAAATCTGAATGTATAGGTATTCGACTGAAACATACATTTATAATTTTTTTAATAATAATTAAGTACTGTTATTTTTTTATAAAGAATAATATTTATATCAATATTTTATTACCTAAAATATTCTATAGGATAGTCTGATGGCCTTTTCCCATGAACTTGATCATACCCTGTGTCTCTTAGTAGTTTACAGACATCATCAACATTAGACTGAGATTGGTTAGTGCTGTAACGGTAGAATGCCACAAGTAATCTTTCTCTAACGGGGCCAGAGATATAAAGATCACACAGAAGGAGCATTGCACCATATAAATACAAAGATTCACACTGTAAAAGTATTCACAAAAATATAAACAAATTTTATTATATTTTTTGTATAAAATATTATTAATTGTTGTTTTCTTAGTTTCCTGAATATTGTTTTAATATAGGAGGAGAGATACAGGTAATACTTATGGTAGGTACACTGAATTTACTCTAGAGATGTCAGAAGTTTATACTAACCAGTAATTGTTTACCTTCTACATCTTTCATAACAACTTCAATTGTTTGCTGAATAAATGCCCCGTCATGTAACTGTTCTACAAAAGAATTAAGATCCACAATATATTGATATATATTCTCAAAAAGAAGATAGAATCTTGTAATCAATTCTAGATGCTTCTCCTTCAAGTCATCATCCAGATCATGTAGTTTCTAAAACAATATTGTAAATGTATACTTACAATAAACATAATATATGTTTACTTTGATAATAACATAATAAGGTTTAAATGTTTACGCTGTTTGTAGTAATCTTCTTCTCTTGACTATCAGATATTTTGAAATAGCTGAAGTCCATAATAAGTTCATGGTATTGTTGTAGGAGTTCCTTTGTATCAAGACTGTAAATTAATGAATCCAATGAATAAATTATTTGATGAAACTACACATTTTGAAATAAATGAAATAATTACATACTAAAAGACTCTAGGTATGTTGTCTTTCAATCTCAATATTTCTGCTAATATAGCATTTCCATGAGATACCAGCTTGAGAAGATTTTGTGCACATAAATTGTCTTCAGCCAAGAAGACTCTCATGGTGAAATAAAAACTAATTAAATTATAAAGAGATTATTTTTAAGGAAAACAAACAGGCAATGTCAAGTCAACAACTACCTACCCTAACAAGTCAAAAAGTTATTTGACCATAGATAACACTCGAAAAGATTAAGGAAATAAGTCGTTTATTCATGAACAAGATTACGTCATTATATTGTAAATGTTGCCAATTTCAAAGCATTTATATTTTCTGTTAGCAGGCTAAAGTCGGCTAGATACTTAATGGCCGAGCGTAGGCCAACGCGAGCGTCAGCAAATAGTTGTAAGGCGAGTGCTACCGTCCACACATTCGGTAAATGCACACAAGTGGCCAATGTATGATAAATAATATGTCACATACAATGGTGGCTATAAAAATGTGTTGACGCGATTGGCCGAGCGCTTTGATATTTTGTGCACAAAAAGCGACACCGATCCGAAGTGATGCGAGTGGTCGCGAGTGGTCACGAGTGACCGAGCGTCGAGCGATGACAAGGCAAGGCAAATAAACTGTTTACACGTTAGCGTTAGCCGCCGCTCGGCATCGCTCGGCCAATAAGTATGTATAGGGGGCTTAACAGTAACCGGATGTGATGTAACCTTGTTCAATCTTACGCCCCTTTTTACGAGTTCTTTGATCCTTGTCAAACTAACAAAATAATTGAATGTCTTCGTCCGGCTTTTCACTTTGCAATTCCTAAATATTATATTATTATTAATTTGTGTTTTTGTCTTTTATTTTACACTGTAAGGTAAAAAACCTTACTATTAATGTTACGGAAATTAATTAGACACTTGTTTTAAGAATTTTCTACAATGTTAATTATTGCGAGTGTAAATAATACAAATTGATTTACTGCATAGATTAGAGTAATTTCATAATAGAGATGATTTACTGTTTCCAAACCTCGTCCTAAACACCGGTGGCTCGCTATGGATTTGTTGAAGGCACCGTCAATACAATCTTTGTTGGACTCAGATTTAGAATCAGTAGAAAGCCTACAGTATGTTGAATTTGAGGAGGTAATATATTAAATAATGTATGGTCACTTAAAAATCACAACAGCAATTCCTTATTTTCTCAATGTAATCTACTTAAAATGCACATTTTTCTTGTAACATCCTGTTTGTGTTAGCAAAAATACATTGCTATAAAACTAGTTTTATATTCAATTCATTTAGTAAAGTATCTCCTACTACTGAATAAAATAATATTGAATATTAAACTTTTAATTTCAGTTGGATGAGGTAGAATATGCTTTACCAACAAGTGAGGCTCCTACTCTAGCTGAAGTATTGTCTGCTGAAGAGGTAGATTTTGAAAAACCTGAAAAGGAATATGAGGAGCCAACATCAACATGCTCAGCTCTACAAGTAGACTTTTTACAGGCAACATCCCAGCAACTGACTCAAGCTCAAGTGAGTAATAAGTTTCTCTTAAATGATCTATATAAGCAATGTGTAGCAGAGTAAGTGATAAAAAATTACTGGTGTGATTCTCGAGTTTTGTTTTATCCAAAAATAGTACCAAAAATTTGTTAACTATAAGATTTCGGAAGAAAATGTTATTTGAAACAGTCCTATTTACAAAGATTGGCTTGGCTTTTCTACTCAGCTAGTTTGTAGCCATTATGATTTAAATTAGCTTCAATAAATTAAAAGATTGTGCTGTATATTTGACACCAGGTTTCTGACATACTAACTACACTGCATTATGCAACTTTTAATAAATTGTATTCCCTAGTTGGATATGAACCGGCTTATTTCTATATAAAATAGCTCAGCCTGTATTATTATACTCAATTTCATAGTGTTGCTAATATGGAACAGATCCTGGAGGGAAGAATCTGAATCTAAATATTAAAAAAACCAAGTGCAAAATGTATTCGCGCACAAATGGTTATTCAAAATTGTGAATACACATTTTGTTGTATTTATAACTTTAAAAATAAATTTTAACTATTGGTTCTTAAGATTCAGCATACAGAAGTCGTAGTAATAGGATCCTGATATATGCTATGGGTACGCCGTATGGAACCCTATAAAGGTTTTTTTTTTTTTTCTGTTATTTTAATCTGCGATCGACTTAGTCATAATCAGATGTTTTGGTTTTGATGTTACTTATTTTGGAGAGGCAAATCAACATTTGCTCCCTCAGTTATTCCAATCTACTTTGGCTTTTATTGCCGTTTATCTAGTTGTAGTATTTGCCATCTTTTAAGTCTTATTATTTCCTTCCCAGGGTGTATTAAATCTCTCGCCAACTTGTTTGTGTGAATTCTTAGTCTCTCCTTATATTTAGCACTATATCTGCTTATCTCCTCCTTGACTGATGGCATATATAGTAAATAGCTTAGCCATTATATAGTGGTGCATTTATGTGGTAATAAACAAAATACCTGTTGCAGGAACGATCATCTGCTGGTGTTGCAACTGCATTAAGTGTAGCTTCTAATGGAAGGCTAACAGTGGGTACAGCACACGGCCATTTACTTTCATTCCATGAACAGACATTGCGTTGGGTGTGTGACGCCCACGGTGATAATGGAGCCGTTACCTGTTTGTCATATAATCACGACAGCACGCGCCTACTGGCAGGATTCGCACGTGGGAACGTTATCCAATATGAGAGTGTACGTGGAGTAGTATTACGACGCGTTACCCTCGGAGGAGATACTTGGGGCACTCTGCGAGTCACGTGGGCCGGAACGTCAGGACTGGCTTTAGATACTGGAGGTTCTGTTTGGCTTATAAAATTTTCGAGGCCACTAGGGGTACGATCAGCTAAAGTGTCCTGCATATTTTCTGGATCTCGGGGTGAGGTGGTAGCTATGTCTGCGAGGGATGCTAGAGTACTGGCCCTAGCTACTCTCTCTAGAGTTATCATTGTAGCGGGCGGTAAAGCAGCTGGAATTCGTTTAGATGGACCTTCTGATGTTCTTCCCGTATTGGAATGGTGTGCATTGGATAACAAAGTACTAGTTTCCGCCCGTGCTGGTACTATGCAGTGGCTATTGGTGTCTGTCAATGGGTCATCTATTAACATTCGACCTTTTCAACGTATGGAACTGAAGACGACTCCTTTGTGGCTAGGGTGGCTCGGAGGTAGCTTGGCAATATTTGATTCCAATGAAAATCTTCGATTGTGGGGGGATGAATATGACAAACCTCTTGATTTATCTCAAATAGAACCTGTGTATTCTTCGGCATTTTTCAAGGTACACACACATTGTTATTTAAATAAAATATTATTTTTAAAACTTAATTCAGCTTAAAAAATCAAGGCTTTTTAAAAAAAAAATTATAGTGTGAAATCTATTAACACACCCACCTTCCAGGGCCATTGGACAGACGGGAGAGTGTCACGCGCCATGTGTAAAGCCGGCGAGACGGCTTTAGGCGGTATTTGCGTGTCGGAGGGCGCGCTGTGCCTGCTCGGGCGACGCGGGGTGCTCCGAGTAAAGCCCCGCGACCTCATCGCCAGAGCCCAAGCGTTTATCGCCGGCGGACGGTACCCTCAAGCCTTAAGACTACTTTGCACGAGTCCAGGATCAGATGCAAAGAAACTGGCGCTAGAACTCATAGCGACTATATGCGACAGGCCAAATATATTGAACAACAAGAACATTGCTGTGCAAGTTATCAAATTGTGCTTACAATATGATCTCAGGTATATTTGCTTTTATTTATTTATAACTGATAATTCATAGATCATGATTACGCAAGGTGCCGGAGTAAGAATAACACATCCTATCAACCATCTTACCTGTGGGTATTGTAAAAGGCGACAAAGTGAATATATTACACAGTGTGTCTTATGGTTCATATTGTTATAATATGCCATGATCATCGTCAGCCGAATATAGCCCCAGCATAGTAAGATTCACTCCTAGTGGTAGTTTTAGACCTTTGTATATTTTTGTACGCGTTATGGTAAGTAATTTATATAAGGTGCCAAAGCATAAAATGCTCTACGCGTCCTTTTCTTCACACTATATCAGGCAGCAGCGTTTCCTCGGATATTGTTATTATTTTAACTGAGTTGCCCTGACCGCCTCCCAATCGTGGCGAGTATATGCAACTACCTCAATAAAATAATTTGGGGAAGGGTTATGTCCAGCAGTGGGCGTCATAGCTGAAACGAATATGACTGATCAATTGACGGTTTTAAGCGCAATACACACTGAGCCCGCCGGGCCGCCGACAAAGCCTGGCGACCTGTATGAAAAGAATCACGTCGGCAACATGCGCCCGCGCCTGATAGCCGCCGTCATGTTGGCGGCTTGGGTACGCTGGCGCTCAGGTGCCCGGCGACGCTCGATCTTTAGTGACGTGCTTGTATTTTTTTACATGCATGCATGCCGACAAAATTTTCCGACTTGTAATAAGTGAAGCCACAAACTAGACCGCCGACAAAAAGTTGCCGACGTATGTCGGCGTCCCGGCGGGCTCAATGTGTATTGCGCTTTATGTTGAAATAAAAATTTATTGTGTTATGTACATACATTACATATTATACCCTATTTCAGTGACGAGTTATGGAACAACTTGTGGGACAATTGCTCGGAGGAAAATGCGTTTGTCGAGGCACTAGGAGAGGCGGTGGTACGGGGAGAGCTGTCAAACATGCCACCCTCACCAGATTATTCACAGGTTACTTATGCGCTTTCTAGAAGTTGGGTTAGGCTCAGCGACATAACTTATGCTATACTACACACTCATACATATCACTCTTACATTAAACTAAAACTATAAAGTGAATGTAACTAATTTCTACACGTCTCACACCTATTAGCTTTTCATGGACTTTCTCTACAAAGCTATTACATTTTTTCCTTGGTAAAAGTAGCAAATACTTGATTTCGTGACCCCGACTTGTATCCATCGTGATCCATGTACTTTGTGAAAGAATGAAAGCTGAGATGGATTAAAATTCTTATATGTATTTGACATGAGGCATTTTTTATATTTTTGGAGTTTCATCCATTGTGTTTGTGCATGTTGTTAATGGGCGACCATCAGGCGCTGATCGAGAGGCTGGGCGAGTGCGAGCCGGAGCTGGTGGAGCGCGTGGTGGCGTCGTTGCCGCTCACGGCGCTGGACCCGCACCGCGCCAGCGTCTACACGCGCGCGCGCGGCCTGTGGCGCGGCGTCGGCGCCATCGCAGCCGCTCTCGGTAACTTAAATTCAATCATTTAACTGTTGAAATCAAAATCTATATATATAAAAATGAATTGCTGCGTTAATCTCGCTAAAATACGAGAACGGCTGACCGATTCGGCTATTTTAAAAATACTTTTTACTATCTTGAAATATTTGTGGAAGTCCCAGGAAGGTTTAAACGGTTCATTACAAACTGTTTCTATGATTGTTGCTCAACGAAGTGGGCAGGGTCAGCTATGATTTATACAATTTGCTGTTCTAGTTTTTCAACTAGCCTTTACCTTAAGAACTAGAAACTTTAATAATGTATAGAAACTACAACTGAGACGAAACATTATTATGGATATTTAATACTAATAAGTAATAGACTTAATTCACCAAACGGCACAATGAATAGCTGGTTAAAATTCCACACATCGAATCGTCGATCTGCTAACATTTGAGTTAAAAAGCCAGTCTAGTGAAGTTGTTGCGAGTGATGTTCAGAATGTTAACCTTTCAGGAACCGGGGAATAAAGTCGGTTTCTTTTTCGAAACCTGTATCGGAGTATATATCGCAGTTTGATGTTGTCGGTGTGCTGAGTGCGAGTTTGGTCACTACTCGCCCAGACAAAGTTAACTACGATACAATGACATCCACCCCATTGGAAAAACTATCAGTTATTTTTTAGTAACTTTGCGATGTCAAAAAAATAAATAATAAGTAAAAAAACTAAAAAACAAAAAAAAAATATTTAATTTACATTGAAAATATTGAAAAAAATATATTTTATTGTAAAAAAAACGCGGAGTGCATGGTGGCAATAGTTATAAATATTTTTCTGACAGATATGAGTAGAAGAATTATTATTTTATTATTATCTTAATTTTTTCACTATTTAAATGAAATTTCTACTTTTTAGTTTATTCCTTTTTTTTTACATGATAAAGTTACTAAAAAATAACTATTATTTAATTTTGTTTTTTAGTACTTTTTTTGTATACATTATTTAATTATTTTTAATAATGGAATAATCTTATCAAATTAGTGTAATGAAGCCGTTTGCAGTGGGTCATAATCGCGTGTAAAAACTCTCATTTAGCGTGCTGATTTGTTTTGCGTAGCTTTCTCGAATCTCGTTTATCGTTATAACGGTGCTTAAACATCACATTACTAATGAATGGACTAAATATTTGAAGACATTCATATTATGACAATTAATGAAATTCATTATATCATTTTGTATACTTCGTTCTCTATATTTCACTTTACAGACTTTGGTCTCCATCTCAGCATTGAATTTGAAAAGAAAATTAAATATTATGTGCTAAATTTTAAATTGTTTTTATTAGCTCGGATATTACATTTTTTGGAAGTCGAGAAAGATCTTAATAAATTTCATTCAACCCTCAGATAATTAATTATACAGATGGTAACCATATTATTATCATAAATTTAAGAAATCGTAAGAATAAAGTGTAAAATGCCCGTTATCAGCTAGATAACGGGCATTTTACACTTTAATATTATTTTTTTTTACGATTAATATGTAAAACTATTTATGCGGTGTAGACGGCAGCGCGGGTGCAATGCGGTCGCTGGTAGCGCACGTGCGGTCTGACTGCGGCGGCGGTGCGGCGTGCGCGTGCGCGGGCGGCGCGCTGCTGCTGGCAGCGGCGGACTCGCTGGCGGGCCGCGCCGTCGCCGGCCTGCCGCTGCCGCCGCACGCGCGCCCGTCCGCCCGCCACGACGCGCTTCACGCGCTCCTCAACGAACAGGTATTTTCATTTATGGACGCGAAAAGATTATAAAATTTACGATGTGATATTGATAACAAAATAGTTTAAAGAAAATAGTATGTTCCAAATACTTGCGATTATAATTATTTAGACATGATATTTATAATAATAACTTAATATACATTACTTAGTGTTAATATATAAATTACAAACATCCAAAATAATATTGTACGAAAATAATAGTTACAAAACGTTTGCAGGATGGTCAATCGCCGCTGCGTGTGCTGGTGTCGCACGACGCTGCGGCTGCGGTGCGGTTACTGGAGCAGTGCGCGCACGATCCTCCCTTCGCCGGCCCGCTTGGCAAGCAAAACCGCTTGCGCGTCGCGCGCGCTCTCCTCGCCTACATGCCGGATGTTGCGGTCAGTTACTCATACTATACATACGTCCGGCGTAGGTTTCCTGATACTCTGATCTGAATTTTTATCGAGCCATTAAATATAATAGAAATTGAATTAATTCCGCGCTCAGCTTTTGTATTCGACGACTCTCTAACATATATTTTTTCAAATTTGCAGGATACGGAACGGAGAACGGAAATATTGGAGTTTATTTGCGGGCAGCTACATGCGGGCGCACTGCCGCTGGACCCGGAGCTAATGAACTCCGTGCAGGAGTGGGCGGCGCGCACGGCCGGCGAGCGGGCCGAGCGCGCCTGGCTCGGTGTGCTGGCGCGCGTACAGCTCAGAGACCGCGCCGCGCTGCCCGCCCTGCGCGCCGTTCTCCCGCGCCCACGCGTACTGTGGCGGCTCAATGCCATGCTCGACCACCATGAGGATGCTATGAGGGAGTTCTTCGAAATCGACGACCCATCCTCCAGGGACGCGGACGAGCTCTTCGAGTATCTGCAGTCAAAAATCGACGCGACCGATCCCCGCGCCGTCCTTCTCGACCACCTGCCGGCGCTGGTGCGGCTGCGGCCGGCGGCGGCGGCGGCGCTCATAGACGATCGGGCCGCGGCAGCCGTCCCCGCCGCCCTGGATGCACTCCCCGCCGATCTCCAGGTCGAGTTCGGCCGGCACCTGCTTGAAGCGGGCCGCCTGCGCGGAGAGGCGGCTCCGAAATTTTTGCGCGGCCTCTGCTCGGCGCGGCCGCATGAGGTCGCTGAGTTTTTGAGGAGTAACGTCGGCGCGGTACGACCCGAGGACGCTCTCGCGACGGTCCGCGAGCTGGGGCCACGCGAGGCCGAGCCCGTCTGCCTGGAGGCCTGCGGCGACCCCGGCGGCGCCCTGACGGTCGCGCTTGAGCTTGCATCGCGGGGCGATGCAGAGGCCCGCGTGCGGTACGCGGCTGAGGCGAGCGAGCTGTGTGCGCGCGTGGCCCCGACCGTGCCGCGCGCCGTCGCCGCCGATATGTGGGCGAGCCTGCTGGCCGCGGTGGACGCGGTGCCTGCAGCGCTGCTGCTCGAAGCGATCGCCTACCTGCCGCCGGAGGAGATGGCCCGGCGCACGTGCGGCTCGGCGCGCGCGGCCCGCGGCGTAGTTGCGGGCGCTCGCGCGGGGAGGGACGTGTGGGCATGCGCTACGCGGCTCGGCGGGCGTGAACTCCACGAGCGGCTGCGGCGCGCACTCGCGGCGGCGAGGCGGGGGGCGCCGGTGCGGGGCGCGTGTGCGGCGTGCGGGCGGGGGCTGGGCGTGGGCGCGGCGCGGACGCTGCACTGCGCACGCGCGGTGCACGTGAGCTGCGACGCGGCGGCGGTGTGCGTGTGCGGCCTGCGCGTGCCCACGACGACGGTGCCGCTGCCGCAGCTGCCGCGTCGCCCGCCCACCCCACAGCTCATAGACTGTACCCTGTTGCTAGTGGCCCCGCCTAGACCAGATCTCGAGGGTGTTGTTTGAACGGAATTATTACAAATATTCGTCACCTTTGTTTATGTACATTTTACATGTCTAAACTCTAAACATGGAAAATTTGAAGAAAATGAGATGTTAAAATGGTTTTTTTGTGAGTCAAATTTCCTTCTTTTGTACTGGTAGACAAATCAATCCGTACGACTTGACTGTGCAGATATTAAAAAAATTTAAAAATGCTTAATTCTTAAAGACAGTTTGTTTAATAGTTTCATTGTTTGATTCTACTGAGTTGAGACAATCATGTTAAGTTTTCTTTGTTCCGAATTACGAACATAAATAAAAATGACCAGAGATGCATGTTTAAGCCGATAGAGGTATAGCTATAGGTGTTATTATTTATTGTATCAAATAAGAGATATTTATTTTATATTAAGTAATAAACAATGTTAAATATATATATATATTTTATTTTTTAATTGGATTATGAAACGAATTTATACTGGTTACAATACATTGTACCAGTTAATTGACTAATGGTACACCGATTTTACTGTTACTTGTAGACGATTTAAGTTACCACGTTATGAAGATTTTAAATAATAATAGCTCTGGGCAATCATCCTTATACTTCCTACATTGCTCTATGGTCGTCCAGGCGATACGTGACCATGGAAGTGAGGTTGTAATTATTACGAGTAATATAGTAAATAATCCATGTAATTATTACAACATGTGTTGTAAGAATAACATGGATATACGTAATAGAATGCCAAATAATCCATGTAATTATTTATTGCGAACATTCTTTGCGTACAACCTCTTTATAACGAATTTTCAACTATCAAGAAAATGTATTCATACCTCTAATTAACGAATTTTGCCAACCCAAAACCTTTATATAAAGTTTCTACCAATAATATAACTCTTAATCTTATAATGTGATTCATGTCTCAACATGTTTCGACACGCTTTTGTTTGTAATCATTGTTGTTTTGATGGAAAGTACTACCCGGTTACAATATCTGTGGACCTGGCGTCGATGACGTCACGTCGCGTGTACTGTATGGTGCGCAAAACATATTGATATTAATTTTTTATACTTTTTTTTTTCATCTCATATAATAGCCAAATATCACGTCCTCAAGTATTGCTCATGTCTCACCAGTCACACTGTAGATGTATAATTAACTGAATGTCGTGTATAGTAATTATTGTACTGCATGATAAAATGATACTTTTATGAGTATGTATATAATATACTTACCTATAAGTAGGTACATACATAATATTATTATTTTATTATGATAATGTTATTTTAAACTAACCACTAACATAAATAATTATGTTACTTTGCTATCTGACGCTATATCAATAAATAGGATATAAACGATAAGATTTTCAACAAAAAATATGTCCTACGTTGCAACAAAAACAAAATAACAATAACAAATTAACAATAAAAGTCCAAACGTAACAATGCAGTGTTTAAAAATATACCACGAAAATAGGTTAACACGTATCGGCAACGAAAGTGCTAACCGTACTGATGCGCCAGGGCGAGCGCGGGGAGGTGGAAGGAGAGCGGGGAGGGGGTTCGCATTCCAGCGAGGTCCACAGATATTGTAACCGAGTTGTAATGTAAACACCTCTGCTCGTCACTATTGTTAAAGATTTAAGTTAAAATGGCTCAGAAACGTAAAAGGTGTTCCTTATCGGTCGCTTTAACAAGATAAGTACGTAATATTTTAATAAAATGTTTTAAAACTATTCTTTTACCTCTTTATAACGAATTTTAGACCAATCTAACCTCAACATAACAAATCTCAGTTCAACGAATTACTTGATATTACGAATATTTTCTTGTTCCCCTCCGATTTGTTATATCGAGGTTGCACTGTAGAATGCCAAATAATCCATGTAATTATTACAACATGTGTTGTAAGAATAACATGGATATACGTAATAGAATGCCAAATAATCCATGTAATTATTCCAACATGTGTTGTAAGAAGAACATGGATATACGTAATAGAATGCCGTCATCATACCCCGGGTATTCACTAGAGGCAAACTCTGGTCGAGCAGCCTCGATTTGAATCAAATAGCCTCATTTTAAGGCTGCTCGCTCTGACGCAGGCACGAGGCAGTGAGGCACGTAGCGGATCAAGTTGAAACGACTAAACGCGATGGCA
Organism: Celastrina argiolus; assembly: GCA_905187575.2. Classification (NCBI taxonomy): domain Eukaryota; kingdom Metazoa; phylum Arthropoda; class Insecta; order Lepidoptera; family Lycaenidae; genus Celastrina; species Celastrina argiolus. The sequence goes on from LR994591.1 coordinate 8,343,090, forward strand.
CCTAACCCCCCTCTCCATCAAATACTTAGCTCGAACTGATCTTTGAGCGCAAAATAACCGACAAAATACGGCTTAATGTCGTGGCGTGCCTAAGGTAGGTGAGGCAGGGTCTCCGCTTGCTCGGTCTCGAAGCGAGGCAGCCGTTCGACCCGAGACTGCATTTGTAACTCTATACCATGTGTGGTGTGTAGGCTATAATTTGCTGCGTCTATACACTTGGCAAATAATATGGAATAGCCCCCACACTGATTTCGCTGACCGGTTTCATTAAATCTAGTCCAGCTACGGAGGAGTTATTTTAAAGTGCCAAAATATGGCGCGGAATATATAGTGCGGAATAAAATATATTACTTAAAGCAATATCCTGCAAAAAAAGTATAACCACAACCTGCAAGAAAATAAGTGTAGGTATGTGACTTGAGCCGTGCAAGGCACGTCTTGACGCGTACTTCGCGCTGGCGATCATTGAGTTCGTGTGGTACCTATTTGTCAAGCTTGTTTACGTTGCCAATTTGACGCCAATGGACTGAACAATGGATGAACTGCTCCTGCGCGATAACTCGCGACCTTATACATCACTAGAGACGGTCTCCAAGTTGACAGAAATGGAGTTGGAAGCTCTCCGTTATCCGCCCTACTCGCCAGATCTTGCACCTACAGACTAATACTTTTTCCATAATTTGGATAATTTCTTGGCGGGAAAAAAAATCAACACCCGAGAGGTAGTACAAAATGCCTTTAAAGAATTTGTTGCCTCCCATCCAGCTGATTTCTTTAAGAATGTCATCAATAAACTGCCACTGCGTTGGCAAAGATGCATTAATTGCATGGGTGATTACTTCTATTATTGCAAATAAAAAATAAATGAAAAAAGTAGTTTAAATTTCTTCATACAAAACAGCTGTTTCATAGGTAAATACCTAATAATTATATAGGTCTGTGGAAAATAGTCTTTAGCAGATTGAGCAGGTTGATTATTGACCCTATGTATTTGTTTTGATACTATTATGGGGCATTTAATTTCTAAATAAAATCATTATGTTCAATTAGTGGTCCGCCTAAGTCCTGGAACCAGCTCAGGGGGAGTCATGACCCCCATGATTGTCGATGATACTGCAACATCCCGCCGGCGACCGTGCGTAAGCCGTATACATGTGAAAGAGCTAGCACGGTTGCACGGCACGGCGACCGCGCCGTGACCGGATGCATGTGAAAAGGCACTTACATGCTCATCCAACGCATTTTCTTGTCAGACAAACAGATGATCAGCCAACATTGTTCTAATAACTAAAAAAATATTGTTATTCCAACGCTGGAATCAAACCTGTAGTTGGCGGTAGGCCAAACCATTTTGAACCAAGATTTTTTGATTTGTTAATAAAAACAAAAACGTTAGTTAATAATAGCTACGTAATTGCGTCGCGGATGTACTCATGTAATGTGTCCCCGCGGCTCCGCCAACAGCGGTAGTAATGAGTATCGCCGAGTTTTTCGTGGGTAGAGGCTGCGTCCAGTTCACCATCTCTTGGGACGCGGCGAGTCCCACATACCCGCGGTTGGAGTCCCCATCTACCTCAGAATGCGTAATGCATTTTCTCGGAAAAAAATGTTACATAATTGCACTTCCGATTCGGCTGTTTAAGGGTCCATGTAAGTTTAACGTTGTGACGTTATAATCGGAGAGAGCTACTCTTTTGCACAGTGTACTAAAATGTTATAGAACGTGTAACAGAAATGAGTAATAAAAATTTACTGGCGTAACTCTTGACTTCTGTTTAACTAGATTATTCCCACTACTTCATACGCGCAAAATAAAATCTTGCAGAAACCGTACATTTTGCTGCCGTAAGAAGTCTCCTGCGTCCACCATATAAACTACTATCATACAAAAATTCATCAAAATCCGTTCAGAAATGTTTGCATGAAAGAATAATAAATATACACACGCACGCAAATATATATACGCACACTAAAAAAATTTCACCTACAATAAACCATACAATTTTGGAGAAAACCTCCAACAAACTTCTGACCATTAGCGTATTTACGTAATTCATAATAGGTATTTGAATAAATAAAGCATAACAAAATGATTTTCAAAATAAATAAGATACTTAGCTCTGGTTGATAAATTCTAAGTAACTAGTAGCAACTGGTTCCGACCATGTCGACCAAGATGAGATCTTGCGTTTAATCTGACTGTGGGATAGTTAATTACTGTCGACGATGGACGAAGTTCGTAGTTTTACAGTTAACCGGGAGATGAAAAACACCGAAGTGGGTGGAGTCACACACCTCGAAAAATATTATGCATCGGTCATGTTTCTGAAATCTTCACCACTATAACTAAGACTGTCTCACTAATAACTATAAAAACGTAATTATTGCGTGTTAAATTTCCAAAAACTGAATTTCTGTCTAACTATTTGAAACGGTAGTCAATGAATACAAAATAATAGTTATATATTTATTTATTTTACAGAAAATAAAAAGACCATAGCTATTTTCGACTGTACCACACTATAATGTAATATAAACTGCGGAACTTGAATACATTTAAAGAAAACATACAAAATATATTATGAACTTCAGACAATGTAAAAACGTCACCTATCCTAATTGTAGACCACAATCTTACTTCACAATTACGTGTTAAAATCTAACAAAAATTATACATAACATGCAATAATTTCTATGTTGGTGCTACCTTATACTATTTATAATTTTAATTAAATAAACTTTAATAGAGCTAGCAGAATATTTTGCTATTAACATAATATAGGGTTTTCAGACATTAATAAAAGACTTTCTTTCTTCAGTGATATTACAAGATCTTTTAAATAAGAATAGTTTAGTATGTACTTTTATAATTATTATAATTATTTTATTACTATTTATTTAATGAAATTAATAAACAACTTAAAATGTGTATTTCTACTGTTTGTATGCACAAAATACCGTTTAGAATAATAAATTGGTTTTAAGTTAAAATAATTAGCTTATTATGTTGAATCATTGCAGTACAGTATTTCCGCGATCTAATGATCTATAAAATAGTAAATATACATAAATCTGTGTGCGATCACAAAAGAAATTAATTTGAGAACATTGAGCAGCGCTGTTAATATTCTCCTGGTATTGCACAAGTTTATTTAAGTGTCCCAATATATGCAATAATACTAGAAATACGAGTTTCCTGTTCGGATAACATTTACCTATTTCAGACTGAGTCAAAATCTTATAATTAAAAAAAGGACAATTAAGAGGCTGTACTAAATGAACATAAAATCTTAAAACTTTGGTCTGAAGATCCAATTTTAAGTTAAATAAATTTTAACTTAATCTAGAGTTTACAAATAGTTCACACAGTATCTACTAAATAATCTTCGATATGAGAGAAATTCGCAAGCGCTCTATTCTGCATCATCATACCGCACTCTGAAATAAGAAAATATGTTTAGTATAGAGGTATGATTTTAAGTTTGTTTAATGTCCGACCGAGAATGTTTTTTATCTCGGCCGAGAACGAGATTAAGGCCAGTAGAATTGCGATCGTAATTCTTGAGATTGTTTGACTCTAAATTAAACAAATAATGTTTTGATCATATTGTAGTATGATAAAAACAGTAATTGTTCAAAATATAAGTTGTTTCTCACCACACAATAATGCACACTTTTTCGCAATAACAATAAAACGGAGAGAATAATGATAGAAAGAATAAAAAAGAGAAACATCTCTATTGATGAAATTGCATGTTATTGTTTATTAAAAATCGTCTAACAATCCAATCATCGTGCATATTTTTTTATTATTTAGTAAGAAACGTTCACATGAACCGATCGATGGAACCAATAGCGGTAATTTCGAGAATCGTTATTCGTAAGCCAGTGCTTAGTCAGCTACTGTCAAGTCTCGGCCCAATTTGGCATAGAACCGGGGCCCAGATCTTGGCTTGATTCTTGGACTGGATCTTATTTATTATTTACCCGACTCTTTTTTTTTCTTTTTCTTTAATTATATTAAATTATTTTAAAAATACATACAACCCTAAACTTTTTACTCTTCTATCACCAAGCTCCTTTCCCATTTTCTAATAGTTGCTTTAGTAATTTTTAGAAATTTCCCGGATTCCGCGCTCCGGGTTCTGGGTTCCGCGATATACCTAATTAGATTTCATTACAAACTGTTTGTATGATCAATGAAGTGGGCACGGGTCAACTAGTATAATATTTAATTATGGTACAATATTAGTATAGACTATAGAGGAACTTAAAATCCCAGGTAATGTATGAAATATATTTTTTTATACTTTAAAATTTAAATCTATACTTAACAATATAAAGCGGAAGAGTTTGTTTGTTTGTTTAAACGCGCTAATCTCAGGAACTACTGGTCCAATTTGAAAAATTCTTTTTTTGTTGGATAGTCCATTTATAGAGGAAGGCTTTAGGCTACATAACATTACGCTGCGACCAATAGGAGCTAAGCGTCAGTGAAAAATGTTGCAAAAACTGGGAGACTTTCGTTGCGTGCGCTGCATAAATGGTTTAAGTCGCTCAAAAACCACGCGAACGAAGTCGCGGGAACAGCTAGTATATTATATCTAGCAATATCCCGCAAAAATAAATTGTAACCATAACCTGCCAACTAATGGGTGAGTGTACGCGTAGGCATGCTTCCCTGCTTGTGTGATGGTGGTGTATTCACGTTTTTGCAAATGTATGCATAAACACTGTGAGAAGGAGGGAGGTGCTTTAAACGCATGTGTACACTCATCCATTTTCTTGCAGGTTGTGGTTACAATTTTTCGAGTGATTTTGCTTGATATAGTATATTAAAATTTTATGCTATGGATTTCCGCAAAGTAATACCTGATTCCATTAACTATTTTTATACTTTGCCTAGGTATTCTACACAATACCAAATGTGCAGCAGGTAATGTGTAGTGAGATGAGAGAATAATATTCAGATTTAAGTAACCTACAAAGAGGAATTTTTAAAATACAATACAATTGTATTTCGAGAAGATCGAAGTGACAGAATATGTATGAAAACCGTGTCCCGAAATGCGTTAATTTAAGAATTTTTATTTTATTTTATTATATTAAAAAAATCTTAATTTAACTTTATAAAACATATATATTTTTAAAGTGCACCCTAATTGTTAATGTGAAACTCATAATTATTGAATGGGCAATAATATTCATAATTTTTGCCTAGATTCCCCAGATATAACCCACATTATACACATTGCCGGAATCACATATGTATATTAAAGAGCTGCAGGAAAAAACATGGAGGATTACCTTTGACTTTGTCCCCTTCTCTTACTCAGTCGGCGGCCTGAAGACGGCGCCTGCAGTGTGAAGCGGTTCGTGGTGCCCGGAGCAACACGCAGGTTTCGCGAGTCTACCTTGCGTGCGGCATCCACCTGCCAATACAAAATTATATTTCGGGTTTAAGATCATTAGTTTCTCAAAAAAGAATACAATTATTCACTTACATTGCCATATGGATCATTGCAGATTAAAGTTAAATTTGACTAGGGCGTGGCGTTACAAAACAGTTGTAGTCCGAGTAATTAAAAAAATTTTGAAACACTATAATATAAACAAAGCTACTCAAATATCATTTTTAAATAATTATTGTCTTTAAGTAATAGACATCTATATATACATTATCATATTTTATTTTGTGGTTATACAAAAAAATAATTACAAACCAGTAGTTGCGCTAATTGGTACAACACAGATCAAGCGCATCTGGAAGCGACATACAGATTGATGTTTGTGCACTGACAATAATGTTTAAATTTATAATATCATGAATGTATTATGTGGTGTAGTGTTTAGATTTTAGGCAGTTAAGTTTTTACTTACGACATTTTACGATTTTATTTACGACAGGTCTTATGTAATTATTGTTTTTATTTATCAATATAAGTTTTATTATTAATTAATTATTATAAATATTTTATAATATAAGATTATAGTAATATAATGTTTATTAATATTATATATTTTTACTAACATTTTTGTTTTTTACGAAATACTTACTTATAGATTTCACAGGCCTCAAATATTAGATTATTAGTCTTAAAATATTCACTGCTAGTTGCACATATACAAAACTACAGCACAGCTACTTACACCAATAAATTAATGTTTTGCATTAAATAATTCTTTTTTAGCGAACTATAGAGTATAATGTGATTTCGATTAACATAATGCATAGAAGAATTTATACTAATATTATAAAGCGGAAGAGTATGTTTGTTTGTTTAAACGCACTAATCTCAGGAACTACTGGTCCGATTTGAAAAATTATTTTTTTGTTGGATAGTCCATTTATAGAGTAATGCTTTAGGCTACATAACATTACACTGCGACCAATAGGATCGAAACGTCAGTGAGAAATGTTTAAAAAACGGGGAAAATTAATTACATTTGGGGAATTTCATTGCGTGCGCTGCATAAACGGCTTAAGTGACTCAAAAACCACATGAACGAAGTCGCAGGCACAGCTAGTATTACATAAAGTTGGATTCCTTGAAAAATATTACCTTATCCATAAATTTTTTGATGAGGTCAGGACAGTTAAGGTTGTTTTCTGGCTCCCATGAGTCAAATTTATTGGACCATCCCTTCCAGTGAATGAGAAAATGTCTCTGTCCATTTTTCTTAAATTGCACTTCCAAGATGCGTTCAACCTGTAAATATTTTTGAACTTACAAAACATAATTATATATTATACATTACTTATTTTAAATATTATTAGTAATCATGATATTATTGAATAACACATTAATTATGTATATACCTACTGACCCAATACAAGGGATTGTAGTTTCAATAAATTCTGATATTTTTGTCTAAGGTCTAAGTTTCTATGATGGTGAAGGTTTTTGCAGCACACTCCAGAATCCACCATCTTGTAGATGGCAGAATGTTTTCCTACTTACTTCACACTTATCATAATGTTTTAAACAATTCACACCATAATGTCAAAAAATTGTAGCCTATGTGGGATTCTGATGTGAATCTTTCATTTTTCTCTATTTAAAATTTCATTAAAAGTTCAATTCAGTAGTATTTTTGTGAAAGAGCATCAAATATAATATCTACATCCATATAAACTTTTGCATTTATAAATATTAGGAAGATAAAAATCACAACAGTATTATTGTGTAATTACAGTAAAATTGCTATGCAGTTTGGTGGGCTACATGTTTGAAACAATGTCATTTTCAAAAATAAAGTTTTTTTTTTAACTTACTTCATACTCCTCATTTTCGTCAGCCTTTTCACTATTCCATGAAGATTTTGTTTTCTTTGCTGGTGGTGTTTTAGTTTTCTTACTATTTGCTTTTCGCTTTTTGCCTGCTTTGGGCGAGTTATTTTTGGAATTTTCTTTCTGTAAATGAGACAAAATTTGAAGTAGGTACAATAGAATTTAAAAATATATTCTTCTTTAATTTTTTTTCCATTTTACAAGATACATCTTTAAAAACCAAAAATTCAACTTACTTCTTCATTATACTTATTGATCAGTTCTGGGCAAGACACAATGTGTTGTGGCTCCCAGGTGTCACTGTCTGCAGAATATCCCTTCCACCTTATCAAATAGTAAATTTTGCCCTTAATGCGCTTAGAATCAACAATTTTTTCTACCTGCAATGTAATGTTATTGTATTTATAATATAAAATAAAATATTCATATTAGGAAATGGTATGAACTGAAAGCTAAAGTTCATTAGCAAATTGTCTGATCTACATATACGGCAGACTTTTTGTATAGCTAATTAATCAGACCCACCTAAATTCTACAAAAATTTATGGTAATTTGTATACATAAATATTACATAAGATTATGTTAAGTTAAGAAAATTATTATAGCTAAAAATTATTGTTTCATAGTCAAATTTCACATTAAATTTGTAAAAGTAACTGCTGTTGGCTTTATAAAGTAAAGCAATAATACCTTGTCAGGCATAAATATACATCATTAAAAATCACAACATAGTGAAATGTTTACAATTTGATACCTTAGGCTTCTTAGGTCCAATGTTTTGATTTATAAAAACAAAAATCTAATTTAACTTTATCAAAAAGCCTGTAACATACATTCTAATTCCGCGATTTGATTCTTAATAATTAAACACGGGCTAACGCTAAATATTTAGGCCTTATTAGTAATTGATATTTAAAATATATATATTTTTTATTTTTAATATTATTATTAATTTATTTAAGCGAATTATACAATAAACAAACCTCATATTCTTCATCTTTAGTTTCCTTTTTTCCTTTATCGGATTTTCTTTTCTTAGGTTTTGCCTTATTTTTAGATTTACTCTTTTTGGCGCTGGGTTCCTCTGTCTCCTCCGACTCCTCTAAATTATTTTCTTCTTTTTCATTATCGTCTTTATCATCATTATCCTCTTTTGTATCTTCTTCCGGTGGTGGCTGTTCCGGCTGAATCTCGTCAGCCTCAGCTACAGATCCAGATCCATTGGTAGAGGAAACAACATCGTCATCTCCCCTACTTTTAGATATCTTACGCATAGCGCTTCTTTTTCAATATAATCAGAGATTAGTAAACAACGATTTTGTTTACAATCGTCAATAAATCGCAATTATCACCAATTTTTAACACTCAGGCAACGATGGAGGGAAAGAAGCTTGATTCGTTAAAAGAACGCCAAAGCTGAGAGGGACGCATAGATTGAGGGACGCCATAGAGTGGATTGTGGAATTGACTATAGATTATAGAACTATAGACATAAAAGTAGAGGGACGCCGATAGGGATGTACTTTAAAGCATGACTTTAAAGCTAATATTAATATTAATAAAATATTATCACAAATATTTTTCAATTATTATTTAATTTGTATTATTTTGCATCAAATGTGTGTTTAATTTTTTTTTTCTATTTTTTAGTAAAATTTTATCTAAAGCGTGTTTTTTAGTTTTTTTACTATCATTTATATACATAATTTATGCGCCATAATGTCCGGGCCAGCGAAATGTTGATAAAATTATTGTCACATCACTTCAGACCATTAACGTACTAAATACGCATTTCCACAAAACGGTGTACCAGGGGGGGTCCACTTCGAACAAACGCTACGTTCCTACCTACAGTCTTAATATGTATGTACTTTTCGTCGAACATTCCTCATTCGCCTTTTTTTATTTTTTTTAAGTTCGTTCATGATGAACTGGCTAAGGTCGTAGACCATACTGCCAAGTCATTAGTTTCTAAAATTCTATTCCGTGTATTATTATTTTTTTCTTAAGTTTTTATTCCAGTATTATTATACGTCTTCAGTTTTTTCTGTCTCATTTGTTTCTATTCCGTAGTTATTTATTTTTTTTCCTTAGTTTTTCTTCTAGTTAAATGTCTTCAGTTTTTTTTTGTCTTATTTGTTTCTATTCCGTAATAAAAATGTTTTTGTGTGAAGTTAATACAAAACGCTCACGCGTTCTACACTCTAAACACACATACCGAATATATAGTACTAGTGGTCCGTACCGGCTTTGCACGAGTGGATATATTTTGTTTCTTAAAACTTTGGCATTTGTTTTATTATCAAGAGCTTTAGGGAAAGAAGTATAAGGGCACTTTTTTAGGGCACTTTTTTAGGACACACATTTACTAATAAATCATATAAAGTAAAAAGTAAAAAAGTATAGATATAAATAATTTGTATTTTTAGATGAGAGTATAAATAGAATTAAAAAGGCAATAAGAAAAAATGTCGCAGCAGATTATAGAGTAAACAATCGAATAAAAGACCTAACACCAAACAATAAAAAAACATTAATTTCTTTACACCAGCAACATCTTATTTTTTATTGCAGTTGTCTTGACTGTATACTTCTCAATTCTAAAGCGTCATATTTTCTCAAATATATTATATTTTATTACACTAATTAAATATTGCATGTGTAATGACATTAATGTTTTTTTTTATTGTTTGGGGTTAGGTTGATTACCATCTTATTTTTTATTACTTGTGTTGTCTTGACTGTGTATTAATTAGGTACTCAATTATATAGCGTTTATTTATCACATTGCCTCAAATATATCATATTTTGAGGCAATGTGATATTGAGCGTCTAAAGATATTCTTATTAATACATTTACGTAAATAAAAAGTAAAACATAGTTAAAAATTCCGATGCATGCAACTCATACGTGACACAGCTTAAAGATCTTGCTAAATTATAATTTAATTAATTACTTATATAAAAGGCAATGAGGTCGACCGTAAGAAAATATAAACATTTAAGAACATAACAAACGTATTTTATAAAATAAAGAATATAGAAATATATGACTTTATTCAATTAACAAAACACAATAAGATTTTTAAAAAATAACCTAATAAATAAAAACAATTGTAGGTTAATTAAAGTATGTAGTAGTTATTAATTATTTAAAGTGATAAACATTCTTAAGAAAGCGTTTTATTAGATTGATCTTTAAAACAATTAAAGCTGTCGTTAAAGATATCCTCGGATAAAGCAGCTACTATTGTATTAAATAAATATCTTTGTCATAGGTAAAGTCCATTCCGTGAAAAAAGTCTCGCGACAATAATAATTGGGACTTAAACATAAGTAAATAAATATTATTATATTGAAGGTCAGTATTTTAGGATTTGTAGGAATAACCCGTAATGTCGGTGAATACTGAATACTAGCTTTTACCTAGGTATTCTCTCTTAGATTATTTAATCTAAGTATTCTCTTAAAATATTTAACATGCCGTCGCGCGATTAAAGCGCCGCGTCTAGAGGACTCCTTTCCGAGGAATCCTGGATTAGTTATGGAAGCTTGTAACTGTAACTTTTAAAATGTTAAGTACAATAATAATCATTCATATGCTGTAAGCGTACATCGAAGCAAATTCCGTTCTAATTATTTTTTTGCACATTCAACACTTGCAGATTGTTAAAATAATAATTAAAAGAAGTAGAAGAATAAAAAATATATTTTGAGAAAAAAATGGCTGCCGGCTGCAAAAAAACTGATTTTAATTAATTTATTAACTTCTAAAACAAGTAATAGTAAGTGTAAGATTTAAGCATTTAAGGCGCACCAAAATATATTAAGTAAGTATAATAACGTGTATTACGAATACACGTTTTACATCACATAACCTCGTAAAAATGTTCATAAACAATTAAACATACTAAATCGGCGATATAATTCCAAAGTTTGTATTTATATAAAAAAGTAATAAACAAATAATAATAACAAACAAAAATTCGTCTATAATATTACAATAATATGTCACGAGGTGTTATTGTATGTACCTATTAAAAGAACGTTTTATAACATTTGCAACTACGCAATTAAAATATTATACTTATAGATGTTTGATCATACTTCAGTCTCTGGTATTTAATCTAATTATTAACATTTTCTTTTAGGTTGTACATCGTTTTCCAAATCCAAGAAAATTCAAAAATATTTTGGAAGCTTGGTTGAAATTTGTCCAAATTCATAGCTGCTGTTAATAACTATGTTAAGTGCAGGATATAAGAAAGGTGAGTAAACCAATCAAAACCAACTACTTATTTTTAAGGAGTCCACAGATGTAATCTACAAAGTGTACTGTACATCAACTTATTAATTATGTATAAAGTATCACACACATACAATGGGTAATGCAATTCTTCTAATTTACCTTTCCTCTGATTTACCTTGTTATACCTATTTCTTATTGAATATTTTCATATTTTATCTGATACAAAGCTGTAAACACATTTTATCTGTTATGTGTGTCTTCTGACAATTTGTTTAATATTCATGGATACATAACACCATTAGAATGGAATACTATTAAAATATAATATATAGATAATACTAGCTGACCCGTACCCACTTTGTTGAGGATATTTTCTCACTATGTAAATCATTCCTGGACTTCCATGAATATTTCAAGACCAAAAATAGCCAAATTGGTTAAGCAATTCTCAAATCTTGGCAAGACTAAAGAACAGCAATTCATTTTTATATATATAGATAATATTATTGTAAATTTTTTTGATTTATTATTAGTACCTCTAACTTTTTTATTAATATTTTTCAGCTTCAAGAGGAACAGTGTGGATACTTCTTAATGGTATTTGTGAAGAAACCTAATAGGTTTAAATCGAAGGTCAACACAAGCTGGGCTGGTCATTAATGGTTTTTGAAACAAGGTAAGCACACTATTTATTTAAGAAAATGGTTTAATCTGTAAAATACTCAGTTTGAAACAAACTTCTCCAAAATGTTTGGACCAATTTTAACAATATTAAGTAATTATTTAAAATTCAATATTAGTAAAATATAACAATCATTGCAATATGTTTGCATAAAACAAACGGAGACCTAATTTGGCATTAGTTGCCAAAATAAATGTGAACTCATTAAAAAATCATTTTCTTATTGAGTTAACATTATTCTATAATAATAATTATTATTATATCTTTGAATACTTCACACCACACATAATATATGTTACAGGTATCAGACAATGGAAATATATTTAATACTTTTTACCATACAGACGTATAAAAATTTACAACTCTTTCAGCGTTGCTATTTTCAGTGACCTCTATACGAGTAGTAGACAATTGTCACAACTCACAAATTTATTTTAGATATTGTATAATCTGCATACTACCTAGTTTAAGTATAGTAGCCATGTGTGGATTATTTACTTTATTATAACATCTATTTTAAACTACCTAAGTAATGTAAAAAGTGTAAGACAAAATAATAAGTCTCAATATAAACTTATTCAAAGAGGTGTACCACAGGGAAGCATACTGGGTCCATTTCTTTTCTTAGCCAATATTAATGACATAACTATGGCTACTGTGTGTCTTATTTGATGATTACACTACAATACTGATCAAATGTGAAAATTATAATACTTATGAAAGAGAAATAAATTAAGCCTTAAAAGACATTATTAATTGGTTGATTCCTAACTATACAGTGTGTAAAAAGAGCAGTCACTATAACTTTTAGATACGATTATACTACCTTTCCTCGTTTCGGAAATGTATTTTTAAATTTTTTTTTTTAATAAACTAAAAAAAAATTTTTCTTTTTACCATTTGTTATTTTTTGTCGCAAAAATAATAGTAAATTTTTTTTTTTACATTTTGTGAAAAAAAAGAAAAAATTACACTGGGTGTAAAGTAAATTAGTGATAATACTTTAGGGTGTGTATGTGCCTCTTATATAGAGTTTACTGTGGAAGTATCAGCGGTGAAAGACTTACTTTTGAGTTTCAGGTTTATACGAGAAATGACCCAACATAAATTTGCCCATACAATAATAATAAAAAAAAGTATCTTGTTCAGTCCTGGTACTTTCACAGTATACTCTACATACGGGACCCATACACACCCTAAAGTATTATCACTCATTTATTTTACACCTTGTATACAGGACAACCTCTTTATTATAATATTTAAAAATATACATTTTGTTGACACAGTATTAAACAGGGTGTAAAAAGAACAGTCACTATAACTTTGAGATACGATTATACTTCCTTTCCTCAATTTGGAAATGTATTTTTTTACACAGTATCATCACTACATAGTATAAAACAAAGTCGCTTTTTCTGTCCCTATATCCCTATGTGCGCTTAAATCTTACATAATATTACATAATATTACCTTTTCTAACATTTAAATTTTTAAATTTTCAGTGTTCAAAAACGAAGAAGTCACGACTTGTGAGTTCTGAATAAACAGTGAACATTATATTGAAAATATTAGTATGAAGGTGAGCAAAATAATAAAATTTCTTTTGAAAATAGTTTAATTCGTAAAAAACGGTTTGACCATTTTGATTGGTCAAAACCAATCTAAACAGTATTTAATTATTATTAAATGCAATATTAGTTGAAAATATTAATTGTAACATTATTCATGAATAATCAAATGACACATAATATTATCTTTTGTAACATGTAATTTTAAAATTTTCAGTGTCAAGAAGTAAATTTTTTGAAGTCACTTTTTTTTCTAATTTATTGAACCATTTAACCATTAACATTATTTCAAAATCATAATTTGGTGCACAAGTTTTATATGTACTTTTGCCGAAATATAATATTGCATCATGATCAATTAAAAAAAATACATTTCTGATTTTTATATTTTTCAGCATCAAGAGGTATATGTTTGCTTAAAACAAACATACCTTATTGTTTGCATTATTTGCTAATACATGTTAACTAAAAAATAAATTATACATAATATTACCTTTTCTAACATTAAATTTTTTAAATTTTCAGTGTCCAAAAACGAAGAAGAAGTCACGACTTGTGAGTTCTGAATAAACAGTGAACATAATATTGAAAATATTAGTATGAAGGTAAGCAAAATTAATAAAATTTCTTTTGAAAATAGTTTAATTCGTAAAAAACGGTTTGTCCATTTTGATTGGTCAAAACCAATCTAAACAGTATTTAACTATTATTATTATTAAATGCAATATTAGTTGAAAATATTAATTGTAACATTATTCATGTATAATAAATAATAATTGTTGCCTGCAATTTGTTTGTGTAACATTAACGGGGATCTAATTTTGACATTATTTGCTAAATTATAATTTCAGTGAGTTCTGTATGAACAGTGAACAAAATATTGAAAATAAAATAAAAAGGTAATCAGAACATTTTCATCAGAACATTTGATCAGAAATTTTTCATTTATTGACAAAAGTAACTGGTGTGTAACTAGTAACTGTGTATTGTGATGCCCTGGAATGTCTTGTGACAGCGATGCAGTAGCAATTTTGAACTCTTAAACCTTGCCATAAGAAACTAACAGAGGGAATGCAGGCACTTACTTTACATTACTCTAAAGAGAAATAAATATATGTAATACTAGCTTTTGCCCGCATCACGCACGCGCATACAATGTGCGCGATGATCGGTTAAGTAGATTTGGCTTGAAAGCGTTACAAACAAACAGACATTCATATGTCAAGTGTTGTAATGTGATCAGCTGTAGTAGACTAGTACGCTTTAGCAACAAACGCCGTGACTCCCCAGTCAAATTAATAATATTAATAAGCTATTAGCTAACCATACTGGCCTATCCAAAGCATATATACTCTGTTAGTAACGACGACATTATCTAACTTTCTAAACGATATATATTTTAGTACACACCTAAAATATAAAATGCATTATTATTGTTATAAGTACCTATTAGAATAATGTATATTTTTATTATTATTATATATTTTGTCTTATATAATATAGTTACATTTATAATAAAATATAATATAATACTTGTACTCTCCCTGCATCACAAAGTTAATAATAAATGCCCAGTATGTAATAATATATTGTTTAAGTATTTAACAAACCTCGTATAATTAATTTATATTATCATCACAAAACCATAAAGTTTATCAATAGTTTGTATACTAAACAAATTATTTTTATTTTTTCAGTATTATGTATTCAATGTGTCAATCAATGCTGAGCACTAAGACAAGCGTAAAGAAGCCTAACTAAAAAGAAATGACTGATGAATACGAACCCCGTTGCCGCCCCTAGAAAGTGATGTCGCGGCGCGCAACATGCACTGCAATTAGACTGGCAAAATTAAATGATTAATATTATAATATTAATCTTATCTATGCGGATAATAATATAGTATTCGAAATTATTATCCTTCTGCAATTAAGTTACGAATTGGCGACGTGCTTATTTAATTCTTGTCTTCAATATAATAATATACCTATGAGTATAAAGAATATTTACCACGAGATATATACTATAGTATGTCCGAGATAAATTTAACCTGATCGTAAACAAACCCGTCTATGACACAACCAAAAACTAGTAAGTGATGCCAATTGGCCAATATTATTACAATGATTTTTGTTTTCTATGAATCCAATAGACTATAGGCTTGTATTCTGCAATCGTTAGTGTCAAAATGGCGTATTTTTCAGTGAAAGATTTTCATTTGATGCTTAAACTTATTAAAATTGTTTTAAAATGTATTGGAGAAGAAAGTGTAATCCTTTAATATACCTGTCAAAGTGTTGATAAGTGTGCACAATAAGTGAATATGTGAATATTTTGGTGTTTTTTGTTTGTTTACGTTCAGGTTAAATTTATCAGAGACGAACTATATATTATATTCTTTATACTCGCCAACGAAAATATAAATGTGAAATGAGAGCCAAGTTCAAAGACAAAAAAAAATGTAAAATCTAAATACATAAATACATAAAACTATGTAGCAACTTAAACTATAATATCTTCTTAGAACTTAGAATAATAATATTATATTGCCCAAGCCAAAGTCTGAATTGGCTTAGTTTTCATTACAATTATTTGCAAAGCAAAATTATTAAATCGTACATGAAAACTAGGCAGGTCTGACCGTAGGCTTCTATAATATGATATTGTTCTAAGTTACAAGAAAGCATTATAGTTGATTTTTTAAATATTTTTTTAATAATGCTAATGTTAGTGATTGAACTGGATTCGAAGTGTAATAATGTTAAATGTATAGAATATGTCATTATCCTGGTAATGTCTTCAATTTATTTTAGTAATATTATGTATTTTAATCCTCTGCCTATGTACTTATACTCTTATCAAAACGGAATTTCTTTAAACTCGTGTCTTTCATATATTACGATAATATATTATATCATTTCCCAGGATCTAAATTGCATAGTTATAAAAATAACAACTGTTTCAATTTTTAAGTATAATGTTAAGGCGAGGAGTAACCGCAACTAGCGCCACTCTTTTAAAATAAATTTTACAATGACACAACGATCTAATTAAAAAAAGTAATCGGTTCAAACTTTAAGTAAGTAGTTAAACTAATTTATTGGCATTTAATTACAGCTCTAAATCCTATACTGTATTTACTCTCGTAAGTAATAACTTAAACGGCCGTTTTAGTTATTACTTACGAGATATAATACATAATATTAGTTTAACTACTATATATTACTATAATAAATTAGTTTAGCTATTTACTTAAAGTTTGAACCGATTACTTTTTTTAATAAGACCTTTGTGTCATTGTAAAATTCATTTTAAAAAGAGTGGCGCTAGTTGCGGTTACTCCTCGCCTTAATGAGGTGTGTCGAATATTATAAACATAATTTGATTTCACATAGTACCACACATAGTAACCATCTAATGTTTTCATATTATTATAGTGATAATACTCTAAAGTTATGGGAAATCGAAAATAACACTTTGTATTTAAGTAATAATTTGTGATAATTATATAAGAAATGATATCTGGCAAGATTTATGTAATAACGATGTATCGTTCATTTATAAATAACTTCCTGGTCATGTTATATTTCTTATTCCTCAGAATATTTTTTGTGTAGTGTGTTATACGAATTTGGCATTTATTTGATGATTTTAGTATGTTCATGAAATAAAGAAAGTTAATGATTAAACCATAACATAAAAAAATGAAATTAACTACAAAACTTTAAAAAAAAGCTAATAATAATTAATATTTTAATATTTAATGTTTGTTTAACGTATGGTCATTTGTAATATCACGTAATTTACTCATAACACAAAATGTGTATCTTAAGACATTTCATAGTAGGTACTATTATGTTTTGATGATGTATTTTGTTAAAATTGCCTGAAAAACTAAATTTAAAATTATTTAATAATGTAAGAATTTACAGTTGTAATCTCAGTTAAGATCCAATTGTACTAAACGTTAACGAAAAGTTTATATCCACCAATTTAATGGGTTTGCAGTATTTTTTCTCCTACGGTAAATAAGTGATGTTTTAATTATTGTAGCATTATAATACCGTATCTCTGTCGTTTATGTTTGTATTAAATTGGATCCGAACAGAGTATGCAATTAAAATGTATCAGTAGGTATAAAGAGTTCCTATATAAAAATAAAATATTTTACATTTTTGGTTATGTTTTGTTTTATCATGTTGGATTTTTATGTTTCAAAGACTTTGTAAGAATTGTTTATTTGTTAATGAAACTTAACAAATAAACACTTCTCTAAAAACTAAGGTCTTTGAAACATAAAAATCTAACAGACTAATTCCGCAGCAAATTGAAGTAATTTATTAATATCTATTTATATATATATATAGAATTTAGTACCACTTCCTCAAAACATGGTGGCGCTAGATCAAACGTTCAATGTTGAACCGTCAAACAAGCGGAAGTGGCGTATCTACCTCTATTAAAATAATTACTCTAATCTATGCGGTGTACCCTCTTTGTTTGGTTTGTCCCCAGACTTTAGTCATTGATTAAAAGCTACTAAAATTTATTTACTTTCGGAATTTTACTCTTCTGGGTAATTATGTGATATTAATATTTAACTATATATTAAAATATTGCGTTAATTTATGAATAGATACTGCATTTGCACCAAAATACTTCTGAGAGACCTCATTATTTCGGCTGTCCCCACCCCGAAATCGAGTTGAAATGCGTTATTTTTACGCAATAATACGTCCATGCTCTGAATAAGGGTAAGATGGCGCTTGCATAATGTAATATGTCAAAAAAATCTGTGATCTTTGTTGGGTGGATATTAGGGTTGCCTGATTATAGCTATTAACCATTTTCAGGTAGTGAAATTATTCATTAAGTGGTTAAGTCGCTGTAGGTATGCTGTTTCATACACAAAAATAATCCTTTCAAATTCCTTTCTCAGTGATCTCCTACACTTCCGAGGAAAGCTACAAACATTATAGCTCGCTGGCTTCAATATCTTTGATTTTTCAAACAAAATATTAATCACACTTTTCTCCCGCTTCCGTAGGGATTTCGGGAAGTTCTTGTTTAGTGAGTACTAAAGGGGAGTCCCTATACTTACATTCGAAATATACATGCCAAATGAAAACAGCCTGCTGAGACTGCAGGCTACATTGAGAATATTATGTAGCCTGAACTGCAGTTGGATTAAACATTGGCTCTGACTGCGACTGCTGCTGGAGCTGGTTAGCTTGCTGACAAGCTTTATTCCATGGGAATATAGAAGGAACAGCTTTTCTTTTAAATATTTTTAGGCAATGAGCTGCAAACTTAAAAGTTTGATTTTTTAGGTATGAACTCCTAAGGTACCTACTGTAGTATGTTTCCATTAAGTTATGATACCCAAGATAGGTAACAAACATTAAGATATTCTTATATTTAGGTTAAGAAATTAAAAAAATGTAACTAATTTAAGTCTAATGTCAATAAACTTTATTATTATTTCTTATTTATCTTAGTGTGCAGCTAAGATAAATATTTTACCTCTTGGGGCTCTTGCCAAATGTGATGACGGAGAGATGAAATCTGCTGGCGTAAAGTGAGTTGAACATATGAAGGAATGTTTTCTTATAGTTAATCCTGTTTTTATATGTTTGATAGCCTCTATCCATCTTGATCTCCGAGTTTCATCTTGGGGAAAGCGGTGGTTACCTATATTTTTACAAAATTGTACTACGCATGAACTAGCAATGTTTAGTTTAGTTCTCAGGGCACAATTAATAAATAATAAACTATTGCAAGTGAAAGAAAGAAAGTTGAAAGGTAAACAAACAAAAAACAAAGCGGAAATTGACATTTTAAACAGGACTTGACATATTACTTAGGTTTAATGCCATCTATCAGCATTTTTCTTAAACTAGTAGAACTGTCAAAATAAAAACCGCTCATTGGATGGTAACTATAGTGCTGACTCACAAAGTAACATATATACAGGATAAAGATGAGCTCACATGATGGTCGTAGATAAATTGAATTTTGAGTTGCACTATATGAATGCGAAAGTTTTTGTTTGTATATTATGTTTGTTACTTTTTCACTTCTAATTGACTGGAGCGATTTCAGTAAAATTTTGTGTGGAGATAGGATTAAGACATGGGCTAATTATTAATGCGGGTAAATACCTCATTCACATTTCACGGTAAAATCTTTATCCCGTGGGTGAAGCCGCGGGCCTAAAAGCTAGTTTAATAATATAATTTACAAAATATGCATTTATTTTTTACTAAACATTTTTATTTACCTTATTCTAATTTTTCTTAAACAAAAAGAGCAAATCATTTAACTAAAATAATAATAAAAACCTTGCATATATGTAAGATTATGTAGAGTACAAGTTGTTTATTAACTATAATACTTAAAGTTTGTAGATAATATTTAGTCAGTTTGTTAATAATTGTAAGGAAAAATATTTGTAAAACCTTATTGATAATATAATATTGAAAAAGATCGGTAGGATACCGAAATGTTTTTAAACACATAGAAACTGAATCATCACGATGGTTCAGTTTTGATGATTCTTCTGAAGATTCCTGTGTTGTCTGAGTTCCTGTGATGATTCCCCTTCTCAATAAATATCGGTGAAAAGTTTATGATAATAAATAATAAGACTGAAGTTTTGTAACAGCCATATAAGCCAATAAATAGTAAGTAATCATTTAAATTTATGCAATTTTTTATTAAAAAAAAAATTCTTACTCACCCCAGAGTCCACCACCCATCCTAACACCTTAAACTCCACCATGTAAACTTACCTTTATGATTATGTTACTGTCAGTTATGCTACCCTTTTCTCAATCAATCCATTATATTTATTATTTGTGAAGAAATATTGACGTTTTTAGGGTTTTAAATATTAATAAAATCGTTTGTTTTGCTAAATAAATAAATTTAAAGCCAATTCCTCAAGGAACGCACAATACAAATAAAAAAATATGATGTCAGTTTTAGTGTTCTCGAACGGGAGTTCCAAAAAAAACGATTTTATTTTAGAATTTATTTAAATTAAACTTACTTTTACAAATTATAACTTAATTAATGTCAGATCTATGTTGGATCTACAAGAATATTACAATTAAAATTAAGACTACTGGCTCCGATCGATGTAAGATCTGAAGTGTCTAACTAACTTAACATTAAGAGCACGGTCCCACGGAGATGGGACCACCTCGATGATGCGGCATCAGCATTTCCAGGATTTGATGTTTTATTTCATAATTTAAGAAGAAACTGCTTGCACTGTATTTTCTTTATAGTCCAAGAGGTGGCTTCATTTATTATATTCTCAATATTAATCATAGTCCAGGAGCATGTTGGACTGCAACTGACTGATGATGATGATTCTTATAAGAGTACTCGGCAAATTGCTCTAAGTTCATTTTACGTGAGGGGTGCATATGTAACACCTCCCCCCATAGTTCGGCGACTATTTCGAAAGTTTTGATAGGGTTGCCGAAATATCGCTGTGGTCTATTTCTACTTCAGCAGGTATATCGGCATTGTCTTCTACGGCGTGACTCTCACGAAGGCTTCTTCTTCTATGTAGATACTTGTATGCAATATATAATGCACATAGTATGACTGCAATCGATATTGTATAAAATGGTATAGTTGTATGGAACAAACTTAGTTGCAGATGTTTGTCTAGTTTTATAGGGTTCTGGAATATAATTTTCCCATTAATCGAGTGAAGATTTTGGAGATCGATTGAGTTTAAGGTTGCATGTGTGTGATATGTGCTTTCGTCAGGTTCTTGATACTTTGGTAGTTCTATTATTTTCAGAGGGTGACCTTTTATGTGATCTTGCGAGTTGGAGATTGTGAATGTAGACGTCTTGAAATAGCAGTTTACAGGAATAATAATTAAGTAGCTTCCATGAAGACTTCTGTGCTGTTCTTGGCCACACGATGTTCTTACTTTCGTGATGTTCGGAAAATTCATAGTAAAATGCCTGTCGTCTAGTTTTTCTACTGCTTCTTTGATTAGGGTAACTGTAGTTATCTTGCATGATTCAAGAAGTTCCTGCTTGGTTATCAGGTGGTGGATACATTCGGGGTATTCTGTTACTTTATAGTTTGATACTGATGGGCAGAGGTACCATTCTTTTACCTTCGGGCATTCAGCCTCCATGTGCTTAGAATCGTCACCAGAGATTGCTAGGTAAGGTGAAATAGGTAAGAGGATTTGGTTGTATTTATTAGGAACGAGGGATAATTTATACAAATCATATTTTAAGGAAAAGACAATCGGAATCTTATATACTATTACTATATAATTGTCTACATAGAAATAAGCTAATCTAATAAAATCATAAAAATATCTAGCATCTACATCAATAATTTGATCCTTAGAAAATAATATTCTTAACTTATCTATCATTAATTTTAAATCGTTAATATTTAAAGCAAAGTGCGGAGCGCCAGCTATTCTTATAAAAGCTAAAGTATTTTCGAGCCTATATATTTCCTCAGATATCTTATCTATATTATCACTAAGAATAATTAAATGTTGCGCAAAATGAGAATACTTAATATACTCGTTATTCCTATTACTATCGCTGCTAATTATGGAATTTAAAGTTTTAGCAATTTTATTTTGGTTGTATGTAATATTTTCTAAAATTTCAGAATTTTTCAAAGTCCATTCTTTGTTTAAGCTAATGTGATTATTAATTTCTGATTCTAATTTATGCTGGTTTTTACTTAAAACTTCAATGGCATTGTTATATTTAATCGCGTCAGTATAATCTAAATTACCCGAAATGCTTTTAATTATTGAACCAAGTCCGTCTATCAGACTTCGCTTTTTACGATCGGTCTCAAATGTATTATTTCAGAAAGATCTATTTTACTAAGAAAAGAATGGTGGTGGTAAATTATTTTGGCGTTTCCTAATTTAAACGGAAGTACTCCTGGTACGTCTTGCAGGCTGTCGATCGATACATCTTGTCCTTGAGTCAGTCGTGTCAGTAGGCATAGTAGAAGTATTCTGTGACAATACAGGATCTTTTGTACTTCGTTTCAGTCGTGATTTTGCTACGGGACCTCTTTTTCTTTTTGTATAAATATGTATGGGAAGGTCAGCTAAAACTACATCCTGCGTATAGGGCGGGGCGAGTTTCTGTCGAGATGCCATGGGGTTTCGTATAATTTAATTCTATTTTAACTTGCCTGACTTGGCAATTTTCTGAAAATCCTGATCGTTATTTGATGTAGAGGCGGTATCCTGTTCCTCTTCTATAATACAGGTTTGACGATATTGGGGTTGTGATTCTACTTGGTAATCATAATTATTGAAGTCATAATAATCGTCATTATAGTCAAAGTCCACATTATAGTATGGGTCGTATATTTGGTTAAAATTCATTTCTCTAGTCTTAAAATAATTATTTGGCGGAGGGTTACCGAATTTTCTCCAGTCATGGGGATGTCTGTTCGTCTGTCCAAACGGTTTAGTTACGAAATGGCTTACACCACTCATAGGCTGAGGTGCATTTTGAGGTTTATTTAATTTAAATACATTACTTTGGGGTCTATAATTTGGTAGGGGTGCGGCAAACATTTGCTGTGTCCTTGTAGGTCCACGGAAAGGTTGCGGCTGTGATCTCCAACCCTGATCTGGGCGTTGAAGGTGTGTACCTACATGTGAGCGGAATGGTGTACCTATCATAGGGTTAAATGGTCGCGCTGGTGGTTTAAACTGCTGCGCGGGTAATATAGACATAGGTTGCATAGATCCATGCTTAAATCTATTTTCACTGACCTGTGTTTTATTCTCCGACGAACGCTCGTTGCGCTGCTGCATGTAGAGTGTGTTCATCTCCTCATGAACATATTCTAACGCTTTCTCTATTGTGTCAGGGCGCATGCAACGGATACGAGATCCTAGTGGATCGCGGAGTCCACGTAAATATGACTGAAGCGTTAATTTTTTATATAACGCACGCTTAGATTCTATAGTGCTCGGCACCGTTTCATGCAGGCTGACATATGTAATAATGGTACTAAATAAGTTTTGACACTTTTCATAAAATTCTTGAGGGCTAAGTGAACCCTGGTTCAATAATGCTAGATCGTTATAGAGCGATGTTTCATCTCGCTGATCGGCAAAATTATTAATTAAGGCAGATCGAATGCCATTCCAGTTTTCAGGTATACCATTAGAATTAATCAAACGAGAAGCTGAGCCTACCACTTTATTTAAAATTCCATTAATTAATGCGCAATTACTAAGTTCATAGCCTTCCTCGTATCTAACAAATTGCTGCACTAACTGGTCACATAATCTAATAAATCTAGTTAAAATATTCGGATTTCCGTCAAACTCAGGTAAAAGACGAAGAGACTTATAGATATTATCTAAATTTGCCATATTTAAAATATTATAATTTTCTGAAAAGTTTTCACTCAAAATTAAATTTTCTGCGTCTTCTGAAATTATTTCTAAATTTCTATTCCTATCTAACAAATTATTTCTATTACTAACTCTAGGATTCCGTGATTGCCTTGGGTGGAAAATCTTGGAAAATTATATTAAAATTATAGGATATAAAGGAAGCAACTCTAGATAGAAACTAAAGCACTTACATGTACATTCTGGTCTCTGCTGGATCAATTTCTGGATCTCACACACACCCGAATTTATTTCTCCCGGAACACTTTCGTAGATTCATAGATTTTTCGGAAAAAATCCACCAAGACTGCGCCAGTTTTAGTGTTCTCGAACGGGAGTTCCAAAAAAAACGATTTTATTTTAGAATTTATTTAAATTAAACTTACTTTTACAAATTATAACTTAATTAATGTCAGATCTATGTTGGATCTACAAGAATATTACAATTAAAATTAAGACTACTGGCTCCGATCGATGTAAGATCTGAAGTGTCTAACTAACTTAACATTAAGAGCACGGTCCCACGGAGATGGGACCACCTCGATGATGCGGCATCAGCATTTCCAGGATTTGATGTTTTATTTCATAATTTAAGAAGAAACTGCTTGCACTGTATTTTCTTTATAGTCCAAGAGGTGGCTTCATTTATTATATTCTCAATATTAATCATAGTCCAGGAGCATGTTGGACTGCAACTGACTGATGATGATGATTCTTATAAGAGTACTCGGCAAATTGCTCTAAGTTCATTTTACGTGAGGGGTGCATATGTAACATGTCTCAAAATACTTGGTATCAAAACTGACATTAAATCAGGGTTATTGAATTATAGGAATACTTGTTAAATTTTCTATTAAGTTTTTTAATAAATAACAGATAAAATTAATAAAACCAGTTGTTTATTTTTTAAGTTACTTCTAAAATACTCTAGAAAATGTGGTAACATAATTGACAAGCCTTTTGTGACTATCTCTCATATTTTCTGCAATTCTTTCGTAAGTAAGCAGTATTTTAAAGTGTTTTTTTTATATAAAATGATAGTTAATTATACTCAGAACATTATTACCACATTGAATCCTAAAAATAACACACTTTAAAAAACCGTCCTCAAATCTGGCCAGGTACAACAATTTGTGAAAATGCCCAGAAATAGGATATACATAGAAGGAGTGATAAAAGTAGAGCTAAAAACAGAGATCTATCTTACAAATTTCAAATGCAAAGATTAATGAGAGTAAAACAGACAACTTCATGATTTGTCGCGTTGTCACCAGATTCTTTGTCCTGAGTAGGTTTATAAATAATAATCTTTGGTCCTGAGCAAAGAACACCAATCACCTTAGATAAAGAATCCTATAGATTTGACACATTGCCACAGCTGACAGGGACAAACGAAAAGTATATACAATATCTGTGTTGCCAACCCCATTTAAATATACCCAATTTATTCAGGAATCTTACTACTCGGGACTAACAAAGATTAGTACAGAACAGTAAAATACAAATTTATTAAAGAGAGAAAGTTTGTTCATCTTTATATTTGTTTCCATTAAATTATGAAATTTGGAACGGATAAAGCAGGAAATAATATGTTACGTTTATGACGTGTAAATGTACCAACGGTTCCCATTTGCGCATAAAAAGTAGCATTGGCTGCTACTTTACATGCCCAAAACATATCATACAACAAAACCCAAGGTTTTAAAAAAACATCTTTACATCATAAATCATAATTATTTTCATCACAGACGCGGACGTAATAATAATTTATGTATGTCGGTACTCTATTTATGTTATCGAATGTACTATAATTTCATGGCGGACATTCTTTTTATGTAGTAATAAAACACAAACTATGTACTTGCACTTTTTTTCACTTTATTATAATATATACCTACACCGACGATGACTTCATCGAAACCGGTAGTGTATTTTAACAAATATAAAATATTTAAATTAATGTAAAATCACTAATAAAGTATATATATTATGTAAAAATAAAAAAGTATATAAAATAAAAAATAAGGTGTTTAAAGGTAATCTGTGCATATAGTCATTATTTAAATGATTTTATTATTTGCATTTTTTTTAATTATTGGTATATTACGACATTTATGGGTCGTTATTCAAAATGATTATTTCCGTAACTGTATTCATACCGTTTGCTATTGGAAGTAGATGCACGAATTTCTTCCTCCTCGTTTAAGCATTTGGTATTTTCCTTTTCATGCCTGTATATAGTGTGGATCCCTTACCAGCATTTCCGGGGACATTTAAATTTTTAATTTATTTCTTATACCAACTACAATTTATAGATATAATCTCATTCGACTATTCACCGCAGTTCAAGAGTTCATGAATGGAAATTTTTGGAGTGACTTTTACGACTTATATTCACTATACGTCTTCCAATAAATATTTCTTCGGCTTTCCTAAAACAAAGCAATAATATATAAAATAGGAGTAGTAGAGGCGTTCGTTAAATGTAGTCAAGATTTCCATTTCCATCGTTATTTTACAGTAAAAAAATAGTACTTTTAGTGAACTTATGTAAGTAAATTTCAGTAGGCTCTACACAAGACTCTGAATATAATATGTTTATATAACATTATAATAATCACTTTTATAGTACGTAAATAAATACCATAAAAGTAACTAACCTGCTCGATGACATGACGCGTAGGAATAGATAACGGGTTTAAATATGTCATATTTGCTGTTTTTCTAAAACAACTTTGTTCAAAATGTCTAGAGCATACTCGAGTATATTTGGTTGGTCTGTTGTCGGCCTGTGGCACGAATCCATAATTGGCGGGTTGAAGAGTCCTTTGGAAATCTGTAACAACAGTTTCACTATTGCACAGCTTAAGATTTAATAATAAAATTAAAAATATAATATATATACGGTCGAATCGAGAAACCTCCTCTATTTTTGAAAGTCGGTTAAAAAAGACCCCACTTTTAGGGTAAATTATGAGTACCTTAGCTGGTATCCCCATAAAATCTTTAACATTACTAAGTCAAAAAGTAGTTTAAAATGGCGGACTGCCTGACATTTGTTTCGAGGATGACAATTTAACCTTGTCACATACATTGGTTGGATAATACATTTATTATTGTAATTTTAAATAACATTTTAATGCATTATTTCTATTCACAATAACTTATTAATAGCTTATTAGTGTGTTAAGGAACACAAGCTGTCGATATTTTAACAAAGCAAGGTGTATTTGTTACTAAAAATTGTACTTACGCATGAAAGGAAATATTTCGTGTTTTTTGCTCAGTACGGCTTTTACAGCCGATTATTAAACATAATATATCCATGTAAAGCAGGGTTAGTATTATGTATCACTTAAATTTCTTTTTATTTTCACCACTTAGATCACTAATAATCACTAAAAATCCTGGAAGATACGAGCTGTGACCGAACTGTCAACTGATTTGTTGGGCACATACTCAGAACAAAGATCATATGGAACTGTACTAATAGTTCAATTTCACACGGCAATAATAGTAGACTACCTGTCTCTTTCTTACAACAAGAGTTTTAAGTAAGAAATAAGTATCTACACTCTTTTTATCAACGCCCCCTTTATTGGCTGTGATATACTTCTGCTGCCACCGACGCCATTTTACATGTCACTTTGTTTACATGTCAAACGTTGTTATTGTGAGATTTTTAGGGTTTTTGAGTGATTTTCGATTTAATTACTGCGCAAAACTGTAAAATAATTCTGAATTCAATAGATTCGGTAACACGAAGTCCTCTGTAGTAAGTTGTGGCCTATGCAAAATCACCGGTAAGTAGCTAACATTTATTTAAATTGTTGTACATTGTTTAGTTTATTTGATATATAGTGTTTAAAAATCAATTTCTTTGAGTTAGCTCAGTTGTGGGATAAAAAATCCGCAATATTCTTAAAAAAAAGAAAGTGGGCAACCCTAATCCGCCATGTTTGTATTCAGTTTTGTTTATTTAGGTATGCAGGCAAAGTACATGCTTATGCCAGTTCCATATGATTCTTTATTCTGAGGGCACATAGCAGTTGTGCCCTCAGATTAATAACTAAAGCATAGATACCGGGTAAAAAGCAAGAGCAGAGACATATTTCTGTTCTTGTCTCACTATACGACACATGCTAATGGGAAGGAAAGGGAAGTCTAGCTGTCCGTTACTTTATTTTTTTAGGCTTGTCACCACTTTGGGCGATCACCTCTGTACGAAATTGCTCACAAGTTTCATGTCAGCTAGTTTGAGCTAATTTGATGTCTTTATTCGAGGGACGTCCATAGTCGACATCACATGTCGATAAAAATGAAAATAAAGAAGAAGATATAATGTTTATACTATCTACCACCCAGTATAAATTACTTTCCTCTTAATCTCCGTCTATGTCTATTAAGCTTAAGGGATTTTAGTTTGCCCCAAAAAATATTCAAGATTTCTTCTTGAGGAAGTTTTCTAATATTATGAATAGGATACATTGCTTCCGCGTGAGTTTTTAATTTTAAAAAACCTAAGTCAATAAGCATCTAATCTAAGAAGTATTAGCATCTTATATTCTTAAGATTCTCGTACCTCGGTACTACTATTGCTAAAATATAAAGATTGTAACATTGTGATGCCGTTCAATATTCTGGAGGAATCTAATCTACTAAAATACTATTAGCCTACATAAAAGAAACTAGGAAACCACAATATATTTAGCGTTTGTAATGCTATCTATTCAAAACAACGTTACGTATAAAATCAATTTGACAAAATTAAGAATGTTGAGATAGAGGATATGAATAAAAAGTAAAGTCATATATACTTACACCATAATCAAAAGTCAGGAAGAGATTGCTGTAAGCAGTAACACCGCCTTTATGTACAATTCCTCTTATTGCACTTATCTACTATACAATTGATTGTATTTTATGTTCAAAAAAAGATTTTTTTATTCCTTTCTATTTTCATAATACTATTTAAAAAAACTATTAGATAAAAAGTATAATATTATCATCCAAGTCATTCTTATCATCCCATTTTACTGTAGTGCTGGTGTATGGAAATCGTACAGTGCACTTGTAATATTTAATGGTGTAACAACACAGACACACACAGACATTTGACATTTCTAGCATTTGGATTGGGATAAGAAAAAAAATGTATTCAAAAATATATTTATTACGTATAATAATATTAAATTAACAATGGTAAACAACGCTTACAAACATACAAAAAACTGCACCAAAAATACAAATAAGCTCTCTCAGTCTATCAACGCACGCACTCCAGTTACGTAGGAGAGCCATGAATTTGACGATACAAATGGACCGACAGGATCGGAGTCATACCTCGGCTTCACAGGAAACCCGTGTGCATCAACATCAAGGTGATACAATATTCTCGTTTGCTATAAAATAATTGGGGGTAAATGTTTAGAGCAAACATGACTCTATGTAGCTTATGGTTTTCCTATGAACTCGAACCATTTTATTTTTGGAGCATGATTTTGTAAAAAACCTGTAAATACCAAATAGCAGATTAATTATATTTAACTTGGTATGGTAACATGGTATGGTTAAAAATAATAAAAGTTAAAAGTACCGAATATATCTATTCAAGCATAAAGTGATTATTTCGAACGGTTATCGATATAGAAATGTACATCACTATGAGAAACTTAACCTATTTGTTATGTAAACAAATATTTTTTAATATAATGCAAACACCGCATACTAGTAAAAACTATAATAATATACACATACTTCTATTAAAATAAATTAGTTCTAGCCTATTTGGATAAATTTACTAAGCCTATAACATTTAAAACATACTTATGAAAAGATATTGTTCCGTCACAGTTTTCTTTTCTAGATGTAGGTATAACTTTTACACGCATTCACTAAGCAAGGCTTTTTCCGAAACAGTTATGTTGTAAATTGCAAAAACTGTAATAAATCAGATGAGAATTATTATCTATTACATTATAATAATAAAATCTAAACGAAAATGTTTTCTTCATGTTTTATTGTTGACACAATATTAGGATGGCATAATATAAACCAACTGAAGTTGTCGCTAATTTCTAAAGAGCTATAAAAATACAGAGACGTTTTTATTTATTTGGTTTGATACGTTTGACAGACCACCAAAATTTGACAGACCACCAAATCGACCTCTGACAACGCGAAAAATCATGAAGTTGCTGTCTCTTTTACTCTCATGAATCTTTGCATTTGAAATTTGTTAGATAGATCGCTGTTTTTAGCTCTACTTTTTACACTCCTTCTATGTATATCCTATTTCTATGGTTGTGCCCAACAAACAAAAACAGGAACTCTGACAAAGACAGGCAATATTGTCGCCTTCCTTTTCCTTCCTTAAAGTTTTTGTATGTTGTGATCTCGTTCACACACTTTATTGACGTACCTATTGTAGCAAATCTATGTATTCTTCATCTATGCCAATCACTGATGTCTATGTCAAATGCCGAAAAAAGAGACTTTGACATTATTATTTTGTTTCTGTCAATTGTCATTGGTTAATTGACACAAAGATTTGACAGTTTAAAAAGTACAAGCAGCTGACGTTATTTTATCGAGATTTACTGTACCTAATTATTTTTAAATGAATATTTACTATCAGAAATGACTACTCGCGGTTCAATAAAAAATTCTCGAATGAATTTTAAATTCCAAAATGAATCGGCCGAAACAAAAGGTACAAAACCCATCCGGGAAGCATCATCTGTATTAGAAGTTTTCATTCTAATGATTGTGCACATTTGCAAGAAGATACTATTTTTTGACACCAATTTAAAAATAGCTATCTATTTGGGAGCTCTATTTTTGCTATCTCTCATAGCTGATATCCTAACCTTCCCAAAAACCTATTTTTCCAGAAGTGACAATATGTTCAATCAATACTTTGTTAAAATAGGTTGGTTTTGGACTTTATTTTTAACGGTACCGTACGTCTTACTGACATCGCACACTATCTGCTGTGGTAGAAGAAAGCTTATTATTACAAGCCACTTGACAAGGCTTTTCATTGCTACTGTGTTTTGGTATACATGGACTACAGTTTTTAATATTATAGAAACTAAATATGGACGTTGTAACTCTATTAAACACACTGATAAAGTTTCTTGCTTAAAAAATGGGCATTTCTGGAATGGATTTGACATATCTGGTCATTGTTTCATTTTAATATATTCAAGTCTTATATTAATAGAAGAAGGAAGGGCAATAAATGGTTGGGAAAGGATTAAAGATTATATTAGAGATGAAAATCATGCAAGAAGTTTAAATGACAAAACAGCTAGTGTGAATCCACTGAAGAATCTTGATACAGACGATTTAAGAACTTTAAAAACCTCTTATGAAAAGTTTACTCCGTATGTAAGAGCATTGCTTATATCTATTTCAATACTTCAATTACTGTGGGATGTTATGTTAGTTTCAACTATTTTATACTATCACATTATGGTCGAAAAATTTGTTAGTGGTGTTATAGCAATTCTTACATGGTTTGTCACTTATAGAGTGTGGTATACAATACCTAATGTGATGCCAGGATTGCCAGGACAAGGAATATTTAAATATAATTTTGTTAAAGCAAATTTAACAAATGTACCAAAGCGTAAAAGATCTAAGGTATCAAATGGAAAACACTTTATGGGTATGCCAATAAATAATAATCAAGAGGTAGAGGAACCACCTGAAGAATTGAAATGATCATATTGACTATATTATATTCTTAGTTATTAAGTTTTACAAAAAGGTGATTGGAACTGCGTTTTGGTTTTTTAAATGTTTTATTGCTCATGGTATTATTGCATTAATGCCAAGATGCCATATGCCAATAATGCCAAGATGTTAATGTTAATTGGTTTGGTTGTTTAAAAATATATAAAATATTGTTCCTTGTCAACCAACACTAGCTGTTTGAAAACACATTTCAGATTATCACAGAACTATATATTTTCTATTAAGTAAGTAATTATTAAAACAAAAGTATAACATTGTTAAATATTATATTTATTAATATTTTAAATCTTTACATGAGTGTTACATAATGTCTATCAATCCTGTACAGTGTTTTGGAGTGAGCTGTTCTAATCTAAATCAAACATTTGGTTGCCAAAAAGACAATAATGTGTTATCTTTTAAACTGTAATCTGGAAATCCACATGACATCATTTTATAAATGGTAATAATGATAATTTTAACCAACCATCCAAAAATGTAGTTCTCTTACAAATTATTCTGTTACTTAATATTGTATAGTACAACACTGTATCACATTGGCTTAACATTAAATTGTCTTTAATAAATATTATATTCTTGTAAATAAATCTCACAATATTTGGTCCCTTTAATCGACACTTCAATATCACAACATGCTTTAATGCATTTTATACCTAAATATATTATGTACAATCTAATGTGTGATAGTATTTAAATACATTTATTAAAAAAATATACTGATTTATGTTTTTATTATGTTAAACTAGCCTATAATACTTCTGTAATTATAATTTCAATACAATACTGTTTATAATACTGATTTGTTTCATGTCCTATTTTACTAATAATATTCATCTATGCTGAGAGTTGTCTTAAACTTCACTTTTTCGTGATATGTTTTTGTCTGTAAACATTCAGTATTGAAAAAGTGCAATAGCTAAGACAATCCTTATTCAAATATCTCTAATCTACTATTATTTCAAATCTCTGTAAGCAAATGCATATAGTATATTTTATTTCAAATATACCATGCTAACAAAAAAAGGATATTTACTATTTAGTGAATAATTTTTTTGAAAATATATGCAATGGCAATAACAACACCAATTGAAACTGCACCAGCAGCCCCTATGTATACTGGTGGTTGAGAGGTAACAATCATTTTCAGATGAACTGGTAGGCTAGGAATAGTTTTTTTAAAGGATTCCCGTTTCCTAATACGATTGAAGTAATTATCAATGTAAGGACGCTTACCTCCTGCCCAGAACCTATCTTCAAAGCCTAATTCCCAAAGTCTTTGTAGAAGTACTGCCAAATTAATATCAGCAATACTAAAGTTTTCACAGCATAACCAATTATCTAAAACAAGAAAAACACTACATGTACCATTGTCAATTAATTTTTTATTGTCATCATCACTTCAACTGTGATTTCTACTACTGGACATAAGCCTCAGCCAAAGTATTTAATGTAGAGTAGTTTTCTATTGTCAACACTCTTGGCAGGTGGATTGGCGAGTGCAGTTTTTAGATAATAATAATATCCTTAGAATCACTGATGCACATTTCCGGATATATATATTCCCACTGTCGCCTTTTATGACACCCATGGGAAAGACAGTTGTTGAGGAGGTGTTATTCTTACTCTTATTTATCTTATTCTTACTTATCTCTATTCTTACTCATATATTATAAATTAAATTTAATCACTATACCTTCACTTTGCTTTTGTAGTTGTTCTTCCACCTGAGCAAGAACTTCATCAACAATGTTTAGAACTTTAAGGTATTCTTCCTCGTTGCTAATGATATCATGTTTTCGGTCCTGTATTTGTGCTTTGTATAACAGAACATCTTTTGCTTTTGGATTTTCTTCAGCCAGTCTTCGTAAATTTTTTGAGCTTGTTAAATCTCCACCTTAAAATTACCAAATTATTATTTCATGTTTCTACTAAACAAAAAAGTTTTTGTGAGTAAAAAGACAATGAAAGTATTATTGTATATAAAATAGACAAGCAATGTTAGACCAGTCACCAAATTATGTAGATGGCACTAAATTTACTAGGCCCATATTTAATAAATTTTAAAAA
Source organism: Celastrina argiolus (assembly GCA_905187575.2). Lineage (NCBI taxonomy): Eukaryota > Metazoa > Arthropoda > Insecta > Lepidoptera > Lycaenidae > Celastrina > Celastrina argiolus. The sequence goes on from LR994591.1 coordinate 8,377,137, forward strand.
TATTTTAGTGTATTTTAAACACATCCTTGTAGTGGTCTCACCAAAATATATTAATATCAATTACTTTTCAATACTTCTCGGACAGGTAATATAAATGGTAACTTCGGAGTTCCACACAAATGTTGATGGATGAAAGATCCAACAGTAATTACTCCAGCAGGTAGTGCCTCTATCATCTCACGAAATCTATTCACATTCATCATAACTTTGCTGTCTTGTGAAACTTCTAGGAGTGGAGAACTTTCTAAAAATACATAAAAGTTTTATGGAATATAATACCTAATCATAATATGATTAAAATCGCGGTGGTTTATAGTAGGAAGATACAATGTTCAATAAAAAAAATCTGATGCGGACTCATTCTTTACTAACCTTGGTCGAGGTAAAGTTCTAGATAATCCATAATTCTGGTAGAGTCTGGTATAATGGAATTGTTCACTTTGAGAACTGGAATTTCTCCTCTAGGATTTATTTCAATAAACCACGGAGAATACTGTTCGCCTTTCGTTATATCAATTACAATAGGCTCAAAGTCAATATCTTTTTCATAAAGTGCCATCAGGACCTATAAGAATAAAAACACCCTTTTTTGTTGTTTTTCAAACTAAATCAATCACATTAATTCTGCTGAATAATAAAATTATTACCTTCTGGGAGTAGAAGCTATAGTAACTGCAATACAGAATAATATTATTTGTTTTCAGTCCATTAGTTATAGGGGTAGTATTCGTTTTTGGGATTTGTATTTTATCCAAATATTTTTGCACGTAATGCATGGTGCAAAATTATCACTTTGGTAATTATAGGAACGAAAATTAATAATAGTATATTTTCAGAGAAGTCTTTTTAAAAGCCGGCTTCAAAATAACAGTTTCTACCAACATACAGAAATTAAAATCAGGTGATAAAATCGTTGACGTACCCTGTGTTCCAGGAGCTAATAGTAAACGAAAAAAACGTTTTTTTCATTCAGATTTGCGTTTCTTTAGCACTGTTTAGGGCTTAGATAAAGAATCCTATAGATTTGACACATTGCCACAGCCGACAGGGACAAACGAAAAGTATATACAATATCTGTGTTGCCAACCCCATTTAAATATACCCAATTTATTCAGGAATCTTACTACTCGGGACTAACAAAGATTAGCACAGAACAGTAAAATACAAATTTATTAAAGAGAGAAAGTTTGTTCATCTATATATTTGTTTCCATTAAATTATGAAATTTGGAACGGATAAAGTAGGAAATAATATGTTACGTTTATGACGTGTAAATGTACCAACGGTTCCCATTTGCGCATAAAAAGTAGCATTGGCTGCTACTTTATATGCCCAAAACATATCATACAACAAAACCCAAGGTTTTAAAAAAACATCTTTACATCATAAATCATAATTATTTTCATCACAGACGCGGACGTAATAATAATTTATGTATGTCGGTACTCTATTTATGTTATCGAATGTACTATAATTTCTTGGCGGACATTCTTTTTATGTAGTAATAAAACACAAACTATGTACTTGCACTTTATTATAATATATACCTACACCGACGATGACTTCATCGAAACCCGTCGTGTATTTTAACAAATATAAAAATATTTAAATTAATGTAAAATCACTAATAATGTATATATATTATGTAAAAAAGTATATAAAATAAAAAATAAGGTGTTAAAAGGTAATCTGTGCATATAGTCATTATTTAAATGATTTTATTATAATTTGCATTTTTTTTTAATTATTGGTATATTACAACATTTATGGGTCGTTATTCAAAATGATTATTCCGTAACTGTATTCATTCCGTTTGCTATTGGAAATAGATGCACGAATTTCTTCCTCCTCGTTTAAGCATTTGGTATTTTCCTTTTCATGCCTGTATATAGTGTGGATCCCTTACCAGCATTTCCGGGGACATTCATAAATTATTAATTTATTTCTTATACCAACTACAATTTATAGATATAATCTCATTCGACTATTCACCGCAGTTCAAGAGTTCATGAATGGAAATTTTTGGAGTGACTTTTACGACTTATATTCACTATACGTCTTCCAATAAATATTTCTTCGGCTTTCCTAAAACAAAGCAATAATATATAAAATAGGAGTAGTAGAGGCGTTCGTTAAATGTAGTCAAGATTTCCATTTCCATCGTTATTTTACAGTAAAAAAATAGTACTTTTAGTGAACTTATGTAAGTAAATTTCAGTAGGCTCTACACAAGACTCTGAATATAATATGTTTATAACATTATAATAATCACTTTTATAGTACGTAAATAAATACCATAAAAGTAACTAACCTGCTCGATGACATGACGCGTAGGAATAGATAACGGGTTTAAACTTGTCATATTTGCTGTTTTTCTAAAACAACTTTGTTCAAAATGTCTAGAGCATACTCGAGTATATTTGGTTGGTTGCTAGTTTTGTCGGCCTGTGGCACGAATCCATAATTGGCGGGTTGAAGAGTCCTTTGGAAATCTGTAACAGTCAACAGTTTCACTATTGCACAGCTTAAGATTGAATAATAAAATTAAAAATAAAATATATATAAATATATATAAAATAAAATAAAATATACGATCGAATTGAGAAACCTCCTCTTTTTTGAAAATCGGTTAAAAAAGACCCCACTTTTAGGGTAAATTATGAGTACCTTAGCTGGTATCCCCATTAAATCTTTAACATTTAAGTCAAAAAGTAGTTTAAAATGGCGGACTGCCTGACATTTGTTTAGAGGATGACAATTTAACCTTGTCACATACATTGGTTGGATAATACATTTATTATTGTAATTTTAAATAACATTTTAATTCATTATTTCTATTCACAATAACCTATTAATAGCTTATTAGTGTGCTACGGAACACAACCTGTCGATATTTTATCAAAGCAAGGGGTATTTGTTACTAAAAATGGTACTTACGCATGCTAGGAAATATTTCGTGTTTTTTGCTCAGTACGGCTTTTACAGCCGATTATTTAACATATATCCATGTAAAGCAGGGTTAGTATTATGTATCACTTAAGATTCTTTTTATTTTCACCACTTATATCACTATTATTCACTAAAAATCCTGGAAGATACGAGCTGTGACCGAACTGTCAACTGATTTGTTGGGCACATAGCAGTTGTGCCCAACAAACAAAAACAGGAACTCTGACAAAGACAGGCAATATTGTCGCCTTCCTTTTCCTTCCTTAAAGTTTTTGTATGTTGTGATCTCGTTCACACACTTTATTGACGTATTGTAGCAAATCTATGTATATTCTTTATCTATGGTTTAGGGTCGTTTTGAACTGTTTTCATAGGCACTGTCAGCTGTCAATGTCAGCGTTATGAATGATCTAAACGTTTAGAGCGTCTCCTGGAAGGCCCGTAGGCTCAAACGTCAAATTTGATCGATCTTGGTTTAAAAAAAATGGTTTGAAATTAGAAGTCTGTGCTAATTTGGTAGTATATCCTATTTCTATGGTAATAATAAAGTTAAATCAAACATGAGCTGCACGGCTGGAGATAATAAGGAAGATAGTTGTTCCAATCTGTGGTTGTATTCCTCTTGCAGTCATTGAAAAATATAATATATTATTTTCATACGAAGAATCATAATATTATGGTACCTATCAATGTTATTCAATAAAACAAGAGGTAGTTCATAGATAAGAACTTTATTAAGAAATTACTCTTATCAGTTTAGATAATGGTAGTTTATAATGGGCGTGTTCCTTTAGGCGCTCTTTTTACACTGAACGCTCAGATCATTCATAACGCACACAGTCATTTCTTTAGCACAATAATGAAATTTTCGATCTGAACGTTTCAACAAACTTTACTGCAAGTGGAACGACTGACAGATGTCAAAATTTAACATTTCCTTTTTATCTCATAAATTCTATTTATATTTTAAATAAACAATAATAACTACATTATAAAAGAATCTATAATAAATTTGCTGCATCCATAACTTAAAAATAACATCGAGATCAGTGAAATCTAAGTAAACGTCAAAAACAAGATGGGATCATTCTGAGCGTTTTGAACAGTTTTTGTTATTTTCGTTTACTATCAGGGGCCTTATTACGCAACTTCTGTGGCTTTCATGACCGTGGACATCAACTGACATTGTGACGTTAAATCTTTTAAAAACACGATTTAATATGATTTTTTTAATGATATCATCAAATTAAAAGTGTTTTAAAAAGATTTAACGTCACAATGTCAGTTGATGTCTCAGAACAAAGATCATATGGAACTGTACTAATAGTTCAATTTCACACGGCAATAATAGTAGACTATCTGTCTCTTTCTTACAACAAGAGTTTTAAGTAAGAAATAAGTATCTACACTCTTTTTATCAACGCCCCCTTTATTGGCTGTGATATACTTCTGCTGCCACCGACGCCATTTTACATGTCACTTTGTTTTCATGTCAAACGTTGTTATTGTGAGATTTTTAGGGTTTTTGAGTGATTTTCGATTTAATTACTGCGCAAAACTGTAAAATAATTCTGAATTCATTATATTCGGTAACATGAAGTCCTCTGTAGTAAGTTGTGGCCTATGCAAAATCACCGGTAAGTAGCTAACATTTATTTAAATTGTTGTATATTGTTTAGTTTATTTGATATAAAGTGTTTAAAAATCAATTTCTTTGAGTTAGCTCAGTTGTGGGGTATAAAATCCGTAATATTCTTAAAAAAAAAGAAAGTGGGCAACCCTAATCCGCCATGTTTGTATTCAGTTTTGTTTATTTAGGTATGCAGGCAAAGTACATGCTTATGCCAGTTCCATATGATTCTTTATTCTGAGGTTGATGTCCACGGTCGTGAAAGCCACAAAAGTTGCGTAATCAGGCCGCAGCTCCTGGAACACAGGGAATTTCATTGGTACCTTTTTATTCAATATATTTTTTAATGATGTTGTACTGTTAGACGTTGCCTAATAAATAAGAGACAAAGACTTAGGAGCAAAGATTATTAGTATCTTTTTATGAATACAATATGCTTAGGAGTTAGGAGGGTGAGTAGGAGGAGGGAGTAATAGGTGGAGGTTGGAGGTAAAACCTAAGAGGTAAAACGTACTGATTGTATTCTCTTTGGTTGGAGGAACCAAAGATTATTACTATCATGTTTCCTCTTTCTTTTAGCAATCGAAAAAAAAAATCAGTGTTGCCATAAGTAACGTAAGTAAACTAAAATAAAATTTGTATCTTTAGCAAAATAGTTACGTAGTAACTAATACTTAATCTGTGCAAAATAGCAAGCTAAGCACAAAACACTAAAAATAAATAAATATTAAAACCGTAATATCTTGACGATACATAATAGCACGCGTCCGTAACTTAATCTTAAAGTCCTAAAATCAGTTTCTAATTTTGTGTTTCGTGAATTTTCCAGGACTTTCGAATTTGTTCAGTTTAGTAGGTAATAGCAAAGAAAGGATAGTAGATTCACAAAAATACAGTTGGCAACACAAAATTAGGCTCGATTCATGTCTCATTATTTTCATGTTTGGAATTGCTAAGTAATAAATTACACATGCAATTAAATCATAGTTTTTGTTGTCCAACTGCTAATGTATCAATAGTCCTTTATACAATTCCGAAATAGCATACATTTAAACAGTTTTGGCACAATTTGGAAAACTAAATAATGCCCTGAACGTGTTTATCAAAAGAAGTAAGCGACAATTTGAAACATGGAGGTATCGAGTAATACAGACGCCGTCAATTTAGGGGTTGGGGAAGTGGAGGCGGAAATCGGAGAAGAATTGAAGCAACTCGACGAAGGAAAGCACTACGACACGCGTAGTGAAGTTTCTAGTTCTTCTGAAAGCGAATCAAGTATTCCAAGTATAAGTTCTGTAAGCACTAACAAATCAAAGGATAAACGCCTCAGTCGCAAACGCCAAAAGTCTTCAAGTCACTCCCCAGTACAAAGTAAAAGACGTCTTACTACCAGCAGTTCTAAAATTAAAAAGTATGATTATATGACAAAGTTAAACTATTTATTCCGGGACACGAGATTCTTTCTCATTAAGTCAAACAACGCAGAAAATATAACACTTTCAAAAGCGAAAGGAGTTTGGTCTACTTTGCCACAAAATGAAGCAAATTTAAATCAAGCTTATAGAGAATCTAGAAATGTCCTTTTAATATTTTCTGTAAAAGAAAGTGGAAAATTTGCAGGATTTGCTAGGCTTTCAAGTGAATCTAGGAGAGATGTACCGCCAGTATCTTGGGTTTTGCCTCCTGGTCTTTCAGCAAAAGTTTTAGATGGTGTTTTTAAGGTTGACTGGATATGTAGAAAGGAATTATCATTCAGCAATACCTTACACCTATACAATCCTTGGAACGAAGGTAAACCTGTAAAAATAGGAAGAGATGGTCAAGAAATTGAACCCAAAGTAGCTGAAGAACTGTGCAGGTTATTTCCGGAAGATGAAGGGATTGAATTGACACCAATTTTAAGGAAATCTAAAGAATCTTCTAAGAAGGCATACCATAAAAGTGGAGGTAATTATAGAACTTATCGGGCTCCACTATCATCAAGAGGGTCTAACTTTAGAAATCGTGTTGGCAGCTCTTCCAGAAACAGGCGAAAGTTGTTTGTGTCTCCAAGGAGCCGCTTGGGGACCAGTTCATATAAAAGAAGATCTCCATCCCCATATCTACGTGACCGACTGCCAAACTGGTTTACTCGTAACAGGGAAGGTTTTAACAGTAGCAGTTCAGCAGCAGCAGAGGCTTATGTGGCGGAGTACATGAGGTCCATGCACCATCAGTTGCCACCATTGCCTTATGTCCCTCCACCTGGCTTTAGTGGGGCAATTGCAACTTATGATGGCTTACCTCCACCTCCGCCACCTCCTCCACCACGATATTATGAATTAACCGACTATCCACGATCAGTGCTTGTGTATGATAAAAGGTCTTATGAAAGATCTGTTGATGAGTTTTTGTGGCGTACAACAGATAGATCACACGCTCGGAGCCGTGAACGTGATTCAAATAGATCCTACAGAGATCGTCGTTAAAAGTTTTTTCAACCCATGTATTGCTATTTCATTGCTAATAAAAAATGTGTCTTTAACTTTGAACTTTTTTGAATTACAATCTTATGAGTGTTGTGATGAACATTTTACTAAATCGGTATTAATGAACATTCTTCTTATTCAATGTTTTGGACAATCCATGAGTTTGTTGAATGTATATGAACTGCAAATAATTATGATAGTGCTTGTTTATTATGGGGTGAAAGTGTAATAGATGTTGCAATAGGCCAGTGATGTGATTGGCTAAATAGTGCAACAACATTGGACTTCTACTTGGTCCTAAATATTAAATGAGGTCTGATAGGTGTTGTACGAAAAACAGACTGAATATTTCTAAGAACTATTTTCAAGACTAAGTGCAATTTATAGGCTGTGAAGATCTGTGATACTTAAGAGATATTAATAATTTGTTAACTACTAAATTTGTATTAGAGATATTATAAAATTGAAGTTAAATTAATTAACTTCTGGTTTGATTAGAAGTCATAAATTTTTAGACACATTTAATATCAATATTTATCTTTATTACTTACTTAATGTACAATATTTTAACTCTTGAATATAATGCTCTCAAGTCTAAATGCTAAAAAAAGTTATTGATTTTAAGTAGGAAAAATGTTACTTTAAACAATAACACTTGCATTGAAAATATTTAAAAGTAGGATTATTTCTTTATTGCAATTTTTTTTCTAGGTGCTCAAATACTGCATTTTCTTGTCTTATTAATTATTTTCAGTTATGGTCTATTGGTTAGTTACCTCCTGTGATCACCAGGTCCAGATGTAACTTTTTGGTTATTAATCATTTTCCGTAAAACAGCTAACCCAATATGATTAAAAAATTATATAAATCTTCAAATTGTTTGAAAAGCAATGCTTTCAATTAGTATGGATATTGTTATCAATTGGTAAGCCATATAAGGATCTGAAATACTGCTTTCATTTAATTTTGAAACTTTTCTAGCCTGGTGGTATATGGGTACACAACACACTAACATGTAGACTAGAAGTGTGTGTAGCACACACTTGGTATATTAGGTATATACCTACGAAATTCCCGTTTTGTATGAAAAAATGTAAACATGTTTTCAATTTGTATTCATTGAAGTAATCACCCATGGAATCAATGCATCTTTGCCAACACAGAGCCAGTATATTAATGTCCTTCTTATAGAAATCATCTGGACGGGTGGCACCAAATTCTTCTAAAAAAACATAGGCTATATAATTTTATGAAAAATTTTGGATTTTGAAAATTACACCCCAAACACTTGTCTCAAAAAAAAATTAAGATAAATGTATTGTGTGTGGTATCAAAAGATAGGTCTTGGCAAGCACATTACAAAATATATGTATTTAAATATTTTATTAATTATTACATTTTATTGTTTAATTCAAAATAAACGTTTAAAATTCGGCCGTACAAGTAGTATCTAGGAGTTGTTTACTTACTTATCTACTATGTAACACGGTTAGTTTAATGAAAATATATTTGATGAGAAAACAGACAAATATAAAATAAAAATAAGTTAAAAACTATAACCCGACTTCGCAATTAAAAAACTAAAACACGACTTTGCAAAAAATGGTTCTAAAAAAAAACTATAACACGACTTCCCAAAAAAGGGGTCTAAGAAGGCTGAAACAAGAAAATAATTCAATTCGAAATCCAGATATGCATAGGTTCTGTACCTATGCATATCTGGATTTCGAATTGAATTATTTTCTTGTTCAAGTTCTATGGTCAAGGTAGAGCCGTGGTCGTACCCGCTATTGGGATTGTATATTTCTACAGCAGACGAAAATTATAGATTGGTTTAGCGGGTACGACCACGGCTCTACCTTGACCATATCTGTACCTATGCATATCTGGATTTCAAATTGAACTATTTTCTTGTTTCAGTCTTCTTAGACCCCTTTTTTTGGGAAGTCGGGTTATAGTTTTTATTTTATTGTACATTTTTCTGTTCCCACATAAACTATAACATTATATTTTTACTAAACTAACATTAAATTAACTCATAGAAAGTAATTAAACAACTCCTAGATACTATTTGTACGACCGCATTTTAAACGTTTAATACATATTTGTAATGTGCTTGCCAAGACCTATCTTTTGATACCAAACACGATACAATTATTTAAATATTTTTTGAGATAGTTTTTGAGGTATCATTTTGAAAATCCAAAATTTTTCGAAAAACTTCTTATCCTATGTTACTCGCGGGACTATTACAAATCGATTGACACCTTATTTATTAAAATCGGACCAGTAGTTTAACCGCTACGAGGGAACATACATACATACATACAAACATACATACGTACATACATAGACTGCCAAAATTTTTGGCTTCGCCGAAGTCATGTAAAAAAGGGTCTAAAAAGGCTGAAACAAGAAAATAATTCAATTTAAAATCCAGATATGCTTAGGTACAAAAATGGTCAAGGTAGAGCCGTGGTCGTACCCGCTAAACAAATCTAGGCGTCACTTCACACAATAAAAAAATATTAAAAATCTAAAACCCGACTTCGCAAAAAATGGGTCTAAAAAGGCTGAAACAAAAAAATAATTCAATTTGAAATTCAGAAATGCAATAGGTACAAAAATGGTCAAGGTAGAGCCGTGGTCGCACTCGCTATCAGCATTCAGCATCAGAACCCTACAACGGCAGACGAATATCTCTTTCAAGTTCTTTTTTATCTACCGTTATTAGCGGGTACGACCACGGCTCTACCTTGACCATTTTTGTACCTAAGCATATCTGGATTTTAATTTGAATTATTTTCTTGTTTCAGCCTTTTTAGATCCTTTTTTTGCGAAGTCGGGTTATCGTTTTTAACTTATTTTTATTAATTAGGAGAAAGACTGATCCCACCAAAAACATTTTCGTGTAAAAATGTTGCCAAGACGAGTCTACATAGCTTACCCTGTGAAAAAGTTATCAGATATCGTATAAAGCCAAGCTCTAAAGACTACACGCCCTAAATCTACAAGCACCTTAATCAAACTCTATCAAAAAGTGGACAAATCTCATGTAGAACCAAAGTTCTTGATCTATGCGCCCTTTATTCACACACGATAAATGAATGCCTATGAAATCTTCGTAACGGTAGCAAAACGGCCAAGTATCACGTTTTAACTAATATGTAGAGTAAGTAAAGCTAAGCCTAGTAAAGTAAGGGCGCACAGATTAAGAACTTTGGTTCTACATGAGATTTGTCCACTTTTTGAAAGATTTTGATTAAGGTGCTTGTAGATTTAGGGCGTGTAGTCTTTAGAGGCTTGGCTTGGCTTTATACGATATCTGATAACTTTTTCACAGGGTAAGCTATGTTGACTCGTATTTGCAACATTTTTACATGAAATTTTTTTTTGTGGGATTTCATTTATTTTTGTAAGTTGGTTAATGGACGTTTTAATCATTTTAGTGTTTGCCAAAATAATAATAATAATGTCTCCCACACCGATTTCGGTGACGGTGGCCGGCTGGTTATGTGTGTGCGCAATGTATAGAAGCACTCTCATTTTCTTCACTCTCGTAACCCAGTGGGACGGATAACCGACGCGACTGGCGGGAGATCAAGCGCAGGACCGACTTTTTACATGCCCGTCCGACGCATGGATCATCATTCTTGTCAGACAATAAGGTGATCAGCCTGCCTTGTCTTAACCAAACATAAAACGTGTTTCTAACGTGGGAATCGAACCCACGACGACCACAGTCGAGAGCCAGGCTCTAAACCACTAGACCACGGAGGCGTAATAACTAAAACTGTATAAATTGATCGTGTAATATTGAAACTTATGAAATTTAGCCATGCGCAAATCAATTAAAAGTCGATTAAGTACATACTTAATTTATGGTCACAAATTTATTTGAGTATCGAAGTTTTTACAATTTTAGACTTTAAAAAATCTACGCATTTGGAGTTTTATGTAACGTTTGTTTTTCGTTTATTGTAATCAATATAAAACGTTACCGACTGTTGTGTTTAGATTTTAATACAATATGGTGGTCCACCATATTGGATTCAAAATGGCGGTATTTGCATTTTAATAATTTTTTTGTTGGTTTTGTAGCAATAACAGCTTACATACATAACTTCAGCTTTCTAAGATTTCCGGAAGTAACCTAAGAATTTTGATGATCTATAAATGAGTCAGTGACGAAATCAGGGGTTTTAAGACATCGATAAAATATATGGTATAATAGCTACGACATTCAAACTTTGTATAATTCATGTATTTACTGGTGTCATTATATGTTGAAAATTTCAACTATTTAGCACCATCCAAAGCAAAGTTATGAGAGCTCAAAAAAACGACGAAACCTTTCGAGAAAAGGTAGGTAGTGCCCTTGCGCTTCGCTTGGCTCGTCTTGACGGGGGCACGACCGTGCCCCCAGATAATTTCGTTATAATGTACATGTTTTTATGACATTTAAAAATATAAACTAATTATTACGAATTCTTCATCATGTATTCGAGCTTCGTAGTTTCTTTCTCTGTGGTTCTTGAACTGGCGATTCGCTTCTTTCGCCTTCTGTAGTGGAACTGCCAGATGATTGTTTATCTTTTTTTTTTCCTTGACGTTGACGTTGCGATTCGGCCTGACCTAGCATTCCATCTCGCTCGGTCGGAGATCTCCCTTTGGGGCTTCCACTTGTACTTCCACAGTCTCTATGAACGCTTCATACCAGGTCAAAATGGCCCCGTGGTAAGTATACTATGGTGAACTTGTATTTATGTAGGACCAGACAAGTTGAAATGTCTGGTCTCTACCTACATACATAGTAGGTAGAGACCAAAAGTTAAGTATATTACATACTTTTATACTGTGCGTAGGGGAATATTTAAGGTTTTTATTATATTATAGCTGTACCCGCGACTTCGTTCGCGTGATGTTTGATTGACTTAAGAGCGTGCATTCAATTTACGACGAAGTTTCAGTTTTTCGGTGTTTTTGACTGCCCCTCACACGCATAAAATAACTAAATTAAATAAAACAATTCGAAATATATTAGGTTAAAGTCTTTATTTTTGGAATAATAAGATAAAATTAAAGTTTTAAGTAGTACATTTGAGTAAATCTAAAGATTTCGGAACGCCGAATCGCAAAAATGCCGCTTTTAGCTCACTTTGATAAAGAAAATAACAATTAAATCGTGTTAATATAGTTTAATTTATATTTTCATAAATTGATTATATAGTCCTGAAATGAAAAGTTGATAAAAATATTAAAATATATTTATTGTTAAATGCATAAAAAATCTTTTAAAAATATCATAATTTACGTTTTTCAGTGCTGTATTTCTACTGGAAAAACTAAATTTCTTCGATGATATTATTTTTATAATGAATAATCATACTGTTGGTAAGTTGATACTATTTTTTATTTAATTAAAGTCCGATGTTTATTCCATTATACAATTTTTTTTAAATTACCTGTTTTCAACTAAGTGCACGCGCCATGTAATTCGCGATCTATTTAGTACGCACTGGGAATTCCCGACGGGTGGACGTATCGCTCTGCGCTAAGCCGTCAACGAATAAAGGTTCACCGACCTGGTCAGCGTATAGGAGATGTAGTAGGATTGAGCGGAATTGACGCTTGGACGAGCATTAATATTTTTAGATTATTTATGAGAAATGGGGAAAATTTACTGAGATTATAGGTATTATGTCGATTACAAATTTCATAATATAATATAGAAAAAAGAACATTGAGAGGTTATCACAAAAAAGGTATGTAATGTGTTCAGAGTTTATTTATAAAATATAAAATTTGTATAATAATCATCATCAGCCCCTGTGTGTCTGTCTCTCATATCGTAGCTCCTAAATGCATCACAGATTTTGATGCGGTTTTCTTTAGCAGAAAGCTGGTGTGGTTTATATATTTAAAAATTATACTAATCATCATCAGCCCCTGTGTGTCTGTTTGTTATATCGCAGTTCCTAAATGATCGACAAATTTTGATGCGGTTTTCTTTAGTTAAAAGGTAGTGTGGTTTATATATTAAAAAATTATACTAATCATCATCAGCCCCTGTGTGTCTGTTTGTTATATCGCAGTTCCTAAATGATCGACAAATTTTGATGCAGTTTTCTTTAGTTAAAAGGTGGTGTGGTTTATATATTAAAAAATTATACTAATCATCATCAGCCCCGGTGTGTCTGTCAGTAATATCACAGCCCCTAAATTAATCAAAAGATTTTGATGTCAATTTCTTTTGTTGAAAGCTGATGTGGTTTATATATTTAAAAATTATACTAATCATCATCAGCCCCTGTGTGTCTGTTTGTTATATCGCAGTTCCTAAATGATCGACAAATTTTGATGCGGTTTTCTTTAGTTAAAAGGTGGTGTGGTTTATATATTAAAAAATTATACTAATCATCATCAGCCCCTGTGTGTCTGTTTGTTATATCGCAGTTCCTAAATGATCGACAAATTTTGATGCGGTTTTCTTTAGTTAAAAGGTGGTGTGGTTTATATATTAAAAAATTATACTAATCATCATCAGCCCCTGTGTGTCTGTCTGTAATATCACAGCCCCTAAATTAATCAAAAGATTTTGATGTCAATTTCTTTTGTTGAAAGCTGATGTGGTTTATATATTTAAAAATTATACTAATCATCATCAGCCCCTGTGTGTCTGTTTGTTATATCGCAGTTCCTAAATGATCGACGAATTTTGATGCGGTTTTCTTTAGTTAAAAGGTGGTGTGGTTTATATATTAAAAAATTATACTAATCATCATCAGTCCCTGTGTGTCTGTCTGTAATATCACAGCCCCTAAATTAATCAAAAGATTTTGATGTCAATTTCTTTTGTTGAAAGCTGATGTGGTTTATATATTTAAAAAGTATACTAATCATCATCAGCCCCTGTGTGTCTGTGTGCCTGTGTGTCTGCTTTAATGTAACTGTCATCAATATAACCGAGTATCTGGGGGCACGGCAGTGCTTTTGTCAACTTGAGCACGGCCGTACCATTAATTTCTCGAAGCAGTTTAGGCCACTTTCAACTCCCTATAACTTTGTTGTGGATTAAAAGAAGCCTACATTTTTAGTTACTAGGAAAGCATTGTATAAACTCAGTATATTTCAAATGTTATTCAATTTGAAACAGAAGTTAAATAATTATAACTTGTCAAACTTCTTAGTTTTGTCACTGACTCAATCACTCACTGACCGATCATCAAAAGTATTAGGCACTTCTAGCAGACATAGAAGCTTAAAATTTGGAATACAAGTAGTGTTTAGTGTATAAATAAAGGAAAAACCTAAAAAAATATTTCTGTAGAATTATCTAGACTAACTAACTGCATAATTAACTTTGTAATGTCATATAAATGTATAGGATTAAAAAAGCTATATTTGCCCTTTTGACAAAAACACGCGTTTAGTAAATCTTCTACAAAAAGAACTGAGATCCCATCAAAAACATATCTTTTAAAAATTGCCAAGTCTCGCTACTTAGTTCTTCTACAGTTAAAACTTGTGATGTAGGGGTTAGTCGGTCGGTCAAACAACATCTTATAGTGATCACAATCAATATTATTTTGGACTAGCTGTGCCCGCGACTTCGTACGCGTGGAAAAGTGATTTAGGGCAGCAGTCCAAATACATTTTTAGTTTATGAACACTGTCGTTTGGATATTTAAAATCACTAATTTATAGTTATGCTTCTTTATACACGGTATTAGACGTGCATAGGCAAAAGAAGTAGGCCGATGGAGTAATAATAATAGTTTACTGTCAAATAATGGCCGTTTTTGTCGTAAATGTTTTGAGGTATTTTTTCTATGAAAATGCTAACAGTTCCTACTACCAGCTCGAAAAATGACCGTGTATTATTAACCGACATCAAAAAAAGAAAGAGGAGGTTCTCAATTCGTCTGTATGTATAATAATTTTTTTTCTTTTATGCGAACGGGACTACTTGATAGTACGCTCATATACGCGACGATCTCAGTATATGTCTGTACTGAGATTTGTATGGACTTTAGTCGTTTATTTTTGTTTAAAATTATTTAATTTTCAGATTTTTAGTGATGGGTATAGACTGAGTAGGGATAATTCTCGAATGATCAGACGACGATTATTTGAGGACGGAAAATGAAAAACAAAAACGATTAGATAAAAAAAAAATAGTAGAAAGAGAAAAAGTCTACCTAGCCTAGCCTGGCGTAAGCCAGAGCGGCGCAATTTTTTTAAATATATATATATATATATATATAGTTTACTGAAACGCGAAATTTTTTGATATTATAGATCCAGGGTATGGTGCAAAACCTTACTGTTTGGTAACATATGCTTAGACTACTTCAGAAAAAATCAAAATCTATATATTATTCCACATAAATTTTGAGGATTTCCTTCGATTCCTCACGGATCCCATCATCAGGTCACCATTTTGGTGACAAGGGGACCAAATTTAAATGATACCCTACACAATATAAAAAAAAATTAAAATCGTTTCAGAAACGATGAAGATATCCGCGAAGAAACATAAAAAACAAACATATATTTACGAATTGAGAAACCTCCTCCTTTTTTGTAAGTCGGT
The DNA here is from genome assembly GCA_905187575.2 of Celastrina argiolus. NCBI lineage: Eukaryota > Metazoa > Arthropoda > Insecta > Lepidoptera > Lycaenidae > Celastrina > Celastrina argiolus. The sequence continues at coordinate 8,392,780 of LR994591.1, forward strand.
TAAAATATTATGTTGGTTATTTCATGTTACAATCTACCTTTGTGCCAAGTTTCATTTAAATACGTTGAGTAGTTTGGCTGAAATACCGTCAAATAGGTGGCTACAATTTTTTGAAGATCCCACGGGAACCCTTTCGTTTTTCGGGATAATAATTTCCAATAATGCTCTTCAGGTCGTAAGCTACCTGCCTGCTAAATTGCATTTAAATACGTTGAGTAGTATGGCTGAAATACCGTCAAATAGGTAGCTACAATTTTTTGAAGATCCTACGGGAACCCTTTCGTTTTTCGGGATAACAATTTCCAATAATGCTCTTCAGGTCGTAAGCTACCTGCCTGCTAAATTGCATTTAAATACGTTGAGTAGTATGGCTGAAATACCGTCTAATAGGTAGCTACAATTTTTTGAAGATCCTACGGGAACCCTTTCGTTTTTCGGGATAATAATTTCCAATAATGCTCTTCAGGTCGTAAGCTACCTGCCTGCCAAATTTCATTTCATTCCATACAGTGGTTTTAGCGTGATGCGACGACAAACATTCCCATATGGACAGACAGACAGACATTTCTTTCAAAAATGTTATTTTTAGGTTCTGTGGCGTATATAGACCCCCTTTTTTTAATTTTCACTTAAATATTCTTAATGTACAGACATGACCCCTCTACAGATTTATTATATGTATAGAAAGGATTGGCACTTTTTACAAGTTTTTTTTTTATATGGGTTATCCTTTTCATTTCCAATAACAAAATATAGCATGCGCACTGTCTTTCTTGAAATGGTCAGACTTCAAACAGCTGCTATGCTCTGTCCTGTTCTATTGCATGGGATGGTTGGTTGGGACCTCTCAGTCGTACACAAGTTGCACCAATATTTTATTTTTCAAATTTCGCAGGTAATTCTAAACTACCGTGTTTATAATAAAATAATATTTAATTTTCATTCAATAATCAGATGGTTGCAAAATGCTAGTACACTTTACCTGTTTGTGCCTGGCTACCCAATAGTTGTGACAGGAAACAATTTTTCAGTGACAACATTTTTGTCACTGAAAAAAGCCTGTCCATCCCGACTGCCCACTAAAAATTTGTATTTTAGTACATTTCAGTGGGTAGTCGGAAGTGGGTCAGTAAAATATTTAGGGACAAACATTTCTGGACATCAAATATGAAAAATAAATAACTTGGTATATTTTTATAAAAATTAGGTTGTTGAATTTTTTATTCTCATTACTTACTTATCCTAAATTATAAGTGTGAAAGTTGGTTTGTTTGTTCGTGTGTTTGTTTGTTACTTCTTCACGTCTCATCTACTGAACCAACCACCATGAAACTCTTTTCACACAAACATCGCGCGAAAGTTGTTCCCGACGGTTCGACAATAACGCGGACTGAGCCGCGGGCGATTACTAGCATGTCGAGTATTTATAATTTGTATTTTATAACTTAAATACCATTTAATTTTATAGAAGTATTGAAATGGTATGTAATATTAAAATTCATTAGGATCAAAGTATCAATATTACTTGCGCGACGTTCAGCCTAGCGCTAACCCACACATGCGTGTTGTTTTGCGTCTGTGTGAGTCGATATGGGCTCCCGCGGCGATTTCGACTTGATGAAATTTGATTGCGCGCTCTTAAACCGTTTATGCAGCGCATGGAAAGAAAGTCCCCAAATGTGAATTGTTTGTTTGCTTAAACGCGCTTATCTCAGGGATTACTGGTTCGATTTGAAAAAATATTTTTGTTGGATAGTCTTTTTATAGAGGAAGGCTTAAGGGCAGGTAGTCCATCAAAGGCCGTGCTTTTAAGTTTTTTAAAACAACCTGATACACATGCAAAAGTGTTTTGAGTTCTGAAATAAATATATGTATTATTTAAGGATATAATAAAATACAATTTAAATATATTATATATCTAGCAATATCCCGCGAAACAATTATAACCACAACCTGCAAGCAGATGAGTGAGTGTACGCATAGGCATGCGATTTGATGCGTACACTCACTCATCTGCTTGCAGGTTGTGGTTATAATTGTTTCGCGGGATATTGCTAGATATATAATATATTTAAATTGTATGCTATGGATTTCCGCAAAGTAACGCCTGATTCCATTAACTACGATATAATAAAATTAAAATAATATAGGAAATAAACGGATTTTAATATACATCCTTATTTAATAAAAATATATGTATTAAATAAGGATGTATATTAAAATCCGTATTCAGTTACAAGATTTAATAAACTTCACTCGATAGAAAAAAATCGTAAAGTTAGCTCTTTTTGTGACGGGTTTACAATATCATGACTAAATTACTTATATTTTAAATTAGATTTTTGTACTTAATAAAGCTGCTAAATATTTTTAGTAAAATTCGTAGAATTAATCGTGATAAAATGTTTGTTTTAATTTCAAAGTTTTATTAACTACGAAATGCGTTAGCGCGGTGGCAATCTCAGCCCGTCAGTCGCGCACTGGCGCTTACGGACGACGGACCTGCGTCAGTTTATTCCGTGACAATGTCTTCCGCGACAATTTCAAGATCGTCATGGGCAGTAAATAACACAAGCAAAAGTGCCATAGTATAAGACTATCAGTAGTACTACTACTGAATTTCGCTATGGTAATTCATATTTTGTTTGTATTGGCAAGTAAATACTAATACCTGATGGCGGGGTAATGGGGGGGAGTTTCGTGGGGGTGACTACGGATGGGTCTAATATATACAGGGTGTAAAAAGCGCGGTCACTATAACTTTGGGATATAATTATACTACCTTGTCTCATTCTAGAAATGTATTTTTTTTTTTACAAAATTTTCAAGAAAAAAATTTTTTTTTGTTTTATTGTTATTATTGCGACAAAAAAATAAGAAATGTTCAAAAGTAAAAAAAAAGTTTTTTTAGTTTTTGACAAAAGAAAAATATAAAAAAATACATTTCCAAAATGAGGAAAGGTAGTATAATCGTATCTCAAAGTTATAGTGACTGCTCTTTTTACACCCTGCATAATAGACCCTTCCATAGTAACCCATATCTCAGCCATTACAGCACCTACACTCCCGAGTGAGGGTTCCCTAGAACCGGGAGAAGGAGCTCTACATTTTTGACCTCATGGAATAATTCAAAATCATCCCCTATCCAAAAATACACCCCTCCAAAACTTTTTTCCAAAACCGATCCCAAACTCACTCCCACGAAACCAACCTCCCCTCCTCCTCAGGTAATTTTCCCCTCGGGCCAAATCTCAGCCGTAAGAGCACAGGCTACACTCCTGTGTCCCTCACACATTCCCTAGAATCGGACGAAGGAGCTCTACATTTTGGCACCGTGCGATTTTCCAAAATCATCCCCTAACTCAAAATATACCCTTCAAAACTTTTTCCATATAATAAATATACAGGCTGTAAAAAATGCAGTCACTATAACTTTGAGATACGATTATACTACCTTTCCTCATTTTGGAAATGTATTTTTTTATTTTTTTTTTATTATCAAAAACAAAAAAAAAATTTTTACTTTTCACCAGTTCTTATTTTTTTGTCACAAAAATAACAATAAAGCAAAAAATAATTTTTAATTTTGTAAAAAAAAAAAGAAAAAAGACGTACATTTCTAGTATGACAAAAGGTATCAATCATATCCCAAAGTTATAGTGACTGCTCTTTTTACACCCGTTATATACTGTGTAAAAAATACATTTCCAAATTGAGGAAAGGTAGTATAATCGTATCTCAAAGTTATAGTGACTGTTCTTTTTACCCTGTTTAGTACTGTGTCAACAAAATTTATATTTTTATTATAATAAAGAGGTTGTCCCGTATACAAGGTGTAAAATAAATGAGAGATAATAATTTAGGGTGTGTATGGGTCCCGTATGTAGAGTTTACTGTGAAAGTACTAGCACTGAACGAGATACTTTTTATTATTATTGTATGGGCAAATTTATGATGGTGGGGCATTTCTCGTAGAAACATAAAACTCAAAAGTGAGTCTATCACCGATGATACTTTCACAGTAAACTCTATATAGGAGGCACATACACACTCTAAAGTATTATTACTCATTTACTTTACACCCTGTATATTGGATAATCCTTGAGCGCCTTCATTCATCCAAATTTGAAATTGTTTTTGAGTACACCTATTCTTTTAGACAGCCCCAGTAAAAAAAACTCAAGATGGAATCTGGGGATCGAGTAGGCCACAAATGAGACCCAAACGACCAATCCATTTATTTGGATAGTGGCATATAAATAAGTGCGGACGTTTGCTTTTTGCATTTCAATAACTAATAAGTTCGTAATAGTATTTAGTAAAACGATGTATTCCATTTATCAATTTTGTAAACTGTATTAAATACCCACTTTTTAAATATAGTTGGCCACTTAGGTTTTAGTACTGTTTTTGTTTACTCAAACATGTCGAAACTATTTTGCTATCAAATTTCATACTGAAAACTTAAATTTATATTTTTTTTGTCAAAGGCGTAATAGATTCTATTCGATCGTAATATTTATGTCTATAGTTATCCTACTGCATATTTGTATACTATGTCGTTGGCGGGGGTCATGTGAGTTCACAATCGCTGCGTCCGCGCGGAGCAGCGCTCGCGCTGCCGTGATTGCGCTAAATGCCTACTTCTTCAGGAATACCTGCCCTTATGGCTGTATAACATTACGCTGCGACCAAAACCAGTCAGGCGTCGCCGCGACGCCGACGCCCGACGTTGTCGACGCCCGACGTTGCGACGCCGACGCCCGACGTCGCGACGCCGACGCTCTATTATTCGGCGTCTATTATTGTATTTATCTAATACGAGTAATTAGCATCTCAAATAATACCATATTACTTGTGACCATTTAATGACGCTGTATTTTTAACAAATATTATTACTGGGGCCACAGTTTGCGGCTATTCGTGGTTAAATTCAAATTACCGCTACTGTCTGTTAGCACATTTAATATTAGTATTTTTACCCAAGCTATGTATTCGATAACTCGGCTTTCACGGGATTTTAATGTCACTTATTGGATGAAAATTATCACGTGATTCGAAAAATGGATGGTCATGGACTTTTTTTTAAATTATTAAAAAGGAATAATTCTTTAATTTATATATAATATTTTTATAATTAAAGTAATTGAGTAACTTGAACCGTTTATGCAGTGCACGCAACGAAAGTCCTCAAAGGTGAATAATTTTGCCCGTTTTTGCAACATTTCTCACTGACGCTTCGCTCCTATTGGTCGCAGCGTAATGTTATATAGCCTAAAGCCTTCCTCTATAAGTAGACTATCCAACACAAAAAGAATTTTTCAAATCGGACCAGTAGTTCCTGAGATTAGCGCGTTTAAACAAACAAACAAACTCTTCCGCTTTATAATATTAGTATAGATTAGTATAGATACATAATATTAATTGGAAACTATTTGGAATATTGAAAATTTTCGGCTTATATTAGTCTACACGTTAACCACAGTGGTTGTCAAATGGTAAAAACAATACTGATATATTATTAAACCACATTATTATTTGACTTAGGCCGCGCGCCCATTGCGACTTTTTGTATAAACGTGCGACTGCATTGCTACTAAAAATCGCAGTGGGTGAGGGGCCTTAGTAGTTGTTGGTTTTTTTCTCACAGGTATCATAAGCATAAACTATTATTGTTGCCCTTGCAACACTTGGCAACACCAACCTGAAACCACCACTACCCCGATAACCCCACTCACTCGGCGGAGAGAGTGGTGTTGTCGGGGTTGTGTTTCGCCACAATGACAACACAATGTTATTTGTTAAGACAAAAACCTAAAGCCCAGGAAAGCCCTTAGGCTTTAGGTTTAGCATCGGCTTAAAAATTATCTGGACGCCCCTGAAGTTAACAGAACATTTTTTATTTCTATATTTATACATCATGCACAATTTGTACAGTTGCGTGCACTAACATGGATACATCTACAAATTTGCAAAAATATGTCTACGTTCATATTTCAAAAATATCTTCACCATATTGTATTCAAAATGTAACTTATATGTAAAAATTATGAATACATTATTTTCATAATGAAGTAAACAGCAGTATTTCAGTGAATAGTATATACACTTAAATTCATAATTTTGAATACGCGACAAATATAAATAATATGTAAACATTGTTTACTTCATCACAATGTAACCAAGAATTGTATCAAGAACATGGATACACTTATAAAATTTTGTGCATTTTTCACTTTTCTGCAAATATTATGTTTTAATTGCCACAAAAATGTATTCGAGGTATGTTGCAATAAGATATTATATTTCTTTTCGCACAGCCGTAACTACAAATGGTAGAAACATGAAATTTGAACTACTGTATTCGTAAAAAAATCCCTTTTTGCACCTCCGACAAAAACAGGGGGGTTTTTCAAGTCTATCTGTATGTCTGTTTGTAGCATCGTAGCTCCCAAACGAAGGAACCAATTTTGATGTCGTTTTTTTTGTTTGAAAGCTGTCGTGGTCATGTTAAAAGACTAAAGCTATGTATATTCAACAAAATCAATTTTCTTACTGCTGAACAAACTGTGTTACTTAAAAAATAATTTTACTTTTCTGAGTAGAAAAAACACGAAAGGAAAATAATTATCAAATTTATTACAGTCGATCAGAAATTTTACCTGAACATGTATGTCAAAAACTATTTTTGTTAGGTTTTTACTTCTACCCTCAAACTATACATAATATTATGATGAAAACGAAACCAGAATATTTAGTCACGAGTTTACATCAGAGTTCATCTACAGTCATCGTTCGCACTTCGCAATATTCAGTAATTATATAAAAAATTGTTTGTTGTTTGTTTTTAAGCTTAGGTATCCAAAGGGTGACCCCCTTTAAAACTACAATTTTTACTATTTTAAAATATGGGATGTTTTCCATTCTATCCGTGTTAGTTCATATTATTTATTTATATGATCAGGCTTAGCAAAGTAAGCAAATCTTTTAAAGGTCAATGTATACGCCTATACAATAAGATCCCAGAAAACGTTCAAAATTTTTCCATCAATAAATTCAAAAAAGTAGTTAAAGAACGTTTGTGTGCTAAAGCTTATTATAAGATTAATGATTTTGTTAATGATAGCACACCCTGGGAATAAGGTGGCCACTTTCGAGGCTACTTCTACATTATATCATCATCTCTATCACTATCACTACATCACTATCACTATCATCACTATCACTACATAGTATAAAACAAAGTCGCCTTTTCTGTCCCTATATCCTTATGTGCGCTTAAATCTTTAAAACTACGCAACGGATTTTGATGCGGTTTTTTCCAATAGATAGAGTGATTCAAGAGGAAGGTTCTAACTCGTACGAGTTAGATCAAATTAATGTACTACAGTATTGTACACTATAAAAAGGTCTACAAAAAAGTAGTAGTACATAGTATAAAACAAAGTCGCCTTTTCTGTCCCTATATCCTTATGTGCGCTTAAATCTTTAAAACTACGCAACGGATTTTGATGCTGTTTTTTCCAATAGATAGAGTGATTCAAGAGGAAGGTTCTAACTCGTACGAGTTGGATCAAATTAATGTACTACAGTATTGTACACTATAAAAAGGTCTACAAAAAAGTCCGCGATGGTATATGTTTATCTTTTAGTGATAACCCACACTAACCATTTTTATTGTTTACTTTTTACGTGAAAAAATGGCTTATTTACGAAGCTATTTTAAGCAATACGGCATTAATCCTTATCGAATTAAGTACCTTAAATACAGTGTGCTATTAATATAGATCAATATGGTTCCTTACAGCATGTAAATTAAACAAATATTTTCGGAGATATTATAAATTTATAATTTGCGTTTGCGGCGGGCGGTACCGGCCGGACGGGGCAGTGCGGGGAGGCATGCCTATAAATAGCGCGTCGGAGGCCGCGGTTCTCCCTATAGCACTTTGAATTTAGCAGCAATCGGACGCGTTTATTACCGGAGCTGATATATTTTATGCCCGTGCAAAGTCGGAGCGGGCCGCTATGTTTTTATATACAACGTTCATAGTTTTTCTGTAGTGTACACCCGTGTAGTGTTGCACCCGTGCGAAGCCGGGGCGGGTCGCTAGTAGTATATATAATTTTGTAAATTGTAATTTATGTTAAGTTATAACATTGTTATGTATATATATTTTTAAAAAGAACAATTTTCCCATATTTTTGCTAAAAGGTGGCCCCGAGCGAGTTTCTTACGCCGGTTCTTCTCGCCGGGTTAGTCCCCGAACCGGTGGTAGGTCATCATGTAGGAAAATTCTAAAAGTGTTAGTAACTAACCTATTTGGAAATAAAAGATTTTTCATTTTTATTTCATTTTTCATTTTATATTTACAATATTACGAATAAGATAATAATAAGATATTAACATCGTTTAGTTTTAATTATAATAAAGTTTGAGGGTAGACAATAAAACCCGATTGAAAGTATTCTTTGAAATGTATACGTTTGCTTGAATCGCAGCTACACTAAGAATATAATCGATATTCAAAGGTATGTGTAAATTTAAATAACCGTCAATAATACCCGTCAACATATCACCTCTGTTATTTATACAACTAAGGCCGATTTTTCAATCGTCAGATAACTTTTATCTGTTGAATAAACATATGACTTTGACATTTGTTCCATACAAAATCCGTCAAAGTCACATATTTATTCCTTAGATAAAAGTTATCTGACGATTGAAAAATCGGCCCTTAATATTGTATTTATTGCAATGTAATTTAATTTTGAGAAACTTTTTCAGAAACACAAAATTAACGTTTACATTACAATTAAATAAACAATGTTTACATGTTACTGAAATCTGTCGCGTATTCACAATTATGAATTTAAGTGTGATATTATACTATTCACTGAAATACTGCTGTTTAATTCATTATAAAAATAATGTAATAATAATTTTAAAACACTTTGCTGGTTACGACGATTTGAATACAATATTATGGTGAAGATATTTTTGAAATTTTAGACATATTTTTGCAAATTTGTAGATGTATCCATGTCAATGCACGTGACTGTATGTACATACAGATAAAATAGAGATAAAAGTAAAGTAGATGCATTCCAAACGAGATATCGGACGTAGGAATAAATTAACCCATAGGCAAATTTGCTTATTTATTTCAACATTTTCTTTCATAATAAACTTTTCATGACAATAACAAACATACCGTAAAAAAATTGCAAAATGGGTCCAGCCCTTGTGCGTTGTGCGAAGCACACACGTTGTAAGAAATTTGGAAGGTCGATTTTTACACTTTGGGCTACATTTTTGGGGTTTTAGTAAGGAGCCCTATTTTTTTAAAAATGTAATAAAACCTATGTTCCGCGCTAGTAGTGTAGCTTTCCAACGGAAAATTTTTTCATATTGGTTCAGTGGTTTCAGAGCCTATTCCATTCAAACAAACAAACAAACAGTCAAATAATATAATATTTTATCTATGGACGCTTCACACATGTCAATCTGGCCCCGTGCTAAGTATTCGAAGAACTTGTGTTACAGGTGCCAGACAACGGAAATATATATTTAATACTTTTATACTATACATATATTTAAGATTTTTATTATATTATACACAAATTTAATACACATTCATGACCCAGGAATATTAAAAACTTTTTGTTCCCTAGGCGGGATTCGAACCCGCAATCTCTCGCACGAGCACCAACGCGCTCAACCACTGCGCTAAATTATATATTATATTTACGGTCGTCAAATTATTCGTTTTCGGTTTTTTTATTCAGTTATTGCGGGTTCCGGGTTTGCAAGTTCCGCGTTGCGGGTTCTGCGTTGCGTTGCGTTTTTTATTTATTGAATTTCATCACAAACTGTTTGTATGCTCAACGAAGTGGGCACGGGTCAGCTAGTTAGTTTATAATTATACTAGCTGACCCGTGCCCACTTCGTTGAGCATACATACAAACAGTTTGTGATGAAATCCAATTACATCGAACCCGCAACGTGGAACGCTGTTAGTCCCGCGTTGCGGGTTCAGAACCCACAACAACAGCGCGGAACCCGTAACGTGTATCCCGCAACGCGGAACCCGGAAACCGAAACGAGGAACGTGGAACCCGGAAACCTTAACGCGGAATCCGGAACCCGTAACGTGGTGCCTGGAACCGGATCCGGAACCCGCATGTGGAAAATTATTAAAGCAACTATTAGAAAATTGGTGATAGAAGAGTGAAAATTTTACCTCCTTTGTTCGCACAATTCTAATAAAATGTATAGCTTAGAAGTCGTACCCCGGTACTAAATTAAGCTTTTTTCTATAATAACAGTAGACTATCTATAAAAATTCTATAATAACAGTAGACTATCGGTCGATTTCAGAATCGAAAACGACTGGAAGCGCTACTGATCCATGAAGCCAAAATAAAATATTTACTTCGTACCCGCGGAGCAGCGTAGTTGTAGACTGTCGAAGCCGTAGAGCTGCGTAGTCGTATATTTTCGTAGCCATATGACTGAGTAGTTGTATCTTTCGTAGCTGTAGAGCAGCGTATTTGTAGACTTTCGAAGTCGTAGAGCTGCGTAGTCTTCGACTTTTGTAACCGTGGGGCATGTGTTGGCGTAGACTATTGTGGCCGTAGAGCTGCGTAGTCTTCGACTTTTGTAACCGTAGCGCATGTGTTGGCGTAGACTATCGTAGCCGTAGAGCTGCGTAGTCTTCGACTTTTGTAACCGTAGGGCAATCGTTGGTGTAGGCTATCGTAGTCATCGACTTTTGTAACCTTAGGATATGCGTTGGCGTAGACTATTGTAGCCGTAGAGCTGCGTAGTCTTTGACTTTTGTAACCGTAGCGCATGTGTTGGCGTAGACTATCGTAGCCATAGAGCTGCGTAGTCTTCGACTTTTGTAACCGTAGGGTAATCGTTGGCGCAGGCTATCGTAGTCATCGACTTTTGTAACCTTAGGATATGCGTTGGCGTAGACTATTGTAGCCGTAGAGCTGCGTAGTCTTCGACTTTTGTAACCGTAGCGCATGTGTTGGCGTAGACTATTGTAGCCGTAGAGCTGCGTAGTCTTCGACTTTTGTAACCGTAGGGCATGTGTTGGCGTAGACTATTGTAGCCGTAGAGCTGCGTAGTCTTCGGCTTTTGTAACCGTAGGGCATGTGTTGGCGTAGACTATCGTAGTCGTCGAGCTGCGTAGTCTTCGACTTTGTAACCGTAGGGCAATCGTTGGTGTAGGCTATCGTAGTCTTCGACTTTTGTAACCTTAGGATATGCGTTGGCGTAGACTATTGTAGCCGTAGAGCTGCGTAGTCTTCGACTTTTGTAACCGTAGGGCATGTGTTGGCGTAGACTGTTGTAGCCGTAGAGCTGCGTAGTCTTCGACTTTTGTAACCGTAGGGCAATCGTTGGTGTAGGCTATCGTAGTCTTCGACTTTTGTAACCTTAGGATATGCGTTGGCGTAGACAATTGTAGCCGTAGAGCTGCGTAGTCTTCGACTTTTGTAACCGTAGGGCATGTGTTGGCGTAGACTATTGTAGCCGTAGAGCTGCGTAGTCTTCGACTTTTGTAACCGTAGGGCATGTGTTGGCGTAGACTATTGTAGCCGTAGAGCTGCGTAGTCTTCGGCTTTTGTAACCGTAGGGCATGTGTTGGCGTAGACTATCGTAGCCGTCGAGCTGCGTAGTCTTCGACTTTTGTAACCGTAGGGCAATCGTTGGTGTAGGCTATCGTAGTCTTCGACTTTTGTAACCTTAGGATATGCGTTGGCGTAGACTATTGTAGCCGTAGAGCTGCGTAGTCTTCGACTTTTGTAACCGTAGGGCATGTGTTGGCGTAGACTATTGTAGCCGTAGAGCTGCGTAGTCTTCGACTTTTGTAACCGTAGGGCATGTGTTGGCGTAGACTATTGTAGCTGTAGAGCTGCGTAGTCTTCGACTTTTGTAACCGTAGGGCATGCGTTGGCGTAGACTGTCGTAGCGGTAGAGCTGTGTAGTAATAGACTTTCGTAGACAACAAGCTGCGTAGTTTTAGACTTTCGTAGCTGAAGACTTTTGCAATCGTAGAGCTGCTTAGCGGTAACAGCATTTTCAGTTAACGGTGCAGCTCATGATGATGATTATGCACATATCCGAACATAAATACATTCCATTAATACTATATATAATAATGTATTATGTATATACTCGTACTTACGGTGTATCGTGTAATCGTGGTTAATATTTAAATGCTTTTTACAAGAATTTCGTAAAGCGTTAAGGTTTGCTTAACTCGGCGTTAAATATTTACTTAATACAGAGCTTAGCGTATAAAGGTAATTGTGGTTTGAAAGTGATGTAAAAATGAATGATTAAAAATCTCGCGTCGTGGATCTCCGGCAGAAAGCGTTTTATTATTAGAGAAGTTAAGTTAAAAATAGTTTGGCACTCTCGAGGCTCTCGACCGATAGTCATAAATGCCTCGTCTGTGCCGAGCTTAACGGGTCTTTGTGGACGTTTAGTGTTATTATGTAACAGAAGGCGTGGAGGCTGTGGGGCGCGTGCGGCGGGGCGCGGCGGGCGCGGGGCGGGGTGGGTCGGGGCGCGGGACGCAGGCGTGGCGCGCGGCGCGTGTGCGGTGCGGCAGTCGGCGCTTGGCGACCGTAGGTGCTGTGCGCCGCGCCCCTCACCGCCAAGCGTGGCTCGGGGCGTGGCGCTTACGTAAACAAGCGTGGCCGCCGCAGCCACGCCACTGTCCGTCCTAGCAAGACCCCATGTTGGCCCGGCGCCTCGATATATGTGGATAGCTCGCGACTCGCCGCTCCGCCGCCGCGGCCACTGTCATCACAGACTGCGCTTATAGGTGAGTGTTCCAGTGTCCGCTTACATCTATCGTTTCCCGCGATTTATAGTATGAGTATACCTTTTCGACTGCTGTGAATGAATATGAATATACTCAGCTCAGCTGCCTCCAAAAACTATTAATCTCATAAAGTCGTGTGCAGTAAACAATTTCATTTAATATAGCTACGAAATAACTCTTAAGCTGTTTTCAATATCAGCTAATGTTTTAATATTTATGGAAGCCTCCACATTACGTCTAGACCTGTAACCAAGATATTATTACAAGTACTAGACAGCAAAAATATATTTAATACTTATAAGCTAAACATTTTTTTGCTATACTTAAACATACATATTTAATACCCAGGACAATAATACTTATATAGGACTTCGACTCACTAACCACTGAGATAGGCAATATATTATATGCATGGGTAGTAACTGTGCATCATATTACAATAATTATTGCTAAGTGTTTTTCATCGACGCGTTTACATAATAATAAATACGGATTATACAACGTGTTTTATGGTAGCATTAAATAAGTATTAGCGAGGGTGCGACCGTTCAGTAGTGATACGGCCTCGGGAGCCAGCCGCGTCGTCGACGCCTTGTATTTCATCTGAATCGAATTTCCGATATACATAACTGAAAAATGTACCTTAATATATTTATTACAGGACGTATCCAAATAAAAAAGATGCTGAATTACAAAATGTTAAAAGCTATATTAAAAACTGGAGGAAGTTTTAGATATTATTTTCATCAGTCGCTTTCACCTTTTCATACAAAAGTCGAATAGGTAAGTAAAAGTCTGAATGAACATCAAAACTGCCGATCTTGGCTATTTGCCAGACAACGAGTCACAAAGGAGTCGTTTATATTGTATGTATTAAATTTATATTTCTTAAACGACCAGTATAAATCCATAGGCACTAAAAATACGTATATAATTTTTGCATACATTTTATTTCAATCATTACCTGGATAGTTGGATACATAGTAGGAATTGCTTTGATGTAAAGTAGGTTTAGGACTGGCATCTTTTTTCATCTGGATTTAGAAAACATCACTCAAAACATAACAAAAATAAAGTTTTTGTAATGTTATTTTATATATTATAACTAGCTGACCCGTGCCCACTTCGTTAAGCACACAAATAGTTTATGATGAAATTCAATAAAAAAAAATGAAACCCGGAACCCGCAACGCGGAATCTGCAAGACCAGACCCCGCAACGCGAAGTTTTATAATTTTTGGATTATTTATTTTAACATTTTATTTCATAAAAACCTAATCCTGACCATAACAAATACAACAAAAATGAATTGGCTAAATTGATCCAGGATTTGTTGAGTTATGCGCTTACCAACACATACCGATCCCGGGCCCGGTGCGCTTCCTACAAACGTCCAGCAAATACGACATGGTGTTTTTAAATTGTCATAACTTTTTTATTTATAAACCGATTTACATGAAACAAACACTAAATGTTAAGTGAAGCTTGCCGCAATATATTAGTAAAAAGTTCATGTACGTCGGATAAGCCGTTTCTGAGATTAGCGTGCACAAACCCACAGACAAACAGATAAACAGACAAACAGACAAAAATTCCAAAAATCATTGTTTTGGGTACTATTGCGTAAATAAAGGTCCCCTTTAATATTTTTTTTCAAATATCTTCAACAGACACGACTCCTCTACAGATTTATTATATGTATAGAAGATATAGATACTATACTATAATGTTAGTTAGGATACCTATCCAAATAACATTATATTTATTTTATATTTGTGCATCCCTAAAATTTAACTGATAATTTTTTTATCGGAGATTATTTTTCAAAATCCTACAGTTGTTAAATCGTCGGTAAATAAAGATGTTTGATTAGCCGTGCTATTACGAGGTACACATCGCACGCTTTGCATCACCACCCGACGAAAACATAACACCCCTGTTATGAGTTTCACGTGTGTGTGTGTACGAAGCATCGTAGCTTGATCGATTTTTTTCTAGTTTTTTGTTAGGAATCTGACGTGATTGAGAATGTGATATGATTCATCATAATCAGTTCTCACTACTTGATAATTCGGGCGTTACTTGGAAATGGAAAAAGCTAATTGAAAGTAGGTTTTGTTATACATTACTATGTTATTTATAGGTCACGATAAATACAATTTTTGTCAACATGTTATATTTCTCTATGTATCTTAGTTTTTTTGTCTCCAATCAATTTCCAATAATTGATATAGCACACAGAACCTTAAAGGAAATCCGCTACCAAATGCAATCTAAAATGAGCAGGCGACGTAATCACTTCCTCTGCTATAGTATCCGCCTGCCTACAACCATTATTTGTGTTTTAATCTGAATAGAAATGTAAAAAACAAAAATATTAAATAATTGGTTTTAACGGAACATAATAATAGGTTGGGAAAAAAGTCTTTTCGTATTATAGTATGTATGTCATAAAATCTCTTGGGATATAGGTACTAATAATAATTGTATCTGGTTGATTTTGATATCATTAAAAAATTTTAATTTTACAGAAGACAATTCCAAATTCAAGTTTGGTAAATGTGAGATTCTCATTTGTTTTTCTCATTGTTAGAATGATGCGAGTGATTCTAATGAAGAAATTCGATACATTTTAAAATTGTATTATACAAAAAGTAAAAAAGTAAACAAGCCGCAAAAAAAATGTGATGCTTATGGACCTAAAACCTAATGCAGTATCTGTGAGAGTAGTGCATATTTGGTTTTGGTTTTTTTCAATCCGGAAATTTTTGATATCAAAGATGCACGTCGCTCTGGTCGCCCCGTTACGGACAAAACTGATGCCATTTTTGAAAAAGTGGAGCAAGATCGGCATATTAGTAGTTACGATGTAGCTAAAGAACTAGGGATTGACCACAAAACGGTTTTGACGCATTTGAATCAACAGGCAATAATCAACAGCAGGGGTGTGGTTTTTCACCATGATAACGCTAGACCTCACACATCTTTAGCCACTCAGCAAAAATTACGGGAGTTTGGCTCGGAGGTGTTAATGGATCCGCCGTATAGTCCTGACCTTGCACCTTCAGATTCCCGCCTGTTTCGGTCGCTGCAGAATTCCTTAGGCAGTGTCAGGTTGAAATCATAATAATTATTGTTCTTAATACGTATACTTAATACGGGGCTAGATTTATGTAGTGTGTAGCGTCCACAAAAATATATTAGTTGGCTTAGTAGAAGAATAACTTGTAAATTTAAATAAACTAAACAGCAATTTAGCTAAAATAGTGCACGAATTATTATTATAATTTACATCAACTCACTTGCTTTACAAATAGTTATATTATATATAGTTCGTACTTAGTTGCAAAAGATTCAATCTTGGAAAAAGGATAGGGTTTAATAATCGCTTGGAAGTCAATGACATTCGCTCTGGTATCTGAAGCAGCGCGTGTCCCCTATAAATTGTATTATTGCTCCACTGGGATTTTTATTAAATTTCAAGACGGTCCAATAAATTTTATTAAAACAATGTTTATCTTTAAAACAGGAAGAATAAAAATGAAATCATTGCCTATAAAATGCCAATAGTTCATGATATCCATCTTGGCTGCTTCCTTACATCCGAAAATAAAAATCTATATACCTATCTCTATCTATATCTGTTACTTCTTTTTTTCAATATTACTTTTATTTACTATATGAGATTGACATTAGCCATAAGATAAAATTAACTGTTAATTTTTGGTAACAAAATATATTATTGTCAATAATTGATCTAAAAATTAACGTTCCTATTATGGTACACATCTGCTATTGAGTATAGGAAATCAATTTAATCTTGGAATGATCATACTATCGTTATCAAAGTCGGGCCTGTAGTTTCCATTATTAATCACAAACACTCGAGCTTGTGTGAAAAGGTAATTGTGAAAATACGAAAAGCTAATGAAAAGCTATTCCGTTGAGGCCCATGAGAAAGGCCTGGCCCGGGGCGACACTTCTCGCAATCTCTTATACTTGACACGCGGACCTCGCCTTTGTCGGCGCTAATCACTTCTTACTTTTAACGCGCTCTTCACTAAGCAGTTAGCGCTTCGTATTTTGATTGTTGTATACATTGGATTAAATTGTTTATTAGTTACTCTTGTTAACTTGTACTTAGGTGATATGAGTGGGAATTAAGGGAACTAGTTTTTTATATTATGTAGGTATGTATGTTATTGTGTAAATTTAAATTATTTTTTAAAAATAATTTCCCAGTGTATATTCCTCAGTATATAATATAGTTAGATAGAGTTATATAAAAATATACGAGTATTAATAACAATGTTTGATATTTAGTACAACCTGATTTGTTTAGCGTTGATTATTCTAACTTAAAATAATAGCCTAACCAAGAGATGTCAATTAAATATGTCTAACGGCCTGTTTCGATAACCTATCTATAGCTAAAATCAATCTCAAATGGAAAATTATATTGAGCATCTAAATAAACTTAAAAATATTATTAAAATTATATTATTTACGTTTCCTTATATAAAACAGTTGCCACGGGAGAATATAAGATATAAGCTCAACAGCCAATTGTATACTGCTGTTAATAATAATTGCATATTATTAAATAAATATGACAATAAAATAAATGTAATTGACATTAATAATATTTTATCTTATAAATTATTTAAATTGACATTAGATAGATATTTTCTATCTTTTTATTATACAAGACTTATAGCTAGTACGCTATACAATTTTTTATATTTAAACTCAGCCAAGAATTTGGCTAGTATGACAACAACTGCTTCTTTTGTGCAGTCTAGTTATAATAATATGACTTATTATAACAGCTTGGAATATGTTCCAATTAATAATAATTTAAATTAGACTGTAAGACAACAGAGGAAGTCTCTCGCACCATAGTTGTAAGTAATAATACAAATAATATAATGAAACATAATAAACTATGTACACTCACGCTGGTGCATCAAAATATACAAGGTATGGCTAATAAAGAGCTAGAAATTGACTTGTTTTTAAATAATAACAATATAGATATTTTTTGTATTACTGAACATTGGTTCAAAAAAAATGAAATTATATTCAATTTTAGTATGCACCAGCTGGCGAGTTCTTTCTGCAGAGAAAAAGCCATAAGAGGTGGGTCACTTATATTAATTAACAAGAATTTGAAATATAAAGAACGGAAAGACATTGTGAGCCTCTCTACAGAAAGAACAACTGAAATAGCCTGCGTAGAGGTGGGTGACTTTATTATTGTAAGCGTATACAGGCCTCCATTAGGATTATATGATTCATTTGAAAAAAATATGGAAATATTACTAAACAAGGTATGTGCATCTAACAAACAAATACTATTATGTGGCGATTTTAATATAAATATTTTAGAAAGTAATTCTACTACAGTTAGATTCACATCTTTGTTAAAATCATATAACCTAACAAATTTATTTCTGGAACCTACAAGGATCAGTAGCAACTCTGCAACATGCATTGATAATATATTTAGCAACATAGATCCAATTAATAAAGAAATAATCAACATGCTAAGCTCTGATCACTGTGGACAGCAAGCAATTTTTAATATTAACAATAACTGTAAACAAATAAATAAAGACAGAGGTACATGTATACCAATAAATGTTAAACGTATTGAGAAGTTTAGAGGTAAAATAATGGCTAACATTGGAAAGTTAGAATATCATAATAGCCCAGATAGGGCATTTGCCTCTAAAACAGTAAGAATAAACAACAAAAGTAAGTTTAGCGAATGGGCATCAACAGGTATTTTGAAAAGTAGATTCAAGTTGTATGAATTATATTATGAAAGGACATTTAATCAAAGTGAAGACTTTAAAAATTATGTGAGATTATATTCTAAAACATTTAAGCAAGTTTGCTCTGCAGCTAAATCTCTTCACATTAAAAATTCAAATAATAAAGTAAAAACAACATGGCAAATAATTGCGACTGAAACTGGAAGAGTCACCACTCGCAACTCAGATTTTAAATTAAATGTAGATAATAAGTAATTAAATCCGACAATGAAGTTGCTACAGTTTTTAAGAAATTCTTTGCTGACATTCCAGTTTCAACAACAAAAAATTTAATTGCCTCTTCTGTTGATGCTGAATTGCTTCTTACAAAAAATGTAAAAAAGTGTGAAGTTGACTTTGGATTTAAAGAAATAGGACCCCAAGACATGAATGATAAAACCTTTCAATTTATTAAATATTAAGAATACCGCAGATTTATGGGGACTATCAACGAAAGTTATTAAATCGATAGTCGATATTATCGCACCTTTCCAATCAATAATTTTTAATGACTGTATAAAAAGTGGCTCTTTTCCTGATTTAATGAAACATAGTAAAATAATACCTCTTTTTAAGTCTGGTAGTAAGTCGGGTCCATCCAACTTCCGGCCTATATCTATTCTACCAACGTTAAGTAAAATATATGAAAAAATTATTCTTAATCAAATGCTAGCACACTTTAATATTAATAATATTTTACATGAGAAACAATTTGGTTTTACCAAGGGACGCTCTACAACAGATGCAGGCGTCGATTTGTTAAATTATATTTTTAATGCTTGGGAGGAATCGCGGGATGCTCTTGGAATATTTTGCGATCTCTCCAAGGCATTTGACTGTGTGCAGCATACAACATTAATCAGGAAACTAGACCACTATGGGGTAAAAGGTCCAGCACTTGCCCTCTTGAAATCATACCTATCAAATAGAACTCAGAGGGTTGAGGTAAATGGAAAAAGATCCTTAGGCTCTAGAATAGAGATGGGGGTCCGATAAGGGTCTATTTTAGGACCTTTTCTATTTTTAATTTACATAAACGACCTACCATACCTCATAAATGAAAAACATGGGATAGTATTATTTGCTGATGATACGTCTCTTATTTTTAATATGAAACGGCAAAATATATGCCATGACGAAGTAAATAATGCTCTCTCAATGATAGTACATTGGTTTAGTGTCAATAATCTTTTACTTAATAATAAAAAAAAATGTGTAAAATTCACATTGCCTAATGTGAGGCAAACTGAAACCAATGTGCTATTAAATGATGAACGTATGGAACTAGTGGATACTGCAGTATTCTTAGGTATAACGTTAGACTCTATGTGATAATCATAATAGAAATACTCGGAATAAGAATAAACTTGTTGTTCCAGTGACTAGACTAAGCAAAGTAAAAAATTCGTATAAAGGCCAATGTATACGCCTATACAATAGGATCCCAGAAAACGTTCAAAATTTTTGAACTAATAAGTTTAAGAAAGTAGTCAAATAACGTTTGTGTGCAAAAGCTTACTATAAAGTTAATGATTATATGAATGATAGCACACCTTGGGAATAAAGTAGCCCCCTACAAGGCTACTTATATAGTACATTCTATGTTATTTAGCTTTAGTATTGACATATTTATATGTAAATTTATACTTTTTTTAAAAAGAGAAATTTTCCATCTTTTTGGTAAAAGATGGCCCCATGCGAGTTTCTTACGCCGGTTCTTCTTGCTGGGCTAGTTCCCAAACCGGTGGTAGGCATCATATAGAAACGACGTTCAGAAAACATTTTTTTGTAAAATTTACTCTGAATAAAAATATTTGATTTGATTTGATTGATTTGATTTAAAAGTAAAGTTCCTAATTTTACAGGGATCCGCTGATAAACATACTCAACAATAAAAAATGTAATTTCTCATGGTGCTATATAAAAATATAGCCTGTAATTATGCAATCTATGTACAAAATTTCGTGTATTTCTAGTGACTGTAGTTATCAAGGAAGGATGGTATGAATACGGAGCCATATAAAGAATATCAAATACAACTGTGTTTATAATGTGTCATTTTGTACGTTCTTATGAGTAATTGAATAAAGCTGTAATAATAAATTTATTTCTACTATATAATATGTACATAATATAATGCTTCCGATTTCTGTGTATGCTAGCATAGTAGTTTAATGATTCTGGTAATATTATGCTTTAATCTGTTTCGAGAATACAAATTCCACAAAAAAGGTTATTAACTATTATTTAAGATGTTCAATAACAGATAAATTAATTTGATTTGGGATGAGATTAATATCTTTAAATGAATGGATACAATTTCATCAAAAATATTTACATATTGTATTTTAAGCTATACCTAAATTATTAATATAAACGGTCAAGGACAACATACTTGTTGCTTGTTAAGTAAATTTGTTAATTTAGATTTTTGAAAACAAAGTTGTATCTATCAAATTGTTTTTATGAATAAAATAAATAATTGAAACTGTTCTATAATACAAAAAATATATTAGCCCTTAATCTTATAATTATTCTAAACTAGATACGTTTCTTTTGTCTACGAAATCCGAATATAGTGCGTCCGTAGCGGCCGTAGCGGCCGTAGCGCTCGCGTGGCGCAGTTTAAAGACGTAGGAGTTACGAGTAAGGACTATACTACTACGGCTACGAGATTTTTGTGTTGTAGCGCGTAGGCTCGTAGCGCGCTACAACTTACGTCACTGGCCAGCGTAGCGGTGGAGCCGGTGCGTGGGAGTAGATGCGTAGCGCGTAGACCTTGTAGCCTATTTTTGTTTTAAATGTATAATAATAGTGGCACCTATTCATATTTTTAATGAAAGCTAACAATATACAAATTTACAATAATTACTCAGTTGTTAAAGGAGGAATCGTTATGGTAAATTAAATTTTAGACTTATAATTACCTATATTTAAATATATTATTATATAATATTCTACATAACTTTTTTTATTTATTTTATTTTAATAGTTAGCAAACGTTGACCAGTGCAGCAGTAGTTGCTCGTATACATGAAATCGTTTCGGTCTTGCAGCATCAAGAGACGCGATGCAGGCGCACGCGCTGATGGCGCTGGCGGCCCTGGGCGCGCTGGCGGCGGGCGTCGCGGAGCGCGGCGGCGGCATCAAGGTCGGCGGTGGCGGCGCGGGCGGCGCGGGGGGCGGGGCGCGCGGCGGCGGCGTGCGGCTGGGCGGGGACGGGTCGTTCCGCCGCCCGCGCACCTCCCCCGCGCCCGCCGTGCCCCGCGCGCCGTCGGTCATCACCGCCGCGCTCGTCGTACCGCACAAGGCCTTCGGCGCGCGTGACTACACGCGAGCGGAGAAGGCGGCACTCTCTAAACTACCGCGCAAACTCAAACTATTCTCGCAAGTGCGCCTAAATGTTACGCTTTCTATGCAAGGCCTTACGCCTAGTCCTATGTGTGAGTGATATTTTTCTTCTCTTCTATGACATAATTTGTTTTTCCTTCGTGGTTGATGATGTCTTTCGACCTCGCTTGAAGAATGTCTCCTTGAATGAGCATGTACTATAGGTACATAGTACATAATAGCCCTAGATGAAGACGATCGAGACCGACCTGCTTGTTATAGGCGTAATGAAGCTAGTTTAATAAAAAAATAAACCATCGATTTAAATATGCATGTATAGAGAATTTTAACTGTTTCATTAGACATTTTATAAAATTTAAAATAAAAATGTAATTAATAATTAATGCTTTCAGCTATCTTGGACTCGCTATGTAAAGAATTTTTAGCAGTCAACGTATCTGCTATACTCTATCTTATGAATCATGAACAATACGGGCGATCTACTGCCTCTGCACAATATTTCCTCCAACTCGCCGGATATCTTGGCATACCGGTAATGCTTTCCGTATCTATGCACTTCATACCATATCACCGCACATTTCTTCACTCCATCTTTACTATATAATTAGTCAAATGAGAATTGGATAATATTCTATTTGCTCCCTGTGTGACGTCACGGTTACCGTGCGGCTGTCGCAGGTGATCGCGTGGAACGCCGACAACAGCGGGCTCGAGAAGCACGCCTCGCACGCCTCGCTGCGGCTGCAGCTGGCGCCCACCATCGAGCATCAGACGGCCGCCATGCTCTCTATATTAGAGAGGTACAAGTGGCACCAGTTTAGCGTCGTCACCTCGGCTATTGCCGGCCACGATGACTTCATACAGGCGGTGAGGGAGAGGGTTACAGCTTTACAGGTAAAAATTGAAAAGACGATAAAAAATCATTAATAACTAAATAATAGAACAAAGTGTATTTTAATGAGATATTTCAATTTTAGGATCGTTTTAAGTTTACGATTCTCAATGCGATAGTGGTAAAGAAGCCAGCCGACCTGAATGAGCTGGTCACGAGCGAGGCGCGTGTCATGCTCCTGTATGCGACCCGAGAGGAGGCGGCGGACATTTTGTCCCAAGCGGGAGACTTGCATCTTACCGGAGAGAATTTTGTGTGGATCGTGACTCAGAGTGTGCTCGGGTCCATGCAGCAACCGAACAAGTTTCCTGTTGGGATGCTAGGTATGAAAATGTGACACCTAATAACAATAATATTCGAAAACATTCCGCCGGAAAAGTAAATAACTTTTTTTCATCATCATAGGTATAACTCAATCTTAACCTTAATAACCTGGTAAATATTAGTAATCAACATTTGTCATTTTACTATAGAATAATTAACCAAAGATAAAATGTTACGCTAGTAATTGCACTTGGATCTTCCAAGGCAAGGACCAATGGCCTAGGTCCTTTTTCTGTAGGACTTAAAAACTGTAATGTTCAACAACGAATATATTCGTATAAAATATTATGATTAACGATTAATTGCTTATTTCCACATTATCTCGGGTCTGAATGAAAATTATCACAAAATATAATATGATTAAAAACTGTACACTTAAATAGTATATTGGTTTTATGGTATTAAAAAAATCCAATGACTTTTAAAAAAAGCAACTTAAATTGCTAAAATAAACCTTTCAGGTGTGCACTTCGACACGTCGAGCTCGTCGATAATATCAGAGATCGCAACAGCGGTCAAAGTATTCGCATACGGTGTCGAGTCATATGTCAACGAACCGGAAAACGTGCGGTATCCGCTCGGGACGAGACTGTCCTGCAGCGGCGTGGGCACGGGCGAGGCGCGCTGGTCCACGGGCGAGAGGTTCTACCGCCATCTGCGCAACGTCAGCGTCGAGAGCGAGTCGGGGAGACCGAGCATCGAGTTCACTCCGGACGGGGAGTTACGAGCTGCCGAACTCAAAATCATGAACTTAAGACCGACCCTCGGTGATCAGGTAATTTCAAACGTAAAGACGTAAACCTCGTGTTATGGGTTTCTTGTAATAAAAAAGGGATTAGGGAATGTTTATTAAAAATTCTTATGCCGTTCAACATATCATAAACGGCGTTTAACAATATTTGCTGAAATAAAATTGTTCGAAGGGGTTAATTTTAAAAATGTTTTTGTACAGTTGGTGTGGGAGGAAATAGGCACGTGGAACTCGTATCCGAAGGAGCGTCTCGTTATAAAGGACATAGTGTGGCCGGGCGGGCTGCACACGCCGCCTCAGGGAGTGCCGGAGAAGTTCCACATGCGGATAACCTTCCTGGAGGAACCACCATATATAAACCTGGCGCCGCCGGACCCCGTCAGCGGCCGCTGCTCGCTGGACCGTGGCGTCATATGCCGCGTCGCGCCGGAGGTGGAGGTGGCGGGGTGAGTTTATCCTCCTACGACTAGGAAGTCATACTAATATTAATATTAATAATTTTGTGTCCGAACCATAACAATATAACATACCATGTATAACAACAATTTTAAAGCATATGTTTACATAATATAGAAATCGTTTTGTGTCGTTGCTGTACTTAATGATTTTAGAACGTTATTATGTTGAAGTTTTGTTATGTTAGCCATTAAATCTTGCATTGGACCCCAAACTAGGCAGAAGCCTGTATCTTGGTGGTTCTTAATGTAAACAAAACTAAATATTATAAACGCAAAATTTTGTATGTGTAGAAGTCCACTGAACGGATTTTTATGAAATTTGGCACGGTAGTAGTAATTGCGTACCGTGTTATAAAGGCTACTTTTTACAAGAGCAAAGTGTACGGTTCCCGCGAGATTTCATTTACGAAGTAGCGAGAAACATCTATGTAGTACAAAATAATTATGTAAGTAATGCTCTACATTCAAAGTGCTTTTTATAATACATTAAGTGCACATTGAATGTAGAAAATAACATGTTACTATTACTAAGTCGATGGCATAGTGATGCTTATTGGCCCGGTTCAATAACCTCTCTATATCCCCTCGGGTAACTAGGGTTTGAAAACCATCTAATGTGGCAGCTATCAACTTATAAATGGTTTTCAAAGTAATTATTTAGCTAACAAAAGTTTATGGGATTTAACATAACTCTTTGAACATTTATTTGTCATACTCGTATTATAAACAGCCCTATAACACTTGTAGTTTGGAAGCCGGCGCGGCGCACAGGAACAGTTCCCTATACCAGTGTTGCAGCGGCTTCTGCATAGATCTGCTGCAGCAGCTCGCGGAACACCTGGGCTTCACTTACGAGCTGGTGAGGGTCGAGGACGGCCGTTGGGGCACTCTACACCACGGCAAGTGGAACGGGCTGATCGCTGAACTTGTTAATAAGAAGACGGATATGGTATGTGAAAATTAAAAAATGTTTTATTTATCAAATGCTGTACTTATAAAACGTGTAAAATAATGTGTGATAATATTATATTTGTGGATACATCCCTTATGTAGCGTACTGTGAAGGTACCAACGCGTTACACTTCAATACATTTTTCGTACCCATCAATGGGTATGTCATCATAGTCACATACCGCCAACAAATGGTCCATTATGTTTTTTACTTATGAGCTACTACTTATATACTCATAATAACTACTATAATCTATAATATACATCCTAGTTGAATGAAACACCTCTTGAAGAATCACCATATGAAGGGCTAAAGTTCCAATACTATTATAAATTTTATGTTATGTTAAGCACCGATTAGTTTTTTAGTTTCTAAGAAGTAAATTGCAATTTTTTCGTTATCCATTTCAATCATCCATTTGTCATTCATTAAAAATTTCATTTTCTCTGTCGCCAATTGTAAAAGCATGTTGTATTTCACCTGTCATTAGAACTCATTTTACCTATAAGTTATTGTTTAATTATTATTATTTTTTTTAATTGTACCGGATGATGTTCTGTTGGTGAATCAATAAATAAAATAAATAAAAATAAAATATAAAGGTTTTTAAAATATTCTGTCTTTTCAGACAAAATATTATTAAGCTGTTTTTTATCACTTACCTATGTTAATGTGTAACAGAGGTATAACAGGGATGTTCACATAATTTGTCCGTGCACGAGACATACAGTCCGTCACACTGGTAGCATGAAAATAATATTTACAATATTGGTCCAAGGTTACAAAGGCCTAAATTATAATATAATGTTACGTATTATGTAGTTATACGTCTTGAGTGAAATTTGATGATTCAAAACAAGCTAACTATCTCTCTAGATATATTTTAGTGTGTCCCTAAATTATTATATTTTATTATATAAATTCTTGAAGTAGGTACTTACTATAATAATTATTATGTTCGCTATAATATAAAAGCTATAAAGTATAGACTATAGAGTATAGAGCTATTACGCGTAAACCGCACGTGCGAGCCCTTTTAGAGAGGGCCCTATTTAGTTTACTGTGCGAAGCTTTTACCTGCGGTATATATCTAACAGACCAACTATAGTATGTACGTAATATGACAAATTTTGATGTGTATTATAAATTGCTTTTAAATACGTTACGCACTTTAAATAGTTTTTTTTATTCTTCTTTTTGTGTAGTTTTATTTATAGCATTGGCATTGCGTTAAACATTTTGCTTGCAAATAATTTATATAAGCCCAATTTAGGTCACGTTACGTAATTAATATTTTCATACGTTTGAATATAAACTGCCGTAGTCTCGAGTCTTGACACCTTGACTGGTGCAGGGTTAAGCGGGATGATTTAATTTGAAAGATATAATATTAAATTTCAATAGTGCTCTCTGTGCTTAGAAATACTACTCTAATTTTCATGATTTCCAGTGTGAGTATTGCATAATTTACACTTTTGACTGAATTGTTCTTAGGAGCTCAATATGGCAATGGAATGTTGTCTATAAAACTAAAACTTTTCAGTAGAGTCAAAAACTTGATAATTTTAGATTTTGTTACGACATGGATTTTAGATGTACATAACTGAACCTCATTAAAACAAAATCCATGTCATAATGAAATCTAAAATTATTAAATTTTTTGATTCTACTGAAAAGTTGGAGACGAGGTTGTGAAGGTAAAGCGACGATATGTTAAAAGTAAAATTTTGATATA
Organism: Celastrina argiolus; assembly: GCA_905187575.2. Classification (NCBI taxonomy): domain Eukaryota; kingdom Metazoa; phylum Arthropoda; class Insecta; order Lepidoptera; family Lycaenidae; genus Celastrina; species Celastrina argiolus. Next base: position 8,419,904 of record LR994591.1, read on the forward strand.
CATTCTAATGATTTGTAAACAGTTTATAAATTTTAATCATTTTGACTTTCATAAGTGTTACTGTGTGACTTATGTGAATAAAAGATTTTGATTTTTAATATTTGAGTTTTTTAATATATTTATATATTATATTTTATAAAACCAAATAATGTTGCAGGTACTAACCTCACTGATGATAAACTCGGACCGCGAGGCCGTAGTGGATTTCAGCGTGCCGTTTATGGAGACCGGCATAGCGATAGTAGTCGCGAAGAGAACGGGCATAATATCTCCGACGGCTTTTCTCGAGCCATTCGACACCGCGTCGTGGATGCTAGTCGGCGCCGTCGCCATACAAGCCGCGACGTTTTCAATATTCTTCTTTGAATGGCTCTCTCCGAGCGGGTTCGACTGCTCGACGGGCGATAACTCGAAAAGAATACCTCAGAATAGGTTCTCGCTTTGTCGAACATATTGGATCGTTTGGGCGGTCCTCTTTCAGGTGAGTTATTGGACTGAAAAACTATGTAGGTAATATTTATCGGTACTAAGGTACTCGGTCGATAGGATTTCAGTTTATTTTTATTTTGCTGTTGGGACTTTTTTTAAGGTATCCATCCAAGGTCATCTAAGGGATGATTTTTCAATATTCAGATAACATAGGATGCCAAAAACATTCCTGCATAGAATATAATAGATACAAGAAGTCAATTAAGTTGAACATTTTCGTCCACAAAAAATATTTAAAATAATTATAAAGATCGCAGTATATTATTATCTTCTCCTCTACAGTTAGTCTCCCCGTCCGAAGAGACGACTATTCGATTTCTAACTCTGTTCCATTACCCCAAACTCCAGAGTTATAATTTAGGTAACTACAATTCTCTCCGGGCGGGGAGACTTAGAACAATATCAGCGCGCCATTCGGTGGGCTCATGAATTCAAACGTTTTAGGTACCCGCCATAAAATCTAAAAAAAAAAGTACATTAACACGTTCAGTGCGTTACCCTGCTGCCCTTACTGTTCAAAAAGTGCTGCATCAGGCTGTTATGGCCTGTTGCTAAACTCTGTCAAAGTGCGTTATCGGATTCAAACGACCTGTTCTGCACTTTCTTTTTAATAATCACAAAATAGAGTGTTACATAATGCTTTGTCATTTATGTATTAGTTTTAAAATAACAATATGTCAAAGATGACATCTGACATTGATGCCTAAGATATAGTATTTATCTTAGATTATTAATTGGTCTCAGCGCCTTCGACTAGATAGAGCGATGTCAAGAAATGACAGATTCCTGAATGCGGCAACTTCTTATTGTAGTGTGTGTAAAACAATGCGCAAAGATTGTAGTGTGCATCTATAATTGTGTTGCCAGCTACTTGACTAGTGCCCGATCAATAGGGAAAATATTTCGTCGCTGTGGTGTGGTAATTTATCAATATTAATAAATAAAAAAAATCTTTAACATGAAATCATAATCATTTTTATGAAGGTTCTTCTTCTTAATCTTAAATAATTATTAGGCATAATTTTCAAAAAGAGTTTTTATTTTAGTATCTGGGAGTACGGCAGTTTCCCCGCCAAGTCGAGCGCGAAGCAAACACGGCCGTACCATCCTTTTCAGGCACCATTTTGTCGCATTCTCAAGCCCCTATTTGAGAACCTCCGGATAAGACCAGAACGCAGAAATTTTGGTCATCCAATAAGCTATAAAATCTGTCAATAATTAGAAATCCATCTGTCAACGGCCAAGTCACACAACATTAACTATAATTATATATATATATATACTATAATTATATATATATATCGACGCTTGAAAGGCAAAAGTGCCTAAGCGACACTATGGGCCAAATTGAGTTTTATATATCGTTGTAATCAGAAAAAAAATCTGCGTCGATTGGTCTGGGTCTCATAGCGCTGCGATGAATTTGGTTGTCGCTTAGGAAGTGCGTGAATTCGTACTATTTAAAGAATTTTGGCTACTAAGCGACAAAAAATTGCCCCTTTTATTTTAGACAGTTGTTTAGGCATGTTGACAATTTTTTTTTGTGGATAGTCATTTGTTCCTGAATGAAATTTATTTTAATCATTACCTTGGATAAATTTTCCTGAATGAAAATCATTATCACGAAGGAATAAGATATTTTTACCTGAATTAGTCTTTTCAATCGAAGTCGCATCGACGTTTTTACCTGACATAAGAAAGGTCCAAGTGTTTTGTTATGCATTTGTTCCTGAAATTGTTTGTAACTACATTTGCACTTAGATGATATTGCCTTTTACACAATCGGCATAAAATTGTTATTAGATAATTTTAGATTACACTGAAATATTGACTTGGTGTCGCTTAGGCAATTTTACCTGACAAATATTTTGAAACTGAATGTCGGTTAGATATTTTTATTGGTGTGAATATTGTATGGGGAATGTCGTTTAGATAACTTTATGTGAATTGAAACAGGAGTAAGTATGGCGCTTAGGAAGCGTAATATAGTGACAGTTGTCGGTTAGGAACGACGCACTGAGTGAACGGAACGAATCCGAAAACATTATTCAGCCGCGGCGTGTCGCTTAGACCGGTCGTTTCGCTGCGCGTTCGCCGATTTACGTCCATTTTGGCGCTTAGTAAATGGGAAAAATGTAAGTAAACATCACATTCCTTAGATTATTAAGTAAGTAAACTATGTAAATACTTCCGGATTTAAATATTTTTCATGTTCCTTAAATCAAATTATACGAAGCCATCTACATTATTTTTCGTTGTTTTTACAGATCTACGTAACAAGATGAATCCGAGGCAAGAAGAAATATGACGACCTACATAAACTATGTGTAGAGTTAATAATTCCAGCTTTTTTCCATAATGAGTATTTAAACATTCCACGCGATGCAAATGCCAAAGACGTATTACCCGAGTCAGATATAGAGGACCCTGATTTTAATTGATATTACTGAATTTTGTATTCCTTTTTTGTGTTGAGTGCGTACGAGTACTAGTAGGTATTTAATTTGAGATTCTTAAAGAATAGTTCTGTGTTTTAATTTCGTTCAAGTTTTGTTCCTACCCCGACCTGAAAAAGGGAACCAATATTTGTTAGGCTTATTATTTTTTGCGTGCCATTTTTTAATTAAAAACTTACAATAAATGCTCAATTTATACCAATCATAGTTTTCATCATTTATGTCCCATACAAAATGTCGGTTAGTCTTGCAAATAATCCTTTATAATTATTACTTGGATAATTTTTCTTGAGTATTTTCACTAAAATGAAATCATTTAGCCAATTGTTCCTGTTTGCAAAATAAGTATTATTACAACTTATTCATTTTAACCTGTTCGTATAGACAGTCGCGGAAGTATTTATATGAATCTACCTGTTTGTAATTGAGAAAGCTCTGGCGGTTAGATAGTTTTACCTGAAAAATTTTTTGGTGTAATTTTTACCTAAGCGACAAAACAGCACGAATTAAAAGTGTTAGGTCAATCATTTATATGTCAGATTATAGCCTATTTGATTACGATTCCAATGGTCTAACAATTATTTCTGTATGATAAGAATTGACAATTTTATAAGCATTTTTCTCAAAAAAAAAACTTTAAACAGCTCTCCTGAACATTTTGATAAATGTCGCTTAGGCAGTTTTGCCTTTCAAGCGTCGATATATATTGAACCCTGTTAGGCCATGCACTAAAAAGTATCCTATAGGCAGTTTCCAGTGCTCAGTTAAACAAACTAATAGGTTATCACAGAAGTGTCATTTACACCAGTGCCCATGTCAATATACGAGTTTGATTTTGGTCCCACATACTTTTCTGGCGTATGGCCATTTCATCTGAAATTAGCGCGCAAACAACATTACATTTATCACATTAAGAAGGAGCGTTTACTTTACTAAAACTATTAATAAAGTAAACGCTTCTTCAGTAAATCCTGGAGCGCCATCGATGATGACAAATTTACTCCTTGCGTAATTATATGCCGATGGGGAATAGAAGTTTAAAGTCAAACAGATTTTTTTAAGTTCATTAGAATATTTCGGTATAATTTTCTTTTCGTTTTTATGCTTTTTGTATATATTATGAAACAAATCCGCTGTGACAACATTTTTACTAAGAATGTTATATATATCAAGGAAACGTTCATGATTCAAAATTTTAATAAGGCCTTAAAAGTCATCTCCTATCTAGTAGTCAAATATAGCCAGTCAAATATTGAGATATAAATTTCGAAGTTTTATTTGCCACGCAAAATGCGCTGGAAAAGTGTGTTGTTTATTCTAGTTCAATCACCTATTTTCCTTAACTAGAGTGAATCGGGCACAAGTCGATACGAACGAAATATACTTCCGAGTATACCAACATAATATAGGTATTATATTATATATTATGTTATATTATACTCGGAAGCAGAGGAATAACGCACAAATTAGACATTAGCTGATAATATCCTCCATCCGAGATGGCGAGTTGCGTTTCGTTTCACCTTTTCACATAATTAAATTTGAAAACTGTACTAAAGCATAAAGTTTACGTTCCGTTTCGCATCATTGAAATAATATTTGAACATTTTTGATTTGCCTGTCAAGTCGTAAACAATATGTTTCATGACATGACGTGGCAAACACGGGTAATCTGATACTAAATATGGTTAAAAATTTTTGAATACAAGGCAACATTGAACACAAAGCGGTACTCCGATCGGAGATTTTAGGATTATATTATTTGACTGTGTTTTAGAAGATTTATACAATACTTACTAATGGTATGTGATGCCAGTATTTTTCTTGTTTCATGTAGTATTATTTTTACATAGTTTGACTATGCAAATCGGCATTTTGCTTCGCTCTCACACAAATCTTTGACAAATTATCGAGACGTCTACTTCACTTTACGCTTGTAGCGCGACTGGCGCGGGTACGCCGAATTCGGCGTATTATTTGTTGCCGCATTTTTCAATACGCTGGACGGTATCTAGTCAAAGCGACCAATTATTAATCTATGGTATTTATATTAGTCCTCTCCTGAGAAGCCTTTAGGATTAAACCTGTACCTAGACCTAGTTATTTATAAGATATTGTATAATATATTATCTACGCGAATAAAGCCAAATACGATTACCTAACTAGAAGTGTTTATTAATGGACGTGTAATTGGATCCTAATAACAATAACATATGCTGTGAGGCACTAAACAAGAGATAGTTATGCTATGGGGATAAACGTGAATAAACTTGACGTTTCGGTTCTGTGCCAATGTGAGTTGAGCTTAACTATGCGCGCTCTCCGCAGGCGTCGGTCCACGTAGACTCCCCGCGGGGGTTCACCGCCCGCTTCATGACGAACATGTGGGCGATGTTTGCGGTGGTGTTCCTCGCCATATACACGGCCAACCTCGCCGCGTTCATGATCACGCGCGAGGAGTTTCACGAGCTCAGCGGGCTGGACGACCCGCGGGTGGCGCGCCCGCTGTCGCACCGCCCCGCGCTCAAGTTCGGCACCGTGCCGTGGTCGCACACCGACGCCACGCTCCACAAGTACTTCCCCGAGCCGCACGCGTACATGGCCAAGTGAGTGTTCCTAGCTAATACTTCACTGATATTGTATTGTATAAGATACATTCACAAAAAAACTAAAAAAAAATTATAGATTTGTAAGGTAAGGTTAGGTTAGGTTACAAAAGCTTAAAAGCTACGTGTTAAAGCACAAAAATAATAATAAAAAAGCGAACTTTGGCTAATAAGCACTACTTACATAGAAACCTGTGAAAGAATATGATACGAGGGGTGAAGAAAACCTAATCTAGCAGAGATATTTTATTTTATAATGTTTATGTGCACTGGAAATCGATATTCTTTATGACCATTAAGCTTCCTCTACACTACTCGCGAAATTCCTCGGCGAATTATTCGTGATACTTTGACAACAGTCCGAAGTGCGACACTACACTACTCGCGGAGTTCCTCGGCGAAGTACTCGAAATACTTTGGAAACAGTTCGAAGTGCGACACTACACTACTCGTGCAACTTCGGGCCCTTTGACTCGGTACCAAAAACCGACAACAAATGGAAGTCACCCGAGGCGAATTAAAGTTTGACGAGGTAAGCCGAAGTGCATCTCTACACTATCCTATTCGTCTAACTTCGTTTAACTTCGCGAGTAGTGTGGAGCCGGGGTTACATTTGGATCACCCGGTGTAGATAGCATGGCGTTACATATTTTACTTCTTATTTGCGTGGTACTATGTACTTTATTTGTAAACACACCACATAAGTACCAACAAATTACCTCCTTAGGTACAAAATATTATAGAAAATTATTCAAAATTTTCTAACGACCTTTATTGATTCAGAAGTTCAAAACACAATATAATTTTAGGAACTATTATAACTCGCACAATAAAAACTCTTTTCAAATGAGAAAATACGCATTAACATTAATCTGATATTATGTTCTATAGTTACAACCGAAGCACGGTGAGCGCGGGCGTGACGAGCGTGCTGACCGCGGAGCTGGATGCGTTCATCTACGATGGAACTGTGCTGGATTACTTAGTGTCCCAGGTAAGACATTTTTAAAGGCGTCTAGATTCGAGAGTTCACACTAGATATCCGATTAAAATCTGCCTATAATATTAATGAATGATAATACTTTAGGGTGAGTATGGGTTCGTATGTAGAGTTTACTGTGAAAGTACCAGCGCTGAAAGAGGTACTTTAAAAAATTATTGTATAGGAAAATTTATGATGTTGGGGCATTTCTACTTTCATAATATACTCTACATTGGAGGCACATACACGCCCTAAACTTTAAAGTATTATCACTCATTTATTTTACATCTGGTAAAAGTACTCGTACATAGTAATAATATTATACGTGAGTTGGCGAAGTTGAGTATTGTGGGCACATATATAAGGCCTTAGTAAATCTGTCAAATTCTTACATACTACTCGTAGCCTAGTAAATACTAAATACGCGTTTATAAGCAAGACTTAATAGGGTACTAGTATCACATTTTAACAAACATTCTAAAAGAAAATTTATTTCGGTTGAAGCGATAAAAAAATCAGCAAACAAACTAAATTGCTTATATCTTTCTCGCAAAACGATCTTGGCTATGAATAATGTTCAATAGACTAAAGTTACAATGACGTCACAACGGTATTTCGTTTTTTCGTTTTACAAGTGTATTTTTATTTTTCTTGTATCATATTTATTTTTTAACTTGATTAAATAAATGGGTTTTAGATTGTCTAGCATCGATTTAACGAAATTATTATTATTTTGTAAGTAAAGGTAATATCCCCTATCTATTAACAAGCCTAAGCTAATAGCTACCTAATATAGACTCTTCTTACGGGTTTGTGCTTGCGCCTAAAGATGTTATTTACCAACAAGAGTATTCGAATTCGTAGGACGAGGACTGTCGGCTGTTGACCGTCGGTTCCTGGTACGCGATGACTGGATACGGCCTAGCTTTTACACGAAACTCCAAATACCTCAGCATGTTCAATAAAAGGCTGCTGGACTTGCGCTCAAATGGCGACCTGGAGAGGTTAAGAAGGTAATGTACTAATAATTATACATACTTCTATTGCATCTAAGTCAAAGGCGAGTTGTGACGTTTAGTTATATAATTAAAACATGCCATAGGTATACTTTTGCAGTTCTGCAGTTGACGTGCAAAAAACGGTCACTACACATTCTCACCCCTGCAATTCCTATGCCAGGATTGACTGTGGTAACCAACCTTTAATAAAAAAAGCCCTTTAATATTATAATCTCAGGAGTGCCCGAGTGACATGCTAAATCCCTCTTGGGCTCCCAACGAAATGAAGCGGGAGTTGCGTTTAATAACTGATGAATGATCGCATTTAACAGGTATTGGATGACGGGCACATGTAAGCCAAACAAGCAGGAGCACAAATCCTCAGACCCTCTCGCTCTGGAGCAGTTTCTCTCCGCGTTCCTGCTGCTCATGGCCGGCATACTGCTGGCGGCGCTGTTGCTGCTGCTGGAGCACGTGTACTTCCGCTACATGCGCGAGCATCTGGCCGCCTCTAACGCGAGCTCCTGCTGCGCCCTGGTCTCCCTCTCTATGGGTACGTAACATGGTACATAAGTACCTACCATACCACACTCCGTGCGGTGAGAGAGTCGTAAGAATAGCAGCAACCATAAACCATCTTTTCCGTGGGTGTCCGGTGACAGAGGGAATAATACGAGTATTATATCATATCCGGAAATGGACAGCGGTGTTGTTTTTTAATCTGCGCTTGCCAATCTGTCTGTCAAACGTGGCGAGACAACTACCCCCCTGAAATACTTCGGGGAAGGCGTCCAGAAGTGGACATCATAATTCATAGCTGAAACGATGACGACCTAAGTACTCTTACATAATATATTCATTGATAATAATTATTGTATTTCTGTCTTACGTCGCTATCTCGAACACAGCGGCAAGCGGCGCGCAGGCACTTTGGTACGTCCGAGATAAATTTAACCCAAACGTAAACAAAGCCGTCTATGACACAAACACAGATTAGTCAGTGATGCTAATTGGCCGATATTATGATGTACAATGATTATTGTTGGCTACATGAATCCATAGACTATATTCTACAGTCGGCATGTTAATATATATAGCGTATTTTTACTGTGAAGGTTTTTCCAGAGGCTTTTCGTTTGATGTTTAAATTTGTTAATTATTGTTAAATTGTTTTAAAATGTATTGGATAAATGAAGTATGATCCTTAAATATATCTGTGAAACTGAAAGTAAAAATTTCGATTTGTTTACCTTTAGTTATATATCTACTTTGTGCATTTAGGTTAAATTTATCGGGGACGAATTATAATATATTATAATCAACGTTTGACAGGAGTGCAGTGTGTCAAGCAGTGACTATGGCGCCTGTATGCGGGACCCGCTGTTTTCGAGGCCGTTGCATTATACCTATTTAAACGAAATTAATTTTCAATGTCTTTTGTTTTATCTTTTTACTAGCTTATTACTAGGTGTTACCTACTAGGTGTTACATTCGGGCTCTTATCACACTTACGAGTTATTTACTAAACGACAACCTTGCGGTAGTTTGATAAGAGCCTTACGATATCATACCGGTAAAATTAGGATTATATACAAGGGAGACGTGTTAAATTTTAGGACAATCCCTAACGTTCCACGGCGCCGTGGTGGAGGCGGCGGCGCAGGGCTTTGGCGGCGCGCGGCGCGGACACTGCCGCTCCGCCATCTGCGCGGCCCAGGTATTGATTTTTTACATTTTACATTTGTCTATTGATACTATAATATTGGTACACTATATTTTATAATAAGTTTACTTGCTCTGTTTTTGTCACATTTGACTTAACCCAATAGGATGAAGGTTCTATATTTTCGCTATCAAGTTGGTAGCGAACGTACAGAACCTCCACACCACTCGAGTTCTTCACGACTGACCTCGATCGGCGACAACACCGTGTCAGTGACTTATTGGGGTTTATAATAAAAACTTGAACAGTACTAACGTTGAAAAATTGCTTTTTCATTGTAGAATCATATACGCAACTCTACGAAAAGGTGAACATAATATATAATGTGGGGGTTTGGCTAATAAATGCGATGTTTTCCCGATTAAATTAATTTTATTAGCTTTCCCACATATATGTTTGATTGATATAAAAGTGCTGTGGAGCACGCGCGGCGTCTGCTGTATATGCCAAGTACTGAATGTATGAAGTAAAAATGCTACGGTGTGATATTATGAGACACCGTGTACCTAATATAATATGGTGTGGCGGTACTACTAGCGCATCATTATCATCTGCATCGCGCTATCGAAGTTTTCTAAGTCTGGCGTAGATAAACGACATCTGAGAAACTAGTACTTTGGGCTTCGGCCTGACCGAGCATACCGAGCATCTCGCTCGGTCGGAGATCTCCCTTTTGGCCTTCCACTAGTATTCCCACAATAGTATTTCATCTTTCTTGCAACATAGTGACGTTTCTATATTTTTGGGGGTGTTATTTTTCTATTTCTGTGACTCGCATTCGAAAACTTACTGCGTGGTTATTAACCACGTGGTACCTAAGCGTTATTTTATTATTAGCTACAGCATAGGAAAGTTTTCAAATCGGAGTCAGTCACCGGATAAGGCCTTACTTAGTACTGATAGGCTAAAATTAGTTAAAATTACATTATATTTGGGGAATAATATACTTAATGATGTTTGTAGGTTTGGCGGGCGCGGCACGAGCGTGACGCGGCGGTTGCTCGCGCGCGGCAGCTCGCGGCGGCGCTGGCGGCGCACGGGCTGGCACCGCCGCCACGCCGCCTGGCGTCCGCCGCCGCGCTGCTCGCCGCCGGCCACGACGCCACGCGCCCGCGCATGTTACACGCGCCCGCTGATCTACTGCCCGACCTCGACCGCCCGCTCTCCTGCGGCGATCTACGCGCAAGGTGACACGTCAATACTTACTTTCCTGAAGGTGGACATTAGAGGTATGGGTGTTGTAAAAGACGACAGAGATCCAGAAATGGGTTCCGTTTGTGCAGACATTGTTATTTTATAAATCGCTCGCCAACCTGTCTAGCGTGGCGATTATAGGCAATTAAGACATCAGAGCGTTTTTACTAACTTACAAAAAAATATATTTTGTAACATCATTTCATATTATTACAGGGAGCGGATGCGGGTAGAAATGGAAACAGTGCTGTGAGGCGCATATTGCGCCACCCTTTTTCAATTCCTGAAGGCTGTTCTTACACCAAGTTATATAATATACAAGACGAAGTTAGTTATACCTAATGTTAAAATACGGACAGATAAAAGAAACGTTGTAATTATTAAATAAATTATTCCAATTATTAAAACAAAGAGATGAGGGTAGATAGCGAAGTGTTGTTGTGGGACGCGCGCGCGGGGCGGGCTGGGCGCCGTGCGCGCGTCTTCGTGTTGTCTACTACAATAAAATATATTTTTTGGACAATATCGTGCTGTTTGTTAATATTATATTGTTTTATAACATCCAATATAACATATTTACTTTATTTTTTAGATATTTCCCTCTACATATAAAACGACGTTAGCTTACGGCCAAATACTCAACGATTTAAAACGAAAAAATAAGTTTAACTTCTATTTATCACTTTAAGTTTTAAGCAAAACCTTGCTTTAGTTTATTTTAAATACCGTTTGAGTATTTGCCCGTTAGGACTATAGCATTAGCTGGATAACATACGCATTGTCAGTGCTTACGCATCATTTTGCAACACGCTATAATTGGCAAGTTGTTAAAAATGGACAACAGTAAAACACAAGGCCTTTCCTTGAAAATAGTCACTTAGATGCAGCGCAGTGATCAAACGAAATTTTAAATCAACCTGTTTATTAAGATCCCTGGACATAAAAGGAGAGGTACTTATATTTACTGAGATCGGTTTATTTAGGTAGGGGTTAATTCCTAAAATTGGCTAGACTTCCAATAAGATCCATGAAATAGACTAGAAAATATTAGTTTTACGGATAAAACAGAGGTAGGTAACCTCTGTTTTATCTTATGTTTAGTAGTGGTGACGTCCACTAGAGTGAAATGATGAACGATGACGTTAAACGTATTTACTGCTTACAACTTTTGTCATATTCTTGAAAAAATCGTAAACAGTGCCTGGTTACCAGGGTTGTAATCTGTGAGTATGAAGAATTTCGATTACAAGAGAAAGATAAGATCCCGAAACTTTTCACTTAGTCTCGCATACTACTAATACTACGACTAATTAAGTCTACGTCTCACGGACCGACGTCCGAATGCCGGACGGACGAACATTCAATGAGTGGCTGTCAGTCATAGATTAGAGTAATTATTTTAATATAGGGCAGTCAGTAAAGAGATAAATAGGACGGAGTCTTTCTTCATTTAAGGACGGAGTATTAAAAAAAATAAGGTAATGTCAGTTCTTAGGTACCTACGGGCAGAGTTATGTCAACCATAGATTAGAGTAATTATTTTAATATAGGATGTCAACTTGACAGTTGACGGAGCATGATATTTACATTTTTTGATTTTTCGCCGATACTAATTATCAGATTTTTTAAATTTCCTCATACAATACAGAGTCAACGTAGTTTATTATTCAACGAAGAACGAAGGGAACCCATAAAATGTCTCGGGACCTGACCGTACTGGCACCTAATGGACGTAGAGCCAAAGTTCACTGTACTCCTGATACTACTTTCTTACAGGTATACTAGATTTGCAAAATGTTTTAAACACGATTATATTTATACAATTGTGCATTTTCGTTCAAATATGTTATAAAATATGTAAATAGTTGATAGAATATATTGTCCAATTCTAAGAAATTCCTGAAATTTTATACTATATATATATTAAGTAAAAAAACCCTTAGCTTACATGTACTTAATTTTGCCATGTTGTCTATTTACATCTACTAATAGGTTTTGGAGGATGTTTGTGCCAAACAAGGATATCAAGCTTCAGATTATGATTTGATGCACCATAAACATGTACTGGACTTAACAACAACAGTAAGGTTTTGCAATATACCTAACAGAGCTACTGTTGAAATGGTAGAAGCAGAAAAGAAGAGAATAGAATCAAATGTGACAATAGGACTAACTTTAGGAGATGGTAATGTATAGTTTATGAAATTTTTTATAAGCTATTAAAATATCTCATAAGTCATAACCATATTATAACAAAGGCCAATTATTGTAATATTAAACATTTTTAAAGACATATTTCATTAAAATATGTAAATAGCTAAAACATCTCTGAACCAGCTTTTGAAGTTGGAAAATAATATTAATAGGTATATTTTTTTAAGTGAAGGTGAAAGAAGAACTGGAGAGTTTTTACCAAATACATCTCTTCACGATGTAGTCATAGCTCTAGCACCCGAGGTACTAAATGACTTTCAAAATCCAATGATATCATATATGAGACAAGAGGTCATTGGCCTGCTAGCACTCAAGGAAAAGACATTAAGACATCTTGGCTTGTTGTCTGGAAGAGCTGTACTAAGATTACTAGACAAAATCCATACAGAGTAAGTATACATATATTTTATTTGACTCTTTTGTACACTTTTGTAAAATGATGTGGTAGTGGTTTTCTTTATTTTATTCATTTTATTATATGCCAAACATATATTGAAACTCAATTGATCTTTTACAAAATTATAAAAAAATTTTAACAGACAGGCTAATGTTTCATCAGTGTACAGAAAAGTGCAAGAAAAAATCCCAGACCGTGAATGTAAATTAAAAGATAGTAATATTTCTGTAAAAAACGATATGGATGAAGCAGGTCCATCAGGAATTGAAAGGGAAATCAGTAAACCAAATCATTTTGACCCAGTAAAATTAATTAAAAAAGAAGTGGAGGTAGTGAAAGAAAGTAAGAATGATAATGAAATATGTGAAGAAAAATCAGATTCCATTACCAAATTAGAAGAACCAACCAAAGTTGTTGAAAACAAAAGTACTACAGGTCCTGTTATGGATCAACAAAGTCTTGAACGGAGGCTTCAAATTGAAGAAGAAGTGTCTTTTGTAAGTTCATGAACTACTCCTTCTTGTAAAAAATTTACATAAAAAGAAATTACTAGCTGACCTGTGCCCACTTTGTTGAGCGTACAAACCGTTTAAACCTTCCCGGGACTTCTACGAATATTTCAAGACTAAAAATAGATAAATTGGTTCAGCCATTCTTGAGTTTAATTAGTAAGACTAACAAACAGCAATTCATTTTAATATATATTATGGATTATATTTATAGTAGAAATACTTGTATTATAGTACTTATTATTACATTATCCTTTTTGAATTTTAATCAAATTGAGATAAATTGGACAAATAATAGTTATTGGTTTGCTTTAAATTTCACTATTTTAGGTGGGTCCACAAAAAGCTATAGCATTCATGCAACCAGACCAAAATGAAGATGAGCTGGCAGATCTTCCAGATGAATTTTACGATTTAAGCATTGAAGAAGTAAAGAAAATATACCATCAATTGCAGAAGAATTGCATTGAGTTGGAAAACACGCCATTACTTACATCATCAAAACGTAATGAGATCCAGTCACAGGTGAAAACAGTATTGAATAAACTGTATAGTTCTTTGACCAGGTGACCATTTCTCATGGTTAAAACTGCTTAATTTACAGTATGGCTTAAAGCAACAGCATGTTCTGTTGCACTTGCACACAACATGAGTAAATTGTATAGTTCCAATCACGAGAATTTGGCGAATTATGGGTATTTAATATAAATAGTAAGGTAAATTAAAGATCAAAAATTTTTTTAGGAATTCAACAAAATAGTAAATACATACAAAAATACAGTAGTGAGAGTACAATTTCCAGACAGAATGATCCTACAAGGAGTTTTTAGCCCCAATAACACAATAGAAGATGTGTTCACTTTTGTTAAAGAACATCTTCAAAATCCAAACCAACCTTTTCATATATGTAAGTATAATGTAACCAACCTTCTCATATAAAAAAATGACTATTTTACTTATGCTAGAAAAATATGCGAGATAGGTAGATAGTTTATTCTTATATTAACAGTAATTGATAACTTGTTTCTGAACGAAACTGCTACTAATAGTTGTCGTTGATACAGAAAGGAATTAATTTAACTTTTGTTTTCTTTGACTGAAAATACCTACTTTAATGCACCATTTTTCACCCAACATGAAATAGATTTTTTATAAAACTAGTTAGGCAGTTTTCACATGATTCCGTTGCAACAGCGGCAGCGGCGGCTTTACCCATTTCGAGTCTCCGGGCGGCAGGTCTTTGCGAGGCCCTTTGTCCTGGAAATGTACCTATGTGATGCGAAAGTAGGTCTGGTTTTTCGCGAGGCCCCTGCAAGAGCGAGGCCCCGGGCGTGGGCCCAGTTCGCCACCCTGCTGAACAGCAGCACCGCCGGAACCTTACACATGGTGCCGCTGCCGCCACGGTTTTTCAGCCTCTGACGTGTATCATCGACGACCTCCGTGGCGCGTTGGTGCTCGAACGATAGGTCGCGGGTTCGAATCCCGCTGAGGGAACAAAAAAGATTTCAATGTTCCAAAGTCATGGATGTGTATTAAATTTGTGTATAATATAATAAATATCTTAAATATGTGTATAGTATAAGGTAAAAGTATTAAATATATTTCCGTTGTCTGGTAACTGTAACACAAGTTCTTCAGATACTTAGCACAAGTCCAGATTGACGTGGTGTGAAGCGTCCATAGATATTATTATTAACTGGAGGAAAAGTAAAAATATATCTGTATAATAAAGTATAATACTTTATTATACAGATATATTTAAAATTTTCTACAATTGACAAAAATTATAGAAAACTTCCTGCCCACAAGTCCAGATTTCGAACTGCCAAAAGATATTCCGCTTCAAGGAAACGGAACTGGAGGAAAAGTAAAAATATATCTGTATAATAAAGTATAATACTGGGCAGGAAGTTTTCTATAATTTTTGTCAAACAACATTATATTTTTCTCATGAATTATAGATTGTAAGATGATGATGGTTATAATTTTGTATGACTTAAAAATTTTTCAGTCTCAACACCTCTGAAAGAATCACTTGATCCAAAGATGACTTTACTGGAAGCAAAATTTGTACCATGCGTTCTTATGCATTTCAAATGGGCTGTTGATTCTTGTTGTCAACAATATTTAAGGGAAGAAATATACTTACAGAAAACTTCTAGTGATGCTGCTAGTATTCTTGCTTCTAAATACAGGTTGGTACTAAATATATAACCTTTGGTTTTTTTTTTTAACGACTTGATTTTATTTTTATTTAACGACCTCCGTAGCGCAGTTGGTTAAGCGCGTTGGCGCTCGAACGAAAGGTCGCGGGTTCGAATCCCGCCGAGGGAACAAAAAGTTTTCAATGTTCCTGGGTCATGGATGTGTATTAAATTTGTGTATAATATAATAAAAATCTTAAATATGTGTATAGTATAAAAGTATTAAATATATTTCCGTTGTCTGGTAGCTGTAACACAAGTTCTTCGGATACTTAGCACAGGGCCAGATTGACGTGGTGTGAAGCGTCCATAGATAAAAAAAAATAATAATTGGGTGCTACATCGGGCCACACTGAACGCGTTACCCGATTCTATACAAAAATCGAGGTCAATAAATATCTTTAAAAAAAGATATTGACATTACTATATTATATTAAGAGGAAACACCACGAATTTTTTTCCATACAAAAATAGAGGTCTAGGGGATTTCTATTTCCTCCCTGGATAATTAGTCTAGAGTAACTATTTTTTCCATGAATATTTATGAATAATATTTGTACGTCCCTATTTTTTCCTTTTTTTAATAAACTAATTACTTAAAGAGATATGGACGTTCAAAAACCTAAAAAAAACCGCTAGACTCTCCGCCGTCTTTAAACATCTAGGAAACAGATTTGACTACATTATGCAAGAAAATCAAAAAATAGGAACCTAGTTAATTTCTTTTTTTAGCTAATAAAGAAAGAATTATTTAAATCGGTTAAGTTTTGGAGGAGGAAACAGAAATCCCCTAAACGTCGATTTCCGGTACTTTTAATAGGTAATTTCAGTTCTAGCTGCAGTTGTCCCTATCGCACTATGAGGGGCGAGGCTTGAGGTAGGGGGACGCGGACAAATAGGTACACACACGCGTGATGTGACTCATGTGACACGTAGTCGATAATGATATCGTATAAACTAGTGTTGTTTATCGATATCGACATTTCTAGTTTCTTACATCTTTTTCGTGAAGTCTATAGCTTTTTTCATATTTATTATTAAATTATTATATTACACTAACTTTAATTATATAAATCTAATTAAATCATATTCAAAAAACATAAAAAACTATTATGCGTCCATCATTCTCTCATGCTTACTGCCAAATAACGAGGATCGTATTGGGCCATAACGTCAAATAGCCGGTCGGCCAAAACGTATTATATTATAATGTTGTAAAGGTTGCGTTTACGAGCTGAATAATTACAGCAAGAATACTCTAAAAATGTTAGTAAAAAGTGTCAGAAATAATTTTGAGCTCGATTTGTATAAATCTTAACTAAAATCCTATTTTATTTTTGGAGAAATAATATCTTATGACCCCAGTTAACCCCAGACCCCAGAAAAATTAAAATGTATAATGTAATCTAAATTATTCAAAACACTTACACCCGTTTTGAATAATTTAGATTACATTATACATTTTAATTTTTTGTTAAAATAATTATTAAGATTTCGCTTGTTTGTGAGTTTATAATATTGTTATTTTAAAGTAAATATATTTTTTAAATACTTTTTTCTTATTATACTTATTCAAAATTATACATAATATTATTGATGCTCCAAATCTGCTAAGTATAATTTGCTCTACAAATTTATAAATCAACATAACATTTTTTTAATTCATTGACAGGCAAGGAGAGTCTATGACAACTCTCATTTACATAACTTTCTTGTAGACAAAATATATACTAGCTACTATATAACTTTCTTTTAATAATAAATAAGCACAAGCTCATTTCTGCTGTTGTAGCCTTTTTGTTGACTTTCCGAAAATAGCTTGTAAAGTTTCATTTCTAAATAAAATATTGTGAATTTTGAATTAAGTAATACATACTACCTATAAATAAAACGATCTCAACCTCAACCTCAAGTCAGTATTTGAGATGACAGTCGAATTAATAAATAGTACTTAAGCACTTAAGTTAAAGACGGTGTCTCAACTGAGTATGAGCGTTATCAACAGCTGTCAAACTGCTACATGAGTAGATGAGCTTTGGAAAGTAAACAGTGATTTGAGAGTTGTTTTGAGGCTTATGTCACTATCTCATTCCGTTTTACCTATTTCTAGTTCCGAATATGAACCTTCTTTGTGATGGAATATTTTATTTCTGCCAAAATATTAATGAAAAACTGGTTTTTAATGTAATAATTAAGATTAAAGTCTCTTTTTGATATTTATACTACAAAATTTTGTTACATTCATTTACAGAAATTTTGATAAATATTATATTTGTTATAAAACTAATAAATCTGCTACTTTTAAAGTATAACGAAACGTTATTTTACTAGTCACACATTAAAAAGCAGTATTGAAAAGTTACATCTTAGTTGAGACAGCGTTCCTAAACCCGGTTCACCTGATATGTCCTTGAAATCAAACTATTAATCAAATGAAGAAGATGATCTTAGTATGAGTTTGTATCAACCGAGAGAGTCCTAGTTTTACACTTCTTTATTAATACGGTCATAAGTGTTACAGCAAGTCTGAGATACTTAATATATTTTTAATAAAAAAATAAACCGTTAAAAAAAACTGGGAAAAACTTTTTTTAAGCTTTTTTTAATTAAAATTTTAAACAAATGTACCCTAAGTTCAAAAACTAACAAATGCAATATATAAATATGCAAAAGTAATTTTGCGTTGGCGCTAAACAATTTAGCACAGTTATGACCGCTCGCCGAATAATGCTTATTAAATATTTTTTTCTGTGTTCCTAGAGAATACGTAATACTTAGTTACTTAACTGAAAATTTTCAGTTTGACTCACTATACATAGCTGTGTGTGAGCATAGCATATTTGTTTTCATTGGCTGGTTACTTGAATTTATGGCCTAGACTTATATGGAGCATGATCCATATCCTTTCGTGGTAGACTAGACTACCTAGTATGTAGAATAAAAAACATTTTAAACTTCTATAAGTTTAAAATGTTTAAAATACTGCGATTAAAATTACATAATATGTGGTTAGCTTATTCGATCCGATGATATTTAGATCATATTGACCATTTGATAATCATAATGATCGTAATGATCACAATGAAATTTGGCCAAAAAGATTCAAAAGTTATAAACAATTAACATCTTTAAAAATAGTGTTTGGTTTGTAGTTATTTATTCTATAAACGGACATTATTTAAATATTTTTTAGTTTAGAACGATAACGGAAGTTTGAAAAAATTATTGTCTAGCATAATTATTGAAATATAATTTTTATATGAAAAAATCCGACAGAAATCAATTCTTGTGAGTATTTAGATTATACTTTACATATTTTTATACTTTTCATTTAACTCTAAGTACTTAGGTACCTACTTTTAAAATATTAACTGACGCCTAAGAGGCCGTCTGCATGCAACAATGGCGCGGAGGGCTATTTTCAGCGTTAATTTAAAAATATAAATAATGGAGGTACAATTCCCGGAGTGTAACCTTTTTTTGGTAAATTTACTCCTCTTTCAGGATATTTTTTTCAAGTTTCGTAAATATTTATAGTTATCGAACAATAGCCTATAAACCAAACATTATTTTTTGAAGGTGTTTGAGTATATAAAACTTTTAGATTTTTTAATGGGCTAATTTAACTGTGTGCCGAAATAGCACAATGATCTAGACAATTTCGGATTGAATGAGCCACATACTTTAATCATAGTATGTAGAATTAACACCATAATATTATGAAACTATGGACTTCACTAGTTATTGTATACGAGCATCGACCATTTCTGGTACTAGGTACCTAGTCGAGGGAAAAACTAAAAAGTGTCTAACGAAGATTCCATTTCTTGTCATAATCATAAAATATAGTCCGATTTACTTTAAGCATTATAGGTAGCGATAGGCCCGTTGCGGGCGGGGCGCGGGTGTCACGCACACATAGACGATCACACTCACACATCGATAGCGGGCGTGAACCACGTGATCAAGGCGCATTGGAGACGGCAACAAACTTTTCAAATACCTATTCTTCATTTCTCTCGTCCGTGTGGTTTCCTCTTAAGTATATACAATTCTCCTATCAGTGTTAGTTATTATACCATACTCCTCCGAAACGACTAGACCGATTTTTATGAAATTTTATAATATGTATATTCAGTAGGTCTGAGAATCGGCTACGATCAATTTTTTATACCCCTAAGTGATATCTACCCCTAATTTTTTTTTATAATATGGCATTAAAAATACATACAACCCTAAAATCGCCCTTTTATCACCAACCCCTATTTTTGAATAGTTGTTATATAAATCATTTTCCACATGTGGGTTCTGCGTTGTGGGTTCCGGATTCCGCGTTGCGGGTTCCAAGTACATTTGATCTATTTAATGTATTTTATTATATTTGTGTAGGTATTGTAAGTATATTAAATGATACTTTTATAATGTTAGTAATATTATTGTTATTTTTATTACCATACCACTTTGTTTTATTTTATTTCGTTTTAATTTGTAATTTGGTTAATGGTTGCCTGGAAGAAACTGCTTTTAACAGTAAGACCGCCAATGAAGAATGTTCACTAATTTAGATTTTTTACGTTTCATATAGTCCATATAAAATAAAAAAAGTGTGTGTAAAAATTATTTCGATATGTCGCTTAGTTCCCGAGATATTGAACTTTAAAGGGTGCGAGGCCAGGTCGGCCGGCGCTCGGCGCGGTGACGTCACGAGTCATACACTCACAGACCACAGTACGTTGCGCGCTCCAGTACGGTGTACTACGAAATAACGCTAATATTATTCGAAATGTTGAATTCAATTAGAAGAAAATCATCTGTTGGTCCAAAATGTGAAAGCACTAACTACCACCAAAGCACGGGAAAACTTTTTCTTTTGGTTCCAATGGATATTAAAATTACGTATTTTAAATGGCAGTTTAAAAACGAAATGGCTAAAAGCAATCTGAAATAGGAAACAGTCACAAAATATCATAAAGTGTAATTAGTTTTCGATTTTTCGTGATATCGCACTTATTAAAAAAACACATTTTTTTTAATAAGTGCGATATCACGAATAAGGTTTTGTACACCTGTCCGAACAAAATTCATAATAACAATAGGTAGCAAACTAATAAATTAATCTATCATTGTCTATGTATTTAACATAGACTTATTATTATTATATGTTGCAGACAAAACTCTTAACCAGTCAAAAGTGGTTTTGACTTAAAATTATTGGTTATTAGTAATTTAGTACTTTTGACTGCTAATTTTCAGTTAAAAGTAGGTTCTTTTGACTGACGCTCTTTCAACTCTTATTGCAGTCATAAGTATTATTAACTAAAGCATACGGTCAAAAGTACTTTTGACTGATTTTGCTAGTCAATAGTACTTTTGACTGGTTAAGAGTTTTGACTGCAACATATAGATATAATATATTTAAATAGATAAAATGCTTTGGGAAGTAGGGGTAGCACCGCGGCTATGAGGTTACCTTCATTGAGTACCTGGGTACCTTGTTACTTTGTAAGCAAACATAATGAGATTAATTAGTTATCATATCACATACTATTTTCGAAATACATAGTTGTTTAAAGTGGCAAAAATTATGCTTTTTAATTTTTACTCCTCGCATTTCGGCAGCAACAAAATCACTTTTTGCACAATAGAAGGCAAGCATTAGTCCATCTATTTTGGGTAAATTATCCGACTGCCTTTTTTCATATCCTTCACCCACGTTGAAATGAAATAACAAATGAAATAAAACAACAATTTACTGAGAAGCGTTAACTTATGTCTCCGGTGACATACGCGCGCAGCGCGGGCGGCAAGAGCTGTACGACTCGTGACGTCACACTAGCACTGCGCCAACGCGCGGCGATTTTAAATTACCGAGATTTTTAAATGTCTATAAAATCTAAACTAATTGATATTTTGGCATGAAACAAAAAATAGTGTATTTATATTCTTAAAGGCTTTACTGTGATAAAGTTTTAATCAATCTCGCATACCCAGTAACATTCTCCATTGGAATAATATTTATTTTATTCTCATTAATGTACCTACTATGTAATTTTATGTTCGAATAAACATTTATTATTATTATATATTTTTTAGAGCACCCAGTCGAAGAAAATTGGAACTTGATTCTGAAAAAACTGTGACAGATGCATACTCATCAAAATCTAAGGAAAGTAAGGTGCCCAAGTGGTTTAAAAAATAGGATTTATAATGTTTTATAGTTTGATGAATAGACGTTATAATAATATATATCCCCATTAATATTCTATAGAAGGTTTAACTAAGTTAAAAATTGTACTGACTTTGTTTTGTTTCCAACATATAACAATATTAACCTTTTTTAAAAAATACCTTATAATAAAATTAAAGTATCTATGCTATAAAAATTACCTTTACCTACTTCATTTGCAAATAAATTTTACTTTTGACTAGACATCTTATTGTCTTTTACTAACCTACAACCTCTTTTGAATCATTAATAGTGAGCTGGTAGGTACAAATGTTGTTTTAAATTATGTGTAAAATTATCTGGGGGCACGGGAGTGCCCCCGTCAAGACGAGCCAAGCGAAGCGCAAGGGCACTACATACCTTTTCTCGAAAGGTTTCGTCGTTTTTTTGAACTCTCATAACTTTGCTTTGGATGATGCTACATAGTTGAAAATTTCAACATATAATGACACCAGTAAAAACATGAAACATACAAAGTTTCAATGTTGTAGCTATTATACTTTAGATTTTATCAATGTCTAAAAACCCCAGATTTCGTCACTGACTCATTTATAGATCATCAAAATTCATAAGGTACTTCCTGACGTCCTAGTAAGCTGATATTATTTATGTAAGCCGTTATTGCTACAAAACCAACAAAAAAATTATTAAAATATAAATGCCTCCATTTTGAATCCAATATGGATTATGGTGGACGGTACAAAATGGATGTTTAATATTATGTTTATTATACGGATATGATCGTTAATACATAAAAGAAATATTATATTATACAATATACAATATTATACAAGTACATAAAAAATAAGACCTACCTACTTTTTGTAGGACCGATAATAGGTCCGATTTTTGCTCCATATTATTTCTATCCCACTTTATTTATTTGAGTGCGTTGCACTACTGTAATCAGTATGTTCTATTTTATTCCGATTATTAATCGGTGACCGACTTTTTGTAAATGAAAAATATATCTATAAGAAAATTAGTTTTTTATCCACTTATTTAAAATTAGGTATATACTTGGTAAGTAAAAATTAGGTAAGAATGTAAATTCTTGTAAATGGCGGCAAGTAGTAATAATTTGTTGTCAGTGTTTATACGAGTAATCAAAATATTATACTCGATCACTTGAAATCGGTTAGTCATAAGCTACCGCTAATGTTCTGTGTTACAATTACGTTAATATTGCATTTAGAGGGAATCTTATGTAAAAACCGTTCGACACTTCGCTAGCGCGATGTAGGTGGCTTACAGCGCAATCTATGTTTGGAACTGTGAAACATCTAAACACACATTTACCAATACATTTAACAGTCGGTAACGTTATATCGATAACAATAAACGAAAATTTACGAAATATTACACGATAAATGTTTACATAATTTTAGTTTTTATTCTTATGACTATTAACATAATAATAATATGATTTTTAACACGTCACGTCATGACGTTTAAAAATGGCCATAATCAAAAGAAAACCTTAAAGCTATTTTTCAAAAATAAAAGTAAATACATTTTTTTTCCTTCAAAAATGCTAAGTTGTAGGTGTATGCACTTAGCATATTATGTTTTTATGAGCCGTACAAGAATTAGTACTACTAGTGACCAACAGATGGCGGTGCCCGTCGTCTACATACGATATTATTATAGACTTACTGTATTATTTTAATAAGTATCAACATGCTTTATTAAAGGCAATCTCCCTCGTAAATATAAGTAATTCTCAAATTCTCGAATTATTAGTGTTGAATTTATACTAGTGGCATCCTAGGATATCCAAATAAGAAGTTTCACTCCAACAATAAAATAATGTATATTTTATAATGTATATTTATACATAATATAATTATAATATAATAATATAACAAATAAAGAAATATGGACGAGACATTTATTTGAAAATCGGCCTCTACCTCTTAAAAATTGCGGTGAAAGTTTATACACGGTATATTGACGGTGACATCAGTCGACTTCACCAGGCGTCACTAGGCTAAGGCGATGACTGTTCTATTTTCCGTAAGTAAAGGCCTGGGGTCAAAATAGGTTATCTTTAAATTAAAAAAAGTTTATTAACTAGCTTACAAAAATAAATGAAATCCCACCAAAAACATTTTCATGTAAAATGTTGTCAAGACGAGTCTA
This sequence comes from Celastrina argiolus, assembly GCA_905187575.2. Taxonomy (NCBI): domain Eukaryota; kingdom Metazoa; phylum Arthropoda; class Insecta; order Lepidoptera; family Lycaenidae; genus Celastrina; species Celastrina argiolus. The sequence continues at coordinate 8,444,044 of LR994591.1, forward strand.
CACAGCTTACCCTGTGAAAAAAGTTATCAGATATCGTATAAAGCCAAGGTCTACACTACACCTTAATCAAAATCTATCAAAAACTGGTTAGATCTCATGTAGAACCAAAATTCTTGATCTATGCGCCCTTACTTCACCAGGCTTAACTTCACTTACGCTATATTGCAGTTAAAACGTGATACTTGACCGTTTTGCTACCGTTACGAAAATTTCATACGAATTCATTAATCGTGTGCGAAATAAAACGGCCAAGCATCACGTTTTAACTGCAATATAGCGTAAGTGAAGTTAAGCCTGGTGAAGTAAGGGCGCATAGATCAAGAATTTTGGTTCTACATGAGATCTAACCAGTTTTTGATAGATTTTGATTAAGGTGTAGTGTAGACCTTGGCTTTATACGATATCTGATAACTTTTTTCACAGGGTAAGCTGTGTAGACTCGTCTTGACAACATTTTACATGAAAATGTTTTTGGTGGGATATCTTTTTATTATTGAGGTTCCAAGGTAAATAAAAACATGTATGTTGTTATTATGTTGTTATATTTACACACATTACATAGACAAAATATTCAGAATTAAAAAATAAAGTAGTTAACATAATTTCGTTTGTATTTAATAACATGTGAAATATTTCTAAAGGCACCTTGCAAATACTCCATTCAGATTAATGGCAAAATACATATTACAATTTATATATAAAAATATTAACCTTGAATAAATATTTCCTTTTTATCTATAAACCTAAGTGATGCAACCAAATACCTCATTTTTTCAAAAGTATTAGATTGTCATCCTGGACTTTATTCTTTTGATAATCTTACTGGGAGACCAAAGTGGAAGGAAGTAAGTATGTAACTTCTGATTCTTAAATCCTCTTCACACTTACAAGTGCTTGATGCATATTTTTTTTATATCAGTTGTATGTAAGATGGCAGTGTACCTAATTTACATCTTACGGGTTTGATTGCCTCGCATTCTTCATTTTCATTTACACTATCTTTAAAATATCTTTTATCAGATTCATTATGTTGTGTATTAATTTCTTCCTTCACAAGCATATTCGATGGTTTTGTACTCTTTTTCAATTTAAGCATAACCTTTGATGGTGTTTTAAATTGCTTTTCTTTCTGTATTTTCTTTTTATTAATATAAGACGGTAGTACAACATGTCGCTCTAAACAACTTTCCCCTTTTTCGCAATATCCTTTTAAGAAATCCTGACATATTTTTGTTCGGTTGCTTAATTTGACGTGTACATATGGACAATTTTCTTTAGTGCACATTCCTTTTAAATAAAAATAGCATGTTGGCATCTTTTTATCAGATAGTTCATGAGAAAGCAAACAATTTGTATCATGACAAAGACCTTTGATAAATTTTCTGCAAAGTGACACATGTTTTTTATCATGAAGATAGTCACATTTTCTTTGTAATGTTCGTATGCATTTACCAAACTTTACGTACAATGGACATGGAATATTATTAATTTTATAACTCCCAGCGATATGTGACTTATTATTAGATGACCTGTTTAAAATTTTCCTCCTAATATTTAAGTTAAGCTTGATCTCATTTGCATCAGCTTTTATTTTTTGACTACCCTCAATATTTTTGTATATGTATTTACTTTGCTTCGGCGTTTTTAATATAGATGAACTAAATGATGTATTTCTTTTTACCATAATCTTTGGTTTCACTGATCGGTAAGAACATCTGTTAGTTGTTGGTTTGACTATTTTTAATTCATTTTTGAGGGTATTAACTGTGATAGTTTTATATTTGCTAATTTTAATAGTATTTTTTTTAACATTCATACAGCTTGTAATTACGTTGTTCTGTTTATTTCTTACTAAGCAATATCGCGAATTTGTTTGGGATACTGAAGTCTGCTGAATTATGTTGGCTGGATTTAGTTTCTGAATTTCTTTATTACTAGTTAGTGCGTCACCTAGTTTAGTAGGCAAAAAAGTAGTATTTCGTATTAAAGTGTATCTAGAAGTTGTCCTAGATCCTTCATTGTATGTTATAGAATGCTTATTATGATTATTAATATTTTCATGCGCCGTGGAAGCTTGTTGATGACAGTATCCTTGAATTGGAATAATGTTGTACATTGAACTTTTCTCAATATTAGGTTTACTATTAGAGCATAAAGAGTTTTGAGTATAGTGAGGTAAATAACCTTTTGATATAGTATACGGTATAGAGCCTTTTTCATGAACTGGTTGATATGTATTATTTATTTTATTACCTGGCAAAAAATTTGGATTAACAAATATTTTTCTTGCATTTTGTTCCAATGTATTATTTAATAAATTAGTATGTGAGAAATGCTTGTTCAAATGTGCACCACTTCTATTAAAATTTGGATTTATGTACACCTTTTTATTTTCCATTTCAGTCTTTTTTTTTGCAAAACTTTATTGCAAATAGTACTGAAAATTCTTGTTCCCACTTTTACACTCAATTTTGTTGACAATTACAGAACCAATGTTTTTTTCCTCTAGGACGAATATATCATTTAGCTTTTCTAATATTCTTATAACATCAGTCTTCTTATTACCATTAATATATAAGATACTCATATGAAAGGATGGATCCTAAAAAATCAAAAAGATTAACATTACCACTAATAAACATTATACTATACTAAGGCCCGTAATAATAAAACTATCTCAACCTCAACCTCAAGACAGGATTTGAGATGCAGCAGTCGAATTAAAAGAGAATACTTAAGCACATGTCTTAAGACAGGTGTATCAACTGAGATAAGCGTTGTCAACAGCTGTTAAACTGCTACTTGAGCAACTGACCTTTCCAAACATATCATCCAAACGTGAGAGGCAATTTTTTTTTCAACGAATCAAAAACTAATAATATTAGCAGATGACATTGTTAATTATTATATTTCAATAAAACACTACAAAATATATATAATATGATGCATTTATGTAATAAATGATTTTTTTAGAATTCTGTTTTCAAAGGTGAGATGACATTCTTAGTCAGTCCTTGAAATTAGATTATTAATTAAATACCATCTTGAGAAGCTAATCGCAGATTGAGGTCGTATCAACTAAGACCTGCCTTGAGAAGTTGAGACTTCTTTATTAATAGGGGCCTTAATATAGAGAAAGTACCTAGTTGAGAACAGTAACCAAGACGGAACAATTGACAACAAAGTATACACAACTTTATTGAAAGAAATAACTACTACCTAATTATGAAAATTGTGACAGCGCGACTTACCTAAATTTTATTCGATAACTAGACGTGAAATAATAACACACATACTTGCAAACAAACTTTCGCATTTTTTTTACCTTACATGTCAATTGTTCGTGCTTATTGACATGGCCAAATGATTTATGTACATAAAGCATACAGTAAATATAAACGTCGTTTATATTAAATAAATCATTTATTGTTGGTGTTTGCATTAAACGGTAGCTGTAGGTGTTTATGGATACGACGGCAAGCGTGTAGTGCAGATGGTAGAGTCAATTCCGTAAAAGAAGTTGTAAGAAAAAGTACTACTTTTAATAGGTAATTTCAGTTCAAGCTACAGTTGACTCTATCCCACTAGTGCTTGCTAGCTAGGCACTGCTAGACAGAAATAGATTTTATAAATACATATTTTGTATTTCTCTAGCCGACGAGCCTTTTAAAAATACATAGGTATCATAAATAAAAGAAATATAAACAAATATATCATAAAGGTAAAGCAACTAATAGGTTGGGGGAAAAGTCTTTTCGCATGTAATTGTCATAAAATCTCTTTGGCTATACCAATTGTATCTGGTTGATTTTGGTATCATTAAAAAGTTTTAATTTTACAGAAGACAATTCCATTCAAATTAGGTAAATGTGAGATTTTTATTTGTTTTTCTAACGCCCGGTTTCTGAAAGGCTGATCAAATTGATGAATTGATCAAATCAGCTAATCTGAACGCTGATTGGTGAACATCACTTCGCAGTCACTGTTCGCGCATTTAGCGCGACCACACACAACACACGCGCCTATTAGCGCCGCAACACAGCGCATTGCACCCGGCACTAGCAGGGCGCGCGGGGAGCGGGGACCGGACTACAGCGGAAAACGCGCGACGGCCGGGCCGCCACATTACTACGGCTTCAACTCTGCTTCACGGAACTCCTCGACAGCCAGTACTATTTTTACCAGCAATATACCTATAGTACAGTCCACACTCTTTCATTGAAGCAGAATCCCCAACAGTCACTGTTTTCAACAATGAGCGTTCAGATTAATTGGTGAATTTGATCAGCCTTTCAGAAACCGGGCGTTATTGTTAAAATTAGTGATCCTAATGAAGAAATTCAATATATTTTAAAATTTTATTACAAAATGTTAAAAATGGAAAACAAGCCGCGAAAAAAAAATTGAGATGTTTATGGACCTAATGCAGTACCTGTGAGACTAGCGCAAATTTGATTTAACGCGTTTTCAATCCTGAAATTTTGATATCAAAGATGCACGTCACTCTGGTCGCCCTGTTACGGACAAAACTGATGCCATAATTGAAATAGTGGAGCAAAATCGGCATACTAGTAGTTACGATGTAGCTGAAGAACTGGGGATTGACCACAAAACGGTTTTGGCGCATTTGAAAAAGCTGGGTACACAAAAAATCTCGATATTTGGGTGTCTCATGATTTCACTGAAAGAAATCTAATGAACTGTGTACTCATTTGTGGTAATTTATTACGATTTACAACGTAATGAAACCGAACCATTTTTGACGAAGCTCATAACTGGTGATGAAAAGTGGATCACGTACGACAAGAACGTGCGAAAAAGATCGGGCTTTACAGACTGTGGCGAAAGCCGGGTTAACTCGCAACAAGGCGATGATTTGTATGTTGTGGAATTGGAAAGGCATTATTCATTGTGAGCTGTTACCACCAGGCAGGACCATCGATTCCGAACTGTACTACAAACAACTGATGAGATTAAAGCAAAAAGTTGAGAGAAAGCGACCGGAATCAATCAACAGAAGGAGTGTGGTTTTTCATGATAATGGTAGACCTCACACAACTTTAGCCACTCAGCAAAAATTACGGGAGTTTGGCTGGGAGGTGTTAATGCATCCGCCGTATAGTCCTGACCTTCAGATTTCCACCTGTTTTGGTTGCTGCAGAATTCCATAGACAGTGTCAGGTTGACATCACAAGAGCACTGCCAAAACCACTTGTCGCAGTTTTTTCATCAGAAGCCCCATAAATTTTATAGCAATGGGATCATGTCCCTACCAACAAGATGGCAACATTTTTTTTTAAAAATGGCACCTATATACTTTAGTCAATTGTAGATAAACTTTATAAAAAAACCTTTTGAATTTGTATATAAAATATGAAGAACCTTTTCCCCAACCTAATAAATTTATAACTTACTTCATAAAATTGTGGTAATTTGTATTCTTCCAAAATTTTATCAATTTTCTGTGTAAATTCAACTAGTTCTCTGTTAGAATAGATATCGGCTTTTAAAGCAATAAATGTACGTGTCTCCTCCTCGTTACAATAAATTGCTATAGAATTGAATCCCAATTCAAAGCTGAAAATATTTTAAAGTCATTATTTTGATTGCATCAAGTTTCATTAAAAATATTACAACTGATGAAATTACAAGATAAAAACTATACAGTAGGAAGGTTAAACAATAAAAATATGGTAGGTGAAATCCAAAACAATAGTTAATAAGAGAAAAATGCTGAAAGAAATATCAACTAATAATTAAGAAAAAAAGTAGTCTAAACACATCAAATGGATCTAACGACCTTGCTGGCCACTAAAGAGGCCCTTAGGTATTAGAATGTCTAATAGAATTGAATAATACTACTTGCATGTGGCAAGAGAAATAGAGGCAGACAGTACCACAGATGGGAGGATGATTTTAAGCTAACAGCAGGACCGAAATGGAGACGGGTTGCAGACAACAGAGAGCAGGGGAAATCGTTGGAGAAGGCCTATGCCGAGAGGAACACTGTGCTAAGAGACATTATTTAAAATCTAATACTATATTTAAAAATTGTAAATGTCACAGAATAAAGGGCTTTTTTATTTATTTTATTTTACTTGCATGTGAAGAATGCTTTTTCTAAGTTTTAGTATAAAAATAAAAGTTTGTTAAAAATGGACTTTTCTTTATTTTGCGGTATGTAATTGCTTTCCAGGATACACAACACTAATATATGATCGTAATAATCTATCTAGTAATACTATTTTAGCATTTTTTGCTATCTCTGATTGTTATGGATTTTGTCTACCATGCCATTTTTCAAAATACACCATTTATATTATATACAACCTAAGAGATAAAAACTTATTTGTTCCTGACAACTATAACCTAGGCAAAAAATAAAATATTCATAAATGTAAAAAGTTAAGGGAGGCCTATGCCAAAAGTGCAGTCAATGAAAGCCCAAATAATATAAATAATAAAAAATTGTAAAACAAGGTATATTATAATAAAAAAATGTGATAAGTAGTTAATACTTAATATGTTAGAAACAAAAAATGATTATTACCAGAAGACAGCTAAAATAAATATTAGTACCTGTCACTGTTGTTTAACACTGCTTGTAATGAATTAGTGAATGGGTTTATTATGTGATATTTCAACACAAAGGTTTTTGATAAGCTTATATGAAAATTATCACACTTTTGACATTCAAGTCCTATGGATTCAATCTGTTCTGCTAAATTATTTGTAATAGTATTTAAGTTGTCTGGTTCTGGATCTAAAAATATAAACAGATAGTTAAATTATTATTAATAAAGTACTAAGTGCTTAAAACCGTTACACTCACATTGAATGAAAACAAAGGTAGCCCAATTTCCCCGTATATGTGGAAATGATCGAACTTTTCCTCCGTGCCGCTCAGGGTCATCAATATGTTCTTCTGATTTTATTATTGATACTTTGCTGAGATCAGGAGCAGGAAGTTTTATTCTGAAATAAATACTTGTTTACTACAATGTTGTAAGTACCAATTTCGTAATATTATTAAAATCCACGATTTAAAAAATATAGAGCGTACCTACGTAAGATGGCATACCTCTTGAATATATTTATATCAACATTTTCGTTTTCTTCAGAACTATCCGAATTTCCATAATCACAAATAAGTGACAAGCTTGACATCGCTATCCGCCATGAATGATAAACACAGACTATGTAATTCTTTATTCTGAGGTATTGGTTACTATGTAACAGATGCGACAGTGATATTCACAGATTTAAGAATTAGTTAGGTACTACGTAACAGATACGACAGTGTTATTTTACCTTGAGTATTTTACCGAGTTTCCAGTTGTTACGTTTTGGCACCACTGTCGCATCTGTCATTTTGACCGCACACCACAGACCATAGCACATCACAGACTACAAACACACATTGTATAAGTGGTTGAATAATCGAGTCCAGCTATCGATACTTTAGTAAGGTATCGATTTTTTTTGTAGGTAGGTTTTTGTAGTTCAGGTAATTTATTTTTATTAAGTAATACAAAATAAAAACAGGTTACATTTATCATTTATTTATTGATTTTTTTTCTAAATTTCTAATAAGCCCTGATTGATAAAGCAAGAATATTAATATTTAACAGAATATTTTTTTTAAAAATATTTTAATAATTATCCTAATAAAACTCTCTAATGTCGTAATCCAACCATCTAGTGATGGTAACACACAAGTCCAGGTTTTCCTGTTTCTAAGGCCACTTGCCTTACTTGAAGTGTGCTCTTATTTCAATTGTTTTCATTTCTTTGACGACACAAAAGATGATCAGTCACTTCTGTAAATAAATAACACAATATTTAAGATGAAAAAACAGTACATAAGTTGGCCGGTCACTTAGTCCGGCCAACAACAACAACAAAACAAGGAGGGTTTCTAGTAAAAACTTTAGTTAATTGGCAAAAATAGATTAACTAGTTTTGTTCTTCAGCACTATAAGTTGATACCCTAAATAAAACTGCATTATTATTCTGCTATCAAATATGCTTAAACTGCCATAACACTTCTTTAACATTTATGAAAAGACCATCTTTTCATAAATGTCAAACAAGTGTTACATAAATTTTTTGTTGTTTCAATGAAGTTATCGAAACCACAACCTCCAATTCCTGAGCCAAGTTCCAAACCACTAAACCTTGGTATTTCACAAAAATAAAACAATTTCAGTATCTTTTGATATGTTAAAATATCTTATAGAATGAGTGTCAATATGCCATAGTACTTAATACATACCCACTCTTCAAATGACCAACATTTCATCAGAAGCATTTACATCCTCATTGGAGTATAGGGGTATTTCTGTCTGAAACAAATGAGTACATTTAAGATTAATATTGTTATACAAAAGCAAAAAACATTGGCAAACTTAATGAGTCAAAGATTAAGTATAATTATATTATACTGTTCATACTTTATATTACACCAGCTCTAACTATAACGTGTTAAAAGTAAAACTCACCTGATTCACAGGACGATAGAGGCATGCCGTGCTCTGTATTTCATCATCCGTAAGGAGAAATGGATTAGAATGTTTAAATATCTTGGCCTTCTTCGTCAAATTGATATTTATGAAAGTGTTTTTCAGTGACAAGTTTTCGAAGTTGCTCTTTAGAGAGACCGATGGATAGTTGGCACCAGGAAGGACAGCCACAGGTTTCTAAAATTAATGTTCTTTGGGAAAGAAAAATGCCGTTTCATGAACTAATAGTTGCGTTGCAACCGCCGACACAAGACTTAAATAGTCCCTTAAAACGAAAAACTAACAACATTTACACTAAATTAATTAACACACTATAAAATATTGATATAATGTATCAATAATATGCGGAGTAATTGAATATTTTGTATCAAATCAAGCAAGAAACGAGTATAAACAAAACACTAACAAACTACCCTCTATTAAAATAATTACTCTCGTCGTCGTCGTCGTCGTCGTTCGTCGTTTCAGCCTTTTAGAGTCCACTGCTGAACATAGGCCTCTCCAACACATTTCCAGTGTGACCGGTCCATTGCCACCTGCATCCAACGTGACCCGGCAGTTTTCACCAGGTCGTCGGTCCATCTGGTAGGTGGCCGTCCCACACTGCGCTTGCCAGTACGTGGCCTCCACTCTAGGATCTTTTTGCCCCATCGACCGTCCAATCTTCGTGCTATGTGGCCGGCCCATTGCCACTTCAGCTGACTGATTCTACGGGCAATGTCAGTGTTTGGTATTATCTGTGTCCTTCAATTCCTGAACGTACAAAGTAACAACCGTGTAAATACCTAAACCAATCAGCTGATAGTGTTGATACGTCACAGCGAACACGCATGCGCCAATGTCACTGATTGGCTAATTGTTCCCAAATCCTTTGTCCCTGATTTTTGTAACAATTTATTTGAAGATACGCTAAATTCTTTTCACTGAGGCTAGACGTATTATTTCATCTCCACAAAAACCACCATCTTATAATAATCTAATTCGTTTCGACAAGTTTACTATTCAATTTAATAAGTAGCTTATCATACGCGGCTACATAAACTGATCCTTCTGAGCCAAATATACGGGAATTCGAGTATCAAATCCGTTGGAGCAGCGACCTCCTGGATCACAACGGCGACCAGATTATCTCGGGTAGAGTGCCAGCTGACTGCTTCCGCAGTGACTATTTCACGTGAGTACCTCTTTCTTTCATAAGCCACAGAGAAAGACGGGGATATGGAAGGTCAAACTAGTCAGAATCGCGACAAGTCACCGTATAAAAACGTTAACGATGGTAAAACTGAGCAAATCATGCGAGACCTAATCAGAAAACGCGGTATACTCAAAGGCAGACTAACTAAGTTCACGAATTATGTACATATTATTGTAACGCCATTGAGTAAAGAATTAAAAATAGATTTAAAATTTAGAATGGACGGAGTCCGTACATTATTTGCAGAATTTAATAATATTCAAACACAGTTAGAAAATACGGTCCCTGACTGTGACGTTGATGACCAGCTAGATCAGCGTCAGCAGTTTGAGGATAGTTACTACAGTGTTCTGTCTCGGGCAGAATCTATTCTTAATGTCGATGGTGCTGTTGCAGATTGCTCCAAGGTATGTTCGCATTATACACAATCATCTGTAAAACTACCGATTATCACTTTACCTACATTTGACGGCTTGTACGAACACTGGCTAGAATATAGGGACACCTACGTATCGTTGGTACATAATTCACAGGAAATTAGTGATATACAAAAATTTCATTACCTGAAATCCTCGCTAAAAGGAAGTGCAGAGATGGTGGTAAATTCACTTGAAATGTCAGCCTCAAATTATTCTGTTGCGTGGGAACTAATGTTGAATAGATATGACAACACTAGGTTATTAGTTCAGAGTCATGTAAAAGCACTATTTTCTATTCAACCACTGCCTAAAGAGTCACCTTCACTTCTTAGAAAACTAATAGACACAATAATTAATAATTTACGCGCTTTAAAGATCCTCGGTGAACCTACAGACTCCTGGGACACATTAGTTATTTATATAGTAACTTCTAAGTTAGACAAAATAACAGAACGACACTGGGAGGAACACAAAGGTTCTCTTTTGTCTGACTGCAACTTCAATGTAATTTTAAAGGTTGACCATTTACTTAAATTTCTTAAGAATAGAGCCGATTTACTCGAAACTTTAATTTTATCTCATAGCAAAGAAAACACTAGCACTGATATTAGTAGAAAACCGAATATTGCAGTGAGAAGTAATGTAACACACTGTCATGTTTTATCCAACAAGTCAGCCAGTCGTTCTTTTCATAAGTGGAATTGTGTCGTATGCAAAGCTAAGCATCCAATTTACACTTGTGCACAGTTTATTTCTATGGATTTAAAACCCAAACTAAATGTTGTCCGAGAACACGACTTATGTAATAATTGTTTACGTCCCGGGCACACGGCTAGTACTTGTCTATTTGGGCCTTGTAAAAAATGTAATTTGAAACATAATTCTCTAATACATCCTAGTGATTCTAACAGTACATCGAGCTTTGTATCAAGGATTTCGACTGACGTACCTGTGGTCAGCGCGAGCGCATCCCAGCCCCCACTCAACGGCGCTCACACAGACACGCATTTAATAAATACGCAATGCATTAATGTGCAACCTGTTCTGTTATCTACTGCGAAAGTCAAGATTCTCGATAGGTACAATAACTATCATGTAGCATGCGCGTTACTCGATAGTGGCAGCCAAAGTAGTTTTATAACTAATTCATTTTGCAAAAAATTAAATATCTCGCTAATACAGTCCACTAAAGAAATAAGGGGAGTAGGCAATTTCGTATCGCATTCTTCACATTCTTGTAATATACGTATTAAATCACACATAAATGCCTACTGGACGCAACTTCGATGTTACGTTTTAGACGAAATAACGCCCACATTGCCTGCTGTTCAGGTACATAATAATATGAACGCACGCTTTCATGTACCTAATAACGTTCAGCTAGCAAATACGCAGTTTTTAGGGCCACAAAATATTGATATTTTGATAGGAGCGGATCTATTTTGGGACTTGCTTATCGATGGCAAGATGCGTTTACCTAACGGTCCGTTTTTACAAAATACTAAGTTAGGTTGGATAATTTCGGGTCCTATCAATTATAACGCTGTACACAAGGGACATGTCCAATGTAACATTAGTACTGAAGTCAGTACATCTATAGACGATCAATTACGTCTGTTTTGGGAACTCGAGGAGTTACCGCTACTTCGGAATACGCACACTGAGGACGAGGTGGCCTGTGAACAAAACTTCATTACAAATACTACACGCGATAATAATGGTAGATTTATAGTTCACATTCCACTCAAAAACTCAGCCGAAGTATTGGGTGAATCTTATAACCAAGCTGAACGCCGGTTTCTATCATTTGAGAAACGATTATTACGCGGACCGTCTAGTTACAAACAATTATACGTTGATTTCATGCGAGAGTATATTGACCTAGGTCATATGACTAAAGTGAATACCTACTCGAAACCAAATTATTTTATGCCACACCACGGTGTGTTTCGCGAACATAGTACAACTACAAAACTCCGCGTTGTATTTGACGCGAGTGCCGCGACTAATAACGGAATTTCATTCAATGATATTCAGCGCGTCGGGCCGCCCATTCAGGGGGATCTGTTAGGTATATTATTAAGGTTCAGACAGTACCGATATATAGCACGAGCCGACTGCCTGAAAATGTACCGGCAGGTCGCAGTAACGCCCACGCAACGTGACCTACAACTTATCATATGGCGCGACGATCCATCGAATCCGCTAGACGTTTATCGCTTAAATACTGTAACATATGGTACGGCATCCGCGCCTTTTCTCAGTGTACGCTGTCTGAAGCAATTGGCATTGGAATGTTCAGACCCTGACGTTAAGAGGGTCATAAATAATGATTTTTACGTGGATGACCTCTTGACCTCGTGTGAGGTCAAGGTTAAACTTTTAAAAATTTGTAAGGAAACCGCTAACGTATTAGATACCGCCTGTTTCCCATTACGAAAATGGGTTTTTAACTTTGAATGTGATGAAGACTCAGAATTTTCGTCACTGAATAATAATAATAACCCACACAGTTCGTTTCGCGACCTAAACTTAGGTGAGAACACTCAAAGCAAAACGTTAGGTTTAGGATGGTGCAATGTCGCTGATGAATTCAAATTTAACACACAGTTACGGGGAGCCGATAATTTAATCACTAAGCGTACAATTTTGTCAACAGTTTCCCAAATATTCGACCCGTTAGGCTTATTGAGTCCATCTGTAATGATCGGTAAGGTACTATTACAAAAACTTTGGTTGCTTAAGTTACAATGGGACGACCCCCTTCCTAGTGACGTCATACGGACATGGAACCGGTTCGTTAGCGACTTGTCTTATCTTTCCTCAATCAAGGTCCCGCGTTATGCATTTCAGTGCAACACCAATCGTAGCGAGTTACACATATTCACAGATGCGTCACAGACTGCATACGGCGCTTGCGCATACGTACGGTCTATAAGTGAGAATACTGTGGTAGTGAGATTACTAATTGCTAAAGGCAAGGTAGCTCCATTAAAACCTGTAAGTATACCTAGGCTGGAACTGTGTGGTGCATTGCTAGGTGCCAAACTTTACGCAAAAATTAACGTTTCACTTACTCGTAGATTTGATGACGTCAAATTTTGGACTGACTCAACAATCGTGTTAGGCTGGTTACGAATGCCTCCTAATTTACTAAAAACATTTGTTCAGAACCGTGTCGCTGAAATACATGAACTGGCGGGCAAGTTCACCTGGCAACACGTTAGTGGGAAGGAAAACCCGGCCGACCTTGTATCTCGTGGAGTTAGCCTTGAGAGTTTGGCTTCCTCAAAGTTATGGTGGGAAGGACCCATGTTTTTAAGCGACTTACATTTTAATAATAATTATGCACCATTTACTACTGATATTAACGATAATTTAATTAATAACTTGCCGGAACTGAAATCGATGGTTTTGAATGCATTTACGTGCAAACTTAATAGTAATATAGATGAAACATTTTTTCCATTTCATAAATTTTCACAATTTAATCGTATGAGTCACACCGCCGCCTATGTTCTACGATTCATTCACAACTCCCGGCCGCGCAACAAGGCAAATCAGCTGACGGGCGCGTTAGGTATTGACGAAGTGAGGCGGGCCGTGTTAATGTTAGCTAGATGGTCGCAACAAAATTCATTTTCACATGAATATGAATTACTTAAAACCGGGAAAGGCGTCAAGTTAAGTAGTCGACTTGCTAGTTTAAATTTAGTTTTAGACGAGATGAATTTAATTCGCGTAGGCGGCAGAGTAAAAAATTCTGTCGAATTCAATTTTGATAAAAAACACCCTATACTGCTATGTACAAAACACAATTTTACGCGTTTGTTATTTTTACACGAGCACAAGAAATCGTTGCATTGTGGACCGCAGACGCTTTTGTATCATTTGCGTGAGAAGTGGTGGCCTGTATCTGGTAGGAATCTAGCTAGGAAGGTGACTCATCAGTGTGTTATCTGCACGCGAGTTAGAGGTAAGACACTAAGCCCTCTTATGGGCAACCTACCTAAGGAACGCCTAATAGCCAGTTACCCCTTCGATCGTACCGGAGTAGACTACGCAGGGCCAGTGTTCGTTCTAAACCGTAAAGGCAGGGGTGCAAAATTAGTTAAGGCATACATTTGTTTATTTATTTGTTTTACCACACGCGCCATGCACTTGGAGCTTGTAAGCGACCTATCTACTGACGCATATCTACTCGCTCTCAAGCGTTTCATTTCACGACGTGGAAAACCATGTCAAATATTTTCTGACAATGGACGCAATTTTGTAGGTCTATGTAATGATTTTGCTCAGTTTCTAACGTCATGCAGCGACGACATTATCGATTACGCTAGGAGTCAAAATATAGACTTTAAATTTATACCTCCATATTCTCCGCATTTTGGTGGCTTGTGGGAAGCGGGGGTGAAATCGTGTAAATACCACTTGCGGCGAGTGGTTGGTGGTGCCCGCCTGACCTTCGAGGAGCTCACCACAGTACTGTCACACATAGAAGCCGTACTGAACTCACGGCCGCTGGTACCTCTGTCTTCCGATCCATCAGACTACACTCCACTCAGTCCTGGACACTTCCTCATCGGTCGACCCCTTACCGCTCCAGTGTGCGAGGAGAATCTCACCACGGAACCATCACATCGCTTGAGCCGCTACCAAATGGTTGAACAAATACGACAGCATTTCTGGACGCGCTGGGCTAAAGAATACGTTTCGGAGCTGCAAACCAGGATAAAATAGAGGCAAAATACGACAGACCTTACACCTGACCAGCTTGTATTAATCAAAGACGTCTCTCTTCCACCGCTAAAATGGAAACTCGGTCGTGTCGTGAGGACAATTCGTGGCAGCGACGGAATTGCTCGGGTGGCCGATATCAGAACATCGTCGGGTATCTTGAGGAGAGCATATACCAAGATATGCCCACTATTGGACAAAGAACCATGATGATAGGCAAGACAAAACGTTGGAAGCTACTGCTTTCAAGGCTGCGGGCATGTTTGGTATTATCTGTGTCCTTCAATTCCTGAACGTACAAAGTAACAACCGTGTAAATACCTAAACCAATCAGCTGATAGTGTTGATACGTCACAGCGAACACGCATGCGCCAATGTCACTGATTGGCTAATTGTTCCCAAATCCTTTGTCCCTGATTTTTGTAACAATTTATTTGAAGATACGCTAAATTCTTTTCACTGAGGCTAGACGTATTATTTCATCTCCACAAAAACCACCATCTTATAATAATCTAATTCGTTTCGACAAGTTTACTATTCAATTTAATAAGTAGCTTATCATACGCGGCTACAGTCAGTAACCTTAGTTCTTCTACGGATCTCCTCATTTCTGATTCGATCACGTAGAGAAATACCGAGCATTGCCCTCTCCATAGCTCGCTGAGCGACATTGAGCCTTTTGAAAAGATCCTTCGTGAAGCACCACGTCTCAGAACCGTAAGTCATCACTGGTAACACACATTGGTTGTATAACTTTGTCTTAAGGCACTGAGGTATTTTGGACGAGAAGACGTTGCGTAATTTACCGAACGCTGCCCAGCCGAGCTGGATCCGTCTACTGACCTCTCTCTTAAAGTTGGACCTACCTAATCGGACAGCCTGCCCTAGGTATATATATTCGTCAACAACTTCAAGAGTAGAGCTCCCAACAGTTAGTGCGGTGGGTGCAACATGGACATTGTGCATGATCTTCGTTTTGGCCATGTTCATTTTAAGACCCACTTGTTGAGAAACTCTATTGAGGCCACCGAGCATGCGCCCCAAATCTTCCAGCGATTCTGCCATGACTACTATGTCGTCGGCAAATCGAAGGTGAGTGATGTATTCGCCATTGATGTTGATGCCAAGTCCTTGCCATTCCAGGAGCTTGAAGGAATCCTCCAGAGCAGCGGTAAACAGTTTCGGGGATATGACATCCCCCTGTCTCACTCCTCTCTTTAAAGGGATATCCTTCGTGCAGTGCTCCTGTACTCGGACTGACATGGTGGCGTTATTATACAAACACTTCAACACTTCGATATACCGATAGTCAATACGGCAACGCTGGAGAGATCTAAGGACCGCCCATATTTCGACGGAATCAAAGGCTTTCTCATAGTCCACAAACGCCAAGCATAATGGCCGATTATACTCTTCGGTCTTCTGTATAATCTGCCGCAGCGTATGTATGTGGTCTATGGTACTATAGCCTTTTCGGAAACCGGCTTGTTCGGTAGGCTGAAAGTCATCGAGCCTGCGTTCGAGACGCATCGTAATAACTCTCGAAAACAGCTTGTAGACATGGCTCAGCAGTGTTATGGGCCTATAGTTCTTCAGTAAGGTTTTGTCACCTTTTTTGAAGAACAGGACCACAACACCCCTATTCCATGCCTCTGGCGTTTTCCCATCGAGTAAGGAGGAATTGAAGAGTTTCTGAAGGACTTTTAGTACCGGCGTGCCGCCCGCTTTCAGAAGCTCTGTAGTGATTCCATCCTCGCCCGGAGCCTTGTTGTTCTTAAGCTGTTTGAGAGCTACCCTGATCTCGTACAGGCTGATGTCCGGGATGTCTTCGGTATAGTGTCGTGTTAGCCTGGCTCTTGGGTCTGCAGCTAAACTAGAAGGTTCAGCTGAGACCGAGGTATACAGCTGTCCATAGAACCTCTCTATCTCCCGTAGTACCTCGGACTTATTTGACGTTACGCGTCCATCTTCGGTCTTCAGCTTTGTCAACTGGCTTTGCCCAATAGATACGTCTCTTGCAAACACTTTGGAGCCTTGGTTCCGCTCTATCGTCTCTTTAATACGCTGGGTATTAAAAGAACGGATATCGTGTCGCAAGGACTTCGTGATCTGTCTATTGAGCTGCCTATATGAGTCAGCGTCACTCGAAATTTGAAACGTCATTGAACGTCGACTAGCCATGAGGTTCCGGGTGTGGTCAGATAGTTTCTGAGGTCCATTTTTACGGTGGGTCTTGAAAAATTTGGACCCCACCGTATGAACAGTTTCTACCAGCCTGCTATTTATATCGTCCACATATGCGCAGCTGTCCAGCCATTGGAAGCGATTTGACAGTTCAAGTTGAAAGCTCTCGGGGTTTTGGATATGGGCATTCGACGGTCGGAGCGTAGACTTCATTAGACGCGATCTTTCAAGTTTGACGTTGATATTCAACATGCCTCTAACGATTCGGTGATCACTACCGGTCTTTACCATGTTGATCACAGAAACATCGTTGAATATCTGCCGCTTTGTGCTCATAATGAAGTCAATCTCGTTTCTAGTTACACCGTCGGGACTCAACCAGGTCCATTTCCTTTGCGGCGGCTTTTGGAAGAAAGAATTCATCATGTAGAGTCCTTCCTTCTCCATAAAGTCCGCCAGCATCTGTCCTCTGGGATTTCTCTGCCCAAATCCAAATGGCCCCACTTTCAGCTCATCATCGCTTCTGCAGCCCAGCCTCGCATTGAAATCTCCCATAACAACTGTGAAGTGTGTTTTAGGGCTACGTATGGCCCTACTGATGTCCTCATACGTAGCTTCTACTTCATCGTCTGGATGTGTTGACGATGGAGCGTATACCTGTACAATCTTCAACGAATATCGTTTTGAGATTCTCAGCACAAGGTATACAACCCTATTTGACACACTCTCGATGGACACAATGTTGTTGATGAGAGATTTGTGGACGATAAACCCAACACCACCTTGGGACTTCTGTTCTCCCTCCCGGTAGTAGAACAAGTGGCCGGACTGTAAGGTTATCGTATCCTCGCCCTCTCTTCGGATCTCCGATAGACCAATAACGTCCCAGTGCAACTTGTTCATCTCCTCTTCCAGCTCTACGAGCTTCTCGTCCAACCTCAAAGTGCGCACGTTGTGTGTTACCAGGGCCAGTTGTCGTTTAGAAGGGGGGTGGTAGCCGGATCTCTTCCGGGGATTCTTAGCACCCCCCGCCCCGCCGTTACCGTGGCCGCTACCGTAGCCAGGAATAGCGGGGCCGCCGGGGACTAGGGGCCTGGTCTGCTGGTGCGTAAACATAGGAGGTTTAAAAGCCTACTGATACCACGCTGGCTAGACGGGTTGGTACAGGGTTTTGTTTCGAGTTTTCCTTCTCTCACACTAGTTGTTGTTATGTGTGTGTGCTTCCTTTTAGTCGCCTCTTACGACTCCCCTAGGATAGTATCGGGGGTGGTGACAATTGTATTCTAATGCCGTCACCAAACGGCAAAATAATTACTCTAATCTATGCAAACTACACGCGGCCATATTTGAGTTTTGACAACATAGATCATTAGCCTATATCATTAGACACATAGGTACCCCGTGTTCCAGATGCAGCTGTCAGCTGTCAAAAACTGTTCAAAACGCTCAGAATGATCACGCCATTTTGCATATTTTTACCCATCTTGTTTTTGACGTTTACTCAGATTTCAGAGATTTCACTGATCTCGATGTTATTTTTAAATTATGGATCGAGCAAATTTATTCTAGATTCTTTTATAATGTAGTTATTATTGTTAATTTAAAATATAAATAGAATTTATGGGTTATAAAGGAAATGTTAAATTTTGACATCTGTCAGTCGTTCCACTAGCATTATGAATGATCTGAGCGTTCAGAGTAAAAAGAGCGCCTAAAGGAACACGCCCTTTAACAAATAGACCATAGACGTGTGTGACGTCACAAAACGACGCCATTCTGCTTTCGACCGCAGCGCCCACAGATTAAGAATTAGTTACTACGTAACAGATGCGACAGCTATATTTTACCGAGTTTCCAGTTGTTACGTTTTGGCAGCACTGTAGCATCTGTCATTTTGACCGCACACCACAGACCATAGCACATCACAGACTACAAACACACATTGTATAAGTGGTTGAATAATCGAGTCCAGCTATCGATACTTTAGTGATGTATCGATTTTTTTTGTAGGTAGGTTTTTGTAGTTCAGGTAATTTATTTTTATAGTAAGTAATACAAAATAAAAACAGGTTACATTTATCATTTATTTATTGATTTTTTTTCTGAATGTCTAATAAGCCCTGATTGATATAGCAAGAACATTAATATTTAACAGAATATTTTTTTAATTATTATCCTAATAAAACTCTCTAATGTCGTAATCCAACCATCTAGTGATGGTAACACACAAGTCCAGGTTTTCCTGTTTCTAAGGCCACTTGCCTTACTTGAAGTGTGCTCATATTTCAATTGTTTTCATTTCTTTGATGACACAAAAGTTGATCAGTCACTTCTGTAAATAAATAACACAATATTTAAGATGAAAAAACAATACATAAGTTGGCCGGTCACTTAGTCCGGCCATCAACAACAACAAAACAAGGAGGGTTTCTAGTAAAAACTATAGTTAATTAGCAAAAATAGATTAACTAGTTTTGTCCTTCAGCACTATAAGTTGATTACCCTAAATAAAACTGCAATAATATTCTGCTATCAAATATGCTTAAACTGCCATAACACTTGTTTAACATTTATGAAAATACCATCTTTTCATAAATGTTAAACAAGTGTTACATAAATTTTTTGTTGTTTCAATGAAGTTATTGATACCCACAACCTCCAATTCCTGAGCCAAGTTCCAAACCACTAAATCTTGGTATTTCACAAAAATAAAACAATTTCAGTATCTTTTGATATGTTAAAATATCATATAGAATGAGTGTAAAAATGCCATAGTACTTAATACATACCCCCTCTTCCAATGACCAACATTTCATCAGAAGCATTTACATCCTCATTGGAGTTCTCTTTGTAATAATTGTTATCACTAAGGCCTAGGGGTATTTCTTTCTGAAACAAATGAGTACAGTTAAG
The DNA here is from genome assembly GCA_905187575.2 of Celastrina argiolus. NCBI lineage: Eukaryota > Metazoa > Arthropoda > Insecta > Lepidoptera > Lycaenidae > Celastrina > Celastrina argiolus. Next base: position 8,464,014 of record LR994591.1, read on the forward strand.
ATTAATATTGATATACAAAAGCAAAAAACATTGGCAAACTTAATGAGTCAAAGATTAAGTATAATTATATTATATTGTTCATACTTTATATTACACTAGCTCTAACTATAACGTGTTAAAAGTAAAACTCACCTGTGAACTAATAGTTGCGTTGCAACCGCCGACACAAGACTTAAATAGTCCCTTAAAACGAAAAATGAACAATATTTACACTAAATTAATTAACATACTATAAAAGATTAATATAATGTATCAATAATCTGCGGAGTAATTGAATATTTTGGATCAAATCAAGCAAGAAACGAGGATAAACAAAACACTAACAAACTACACGCGGCCATATTTGAGTTTTGACAACAAAATTACTATGCTCTAATCTATGTTTGACAACATAGATCATATTTTGACACTACAAACAGGAAACAGGAACTTTACGTGTGTGACGTCACAAAACGACGCCATTTTGCTTTCGACCGCAGCGCCAAAACGTAACAAATGGAACTACACTGTCAGCCCCCTGGCAGCGCCAAAACGTAACAAATGGAACTACACTGTCAGCCCCCTGGTGATATTTTACCGAGTTTCCAGTTGTTCCGTTTTGGCAGCACTGTAGCATCTGTCATTTTCACCGCACACCACAATAGAAGTGTTTTACCTGAAATAAAACACATATTAAATACTTACCTTAGTTAAAGTTTACAACCTTGAGAGTAGCAACACCTAGTTTCCATCAAATCTTTTGTCCTTTTCTTTCCTTTTTAACCTTTACCTCTATCTATCTCGCTCGCACATTCCCCACCAGGTAGTGTCGAGCTGAAAATTAAGCTCTGACACCTGCCTCATTGAGTCGAGAGGAACTGCCAGGCAGAATTTAAATTTGTAAACTTTAACTAAGGTAAGTATTTAATATGTGTTTTATTTCAGGTAAAACACTTCTATTAAACACTTGACCGTTAGTTAAAGTTTACAACCTTGAGACGTGTTTGTTATCGCCTGGTGGGTAAATTAAATCTGTATAAGGACGCCAATGTGATTTTGACATTATAATGTAATGCATACAAACTGAAAGCTTAAGAATATTCAGTATAAATTAAAATAGAATGCTGTGTTGAAACAACTGGTATTTTAGATTATCAATATCAACCTATTGAGCGAGAATATAATACAATTTTTATAATACATATTACTATCATTTAATTGTAACTCATTTATTACAACATCATAAAATGTAGCCATCATATGCATAAGTTACTGTACAAATAAAATGAAATAAAAAATAAATATCAGTGCAGTAGTGATACTAATATTAATATAATTTTTGAACTTAATTATAAAGAGATTATAATTGTTATAATGTACAAACCAAACTTGGTTACTTTCATAATAAAATATTTATGGAATTATTAGTTACAGTAAACAAATATCTTGATTTCACAAAATATGATTAGACAATTTTTACAATTAGTAAAGTAATTCAATATAGTTCATAAGTTGAAGGCAAAAGGTATGTAGCTTAATTATGGCTAACCTAATGCAAAGGTCATTGTGAAATTGAAACTTTATAACAGTATAATTAAGCCGTTTTAAACAAGCGTATAAAACCGCTATTATTAACATCAGATATACGGTAAAAACGTGTAAATGTCGTTTTTGACCCCCCGACCGGATGCAGTCTAGTGGACAGTTAGTTTAGACAGTAGTGGACTGATAAGAGTATGGAGAGGCCGCCTTTGGCGTGCTCCAGCTTTACCCAAAATACTGGATCAAGGTTTTTTATTCTCATTATTGCAATAAAACCCCATCCAGACTGCCTGTACGTGGCAGTGTCGGTTTTAGGTACAAAAACAGGCCATAAAACCAAAGAATTGGCTTATTCAACATAATGTTTTGTATCTGTGGCTAATAAAGTTCATGGACCCTGCGGGCAGAGCAAAGTATTATAGGAGTTGCTGTATGTCGAGAAGAAGCAAATATACTAGCCTCGTTCACAGTTATAATGCGCAAGTATGTAATTAAAATATACTGCTCGTGCCTTCAGTGCCGTTGGGAACGAGCGTTCTTGAGCTTGTCTCAAGGGGTCTACGAGGAGATAGATCCCTCGTACAAGGTTCTGGTGTTTTAGGACTTTCGGAATAATGCACGGTGGTGGGAACACCCGTGCTGTGGGAAAGTACCATACCTGTGAGAAGGCAACGTGAAACGTTGCTATCATAGTCCTTCTGTTCTAGTGACAAATACCTAATTCATGACCACATTTACCTGTTCCGACGTGAACAAATCTATCAGAGGAACCCCGAACCTTGGAAATATTTTCTCTATAGCCTGAGGAAGCAGATGCCACTCGGGTGGACGCTGATGACGAGAAAGATGGTCTGCATGACTGTTGTATTTGCCCGGAATATGTTGGGCTTCTACCTAAATCATGTGTTTTTTCCCAGCAGAGCTCCCCACGGAACGTCTGATGCGTCTACCGTTAGAAAATGTTCCGCTGTTGGAAAATGAATCATCGATTCCCCATGACAATTTTCTAACCACCACCTCATCTCCTTTTGTAACTCCGTTGGCAATATCACAACATCAATCATAGGACTTTGTTGAGGTAAGACAAGGTTTCTCGAAAGTGTAATCTGCCTTATGGAACTGCGAAGCTCGCAAAATTCAGTATGCCTATTAAGCTCTAAAGATTTTTAGTTACATCTCGTAGAACTTCCTCGAGACGTAAGCGTAAGTAAACTATTTTCCCGTTGGGGAGCATATTTTTGTTTAACCACGTGACCCAAAGGGTATCGAGGAACACTAATTTCTTTTGGGAATTAATCACTGACTTGATAATTTATCTGCCACCCCAAAAACTTTTAGACGTGCAAGGACGACCTGCACATGTGAGTGTTTGGTACTCTTGGTGTACTACTAAAAATCGTCCAAATTATACTAGGACTCTGATGCCTTCGTCCGTTAAAGTTTGGGCCCTCAATTCGAAAGTGTTGCGAAGATATTCGGAGTTGTACTGAGGCCGAACGGCAGACAAGCCATTTGCAGTAATTTCCCTTTGTACACGAGCCGAAGAAAACGTCTGTGACTGTGTCAGATGGGCACATTGAAGTGTGCTTGCGAAAGGTCTACTTTGCAGAACCAGTCGTTTTGTTGGAGAAAATTTATATTATATTTAGTTTTAAACGCACTGTATGTATACCCGTAAGGGTAGACTTTGTATTTTGTCAAATGCCAATATGCAAATAAATATTTCAACCCTGGCACCCGAAACATTAACTTTTTAATTTAAAAACATTAATATTTTAAGGCCGGCAACGCACCTGCAGTTCCTCTGGAGTTGCGGATGTTTATGGGCGTCAGGATTCACTTAACATCAGGTGAACTGCCTGCTCGTTTCCCCCTTTTCCATTAAAAAAAATAATAATAATAAAAAATAACTAGTTTGAATGGCTGAGTTGCGACATACTAGTTAAGACTTTGCAGGTTGAAAATTGGTCCATTGGTCCACGGCGTCGAAAGGACCCTCGTGTGCTATTGTTTCCAAGCTATTGGTGCCAAATGTACCCTACGTGGGTCTGGTATAAAAGTAACCCTGTGTGGGTCGAGTATACGACGAGCCCTGCGGGGGCTATCTTTGGAACGTACTCTAAGAGTGTATTCTATGATTATTATCAAACCCCTGCGAAGGGTGATAATTATTATTATTATGTCTGTGTATACAGATATAATAATAATAATTAAAAAAGCTATAGCTATAGCTTCCTTGCTCACGGGCAATTAAATCCCGGACCTTTGGAAGGCATGCGTGGGGCCGAAGCCACACGCAGAGGCCCCGTTGTACAATATATTATTATTGATTATTATTATAATTATTTTTATCACAACCAGTCGTTTCATTGGAGAAACCCTGGCACCCGAAACATTAACTAGTTTGAATAGCTGAGTTGCGACATACCAGTTTAGATTTTTCACGTTGAAAATTGGATCGGTTTGTGCCGTCTCCTTTAGAGACTAAAAACATAGTCGAGATAAAGCTCCAAAAAAGAGGAGCCTCCTCCAGAACTCCTTTTCCGAATCATTTGTGATATACTGTCGGACATGGGTTCTGACTCTAGAGTCGTCAAACGTCCTTGATTTTTGAGAAATAAGAGAGGGAGTCTCGCTTGAAAGGGTATGCGGTACCCTCGGATATCTTTTAAAAGTGTGCGAGGTGCACCTAGATATCTCAACCGGTATGCAAAAAAATTAATTGGCCCGCCTCGTAGTGGTCAGAATCGACGTCGCCTATTCCCCGATTGTGAATCCTGGGGACCACGTCTCCTAATTCCTGTACCAGGCTCGTGTCTGTTTTGTGAAACTTCACGGGGTCGAAAGGACCCTGGTGTGCTATTATTTTCAGGCCTATTGTGCCAAATGTACCCTGCGTGGGTCTGGTATAAAAGTAACCCAGCGTGGGTTGGGTATACGACGAGCCCTGCGGGGGCTGTCTTTGGAACGTACTCTGAGAGTGTGTTCTATGATTATTATCAAACCCCTGCGAGGGGTGATAATTATTTTTGTTTAATGCCTGCGAGGCAAATAAGTGGTATAAAAAATTTTCTTACACCATCTGTTTTCTCTAAGACTAATGTCAGTTGTTTAAATAGCTCAACAACTTTTTTATGTAACTCGTTAGCGTTTACAGTATTACAACTATCTCGCGCCCAGGATATACGTTTATATATGCTATCTTGGAACAGTTCTTTTTGTTTTAAAATACAGAAGGAAAGAGCACCAAAACATTTGTCACTGTAAGCAAAGCGACGCTGACCATCATAAGCCATAACTTCGTCATTAATTTCCAACTGGGTAAAACCCGGGGAATAATTATTATAAAGATTTTGAAAGTCAGCATAACTGACATCAAACTACTCATTCTTATTGAAATGTAGGTTTTTTTTTTTTTTTTAGCATTTCAAAATAATAATTTTCTGGAATTTGGAATTTAAAATTAAAATTCGTACTAATCTCATTATTAGTATTATTGTCAGATAGATCACAATTATTTAGAACCTCATAATCATTAATATTTAATAAAGAAATTTGATCATAACCCTCATTTTTAAAAAGTTAAATCATTAGGAATGGTAGAAAAATCCTGAGATCCTTGCAAGAAGGTTCGCCTTCATAAATATGTCTGCGAAGTTTGGTTACTTCGTTCGATAACTTCTATAACAGGTCATATTTGCGATTATGTTTGCCCCACCCCCCCTTTTTTAGGGAAGTACGATGCGAACGTTCGATTTGCAAACCAGAGGGCCCTGCCGTAGATTGGCAACCAACAAAAAGCCAACATCACGCGGTATTCCCAGGCGGTCACCCATCCAAGTACTAACCGCGCCCGACGTTGCTTAACTTCGGTGATCGGACGAGAACCGGTGTGTTCAACGTGGTATGGACGTTTTTGCATTTGTATTATCCATTATAACTAAAAGGAAGGAGAAATAGTGTGCGACAAAGTGAACATTTAAATTTTATTTAAAGAATTATCAATAAAATGTGGGTAGTACGATTGTAAATTTGCAACGCAAAAGTTATTTTTATCTTTACCAAATCTATTATAAACGTTAGCACGTTTTCTTACGACACAAAATATTGTGTAGGTACCCACATAATACCGACAAAAGTACTAAATTATCCACAGAAATATATTAATTCACTTTGCAATAAGTAACTCCTGACACTACAAAGGACACAACATAAAATAAGTATAACATTCTCTGAAACAAAGAAAGATTCCTTATTTCTTGGATATTTAAGAATATAAAATTCTATGAATAGTATGCAAACGGTATAAACCGTTAGAGCTTAGAATCTTTCCATGAGTTTCAGAGGTTCAATAAAGTTATAATTATAAGAACTCACCGGGTATCCTGCGGCAGCACTTCGATAATGACTATAGTATCGAAAGTGAACCGCTGTTGATGGAAAATTTAACGCCAATGAGGCAGGTGTCAGAGCTTAATTTTCAGCTCGACACTACCTGGTGGGGAATGTGCGAGCGAGATAGATAGAGGTAAAGGTTAAAAAGGAGAGAAAAGGACAAAAGATTTCATGGAAACTAGGTGTTGCCACTCTCAAGGTTGTAAACTTTAACTAACGGTCAAGTGTTTAATAATATTTCTGTTACTTTTGTTTGGATTCCAAGTCATTGTGGCATTCTGGGAAACGAACATGCGGATAGACTGGCTAACGGCCGAATACTGAAACGATAGTTAAATTAATTGACGCTTAAAAGACATGCTATCTTTGACATTTCCCTAAAGAGTGACAGTGACAGCCTGCGAATAGGAGGACTCTTAACTTTAATTAGCGTTTCAGTATTTAGCCATTAAGATGCAATTTCCAGTGGAGATGTCTTTCCTTACATTAATTACTGTCATGATTTGCCTTCTCTTGCTAAGAACTTTCTTCAACAGGATTGGAGAAAGGACTGGGCAGTCAGCAGTAAAAAAAAAGGAGTTCAATATAGACGTTTACAACCTGACGTACAATTTAAGCCTTGGTTTTTTAAAATTAATTTATCAAAAAGTGCTACTTCATCTTTAATTAGAATGAGATTGGGGCACGTATGTACTCCTTCTCATTTAAAAAGGATTAAAATCCGCAGCGATGATGTTTGCGATTGCGGTTTGGATGTTGGTGACTTAAACCATATTATCCTTGCCTGTCCTCTTTATGATCACACCCATCTTTATAATAGCCTCTAATGATGGCGAAAAAGGTAAATTCCGAATTTACCTTTTTCGCCGCTTATTCCCTACCTTGTCTGTGGCAAAGTACACAAATCCCAAGTGTCAGTGCCAAAAAAAAAAAAAAAAGAGAAAACGTTAATTTGACATTGTGATAAAAATAAAATATTATTTTGATAATTTATAAAACTTGATTATCAGTGGTCTCGAACCTACCGATTTTTCGGTATTTCTACCGAAATGGACTCTGTACTACCGAAATACCGAACGCAATGATTTTTCCACGAATTTAGAGAATACATGGAAATTCTCCCGATTTTTCTACCGATTTCACAATTTTGGGGGTTTTTTTTCACATTTAAGTATGTTTAAATGTCAAAATTATCTTTCACTCCAATCAAAAATATTGATTTTACAAATCCAAGGAATTTTGGGGATAATATCGACGTATGGTACTGCGGCATCCTACTGCTTAGATCAGATCTATAACAGGTGTAAGCAGGATTTTTGTTTAAGGTGATTCTACCTTTTCTCATACTAGAAAATATATATTTTTTTGCTTTTTCATTTTTCTTGCGACAAAAAAAAAAGAAATGGTAAAATATTTTTTTAATGTTTGACAAAACACAAAATATGTTAAAAGTGGCAAAACTGCTTCTCAAAAGAGCTCTGCTTCAGAAAAGAGCCTGGGGTACTATGCCTATTATCCATAATAGGCTCTTTTCTAAGTTCACCTTTATTAAGTGTGTAAGATGTAAGTTAATAGGTACACTGATTTTTACATTATTATAATATTTTTATTTTGTAAGTTGACTTTTATGTTATTAATAATCAGTGGATTTTTGTTAAATAAACGAATTTGAATGAAAATTGTATTTTTTGGTCATATACCGATTTTAGGTACAAATATACCGATTTTTGTTGGCAACTTCTACCGATTTCGCTCATTGACGTTCGAGACCACTGTTGATTATATTCTCTTTCATATAAAAATTTACTATCAACGTTACGTTACGTTAGACATTTATTTTAATGTTACGACTTACGAATGGACCTTTGATCCTTACGTATTTTCTTTCGCTATCTTTAGTACCAAAGGTTACAGTTTAGTTGCTCAGACGCAATTTATATATTTTAACGACAAGGTAAGACTAATACAATATTAATAAGTTCCGATTGTATGATTATTAAATAGAATTTTATTTTTATAAAGTTGATAATATGTACCTGGTTAAATGTGTATCTTATTTTTTTATCATCTTGCAGCTGATCAGGTTTAAAAATTTGTTCGCACCACTGTGTATTTAAGTTAAGGTGAAAGATTATTATAATACAGTACTGATAATATTGAAGTGAGCTAAATATTATTAGCTTCAATGCGGGTAAGTTTCGTTGAGTATACATTTAATAACATTTACTTTCTATTAAGATTATATTTAATTTAAATAACTTATTGAGGCTTTTGAATAAAGTACCTGCTAACTTTTGTAGCCGTAAATTACAAAAGATAGACGAATTAGTGTTTAATAAGAAATTTGGTTTTTTTATACTATGTAATTAAAAATCGAAATTTCAGTTTCTCGTAAAACATTTTGGAACTTCCTTTGTATTGCAAAATAAAGTATCATTTCATACAAGTATGAAACAGTTCCACAGCTCAAGATTAACTGGGAAAGTAGCAATAGTTACAGCATCAACTGATGGGTAAGTATTCAAAGTACACAACATTTTAACAGAAGCACAAAAATATTATATAAAACCAAGAATAGTTGCGACAAAAAATATTTTGAATACTTTTTAGTCCATTATATTCAACTAGAGTACTGAAAATGTCTGTGTACTGCTTTATTTTTCTACAGAATTGGTCTTGCAATAGCTCAGAGGCTTGGCAATGAAGGTGCATCAGTTGTGATAAGCAGCAGAAAAGAAAAAAATGTCCAATCAGCCCTAGAAAAATTACGAGGGGATGGAATAAATGTAGAGGGAGCTGTATGTCATGTTGGTGATGCAGCACAAAGGAAAAGTCTTATTGAATTTGTAGGTATCCACTTACACATTTTTCTGGTTCCTAAAAACTGTACCTACCTAAAAAGAAAAAAATATGGAACTGATAAGGCCAACCTATAAAGGATCACTTTGTTGTCCCTCTGTCTGTCCGTCAAGACCCTTTTTCGCGTGAAGGTATCAGCATAGCCGAAATTTATATCAAATATTGAGGTCAATTGTCTCTTGGAGCTGTGAAAAAATCTGACTTTTTAACTAACAATCAAAAGATATAGCCATTTATGTAGGTTTATTAGCTATAGACAGAGTTTCAAAAGTATATTCTAAATTAACATTTTTCAGACAAAAAAAAAATTTGGAGGCATTGATATCTTGGTTTCTAATGCTGCTGTTAATCCAGATGTTTCACCCATACTAGAGGTAAATAATATATCGACGGTCCCTACGTATAAAGCGACATGTCAAAAGTAGTGGTTTTGAGGAGAGTGTTTTAAAGATTCAAACTCTTCTGTAGAATTATCATAAAACATAAACACAATATTCATTGTTGATCTGTAAAGCTTAATGTAGGCTGTTTTTAAATATGTAACACAATTTGAAATATTTATAATATTTTCGTCAAAGTTGCAAGATGACCGTTTTTACGCTGACTATTTAAGGCTGCCCTTAACGTTTAAGTCATACATGTCCGTTTTCACTTTGAAACAATAAAAACATTATATTAAGCCCTAAATTCATTCTGCACATTAAAAATGATTAGTATTGTCATAATTTACAAATTTATAAAATATAATTAATAGAAATTCTGGCTCTCCATCAAAAAAAAATAAAAACAAGGACATATATTTAATATAAGTCGTTTTTTGTATGTTATAATGCAACAAATAAAAGGATATTATGTTATTTATAACTATAGGTCCATGATGTAAAATACTAATAAAACTTGATTATTAGCTTTATTAAACTGATTAATCGTAAAAAGTCTACCTACACATTTTTGTATTTTTTTTTTTAATTAACATTGTAAATTTAGACAGAATCACTTTTATTTGTAGGTTTATGTTTATATAGTAAATATTAGTAATAGTCCATTTTCACTAAAGGAAAAAAATATACAAATACTTCTAAAATATAAAAAATTAAGTAACACTACTAAAGTTTTCAGTCTGTACTCCTAGAATAATTAATTATATTAATCATCGCAAATCACAGCCGTACGTTTATCTAGGGTTTAATATTTAGATAGTTAATAAAACTTTTGGGAGTAGTAATTGGCATTAATGTACGAGAGTGGAAAGGTTGGCCTGTCTATGAATACTTAGAAAACCAAATTAATGACAAATGCAGACAAAATACATATTATAGCAAATGACACATCGGTGGAGTAGGTACGTTAATGAATACACCTTAGAATAATTACACATGTGTAAGTATTCTATTTGTAATTATTCTAAGGAATACACCTATCTTGGTATTAAAGTTAGATACAATTTAGTTTAGGATAATTTTCTTCAAATAAATCGTATTTAAATTGCACGTCTGGCTAATCTGCAAAAAAATTTAAGTTCAATAAAAAAAAATTGCGATTATGACTTGACTTTATATACGTAGGGACCGTCGATATAATATAATTATAAAATTGGTACAAATATTTCATTATTACTAAATTAGCATTGCACTGCTTATTAAATAACAATGTACAATTTAAATACTTACAGCTTGGCAAAAAAGTTATGGTGGTGTTTACAGGTTAAACTAAAAACAACAACAATATCTGGGGGCACGGTCGTGCCCCGCCAAGACGAGCCAAGCGAAGCGCAAGGCCACTACCTACCTTTTCTCGAAAGGTTTCGTCGTTTTTTTTAACTCTCATAACTTTGCTTTGGATGATGCTAAATAGTTCAAAATTTCAACATTTAATGACACCAGTAAAAACATGAAACGTACAAAGTTTGAATGTCGTAGCTTTACTATAGATTAACTTCAGATTATATCTATGTCTAAAAACCCCCGATTTCGTCACTGACTCATTTATAGATCATCAAAATTCTTAAGTTACTTCCGAAAGTCTCAGAAAGCTGAAGTTATTTATGTGAGCTGTTATTGCTACAAAACCAACAAAAAAATTATTAAAATATAAATGGCGCCATTTTGAATCCAATATGGTGGACGGTTCAAAATGGATGTTTATTGTAGGTACGGATCTACGGATCTGATCTTTAATTCATAAAAGGAATATAATATACAAGTACTTAAAAACCTACTACCTACTTTTTGTAGGATATATATAATAATCTGTTAGACTTTTGCTCCATATAATTTCTGTTCGACTTTATGTATGTTAAGTGCGTTCTCTACTACTGTCTACTGCAATCAGTATGTTCTATTTTTCGTCTACAAAAAGTCGGTCACCGATTAATAATCGGAGACCGACTTTTTGTAAAAAATATATTTATCAGAGGAAAATTTGTATTTTGTTCACTTATTTAAAATTGATGTTAAATAAAAAGACAAATTGATCTGAGAAAAAAGTTAATCAAATATTTATAAATCTATCCTTATAATCTTAATAAAAATCGTCCGCGATGCAGTAGCCTTACAGCGCCATCTATGCTTAGAACTGTTAAACATATAAACACAAACATTTATCAGTCGATAACTATACAGGGTGTAAAAAGAGCAGTCACTATAACTTTGGGATAGGATTATAGGACCTTGACTGATTCTACGAGTAGAAATGAATTTTTTCATTATTAATTAAAAAAAAAAAACATTTTTTTTTGCAATTTATTATTTTACTCGCATTCTTCTGCATTAAATTCTTTTATAATCCTTTATAATTTTTGCCCTAGTACGTAATGAACATCTTACGCGTGCTATTGACCTATCAGCGTAATCAGCTGATCGCTGTGTTGTGCACGTTGTACATTGCCTATTGAAATTTTTTTAATGTTTAAAACAGTGGATTAAAAGCAAATGACTAGTACCAATGGATATATCTCTTGCCTGGTTATTACCCCACCAAATTATAGTGACTGCTCTTTTTACAGTCTGTATAATGCAATGATAATAATAAATGAAAAACATACTATACATAAAACTCGCAAGTGCGTAGATTGTTTTAATCTAATATTGTAAAAACTTCGATACTTAAAGAAATTAAGTGACCATAAATTAATCAACTTTCAAATTTTAATTGATTTTGTTCCTGACTAAATTTCAAAGGTTCAATATTACACGATCAATTTATTTATATAATTTTAGTTATTACGATTCCGTGCTCTAGAGGTTTAGAGCCTGGCTCAGAGGTCGTGGGTTCGATTCCCACGTTGGAACAATTAAAAAATGTTGTTTTCAAGTTTGGTTAGGACAATGCAGGCTGATCACCTAATGGTCAGACAAGAAAGATGATCCATGCGTCGGATGGACATGTAAAAAGTCGGTCCTGTGCCTGTTCTCCCGCCAGTCGTGTCGGTTATCCGTCCCACTAGGTTACAAGACTGAAGGCACTATAAAATAAGTCCTGCGTAGCTGGCCTGGTTTCAATAAAACCGGCCACCGTCACCGAAATCGGTGTGAGAGGCATTATTATTATTATTATTTTAGTAAGCACTAAAATGATTAAACAAGCTTATGACTAAACAATTAGCCACCCGGCTGGTTCTAGCACACTTTCGAAAAAAAAAACAAGATTAAAGAGAGTTCAGCAGTAGTGAGGTGTTTCATTGAAGTTCAGTGTTACATTTTTTTTACACGGTGAATGAATGCCTATGAAATCTTCGTAACGGTAGCAAAACGGCCAAGTATCACGTTTTAACTGAAATGTAGAGTAAGTGAAGCTAAACCTGGTAAAGTAGGGGCGCATAGATCAAGAATTTTGGTTGAACATGAGATCTGAACACTTTTTGATACAATATGTTGATTAAGGTGCAGCTTGTAGGTTTAGAGCTTGGCTTTATACTATATCTGATAACTTTTTCACAGGGTAAAATATGTAGACTCGTCTTGGCATAATTTATACATTATGGATTCGCACCATATCTATACTACATACTTAATTATATTTGTTATATTTCATTTGTTATTAAAATATCATTTTAATATCTATATAAAAGCTTAATTATGTTAAATATTTAGTTCTATCTGTCAACATGGTCATGGATTTTTTGCCAAGCTGTATGATATATACCTACCCTATACGTAAATATTTATGTGGTCATTGTATTTATTTTATTACAGACTGAAGAAAAAGTTTGGGAAAAAATATTTGATATCAATGTCAAATGCTCCTGGTTATTTGCTAAGGAAGTGTATCCTGAATTTCAAGCCAGAGGTGCAGGCAGCATTGTGTTTATTTCATCGATTGCTGCTTATCAACCAATGACGGTAATTTGAGATAATAATTCTTCACTGCACCTAGCTTCACTCCCGCACTCATTGCCAACTTCATATCATACACCGTTGCGGCTCTAGGCAATGCCGATAGTTCGGAAAACATAATATAAGTACTTTCGTCAGACATTTTAAGTTTTCCTATTTCATTTACAATATCTTCTGTGATACCAGCACTAACAGTAATTAATATTTACATTAAAATATTGTATTCTTTTTTTCCAGCCTTTGGGGGCGTACAGTGTAAGCAAAACTGCATTAGTGGGACTGACGAAGGCAATATCAAATGAAGTTATTGGAGAGAATATAAGGGTTAACTGTGTCGCGCCTGGCGTGGTACCTACGAAATTTGCTAGTGCCGTAAGTAATAATATATTATTCGTTATTTTAGCAAATTGCCAACAAAAATCTCGATGTCAGCCATGTAATATAACTGGTTGAAGTTGTCTTATATCGATCAATCAATAACTTTAGAAATACTTAATTTGATCTTTTGAAATATTTGATAGTTACGGAACCTGCCTTAAACATGGCCTCACAAATGAATTGTAAGCAATTTATTACTTCAAAATTATTCCTAAATAAACGGTTTCATGCTACAAAACAAATTTTTGAAGCTCACAGTCATGCTACCATACTGCTAATGTTTATAGAATAATATAATCTCACCAAAAACATTTTCATGTAAAAATGTTGCCAAGATACATAGTCTACACACATTCTATACATTTCAGCCAAAACGTGATACTTGGCAGTTTTGCTACCGTTACGAAGGTTTTCATCGTGTATGAAAAAAAACGGCCAAACATCACGTTTTGACTGAGATGTAGAGAATGTGAAGTTAGGCCTGGTAAAGTAAGGGCGCATAGATCAAGAATCTTGGCTCTACGTGAGATCTGATAACTTTTTCACAGGGTAAGCTATGTAGACTCGTCTTATAATCAATTTTGACCCCGGGCTTTTACTTTCGTCTTATTCTTCGTCTGGAATTAAGATGATTTATTGTATTTCTCTTTCACGTGATACCCATATTGTTGGAGTACCTGTGAAAACGTTATATCTCTATTTTGGATTCAAAATGGTGGCATTCTTGAAATCTTGTACAAATTATATTTCTCTACTACATCTCTGTCATCATTTGATACCCATATTGTAGGGGTTGCTATGAAAACGATAAGTCATTTTGTACCGTCCACCATATTGGATTCAAAATGGCGCTATTTATAATTTTTTTGTTGTTTTTGTAATAATAACAGCTTACATACACAATTTCAGCATTCTAGGACTTCCGGAAGTACCTTAAGAATTTTGATGATCTATGAGTCATGACGAAATCGGGAGTTTTTCGACATTGATAAAATCTAAAGTATAATAGCTACGACATTTAAGCTTTGTACGTTTCATGTTTTTACTGGTGTTATTATATCTTGAATTTTTTATTATTTTAAACTATTTAGCATCATCCAAAGTAAAGTTATGATAGTTAAAAAAAACGACGAAATGTTTCGAGAAATGGTAGGTAGTGCCCTCGCTCTTCGCTTGGCTCGTCTTGGCGGGGCACGACCGTGCCCCCAGATCCCCAGATATCTATAAAAATAGATTATAGACAAACTCCCATACCCAAACACTTTCCCCCCCTTACTAATAAACATATGTGTACTACTGTATAATGTATTAGCCTATACAATGTTTTCTCCTCGTCTGATACATTAGAATAGTCAATTAACAGAAAAGGACAAAACATTTTATGCTCATTTCAGTGTGTAAATATTTTAATTAATAATTATTATTACTATAAACTTTTAGATAACATCAAATGAAATGGGAGCGGAGGTGAGTTTGTCGAACGTGCCAATGAAGCGGTTCGGCAAAGCATCGGAAATTGCGGCAGCCGTCGCGTTCCTAGTGTCAGATGACGCCAGCTATATGACCGGCCAGACTTTGGTGGTGGCCGGCGGGACTCACGCACATCTGTGATTACACTTTACCAAAAATTCACTGTTATAGGTTTTTATATTCTTATTTTCATTGATGGCGATGGATCTTTTTATATTACGAATACTGTTATATATATAGCACATAACTATGTGCATTATGTAACTACATAATGTAGGTATATTAAGGATATCTATATCTATAAAAATCTATATCTTTTTATACATATTATATAAAAATGAATCGCTGTTCGTTAGTCTCGCTAAAACACGAGAACGGCTGAACCGATTGGGCTATTTTTGGTCTTGATAATATATTTGTGGAAGTCCAAGGAAGGTTTAAATGGTTTCTATGCTCAACGTAGTGAGCACGGGTCAGCTAGTAAATTTATAAAAGTTCTACTTACAATCATTTATTAGTGCCTTAGCCTGACAGGCTGGTTACGTACTGTTTGCGTTACATTTGTTTGCGTTAGAAAAACATCTGTGAAATAGCAAATCCGCGCAGGTCTGGAAACCGGCGTGGCATAAAAATTGCTTCTGTTAACAATTATAATATTAATATCATGAATAAAAAATTATTTGGAGAAGTAACTTTTTTATTTATCATCCTTTTATTAGGCACTAGGTTCTAATTTTTTAATAAATGAAATGTTAGTAATTTGAGTTACTTTTTATTTTTCATCATCATCAGAATCTAACATATCGGTTTTGTTTATACCTATTGACTTTAATATGTTGCTAGACGGCCCAGACAGTTCCTCTTCTTTTAAACTTTGTACTAAGTTCTTTGTTATCTCCTTAGGGTCACATCTACTATTAAAATTTGTTACATCGTGTAATTTAGAAGCAAGCTCTGTATCCATGTCATTCATATCATCTGACAAAACTTCTAAGTCATCATCAGAATCACTGTCATTTAAATCGCAATCATTAGAAACGAACCTAAGCATCTTGTCCAATGACTTAACAAATTCCTCAGAATCAAATTCTATATTACTATCATTGAACATGTCTTCATCTCTTTTTTCAATGCCCTCAAAATCTGATTTTTCTTGGAGAAAATTGGACAATTTATTTTTTAATCCCTCATTACTTTTTGAATTCTCATTACTGTATTTTGAATTTAAGATGTCATTTAAGTGTTCAGGATTTACATTTAACCAGTCATCATTATCATCTTCTAATGGATTTAGATCTTTGAAAGTTGTAAGTAAATCATTGTATTGTGCAGTTGACTGCACATGGCTAATTATATTATTAACATGGGATGTAATAGAAGATTCTGTACTTAAAAAGTAGTTATTTGCTTTTGCTAACAACTCTTTATAATCTTTAGAACCTTCCAAATTATTTTTAAAATATCCATTTTTGTTCAAACTGTTTAAAAACTTTTTATATTCTAAAGAGCTAAATTCATCTTTCATTGGTGAGTTTTTAATAATTTGGTAGCCACATGCCAATTTCATACCAAGCTGGGTTTTCTTGTCATCTATATTATTAACCCCAGGTAGTTTAACTGATTTAGAATTCAAAAGCATGGCATATAAATATTTTGTAAATTTTATTTTGACAGTAACATTATTGTTAAATGTTAAATCTTTACAGTGATTCATATCAATCAAATCCATATTACAATAAGATGTAATAATGGATGAGATAAGAGATGGCATTAAATGCAAAACAACAGCTATTTCTACTGGCACCAACACATTGGCTTTATGACAAAGTGTTTCAATTTTCTGAGGATAATTACCAATTCTTTGTAATATTGCTTGCTGTATTTCAGCACATGCTACTGTCTTTTGGCAGTTTTTACTTATAGTTAAAATAGCTTCCTGAATCGTTATTTTCGAATTTATTGGAATTAATGATGGATTTATTATGTGTATTTTACCTTTGTAGATAAATACCTGAAAAAGATAAAATTCATTATGTAAAGATCAGGGTCAGCTTCATGGTTGTTAGTTATATACTAAAGCTGTAACAAAGAGTTCCACTATACTGTTATAGTGGAACTCTTTGTTACAGTATAGAAAACCATTATAACCATAGTAAAGTAGTATTAATAATTTTCTAAATAAATTTTTAATGTCATAGATATGCCATCAAATACTTTTCTTTATTAAGGTTTCCTATGATATGGTTAAATCTACTTAAATTTTATACTCTACAGTACTGTGCAATCAAATGAAACCATTATTAACAGAAGGGAAAATTATTTTCTTTAACAAAAATCATTATACAACACAATTAAAAATTGAGAAAATACTGTCAGAGAATTTGTGTAACTAAAAAAAATATTTTTATAGTACATAATTATAGAACAATGTGATCAGAAAGCTACCCAAAATATTGTGTTGTATGCCTGTAGTCCATTCCTGAATTATAATATTATTTTTAAAAGTATAATATAATGGAGATTATTGAGGAGCACTTAACATACTAAAACTATGTAACAAGTAATTATTCAGTCTCAGAACTTAGAATTATATATATGAATTTCCTTGTGTATATAATGATAAAATATCATGCACTGATTAGAAAATAAATTAAACTAACTCTGTTTTCTGTTGAATCAGGATTAGCCCATGAAGGTAAGTGATTTGCAGCTTCTATTAAAAGGAAATCACCGTCATTATCTTCAACTTGTGCAATAACATTAAAATATTTCTTTGTTATCTCCAGAATAAGGTATATTATAAACCATTCATCTTCGACATTGTCTCCAAAACATGTTGTACCAATTAGGCATGGTGAATCTTAAACAATAAACTGAGGTTAGAACTTAAATTTTTGCAAATCTCCAACATAAATTTAATTTCCATATAATTAGATACCTTTTGTGTCTTCTTTTAGAATAGGCAAGAAGAGCTTGAAATCATCTCTGTGCCAAATATATTCACGAGATAAATTATTTATAAATTCATTCACGTATTTATGTAAGGTCTCTAATTCTCCCTGTTCTTTTAAATCATGCGTCAAGTAAAGAGAACACTGTAAAGTATCTTCATATTTTAAATTACGACAGTAGCCGGTCATTATCAATATTTTAAATTAATTCAAAAAATTGTTTCTCAAATTCTCAAGTAAAGTTTCTGTAATGTTTATATTGCATTGCTTTTGACATTTGCCAAAACTATGGTCTATCGTGTAAATACCGTGACATAAATACCGTGTTCCAGACTCGTACCAGACTCCAGTGTATTTACTCTCTTAAAAACCGCCAAAAGTGGCCGTTTTAGTGATTACTTATGCGAGTAAATACAATATAGGATTTAGAGCTGTAATTAAATGCCAATAAATTAGTTTAACTATTTACTTAAAGTTTTAACCGATTACTTTTTTTAATAAGATCTTTCTGTCATTGTAAAATTTATTTTGAAAAGAGTGGCGCTAGTAGCGGTTATTCCTCGCCGTAATGTGTTTTTTTTTCTGCGACACTGAAATTTTAGAAGTTTTCAAATAATTCTTTGCAAATTTCGAGCCATGCTGCCATTCGCGCTTCCTTTCAAATCCGACCCTTACTTGGATTTGACAGATTTCATTGATCTCGATGTTATTTTTAGGTTATCATGGAGGAAATTTATTATGGATTCTTGTTATTGATAAATGATAATTTAAAATAGGTATTAGTAATAATTTAATAGATAAACGATAAATGTCAAATTTTAACATCAGCTGTCAGTCGTTCCACGTAGTAGCCTCCGTGGTCTAGTGGTTCAGAGTACTTCAGAGCTTCGCTCTCGACCCGAAGGTCGCGAGTTCGATTCCCGCGTTGGAACAACAAAAAATGTTGTTTTCAAGTTTGGTTAGGACAATGCAGGCTGATAACCTGATTGTCTGACAAGAAAGATGATCCATGCGTGGGATGGGCATGTAAAAAGTCTGTCGTGCGCCCAGTCGTGTTGGTTTACCATCCCACTGGGTTATGAGAGTAAAAGGAAGAGAGAGTGCTTCTGTGTATTGCGCACACACTTGGGCACTATAAAATAACTCCTGCGTAGCTGGCCTGGTTTCAATTTTGGCTACCGACACCGAAATCGGTGAGGGGAGCTATTATTATTATCGTACGTCCGAGATAAATTGAATCCAAACTAGACTTTTATGCTTAATTTATTCTACAATCGGCAGTGTCAAAATGGCGTATTTTTTTCGTGAAAGACTTTCATTTGATGTTTAAACACATTAAAAACATATTAAATAATGTTTAATTGTTGTTTATTATAATGGATATTGCAGTGTAATTCTTTAAAATTCCGGTGAAAGAGTTGATGAGTGTGCACAGTAAGTGAAAATTTCGGTGTTTTCGGTTTATTTACGTTTAGGTTAAATTTATCTTGGACGTACTATATATATAACAGTAAAGCGTTATCGAAAATTTCAAAATTGACATTATTGTGCTAAAGAAACGACAGTGTGCGATAAGAATGATCGGAGTGTTTTTTTTTTCTCTAATGGCATGCACTTTGTGCATAGCCAATGAGAAACGGAGGAAACTTTATTTAAAGAACTTAGGATTTACGGAAACGATAGAATTTGGATTAAGGAATTCAGGACAAGTAGGTAAAAAATACATAAACTTAATTATTATACACAATATAATTTAGGAAAATGGTACTATATCTCAATGTTATTTTGTAAAATAAAAACGGAAATAATTTTATAAATAGCATATGTTTTAATATACAATAAACAAAATATAGATGTAGGAAAAGGAATTTTATTTTCTACTAATGAATCCAGGAAACGGGAACGGTTATAATTTGGACAGGAGAAAAACAAATGATTGGCATCTGCCGTTTCACTACCACATATACACGAGGGACTAACAATGATATTTAGTCTTGCAAGATGGACTGGCAAACAAGTATGGCCCAGCCTTAATCTTGTTATAATGCTTGCACACTTTTTGTTAAAGTTCATGCTAAAAAACCAAGGCTTTGCAACAATTTCAGATTGTAATTTATAAAAATGGCCCCTCTTTTGTTTACTATTATTATCCCAGGACAATTTCCAGGACTCCTCCAGATACGTTTTTGGTAGAGTCATTAAATCTGGATAATAAATTTTATACGGAACTAGGTCACCACAAATAGACGCATTCCTTGCCAATGAATCCGCCTTAACATTTCCGTCTATTCCACAATGGCTCGGTATCCAAGCAATCACTACAATGTAGTCGTTTTGAATGTCAG
Organism: Celastrina argiolus; assembly: GCA_905187575.2. Classification (NCBI taxonomy): domain Eukaryota; kingdom Metazoa; phylum Arthropoda; class Insecta; order Lepidoptera; family Lycaenidae; genus Celastrina; species Celastrina argiolus. The sequence goes on from LR994591.1 coordinate 8,484,267, forward strand.
ATAAAAATTGTCTAATATCAAAAATAATAGGATGCTGTTGTTTCATTTTAAAAGGGTTCTTGTTAAGCGCCTGAATTGAACTTAATGAATCAGTGAACACTATTGATTTTTTAAGTTTAGCTAACTTAATATACTGTAAAGCTTTTAAAATACCTAAACACTCCCCAGTGAAAACAGAACATTCAGGGGGAAGTTTAATTTTCTGTACTATGTTATATTGAGAGTGAAAGGTACCTACACCGACATTACCATTCATTTCAAGTTTTGAGGCATCTGTAAAAATATAATGAAAATCACTAAAGTTTCTTTCAACAATACTTTTAAATTTTGCATTAGCTCTCAAAGCATCAGTTTTGTCTATCCCAATGTTAACAACATTTGGAGTAAAAGTGAGGGTATTGAAAGGACTAGAAAATATAGGTAAATTACTACATTGATGTATAGGAGCAGAAAGAGATTTAAATTTAAAAAAACTTTCAACTAAACACGGATTTCGTTTATGCATCCAATACGAGTCATTTGACACAAAGTAAGCAAGTTGGTGAAGCTTAGCAATAATGGGATGATCAGTAGTTTGAAGGCATCTAAAGAGATATTTATCTGATAAGTATTGACGTCGTAAATGCAAAGGAGGATCACAGCATTCAACCTGCAAGGCATTTATCGGACTAGATTTCATGGCCCCACATATAAGTTTAAGACATTTACTTTGAATTCTATCTAGAGCTTTAAATCCTGACGCATGCCCAGGTTCTAGGAGGAAAGTGCCATATTCTAAGATGCTCCGAATTAATGCATTATAAATCAATTTTAGATAAAAAGGATGGGCACCCCACCATATACCGGATAGGCATCTAATAATATTAATATTTTTTTCACATTTATTTACAACAAAATTACAATGTAGAACTCCAGAAAGTTTCTCGTCTAAGATAACACCTAAAAATTTGTGATGACTATTTTGTGGAATAATGGTATTGTCAAAAAGTACTTGGACTTGAGGGGTCCTACGCATTCGATGAAAAAGAACTGAGGAGCTTTTTGATGGTGATAAATCTAGGCCATGATCATCAAGCCATTTCTTAAGAAAGAACAGGGATTCTGTTAATTTTATCTTTGCAAGATCAATATTATTTCCTTTAACAAACAAAAGTAAGTCATCTGCATATTGGAGTACACCAATATCATCAGCAATGGACAACTCTAAATCATAAGAATATAAATCATACAACAAAGGGCTCAAAACTGAGCCCTGTGGTTATCCTTTAGTTAGGATTCTTAAATACTTTAGGCCATTATTGTAGAAGAAAATAGACCTATCAGTAAGCATATTTATAATAAATGTAATAATTTTCTTAGGAACTTTTAGGGAAATTAATTTTTGTTTAAGTATTAATATGATGACATTATCATACGCATTCGACAGATCGAGAAAGACAGATAGGACGAATTTGTTAACACTAAAAGCTAATCTAATATCTGTCGTAAACATACTTAAGTTATCATAAGTGCTTTTATTTCGCCGAAAACCGTATTGGGATGAAGAAAGAAGACAATTAGTTTCAACAAACCACTCAAGGCGGTTTTTTACCAAACGTTCAATAACTTTTAAAAGAACTGATGAGAGAGCGATAGGTCGGTACGAAGATGGATGGGAAGCATCCATATTTGGCTTTAGAATGGGTATAATAAGTTGACATTTCCAATCTGATGGAATATTGCCAGACTCAAAAATAAAGTAAATATGACAGTTTAGCAATTTAAGATAAATTGCTAAACTGTCATATTTTAAGTGAGAAATGAATGAATAATAAACACCATCAGGCCCAGGGGAAGAATCGGATACATTAGCCAATACATTTTTTAACTCTGCTAGGGAGAAAGGAGAATTTAATTCCGAAGATTCATCACTTTCGTCCATTGTACTTATATTGTCTAATAGGTTAGTTTTAAAATTAACTGATGGAGGAGCAAGCTTGTCTAAAAAGTCATTTGCTATATTATTGGGTAGAGATACAGAATGAGAAGTATTGTACGCAGATTTGAACCTTCTGATACTTTTCCACACATCTGTTGGAGGAGTATTAGGGGATAATGCTGAGCAGAATTTCTGCCAACTTTCACGTTTCTTCTTTTTGAAAAGTAATTTAGTACTATTTACAATATTTTTTAATGCCCAATAATTTTCTAAAGACATATCGTTGCTATACAATTTTTCAGCCCGTTTTCTCTTTTTTATGGTTTCAGTACACTCTTTATCCCACCATGGCGGGCTTGGAATTGAAGATGTTTCATTTTTTACTGGAAATACTTCATTAGCACTTGCAATCAAGAGATCCGTAAAAACAAGAGCATCAACGTCATTGCCATTAGACAACTCTTGGGACAGTTTTGCATCAACAATATTACTAAATTGTTTCCAAGATTCTTCAGAAACATTATTCAAATTAAATCTAGGAATCAATCTATTACTCTGCTTAGGAAAGTTTATACAGTTAGAAGGAAAAGAATTAACTATAGGAAAATGATCGCTTCCATAAGTGGAAGATAAAACAAAAGATGTTAAATGGGAAACAAACAGTGGAGAACAAATAGTCAGGTCAACAGCACTTCTTAAACCATCATAAGGACTAGTGCGCCTAGTAGGTTCACCAGAACTTATCACACACAAATTGTTTTGATCCAGAATAGTTAAAAGATTATTACCATAATTATTGGTGATTGAACTACCCCATAACTGATGATGACAGTTAAAATCACCTGTGATAATTAAAGGTTTTGGAAGGGATGTTAAAATGTTACTTATTTCATTTAAAATGTTAATAGAAATGCGGGAAATATATACAGAAACAAAACATACATTATTTACACTTATAGCTAAAATAGAAAGTTCGGGCCCTTACCCAAGATGCCATCGCTTAGTTACGTAAAGTTCTGTAGATACGTTATCTGTTTTGAGATAACGACATTGATTTCGTACCCAACATACACTAAGATTGCGCTTCGTCTTGGCGTCATTTTTAAAACGTTTTGTCTCTGGTTCCGGCGCCCTAAAACGTAATTTTCGCTGTCAAGTGTCAACTGTGTCAACTGTCAAATCCGTCACTAGACTATCATGTTACAAGACAACAAACTACCATGTGCCAGTGTTGCCAACCTAGAAGTTTTTCCCCTAAATTCGGTGGCAAAAAATTTCTACAAGCAGTTTTTAGGTGTAAAATTGTTTAGGTTTATATTTGGGGTCTCTATTTTTTTACTTACCTATAACGACCAAAATTTTAAAAGTCAATCTGTATAAAAAATAATGTTGGTAGTGTATCTTAACGTATAATGGACATAATCACATTTTTATCAGTATTAATTTATTTTTATTATATTTATAGTTTTCAGTGCCATAAGAAAATTTAGGGATTATTTTAAGTAGTTGTTACCATTTTGGGACTTTTGTTGTAAGTTTGGACATAAATATTTATGAGAGTTGGTAACACTGCCGAATGGCCGACGAGTTGCTACTTATATGTTTTTAACAATGAACTTGTATTGAAGCTATTAGTAATTAGTGAAGAAGATGTGTAATCAAACTATGAAGAGTGCAAAAAAGCACGATGCCATAGATCAGTAATACAATCACGGAGAAATTCATACATTAATAGAGGTTAACAACAACACAGGTAAGTAAATAAAACTTTTATGTAACGTGTTTAAATGGAATGTTTATGCAAACGGCAACAATAATTATGGTAGAACAAAAAAGTGGTGCTTAGTAGGTATACAATTTAAGGCTTTCCGTACCTACCTGGCAGCCAGTCATTTATCATAACATCATATTCGATATTAATAAGTATAATATTATCTACTTCGTATGGGAGTAATGGGAGACTTTGTATATACTACGCAGTCACGAATATCAAATGGCTAAAGTAGCCATTCATACTGTGTACCTTGATCAATAAAATCGTCACCCGTAACATAACCATGTGAGTTAGTGAATGAAGTATGATGTTAGGATCTTATTACATTTAGATATTATGTGCCGGCCTACCCTTATGGGAAATTGATTGGCATAATATTATGTAGGGATTGGCATAATAATATTGGGTATAATTGAAGTAACTACTGTATAAAGTCATTGTTTAATTAATCATTATTTATAAAACTTATTTGTATTTATATAACTTGATCCATATATAAACATATTATCATCACCTGTCTAGGTAACAATAAAATAACAAGTGGTTTTCAGAAATCACAAAATGGATATGTTTAATTATAATTAATATATTTGTGTGAATGAAAGCACATAAGTCTATATCTATATTAAGTCCTGATAAAGCTAATAATATATATTTTTTCAGACAACGGCTGCAGCAGCCTTAATAGGACACATCACCTGCACCATCTAGTGCCTGCTGACCTGCAGCGATAAGGCATTGAAAAGAAAAATAAACAAAGAATGACGTGGGACACTCAAATTTTCAATATTGACATTTCATATTAATAAATATTTACTTATACTGCCTGGTGTGTTTTTATCCCATTTTCATAATTATTACTCACCGTCATACGGTGGGTTTTTAATTCCTACCTTGTTATGGAACATGTAGGCTAGGTTCTAATCCTAGGTAGGATTGGAACCATCATGTGAGTTGTTAAGTTATTAACAAGTAAATTTATTTAACTTTAAAGGGATTAAATAAATTACAAATACTGGAAAAAAATGTTTTATTAACAATTATTATTGTTGTATTTATTATGAGAAATAGTTTAATATACTTAGATTTGTTAATTTTTACAGTTCCATTTGGCCACGTTTTATCTCATATTATCTTGTCTTCACCTACCAGTTTGCAGTACCTACAGATTTTCACTTGCTTTTGATGTTGCTTAATATAAGTAATTCACTTTGAAACTAATTATGCCAAAAACTGCTAAGATTTACAACAATTAAACATATTAATACTTATTTAGTTTCTAATGTTTTACAAGTAATTTGAAGCTTATGAATCAGTTTTCAATGTTTTATATGTTAAGATATTAACAAGTAAAGTTACTTAACTTTAAAGGAATTAAATGAATTACAAATACTGGAAAAAAATGTTTTATTAACAATTATTATTGTTGTATTTATTTACACTTAATTAGTCAGTAGGTATAATGAGAAATAGTTTAGTATACTAAGATTTGTTTTTACAGTTCCATTTGGCCACATTTTGTTCATGAATGCTTTCTTATTCCTGATGAATTATTCTATTTACCTAATTCTAGTTCTAAAATATTTTTAATACAGTAAGCATTTCTTTTTCATTATCATCTCTTTCACTTAGCAGTCTTTAGCATTGGTTTTTATGTTTGCAAATCCGAGTACCTACCTACCAACCAAAGCTTAGTAATTTTGCCAAAATCTCATATTATCTTGTCTTCAACAGCAGTTTGCACTACCTACAGATCACTTGCTTGTAAGTAATTCACTAATTATGCCAAATACTGCTAAGTTTTTGGCATTGTTTTGGCATTATTTGTTTGGGTAACCAACAGCTTATTAGTAATACATTAACAATACAGTATAGATAGGATCAAAGCCAGTAACAGGATATGAATCAGTAATCAATGTTTTATATCGGGAGATAACAAATAATGTCGGGAATGTCTTCTATTGCCTTCAATTACTGTATATATACGCCTCTCCTAGGTTTATTCGTGTTGTGCGGCCAACAATAATCGCAAAGCACCTAAACTCTATTGTACTCTAAACAAGAATATCAGCTGATTAATAAATATCCGCCATATTGTTCGATATCGGAGTTAAAAGCACCTCTTTAGACTTCGTTATCTTGAAAACAATAACGTATAAGATAGCGTTCGACAAAATGTCAAAATGTGTAAGTTGGGTAGCCATTTCATATAACATTATCGTCAATTGGAAAGCGTAAAAGTTTACTGTTATCGTCTCCGACAAAAATGTACAGGTTGGGTAGCACTACAAATATCGATTACGACTAAGGACGTCATTAGTCGTACGCAAAAGTCAATTCCATACATTTTTAAATAGCGTACTTCGATAACGACAAACGTAAAAGCATGTTGGGTAAGCCCCCAGGACTATGTACAGGAATATTAATTAAACTAAAAGGGTAACTTTTCTCAAGTAGAAAAGCTACACCACCATAACCATCTAATCTATCTTCTCTGATGGTATTGTAATTTTTAAACCTAAAAGTATTGCTTGGCCTAAGCCAAGTTTCAGAAAAAGAAAATAAAAAAGGTTGGTAATTATTTAATAAATAAATTATGTCATTTTTTTTATTGATAACCATAGTTGATAACGCTTCTAGCGTTCCACTGAATTATTACTTGGCAAGTGGCCATTTTGAAGGATATTTATGATTAACTGGATTAAAGGGGCAACGATGGACGGTAAAGTATTATTTTGTGTACATGTTTGTAACAATGAAATCACATCAGTGATCTTAGAAAAATCATTTTTAGAATAAATATTATTATCTACATTTATTGGAGTTGTGTTTTTTTCGAATTGGTCAAAAGAAAATTCATTAACTATGTTATTGTGGCCAATTTTGTCATAACCTTTATTGGGCTTATAAGGTGCATGTGGTTTCAATGTTATTGTTTTTTTATATGATCTATTGAGAGTGGGACTATCTTCTTTTGTAGGCAAATTTGTAAGGGGTGAAGATACTATTTCTGAATAAGATTTATATGGTATTGGGATTTCTTTATTAGCCTCTGCATATGATACACATTTTTCAGCCATATGTATTTTTATTAACCTTTGTCTGTTAAACTCTGGACATACTTTGTTATTGGCCATATGGTGACCAGAACACAAGCAACAGAAATAGTCAATCTCATTAATACTACAAGAGTCCGAAGTGTGTTCTTGGCCACACTTGAGACACCTTGGTTTTGACCTACATTGTAATTTGGTATGTCCATACCTACAACAGTGGAAACATTGTATAGTTGGAAAGATATAGAGCTCATCTGGTAAAGCATTATAACATAGAAACACTTTCTTTGGCAAAACTCTGCCATCAAAGTAAACTACTAATGATTGTGTTGGTTTCCAAACAGGAGAACCTTCTACTATAGTTTTGAAATTTAACCTCCTAATATTGACAACTTTCCCAAACCCAATAGGGGTAGAAATATTTTCCATTATCATTTCTGGTGACCACTCTACAGGGACACCCCTCACTATACCAATCCTGACCACATTAAATGATGGAATAAATGCATGATAATTGTTATCAGCAAGTAAATTATTATTTAAAAATGTATTAGCATCTTTGAAATTGCAGAAAGCCACTGATATTCTATTACGCCCTATCTTTTTTAAACTACCGTTAATGATATTATAAATATTATTTTTGATCAGAAAATCACCGAAAGTAATTGGGTGAAGAAAGGTACCATCGTTGTCACTTTTGGTAATTTTCTGTACATGAACAACATATGGAGAAACATCATTTTCGTTGTAGGTATTTCTGCCAATAGATTTTTTTGAAACGCTTTCGGGCTCTTTGTGGGGCAGTGAAACGGAGACGACTTCATCTTTATTTTCATCCGATTTATCAGAAAGAATACAACATTGGCAACCAGTTTTTTGGTTTCCCGCGTTTTTTCGAACTTTTTTGTTGCATTGTTTACATATTTTATGCAGTCGGGTACGTTTTAAAGACCTTTTTACGGATTGGTCAGTGTCCATACTTGACTCATCATAATCGATAGTTATGAAACTACTTGGTTGCGGCACTGAACATGAAGGTTTTTCATTCCCGCCTCCCGGGTCGGGTGGCCGATTCATAATTATAAAAAGACTAAAAAATAAAAGAACTTACCAACTATTGAAGAAATAACAAAACTAAACTAAATAAACTACTAATTATCTAAATATATACAGTATCACCCTGCTCTGAAATACCAATAAATTAATTAAAATATTAGGCTCGAAAAAACACAACCGCACGCGATCAAATTTCCCGCCGTTTTTGGATCGGAGTGTTCAGAGTAAAAAAATTGAAAAATTTTAAATTTTTTAATCTGATCGCTTTTACATGGCTTTTACTGCTGTGTGGAACGACTGACAGATGTTAAATTTTGACACTTCTCGTTTATCTAATTTATTCTTATATATAATTATCAATTTCAAGAATAATACAAAAGAATTCTTAATAAATTTCTTCCACGATAACTCAGAAATAACATCGAGATCAGTGAAATCTGTCAAATCCAAGTAAACGTCAAAAAATGTACATTTTGCCATAGAAGATACACATTTTGCCTTGCAATGCATGGCGTGATCATTCTGAGCGTTTTGAACAGTTTTTGACAGATGAAAGTGCGTGTGGACATAGAAATAGGATATACATAGAAGGAGTGTAAAAAATAGAGCTAAAAACAGCGATCTATCTAACAAATTTCAAATGCAAAGGTTCATGGGAGTAAAAGAGACAGCAACTTCATGATTTTTCGCGTTGTCACCAGGTCAGAGGTCGATTTGGTGGTCTGTCAAATTTTGGTGGTCTGTCAAACGTATCAAACCAAATAAATACAAACGTCTCTGTATTTTTATAGGTCTTTAGAAATTAGCGACAACTTCAATTGTCTGACTTTGCTCTTTGGTTGAGTGCTGTCAACAAGTGTATTTATTGTTTTTTAGTTTTTTAAGGTGATAATTAAGGATAGGGAGAGTTTTTATTTAAATATCTGTTGAATAATCTTCTCTGTGTGGTGTTGTGTAGTATAATTTCTGTTTGTCTTGCGTAAGTACGTAGTATTCATTAGTTTTTGTTCATGTCATGTGTTGTTTTCCGGACCCTGGTGGAGGTATTGCTAATAGAAAGCGTGGCAATCAGGACAAAAATGAGCCTTTAGCTAAAAAAGCGACTAATAGTTTACACTCGGTGCCCTCTATACAGTTAAACTATACCAACCCGGATTTCGCTAATAAAAAATTATATAGTTCCGATGATGCAGCGCCTTATATCGTACACGTGACGAAACCTGAGACCGATAGCGGTCCTGCCCTTAGTCCCATTCAGTTTGGTCAGTTTTTATTCAAAAATAATGTACAGAATATTAAAATGGATGGAATTAAGAAGATAGGACGTAATCGTGTCTCAATTGAATTTAAGTCTCCAGACCACGCCAACTCTTTTATCGACCTGCCTGATATAATAAGTGCTGGATACATTGTTTCGATTCCGTCTTACAGTGTATCCCGCATGGGCATTGTCCGCAATGTACCCGTAGACTGGTCGATGGAAGAGCTTGTAGAAAACATGCAAGTTCCTTTAGGTTATGGCAAAGTAGTTAAAGCTCGTAGGTTGAGTCGCAAGACCATGAGTGATCAAAACTCCCCTATTTGGCTACCTACCCAATCAGTGGTTCTTACAATCACTGGACAAAAATTACCTTCCCATGTTTATTGTTATTATAATTCCCTTCCTATTGAGACATATAAATTGCCCACTATACAGTGCAATAACTGTTGCCGTTTTGGTCATGTTAAGGCACAGTGTAGGTCACCACCCAGGTGTTATAAATGTTCACAGAAGCATGAGGGAGCAACATGTACAGCAACATCTTTTGTTTGTTTGTATTGTAATGATCCGCACGCAGCTAATGACTTCTCATGCCCTGAATATACAAGGCAAAAGGAGATAAAATTGGTTATGAGTCAGGAAAGTATCTCATACATGGAGGCTTCAGCACGATTCCCCCATGTGAGACGATCCTTTGCTGATTCTGCCAGGACTTCTCCTTCTGCAACTGTCAACATTTCAAGACAAACAGACAGACTGACAAAATCTCCCACTACAACATCATACAGAAAGACTGTGTTTACTCCCCGCCGTCCCATTGCTCCTATGTCCCCTGGGTATGACCACCAGGCACATAGAAATATAATTGAGCAACCAGCCTCTCAGTCATCTAATGGGTGTGCTTACCCCACTAGTAATGAAATATCCCCAATCTCCCCGAACGATAACCTACTAGACAACTTGACCATCTTCTTTATTGATCTCATTTCTAGGTCTAGCGACTCCCTACCGAACAAAACTCTTGCAAACCTGACCCAACTTATTAAACTTTTGCCTAATAATGGCGTACACTGTAATACAGTGGAACAGCCGCAGCATCAGGAATAAAAAACACGATATTCTTTGGCTAATAAACACTTATAAACCAACAGTATTTGCCGTCCAGGAAACTTGGTTGCTGCCTGGTTCTCGTTTTCGGGTTCCGGGTTATGCCTGTTTCCGGGACGACAGAGCTGATGGCAGAGCTGGAGCAGCCATCTTGGTCTCCAGCCAATGTAGATATTCTATACATACAATTCCTGTACATACAGTAGTTCTTTTAATATTGTGGCCGTCCGTGTCTTAGACACAATTTTTATGTCTGTGTATGTCCCTCATCCTAATCCTTCCATCTTCTCTGAAATTTCTTCCATTCTCTCTTCCATCCTCTCCACATTGATTGTATTTGGTGACTTTAATACTCACCATACATCTTGGGGCTCCCATTCTAATGATACTAATTCCCCTTTCCTGATTGATTTGCTTGATGTCCATAATCTAGTTGTCCTTAATGATGGGTCTCCTACGCGTCGGGTTTCTCCTCTACAGAACCCGAGAAGTGTGGTAGACCTATCATTATGTTCTCCTTCTCTGTCTCCTTCATGCTCCTGGGCAGTACTTCCCAATTCTTGTGGTAGTGATCATTTTCCGATTCTAACTACAATAACATACAGACAGACTAGACATACATTACCATCCCCTTCTCCTCGGCTTAAATTCAAAATTGCAAATGCGAATTGGTCTGAATTCGCTGACATAACGGATTCTGAAATTAGCCTCATCTTACCTGTAGATACTAATGACACACTCGCCTTGTATCAACATTTGAAAAATGTCCTTATGTCGGCTGCGGATAGGACCATTCCAGTGAAAACATCTAGTGACCAGAAGACGTTTTCTCCTCCTTGGTGGGACGCTGAGTGCACTGATGCCTGTAAGCGCCGCAAAGACGCCGAAAAATTGTTTTCTAGGGCTATGACCCTAGACAACTACTTAAACTATAAAAAAGTGGCAGCAGAGGTTAGGCTTCTACTAACAGAAAAAAAGAGAAATGGTTGGCGCCAGTTTTGTTTGAGTCTTTCACCGTTATCCCGTCCATCATTAGTCTGGAAAAACATTAAAAGATTCCGAGGCTCCCTAGTAAGCGATTACCATCCGTCCAACGATCCATCAGAGTGGATACAGGCTTTCTCGTCAAAACTGGCGCCTCCGTCGGTCCCAGCTTTTGACGAGTGCCAATACTATGTCTCTTCTGGACCTCCTACCAGTTTTTTAGATCGTCCTTTTTCTCCGGAGGAGTTTCAATTGGTTCTAAGTTCATTAAAGGATACCGCTCCAGGCAGTGATGGTTTACCATATTCTTTTATAGTTAAAAGCGGCCCTGTGACTCAAGAAGTATGCCTTAATGTGTTAAACAACATTTTCCAATCTGAGATTCCCCCGGAGGAATGGAGGACACAGATAATTATACCTATTTTAAAACCGGGAAAACTTAGCAGCGATCCGTCTAGCTATAGACCTATCGCTCTTTCTATCACTTTGGCCAAAATTTTAGAACATTTAGTTAAAAATAGGTTGGAATGGCTGATGGAGACTAATGGCATTTTATCCAAAACACAGTTCGGTTTTCGGAAAGGCTATAGCACTATGGACGGTCTCGGGACCTTCGTGACTGACGTACGCATTGCCTTTTCGAAAGCGGAACATGTGGTAGGTGTGTTCCTTGACATATCATCGGCATACGATAATGTTCTTCTTCCGGTGCTCAGGCAGAAATTGCTTCATCTGAGTGTCCCAGTGAGGATGATCAACTACATTATAAATTCCCTATCCTGTCGATCTGTTGTAGTTTCCACTCAAAATTTAACCCTTTCTCCCCGTTTAATTTACAAAGGCCTCCCTCAAGGTTCCCCTCTCAGTCCTCTCCTTTATGATATATATACCCATGATTTAGATTTATCCGTTAGTAGTTTCTGTGAGGTCTTACAGTATGCCGATGATCTGTCAATGTACATTGCTTCGAAGGATATTGCTGAATGTTCTACTCGCCTTAATTCTGCAATTCGTTATCTATCTGAATGGATGGACCGACATGGCTTAAATATTTCGGTTTCAAAAAGTTGTGTTGTAGTATTTTCTCGATCCAAAATTACACCTGTCGTCAACATCCAATATAACGAACAAGTCTTCCCGGTTAAGGACAAGGTAAAATTTTTAGGAGTCTATCTAGATTCGAGGATGACTGGCGCCTATCAAATTAGTCATATTTCCCAAAAATGTGAGAGAAATATTAATGTTCTACGGTCGGTCAGTGGTGTATGGTGGGGCTCTCACCCATATACCCAAAAATTAGTCTACAATGCTCTTATCCGCAGCCACATGGATTATGGGTCGTTTTTATTGGAACCATGTAACAAGGTCCCATTAAGGGATCTAGATAAAATTCAGTCCAAGTCTCTGAGGATCATATTAGGGGCAATGAAATCATCTCCGATCAATGCCCTACAGGTTGAGTGTGTTGACCCACCACTTAACATCAGGCGGCAGTATCTTTCAGACAGGTTTCTTTTTAAGGCTTTTCAGAACTCTTCTCACCCCCTTATAGGCAAATTGCATACTTTATCCCAATTAACTTCGACATCTAATTATTGGCGTCATAAAGATCTCCCCTGTCTCTTGATCAGCTACCGTAAGATAACCCATCTTCCCTGTCCAATTTTCCAGTGTCGACTCAACCCTCTCTTTTTGACTCCATATGAAGCCCTGACTTTTTCCCCAAACATAATCCTTAACCTTCCTATTGTTAAAGGTTCCTCTATGGCGAATACTCACTTTCAACAAATTATCGATCAGCACTATAGGGATTGGCTGCTTATTTTTACGGATGCCTCCAAAATTTCGGTAGATGGTTGTGTTGGAGCAGCTGTCTGGATTCCGAAGGTTAATGTGATTTTGAACTTCAAATTGCCTCCTACTACCTCTGTATTTACAGGCGAGGCACTCGCCATCCTTGAAGCCATCTCATTTATTGAGTCTCATGGCCTTAACAAATCACTTATCCTGTCGGATTCCAGGAGCGTTCTAGAGGGTGTATTAGCCAACCAGTTTCGCTCTAAGTCCAGGTTTCCATTAATTCTGAAAATAAGACAGCTTCTCCTTAAGTGCTGTATCCGAAATATCCGTGTTGTCTTAGCATGGATACCTAGTCACAGCGGAATTACTGGCAATGAAAGTGTGGATGCCTATGCTAAAGACGCGATATCATCAGGGGGTCTATGTCATTACAAACTATATTGCCAGGACTTAATTCCGTTAGCTAAAAATAACCTGACTAGTAGGTGGAACACTGAGTGGACCAGCTCTAGTAATATTAAAGGCAAACACTACTTTGAGATTCAAAGTAGTGTACCTGTTAGACCCTGGTTTTTCAAATATTTACAGTGCAGCAAACAAGTGTGTTCAACAGTCTGCCGAGTGAGACTAGGTCATTGCTGCTCTCCTGTCTTTCTTGCTAAAATCAGGGTCAAGGACACTTCTCTTTGTGAGTGCGGCCTAGACGAGGGTACCTTAGACCATATTTTCTTTAATTGCCCAAGAAATCAGCCCTCCCTATATGACTTCCTTCCTACCTCGATTCCTCGCCCTATTAATTTTAAATCCCTTTTATGTTTTGTAAATACTCCTTTTATTGACATTTTATGTACATATATTCTTTCTAACAATATAAAGTTGTGATGTCTTTATACTAACTTGTGCTCGTTTTTATTTTAGATAATTCATCAGTTTTGCAAAATAATAAGTAATCAAACCCTTGTTACTTCACCGCACCAGCAATAGTAAGAGCAAAGTCTACACCCACTCTGACATTGGCAACTCACTAAGGCCGCCATAAACAAAAGAAGAAGAAGAAGAACTTCAATTGTCAACAATAAAACATGAAGAAAACATTTTCTTTTAGATTTTATTATTATAATGTAATAGATAATAATTCTCATCTGATTAATTACAGTTTTTGCAATTTACAACATATCTGTTTCGGAAAAAGCCTTGCTTAGTGAATGCGTGTAAAAGTTATACCTATATCTCGAAAAGAAAACTGTGACGGAACAATATCTTTTCATAAGTATGTTTTAAATGTTAAAGGCTTAGTAAATTTATCCAAATAGGCTAGAACTAATTTATTTTAATAGATGTATGTGTTTATTATTATAGTTTTTACTAGTATGCGGTGTTTGCATTATATTAAAAAATATTTGTTTACATAACAAAGAGGTTAAGTTTCTCATAGTGATGTACATTTCTATATCGATAACCGTTCGAAATAATCACTTTATGTTTGAATAGATATATTCGGTACTTTTAACTTTTATTATTTTTAACCATACCATGTTACCATACCAAGTTAAATATAATTAATCTGCTATTTGGTATTTACAGGTTTTTTACAAAATCATGCTCCAAAAATAAAATGGTTCGAGTTCATAGGAAAACCAGAAGCTACTTATAGTCATGTTTGCTCTAAACATTTACCCCCGATTATTTTATTGCAAACGAGAATATTGTATCACCTTGATGTTGATGCACACGGGTTTCCTGTGAAGCCGAGGTATGAATCCGATCCTGTCGGTCCATTTGTATCGTCAAATTCATGGCTCTCCTACGTAACTGGAGTGCATGCTGCGTTGATAGACTGAGAGAGCTTTTTTGTATTTTTGGTGCAGTTTTTTGTATGTTTGTAAGCGTTGTGTACCATTGTTAATTTAATATTATTATACGTAATAAATATATTTTTGAATACATTTTTTTTACTTATCCCAATCCAAATGCTAGAAATGTCTGTGTGTGTCTGTGTTGTTACACCATTAAATATTACTTGCACTGTACGATTTCCATACACCAGCACTACAGTAAAATGGGATGATAAGAATGACTTGGATGATAATATTATACTTTTATCTAATAGTTTTTTTTTAATAGTATTATGGAAATAGAAAGGAATAAAAAAATCTTTTTTTGAACATAAAATACAATCAATTGTATAGTAGATAAGTGCAATAAGAGGAATTGTACATAAAGGCGGTGTTACTGCTTACAGCAATCTCTTCCTGACTTTTGATTATGGTGTAAGTATATATGACTTTACTTTTTATTCATATCCTCTATCTCAACATTCTTAATTTTGTCAAATTGATTCTATGATGCTAATACTTCTTAGACTAGATGCTTATTGACTTAGGTTTTTTAAAATAAAAAACTCACGCGGAAGCAATGTATCCTATTCATAATATTAGAAAACTTCCTCAAGAAGAAATCTTGAATATTTTTTGGGGCAAACTAAAATCCCTTAAGCTTAATAGACATAGACGGAGATTATGAGGAAAGTAATTTATACTGGGTGGTAGTTAGTATAAACATTATATCTTCTTCTTTATTTTCTTTTTTATCGACATGTGATGTCGACTATGGACGTCCCTCGAATAATGACATCTAATTAGCTCAAACTAGCTGACATGCAACTTGTTGTGAGCAATTTCGTATAGCCCTGTGTTCCAGGAGCTGATAGTAAACGAAAATAACGTTTTTTTCGTTCAGATTCGCGTTTCTTTAGCACTTTAAAGAATCAATATGATCATTTTGAATTCTTACTCCTGTTCCACAAGCAGGTATCAGCTGTCAAAAACTGTTCAAAACGCTCAGAATGATCCCATCTTGTTTTTGACGTTTACTTAGATTTCACTGATCTCGATGTTATTTTTAAGTTATGGATCGAGCAAATTTATTATAGATTCTTTTATAATGTAGTTATTATTGTTAATTTAAAATATAAATAGAATTTATGAGATAAAAAGGAAATGTTAAATTTTGACATCTGTCAGTCGTTCCACTAGCAGTAAAGTTTGTTGAAACCTCAGATTAATAACTAAAGCATAGATACCGGGTAAAAAGCAAGAGCAGAGGCATATTTCTGTTCTTGTCTCACTATACGACACATGCTGATGGGAAGGAAAGGGAAGTCTAGCTGTCCGTTACTTTATTTTTTTAGGCTTGTCATCACTTTGGGCGATCACCTCTGTACGAAGTTGGTCACAAGTTGCATGACTGCTAGCTTGTGCTAATTTCATGTCTTTATTCAAGGGACGTCCGTAGTCGACATCACATGTCGATAAAAATGAAAATAAAGAAGAAGATATTATGTTTATACTATCTACCACCAAGTATAAATTACTTTCCTCTTTATCTCCGCCTATGTCTATTAAACTCAAGGGATTTTAGTTTGCCCCAACAAATATGGTGATGCAAGATTTCTTCTTTAGGAAGTTTTCTAATATGAATAAGAATACATTGCTTCCGTGCGAAGCAAAGTTTTTAATGATTTAAAAAACTTAAGTCAATAAGCATCTAATCTAAGAAGTATTAGCATCGTAAATTCTTAGGTATCTATACCTCGGTACTATGGTACTACTATTGCTAAAATGTAAAGATTGTAACATTGTGATGCCGTTCAATGATCTGGAGGAATCAAATCTACTAAAACACTATTTAACTACATAAAAGAAACTAGGAAACCACAATATATTTAGCGTTTGTAATGGACGTAATGCTATCTGTTCAAAACAACGTTACGTGTAAAATCAATTTGACAAAATTAAGAATGTTGAGACAGCGAGTATTTGGGTATGAATAAAAAGTAAAGTCATATACTTACACCATAATCAAAATTCAGGAAGATACTGTTATAAGCAGTAAGACCGCCTTTTTGTACAATTCCTCTTATTGCACTTATCTACTATACAATTGATTGTGGTATGTATTTTATGCACAAATAAAGAACTTTTTATTCCTTTCTATTTCCATTATACTATTTCAAAAAAACTATTACCTATATAAAGTTTAATACCGTCCAAGTCAATCATATCATCCCATTTTACTGTACTGCTGGTGTATGGAAATCGTGCAGTGCAAGTAATATTTAATGGTGTAACAACACAGACACACACAGATATTTGACATTTCAAGTATTTGGATTGGGTTATGTAAAAAAAATGTATTCAAAAATATATTTATTACGCATAATAATATTAAATTAACAATGGTAAACAACGCTTACGAACATACAAAAAACTGCACTAATAATACAAAAAAGGTAGTCTCAGTCTATCAGCACAGCACTCCAGCCATGAATTCGACGATACGAATGGACCGACAGGACCGGATTCATACCTCGGCCTCACAGGAAAAAATAATTGGGGGTAAATGTTTAGAGCAAACGTGACTGCTTCTATGTAGCTTATGGTTTTCCAATGAACTCGAACCATTTTATTTTTGAAGCATGATTTTGTAAAAAACCTGTAAATAGCAAATAGCAGATTAATTATATTTAACTTGGTATGGTAAAAAATAATAAAAGTTAAAAGTACTGAATATATATTATTCAAACATAGAGTGATGATTTCGAAGGGTTATCGATAAAGAAATGTACAGCACTAGGAGAAACTTAACCTCTATGTTATGTAAACAAATAATTTTTATTATAATGCAAATACCGCATACTATTAGAAACTATAATTATATACACATACATCTAATAAAATAAATTAGTTCTAGCCTATTTGGATATATTTACTAAGCCTATTACATTAAAAACATACTTATGAAAAGATCTTGTTCCTTCACAGCTTTTTTTTCGAGATCTATGTATAACTTTTACACGCATGTCACTAATCAAGGCTTTTTCCGAAACAGTTATGTTGTAAACTGCAAAAAATGTAATAAATCAGATGAGATTTATTATCTTTTACAATAAAATATTAAAATCTAAAGGAAAATATTTTCTTCATGTTTTATTGTTGACAGAATAATAGGTGCCAGCAGTATGGCATATAATGCTACCAATTGAAGTTGTCACTAATTTCTGAAGAGATATAAAAATACTGAGACGTTTTTATTTAGTTGGTTTGATACGTTTGACAGACCACCAGAATTTGACAGACCACCAAAATCGACCTCTGACCTGGTGACAACGCGAAAAATCATGAAGTTGCTGTCTCTTTTACTCTCATGAATCTTTGCATTTAAAATTTGGTAGATAGATCGCTGTTTTTAGCTCTACTTTTTACACTCCTTCTATGTATATCCTATTTCTATGGTTGAAACGTTCAGATCGAAAATTTGCGCTAAAGAAACGACTGTGTGCGTTATGAATGATCTGAGCGTTCAGTGTAAAAAGAGCGCTTAAAGGAACACGCCCTAAAGGTGATCACCCAAAGTGGTGACAAGCCTAAAAAATAAAGTAACGGACAGCTAGACTTCCCTTTCCTTCCCATTAGCATGTGCCGTATAGTGAGACAAGAACAGAAATATGTCTCTGCTCTTGCTTTTTACCCGGTATCTATGCTTTAGTTATTAATCTGAGCGTGTGGAACACTAGTGAAAAGTTCAAAACGATCATACACTGCTAAATAATAATAATAATAATAATATTCTTTATTTCGGGCGGCATAGGCCCATATTATAAATACCTTACAGACTAACATACATATTATTATAATTATAACTAAGATTTATCACGTATTATGATCGGCGACGTGATGTGCGCCTCGCTCCGGAGTCTTCCCCGGAACCTTCGGTAAACTACACCCATCGGCCAGAACTCCTCCACCTCGAAGGTCGATAAGCGATCTGTCGGTACTCTCACCACAAAAGAACTAAAGTTAACTTTATGGCGAGACTCCAGACGCTCGACCCTCAAGTTGAAGGACGTCTTCTTCAAGATGTAGCCCACGACATCCTCGACCTTCGTGGACCAGTGCAGGCGGGACACGTACAGCGGCGTGGTGGGTATTTCACACCGCAGGCGCTGCTCGGGTCCGCAGGGTGCGGTGCCGCGGTGGTTGCGGACGGCGGGCTTCCTCTTCTTTCTTCTCTCCACCAATGTGAAGCCCTCCTCATCGCACCTCCTGCTCTCACCCTCGTTTGATCGAGAAGGTTCTGCCTTACGGCTTTCCTTAGCCTTGCGGCTCTCTTTCACCCCCTTCGTCTTCACCCCCTGAAGAGGTGCGGGGGAGCGGGCAGTGACACCCGCAAAACTTTTCTTCTGCTGGGTCGCTGGTTGACTCAGCTTCGGCTCGACCTCGAGGGGAAGGCGGGCGGGAGCGGCGGCGGTCGGTGACACGTCGGATTCCGCTGACGCGCAAAAGGTGTCGGCTTGCGCGCCGCGGCGACGCGTATTTACGAAGGTTGAATGCTCGGGTGACATACATAGTGAATTATTACTTTTAATTTGCAATAATTCATTACGCAAATCACGGATGGTGGATTCCGATGCATTCAACCTACCTCGCATCTCGTCCAGCTCTGCCTTCATACTATTGAAGTTCTTCAGCAGGCTGGAGACGTCGACGTGGTCCATCGTCACCACCGGCAGCTTGTGGAGATCTTTCGCCACAAATGCCGGCACGTCGTCTGGATCCGTCTGCTTCAGCAGGGAGATTATGTCCTGCACGCTTCTCTCGGTGCCATCTCTGCGCCGCGATGGCATATTCGCGCTCTGGCCGAGCGTCTCGTACAACAGCTGCTTTCCCTTGCAAATCTCCTCGCTGTTGAAGGAAGACTTGCAGATCTGCATGATGCTGACCTCGTCCATGGTGTCGATGGCATGCTGGATAAACGCCAGCAACTCATTGGCCACGAGCGCCATGGTGACGTGCAGCGGCAAGCAGCCGCGCGATTCGCACAAATATAAATTAATATTTGTTGCTCGTGTATAACGCGGAGCGCGACCGTTCGCTGGCTCGACACATTACAAAAAAAAAAAAAAAAAAAAAAAAAAAAAAAAAAAAAAAAAAAAAAAAAAAAAAAAACGCGAAACGAAAAAAACGTTCAAATCGTATAAACTTAGCAAGCGGAACGAGGGGTTTATAAGATACCGGATAAAAAGGAGGATTAGTACATACTTAAAAAAAATTTAAAAGAATAGGAAGAAGTTAGTTAAGATTTGCACTATTTTCGGCTTAAAAATTCTCATGATAGTGTTAAACTATTTTATATTTATAGTTAAACATGAAATTATTATTGCAATTTCGTAAATTTTTGCGATATTTTTATATTAATTAAATGTATGTTTGAAATGGCGATTAACTTAAGAAGAATATTTTTTAAATATGCAAAGTGTTTAGCGATCTCTGTGTTAACTGCATTTTTTGCTCAATTATTTATTTCCATAAGTCTATTCCCCTCGATCAATGATAACTTACTGAAGAGAAATGATCATTCTTCTAATTTTAAGTATGGGGGTGGAGAATCTGCCAGAAAACTTCTCCCTAGCATGGAAGATGATGAAGATTTTTCCGCTAAAGTCCATGTTCAAAATAGACCTGTAATACAATTGAGGGTTGAAGAATTAGATTTTGTTCCGGCTTGTGAAATCAAAAGCCGAGAAGCAATATCAGCTATTCACAGGGCTAAAACTCAAACTTGCAAGCAACAGATAGTAAATAAAACGTGTATGATACAAAATGGTAACTTTTACCAAGCTAAGTTACCGAATCTTTGTAAGTCTAGAGATAAAACATATGGGCGTCACTTGGGCTGTTATGCAGATGAAAAAAAGCTACGATTGTTATCCAGTTTTTATGGCAATTATATAAATACAAATACCCAAGAATCATGTCTTGATATTTGTGTCCAAGGGGGTTTTCCTTATGCTGGAGTACAATATGCGTAAGATATTTATTGTCCTACTAGATGTTTACTGCTATTTTGTATGCACAAAATGAAAGCCCACAGCCAATATTACTTTTACAAAAAATATTTAGGAGTTACTATGACATTGTTTTTATGTTTTTATTTAGAAAATGATATTTTATCCTATCAAATTTACAGATCAGAATGTTTCTGTGGAGAAAGCCCTCCACCCTCTGCTTCTAAACTAACAGATGGGCTGTGTGATATGAAATGTCCAGGAGATTTAACCAAGATGTGTGGAGGCTATTTCACCATGAATATTTTTGAAACAGGACTAGAGAGTAAGTGAGTTAAAAAGTAACTTTCATAGCACTCACTGCTGATGAAAGATTTAAACTTGTATAATTTTAATTCAATGCAATTTCTAATAGTTATTATCAAATTTATATTATTATTGTTTTCAGAATTTACACCACAAAGCCCTGATTCAAGCAATACTAATGGGGGATCAGTGAGGATAGTATTTTTACTTACATTAAATGGCAGAGCACTTCGTCAAGTTCATAGATTAATCAATGCACTCTATAGGTCTAACCACTATTTTTATATACATGTTGATCAAGTAAGTAAGATTATTTCAAATGCAAATATAATTAAAATTGTAAAAATAAGTAAACTTTTTTTGGAATATAATAGTGAATAATAAATCCAGACAGAAACCAAAATAAAGTAACTATTATGATTCATATCTAATAGCAAAACACATTAAAAATGTAAGCAATCCATATAATTATGGCTTATCAAAGAACCAAAATAAGCCATATATGAGCAGAAAAACTATCCTTTCTCTTCTTATGTAAGAATTTGAATATCATATTTAAATGACAATATTCTGTTAATTTTAAATATTAAATAATGCTATGTAGGTATATAATTTTAATTATTTTACTTTACAGAGGCAAGACTATTTACATCGCAAATTATCTTTATTAGAAAATATTTTTTCAAATATTAAATTAGCAACTAAAAGGTATTCTACAATATGGGGCGGTGCATCACTTTTAAAGATGCTTTTATCATCAATGGAAGACATATTAAATTTGGGCTGGACTTGGGATTATGTTATCAATCTAAGTGAAAGTGATTTTCCAATAAAATCACTAGAAGAGCTTGAAAAATTTCTTGCTGCTAACAAAAACCTCAATTTTGTAAAGTCTCATGGACGAGAGGTGCAGAGGTTTGTAAAAAAACAAGGCTTGGATAAAACATTTGTCGAATGTGAGACTCACATGTGGAGAATTGGCGAAAGAAAATTACCTCAAGGTATTGTAATAGATGGAGGCAGTGATTGGATTGCACTGTCACCAAAGTTCGTAACTTACGTTTTGAGTAAACAAGATGACCTTCTATCCGGTCTGGAAATCATTTTTGAACACACCCTTCTACCAGCAGAATCATTTTTCCACACAGTCTTAAGAAACTCAAATTTCTGTAATACATATGTTGATAATAACCTGCATGTAACAAATTGGAAAAGAAAGTTAGGATGCAAGTGCCAGTATAAACATGTAGTTGATTGGTGTGGGTGTTCGCCCAATGATTTTAGAACAGAAGACTGGGCTAGAATTCAAAATACACAAAATCGACAATTATTTTTTGCACGAAAGTTTGAACCAATAATAAATCAAGAAATAATAACTAGAGTTGAGCAATATATAGGTTTTATTGACCACTACAAGATAAATAACTTGGAATCTTACTGGCAAAATCTATATGATGTTGAAGATCTTACTGCCAGCACCGATGATGTAATTCTAACACATGCAAGAGCTATTGTTCGACATAATGGTAAGATTCTTGGCAGGGAAGGATGTAATATGCGTCTCAAAGATATTTTAGAAATTAATATTTATAAATATGCAGATGTCTACAAAGGAAATCTCATTTTGCACAAGGTTATTGATGACAAAGGAAATGAATTGTTACTGGAGACTTGGTATAAACCTAAACCACACTTGGACTTAAATTTTAACAATCAGAACTCTGGATACATCAAAGTATTTAAAGTTAGTTCAGAGTATGATCAAAAGGAAATGACCTTTAGAAATTTGGGTAACATATTAGGCCCATTGACTGAGCCAGTTTTATTTTATCAATTTTCCATGCAAATGGATAAAAGTATAGAAAATTTGACAGTCATTTGGCTGGACCCAGCCGGTCATGTTGCTGACGTGAATAATATATTTAAGGATGAAAATAATTTAACGAATTTCATAAAACCCAACATAAAAGTTCCACTTTTGCCTGGTGTTTGGAAAGTTGGGTTGTTTGAACAGACAAAGACTATTGCTTTGACAAAATTTCTGATTACACCTTTGGAATACTTTTCTGGCAAAGATGTAACCCACCAAGAAACTAACTTAATTCATAGTGGATCACAAAATTCATATAAAAACATAAACTTTGTTAAACCAGATAACTTCCTACCTAGTCAAGAAGAACAAAAATTATTAGAAGAAGTATCTATGTCCAATATCAAGAGGTTGAATGAGGATTTGATTGAGTGGATAGATAATGTTAATATAGAATTTTATAGTGTTTTAGGTTCTTGTTTTTCTGATATTAGTGATATATTTAATGAAGATAAGTTAGTATGTGGTGGTCACAAGTTTAATAACTGCAAATTGATTGAGTGGAGTTCACTGTCGCCAGATCCCAAGGGTACTGTGGGTAATTTAGATGTAAACACAGGAAAACTTCAGAGAATATAACAAGCAACTTAAATTGATTACTATTATTTGAGGTCTGTGATTCAACTTTATATTTATACTTATACATTCTTACCCATTCAGTGTTAATATACTGTATTTATGAAACAGAACCTTTTTCTCTGCTTATATATAAGATGCTACAACAAATTCCCCATATATGTAATTATAAAGAAGAAAAATTTTACTAAACTTAACTTAAACAGTAAGTATTTATTTAAGTATGTCCCATTTAGAATTACACTTAACTGTTTTTTCTTACCTAAATAATTAAATATAGGTAGGTACCACATAAGGTAGCTTATCGTAATTGTATCTCAGTCCAGATGAGTCCTATTGGAAGCAAAAACAGGAAAAATTATTAGCATTTTTCGATTAAAATCTACGTGAAGCGATGATCTGTTGACGTCATATCACAAATCATTTTTTATAATAATTATTGTCCGTAAATTATATTATTTCAATATCATTTTCGTCCGAGACGGATAAGAGGTACATACAGAGCCCTGATTCAAGATGATCGATTACAAAGTTCGAACCATAGATAATACAGTATATATAGAGAGTTCGAACAAAATGCATGACATAAGCTTCGCTAATGAGCCTTTTTTTATTTTGACAGTTCTACTGGTTTCAGAAAACTGCTGATAGATGGCATTAAACCTAAGTAATATGTCAAGTCCTGTGTAAAATGTCAATTTCCGCTTTGTTTTTTGTTTGTTTACCTTTCAACTTTCTTTCTTTCACTTGCAATAGTTTATTATTTATTGATTGTGCCCTGAGAACTAAACTAAACATGGCTAGTCCATGCGCAGCACAATTTTGTAAAAATATAGGTAACCACCGCTTTCCCCAAGATGAAACTCGAGATCAAGATGGATAGAGGCTATCAAACATATAAAAACAGGATTAATTAAAAGAAAAAAATCCTTCATATTATGTTCAACTCACTTTACGCCAGCAGATTTCATCTCTCCGTCATCACATTTGGCCCCAAGAGGTAAAATAATTATCTTATCGTCGAGTCGAAAATACTCGGCAGCAGGCTGAAATTTGGCATGTATAATGTATATCTCTTAGAATCTAAATAAAGGGGTTTATTATTTGTTTCAAAAATCAAAGATATCGAAGCCAGCGAGCTATAATGTATGTAGGTTTCCTCGGAAGTGTAGGAGATCACTAAGAAAGGAATTTGAAAGGATTATTTTTGTATATGAAACAGCATCTGGCAACTACCACCCAACAAAGATCACAGATTTTTTGACATATTACATTATGCAAGCGCCATCTTACGGTAGTCTCTGTACCTAAAAGTGACACTTCGAAAACCCCTCATTAATTCGTACCTATGTCATTTAGCGAAGCTTATGTCAAATCCCATACAATTTGTTTTCGAACTTCGTAACCGATAAATAGCGATAGCATCTTTTATTTTATTTATTTATTTGTCCAAAACTTAAATTCTATCATTACAGGATCGTGACCTAATTCGACAGACAAGCACATAATTTTTACATAGTATTGAATAAGATACCTACTTTAAGTTATACATAATAACAAAATAAATTGCACTTCTTATTTATCTAGATAAAATAAAATCAGTCTAACTTACTATTTAGACTTTTAACAATAAAATAGTGAAGTGTACAGCAGCGCGCTTTGCGCACGATTAACGCAATGGCCGAGCATATAGCACGTTTATAAGCTCGGCTATTGCATTAATCGTGCGCAAAGCGAGCGTAAGCGCTGGCGCCTGCTGTAGGGGGTGGTGCGCGCTGCCCGTACCGCTAAGGTGGGCTATACGTATTGGCCGAGCGCAGGCCAACGCGAGCGTCGGCAAATAGGTGCAAGGCGAGTGCTGCCGTCCACATATTCCGTAAATGCACACAAGTGGAGTGGCAAATGTAGACGAGCGTTTGTAGAGTTGCAAACGTGTGGACGCTGAGCGCAGGCGAGCGCCTTTGATTTGTGCATAAAAACCGACACCGATTCGAAGTGAGGCGAGTGGTCACAAGCGACGGCGAGCGCAGATAATGAGCCTTAAAATATAAGCCATATATGATAATGTGTCACAAAATGAGCCGTCCATACGTTGGCGCTCGCCTTCACTCGGCCAGCTAGGCGAGCGATGACAAGACGAGGCAAATTGACTGTCTACACATTGGCGATTGCCGCCACTCGGCAACGCTCGGCCATTATGTATAGGCATGTTATAGGCGGCTTTACATCTGCGGCCGCCGTGGCCTCCCACCGTACTTATCCGGAACGTATAATCTGGCAGCTGGGCCCTGAGCTTGTTCCAGTACATTCGGAATATGGATTTTGCCTCGAAAAAGTTTAAACAAATAATTCGATAGCGATATTTCACACCTTACCTTCAGCTTATAATATCCAACCATGCAAAGCAAAAACAATGTTGGGTATACTACAGGATATCCTGGGTAGATCTCGTACAATTTAAAATAGATAAATCTTACAAATTTGTTTTGTATTTTCTCCAACATTGCTTTATACATTTGGACTCTAAACAATGGCATTGCATTCAAGATGGCTCTTGACTAACGCTTCATACAAAGATTTTAAGGCTCTGATATTCCCTGTGTTCCAGGAGACGCTCTGAACGTTCAGATCATTCATAACGCTGACATTGACAGCTGACAGTGCCTGTGAAAACAGTTCAAAACGATCCTAAACAGTGCTATAGAAAATAGTAAACGAAAATAACGTTTTTTTCGTTCAGATTTGCGTTTCTTTAACACTGTTTAGTATCGTTTGGAACTGTTTTCACAGGCACTGTCAGCTGTCAATGTCAGCGTTATGAATGATCTGAACGTTCAGAGCGTCTCCTGGAACAGGCCCATTAGTGAAATGTCTGATAATGGCATTTGGCGCAGGACGAATCCTAGGTTCCGGTACGCTTTTTTACATACTTCTTTAATATGTTTGCGAAAATATAAATTTTCGCAAACATATTAAATTTCTTTGATTTCTCGCTCGGCTTCGAGTTTGCGACAAGTAACAGCTCATTCCTGTTGTACGTATTACTTATTACTTCCATGGTTCTGACTGAGACTGGCTCTTGAAAGGAGCACACAGGCGAACGGACGTGTTTTTATCATAGACGAGTATACTTCATCTATGTGTTTTATACATATTATATCTGATACTGCTAGTGCTGGCGATACACAGAGTCGACAATGTTATTCTTAGGTAGTTTATTAGCACACTACTGCTATCGGTGGATAGTAGGTACGCAGTTTATTCGGTGACTACACTGATGATTTTCTATTATTCCGTTCTTTTCCTGTTGTTCAGCACTTTTATTCGTGGACAAAAAGATCACTCTAGAACGATCACGATAAAAAGATAAAGGATTTTGACTAAACTTTGAACATTAAGACTATTTAAAAAAAATACAGTAATACATAGTTGAAGTGGAACTTCTTTACCCTTAGCACAAAGTAATACTCAGATTCTACCTCAAACGTACTCATAAAACTAGTCTTGTATGAGGTACGTGTAATACGTACGCCCAGCGCGTTCCGTCTGCCGAGGTATAAGGTTAGTTATTATTTCGGAAAAATGAAGCATTTCCGCGCATCCTATCGATGATCGATATGATTTTGCATTGTTCCCACTCCTTTGCATGTATGTATGTATTAGTGTATTTTATGTAGGTATATTTACTTAAATAAACAACTAATACATCTTTTAGAGTGAGTTATGTTTGTAACGACTCGCCAAAATTGGCAGAATGTTTTGTTAGAAATCGTGGTTAACATACCCATATTGTAAAGGTAGGTACTGTATGTATATAAGCTAAACGCTAAACTTTATCCTTGTATGAGATAAATTTAAATATACACGTTTTTAACATGTCACTGGCAATGGTTATATGCTGTACAGTTATTAAAAAAATGAACCTGTCATTTATCATCGTAAATTTGTTTGACATTTCACAGCTGAATTTTCTATTTAGTTCAACAGTTACAGTTACAAGTAAAACAGTTCAAAACGATCCTATATACAGTGCTAAAGAAAAGCAAATCTGAACGAAAAAAACGTTATTTTCGTTTACTATTTTCTTTAGCACTGTTTAGGATCGTTTTGAACTGTTTTCACAGGCACTGTCAGCTGTCAATGTCAGCGTTATGAATGATCTGAACGTTCAGAGCGTCTCCTGGAACACAGGGTTAGGTAGGTAGGTACCTACCTACTTTCATTCAAAGAGAATATAATCACTACGTCTTTCATTGTTCTTCTTTTCTTGTCTAATTTTGGCGGGTGAAACTTTAGGAAGGCCAATTTACCAGAAAATTAAGAGTTTGAATATTAAAATAAGAGGAAAACTATAAAATGGATGTTATAGAATCAATTAAACGTGATAAAGCTTATCTTAAATGTAAACAAATAGTGAAAAGTTGGGAAAATGAATTCAAAAATAAACACTCCAGAACACCATCTAAGTTTGATATCAAAGAAGCTCCATCGAAAATTAAATATGCGTATAAAAAATATTTTCACCTCAAGAGCGCTGCACTTGAAAATTCTTTATCGATCTGTGACTTGGAAGAAGATTATATCGGTTCACCCGAACCATCTCAGAATTTTGAAATCCCTTTAGACATTACCCAAACTACAGAAGAGGAAATAGCATTACCGGAACTACCTAGTGCTAGTCAGTTGGATAAACTACTATCCGCTTCCAAGTACCAGAAGAAAGTTGAATTGACCAGCCCTTTCACTGAAAATTTATCGAAAAAGTTATTTCACAACCGGAAGTTTTCAATTCGGAACCCTAGAAAATTAACGGTTAGCAAAGAAAAATCTATTACTAATGGTAATTCAGAATTATTAAAGAACAGTATAGAAAGTGAATTTTCTTCACAATTAGACAGTGACAATAGTACAGTATTTTCTGCTAAATTAGATGCTGACATTGCGCTCAAACATACAGATGACAAACACATCAAATTGTGCGATCTAGAATGTGGTATTTCGATACCATTACGAAATGGTAATAATCAATCACATATGAAACCTAATTTTTTATGTAATTTATCAAGACTTGATGACAATTCCCATAGCTTTCCTAATACACCTACTATAAGAAAAGTAGATTCAAAATGGATAGAGCGGGCTACAGGCACCATTAGTGAAAGTGTATGTAAAGATAAGGGAATTGATAATGAATCTCCAACATTTGGTTTAGGGAATGTAACTCTAGTGAAAGCTGCAGAAACTATAGAGGATTTTGTAGAAAATAGTGATTCTGAAGACGATATTGTTCTAAGTAAGTTAAAACCTGCTCTAAAAAAACGAAAAATGGACAATCCACTTAGTGTAAATGATGATAGACATTTAGACACTGATGTGATTAGTCAAGATGTACAAAAAATTAAAAAGAAAGTTAATATGAAATCAAAAGTAAGCCCTAAACAAAAATCATCAAAGAAATCTAAAGAAAAGAAAGATGACTGTATCAATGAGAAACCTCCAGATATTACAGAATTTTTACCTTTTGGTCTTAAGGAAAATGTTACTCCACGGCATGAAAATGTATCAGATATACTGAAAACTGTAAAACCACCAACAACTAGCAACAAACAGCTATCATGTGAAACAGAATATAATAGATTAGAAGAGAAAATAAAGAATGGTACACTAAATGAGAATTTTGTCAAAATAAACATTGAGAAAAAAGTTTTTGTAAGAGGAAAAAAGAATTTAAATTATTCAAAGTATAAAAAGAAGTTGTGGAAAGATAAAAAGGCACTTCATGGTGGAATGGAATTTCCAGAGGGTGGCAAAATAACTTGCTTTAAATGTGGTTCTGAAGGTCACATGGCTAGATATTGTACTGCACAAAAAGAAAATGCCCTTCTTCCTTTAGAGGATTATCAGGAAAATACCTTACCAACCCTGGATGATATGCAAGAAATTGTTAACAAAGAAACAGATAATACTATTTCAGTTGAACGATTGAGTGTAGTGGTGAACAGAACAAGTCAAGTGCCAGACCATGTTTTGAAGCTACTAGCTGAAGCTCCTGATAGTAACAATATAAAACCAATATATAACCCAGAACACCCAGATCATTCTGAGTTGTATGAAGCACTTAGTAAATTTGATCACACTTCATTTCGTCCGGGCCAAGAAGAAGCAATTAAAAGGATTTTGTGTGGCATGTCTACTTTACTTATACTGTCTACAGGGGGTGGTAAATCTTTATGTTATCAACTTCCTGCTTATATTTATAGTCAACATTATAAATGTGTTACATTAGTTATATCACCACTTGTTTCCTTGATGGAAGACCAAGTTTTAAATATGCCCGAGTTTCTGAAAGCTGGATGTCTACATACAAACCAGCAACCTACACAGAGGCGCAAAATTATAGAATGTTTAAAAAATGGAGAGATAAATATCCTCTTAATATCACCAGAGGCTTTAATTGCTGGTGATACATCAAATGGATTTACCGGGTTATTTAAGTCACTTCCTCCAATTGCATTTGCTTGTATTGATGAAGCACATTGTGTATCACAATGGAGTCATAATTTCAGACCTAGTTATTTGATGATCTGTAGAGTATTGAGAGAGAAATTAAATGTTACATGTATTCTTGGTCTGACCGCTACAGCTAGTCAACCTACCATTAAGAGTATAATAGACCATATTAATGTACCAGATGGTTTAAATGGAGTTCTTACTAATCCAACTCTACCAGATAACCTATATTTGTCTATGTCTTTTGAAAAAGACAAAGATAAGGCTTTGGTGTCTCTACTTACATCAGAAAAAATTGGCATGTTTAACTCTATAATAGTGTACTGTATAAGAAGGAATGAGTGTGAAAGAGTGGCAGGGATAGTGAGGTCGTGTCTTTCCCGACCAGGTAATGTAAACATGGAGAAACAAAATAACAAGCGTAAAAGAATGTCATATATTGCAGAAGCTTATCATGCGGGTATGTCTGCTGCTCAAAGGAAAAAAATTCAAAAACATTTTATGGATGGTACCCTCAAAATAATAGTTGCAACAGTTGCATTTGGTATGGGTATAAACAAGTCAGATATCAGATGTATAATTCATTACAACATGCCTCCTAGTTTTGAATCATATGTGCAAGAGGTTGGGAGAGCAGGTAGAGACGGGAAACCTGCATTTTGTCATGTTTTTCTGAATAATAGCAGCTGTGATAAGGATGAATTACTCAAGCATATTTATGCAAACTCTATTGACAGACCTATAATAAGAAAGCTTCTTCAAAAGGTATTCATTCCATGTAAATGTATATCTGATAAAAATGTTATAAACAATAGATGCAATGGTCATGAGGTGGGAATTCCTATTGAAGAAACTGTGGAAGAATTAGATTTACCATCAGAAAATATTGCAACCATACTTTGTTATGTTGAACTACATCACAAGCACTACATCAAAGTACTTAATAATGCTTATGTAACATGTAAAATATCATCTTATGGTGGCCCACAAAAGTTACATGAGGCAGCTAAATCATGTCCTCCTCTTGCAATGGCATATTTAATAGAAGGTAAAAGAAATCCAGATGTTATGAAAAGAAGTTTATTAGAATTTAATGTCATTGAAGTTGCATCGGCCGTAGGATGGGACAGTGGAATGTCTAAATATCACCTTAAAAATTTAGAATGGACATCAAATGGGGGAAAGCCTCAAAGATCACATCTAAAAGTTGAATTTAACGTACTTGGATTCAGGATAAAAGCCCCAGGAGATTTATCTGCAGCAGAACTTGATTCAATGTTAGATGATCTACATGCTAATGTACTTTTACAAGAAAAGGTTATGCTATTCCAGCTAGAAGAAATAAGTAAGTCTTTTACCAAATTATGCAACCAATCTTGTGTCTACATTGATTTTACAGAAGAAAATTTAAAAGAAAAGTCTAATGAGTTGAAAGCTGTAATAAACAATTATTTTCAAAGAGAAAGTTACTTCCCTGATAACGTCGTTTTACAAGAAAGACCATTAGACGTTGAAAGAATAGCTGCAGATGCAAGGGCTTTGATAACTATGTATAAGGATTGTAAATTTACAGGACGCAGTGTAGCAAGAATATTTCAAGGAATCTCGTCGCCCAACTATCCGGCATTGGTTTGGGGCAAATGTAAATTCTGGAGATCCCATTTGAATGAAGATTTTTATGGCATAGTAAAAATTGCTACACAGCAAATCATACAATTGAAATAATTTTATACTTAAATCAATTTGTATTATCATATTTAATAATTAATATAAGCATATTTGAATTTTAACATTTTTACCTTTATTACTACTCTTTAACCAAATGCTGAATATAGCAACATTGTACTAGATTTCTAAGAATTAATTTAGTGTTTAACATAGGTAAATAAAAACAAATGAATTAACAAACTTATATTTATTAACATTTCTTACAAAATAAAAAGTAAAGTAGGTAAATTATTTTGAGGAGTTGCATACACACATACACATCCAACATTTATGATTTATCTCGCATTTGGGTACTTGACAACATAATATATAAATGTAATTTATAACATTATTAGATAAGTACCTATTACAATTTCATAAAAGTAAGAGAAAATATATTTTATAAGTAGTTCTGAAATTACGTACATAAGTACTTACGTTTTAAAGTTGAAATATTTTTTACAACCTAATAAAAATAATAATCAAGTACCCAATTATTAACAAATTAAAACCACAACTACACCATACACTCGAAACTTGGTGTTATCTTTTATTAATATTATATTTTGTGTCTCATTAACGAACAGCTTTTATGTACGATTGCATATAGTCAGACTTATGATTTTTTAAAATACTGTATACAATATACATGCATCATATTTAACAACCAAATTACAATTTATTCAGTACTAGCTGATCCGTGCCCACTTCGTTGAGCATCGCTTGTTTTTTTTGTTGACTTTCTGAAAATAGCTTGATATGTTTCTTTTGGAAAAAACTTTATTATTTATAGAAACAGTTTGTAATGAACCCGTTTAAACCTTTCCAGGAGCCAAATCGGCTCAGCCGTTCTCGAGTTTTAGCGAGACTAACGAACAGCAATTTTTTTTTTATATGTAAGAAGAAGAGAAGATGTTTCATTGATCGTGGCCAGTCATTAAGTATAGTACCAGGAAATACTATCTGTTCTCATCACGTTTGTTAAAATAACTTCCATGGTAATGGTTGCTTATTTTATGTCTTATCGTGCCCCGTCGCTTTAAAACCCTATAAGTACTGCTTATTATTTTGCTTTAATATATTATTATATGCGTTACATATTTTATACGCATGTATGTACCTTCTATTCACTAATTTCCATATTATTTACCTACACAATTCTTACTCTTTTATTTGCCACGTTTATAAATCGTCGTTAAAATCTGCTTTATTCCCACAACATAGTCAAATGTGTCAAAAATCTGTATACCTTTTTAAAAATTTAATACTGTTTGGAAATTGCATTACTCATTTTCTAAACCCATAATAAGCGTGCGTGTCGTCGACAGCGAAAAGTAACATCCAACTGCAGATAACTGCATACAGTTGATTGCTTAGCGCGCGTTTGTCGGCAGCCTTGTTTGTAGTTATTTAAATACTGCACCAAAGCACGAGAGACCAAAACATTGTCAACACGACATAATAAGGTCTCTCCCGCGGCGTCTTTTGTAGCGATGCAGTCGCGGGTTTCGTAAACGCTTTTATATTTGCAACGCCCTACAGAAGCGATAAAAACTCTACAGCGTCGCGGCTGTATCGATGCACATGACCGTATCGGATGACAGCAGGCAATAATGGAGAGAGGGCTACTGAATCGCGCTTGCATCGCGATATAAGCGCGACTGAATCGTGGTTACGTGGGCGAGGTCACAGCTAGTGAGTCCCGTGCCCTCGACTGTATCGAAATGAAAATAAGTAGCGATACTACATCGCTGCAAAAGTTGCCGTGGTGGAGGGCCCTAAGTGGCACGCATAAGTTGGTTACCTGACGAGCATAAAATATTTTATAATACATTCACGTATAATATGAAGATTTAGTTACTACTTACAAACATCAGTGTATGCTATTATGACTACTCGTATTATAATAGCACAGAGTGAACACCAACAAATGCGTATAAAATATAAATTATAATAGGGGTAGCAGCTACTTACAACAATTTGTTAAGTGTACAATTTGTTTTGTTCATAATAAAATTTCTGTAAGATTCATTATATAATAAATTATTGTATGTGTGTGTGAACTTCTGAATAAACTTCTCTTCTGAATATTTTTCTCGCACTGATGAGATCAGTGCGAGAAGAATATCCATGCACTCACTCACTATTATATAATTAATTTTACACTAAGAAATATTCACAATGCATTTAAAATAATAAACGTTAGACACGTGCAGCGTTAATCAATAAGAGCTGTGACAAGTTCACGAATCCGACTTGATTGGGAATTGTTATTAAAATGTTCAGTTAGGCGAAATTCTGTAAAGACTACTTTTAATTTTTGAAATTTTAATAATAAATTCGAAATTTCTCAAATGTATTAAGGACCATTGGCAACGCAATTAAATCACACAATTATTGTCTTTTTATAAGACATTTTTAATTTGAGTAATAGTAAATCTAATTATGAAAAAAAAGTAGGTACTATTAAGGATATAGGTAAACCATGCATGAATTACACATTTATAAATATGTTATCTTTCTCGTTAAATTTATGACCATAAAAATACTTTTATCCTACAAATCTACAAATGAATTCTAAATTTTGTAGCCTGGATGTTATAATACTATAGATTTTTATATAAAATAATCAGAATTTACAAAACGGTTACGTGTTCATTATTTATATCCGTTCCTCCCTACCCCTCAAACACATTAAAATTATTTTACATTTAAATTAAAATAAATAATTCTCAACACAATGCTATTAATAATATTGTTAATTAGCTAACATACGTATTTAATTGGCAACACCGTTACACGGACAGGGAGACGAAGCTGTTGTACTGCGCGATGTTTCGTTTCAAAATGTCTGCGCACAGACCGAGTACTCTTTCAAACCTGCGAATAAAATATCATATAATAACAACTATGCTTGATCACATACATCATTTTATGACGTCCACTACTGGACATAAGCCTCTCCCAAAGTATTTTATGGAGCTGTTGCCCATACTCACCGGCGGTTAATACATAGAGAAGGTACATAGAGAAGTAAATGTACTAATCTTATCATTTAGCTAACGCCCGAACAAGTCACTAAGTTTTATATATTTTTCAATATATTTTGATTTATTATGTATGTACCTACTTGGTTGTTAATAAAGAGTTTGAAGTTTGGCGAGAGCGATAACAATATCCGCGAAAACTACTACGGATATTATTCTCTCTGTCGCCATTTACGACACCCACAGAATAGACGGTTAATGGGGAGCTGCAATTCTTACTCCGACACTCCACGAGAGTGACAGACAGTCGGAGAGTAGTCAATTTACGATGAAGGAATTACCTGGCGCGATCCAGTTTGACGCACTTGAGCGGTCCGGCGGCGCGCACGGTGGCGGCGCGCGGGCGGTCGAGCAGCAGCGCGATCTCGCCGAAGTAGTCCGACGGCCCGAGCCGCCCCACCTCCTCCCCCGCGCCGCCACCCTCGGCGCCCGACCGCTGCTGCAGCACCACCGCAGTGCCTGATATCAAAGATAATGTTATATTACCGGATACAATAGCCAATACACGCCTCACACGCACAAGGCGTATACTTTACTTTACACGTGGGGCATTTCACGTCAAGCGGATCAGAAAAATAAAGTCAGATATATTGTTCATAATTGGATCAATTGCGCTTAGGACCTGAATAAATGTACGTCCTTATTTTTCTTTTTTATGCCTAGTTACGAATTTATGCGCCTTCAAACAATCATCAAAATTTGAAAAGCAACTCGAAAGCTGTTAATGAAGGTCAGATGGAATAAATAAGTAAAATACTTATATTGTTTATTTGAGTATTTGAATTGATTTTCTTAAATTTTTTTTTCTAAAATTAAATGAAATAAGAATAAAATATATTGTTACCAGACAACGGAAACATATTGAATACTTTTATAAAAAAAAAACTAAATACAATTACATGATGTATGCACTTTACAGAAGTGTTTAAAATGTCATTGACATCACACAGCTCATTGTATTGATTCAGGCAGTCTACGCTGCCCCTTTAAATCAACTGTTTCTGTATGAATAATAAGCTTGGACAGTAGCATATTAGTATATTTAATTTCTCTACGATCATAATTCATATTTTGAACAACATAATATGGATAATATCGACGCAAGAAAACGAAAATGCTGTAAGTTCCATACTGTAAGTACTGTACTTTTCGTTTTCTTGCGTCTATATGCGATATTATATGTAATAATTTTAACACCCCGCGAAAACAGTGTTATTAAGTTTCACAGTTTGTGTGTGACTTTTATGTGGCATCATAGCTCCCAAATGGATGAAGCTATTTTGATCTAGTTTTTTTAAAGCTGACGTGGTCGATAGTGTTTTTAGCTATAGCTGTTCATCATCATCAGTTCGCTCACTGGTTAGTGTTTGTCAGTTCGTGGGTTACTGTTTTTTTTTATTTGTTTATATTAATAACCCAGTGGTGCTACTTACCTTCAACTATAATATAGAAGTCATCTCCGGGCTCGCCCTGTCTGACAATCGTCTCGCCGTCGTTAAAAGACACCGGTTCTAATGCGTCCGCTACAGTAAGCCGCTCCCATTTTTCTAAGCTTTCTGTAAACATTTTCTTGTTAAAAGCAAGGCCAAGTGTATACCAAGTACATAGATACTAAAAATTTAAACTGAAGAGTTGTCTTAGTAACTTATTAAGGTGTATATAGGACCTATTATATAATGATATCACTAACTATGGGGCAGATGGCAGAAAGAAGAAACATACGATTTTTTCCAGTTTTGACATGGTTGCTACACGCTTTAACCGTGAAAGCACCAGAAAAAAAATTAGTTTCATATAATATAACAAATGTAAGTACTTTTAATTTGCTTTCAAAACTCACCCAGAATAGACACTCGCGATAGGAACTCGTCGTACATACGCCGTTTCCTTATAGTGGAGCCCATCAATATTCGTCTATAGGAGTCCCGGTCTAAGCCCCACAGCTTCAGGGGAGTGCGCGCTCGGACTGTCGCCGCTCTGGGTGTGCCGTATATTAGCGCCAACTCGCCGAAACTGCCACCCTCGCCTATACTCGTCACCACTTCCCCATTCACTAGGACCTGTAATGAAAGTTTAGACTTTTAAAAATGTTCATTTTGCCGAAATTTTGCAGTTTTTTTCCGGTGCGTTAAGAGGAAATATCACACCTGTTTTCTTCTGTTTAAAACTGTTATATTTATGAAATATCTGGGATAGAGGCCCGGTGACCTGAAATACAGGCCAACGCCTAGCTTATAGGTACCAGTCTCCCACAGTAAATTGTATTTTAGTCTAAGCTTACTTGTACTATTGGTATGAATTGCGGTGAGAAAATAAATAAAATTTTATTTATTTATTATTTCTCCATACAAAAACAGGGGTCTACGCGATCCCTGTTTCCTTTCTGGATAATGCGGCTAGAATAACAAATTTTTCCTGAATATCTATGTATATTATTTTACGTCCCTATTTTTCCCTTTTTACAATATATTTATAATTTGAGGAGATATGGACGTTCAAAAATCTAAAAACAGTTACCAGACTTATCGTTGTGTTTGTTTAAACACAACGAAAAGTCTGGTGACTTTTTTATATATACATCCAGGGAATAAATTTGACTGCATTATACAATAAAATCAAAACATAGGAACCTAGCTAAAACCTTTTTTTACTTTATAATGAAAAAGAATATCCAAATCGGTTAAGTTTTGGAGGAGGAAACAGGAATCCCCCAAGGCCCAAACGTCGATTTCTTGTACTGTACTTTTAACAGGTAATTTAAGTTCGAGCTGCAGTTGTCTCTATCACGCTAGTGCTTACTAGCTAAGGAACTGCGAGACAGCAATAGATTTTATAAATACCTATTTTGTATTTCCTTCAATCGTGAGGTTTCCTCTTAACACCGAGTCCAAGCCGGCCGAGTGCCAGCTCTGTGCATAAAAAAACCTACACTTTAACAACTAAAAAGCATAAAATAATATTTTATATGTAGTAACAACTTACAATTAATGTTCTTTTTGAAGTCGGTGTCAGCAAAGACGAGTCTGTAACTTTAGGATGTTGTTCTTTTAGCGGACACTAACTCAAAAACACATTAATTGTAAGATTGTAATTACATTACAAAAATATTATTTTATGCTTTTTGGTTATTGAAGTAGGTTTTTAAACATAGTTTCTTTTTATTTTTTACTGTATCTAAGTCAAAATAAACTACAATAGAATAAATCCGTTTGGTAGCTACGATGCTACAGAGTACAGACAGACTGACAGACACCATATTTATAATTTCCACCTTCTTTTTGTGTTGAGAGTCAATTATAAATGCGAAACTGAAAAACTCCTAAATTAGCTGTACTAAAACTACATCATCCATATAAAATGTACCGTCAAATATGTAACACCTCTGGAAATAAAA
Organism: Celastrina argiolus; assembly: GCA_905187575.2. NCBI lineage: Eukaryota > Metazoa > Arthropoda > Insecta > Lepidoptera > Lycaenidae > Celastrina > Celastrina argiolus. The sequence goes on from LR994591.1 coordinate 8,522,479, forward strand.
CACCTCTGGAATTTGAATTATGTTCATAAAATAAAAACTACAGCTATCTAAAATTTGTAGGGCACCAAATGGCACCTATTCTGCGGTAAATACAAAAAACAATCACACAAATCAGGGCCCTAATTCTCAGGCCTCGAACTTAGTTTTTACTATCGGTCTGTCCCGCTCATGCAAATGAGATTTAGCGCGCGTGCGAGCGGGATATACTAATATTCGAACTTTTTTCCACTGCCCGAGAATCGTGCTCCAGATCATTAACCTCAAAGTAATAGGTGTACATAGACTACATAGATAAAAAAACAATACAGGCCAAATTGAAAACCTCCTCCTTTTTTGGAAGTCGGTTAAAAAGGAAACATTGTAGTTTTCCTAGGAAGCGCATTTAACAAAGTTATCTAGTTTTCCTTCAATATTTATCATATGGACGATTATCATAAATGTTTCATATTATTAGAGACAGCTGTTTACCTTTTAAAAGGGGATGTCCTGTTTAAATAAAAGAATCACTTCACAGTAAATTTTTATAGCAATAACATTTTGGAAGGTGAGCCACGGACTGCAAGATAATATTATGACGAAACTACAGAACATTAAAATGACATCAAGAAAAACTGTCTGTATAAGAAACCTTTTTTAGTTGTGATTTGGATGGTAGATTGACTAACCTCAACTTCCCCGGAATCAACAATGTAGAAGTTGTCGCCCTCGTCGCCTTGTCGGATTACGGTCTCCCCCTGTAGACATTGCACTGGGAACATCGCGTCAAACATGTCTGCCCGCTCCGATTCGTCCAAGTGTGTGAACAGCACGTTGGAAGCTATCGCCCGCGACAGCGCCCCCATTGTTTTGTAATCTTTTGGCACAACCTGTTTAATTATATTACTAGTTAGATATAAATGACTTTTGGACAGGCAGATCCTATCAAGGTATAAAACATTTATATGCAGACAAATCAACACCTAATCATATTTTTCATGCTTGTGCACGGTAATAATGGATATAAATCCATTCATTTGGAATACTGAGATACTCATATTTGTTATACCTTTTTGACATAGCTGGTAGCATCTTCTTCTGTGACTGGCTCAGCGCTGATGCCGCCACGTCGTCGTGGCAACTGCCCACCTGGCACGGGCAATGGTGACAACTCTCCATCCGCCTCCCCCTCGGAGAGTGCAGCAGCGGCAGCCGCTGCTTTCACTTGTTCCTAATAATTATTAGGTTAAGTGTTTATAAAATATAATTACAGGTTGTAAATTTGTAATATTTTTAACAATTCTATGATCACAATTACTTATTGGTCCAAAATTGCCTCTTTTGGCATGTTTTTATTCTCATTAAAAAAAAATCTTTAATAAATATTTATTTTAGCAATTTCATGATAGCAAGATTGATTTATGGCACGCCATCATGATAATATTGTATGTTCAAGATACATGAAGTTAAAAATAAAATATGAAATAAGCAAATCCAAAGTATGAATAGTTAATAGAGGTACATTTAAAATAAAACAAAAATAATATAAAAAGAGCACTACTTAAATTATTAAGCATTCTAGAAGGGCATTAGAAATAATTGTGATATTTTTATTTACTTAGAAATAATTCATTTATTTTAAAGAGTACATGCGCACATTATGTCTTATTATTAATATTTATGTCAAATGAAATAATTAAATCATTCAGTAAGTCTAATAGAACTTGTAGCTAAAAGCAGTTAATATTTATTGTATTTGTTTTCTCACCCCCATTCCAAAATTAACAGTGTTTATAAATCGATTATTCAACTATGCAATGTATAAGAATTGGAAAGTGAACAGAAATGTAGTGTGTTCACTAAAATCTAGGAGACAAATTACGCAATATCATATTAAATATAGTTTTTAACACATTATTTATAGTTTTGAAGGAAGAACACGATTTGAGAAACTTGCACGATTCTATTTCAGTAGTCAGTCAGCTGTCACGCAGAAAACTGTCCTGTGATGTTTTCGTCCCAAATCAACATATCATATTTTGGCATACAATTTGCACCTAGAATACGTTATAACAAAAGCTGTGTAATTTATTTGCCAGAATTGTTCAATAAATTAAACTCACTCTTTCCAATTTTTGGAAATATTGTCGCAAAAATGTAACAGGGTTTTCAGGTTTATTGAGGCAAAGTTGAACAATACAATCCTTTAACAATATTTGTATATTATGACTTTGAATATAATTTTCACATTGATGTAAACACTGTTCTTCTTCGATTGAGTCCATTTCTTCTTAAAAATTTAAAGTAAGTAAAATTTAAAATGCAGCATACGTTGTTGACAAAATCGCCAAAATCACGACAAATTGTCAAAACATTGGACAAATAATGTCAAATGTCAATATATTACTCTAGTCTATGGACATCAATGAACAAGAAATCAAATGGACCTGGCATAAACACAAAATTTATGAGCTATTAATATCCGGAACAGAAAAATGGCAAACCAAAATGGCAGATTGACGTATACGAATAGTGCTGTAGTGTCTTAGTTTGTATCGATTATTTTTCAAAATTAATTAATGCTCTAAATATTAATGAAATCGCGCTGTTTTATAATAATAGCATATTATAGTTAGGATGCTCAAATATATTTTAAGTAGCTCACTGCACTACATTGTTCATCTAATTAGCTTATTAATTTTATCTATACTTATAATAAAACTGCAGAGAGGTCAATTCTGTACATTGAATATTTTTTCAAAATACATATTGGAGGATGATTGGCGATCGATACTGATGCCAAAAATGCAATTAGTAAAATTTTTGTCTGTCTGTCTGTCTGTCTGTCTGTCTGTATGTGCGCGATAGGAACAAAAACTACTGAAGAGATTTTAACCAAACTTGGTACGATTGTAGCCCATATTCCTGGGCAGGTTATAGGCTATATAACATAACGCTACGATACATAGGAGCCGAGCAGTGACGATAAATTGGAAGCAAGTCGGAGGAATTTCGCGCGCGCGGGCTGCGGACGAACGGTTCATGCGGGGGGCGCGGGGGATCGCTTACACAGTGACGCGAAGCAATAGAATGTGGCACTAAAGTAGATTAGAACTTGAAATAAGTACCTAACTAACAGATTTTTTTTCTGAGAAGAGTGTTTCCACAGTGTCATAATAATATAAAAATTGTATTTTTGAACTTGCTTCACAAATTGAAATAAATTATCATTTATTGTATAAATCAACTTAATTAACTGTATTATTAAAAGAAAGCTTTTCACGATAATCTAAAAAAACGGGCAATTAAGCGGTTTTTGGTAAACTATTTATACCATCACGGTATTAATCCTTATCATTTTTAATACGTTAGTTGGCTTAAGAATTTCATGAAGACTATATTTGCCCTTTATACCTAGCAAGTATAATTAATAGTTTAGGAGATAATATAGCAAAATTAAAATCGTTACGCCGTGATTCGACCGCCGCATCGCGGCGCCGCGCGATACAGGCTGATGCGTGACGTCTTATATCCGAGTCGGGGTGTAGTGTAGGTATCAGATGCTGGTAGGTAGGAATTTTGGCGAAGGTCAACCAAAGGAACTCCACCCCACTGCTGGGTAAAAAATACTATTAAAATGTGCTAACAGGCAGTACCGGTAGTATGAATTTAACCACGCACAGCCGCTAACTGTGCCCCCAGTAATAATCGTGTAAGTACGGCGTATGGCGTATAGATGTCGCTTTGATTTGAAGATATTTGTTTATTTTTATTCTCTGTCGATTGATATGGTCTGGTGTACAAAAAGTTACGTTCTAACGGTTTTCTTTAACCTAATTAATTTCAAAGTAATCTACCAAATAAAACACCAAAAACCGTTAAGATCGAACTGATTCGATTCTCAGTTGTGCCTGCTGGATCCTCGGCGGGGCGTGCCGCTGCGCCCATGTCTAACCGAGAGTTCCGTTTTAAAGACCTTAGTAATTGCAATATAAGTTTAAATTTAATAATACTTCAAAACATTAATGACAAAAACGGTAAATAAGTTTAAAAAATTGAAAATATTTTTATGGTTTCGCAATTTATCCTATGTCGTTTAAATTTGATATGAAGCAACATTTTAATAGTGCATTAAGATGTTGCTTCATATCAAATTTCTATTCCCGGGAAGTACCTTTAAGGTTTTGGTTCCCTTTGGCGTGTCGAAAATTGCGAAAATTAGCGATATAAAGTATAAACGGCTGAATCTTTGGGTAGATGTGGCCAAGATGCCTGTTTCTTTTCACAGCCAGAAGGGACAGTAGAGCTGAGTTTTTAATATGATTTTTAGCTTGATACCTACACGTGTTAAAGTTTTGACACCCAGACAGACAGACGGACATCGAAGTTAAATACTTTACTAAATTAACGTGAAAAATTGTCTGGGTCTATACGGTGCATTCGAATAATATTATCCTAACTTCGAATACCTTTGCTGACTTCTACATATTGTTCGAAGGCCTACTTCTTTTGCCGACCTCCGAAAGGATAGTAATATATTATTATTATACCCTGCATACCAAGAGGCTTGCCGGGTACGTGTCTTGCTGGATCGGGATCAACACTGGGATGCACTGGGAAGTACCTATTAGCGAAAGTTCTCAGCGGTTGCGCCAATAAACTAAAAATATATTTAAAAATACTAAAGTGCCCTAAATCACTTTTCCACGCGTACGAAGTCGCGGGCACAGCTAGTATAATCATATAATCATAATCATTTATTGGAAGATCGCAAGCAGTTACAATGGCAAGCAAAATATAACTATTAGACATCTATTTTAAATTTTCCTTAAAAATAATTAAGGTTCTTTTAATGGTCTGGTAATAAATTATAATTATAAATATTAATAATAATAATTATAAATATTAATGTCATCAAAATATACATTTCTTTTGTAGAGATCATAATATACATTATACCTATAGTAAATAAAGGTAATTCAAGAGGTCAAAATTCAAGGCATAGGACCGAAAAAATGAAGATTTCTCCACCTACAAGAGCCAAGATCTTAAAATTTAAATGAATGAATAAAAAATAATACTAGATTATCGAATAAAATTTATTACAAAAAATACTTTTTTAAAATTAAAATAATTATAAATAGGTACAGATCTAAAATTAGAAAAGATTGATGTTAAGTGTTATTTCTTACTCAGAAATGTTATAATAAATGTAGTAAATGTATGTATACGAATCTCTGTCATTTGATGCTCATGTCAATACTATATTGTAAAATCCTAAAATATTTATGGTGAATCTTAAAAAGGGCATGATGATTTCGAAATTAGTATAAGTTATAACTATAATGATGTTATTTAAGATATATTTGAGGGATTTGCGGAAATTAGTGGGAAGAGGCAAGAGGTTACCAAATAAAGTCCCTCAACCCTCAATCCCTACATCTCAGGTAACAATATTAAACACTTGACCGTTAGTTAAAGTTTACAACCTTGAGAGTGGCAACACCTAGTTTCCATCAAATCTTTTGTCCTTTTCTCTCCTTTTTAACCTTTACCTCTATCTATCTCGCTCGCACATTCCCCACCAGGTAGTGTCGAGCTGAAAATTAAGCTCTGACACCTGCCTCATTGGCGTTAAATTTTCCATCAACAGCGGTTCACTTTCGATATTATAGTCATTATCGAAGTGCTGCCGCAGGATACCCGGTGAGTTCTTATAATTATAACTTTATTGAACCTCTGAAACTCATGGAAAGATTCTAAGCTCTAACGGTTTTTACCGTTTGCATACTATTCATAGAATTTTATATTCTTAAAATATATCCAAGAAATAAGGAATCTTTCTTTGTTTCAGAGAATGTTATACTTATTTTATGTTGTGTCCTTTGTAGTGTCAGGAGTTACTTATTGCAAAGTGAATTAATATATTTCTGTGGATAATTTTGTACTTTTGTCGGTATTATGTGGGTACCTACACAATATTTTGTGTCGTAAGAAAACGTGCTAACGTTTGTAATAGATTTGGTAAAGATAAAAATAACTTTTGCGTTGCAAATTTACAATCGTACTACCCACATTTTATTGATAATTCTTTAAATAAAATTTAAATGTTCACTTATATTTATGAAGGCGAACCTTCTTGCAAGGATCTCAGGATTTTTCTACCATTCCTAATGATTTAACTTTTTAAAAATGAGGGTTATGATCAAATTTCTTTATTAAATATTAATGATTATGAGGTTCTAAATAATTGTGATCTATCTGACAATAACACTAATAATGAGATTAGTACGAATTTTAATTTTGAATTCCAAATTCCAGAAAATTATTATTTTGAAATGCTAAAAAAAAAAATCCTACATTTCAATAAATTATAAAATTTCAATAAAATATAAATTTGATGTCAGTTATGCTGACTTTCAAAATCTTTATAATAATTATTCCCCGGGTTTTACCCAGTCGGAAATTAATGACGAAGTTATGGCTTATGATGGTCAGCGTCGCTTTGCTTAGTGACAAATGTTTTGGTTCTCTTTCCTTCTGTATTTTAAAACAAAAAGAACTGTTCCAAGATAGCATAATATATAAACGTATATCCTGGGCGCGAGATAGTTGTAATACTGTAAACGCTAACGAGTTACATAAAAAAGTTGTTGAGCTATTTAAACAACTGACATTAGTCTTAGAGAAAACAGATGGTGTAAGAAAATTTTTTATACCACTTATTTGCCTCGCAGGCATTAAACAAAAATAATTATCACCCCTCGCAGGGGTTTGATAATAATCATAGAACACACTCTCAGAGTACGTTCCAAAGACAGCCCCCGCAGGGCTCGTCGTATACCCAACCCACGCAGGGTTACTTTTATACCAGACCCACGCAGGGTACATTTGGCACCAATAGGCCTGAAAATAATAGCACACGAGGGTCCTTTCGACCCCGTGAAGTTTCACAAAACAAACACGAGCCTGGTACAGGAATTAGGAGACGTGGTCCCCAGGATTCACAATCGGGGAATAGGCGACGTCGATTCTTACCACTTCGAGGCGGGCCAATTAATTTTTTTTTGCATACCGGTTGAGATATCTAGGTGCACCTCGCACACTTTTAAAAGATATCCGAGGGTACGGCATACCCTTTCAAGCGAGACTCCCTCTCTTATTTCTCAAAAATCAAGGACGTTTGACGACTCTAGAGTCAGAACCCATGTCCGACAGTATATCACAAATGATTCGGAAAAGGAGTTCTGGAGGAGGCTCCTCTTTTTTGGAGCTTTATCTCGACTATGTTTTTAGTCTCTAAAGGAGACGGCACAAACCGATCCAATTTTCAACGTGAAAAATCTAAACTAGTATGTCGCAACTCAGCTATTCAAACTAGTTAATGTTTCGGGTGCCAGGGTTTCTCCAATGAAACGACTGGTTGTGATAAAAATAATTATAATAATAATAAATAATAATATATTGTACAACGGGGCCTCTGCGTGTGGCTTGGGCCCCACGCATGCCTTCCAAAGGTCCGGGATTTAATTGCCCGTGAGCAAGGAAGCTATAGCTATAGCTTTTTTAATTATTATTATTATATCTGTATACACAGACATAATAATAATAACTATCACCCTTCGCAGGGGTTTGATAATAATCATAGAATACACTCTTAGAGTACGTTCCAAAGATAGCCCCCGCAGGGCTCGTCGTATACTCGACCCACACAGGGTTACTTTTATACCAGACCCACGTAGGGTACATTTGGCACCAATAGCTTGGAAACAATAGCACACGAGGGTCCTTTCGACGCCGTGGACCAATGGACCAATTTTCAACCTGCAAAGTCTCAACTGGTATGTCGCAACTCAGCCATTCAAACTAGTTACTTTTTATTATTATTATTTTTTTTAATGGAAAAAGGGGGCAAACGAGCAGGCAGTTCACCTGATGTTAAGTGAATCCTGACGCCCATAAACATCCGCAACTCCAGAGGAACTGCAGGTGCGTTGCCGGCCTTAAAATATTAATGTTTTTAAATTAAAAAGTTAATGTTTCGGGTGCCAGGGTTGAAATATTTATTTGCATATTGACATTTGACAAAATACAAAGTCTACCCTTACGGGTGTACATACAGTGCGTTTAAAACTAAATATAATATAAAGTTTCTCCAACAAAACGACTGGTTCTGCAAAGTAGACCTTTCGCAAGCACACTTCAATGTGCCCATCTGACACAGTCACAGACGTTTTCTTCGGCTAGTGTACAAAGGGAAATTACTGCAAATGGCTTGTCTGCCGTTCGGCCTCAGTACAACTCCGAATATCTTCGCAACACTTTCGAATTGAGTGGCCCAAACTTTAACTGACGAAGGCATCAGAGTCCTAGTATAATTTGGACGATTTTTAGTAGTACACCAAGAGTACCAAACACTCACATGTGCAGGTCGTCCTTGCACGTCTAAAAGTTTTTGGGGTGGCAGATATATTATCAAGTCAGTGATTAATTCCCAAAAGAAATTAGTGTTCCTCGATACCCTTTGGGTCACGTGGTTAAACAAAAATATGCTCCCCAACGGGAAAATAGTTTACTTACGCTTACGTCTCGAGGAAGTTCTACGAGATGTAACTAAAAATCTTTAGAGCTTAATAGACATACTGAATTTTGCGAGCTTCGCAGTTCCATAAGGCAGATTACACTTTCGAGAAACCTTGTCTTACCTCAACAAAGTCCTATGATTGATGTTGTGATATTGCCAACGGAGTTACAAAAGGAGATGAGGTGGTGGTTAGAAAATTGTCATGGGGAATCGATGATTCATTTTCCAACAGCGGAACATTTTCTAACGGTAGACGCATCAGACGTTCCGTGGGGAGCTCTGCTGGGAAAAAAACACATGATTTAGGTAGAAGCCCAACATATTCCGGGCAAATACAACAGTCATGCAGACCATCTTTCTCGTCATCAGCGTCCACCCGAGTGGCATCTGCTTCCTCAGGCTATAGAGAAAATATTTCCAAGGTTCGGGGTTCCTCTGATAGATTTGTTCGCGTCGGAACAGGTAAATGTGGTCATGAATTAGGTATTTGTCACTAGAACAGAAGGACTATGATAGCAACGTTTCACGTTGCCTTCTCACAGGTATGGTACTTTCCCACAGCACGGGTGTTCCCACCACCGTGCATTATTCCGAAAGTCCTGAAACACCAGAACCTTGCACGAGGGATCTATCTCCTCGTAGACCCCTTGAGACAAGCTCAAGAACGCTCGTTCCCAACGGCACTGAAGGCACGAGCAGTATAGCACCACCCTTCATAGTCAAGGATCTCTATCACTGTTGATATTTTGCAGATTTACATATTGTAGAGGGACTGGCTTATAACACGATTAATCTTCGTAAGTCTGTGGTAGCCACTTTAACTAACCCTGATAATGCCAGTAATTTGAGTTCAGACGTGTAAGTATGTCATGTCTTAAAAGCTATAGCTTTACAAAACCTGTAAGGAAAAGTATTTGGGATCTTGATATTTTAATTACATACTTGCGCATTATAACTGTGAACGAGGCTAGTATATTTGCTTCTTCTCGACATACAGCAACTCCTATAATACTTTGCTCTGCCCGCAGGGTCCATGAACTTTATTAGCCACAGATACAAAACATTATGTTGAATAAGCCAATTCTTTGGTTTTATGGCCTGTTTTTATACCTAAAACCGACACTGCCACGTACAGGCAGTCTGGATGGGGTTTTATTGCAATAATGAGAATAAAAAACCTTGATCCAGTATTTTGGGTAAAGCTGGAGCACGCCAAAGGCGGCCTCTCCATACTCTTATCAGTCCACTACTGTCTAAACTAACTGTCCACTAGACTGCATCCGGTCGGGGGGTCAAAAACGACATTTACACGTTTTTACCGTATATCTGATGTTAATAATAGCGGTTTTATACGCTTGTTTAACCCGGCTTAATTATACTGTTATAAAGTTTCAATTTCACAATGACCTTTGCATTAGGTTAGCCATAATTAAGCTACATACCTTTTGCCTTCAACTTATGAACTATATTGAATTACTTTACTAATTGTAAAAATTGTCTAATCATATTTTGTGAAATCAAGATATTTATTTACTGTAACTAATAATTCCATAAATATTTTATTATGAAAGTAACCAAGTTTGGTTTGTACATTATAACAATTATAATCTCTTTATAATTAAGTTCAAAAATTATATTAATATTAGTAACACTACTGCACTGATATTTATTTTTTATTTCATTTTATTTGTACAGTAACTTATGCCTATGATGGCTACATTTTAGGATGTTGTAATAAATGAGTTACAATTAAATGATAGTAATATGTATTATAAAAATTGTATTATATTCTCGCTCAATAGGTTGATATTGATAATCTAAAATGCCAGTTGTTTCAACACAGCATTCTATTTTAATTTATACTGAATATTCTTAAACTTTCAGTTTGTATGCATTACATTATAATGTCAAAATCACATTGGCGTCCTTATACAGATTTAATTTACCCACCAGGCGATAACAAACACGTCTCAAGGTTGTAAACTTTAACTAACGGTCAAGTGTTTGATAGAAGTGTTTTACCTGAAATAAAACACATATTAAATACTTACCTTAGTTAAAGTTTACAAATTTAAATTCTGCCTGGCAGTTCCTCTCGACTCAATGAGGCAGGTGTCAGAGCTTAATTTTCAGCTCGACACTACCTGGTGGGGAATGTGCGAGCGAGATAGATAGAGGTAAAGGTTAAAAAGGAGAGAAAAGGACAAAAGATTTGATGGAAACTAGGTGTTGCCACTCTCAAGGTTGTAAACTTTAACTAAGGTAAGTATTTAATATGTGTTTTATTTCAGGTAAAACACTTCTATTATTTAATTACCTACTTAAAACAAAAGAAAAATTACATGTTAGTATTATAAAAATAATTTCCATCGTGCTTACCTTTAGACAACGAGGTGCCAACGAGTTATCACATAATTTCTTTATATTTAGTGTTTTGTTAAAATGACTTTCATCAAAATTTTCATATTTGTGTCAAATAAATAATTTTTGTATTTGTGTTAATATTTTCTTTTCCAATGATGTCCAGCCACTTTTTTCCTTTGATTTGACTTGTTCGTAATCTAAAATGAATTATTGGATTATTATCTACATTTAGATTAAAATCGATTTTGACGCACATCACTAGGATAATATCTAACTAAATTATTTTTATATGAAAATTTCAGTTAAAAGACTCATTATTTAACACATAAAATAATCTTTCGCATTCCACCAAAGCTTTGAGAAAAACTAAAATAAATATAATAAATAAGATATTTTGTAACAAATTTATTACATACCGGTGTAATGAGATGTTTTCTTTATTTTTGGCACTTTTAGAAATACATCCGATTATATTGCACCTTATCATTGTCTCTTCACTATTATTTATCTAAAAACGAATAAACTACTAATAAAAAACTTTTATTTCAAAAAATATATTATCAACACACGAGTTTGACACTTGTACTTGCGAAAACAATAGGTACACTAAAATGATGGCCTGGAAAAAACTTGCCCTGAAAGGTGATTAATCCTATTTCTATGGTTTTTTAACAATCACAGACATAGATGAAGAAGGAATAGTACATTCTAAGATCACAGACGTCACAGACCATAGATTTAACTATTCCATAGATATTTTTTACAACCGGCATGCCGCGGGCTTTGGCAAGAACAATGAACAATAGAGTATAGATCTAGAAAATAGACTACAGAACACAGATTTTGCTTGAATTTTGCGTCTTTAATGCTTTTTGTCAAAAATGGAAGCCGCCAGTGTGGAAACCGGCGATAAAAATCATCTAAATAATGTTTTATCCGGCGAAGAAATTGCCACCATACCCAGCACAATCGCAAATAAGATTAACGGATATATTGATCAGAAATTTGAGGAATATTTAACTTCCAAAGCATTGCACGAGAGTAGTAAATCACAAATTGGTAAGTACCGGCACCCAATGTATTAAAATTAGTTTTTCTAAAACATTCGAGTTACAAGTAATGATTTAAAATATGAAAAGTCATGGACCTTTAATTCTAATTTATTATTGAATTCTTACTTTTCGATATTTCTAACTAAAATGTAAAATGATTAAGGGTCTTTTGTTTTAGATCATTGTAGGTATGTTTAATTTTCTTAGTTTTGTCAGTTGATACAAACATTTATTCACTCATCTGTGTCTGTATTTTTTTACCTGTAGAATTACCCCCTTTATATTAAAAATAACAGTAAATACCTATGCACATTTTATACCTCCGTTTAACCTACATTACTTTATTATTTTACATTACTTTACAACTTTATGTATCTTCCACTTTTTTATTACTTTGATAAATTTAAATTCTGTAAAGTTTAAATATAAGTAATAACCATGTTCTTAAGAACACTATTTAATTCCCTTCACATTTAAAAGTATTGGAAACCGGGGGTATGGCAGTTCCCCCACCAAGCTTAGAACATTTACATGTTTTTGTTCACATATCAGCGCTTCCTCCATAGTATTTTATAGTACACTGTTCTCTATCATATTATTGGGTGCTGGGTGTTAATTATAGACTATATTATTATGTGTTTGGTTACTGTAAACAACTGATTCTCAAAGTAGGTACCCCTGATACAATTTATTTTCCTGATTAAATAATGTTGGCTTCGACTTTAAGTATAGGTAGATAATTTTTTTTGTGCTTTCTACTTAACTTATTTGACTCTTTTTGTATACAACACCTTTGATTATTATTATTTACTAGCTAACCCCTGCTCACTGTGTTAAGCATATACTTACATAGTTTTACACAACCCAGAACTCTCAATGTGGAAGCCAAAATATTAATGCAAACAATCCAACTTATATAGATGCGGTATTTATATAGCATTTTATATATTTTTATTTTCCATTTGTAAACAATGTTGTTACCATGACAAATGTATCATAATATATTATAACAATGGAAAAGATTGAGTCCAGGTTCAAAGCCTGGTGACTATTACATATATTTTCTTCCTTTTTAATTTTTTTTAAAATATTATATAGGTATAGCCTATGTTCAGAGGTGATAGTGTAGCTTTAGAACGGCAAAAGAATTTTTCATATTGGTTTAGTGGTTTCAGATATCCTATTCAATACAAACAAACAAACAATCAAATGTTTCCTATTTATATTATTAGGTCCTTACATATGAAATTGGCGTTTTGTATGGGAGGAACATAAAGGCGATTTTTTCATATTAAAATATATTTTATTAATCAAAGTATGTACCATTGCTACCTATACACTTTTGCCATCTTATAGGTACTTCATTGATCCCTTTACTAAAAAAACCATTCGGACGGGAATCAATGAAATCTTTGAAAGCGGTATGGACTGCCTCATCGCAATTGAATTTTTTTTTATGCAAGAAGTTATCCAAATTTCGAAAAAAATGGTAATCTGTTGGAGCAAGGGCCGGAGAGTACGGTGGATGTCTTAGACATTCCAATTGAAGCTCCTCTAATTTGGTAGCTGTCTGTTGGGCAGTGTGTGGTCTAGCGTTGTCTTGAAGCAGCAGTGGCGTAGAGCGATTGACAAGTCTCGGTTGTTTAACGGCGAGCTTTTCCATCATGGTTTGCAGTTGCTGACAATAGACATCAGCCGTAATCATCTGACCAGATTTAAGAAAGCTATAGTGTACGACACCGGCACTAGTCCACCAAACGCTTACAAGTAACTTGTTTGAGTCAATTTTCGCTTGGGGCAAGACTTTGCTGGTTCACCAGGGTTCAGCCATTGCGATGAGCGTTTACGATTATCGTACAGGATCCACTTTTCATCACACGTAATGATCCGATTTAAAATTCCTTCATTATTGTGCCAGTTGAGCAATGTAACGCAGCAGTCGACGCGCGTTTGACGGTTTGCCTTTCAAGCTTTTTTACGTTCCCAATTTGATTCAAGTGGATTAAAACGGTTTTGTCACTAACACCGCAGCCTATAGCTAACTCTGATGTGGTTTGCGATGGATCTGCTTCCACGATAGCCTCCAATTCATCATTATCGACCTTGGTCTCCGGTCGTCCACGGGGCTTGTTCTGCAGGTCGAAATTTCGAGAACGAAAGCGTTGAAACCAAAAACCCACCGTGTTTTCTTTTGCGATACCACCCCCATACATATCATTAATCCTTCGAGCCGTTTCTGCAGCACTGGGCGGCGATTCTCGCTATTAGAACATTTTCCGCATGACATTTGTTTATGATTTTTTCCATTCTACCGAAACGTTCGAGCGGTTTATAAAACACGTAATGCGCATGGTTCTCAGGCAGTGGAAAAAAGTTCATATTCGAATAAAACATCGAAATTCGGAAATTTTAAGAACGATGAGCACTTGTGTATTCTCAGATCTTCACAGTCGAAGTAAATCGTGTAAAAGTCCCCGATATCCAACTAGTGGTAAGGACCGGTCGATGTCCGCATCCACATGTACAAATAAATAATTTGTCAGTTTATGTATGTATGTAATATGTATGTATGTATGTATGTATGTATGTGTGTATGTATGTATGTATGTATGTATGTATGTATGTGTGTGTGTATGTATGTATGTATGTATGTATGTATGTATGTATGTATGTATGTATGTATGTATGTATGTATGTATGTATGTATGTATGTATGTGTGTATGTATGTATAATGTATGTATGTATGTACTATGTATGTATGTATGTATGTAAAATAAAGTTTATTTCAGAGTAGTGTTAGTAGATATGTCTCATATTTTCCGTTTCTATTGCGCGTATCAGTAAAACTTTTTCATCAATACACAGTGATTTTCTTTTACTAGCCACGCTTACCGTTTGAAAGTTTGTGACCAACTAAGAATATGTTAACGTTAGATAATCCATGACTCCTACTCATTAGTAATGGTCAAAAACAGTCAACACGTGCAAGCAATCCCAATTTGTAAACAAAAGAACGAATTTCTTAGAAAGTTCACTATGCATGATGCCGACAGTCAAGTTTATTGCGGGCTATTATCATAAAGCGACAAAAGAACGTACCTACACAGCTGACAGTTTTTACTAATTTTAGCAACTTATTATGTAGTTTTTATTACTCAATTGTTGTCATTATTGAGAGTGGGTGTAATATTTAAAAAACGATTTTAGATTTTCAAAATTAAACTTAAAAAATTATATTCTAAAAATTTAATTAAGATAATGAAATTCATATAGTCTCGGACCTTGCTAAAGATGGCCCCGCGCGAGTTTCTTACGCCGGCGCCGGTTCTTCTCGCCGGGCTAGTTTCCGAACCGGTGGTAGGCATCATGTAGGACAATTCTATATGTGTTATTTAATAATCTTTATGGAAATAAAAAGTTTTAAATTTAGATTTTTTTGTATTTTGACCAGTAGTTTAGCTGCTGCGAGGGATGCATACCTACATACATACATAGACTGCCAAAATCATGTACCCTTCCTTTTGACTTCGCCGAAGTCGGGTAAAAATTATTTTAACTATCTATGATTGACGAAATACGCAATTGATACGTTTATAATACCTACATAATATTATACTTACCCATATAAAATATTAATATTTCGGACAATATTTACAAGAAAATCACTTTATGTCTTTGAAGTTTCCCATAGCGTTTTTTTAACGCTAAGTTTTTTTAAAGTTAAGTAAGAAAAGTGCACCACCAATTTGATAACCTACCAGCCGCCATAATAGGTATGTATGAAGTTGTCCGTTCTACTACCGAAAAGTTCGAACGATTCATGAAACACGTATTCTGGGGTACCAATAGAACAATTACCAATCGAACTGTCGAAGTGAAGCTTACATCAAAGACAATATAATCACTACGTTTCCTTACATCTTCTATAATATAATGGATCGCAAAATATGTTGGTAAGCGCATAACACAAGAACGACTAAACCGATTCGGCGAAACGGTTTGTATGCTCAACGAAGTGGGCACGGGTCAGCTAGTATTTATATAATTTATTAATGTGTATTTAATAGTTAATATATTTACGTCTACAATAAAAATAATTAATTATTATTATAATAATCAATAATTATTGACGCTTTAAAAGTCAACGATATTGTACCTAAACGCACCACCAAAACAATTAAAATACGAAACATTTAGTCAAGTAAAATAATAAAAACACGTTACTTCATCGACCTGCAAAACGCAACTAACAAGTTCTAACAAGTACAAAATAAGCCGTTTAAAATATAACAACTTATAAAAGTAATATGCAATAATAAAGAATTTTTACTCTTATTACCCTCTAACAAGAACGATTTTTCTTAGCAGCGAAATATGCGTAAGCATATTGTACAAAATGAACTCTTATCACTTAAAAATGTACAAAGAATTTTCACACTTATGCCGGAAGCCTAAGAACGAGTATTCTTTGCTCATTCCACACTTATGATTAAATAAGTAATAAACGGATTTTTTTCAGTGTGTTCTGAGAATACACCAAGTGTGCATCGTTCTTAAAATTTCCGAATGTCGACGTTTTATTCGAGTATGAACGTTTTTCCACTGCCCGAGAATCGCCGCCCTGGTGCCACGGTGGAACTCGTAAATAATGCGATATTTTAAGTTTTCCATTTTATGAAATGAGTGGCGCAGAAAAAAAAGCAAAAGAGAAAAAAACAATTGAATTTCAAAACACAAATGCATGAGTAAATAGCTGTTTAAATTTGAATTTGGAATTCCTAACCAAAGAGGATATATTTAAGATCAAAGTGGCCAGTACGACAAAACGCCAATTTCATGTGTAAGGACCTAATATTAGTATAGAAAAAAGAATTACCTGTGTTTATAATTATAAATTGTGGTTGGATTTTATTTATGATTTTGGTCATAAATGGTACAACAAAAATTTTGCTATAGATTATATTAAATAGTAAAAAAAGTACCACAGTATGACAAACTAACCTAATTAAGTATAAATATGATTTTTTTGGCCATACAAAGAAATAAGTATAAAAATATACATTATACAACTTCACATCTTCGATATTTTTACAAATATGTATAACAACAAATATGTCTAATACTAATAAATGACAAGACACAAAAAACATAATTATTTTTACTCTTTTTGCTCAATATCAGTAAAGATAAGAAATATTTACAAAATACTTAATTATAAAAAAATAAAATATTTTGGTGTGGGCTCTCTTACAACAAACATAATATTTTGCCCATTTATGTGGAACCCTTTGTGAGTCTCACTTGGCTAGTTTATTTTCGCAATATGTACCTAAGGGTGGGCACACACTTGTGTCACAATAAGTCTCTCTTTAAGAAAAAAAAATAATTAGTAATAATTTTTTAGGTGATAAAATTGCGACATCAGAAGCTAATATTATTGAACTTAAAAGTCAATATGAAGAAACCGCAAAAAAATTACTGGTTGCAGAAGAGACTATTTCCGATTTTGAAAAACAGGTTGGAAAATTCAACACTGAATTGGAAAGGGCCCGTGATAAAATAAGTAGATTAGAAAGCGAAGTTATAACACTCAAGAGTGCCAGGGATGCAGCAATTGATGAAAGGAATGACTTAACACGCATTTTAGAAAGAAGAGACAAAGAAATCGAAAGATTAACATCTAATGAATCATCAATTTCCCAACAGTTACGGGCTGCTATTGATGCTAAATGCGAAGCTCTTGCATTAAATGACGAAATTCAAAGTAAAGAACTATCTCTTCAGTACAGAGAAAAACGATTGGATCAAGAAAGAGTTCTTTTGAATTCCCAAATAGCTGGCTTAACTGAAGAAGTTAACAGACTAACCACAGAACTGCAAACCGTGAGACTAAATAATACTAGTAGGTTGGTTGGTTTGGAAACACAGTTAGCTGAGAAAATTGAAGAATTAAATGCTGGAAATGACACAATTGCACAATTAAATGATATCAAGAAAAATCTTAACAACAGAGCTGAAAATTTAACGCAGCGGTTACTGGAGCAAAGAGAAGTTGAAAATAAAATGTCTGAAAACTATAAAAAAGAATTGGATGCTAAAACAAAACTTGCAGATTTGTTTAAAACTATGCATGATGATGCTGAGGCTAAAACAACAGAGTTGTCGGAAGGAATTACTGAGTTACAGAAACTTCTCAATGAGGCCACAGAGAAATACGGAGAATTGGAAACTAAATATAAACAAGCTGAACAAGATCAAGAAGAACTTTTGGAAAAGAAGAATGAAATCATTTCTTCCTTGAAGAATGAGTTGGAACATGCAAACGATTTATTAAAAGCAGCCACACAGCAAAACTTAGATATGGCACTTGGGGATTTAGCACCATCAGCTGCTACAGCTAGTAAACTTTTGAAATCTGGCATGTCCCTTACACAGATTTACTCCCAATTAGTCAAAGTAACTGATGAGCTAAGTCAAGAAAAAGAGGAAAACAGAAGGCTTAACATTACAATAAATAAAATTGTCCAGGAGCTTGAAGAAAAGGTTCCACTACTACAGAAACAAAAATCAGAATATGTTGAAGCAATGGAGAGTAATGCTGCTTTAACTCAACAAATTGATTCTTTAGTTATCGAATGTAACAGGCTCAGAGATGACTACAATGAATCTTCTAAGATTGCAAATCACTTCACTAGAGAAAACTCACGACTCAAAGGGGAACTTGCAGATTTAGGAAGACAAGTTTGCTTTTTACTAAAAGAGATTGAACACAATCGAGGTGCGCTTGTTAATGGTGACCATGATGCATCTCACGCAAATACATCAGCATCTGACACAAGTTCTTCAAGAATTATATCAAAAACATTAGTTACCTTTAGTGACATACAAGAATTACAGTCTAATAATCAAAAGCTTCTAAGAATGATTCGTGAGTTAACAGATAAACAGGAAGAATTAGAACGACACAAAGAGCAGTTTGAAAGTGGAGAAATGGAATCTAAAATAGAAGGATTAAAACAAAGAGTAACTGAACTCACTGAAGCCCAAGAAAGGCAAACTAAAATGGTAAATGGACTTATTAGACAACGTGACATGTTTAAAAAATTGTACCATGACTTAATGAAAGGAAAACGTCACGAAATGTCCTCTGTTTTAGATCCATCTGAATTAGATAAAAGTGAATCAATGCAAATGGATGTTACACCTGAAAGATCTTTTAAACAAACTACTGTTGAAGCATCCGCTTTTGAAATTAAGTACAAAGAAACAGAAAAGCAGCTTGATCTTTTAAGAGAAGAATATAAAACGTACAAAGAGGAAAAAATAACTAATGAACGAATGTTATTTGACCAAATAGATAATATGAGACAAGAAATTAGTAAACTAACAGCTGCTAATAGTAAATGTGCTTCTACATCAGAATATAATAATGAGAGATTAAAAATATTGCAAACCAATATTAATACATACAAAAAGCAAATTTCATCTTTAGAAGACAAAAATAAAGCATACAGCTCAACAATTGCTAAACATGAAGTATCTTTGCAACATCTCCGAGATGAAGTACTCAATTCTCAGGGTAAGCTTGCTGCTGCTGAAATCCAAGTTGAAAATTTGAAACTTGAAAATAAATTACTTAAAGATACAGAGTTACGTTTGCAAACAGAAAAAGAAATTGTTAATCGTGAGCGACAGGGACAATCCATTCTTTTGCAAAATCTGGAATTAATAAAGGCCAGCTTAGAGCGCGTTGAAGCAGAAAATAAAGCTAAATTGGAATCAAGATTAGATGAAGCGACCCGTGAATGTTCAGCTTTACGACGAAGGCTCCAAGAAGAACAAGATCGATTCCGAGAATTAGCGTCACACCTAGAAAGACAAACAGATGCTGCAAAATCTCGTATGCAAGAAGAAAAAGACGCTGCTGATGTAATGAGAAAAGAAATTCAACAACTCAGAGATGATCTTATAGAGAAAAATAAAAATAATGAAGAACTAGCTAAAAAACTAAAAATGTCGCTTGCTCCATGTTCTGACCAATCACTTGATGCCATTAAAAAGATTAAAGAACTTGAAATAAAACTGACTGATAAAAATAATGAAATTAAATCACTTCTTGAACAGTTGGCTACTGCTAAAGAGCATATTAAGCAGTATTGTGATATATCTGAAGGGGCTGAAAAGGAGTTAAAGATATTGCATAAGGAATATGAAGATTATAAATCTGAGACAGAAGCCAAATTATCTGAAAACGCTCAAAAATTGAAACAACTTGAAGATAAATGCTCTGAATTAGAAGCTGAAATATCTTTGCAGTCTAATGGTGATTCGTCAAATATTAGCAGTGCCACTAATAATGAACTTGTTAGAGTAAAAGAAGAATTAAGTAATGCATTGGCAAACTTTGATGCATGTCGAGAAGATCTTGACGCTGCACGCTCTGAGATAGCTAATCTGTCTGAAGCTGTACAAAAGGCAGAAGAGAAATACACCCACGAAATGATACTACATTCAACAGATATACAGACTCTATCGCAAGTTAAAGAAGATTTATTGCGGGCTCAGAATCAGCTTAATGAAATGGTAGCTATGAAAAACAGTACGTTAGAGAAACTAGAAACGGAAAAATTGGCCTGGAGTGACAGAGAAAAAATATTATCAAAAGAAAATGAGCAACTTGCAGAGAGACTAAGAGATCTAAATTCCCAAAACTCTTTATTACATGATCAAATTCAAGCATTAGGTACTCAGTTATCTGTAAGTCATGCATCCAGATCGCAATCGGAAAGCATGATTGTTAACGAGTCTGCTAATGATTCTAGCATTAATGTTTCTGTTAGTGAAGAAGATGGTAAATCGTCTGAACAATTATTCCAAATAGTTAAATTCCTTAGAAAAGAAAAGGACATCGCAATGGCGAAATTTGATATTTTACAAGCTGAGACAATGAGACTTCGATCCCAGCTTGAAATAACAGAAAAACAACTCGACGATTGCAAATTAACATTAGCCTCTGAGAGAGAAAAATCTGAAGTAAATATAGTAACCGTTAACAGACAATCTGATATTCTAAGAAAAGTAGAAACTTTAAATGCTTTGACTGATAGTAATAGAATTTTACGAGAAGAGAGGGATACCCTAACCACACGCGTTGATGAATTAACAAACCTTGTAAGATGTTTAGAAGAACAACTTACTCCGCTTCAGGAAAAAATAAGTGACTATTCATCTAAAAATGAAACTTTACAGTCAGAGAATACCTCGTTAAAGGCAGATTGCGCTAGATGGAGGACAAGGGTTAATGCATTGGTGGAACGAGCTAATAAAACTAGCCCAGAAGATTGGAAGCGTCTACAAAACGAACGGGAAACGTTGGCCAAAATGCTAACTAATGAAAAGGAGTCCGTTAAAAAGATTAATAACGAGTTAAGCCTAACCAAAATAGACAAAAGTAAGATAGAGGAACAATACACATCATTGTCACGACAGCAAAACAATTTAATAGAAGAAAATAAGAAGTTAAATGAAGAACTTCATACATTAAAGGAGGACATGGCTAGGTTAACAGAAGAGTTAACAAGAATTAAATCGGAACACAATACCCTATCAGAACTTCACAACAAACTATCAGAAGAACTTTCTAGTAAGGATGCTTCCTTAACTGATATTAGAAACAAGGAATTACAAATTCGGAAAATTGCCAAAAAGTACAAAGGGCAATATGAAGAGCTCGTTAAAACTGTGGAAGAAGATAAAAAGAAAACTGAAGGTGATGCAGCTGCTGGTGCAGCTTTGATCGAAAGCACAAAGAAAGTTGAAGAACAACTGAATGAAATTAAAACACAGTTAGAAGCAGAAAAAAGCAATAATGATAAACTCAAACAGGAACTGGAAACATTACGAACTGCTAACACTGATAAAGAGGAAAAAGCGAAACAAGTACTCAAACAGGCTAAAAGTAAAATAGTTCAACTGACAGAATTGAAAAATAACCTAAGCAGAGAATTAGACGAGTCGCGAAATAAAATTGATTCTATAGAACAGGCAACTCGGGGAGAGCAAGATGTGAGGTTAGCACTTATAAAATCACAATATGAAGGACGGTTATCACGGTTAGAGAAGGAACGAGGAGAAGCGCAAGCCGAAAAAAGCAGAGAAGTTGAGACACTCCTACAAAAAGTGAACATGCTGCAAAGACAATTAGCCAATCAAACTTCGGGTTCCAAACAGCAAACAACTACAGAAAAGACTACAACGGATCCTCCTACTGCTAACATCAAGCCAATGGCCGGTAAGTAGTTTATTTCATTAAAAGTGTGATGAATTTTACGGACTCAAAATTAATAATTATCAGGCAATATCCGACTGGCAGTATTTCTTATGAAATGAGACTAGCAAACGGCTGACGAGTCTCATTACGGTAGACGGTAATTGATGTCCTGGATATAACTGTATGGATCTTACAGTTATATCTAGGATCAACAGGATATGGATCAACCTCCACCCTCAGTACACCAACTCATTCGAAATACAAATCGAGAATTATTGATGAAAGACAAGGTTATTGATGTGTATATTCATATAAATATCGCTCAAACTTTACATTATAGTTTGGGCGATTTGAAGGCGTCGCTTCTGCTCATAGCTGTGCAGAACCTTTAAGCCTCTCACAAAGTATTTCATGGATGGATGAAGCCCATACTCGCCACACTTGACAGGTTGGCGACCACTGTTTTAAAATAATATCCGCGGAAACGCTGCTGCCTTTTTCCGGATATATTATGTTCTCTCTGTCGTCTTTATGACATCCACGGGAAAGCCGTTTGATGGGGTATTCTTATTTACCTTCTACCCCTATAAATTTATTAAGGCGTAGCGCAGCAGAGCGTGTCGGCCAGCCGGCGCGGGGGCGAGACGCCGCTGGCCTCCATCCGGCCGATGGCGCAGGTGGGGCCGACGGCGCCACACGACGCGCACAGCACCGAGTACATGCCGGCGTCGTCCTCGCGGCCGCTGCCGCGTGCGCTCGCCGCCGCCGCCTCCGCCGCGCCGCCGGAGTCTACACAGGTTATTGGCCCGTTTTATGATTGAACTAAACATATTGATTGGCCTTCTTGTTCGAAGATTTATGGTCTAGGATTAAGATATCCGGGTTACCACATTTGAACCCACTTTGATGATGCAAGCTAAAAAAAAAGAATCGCACAAATCGAATTCAACAAAAATCTAAGGTTAACTTAGAGTAAACGGTGTACATACATAAAAAACAGGGTGAATTGAGAACCCTCTCCTTTTTTTGGAAGTCGGTTTAAAATACGTCATTTTGACACTGCTGACTGTAGAACAATATAGTCTATGGATTCATAGTCGCAAACACTTAGATCATAATTATAGCATGGATTAAATTAATTAATTTACGTCACTCTCACGTCATACAATTAATTGTTATTTTTGCATAGGATATGGATACAAGTGAAGCTGGAATGGGTAGCTCTGGCACCAGTGACAGCACCGCACAATCCTCATCACACTCGCAGCCGCCGCAGCAGGTATACTTCGTTCTGATTCGATGTGAATTTAATGTGTACGTCGTCGTTTCAGCCTTTTATCGTCCACTGCTGGACATAGGCCTCTCCAATACATTTCCAGTGCGACCGGTCCATTGCCACCTGCATCCAACGTGACCCGGCAGTTTTCACCAGGTCGTCGGTCCATCTGGTAGGTGGCCGTCCCACACTGCGCTTGCCAGTACGTGGCCTCCACTCTAGGATCTTTTTGCCCCATCGACCGTCCAATCTTCGAGCTATGTGGCCGGCCCATTGCCACTTCAGCTGACTGATCCTACGGGCAATGTCAGCAACCTTAGTTCTTCTACGGATCTCCTCATTCCTGATTCGATCACGTAGAGAAATACCGAGCATTGCCCTCTCCATAGCTCGCTGAGTGACATTGAGCCTTTTGAAAAGATCCTTCGTGAAGCACCACGTCTCAGAACCGTAAGTCATCACTGGTAACACACATTGGTTGTATACCTTTGTCTTAAGGCACTGAGGTATTTTGGATGAGAAGACGATGTGTAATTTACCGAACGCTGCCCAGCCGAGCTGGATCCGTCTACTGACCTCTCTCTTAAAGTTGGACCTACCTAATCGGACAGCCTGCCCTAGGTATATATATTCGTCAACAACTTCAAGAGTAGAGCTCCCAACAGTTAGTGCGGTGGGTGCAACATGGACATTGTGCATAATCTTTGTTTTGTCCATGTTCATTTTAAGACCCACTTGTTGAGAAACTCTATTGAGGCCACCGAGCATGCACCCCAAATCTTCCAGCGATTCTGCCATGACTACTAAGTCGTCGGCAAATCGAAGGTGAGTGATGTATTCGCCATTGATGTTGATGCCAAGTCCTTGCCATTCCAGGACTTGGCATGTGTACAATCAATTGAAATTCGACCAATTCAATGTGACATTGTATTTCTTCATGATCAATTTATGTAACATACTGAGCTTTGTTTACATTTGTATTATATTGAATCGGAATTGAGTATACCATAATAACATAACATCTATGGACGCTTCACGCCACGTCTATGGGGCCCCGTTATAAGTATCCGAAGAGCTTGTGTACCAAACAAATGAAACCTATTTTTACTACACACATATGACTCAGGAACACAGATTTTTACCCGCGACCTTCTGCTTGAGCACCGATGCACTCATGTTTTAGTGGTATATCTTACGTACGTGCGTAGTTATGTATTAATTGATATACCTTCGTACTAACTGACAAATATTATACTTAAAAAACGTCTAAAAGTATTCAAAGTTAATTTCAAGGAGTTCCTTTGATTTTTCATCCGTCACCAGATCTGTCAATAAAATTGGTGACAACTGACAATAGAACCAACTTATTTTGAAATATGTTCACTAACGGCGAAGTCATCGCGAAACATAAAACCAAATAATGTAGACTTCCTCATTCTTGGAAGTCGGTTATAACTTTAATAGAACAACGCTGAATATCGAATACACGGTATCAATTTAAATACTCAACACTCGTGTGTACGATTTTCGGCCGTATTTTACGATCGCAGTTTTATTATTACAAGCGCTGTTTTTTTTTACCCTAGAGATGCGGATGCATATAGTTCGAGCCGATTTAGTACATAACATAAACTTGACAAGCGAATTGATCACTGATTAGTTAATTTGTCTTTCAGAATAGTGTTTAGCGGCGAGTACATTTTACTAGTTGAAAAAATATTAGTTGTTTGAATAATAATCTTTGAATGTTCAGGCCGTGGCACTAGTGATGCCCCGCATCGAGCAGCCTAGCGGTAACAGCGCCCCGCCTGCCGCCAGCTCTGCACAGCCGCAGCCCGCGCCCGCCGCCCAGCCGCCCGCGCCGCCAGCCACGCCCGGTAAATATTATGTTGGGGATTCTGCTTCAATGAAAGAGTGTGGACTGTATTATAGGTATATTGTCGGTAAAAATAGTACGTGTGGTTGTCGAGGAGTTCCGTGAAGCAGTGACGGTCGTGGTGGTGTGGCGGCCCGGCCGTCGCTCGCTGTCCGCTGCAGTCCGGTCCCCGCTCCCCGCGCGCCCCGCTAGTGCCGGGTGCTCCGCGCTGTGTTGCCGCGCTAATAGGCGCGTGTGTGTGGTCGCGCTAAATGCGCGAACAATTATAATATCCTTACACTTTATAAAACAAAGTTCTCCACCGCGTCTGTATAACTGTGGCTGTCGCGTGAACTCAACTACTTCACCGGTCTTCATGATGTCTTCACCATTGGATAGAGTGGTTCTCGAGGAAAGGAGGATTTAGTGTATTAATTGGGCTCGGTAGCTGTCAGTGCGTCAAGACACGAAGTTCGTCGGGACAGCTAGCGACGAATATGCAGCTTTATGATTATTTATATATATTAATATTATGTGCAGCTAAAACTTTTGGTACAATTTTACGAGAATTGTGCGATACAGAAATAGGTGTATGAAATTTGGCACATTCGAAGTTTATGTGAAAAACATTGGCAGAATGCTAATATATATAAGGTATTATTTTATATATTAGCATTCCGTAACTACCTAAAATTTATGAAAATAATCACCACCACTTACACAGGTTTTACATTTTTTTCCACATTTTTTTTCTTTTATTTTTTATAAACAATTTTTATGTAATATTTTTAATATAAGAGTCAAAAGAACCATAAAAATTAAAACTTATTATTTAAATTATGAAGGTAGAATTTCGACTATAGGGTGACCTCAGTAGTTATAATAATACAGTTCTCGGGCTTAAAACTACTTCGACGTTTTAGGCACTGTAGAGACGTTGCCAGATTAAGAAAACGCGTATTCTGTCTGTCAAAAGAAAGAGATGGTGCTCTACAAACTGTGTATCTTATTTTAAAAATCTAAACTAGTATAAGTGTAGTCTAAACATGTAAGATTAATTCTCATTCTTACTCGTTAGAGCTATTTTCGGAGCAATTACTACTATTGTTATAGGTGCCGGTGCAACGGCGTCGCCGTCAGGCAGCCAATCAGGTGTGAGCACGTCGCACGCGGCGCCGCTTGTCAGCACGTCGCAGACCCCGCCCGGCGTCAGCACGTCGCACACTACCGGCGTGACTACGACGCACACGGCGCCCGGCGTGAGCACGTCGCACACGGCGGCCGGCGTCAGCACTTCGGCTGCGGCAGCCGGTCCTGGCGTTAGCACGTCGCAGGTACTAACTTTTCCTGTCCGTGGGGTGCCGGAGTAAGCAATATTTATAAATATGATCATGATTTAGCATCCCCATTAACCATCTCTCCCGTGGGTGTCGTAAAAAGCGACAGAGGGCATACAATATATCCGGAAATGGGCAGCAGTTTTTCCGCGGACATTGTTATTATCTTGACTGCGCCCATCAACCCTCTGAAATAATTTAGGGGAGGACTTATGTGTAGACGTCACGGCTGAAACTATGACTACGAGGTACATTTTTTTATTAGTTTACTTATCAACGTACAATCCAAATTTCAACAGTTAATATCTGGCTGCGTTTAACGTTCTTCAATTGAGACAAATAAGCCACTATTGGGTAAAGGGTCCGACACTCGCCCACTTGTTCATTTATTGTTTTTTTTTTTTTTGCTTTACTGTGTACAAATAATATACATAATTTGATTGCGGACACAGGGTGCAGTGGGTCCCGGCGTGAGCACGTCGCAGGGAGCGATCGGCCCCGGTGTTAGTACGTCGGCGGCGGCGCCCGGCGTCAGCACGTCGCACCCGCCGCCCGGCGACGCGCGCCCACAGAAGCGGCGCTTGCAGTCGCGGCCTGTCACCGCTAAAAGAACAAGGGTACAGGTACTTTAGTTTCCACTTTTTCTATTTAGGGCCTCCGCAGATTTTCTGTTCAGTTTATATGTTTAGAGGCTAAAACATTGGTCGTGTATTACCCCATATATTTGTTTGTATAATCAATAAATTGTTAATCATGTTATACTATAATCCAGGTGTAGTTACGCAATCTTTGGTAGCCATGGTTTATTATTGTTCCCCAAAAGTAATCATTTGACTTAGAATAATTGCTTATTACATTTTACTGTTTTAAATCCTCAAATGTCTAAAGGAAAGTACAATTAACTTATGAACTTTGTCGTTACGTTATTTTGACAACTAACTTAAGGTAGCCTTACAACATACTTCCCATCGTCCGATCGGCATGACGCTAGGCTAGATAAAATTTGCAGTTCGTCCATATACACCACTGTCATGCCAACCCACGGCCAAACACAGTCATTTCGAACTGATTAGTCTTCCTTATTTGATACATATGCCATAGGCATGACGCTACCGATGTGATCAATCAGCTGGATAGGAGGTATAGTGTAAGGCTACTCTTAAACTGATTCCGACAATAGGTCATCTTTTATCTATAATAACATATTTTTATGAATATTAATTCAATATAACTATTTTAGGGTTTCGAACGATCTGTGGAGGTAGAATATCAAGTACCAACATCGTCTCGTTGTGATCAGGACGATGAAGGTGTTATTGTTGTAGACTCGGAAGAAGACGACGAGAGATGTACAGGAACGATGTACCAGGTATTAGTTATATTTATATCCTTATATATTATATAACAAAGTCCTCCACCGCGTGTCTGTCTGTTCGCGATGATCTCAAAGACTACTGGGGCCTTACTCTCCAAACTGATTTGATTTTGATTTAGATACGATCATGCCGCGTACTTCCTAATAAATTGACATTTGTTTATTTTGATTCTCAGTCGATCGATATGGTCGGGAGTACAAAAAGTTACGATCTAACAATTTTCTTTATCCTGATTAGTTTCAAAGTAATGCACCAAATAACGGTACTCCAATCGAGTAATGTCGGGAGTAGGCCCGCTGCACCGATCTTCATGCTATTTTTACCAATGCATAGAGTCGTTATTGTTGTTGAGTGGCGCTGCTGTCAATGCGACAAGAAACTTGATATCGAACAGCTAGTAAAATACATATACCTAGTATTTTCATTTGTAAATAGACTGATTTTTAATTTTAAAGTACACTTATATTAACAAAAAATCTGAGATGTAAAAGCTAATTAATATAAGTACTCCAATATTGGTTATTCTTTCAACTTTTTCTATACATCCTACCAAGGACTATTTGAAAAAATTTGGGGCATTGCATACTGTGAAACTGAAACCCATGAAATTATACGCATACAAAGCGCAGGCAGATGTTTTGTGCGCCGCAGACCGCAAAAAAAAATATTCCGTCTGCGCTGCCCCTTGTGCATATTTTTGTACATAATATTGGTTTCTTTGCCTAAAGAATACACTTTTTTTAGGAAGGGGAAGAAGACGAGGAGGACATGGAAGAGGAGCAGGAGGTGGAGGGGGGCGAGGAGGAGGAGGAGGAGGGCGACGCCGACGACAGCGAAAATGTACCGCCGCAGGTGATATACAGGGTGTTGCATAGGCGAGGGACGTAGACGCGCTAGTCGAGGGACGTATACGCAGCACCCGTCTATACGATACAATATACAGAAGACGTATACGAAGCAAGTCGTGCGCGCGTGCTTACACGCTTTTTATATAACTTGTTATAAAGTCGCCGAATTAGGGGGCTAATTAAAAATATATATTCTGGCTACTTTGTAAGTCAGTAGTATAATTTTACAAACATTTTGTTGCTTATTTATTAAGTTTTAATTATTTTCAAATACTTTGTTATTATTTATTTTATTTTTTTATCAGTATGACCCTCGTCTTAAAAACACTCTGTATAAAAGACTGTATATTATGGGTGAACACTTGGTGATTGGTATTTGATATTTTATAAGACTATGAAATAAATGGAGTAGAACATGGATTAATTTATAAAACTACAATATCGTGAGTAAGATACTGGTAGCAGACGGTGATATACATGTGAATGATGTCCCACTATATCTGCTGTCAACTTTGAATTTTGAATCTTAGTCAGTAAAATGACAGTTAACAATAAAAAATAACTACTAACTGACAAATACACAGAGACATGATGTGAGTAAATAAGTTATTTTAGTGAGTTTGATTGTGTCTGATCTTAAAGACACCAATATTACTGGCTAGTACGATTTGTGACAAAAACTTGCGGCAGTCGAGCACAATATGGCCGCATGCCATTACAACAATGCGACCATTCGTCGTAAAATCGTCTACCTACCTACTCGTGAATCTAATTTAATGGATCGATTGGAATAGACCTATGTCGCTCCGTGAATTACAATCCAATCTATAAGGTGAAAAATAAGTGAGTGATAACAGTGTTAGGGTGTGTACCAGCGCTGAAAGACTCTTCTCGAAAGAAACTTTGGGTTTCTATGTTTCTATGAGAAATGCCCCAAATCATCATAAATTTGTCCATACAGTAATTTAGAAAAAAAGTTACTGTTTCTGCGCACTTTACGTTCACCGTAAACTCCACATACGAGACCCATACACACACTAAAGTATTATCACTTATTAATATACAGCATGTATATTGGACTGGAATTTTACATTTCTTTAATTTTAAACAATCTGCAAACGAGTACTTTGCCGATTTCATACCAACTTGGCTCTAGCGTCAAAGCTCGTCTAGAGCCAAGTTGGTTTGAAATCAACACGATAGCTAGCATGACACACGGTGCATTGGAATTTTCTATGTCGATCCGTTGAATTAAATTCAAGAGTAGACACTAGCTTATACTAACTAAATAAAATAATAAATTAGTTTAGGAGACATAAATCAGAGTGTGATAAGTTCGGTTATCCAGGAGTCACCAGCGCAGTCACCGGAAGCAGGCGAGGCGGTGATGGGTGAAGAGGCCGGTGAGAGTGCGGAGATAGAGGCGCCGCCCGCCCCGCACCAGCAGATAGAGGCCATCAGCAGCGGCACGGAGCGTAAGCCCGTAGTTAAATACTAGATTACAAGTAGTAAAATAATACCCTCTATTTTAAAACATTCTTCAATGGTGTTTCGCTTCTATTGGTATAAGCGTGACAATGTATTTTAACACATTGTATATTATATCGCAGTCATCTGATTGAATCAGAGGAAAAACTAAATTTCTTCGATGATATTATTTTTATAATTAATAATAATACTGTTGGTAAGTTGACACAATTTTTTATTTAATCAAAATCCGATGTTTATCCCATTACATACATTACATACAAGAAATAAACACAAGTTAGATATACCTATGATCAGGCTTAGCAAAGTAAGCAAATCTTTTAAAGGTCAATGTATACGCCTATACAATAAGATCCCAGAAAACGTTCAAAAATTTTCCATCAATAAATTCAAAAAAGTAGTTAAAGAACGTTTGTGTGCTAAAGCTTATTATAAGATTAATGATTTTGTTAATGATAGCACACCCTGGGAATAAGGTGGCCACTTTCGAGGCTACTTCTATATTATATAGTATATATAAATTTGTAAATTGTAATTTATTTAAGTTATAACATTGTTATATATATATATTTTTTTAAAAAGAACAATTTTCCCATCTTTTTGCTAAAAGGTGGCCCCGAGCGAGTTTCTTACGCCGGTTCTTCTCGCCGGGTTAGTCCCCGAACCGGTGGTAGGTCATCATGTAGGACAATTCTAAAAGTGTTAGTAACTAACCTATTTGGAAATATAATAATTTTCATTTTCATTATACAAATTTTTAAAAGTTACCAGTTTTCAATTAAGCGCTCGCGCCATGTAAATCGCGATCTATTTAGTACGCGCTGGGTATTCCCGAGGAGTAGACGTATCGCTCTGCGCTGGACCGCCAACGTATAAAGGTTCACCGACCTGGTCCGCGTATACCACATGTAGTGAGATTGAACAGAATTGACGCTTGGACGAGCATTAATATTTTCGTTTATTTATAAGAAATGGGGAAAATTTACAGAGATTATAATATTATGTCGATTACAAAGTTCATAATATATAGAAAAAAAACTATTAAAACACGACAAGAACTTGCAACAGACTATTTATTCGAAAGTGCTTCTAGAAACATGACAGGTATAGTTTTGACACATGACACATAGGTGGCGTTGCTGGTAACATGTTTTGATACAATATTCCAACACCCCCACTTATCAAAATAAACTAAGAATATTATTATAGAAAATTACAACGGTAATAAACCTAACATTTGCATGAATTTATAATGTTTCATAGAACACAGGCCTTTAGTCAGCAAATCTGCAGGCATTTCATCATCATCCTTGTCAACTGAAAAATCTGAAGACATTTTGGGGTTATCTTCATTTTCCAAATTAACAGGACAGGTCTCCCCATTTGAAGCAATGCTCTCCTTCTCCATGCTGCTTGACGGTGCATCATGTGGTATCCAGATAGCCAAACTATCGTCTTCATTACCGTCAATGGTTTCACCTTCCATTACAACAACATCTCTGCTAGTAACAATGGTCTTCTCGTGGGGATTATACAATCTGTAACCTTTTACATCTTCTCCATATCCTACTAAAATATGCATCACAGCCTTTTTATCCCACTTTACACGTTTCTCCTTAGGGATATGCACCATCACTTTACTGCCAAACAGTCTAATATGGCTGAGGTCAGGTTTCTTACCATACCATAGTTCAAATGGTGTTTTCTCAATTCCTGATACAATAGACCGATTTTTCAGATAAACTGCGGTATTTGCCGCCTCTGCCCAAAATCTCTTGTCTAGCTTTGCATCATAAAGTAAACATCTGGCCTTCTCTATCACTGTTCTGTTGGCCCTTTCACAAATGCCATTCTGCTCTGGTGAGTAACTGTTTGTAGTCTGATGTAAGATGCCAGAATTTTTCAAATAATTATGAAATTCACGGTTGCAAAATTCCAAGCCTTTGTCTGTATGAAATATTTTAATCTTCTTACCTTGCTGGTTTTCAACAAGCAATTTAAATTCTTTAAATTTGTTGAAAGCTTCACTTTTCTGCTTCAAAAAGTAAATAAAAGTCATTCGACTATAGTCATCAACCAAGAGCATGAAATATCTACTGCCATTCAATGTGTTAACCTCCATAGGTCCACATAAATCACTATGTATTCTGTGACATGGTTCAGTACTTCTTTCACTTTTGTGAGTAAACGGTAACCTCATTTGTTTGCCTTCACAACAAGTTACACATTGTGATTTTGTTATGTCAAATGAACCTTCATAAGTTAAGCCATTAACTATCCCATTTTTCATTTTGTTCATATCTTGGCTGTTGATATGAGCTAATCTTCGATGCCATAACTGTGCTGTGACAGCTGGAACTGCCAATAAACTTTGCTTTTTTAACCTCAACTTGTATACACCGTTGGTTAAATCCGCTATTGCAACTAATTCGCCATTTTTGTTACATATATAACAATGTTCCTCTTTAAATATGACGTTGTTGCCATTCTTGATAAGCTCACTTACTGATATAAGGTTTGTTGTTATACTAGGCACACATAACACATTTTTTACAGTTATGTGACAATCCAAATCTGATACAATTTCTACGTCTCCGGAACAAACAACTGACACTTTGGAATCATTAGCGACAACTATTTCGGGTAAACACGGCGAATTGTTTATGTTTTTCAGCCAATCCTTGTTTACTACGAGATGTGCGCTTGCGCCGCTGTCCACGTAAAAATCTTCTTTGTTAAACTTTCCATTGAGAAAAACAACATTAAACACGCATTTGCTTGCGTTTTTCTTTAACATTGGGCACTGATTTCTGTAATGTCCATTACTCTTACACTTGTAGCAGGTAATATCTTTTGTTTTGGGTGTGTCATTTGATAAAACCACTCTTCTATCCGATGTAGATACACCGCCATATTTTTTTTGCTTAGTGTTACCAGAGTAATACTTGCTTCTTGCCGCAAATGCAGCGCCATTACTATCAGAATCATTGACAACTTCCATGTCAAGTAATTTTGACTTAATTACATCAGCAGTTATCGGAATACCCGAATGCTCTATTGCCATAATCATTGGAGAATATCGATCAGACAAACCTGCTAATAATAATGACCCGATCCATTCATCCGTAATTGTAAATCCTGTGCCATTCAACCGTTGCGCTGTTTCGACGATTTGAGTTACATAATTTACCATTGAATCACAGTTTTCAAGTCTTATGGATATCAAATGTCGAAGCAAGGTTATCTTTCTTGCAAATCCCGAATCGTCAAACATGGTCTTTAATTTAGCCCATAATTCTGCTGAGTTTTCGGTATTTCTAATGTGCACGTACAATACAGGATCTATCGTCAAAATTAACTTTGCCTTCGTCTTTGCATCATCCGCTGGTTTAACTTCAAATCCAGTTGGCGGTTTGATGTACTTGTTCATTCCGTCTAGCACCAACAAGTTTTCAGCTGCAAAACTCCACTCATCGTAGTTCTCCCTACCTTTTAACTTTGGCACATTTGCAATATAGTTCGTAGCCATGTTTCTGCGACACAATTTATCTACTTTAACAACTTAAAATAACTAATAAATTTGGAAGCGGCTCATAACCTATTAAAACACGACAAGAACTTGCAACAGACTATTTATTCGAAAGTGCTTCTAGAAACATGACAGGTATAGTTTTGACACATGACACGGTGGCGTTGCTGGTAACATGTTTTGATACAATATTCCAACAAAAACTTTAAGAGTTTACCACATAAAAGGTGTGTAATGTGTTCAGAGTTTATTTATAAAATATAAAATTTATATAAAAATCATCATCAGCCCCTGTTGTGTCTGTCTCTCATATCGTTATAGCTCCTAAATGAATCACAGATTTTGATGCGCTTTTATTTAGTAGAAAGCTGGTGTGGTTAATATATTTAAAAATTATACTAATCATCATCAGCCCCTGTATGTCTGTCTGTCATTTCGCAGCTCCTAAATGAATCGACAGATTTTGATTTGGTTTTCTTTAGTTGAAAGCTGATGTTGTTTATATATTTAAAAATAATACTTATCATCAGCCCCTGTGTGTCTGTCTGTTATATCGCAGCCCCTAAATTAATCGAAGGATTTTGATGTCAATTTCTTTTGTTGAAAGCTGATGTAGTTTATATATTTAAAAATTAATCATCTACATTAATCATCATCAGCTCCTGTGTGTCTGTCTGTTATATCGCAGCTCCTAAATGATCGACAAATTTTGATGCGGTTTTATTTAGTTAAAAGGTGGTGTGGTTTTTATAATATTACAAAATTATACTAATTATCATCAGCCCCTGTGTGTCTGTCTGCTTTAATGTAACTGTCATCAATATAACCGAGTATCTGGGGGCACGGCAGTACTTCTGTCAACTTGAGCACGTCCGTACCATCAATTACTCGAAGCAGTAGGCCATTTTCAACTCCCTATGCTGCTATGCTCTATTCTATTGCATGGGATGGTTGGTTGCGACCTCTCAGTCGCACACAAGTTGCACCAATATTTTATTTTTCAAATTTCGCAGGTAATCCTAAACCACCGTGTTTTTAATAAAATAATCTTTAATTTTCGTTCAATAATCAGACGGTTGCAAAATGCTAGTATAGTTGTACCTGGCTAACCAATAGTTGTGACAGAAAATAATTTTTCAGTGACAACATTTTTGTCACTGATTAAATCCATCCATCCATCCATCCATCCATCCCGACTACCCACTAAAATTAGTATTTACGTACATTTCAGTGGGTAGTCGGAAGTGGGTCAGTAAAATATTTAGGGACAAACATATCTGGACATCAAAGATTTAAAATAAATAACTATATTTTTATAAAAATTAGGTTGTTGAATTTTTTATTTGTTATCCTAAACTATAATTAATGTGAATGTTGGTTTGTTTGTTCGTGTGTTTGTTTGTTACTTCTTCACGTCTCATCTACTGAACCAACCACCATGAAACTTTTTTCACACAATCATCGCGCGAAAGTTGTTCCCGTCGAACAGTAACGCGGACTGAGCCGCGGGCGATTACTAGCATGTCGAGTATGTATAATTTGTATTTTATAACTTAAATACCATTTAATTTTATAGAAGTATTGAAATGGTAGGTAATATTAAAATTCATTAGGATCAAACTATCAATATTACTTGCACGCTGTACCTACGCTCGACCTAGCGCTAACCCACACATGCGTGTTGTTTTGCATCTGTGTGAGTCGATATCGGCTCCCGCGGCGATTTGGAGTTGATGAAATTTGATTGCGCGCTCTTAAACAGAGCGGACGTAAAATCAGTCAGGTTGTTGAAATTTTGTTATTTTTTTCCGCAGTGGCGCTAGTAGTCACCAAAACAAATATGGCGGTAAAGAGCTGGCACAGATAGTACATAGTTGATATTTTCATTAATTGGTGTGACATGTCATGTCCTCATTTTTGAGAACCTTTTGAAGTTGCGAACTTATGGTCACCCCTACCAAATATTACAAAATATGCAATATTCATTCAACGACGACTATGCTAATGGACGTTAAGGCAAGACGTTGAACGTTACATTAAACAAGTTGACGAGTTGTCCTTAAGTCGTTAAATTAAATGTCGTCACATCATAAACGCGCTACTCGTTCAATTTTACTGCAGATTCAATCAGATGACTGCGACATAATTATATAAAATTTCATATGTGTGTAACTCGAACACGCCAAAATATTACAATACAAAGTTTTATAGCCATGTCTTATACGTCAATACGGTCCTTGCGTACCGTAGACTCCTCGTTTTTTATCCATCCAGTGGTTTAATTGAATTTGGGATGAGAATAATAGATATGAAGCTGAAACTTGTTTTCATTGCTTTTTTTTAATTTTGTCCCAATGAAAGTAATTTTAAAGACGTATTGACGTCAAAATTTGTGTCATTTTTATCAGTTACACTCGTGATATGGGTATATTTTTTTTGGTTTAGCGAGCGGAGCTCTGTCACTGGGCGGCAGCGGCGGCGACGACGCTGACGACAGCATCGTACCGTCAACTCCCACGCTCTACGTGCCGCGACGGAATGACGGGTATGCTATGTTTTTTTTATTTAAAGTTTTCAAGAACCTACCTATACAAATATCTACAGTAAAATAGTTTTTGAAATGACATGGCAGCAAGAGTAAGGGGGCAGGTCTGGCTCTTTTTTAAGCCCCAAGAAAAACTTACGTGTTGTATTTTTTTACAAAAAAGCGGTTTTCGTCAGTTTTTTTGTTTGAGTTTGAGAGCTGACGTGGTCGAGTAGCTATAATTAATCATCATCAGTTTGCTCACTGCTTTAAAAAATTAGTTATCCGCAAAGTCGATTTACGGGCGATAGTTTTAACGAGACAACGTCACAGCAAAACACTGATGATGACGCTCAAGCCGATCGTGATGTTCGCTAGCCCGTGTAGAGCTCTCGCTCCGATCATAACGGGACTAATGAGTTATCCTTTTTCGGTGGCGTTCATCGATTTATCGACGTCACGTCAAAATTAATTTAATTTATTTTTCTGTCGCAGTTTCGGTGAAGCGGTGGTGTCTCCGGTGGGCGGGGCGTCGGCGGAGGGCGGCGCGCGGTTCACTTTCGCGGAGGCGGGCGGCGCCGCCAGCCACCACGACACACACCCCGACCTTGCGGCCGCGCTCCCGCCCGCGCACCCCCCGCAGAGTACGTACCTGCTACGGTCTACTACAACCAGTAGGTCCAGCAGGAACATTGGAAAGCTCCGTAAAAGTAAAGTTATCGAATGATAATGGAGAATGTTACTAGGTATACAAAATTGATTAAAACTATTGTAAAATTACGTCATCGCGTTGAGAATTTGTATATTTTGGAAACTACAATACGTATTGTAATATTTTTTTCAGACATATTATTTATTTCAACATAGTTTACGGAGAGCTAAAAATAAAAATGAGTGATCATTCTCCGTTGTATGAAAAGCATGACAGCGCCGATACATTTGGCATTCGATAACTTAGTTTTTACGGAACTGTCAAATGTTCTTGAATAGTCTACATATATAAACGAGTCAAGTGCGAATCGAATTCGCGCACGTAGGGTTCCGTACAAAACGCTATTACTCATAATATAGTCCCGTTTTTATCCTTAGATTACAGAATCCTGCAAAAATGTTGGAAATGGTTTTTTTTTTTTATTGTGAAGGGTCCTCGTAAGGACAAGGACTACGTAGCGCAATGAATTCCTTGATTCTTGCACTCTAATAATACACAAATTACTTGCATTTTTCCACTTTACTAGTTGATTAAGAGATTTATAAAAATACACTACCGGTTTCGACTAAGTCATCATCGGGTGTAAAGATACACCTGATGATGACTTAGTATTTCCATCAAGAACCTACAGTACATTCAATAACACATCCTTGATTCTTTATCTATCCAATGATGGCATTGGAATTTCAATGGGTATGATAGTTGGACTAATTACGCTAGGATGTAGAATATTTACCTTAGAAAATAAGATAGAATAAAAGGTAGTATCTAGTAAATTAGAAATAGTAAGTAAAGAACTTTCAATAATATTTAGTAAACTATTTAATTTTGAGGTATATAATAATAAATTATCTGTATACGTAATTTTAGCAAGAATATTATTCATATTATTAATTTTTATATGTAGCTGCAAAACTAAAGTGTATAAGTGTATCCCCCGATTTTGTTATCATCATATGAAAGTAAAACGTCAGAACTTCCACTTAAAAATATCACACTACAGTAGGTACGATAATATGAAACTGGAGACACCACGTATTAATTTCACTAAATCACCTCATAATAATAAGCAAGTATATTTTATTAGCTATCAAGTTCCGATTTAATGAGATCCGAATGTAAACATGCTCAGTATGGGCAGCTTGCTACCAATTTCAGTTACTTCACCGCAGTGAAGAAATACAACATTAAATTATAATATCTATGGACGCTTCACACCACGTCTATCTGATCCCGTGCTAATAAGTATAAAAACTATTGTTACGGGGACCCGACAACGGAAACATATTTAATACTTTTATACTAAACATATAATATTTAAGATTTTTATTATTTATTATAAGTTTTTTAATAAGTTTTCGGTGTTCCTGGGTAATGGATGTGTATAATACACATCCATTACCCAGGAACACCGAAAACTTTCTGATTCTTCGGCGTGATTCGAAGCCGCGGCCTCTGGCTCGAGAACGAATGTGTTCAAAACCACTTCGATTAGTTAATACTAATTAGTATATTGTGAGAAGGGCATTCTCACAATGCCCTTCTCACATATGTCCTAGGCAACCATACGACATTTAAAACCTAACGCCTATCCCAACCACTACAGTATTGGAAGAGTTGTTACTTCGCTCGGAATACTGAATAAATCATCCAATAACAGATGAAAAGACCTACTTTTTTGCTAATGAGTCAATCTAACTCAGGGCCGGAGGGAGAGGCGCGGGAGTGGGAGGAGTCTAGAGGCGAGGAGGAGTCCGCCGCAGTCAGCTCTCAAGGAAGTGAGCCGTCTTCACCGCAGCAGGTAAACGTTTTTGTAAATTTGTACTACGCTACTTAAATTTATGGTCAACTAAGTCATTGGCTGCAACTGGGTTTACTTGGTAGAAACACTTAAAGTATAGTTCTTCCCTGATACATTTAACCTAAAGGTAAACAAACCGAAAACATCGAAATTTTCACTTATTGTCTTATTGTGCCCACTTATCAACACTTTCACAGGTGTATGAAAGGATTACACTTCATTATCCAAAACATTTTATAACAATTAAACAATCATTAATATGTTTAAACATCAAATAAAAATTCACAGAAAAAATACGCCATTTTGACACTGACGATTATAGAATATAAGCCTTATAGTCTATATAAATATATATATATCTCATAGCAAACAATAATCATTGTGTCAATATTGGCCAATAGGCATCACTGACTAATCTATGGTTGTGTCAAAGACGGGTTTTTTTTATGTTTGAGTTAAATTTATCTCGGACGTACTATAGTATTTTTGTATTCGGCCGTTCGAATTAGTATACTTTGGGGAGGCTCATGTCCAGTAGTCTACTACTGAAATTATGATTATTATCAGTGGCGTAGGGTTCCATGTCCAGTCCTTATTATATTACTAAAGTATGAGTTGTGTCTATATGATCTCAGGTGGCGGAGGAGGGTCGCGAGGCGGAGGCGAGCGCGGCGCCGCGGCGCGCGCCCCCCGCCCCGCACACCCCGCACTCGCCACACCAACAACGCTGGATGCGCGCCGCCGGTAAGTACACCTACAGCTTCCATTACCTAGCGCATCTAAACCTTTTTCAGTCGACCGTAGCGATCCCTAGAAAATAAAGCACAAAATTTAGGACAAATTATTTACTACTAAAACAATTACATTTATAAAGTAGGTCTATCAAATTCGATCGGTCTCGCATGTTGGCAAGCTTCGTGCTAAGCGTATTATTTTATTACGTTCATAGAGAAGTCCGTTGACCACAGGTTAGGATTATTTATACTATATTGATTATTAGTAAGTGACAACGATTTTTGTGCGCAGCGAAAGCGCGTGACATAATGTCTTGCGTCGGGTCTTTTCGATTGTGCGAGAAAAATATAATCGAGGTGTCATTCGATTCGGGAAAAACTAGTATTTTGATGCCCCTCCCCGAAGATGAGAACAGTATTCCATATGAGGCTGAACCCGCCCTAAGGCGTATAATATAAGCCTCGTCCTATGATGTATGAGTCATACATCATATTACATCAGTATGACTTAGCTAGACCTCGCTCGACATATTGTCAACGGCAAGTGTTCCAATGTTGACGGAGGCTGCGTTATGTTTATATATGGGGGTGCTTTCAAAATTAGGATTCTACCATCGATATTTTTTTTGCGATAAACGCGCAATCTTCGTCTTATTATTATACTTATTCGCTTCTCATACTCATTTTTATACCACATCTTATTGAGTTGAACTAATAAAACCTGTCACTCTGTAACAAAATACAAAGCAATATAGCATCCAAAACTATTCCTTACTATTTGTTTTGCAGTCATTGACATATTATAATATTTTCTATTGAATTATAGCGTCTATAATATTTCTATTGAATAAAAATATTTATTAAGAATTATCTATTTGTTAAATGACTTACCACAATATGTATAACCCGTAACCACATGACTGTGATAGATGTAAGTAATTTTGAAACTTGACAACATGACAATAATAAATAATTTGCCCATAAATCATAGTATTTTATACAATACACTACACTTTAGAATATTACCTCGACCTCAAATATCCAGATAAAGATCATTATTATAATAACATAATTTCTATGTAGATTAGGTACAGCTTTAACTAATTAAACATTTAAAATTAAGTTTCTAATTACTAAATTATTACTAACTAGCAGCCCGTCCCTGCTTCGCGTAGGAGGAAATGATATAAAAAAGAACATTATTTTAGTAGTGAGACTTGAATTTTTGCGATTACTCTTTATAAAAATATTTTAAACTGTACAATTGGTATATTGTGAATGGAGAATGTTCACTAGTTTTGTTTTTTTTACGTTTCATATAGTCCATATGAAATAAAAAAAAGTGTGTGTAAAAATTATTTCGATATGTCGCTTAGTTCCCGAGATATTGAACTTTAAAGGGTGCGAGTGACGGTCGGCCGGCGCTCGGCGCGGTGACGTCACGGGTCATACGCTCACGCAGTACGTTGCGCGCTCCAGTACGGTGTACTACGAAATAACGCTAATATTATTCGAAATGTCGAATTCAATTAGAAGAAAATCATGTGTTGTGCCAAAATGTGAAGGTACTACCACCATAGCACCGGAAAAGTATTTTTTTTGGTTCCAATAGATATTAAAATACGTAAGAAATGGCTAAAAGCGATCTGAAATAGGAAAAAATCACAAAATGTCATAAAATGTATGTGCATACATCATTTTTGTAATAAGTGCGTTATCGCGAAAAAGGTTAACGCAAAAACTAATTGATATTTTGGCATGAAACAAAAAATAGTGTAATTTTATATAGGCTTTACTGTGACAAAGTTACAATCAATTTTGCATACCCAGTAACATTCTCCATTGTAGGGCCTATAAGAATAAACATCACGAGCTAGATGAATGCATAATAGGTATTTGTAAAGTCTATTGCTGTCCCGCAACCGCTTCATGAAACCGATAGAGACAACAGCTGCTTGAACTGAAACCTATTAAAAGTACGAGAAATCGACGATTAGGAACCAGTTTCCTCCTCCAAAACCGATTTAACTACTTTTTCATTATAAACTAAAAAAGGTTTGACTAATATTCCTATGTTACGATTTTATCATTAAATGTACTCCAATTTGATTCCTGGATGTTTAACCAGCCGAAAAGATGACAAAGATGATATTCAGGAAAAATTGTTACTCTAGTCAACTCTAGTGGCATTAACCAGGGAGGAAACGGGTCATTCAGACCCCTGTTTCTGTATATGGAAAACGGCAGTTGTGTTTCCTCTTAAAATGTGTATGAAATTCTTAAAGCGACAAACGTATTTTATTTGATAAAGGTTCAGGTCTACACGACGCCTACTATTTGTAGGCCGATTTTTCCATGGATTTTGCCACAGATTGTTCCACCATACAAAAATCACCGACTTCGAAAAAATAGACATAAACCATCACAGGCTTTTTCGAAGATCCATAGAAGAGAAACTATCAAAACATGTGGTATGGGGCTAGTTTCTCTTCATATCCTCGATTGTATCTAGTACCTACATAATGTTAATAATGTGTTGTGACCTGTGACAAATAGAGTGTATCGTTGCAGACAGCGAAAGTGGCGCGCGCGGGCGCGGCATGCGGCGTGGTCGACCGGGCCGCCGGTCACACTACATGAGGTACTAAGCGGTACCGCGGGCGGCGCGCTGATGATGGTGTACGGTCAGCAACAGTTCCGGCTCGGGTCGAGGTTCTCTAAGAAAGCGGCTATGTGTCATTATGTATGTAGTAATATACTAACGCCCGGCTTCTGAAAGTCTGGTCAAATTGATTGATCAAATCAGCTAATCTGAACGTTGATTGGTGAACATCACTTCGCAATCACTGTTTATTTATTAGCTGATTTGATCAATTGATCAATTTGATCAGCCTTTCAGAAACCGGGCGTTAGTATTGAAAAATATCAACGTGTGAATAATAAAAGGTAATGTATCCAGTGTTGGA
This sequence comes from Celastrina argiolus, assembly GCA_905187575.2. Classification (NCBI taxonomy): domain Eukaryota; kingdom Metazoa; phylum Arthropoda; class Insecta; order Lepidoptera; family Lycaenidae; genus Celastrina; species Celastrina argiolus. Next base: position 8,565,172 of record LR994591.1, read on the forward strand.
GTTTATGATGGTCTATAACCGCACCGTACGCCATATTCCCTTACGTATAGATATTAGAATAACAGAACTATAATATTATAATACATGTATATGGAATTACTTTGATCGTTTAGTGCAGTGGCTAAATGTATGCCAACATTAATAAAATTACATCTTTGTCTAATCTGAATGTTGTAACTTGTATTTTATGACTACTATTTACTCTCCGTGCGTAATTTTAAGACGCGTCCAATACTGATATGTATGACGATTTGCCCTTAAGCTTTGTGATGATATAATTATCTTATCTATTATTGCTCAAAGTAGGCAAAAATAATAATTGCCTCTTAGCTATTGAATGTTAATAAATACAATGTTTGACTGATATAATAATATTATAAAGATCATCTCGTATCCTCGAGTGACTTGTCAAAAGTATTCCACCTCATAATTTATAATATGATCATATTTTTATGACCCCACTAATTATGTTAAAAAAAACAATTCCTTGGGCCATAATAAAAAATTGAGAAATTATTTTAACATCCATCACCCGCCGATACGAGCTGTTCAAATATTATAGTTTAATCTCTGTCAATACAAAAATTTGATAGTGTAGGTATTACTGTTTAGAGTTTAACTTAATTATAATATTTTTGTATGTATGTTTTTTATATTTTTTTTGTTAAATTCTTTATTACTTAATACTTAGTTAGAAGTACACAATATATTTAATTTTATTACTATGGAACAATAAAATCCAGCCTATTTATTAAGCAACGCAATTTAATAATTTGCTTTTAATACTTCTTGATTGCTATTTTTGTGATTTAGTATTCCTAAAATAGTTTGTGTTCCTAAAATACAGTTTAATAATTTGTAATAATAAGGTATTTCGCATTTAATTATAATATTCTTATAAATTGTGAAACATTAGCATTTGTGATGATAATAAACCATTTCCATTTAATAAGACATGTATATGTCGCAGTCATCTGATTGAATCCGCTATTTAATTGAATGACTAGTGCTTTCATTGAATCCTGTTTTTACCAAACAAATTTTAGAAACCTAGACTAGGACAGCCATTTAATATTTTAGTTTCAAACTTCGAAATTTCGGAATGAGTACTAATAAAACGATTATTAAAGTAAATTAATCAAAAAATATATCAACACATTGCTATCTGTACGAGCTGTTTTACGCCATTATATAACCGCCTAGTGATTCAATTAAATAACCAGATTCAATAAGATGACTGCGACATATATACAGACTTTGTTCTTTTATTATCCTTTCTCCCTAACGATTTCTTGATGATGACCATTTGATATTTTAATCTATATTATGTTATGGACCAAGCCCAAAATAAGAGCATATTCCTAGACTAAGTTAAAAAATAATTGCATGAATTTTATTTTAATGCTACAGAGGCTTTTTTCGGTGCGAATTCAGTTCTACAATGGACTAAGTACCTAGCTAGTATGATGTACCTAAACAGAAAAGAATACAAAATGATATTTCATTATGATTTAGCCTTGGAACTTGGTCGATTGTAATAAATCTGTCTCAGAGTATTATCATGCCATTGTTGTTGATCAATCTAACGATTTTAAAACTTTTCGATTGTGTAACTCGTGAATAATTAGTGGACCTTACATAGGGAACACTTGTACAAACTGTGTGCACTGTGTGTTACACACAGTATGAAAAAAAACTTATTGACCATGCCATAACTTATAGACTCTTATAATTATAGAATAAATCATTTGTACAAGTGTTTTTTATTTATAAAAATATTTTTGTTGCCAGATAAATTTCACGTAGGTACCTTCTAAACAGAATATGGGTTACAAAAAAAAGAGGTCCGGTGTAACCAGTTTCCTCTACTCTATTTTGTAAAGATGTACAAGTGCCTCCTAGTATAAAAATAAGCACAAAAGCAAATTCATTGCATATTGTTTTAAGATAAAATTAATAAGTCTTAAGATAAAGTTATTTACTTTGTAGCAAAGATCTAATTTCAAAGACTTTTATTTTTTAACAATTTCAGCCAGTTTTGGAATTGGAATTGTAAATGGTATGAAAAAACACATCCTTATTGGAAAATAACTAAATATTGGAATTTAGTAAAAACATGATTTTTTACATTTTACAAATCATGCAGTATTTGTAATATCTAATCTACAAGAAAGGAGAAAATATGTGGTGTAGAAAATTTTATTACAAGTGAAAAAACATTTTTTTGTGTTCAAACAATATATTAAGATAAAAGTGATATTATATTATGTAAATACAGGTAGGTAAATACATTACTTGTGTTATATATTTTATCCTAAGATATGATTTACAAACAGATCTATAAGAATTTAATTTGCTTTGGAAGAAATTGCTTTGTCTTCAAAGATCCTTTGTTTATAATAATTATTATACCTACTTATTGTAACTTCGAAAAAAGCTAATGAGCACATATTATTGTACTTCAAAATGAAGTTGTAATTTGTGGTAAAACAATACTAAATAAAAATATCTTTAATTTTAATTATTATTTAATTTGAAAATATTTTACATTCATATAAACAATCAGAAAAACAAATTATTTAATACTTTTCCCTTTAAGTGATATTAAGTTTAAACCTCTATTATAAACATAAAATTTACAACTTATTGATTGAAAATTGCAGAAACCATTGTCACAAAAACACAATAAATCAATAATGCTAAAGCCTTATAACTAAAATCACCATAATATAGATAGAAATAATATTGTAATATTAATTTAAAACATTAAAATCCGTAAACATTTTCATCGGAAAATGCAATATAAAGGAAAAAATCTTCATCGTGATGTTCTTGATACAAAGAACCCATCGTAGCAGATGTCGGCGGAATTACGTTATTGACGAAAAAGAAAAGTGCGTCTTCTGGTCTCAGATGGATTCGCTTCCGGATCAAAAAGTAAAACTGTCCGACAGTTAAATCAGATGGCACCAAATACTTCTTTTTATCGAGATCTCCGAGCCTTGCCTTGGGCGCTTTCTCCACAATCACAGGGACACGATCCGGATATTTCCTTCTGATTTTCTCCCCTTCAGTTTTCCTTTTCTCGAAAGAATGTTCCTCTTTGTATTGAAACTTCATGTTTAATGAGTTACAGGAATTTCACAATCTAATAAACCAAGAATTCTAATTTCTGATAAACTGCGACTTGTTTTTTTGTTTTTGCGTTTTGTTTTACAATGCTATGAAGTATGACGCAATCAGCTGATATGACACTTATCTAGCCAGTGTTAACCATTAAGTAAGTAAGAATTCGCAAATATTATTGTTTTTTTATAAACAAGATTTATATGAAAACTTTATCTTATCTTCAATCGTGGTACTAAATCTGAGACATCGAAAACAGTCCATTACATACAAAAAACGTATAAATACGGTATTTAAATTAGTTATATATTATAAAAACATTTATTTTAATTACCCACAAAATCTCCAAATGCTTTTTAAAATGGCAACAAAATAGTGAGAAAACCATGGACAAAGTAGTGATGGACTCGAGTGATTTTTTTTCACTCGGTACTAGTCACTCGGATGTCACTCGAGTTAAGATGAGACTCCAGTCACTCGGAATCTATAATTTAAGTGACAAAAATTTTAAAACGAATAAAACAATATTAATTGTCATATACTGTAACTGACATGATAACAAATATAACTGAAATTGCTGTAAAAACTACTTTAAAATGGTTTGAACAACTTTTTTCCTCTTCAAACGGTTTCTTCTTTGAGTATTTATCAGCGCAGCTTTAAAAAACACGTTCTGAGCTCGCTGGTATGCTGGGATATTTCATCGCTAATATATACAGCACCAGCATAATTAGTTTTCTTGTCTCCCAGTAAGCATTAAGTAGTTCGAGTCGACGCGAGTTACTCGAAACTCGAGTTGTCAAAAATTTTACTGGAATGCGAGTAATATTAAAACTACTCTAGTCACTCGAGTGAAACGCAATTCGAATTTCGATCACTAGGACAAAGGAACAAAAGGAATATTCATGGGGGTATGAGTATAGCCAAGGAAATATCAGTATTTTAGTAAGTATGTCAGTACTGTAAGATATTCGCATCTTCCGTAGATTATTATTAACTATAGTTTTATAGATAAACCTATTTTACCATTTCTTCTATTTATCGAAAATCTGGTGGACGGACAGGCCGGATAATTAAGTGTTCCTTCTATAGTAATATGGATTCTTCAAAACAAATATTTTAAATAATATCAGCACAATAAATAACTTCTAACAAAGTTCAAAATCATAGTTGGGTCAAAAAATTATATTTTATTCAGTATGTAATAGGCTGTGTTTTTTTTTTGGTTTTGAACTTTTGCAGTCTGTGGTAGATACGAAGCGGCAAGCCGAAGCTTTGATATTGTCTATGCTAACTTGGCTTGCCTTCGCCGCTTCACGACGTTATTAAAAGCGCAAAAAGGTGATTTGGTATTAAAAAGTGTATGTTAAACGTGCCTAAGGTTGTTTTAGTTTATCTTTATCACCAGAACAGTTATTAAATAATCATGCGTAAGCGTAAATCACTAAAAAAGGGAGGAGAGGATTCTGATGGCTCTGAACCCGCGGGCGAGCCGGAAGAATTTCAAGATTCAGGCGAAGATTGGACGCCAGATGCTGATTCGGTAAGATTTACTACCTACTCAATCGAACATTTAGCTTTATTCAACTTGGTCAGTTATTGTGACATTGAAACATTTGCACGGCGCGTGCTTTGTATTTTCGATGCATAGGTTATAACACTTTAGCTACTGATATAATATTGTTTTCTTTACGATCCCTTTAATAAGGAGTTTGATTAAAGGTCGTTAATACATTTCGATTTATTAAAGCAATCAAATTTCAGAACGAACAACCTGCGCGTGCTGGCAGGAAACGGGGGCCAAAGTCGGCATTAAATAATTCCAAAAAGAAGCGCAAAAATTCCTCCTCGGAGGAGGAAGAAGAAGGGGATGGGGAGGAGGATGAGGAAGGCGAGGATGAGGAGGCAGAGTTAGACGAAGAGGAAGGTTCAGACGACGATAAGAATGGATCTGATGGCAACAAATCTGACTCGAGTCAATCAAAGGATATACCAAAGCATTTCCATGTATGATTTTTTTTAAATTGTGGAATTACATTCTTGTTCTTTATATGTAAATGACGAAAGTAAACATATTTTAACAAGATTATTTTTTCTCATAAAGAAGATAACAAGCAGGTATATTTATGATTATGTTTTGTTTTAGTCCGGAAACTTTGTATTGCTAAAGTCTGATGTGAAATGGGAGGGAGATACTGTCATTTCTAAACTGGACAGTCTAAACTTGTGGAAGATAGATGGAAAAGCATTATTACAAAAATTTATTCCAATGGAATCAAATGGAAGAGTTCTTCATAAATGTACATGTGTTGTAAGTATTGCTTAAGTTTAATTTTGTTTAAGAATATTTAAAAAGATGCACACAAATTAAGTGCAGGCAAGAAGGCAAGATAGTGGAAAAAATAAATTTTATGTACAATAGATACTCAATTATTTGGACATAAAGTTTTTATTAATAACTTTGTATGTATGGTAAAAATGTATACATTTGAATTTCTAGATATTTTACTGTTTGAATACATGAATAAGCAAGAATTAGTCTCAATGATCTACTGTACTTAAAACATTTCATTACAGATTAGATTCAAAATACAAAATACTGTAGATCCTAAAAAAATACAAAAGACAATATAACAATAATTTTGCTAGTAACTCTCACAACATTGAAGCAAGATCATTGCATCATATGATTCATTTAGAAATGGGTTACATTGTAAATATTTGGCACAATAAAAGTTAAATTGGTACCTAACATGACTTGTCGGCCCTGAATGATTATATTATAGAATCTGATTAATATTAATTTCTTTTAAAATTATTACCCTGGTTTCTGAAAGGCTGAAGAAATAATTGTTGTTAGCTCATTGACAATTTGTAATTGTTAGCTGATTGACAATTTGTTCAGCCTTTCAAAAACTGGGGGTAAGTAAAGTTACTTTCCTAACAAAATAAATATTATTCCTACATCTAAATTTATATTACTACAGTAATTAGAACTGTACTTGCTAAGTTGGTTTATTAAACCATCTGAAACCAACTTTGTCAATTTAGGTTGTAAGTTAACCAAATTTTTAAAAGACATTCTTAAATTGTATTTTAATTCAATCCTCTTTCAGTATTCTGGATGGAATGTTGATAATCGTGACAACTACTACCCCATTACGGAAATATTGGACAGAAACCCTCGCACAGACTCCAAGGAAATTTGTGTAGCTTTAGATCTCAATGATCTTATTAAAGTAAGAGACAAGTAAAAATTATTACTGAATATTTTTAGGTAAGGCAATACAATGTATGAATATCTTGTGGCACTTCATTCCAAGTAACATTGTATTTCATTTTTAAAAAATGGGAATAAATGTTCATTGAAGATCAGTTGTATGTTTTATTGCACCTAAATACTTTAATTAAAATTTAATGTATAGTCCAATCATGTTCTTTTTTTTTGTTAAAAGAATCCCACCAAAAACATTTTCATGTAAAAATGTTGTTAAGCTTACCCTGTGAAAAAGTTATCAGATATTGTATAAAGCCAAGCTCTACACTACACCTTAATCAAAATCTATCAAAAAGTGGTCAGATCTCATGTAGAACCAAAATTCTTGATCTATGTGCCCTTACTTCACCAGGCTTAATTTCACTTACGCTACATTGCAGTTAAAACGTAATGCTTGGCCGTTTTATTTCGCACACGATTAATGAATTCGTATGAAATGTTCGTAACGGTAGCAAAACGATCATATTATTCGTATAATAAACATATTAAACATCCATTTTGTACCGTCCACCATATTGGATTCAAAATGGCGGCATTTATATTTTAATAATTTTTTTGTTGGTTTTGTAGCAATAACAGCTAACATAAATAATATCAGCTTACTAGGACTTCAGGAAGTACCTTATGAATTTTGATGATCTATAAATGAGTCAGTGACGAAATCTGGGGTTTTTAGACATTGATAAAATCTAAAGTATAATAGCTACAACATTCAAACTTTGTATGTTTCATGATTTTACTGGTGTCATTATATGTTGAAATTTTCAACTATGTAGCATCATCCAAAGCAAAGTTATGAGAGTTCAAAAAAACGACGAAACCTTTCGAGAAAAGGTAGGTAGTGCCCTTGCGCTTCACTTGGCTCGTGGCTATGTTTCATGATTTTACTGGTGTCATTATATGTTGAAATTTTCAACTATGTAGCATCATCCAAAGCAAAGTTATGAGAGTTCAAAAAAACGACGAAACCTTTCGAGAAAAGGTAGGTAGTGCCCTTGCGCTTCACTTGGCTCGTCTTGACGGGGGCACTTCCGTGCCCCCAGATATTGTAAAATAATGTTTGAGACAACACCTACTACATACAAACAAATAATATTTACCGAATCTTCACACCACACACACATGAACTTGTATTACAGTAACCAGACAACTATTACATTGAAAAAACATGTTCATCATAATATAATAGAAAAATATGTATAAGGATTATTGCCAGCCGGGTAGTAGGTACTTAGTTGTTAAGATTATAATCACCACAAGTAAGTATGTACTACATGGTATGAATTAAGTTAATGTATAAGTATATTTATTTTGTAAGGATATAATGGGACTGACATAGTAAATTAGCACTAAAAGTCCCTAATTAAAAATTGAATAAAAAAAAAAAAAAAAATAATAATCACCACAGAAAATAGGTGTGATATTAGGTCCTAAAGCGGTCCCTAGACGGTCAAAATTGCTTGACAAGCATTTACGTGCTTGACAAGCATGCTTGACGAGGCCACGACATCAAAAAACATTCTTGTCAAGCATTCGCATCATTTTGTCGGATAGAGTGACCCCGTGTTGAACTTGCGCTAAAACAGAAACATTTGCAAAGTAGTAGAATGTCTCTAGATGCAGATATGGCTTTTCTTGCTCTCACAATTGCTTTGTTGAAGAAAACAAAAAAGAAACGAACAAGACGATGGTCTAAGCAGTGGTATTTGTTAAGAGATAGATTTATTAGGTACCCATGAGCATTTGCAAAAGATTCTACAATTGACGGAGCCCAATGATTTCAAAAATTTTTTGAGGATGGATAATGAGGCAACCTGGTCTCTCCATAACGTTCCGTAGTACACTGAATGTGTTGCTTGACAAGCATGTTCTAAACGATCAAGCATGCTTGACAAGCATTGCAAAAATATAATTTTTCATCAAGCTACATCAAGCATCGAGTTTGCTTGTCAAGCACATCAAGCTTCGTTCTAGACGGTCAAAATTGCTTGACAAGCACGTTAATTTAACGTGCTTGTCAAGCAATTTTGATCGTCTAGGCATCGTCTAGGGACCTCTTTACATAACATGAAACTGATCTTAAATATATTATATTTGGAATTCCTAACCAAAGAGGATATTATCCTCTTTGGTTAGGAATTCCAAATTCAAATTTAAACAGCTATTTACTCCTGCATTTGTGTTTTGAAAACCGTAATTCATTAGTTTTTTTCTCTTTTGCTTTTTTTTCTGCGTCAATCATTTCACAAAATGGAAAATTTAAAATATCGCATTATTTATGAGTACGAGTTTCACCGTGGCACCAGTGCTGCAGAAACGGCTCGAAGGATTAATGATGTGTATGGGGGTGGTGTCGCAAAAGAAAACACGGTGCGTTTTTGGTTTCAACGCTTTCGTTCTCGAAATTTCGACCTGCAGAACGAGCCCCGTGGACGGCTGGAGACCAAGGACGATAATGATGAATTGAAGGCTATTGTGGAAGCAGATCCATCGCAAACCACACCAGAGTTATCTACAGGCTGCGGTGTTAGTGACAAAACCGTTTTAATCCACTTGAAGCAAATTGGGAAGGTGAAAAAGCTTGAAAGGTGGGTACCTCATGAATTGAGTGAAGCAAACCGACAAACGCGCGTCGACTGCTGCGTTACATTGCTCAACCGGCACAATAATGACAGAATTTTAAATCGGATCATTACATGTGATGAAAAGTGGATCCTATACGATAATCGTAAACGCTCATCGCAATGGCTGAACCCTGGTGAACCCGCAAAATCTTGCCCCAAGCGAAAATTGACTGAAAAAAGTTACTAAGTCCACCAAACGCTTACACGTTTGGTGGACTAGTGCCGGTGTCGTACACTATAGCTTTCTTAAATCTGATCAGACGATTACGGCTGATGTCTATTGTTAGCAACTGCAAACCATGATGGAAAAGCTCGCCGTTAAACAACCGAGACTTGTCAATCGCTCTACGCCACCACATAATGATTATACCTATTCTCTTTGTACGCCACTGCTGCTTCAAGACAACGCTAGACCACACACGGCCCAACAGACGGCTACCAAATTAGAGGAGCTGCAATTGGAATGTCTAAGACATCCACCGTACTCTCCGGACCTTGCTCCAACAGATTACCATTTTTTTTCGAAATTTGGATAACTTCTTGCAAGGAAAAAAAGTCCAAACCGCTTTCAAAGATTTCATTGAATGGTTGGTCCCAATGGTTTTTTTAGTAAAGATATCAATGAACTACCTATAAGATGGCAAAAGTGTATAGATAGCAATGGTACATACTTTGATTAATAAAATATATTTTATTATTAAAAAATCGCCTGTATGTTCCTCCCATACAAAACGCCAATTTCTTTAAGTAAGAACCTAATACAGTGTTGCCAACTTAATTTTTTAGAGGATCGTATCATAAACTAAAAAAAAATAGTATTTTGCCATGATTTTCAAGGAAATACTATGACGCAAAGGAATTTCAATAAAACTACATAAATCAAACTTTTTAAATATTAAACACTTGACCGTTAGTTAAAGTTTACAACCTTGAGAGTGGCAACACCTAGTTTCCATCAAATCTTTTGTCCTTTTCTCTCCTTTTTAACCTTTACCTCTATCTATCTCGCTCGCACATTCCCCACCAGGTAGTGTCGAGCTGAAAATTAAGCTCTGACACCTGCCTCATTGGCGTTAAATTTTCCATCAACAGCGGTTCACTTTCGATACTATAGTCATTATCGAAGTGTTGCCGCAGGATACCCGGTGAGTTCTTATAATTATAACTTTATTGAACCTCTGAAACTCATGGAAAGATTCTAAGCTCTAACGGTTTTTACCGTTTGCATACTATTCATAGAATTTTATATTCTTAAAATATATCCAAGAAATAAGGAATCTTTCTTTGTTTTAGAGAATGTTATACTTATTTTATGTTGTGTCCTTTGTAGTGTCAGGAGTTACTTATTGCAAAGTGAATTAATATATTTCTGTGGATAATTTAGTACTTTTGTCGGTATTATGTGGGTACCTACACAATATTTTGTGTCGTAAGAAAACGTGCTAACGTTTGTAATAGATTTGGTAAAGATAAAAATAACTTTTGCGTTGCAAATTTACAATCGTACTACCCACATTTTATTGATAATTCTTTAAATAAAATTTAAATGTTCACTTTGTCGCACACTATTTCTCCTTCCTTTTAGTTATAATGGATAATACAAATGCAAAAACGTCCATACCACGTTGAACACACCGGTTCTCGTCCGATCACCGAAGTTAAGCAACGTCGGGCGCGGTTAGTACTTGGATGGGTGACCGCCTGGGAATACCGCGTGATGTTGGCTTTTTGTTGGTTGCCAATCTACGGCAGGGCCCTCTGGTTTGCAAATCGAACGTTCTCATCGTACTTCCCTAAAAAAGGGGGGGTGGGGCAAACATAATCGCAAATATGGCCTGATATAGAAGTTATCGAACGAAGTAACCAAACTTCGCAGACATATTTATGAAGGCGAACCTTCTTGCAAGGATCTCAGGATTTTTCTACCATTCCTAATGATTTAACTTTTTAAAAATGAGGGTTATGATCAAATTTCTTTATTAAATATTAATGATTATGAGGTTCTAAATAATTGTTATCTATCTGACAATAATACTAATAATGAGATTAGTACGAATTTTAATTTTGAATTCCAAATTCCAGAAAATTATTATTTTGAAATGCTAAAAAAAAAATCCTACATTTCAATAAGAATGAGTAGTTTGATGTCAGTTATGCTGACTTTCAAAATCTTTATAATAATTATTCCCCGGGTTTTACCCAGTTGGAAATTAATGACGAAGCTATGGCTTATGATGGTCAGCGTCGCTTTGCTTACAGCATTAGTCTTAGAGAAAACAGATGGTGTAAGAAAATTTTTTATACCACTTATTTCCCTCGCAGGCATTAAACAAAAATAATTATCACCCCTCGCAGGGGTTTGATAATAATCATAGAACACACTCTCAGAGTACGTTCCAAAGACAGCCCCCGCAGGGCTCGTCGTATACCCAACCCACGCAGGGTTACTTTTATACCAGACCCACGCAGGGTACATTTGGCACCAATAGGCCTGAAAATAATAGCACACGAGGGTCCTTTCGACCCCGTGAAGTTTCACAAAACAGACACGAGCCTGGTACAGGAATTAGGAGACGTGGTCCCCAGGATTCACAATCGGGGAATAGGCGACGTCGATTCTGACCACTTCGAGGCGGGCCAATAATATTTTTTTTTGCATACCGGTTGAGATATCTAGGTGCACCTCGCACACTTTTAAAAGATATCCGAGGGTACCGCATACCCTTTCAAGCAAGACCCCCTCTCTTATTTCTCAAAAATCAAGGACGTTTGACGACTAGAGTCAGAACCCATGTCCGACAGTATATCACAAATGATTCGGAAAAGGAGTTCTGGAGGAGGCTCCTCTTTTTTGGAGCTTTATCTCGACTATGTTTTTAGTCTCTAAAGGAGACGGCACAAACCGATCCAATTTTCAACGTGAAAAATCTAAACTGGTATGTCGCAACTCAGCTATTCAAACTAGTTAATGTTTCGGGTGCCAGGGTTTCTCCAATGAAACGACTGGTTGTGATAAAAATAATTATAATAATAATAAATAATAATATATTGTACAAGGGGGCCTCTGCGTGTGGCTTCGGCCCCACGCATGCCTTCCAAAGGTCCGGGATTTAATTGCCCGTGAGCAAGGAAGCTATAGCTATAGCTTTTTTAATTATTATTATTATATCTGTATACACAGACATAATAATAATAATTATCACCCTTCGCAGGGGTTTGATAATAATCATAGAATACACTCTTAGAGTACGTTCCAAAGATAGCCCCCGCAGGGCTCGTCGTATACTCGACCCACACAGGGTTACTTTTATACCAGACCCACGTAGGGTACATTTGGCACCAATAGCTTGGAAACAATAGCACACGAGGGTCCTTTCGACGCCGTGGACCAATGGACCAATTTTCAACCTGCAAAGTCTTAACTGGTATGTCGCAACTCAGCCATTCAAACTAGTTATTTTTTATTATTATTATTTTTTTAATGGAAAAAGGGGGCAAACGAGCAGGCAGTTCACCTGATGTTAAGTGAATCCTGACGCCCATAAACATCCGCAACTCCAGAGGAACTGCAGGTGCGTTGCCGGCCTTAAAATATTAATGTTTTTAAATTAAAAAGTTAATGTTTCGGGTGCCAGGGTTGAAATATTTATTTGCATATTGACATTTGACAAAATACAAAGTCTACCCTTACGGGTGTACATACAGTGCGTTTAAAACTAAATATAATATAAAGTTTCTCCAACAAAACGACTGGTTCTGCAAAGTAGACCTTTCGCAAGCACACTTCAATGTGCCCATCTGACACAGTCACAGACGTTTTCTTCGGCTAGTGTACAAAGGGAAATTACTGCAAATGGCTTGTCTGCCGTTCGGCCTCAGTACAACTCCGAATATCTTCGCAACACTTTCGAATTGAGTGGCCCAAACTTTAACGGACGAAGGCATCAGAGTCCTAGTATAATTTGGACGATTTTTAGTAGTACACCAAGAGTACCAAACACTCACATGTGCAGGTCGTCCTTGCACGTCTAAAAGTTTTTGGGGTGGCAGATAAATTATCAAGTCAGTGATTAATTCCCAAAAGAAATTAGTGTTCCTCGATACCCTTTGGATCACGTGGTTAAACAAAAATATGCTCCCCAACGGGAAAATAGTTTACTTACGCTTACGTCTCGAGGAAGTTCTACGAGATGTAACTAAAAATCTTTAGAGCTTAATAGACATACTGAATTTTGCGAGCTTCGCAGTTCCATAAGGCAGATTACACTTTCGAGAAACCTTGTCTTACCTCAACAAAGTCCTATGATTGATGTTGTGATATTGCCAACGGAGTTACAAAAGGAGATGAGGTGGTGGTTAGAAAATTGTCATGGGGAATCGATGATTCATTTTCCAACAGCGGAACATTTTCTAACGGTAGACGCATCAGACGTTCCGTGGGGAGCTCTGCTGGGAAAAAAAAACACATGATTTAGGTAGAAGCCCAACATATTCCGGGCAAATACAACAGTCATGCAGACCATCTTTCTCGTCATCAGCGTCCACCCGAGTGGCATCTGCTTCCTCAGGCTATAGAGAAAATATTTCCAAGGTTCGGGGTTCCTCTGATAGATTTGTTCGCGTCGGAACAGGTAAATGTGGTCATGAATTAGGTATTTGTCACTAGAACAGAAGGACTATGATAGCAACGTTTCACGTTGCCTTCTCACAGGTATGGTACTTTCCCACAGCACGGGTGTTCCCACCACCGTGCATTATTCCAAAAGTCCTGAAACACCAGAACCTTGCACGAGGGATCTATCTCCTCGTAGACCCCTTGAGACAAGCTCAAGAACGCTCGTTCCCAACGGCACTGAAGGCACGAGCAGTATAGCACCACCCTTCATAGTCAAGGATCTCTATCACTGTTGATATTTTGCAGATTTACATATTGTAGAGGGACTGGCTTATAACACGATTAATCTTCGTAAGTCCGTGGTAGCCACTTTAACTAACCCTGATAATGCCAGTAATTTGAGTTCAGACGTGTAAGTATGTCATGTCTTAAAAGCTATAGCTTTACAAAAGCTGTAAGGAAAAGTATTTGGGATCTTGATATTTTAATTACATACTTGCGCATTATAACTGTGAACGAGGCTAGTATATTTGCTTCTTCTCGACATACACCAACTCCTATAATACTTTGCTCTGCCCGCAGGGTCCATGAACTTTATTAGCCACAGATACAAAACATTATGTTGAATAAGCCAATTCTTTGGTTTTATGGCCTGTTTTTGTACCTAAAACCGACACTGCCACGTACAGGCAGTCTGGATGGGGTTTTATTGCAATAATGAGAATAAAAAACCTTGATCCAGTATTTTGGGTAAAGCTGGAGCACGCCAAAGGCGGCCTCTCCATACTCTTATCAGTCCACTACTGTCTAAACTAACTGTCCACTAGACTGCATCCGGTCGGGGGGTCAAAAACGACATTTACACGTTTTTACCGTATATCTGATGTTAATAATAGCGGTTTTATACGCTTGTTTAACCCGGCTTAATTATACTGTTATAAAGTTTCAATTTCACAATGACCTTTGCATTAGGTTAGCCATAATTAAGCTACATACCTTTTGCCTTCAACTTATGAACTATATTGAATTACTTTACTAATTGTAAAAATTGTCTAATCATATTTTGTGAAATCAAGATATTTATTTACTGTAACTAATAATTCCATAAATATTTTATTATGAAAGTAACCAAGTTTGGTTTGTACATTATAACAATTATAATCTCTTTATAATTAAGTTCAAAAATTATATTAATATTAGTAACACTACTGCACTGATATTTATTTTTTATTTCATTTTATTTGTACAGTAACTTATGCCTATGATGGCTACATTTTAGGATGTTGTAATAAATGAGTTACAATTAAATGATAGTAATATGTATTATAAAAATTGTATTATATTCTCGCTCAATAGGTTGATATTGATAATCTAAAATGCCAGTTGTTTCAACACAGCATTCTATTTTAATTTATACTGAATATTCTTAAACTTTCAGTTTGTATGCATTACATTATAATGTCAAAATCACATTGGCGTCCTTATACAGATTTAATTTACCCACCAGGCGATAACAAACACGTCTCAAGGTTGTAAACTTTAACTAACGGTCAAGTGTTTAATAGAAGTGTTTTACCTGAAATAAAACACATATTAAATACTTACCTTAGTTAAAGTTTACAAATTTAAATTCTGCCTGGCAGTTCCTCTCGACTCAATGAGGCAGGTGTCAGAGCTTAATTTTCAGCTCGACACTACCTGCGGCCTGATTACGCAACTCCGTGGGCATCAATTCTCCGTGGATATCTACTTCTTCTTCTTACGTGTCCGGCTGTCACAAAACCGGACAAGTGAACTGAAATATGAACTATTGTTGTAGTCACAGATTAAAATAGTATTAATGTGGTTGTAGTTATATATGCGTCTCGTAATGGTAACTTAATTCTATGCTATTAACCAATTACAATACATAATAAGTACATATTAACAGCATTTTAGCACTATATACTATGTACTTTTAAATACAGATACCAGAATATAAATAACTATTTACAATAAATAATATACAATAAATAAGTTGTAAAGGGCCTATGAGATTCCATGATTGGAAATTTTACAATAATTTACAAACAATAGGTATTTATCATTATTAAGTTACTGTTTTGTGTAGTTTCCCTAAATAAGTGTGAGTAAATTGTAACTTATAAATGATTGCCAGTAATTGCCAGTAAATAAGAACCCGGAACTCGCAACGCGGAACTTTCAAAGCGGAACCCGAAATGTGGACACCGCAAACGCGAAAATCTTCTCTTATCAATCTTCGTCTTCTTAAAACACGATTTAAAAAGTTAAAATATCAAAAAAAACCGGACACTAATGTCTAAAAATTGATGTCCATTTTACCACTCAAAGAAGGAATGAAATGCTTGTAAACAGTGCATTTTGACATAAGAACACAGCTTTGAACTGTCAAATGTAAGCGGCAGCTAGCGAGCTCGCGGCTTGGATCTATGGCTTGGATATTTCATGACTTTCTTCTTCTTCTCGGTTGAATTCCAACCACAGATTAATATTTTATATTTCATAGATTAAAGTAGTATTATCTATTATGTTTTTTTTATCATTTATTCATCTAAAATTACACTTAAATATACACTATTATCTCGCCAAACACATGTTTAACGGCGAGTGTTTTGACAGCGGACTGTGTGTGTGATATTCGAGTAATACATATACATACATAACTCTAATCTATGACTTTGGCGAATTTAATTTACTAAGCTGGGTAAAATAAGCCCCACTTATGACGATTTTTTATTTTATAAGATGACTGGCAAGACAAGCACATGGTGAATGCAGCCGTAAGGTGATGGTTCTTTTGATAGAAAACTAATGACTAGGCAGTGTGGTCTATGACCTTAGCCTGTGCATCATGAAAGACCTTTTAAAAAAATTTGGATAATTAATAATTATTTAGGAATTTAATTGTTTAAACTATTAAAACTATTTGGATTTACAAAAATATTAATCCAAATAGTTTAAGCTGATTTAAATACAGTATTTATAGCATTTCATAATTTTTATTTTTTATTTGTAAACAGTATTGTTACCATGACAACCATTAGACGTTAAAGACGTTAAAGACTGGCCAAGATCGAGCCGAGGCGTTCCAAATCGATAAAAAAATTTTTAAAAAAACGGTATACAGCCAAATGTGATTTGATTTGAAATCCAGAAAAGCCAACAACGCCTATAAGAAAACTTACAAAAACTTCGACAGTTACAACAAAAGTAGGAATACGTAATACTACAAAACAAACATGAACCTTTGAATTATACTCTCCGCCATGGTAATGTTATCGAATGTGAATGAAATAAGCGCTATTACGCTTTTCATGTAATTGTTATTATCATTCGTCGACATCCTTCTATGTTACTTTACCTTGCTGTCAAATGTTCCCGGTTGGCCTACATTAAGAGGAATAACTGTAGTAGGTACTCTAGATGCGAGTTCCGCATAACGGTTTTCGCGTTGCGGGTTCCACGTTTAGAGTTCTACGTTGTAGGCTTCACGTTGCGGGTTCGGGTTTTTGTTTTTCTTTAAACTGAATTTCATCACAAACTATTGTATGCTCAACGAAGTGGGCACATGTCAGCTAGTCTTACGTTTTCGTAAAATGCTATGAAGCAATTCAATCATGAAATATAAAAGATTCAAACAACGAAAAGGATCAATTACCTACATATTATAGTTGTAAGGGTGTGCCCTATTTTTGGTCGTTAAATAAAAGTTACACTTCAGACTTCATAATAAATATATTATCACGTATACATATTATCTACATAGGTACACATAGGTATTGGTACATAGGTGCCGACAGGGCAACATACCCTTACGGATACTAAATTATAAACTGAACAATAAAAATATTAGTCTTAAAGACTAAGCGGGGCATTTCATTACAGGCTACATCACACATGCATACAAATGCGTATGTGCATATCTGCATACGCTGCACGTAACACGTTACATAGTCAATACTTACTTATTTTCTGAGTTATCAAAATAGGTTTTGGACTTTCCATAGGTCCATTTTTGCAAGGAAATAACATTAAATAACATTAAATAACAATAATATGCCAAATTAATGTCAATTATGCATTTCGTTCGTTCTTTGAGTGGCAAAGTGGGAATCAATTTTTTGACATAGGTGTCCGGTTTTTTAAATGATTATATGATATTAAAACGTATTTTAAAAAGATTTAGCGTCACAATGACGGTTGATTTCCACGGCCGTGAAAGCCACGCAAGTTGCGTAATCGGGCCCCTGGTGGGGAATGTGCGAGCGAGATAGATAGAGGTAAAGGTTAAAAAGGAGAGAAAAGGACAAAAGATTTGATGGAAACTAGGTGTTGCCACTCTCAAGGTTGTAAACTTTAACTAAGGTAAGTATTTAATATGTGTTTTATTTCAGGTAAAACACTTCTATTATGATATCTAATGCTTCCTAATCAAACCGATACTTTTGAGCCCTATGTTTCTGCCGTTCTAATTTTGGCAACTCTTGTCTCTGTTGAAGTTTTTTCTTTGGCGTACTTTGCTTATTTTTAGATGTGTTTGCCATGTCTCTAAATAAAAAAAAATATGCTAAGAAACGAAAAGTAAGTACCTACATGGAGTCTGGCAAGCGAGTCGATAATTATTGGATGTTATTATTTGTTGTAAATATTTTTATGTAGATTTATTTTCTGCGTACGATTTCATTGAAAAGGACGTATATTTTGCGTACGATTTCGATAACGCGATCGTACATCGTTTATGAGTCAAAAAAGTCGTATAAATACGATTTAAATAGTATGGTTGGCAACACTGACCTAATATAATAATTTGGTCCATGTTATCACTTAATTATTTCCAGCATCATGTAAATATCATCATTTCATGTAAATAAAGGTGAAGATAGGGTAAAGACAGGAATATAAAATAGATATCGAACGCGTAAACTAATAATGTGCTATGTGCTTATCTGAAAATAATAATAAAAAATTTACATTCTACAATTTGTATTTATCTTTTCATAGCTTTATGAAAAGATAGTAGAATGCTTGTGACACTAAAAACCGTTTTAAAAAAAGAATGATTTTTTAATTGTCACATTCCTGACGGACCCAAATGTCAAATTGTCAACATTATCCAAAATAAATCAGCCGTGTTTTTATTATTTATTTTTCAAATGGAAATTGGGAAACAAAACATTTATTTATTTATAAGATTCCTTAACACAATAATATAGTTTGGTGTTAAAATGAATTCAGATGGTCTAGGTAATTTTCTGTTTAATTATATTGTAGTTTGTTTTTTTAAAGAAATCTTAATTATGGCTCGACATCTATCTATTAAAATTTAAAATTTTGGTAACCTTTTGTTTCCTTGTATTAATATTATCTATGAACCTTTCAGACTTAGACTGCGCTATTTGCTTGCAAAAATGTCACCATCCAACTAAGTTACCCTGTGGTCACATTTTTTGCTTTCTTTGTGTTAAGGTAACATTACTATATTTTGTATACAATAATTCGAATGGTATTTTTTTAATTATAAATATCTAAGAAAATTTACATAATGTGTATTATATTACAGGGTATTGCAATACAAAGCAAGAAATGTGCAATGTGTAGAGACCACATACCATCTGATTACCTTGATAACCCAGTTATTTTAGAAGAGAATAATGCTGAAGAACTTGTTATAGAAACTGATGGTGAACCATATCAATGGTACTATGAAGGTAGAAATGGTAAGTTATATACAGTTATGAATAGTGATATAATTGAATAAAAGTAAAATAATGGTAATGTTAAGTAAGTGAGTATAATATTATAGGTATAGCTACCACTATAACAGCCATATCAGTTATATGGCCCCCCTGGGTCACAGCTGCCTAAACTTTGTATGTAGAAAAAAAATGTTAACTTACTTTAAATGTCTGATCTGGTCAGCTGAGCTTTGCACTTAAATAATACGTATAACATTAATATAGTGTGAACCAGTAAAATTCTAAAAAAAAACTACATTGTTCTTCTGACAACTTGAAATGTATACATAGTGCATGTAGACCAAATTTATTTTGATTAATTTTATTGCTTATCTAATTATTTATTACAGGATGGTGGAAATATGATGAGCGAAGTAACAGTGAGTTAGAAGCAGCATTTAGCTCAGGGGAAACTGAGTGTTCTCTTTTATTAGCAGGCGCTACTTACAGTATAGACTTTCAAAACATGGTCCAGGTTCGCCGAAGTGATATAACTAGACGTCGTAAAGTTAGAAGAGATGTTCCAACTTTACCAGCAAAAGGTGATATTAAAATATTATCCTTGTAGTATTGTGTACTTTTTCCACCTTCAATGCATATAAGTAAGATTTTTATTGTAGTATGGTTTAATATAAACATTTGAATTTACTAAAAAATTATACTGTTATAGGTATAGCTGGAATAAAACAGATTAGTGTAGGAAATGAAGAAAGTGTAGAAATTTCTGAAGATGTAAATTTGGATAGTGTAGATGATGATGATGAGACTGAAGTTATTGAAATAGTTGCTGAAGGTTATGTGGTTGATAACACCAACTCAACTGCAGATGATGTAATTAATTTGACGCAGAGTTTGAGGTAAGTTTTAACCTTTATTTGTTGTTTGTATAAATTATACAGATTGCCTATATATACCGGCATATGTACATAGGAAATATGAATATCTTAACACAACAGCCATATAATTGAACATAATAAAATAATTTTATGCATGAAATTATAAATTGTCTTGAATCACTTCCATACTATTCGTCTAATTCAAATACTATTCATCTAAATAAAATATTTATAAATTTGTTTTCTTTCCAGCTACATCAGCATTGAAGACGAGGAAAGAAGGGATTCCCCAAGATAGTCCAAGAAAAAATATGATTAAAATTAATATTGTTATGTTTCAATGAAATGTTAGGAAACATTTATTCAAAATATATTTATTTATATACAATAGCTAATATGTTTCATTTTCTATTTCATAATTATATGTCTAAGTAACAGAACTATTTATGATTTGTTTGGTTCACATACATATAACATAGATTTAAATATTTTTTAATAGAAGCAATTTGCATTACATGTGAACATGCATAATGTCTTTAATTGAAATCACGAAAATCACAAAAAATAATCCACAAGTGTGATTAAAAAGATTGTGAAAGTACAGAAATTAGATTTATAACTCTATTGTCATAAACTACCCACATAGTGATTATATTCTCTTTGTAAACTACCCACAAAAAATATCACAAGGGATTATTTTTCTTTATGTTAAACTGTAATGAATTATTAATTAAGTTTAAAATAAGTTTAAGCAAAGATTTTAGATTTTTGTTGCATATTCTTTAACTTGTATGAAACAAGATAAGACTAGTAATTAATAAAAGATAAAATATATCTAGTATAATTATTTATTACTATAATCTATAAAACATTCTTACAATTAATTTACCAGGGCCTTATCCTGCTTTGGCTAGCATGAGTTAGGACCCATGTGTTGTGCGGTTTTGGCTTTCTAGACATTTGCTTGTGACGGGGGTGTTCAGGGCAAATTACATACAACTTTTCTTGTCTCATCACAAAGTAACAGGATTTACAGCGTCTGCGTACCTTTCCTTTAACTTTGAAGTTGCAAACTGTATTTATAAGAGGAACTTGCACCGGTAATAATTTTTCTGCAGAAATATTCTTGAACATGCTAAAGTTGGCTGTTATTTTGGGAGCTGATTTAGGGATTGAACTAAAAATAGTTTTTGTTAAAGAAAGTATTCTCTGCATGTTTACCTACAAAAAAAGAGTACCTACTATTAATATTTTGGTAATGCAATAAAATTATTAGGTTATTATTATAAAACAGTGGTAGAATGTGTATCTTTATACTTCTGACAATAATTGTTATTTTTGTTGACTAGCAAGAAAAACTTTTAACAAAATTAGATACTAATACAATATTTGCATTATTTATTATTAAATCGCTTACAAGTTTATATTTTATATAAAAAATATAATAATTTTTAGGTACCTATCGTGCTTGGAACAAAATATTAAATAATTCCGACTATCTATCAATGTCTGTGTCAACTGTCAATCTGACACTGCTGAACTGTCAAAAGAAATCCAAATGTATTTTTTTGGTGAAAAATATGCTAACAGGGTATGACTGCAATCCCTACCTCATTTCTAAGGACAATCCACGACAATCCTTTATATATATGGATAGATGGCGCCTAAGAATCTAAGAATTGGACCACGGCACAAATTAGCGGTTTTATTGCTACATACTAGTACTAAAAATAAAATAAAATTTTATCAGTTAGAATCACAAAACAATATTACTCACGGAGGTAAGAATATAAAGCTCAGTTCACATTGGCATAAAGAATGCCTTGTGTTTTTGCGTGTTTTTCATTTTCATTTCATTTTAAAAATTTTATCAGTTAGAATCACAAAACAATATTATTCACGGAGGTAAGAATGTAAAGCTCAGTTCACATTGGCATAAAGAATGCCTTGTGTTTTTGCGTGTTTTTCATTTTCATTTCATTTTCAAAATTTTATCAGTTAGAATCACAAAACAATATTATTCACGGAGGTAAGAATGTAAAGCTCAGTTCACATTGGCATAAAGAATGCTTTGTGTTTTTGCGTTTTTTTGTGCATATTAGTTTGTATCTTATTGACGCAAGTCGATGGGTGTTAAAATGACGCTTCGAGTCTGCTCCTATGTAAGTTGAGCCTGAGGGTTACCGGATGGGTCTGGGATTTCAGTGTGACGATTCTACTTGTATTGTACACATTTGGAAAAGTTTAGTGCTATCGTGGACTATCGACGTATCCACTGTAAAATTATTCAATTTAGATAATATCCATAAAAGTTCTGTAAATTCACGTACCTAGCCTCCCATAAGAATGAATTACCCCCCCTCTCCCGCACATATATTCAAGTAGGTATTTAAATTAATATAATCACCGTGTGCCGCACTGTACCGTGTGCATAACTAATATTTATAAGAAATGTAAAGTAGGTAAACAATGAACTCTATATTTATTGGGTATACGATAAGTTATCACTCGGCTGAACTATTGGCCTCTAAATTAACGCAATATTACGTATTCACAAACATTTTAATGTTATCACACTTCACTCTGTTTCTTCACACTGGGAACTAAGACGTGTAATTTCGTATATTGTACGTTTAAAAAAGAGTATTAATAATTCATATTGTCATTGAAAATGTCAAAAGTGGTAAAGGCAATCGTTACATCTCCGAAAATTTACAAACCCGTTGGACCTTACAGGTAATAATTTCATTGTTAATTTGTTTAGTAGTTAAAATTGTGAGAATGTTGTGATTGTGTACTTGCACTAAAATATCTTCGAGAGCGCTATTCAGCAGTGTGGGCTAGTTGTCTGACACATCATTCCATCCGAAGACCGGAGGATCTGGACCTCGACAATAACATGGTGCCAGTCGAGGTCGAGACTCTTTGGTGTTCGTGGCGTCACCGACTACTTCTACAGTCACCACTCGCCACTGGAGAGTTGGTCGGATCACTAAGTCCCAGTGAATCGGAACTGTGAAGCTGCTGCCCTCTCGTCTTAGTAAATAGAAGGTACCATTAGCTAGTATCATTGATAGTAGATATACCTACTACTGATACCATATTTATCGTACCTACTATTGACTACTCTAATACAGTTGCCGCAACATAAACTTCTTTGTGAAGCATTTATAGATAATATATTATATTATCCCATATAATATTATTATATTATTTCATGTTACAGCCAAGCGGTTCTAGCAAACAATGTTCTGTACGTGTCCGGAGTTCTGGGATGTGATGCTGATGTGAAGCTGGTCTCCGGCGGGACCGGCGCTCAGACCCGCAAAGCGCTAGAGAACCTCAAGCATGTTCTAGAAGCCGGTGGATCCAAGATGGAGGCTGTAGTCAAGACAACCATTCTGATGCAGAACATTGAGGATTATCAAGAGTTCAATAAGGTTTATGCTGAGTGTACGTAGTTTATTTATTACGTGTATTTTTCAATTTAAGTTATGTAGGTAAGTAAGTGTGCACTGAGTTTTAATGTGTATTATCTATAATCTAGATACGCTGGACTATTTAAGCAACTCTAGAATAATACCTAGGTATAATTAAAGTGGTCAAAATTTACCTTCTTCCATTCTCCTTAGTGAATAAGGTTGTGTGGTCGACATATTAAGTTTTTTCTATTCTTTACATTTAGTTGGATTGTGAAGATTTAACGTAATGTGTAAGATTAAAAACGAAGTGTAAAAGCAACATTATTAACAACTACTTTTGTTCATTAATTCGGATAACCGAACATAATTTGTAGTTGACAATCTTTTCTAAAGGTTATTTTAAACAACCTTTAAAAAAGATCCTTTTGGACAAATTTCATTTTGGGCCACGAATTCACGAGATCAAGTAGCCGGACAATGAAAAATGTTTTTTTTTGTCATACTTGACTGTTGAATCGTGACATATTAGCCTTTGACCTGCTATATTAAAAACGATGCTTTCTAACCCCTAACGTATAACAAAAGGGGTCAAGGTCAGGGTGGGTGAGGAAGGGGGCTATAAGTTTGAGATGTTTTTCTGTGTGTATGTGAACGCACCTTCGCAAAAGTATGAACCGATTTTGATTTAGTTTTTTTATAGAAAGCTGACGGGACCGAGAGTGTTTTAGCGATAATTTATCATCATCAGTTGGATCACTGCTTGACAATTCATGGGTAAATTTTACTTTTTCCTTATTATCTAGTTTTCCCGAAGAACTGTCCCGCTCGCGCTGCCTACCAAGTGGCTAAGTTGCCGATGAACGCCGCCATCGAGATCGAAGCCACTGCCCTCGTCGGAGACGTGATCGTGGAGGAGTTCAACGCCAGCTCTCATATTTAATATAACGATAGAGTAGTTTACGGATGATTTTATTTTAAAGCACGAAGTAGATAATGAAATTTAAAGGCAGGTTAAGACAGCGTATGAGTCAGTCGGTGCCATGCTAACTGACTTGAAAATAATCGTATCGTTTTCAAGTCAGCGCTGACTTCAGTAGCTTAAGAAGTATTGAAAGTTCCGTAAATTAAAGTAATTGATTGTCAGTTGTATTGGCGCTGTCACACTTTTCATACAATTTTATTCCTTTTTTTTGATGTCGCAAGGGAAATGCATTACGCTACCCCCTAGGGGTATGTGGGACTCCCGGCTTCTGTGGCCAGTTTACCTACTAAAACCACTTGAGGATTGCCATCAGCCGTATTGTTGGGTAGAGTGCCCTGGATCTGTCAAGACACAGGCTACTCCTCCCCCGACCGGCCGGTTCATCTCTATAGGGACTGGACTTCCATCAAATTAAGAGAGCGCTTCGGCAAACTGAAGACAAGACTGACAAAGCCGGGGAGGTATACAATGTTATACATATGTTATTATTACTCTTATCTCCGTAGACCTTTCAATTACTCCTGCTTGACCTACTGATCAATTAACATCGGATTTTTGCGAGTCAGTGCAGACTTGACTCTAATTCGGAGTCAGTCACTGACCGTGTCTAAATCTGCCTTAACAGTTCATGATCCAATTTATATTAATGTCCCTAGAAAATATAATTGTTATGTACAAACTAAATGCACTAAATGCTGACACAAAAAATTAAATATTAATTGCTTTCTGAGATACAAAATATTACAAGGGCAAACAGTCACAACACTACAACGTCGCTACTGTGTTATGTTGTTGTGTAGCGTTCCTTATAAAACAATACAAAGCTACGAGACGTTCTCGTAGCTTTTAGGAACGGGGGCTACGAAACCGTGAATTTTTTTTACGTAAGTGACGCTAGAGGTTGTATTCGTCAAACATCAACATTTAATAAAATTGTTTAAAGACATGATCACTATCACTACATAGTATAAAACAAAATCGCCTTTTCTGTCCCTATATCCCTATGTGCGCTTAAATCTTTAAAACTACGCAACGGATTTTGATGCGGTTTTTTCCAATAGATAGAGTGATTCAAGAGGAAGGTTTATATCTATACTTCTATACTAATATTATAAAGAGGTAACGTTTGATTGTTTGTTTGTTTGTTTGTTTGTTTGTTTGAATGGAATAGGCTCTGAAACCACTGAACCAATATGAAAAATTCTTTCACCGTTGGAAAGCTACATTCCTAGCGCTGAACATAGGCTATATTATATGTTTAAAAAAAGTAGGGTTCCTTACTAAAACCCCAAAAATGTAGCCCAAAGTGTAAAAAAACGACCTCCAAAATTTGTTACATCGTGTGCGCTTCGACAACGGCTTGACCAATTTCGCAATTTTTTTTTACGGTATGTTCGTTATTGTCACGAAAAGGTTATTATGAAAGAAAATGTTGAAAAAAATAAGCAGAAAATTAGAAAAAAGAAGAAAATACGTGATGGTCACGCGGGGTTTGAACCTGGGCTCAATCGATTCACGTCGTTGCCAGTTTATATGACACGGGTGTCATGGTAACGACATTGTTTACAAATGGAAAATAAAAATTATGAAATGCTATAAATAACGTATTAACATAAACTTAAACTATTTGGATTCATTAAACTATTTGTCCACCACTAATAAATAGTCGGGTCATTTTAATAGGTAACATTTGACAGTTTATCAAAAATGAGCGACGTAACGTTGTAACGACGACATAATAAAATAAATATTTTCTTTTTGTTAAAACTGCAGAATTTACTAAACTTTATTTAATAATTATTAGATACATAGATTAATAATTGGTCGCTTTGACTAGATACCGTCCAGCGTATTGAAAAATGCGGCAACAAATAATACGCCGAATTCGGCGTACCCGCGCCAGTCGCGCTACAAGCGTAAAGTGAAGTAGACGTCTCGATAATTTGTCAAAGATTTGTGTGAGAGCGAAGCAAAATGCCGATTTTCATAGTCAAACTATGTAAAAATAATACTACATGAAACAAGAAAAATACTGGCATCACATACCATTAGTAAGTATTGTATAAATCTTCTAAAACACAGTCAAATAATATAATCCTAAAATCTCCGATCGGAGTACCGCTTTGTGTTCAATGTTGCCTTGTATTCAAAAATTTTTAACCATATTTAGTATCAGATTGCCCGTGTTTGCCACGTCATGTCATGTCATAGTAACGCCAAGAAACATATTGTTTACGACTTGATAGGCAACCATGATATGATGTTTGGGCGTTGTCATTTTGGGTTGGATTTTATAACGAGTCGCCTGAATTTACGAGTATTCGTGGTGTAGGGGGCTTAAGCGAGAAAGTCATAATTCCCCTTATAGAAATTTTGAATGCCGGAGTTGCGTCTAAATATTTAAAAAAAAATCAAAAATTCTTAAATATTATTGCAATGATGCGAAACGGAACGTAAACCTTATACTTTAGTACAGTTTTTGAAATGTAATTATGTGAAAAGGTGAAACGAAACGCAACTCGCCATCTCGGATGGAGGATATTAACAGCTAATGTCTAATTTGTGCGTTATTCCTCTGCTTCCGAGTATACCTATATTATGTGAATGTGTTTGTATCGACTTCTGCCCGATTCACTCTAGTTAAGGAAAATAGGTGATTGAACTAGAATAAACAACACACTTTTCCAGCGCATTTTGCGTGGCAAATAAAACTTCGAAATTTATATCTCAAAAACTGTACAAGTATTCGCGGAGGGAAAGAGAGGGGGGGGAGCTATATTTGACTAGTAGATAGGACATGACTTTTAAGGCCTTTGGCGCTTTATTTAAAAATAAAACTCACGGTCTCACAAACAAAACATGTAAGAATAATTAAAGCTTTGCGGGAAAAGACTCGTCGCGTCGATTGAAAAAAGCTAATTGCAATTTAAAAAGTATAATAAAAATTTTGAATCATGAACGTTTCATTGATATATATAACATTCTTAGTAAAAATATAATATAATATATTATACAAAAAGCATAAAAACGAAAAGAAAATTATACCGAAATATTCTAATGAACTTAAAAAAATCTGTTTGACTTTAAACTTCTATTCCCCATCGGCTTATAATAACGTGAGGAGTAAATTTGTCATCATCGATGGCACTCCAGGATTTACTGAAGAAGCATTTACCTTTATTAATAGTTTTAATAAAGTACGCTCCTTCTTAATGTGGTAAATGTAATGTTGTTTGCGCGCTTATTTCAGATGAAATGGCTATACGCCAGAAAAGTATGTGGGACCAAAATCAAAATCGACTATATTATATATAGTTTCAGAGGCATATGTCTTCCTATTAGTTTGTTTAACTGAGCACTGGAAACTGCCTATAGGATACTTTTTAGTGCATGGCCTAACAGGGTTCTATATATATATAGAACCCTGTTAGGCCATTTATTTATTATATTATTTATTATTACAACATTAACTATAATTATATATATATTATATAAATAACATTAACTATAATTATATATATTATATATAATTATAGTTAATGTTGTGTGACTTGGCCGTTGACAGATGGATTTCTAATTATTGACAGATTTTATATCTTATTGGATGACCATAATTTCTGCGTTCTGGTCTTATCCGGAGGTTCTCAAATAGGGGTCTGAAAATGCGACAAAATGGTTCCTGTAAAGGATGGTACGGCAGTGTTTGCTTCGCGCTCGACTTGGCGGGGACACTGCCGTGCCCCCAGATACTAAAATAAAAAAGCTTTTTGAAAATTATGCCTAATAATTATTTAAGAATATGAAGAAGAACCTTCATAAAAATGCTTATGATTTCATATTAAAGATTTTTTTTATTTATTAATATTGATAAATTACCGCACCACAGCAACCAAATATTTTCCCTATTGATCGGGCACTAGTCAAGTAGCTGGCAACACAATTATAGATGCACACTACAATCTTTGTGCATTGTTTTACACACACTACAATATGAAGTTGACGCATTCAAGAATCTGTTTTTTATTGACAGCGCTCCATCTAGTCGAAGGGCGCTGAGACCAATTAATAATCTAAGATTAGATATTTATTGTCAACATAACCAATATGAGTTTTTTTACGATTTGCTTTCACTGATAAACGATCTTAAATATAATATACAAATTATGATTTAATGAAATAAACGTCGTGATCATAGATTAATAATTGGTCGCTTTGACTAGATACCGTCCAGCGTATTGAAAAATGCGGCAACAAATAATACGCCGAATTCGGCGTACCCGCGCCAGTCGCGCTACAAGCGTAAAGTGAAGTAGACGTCTCGATAATTTGTCAAAGATTTGTGTGAGAGCGAAGCAAAATGCCGATTTGCATAGTCAAACTATGTAAAAATAATACTACATGAAACAAGAAAAATACTGGCATCACATACCATTAGTAAGTATTGTATAAATCTTCTAAAACACAGTCAAATAATATAATCCTAAAATCTCCGATCGGAGTACCGCTTTGTGTTCAATGTTGCCTTGTATTCAAAAATTTTTAACCATATTTAGTATCAGATTACCCGTGTTTGCCACGTCATGTCATGAAACATATTGTTTACGACTTGACAGGCAAATCAAAAATGTTCAAATATTATTTCAATGATGCGAAACGGAACGTAAACTTTATGCTTTAGTACAGTTTTCAAATTTAATTATGTGAAAAGGTGAAACGAAACGCAACTCGCCATCTCGGATGGAGGATATTATCAGCTAATGTCTAATTTGTGCGTTATTCCTCTGCTTCCGAGTATAATATAACATAATATATAATATAATACCTATATTATGTTGGTATACTCGGAAGTATATTTCGTTCGTATCGACTTCTGCCCGATTCACTCTAGTTAAGGAAAATAGGTGATTGAACTAGAATAAACAACACTCTTTTCCAGCGCATTTTGCGTGGCAAATAAAACTTCGAAATTTATATCTCAATATTTGACTGGCTATATTTGACTAGTAGATAGGAGATGACTTTTAAGGCCTTATTAAAATTTTGAATCATGAACGTTTCCTTGATATATATAACATTCTTAGTAAAAATGTTGTCACAGCGGATTTGTTTCATAATATATACAAAAAGCATAAAAGCGAAAAGAAAATTATACCGAAATATTATAATGAACTTAAAAAAATCTGTTTGACTTTAAACTTCTATTCCCCATCGGCATATAATTACGCAAGGAGTAAATTTGTCATCATCGATGGCGCTCCAGGATTTACTGAAGAAGCGTTTACTTTATTAATAGTTTTAGTAAAGTAAACGCTCCTTCTTAATGTGATAAATGTAATGTTGTTTGCGCGCTAATTTCAGATGAAATGGCCATACGCCAGAAAAGTATGTGGGACCAAAATCAAACTCGTATATTGACATGGGCACTGGTGTAAATGACACTTCTGTGTTAGCTTCAGAGGCATATGTCCTCCTATTAGTTTGTTTAACTGAGCACTGGAAACTGCCTATAGGATACTTTTTAGTGCATGGCCTAACAGGGTTCAATATATATATCGACGCTTGAAAGGCAAAACTGCCTAAGCGACATTTATCAAAATGTTCAGGAGAGCTGTTTAAAGTTTTTTTTTTGAGAAAAATGCTTATAAAATTGTCAATTCTTATCATACAGAAATAATTGTTAGACCATTGGAATCGTAATCAAATAGGCTATAATCTGACATATAAATGATTGACCTAACACTTTTAATTCGTGCTGTTTTGTCGCTTAGGTAAAAATTACACCAAAAAAAATTTCAGGTAAAACTATCTAACCGTCAGAGCTTTCTCAATTACAAACAGGTAGATTCATATAAATACTTCCGCGACTGTCTATACGAACAGGTTAAAATGAATAAGTTGTAATAATACTTATTTTGCAAACAGGAACAATTGGCTAAATGATTTCATTTTAGTGAAAATACTCAAGAAAAATTATCCAAGTAATAATTATAAAGGATTATTTGCAAGACTAACCGACATTTTGTATGGGACATAAATGATGAAAACTATGATTGGTATAAATTGAGCATTTATTGTAAGTTTTTAATTAAAAAATGGCACGCAAAAAATAATAAGCCTAACAAATATTGGTTCCCTTTTTCAGGTCGGGGTAGGAACAAAACTTGAACGAAATTAAAACACAGAACTATTCTTTAAGAATCTCAAATTAAATACCTACTAGTACTCGTACGCACTCAACACAAAAAAGGAATACAAAATTCAGTAATATCAATTAAAATCAGGGTCCTCTATATCTGACTCGGGTAATACGTCTTTGGCATTTGCATCGCGTGGAATGTTTAAATACTCATTATGGAAAAAAGCTGGAATTATTAACTCTACACATAGTTTATGTAGGTCGTCATATTTCTTCTTGCCTCGGATTCATCTTGTTACGTAGATCTGTAAAAACAACGAAAAATAATGTAGATGGCTTCGTATAATTTGATTTAAGGAACATGAAAAATATTTAAATCCGGAAGTATTTACATAGTTTACTTACTTAATAATCTAAGGAATGTGATGTTTACTTACATTTTTCCCATTTACTAAGCGCCAAAATGATGATGAATGGACGTAAATCGGCGAACGCGCAGCGAAACGACCGGTCTAAGCGACACGCCGCGGCTGAATAATGTTTTCGGATTCGTTCCGTTCACTCAGTGCGTCGTTCCTAACCGACAACTGTCACTATATTACGCTTCCTAAGCGCCATACTTACTCCTGTTTCAATTCACATAAAGTTATCTAAACGACATTCCCCATACAATATTCACACCAATAAAAATATCTAACCGACATTCAGTTTCAAAATATTTGTCAGGTAAAATTGCCTAAGCGACACCAAGTCAATATTTCAGTGTAATGTAAAATTATCTAATAACAATTTTATGCCGATTGTGTAAAAGGCAATATCATCTAAGTGCAAATGTAGTTACAAACAATTTCAGGAACAAATGCATAACAAAACACTTGGACCTTTCTTATGTCAGGTAAAAACGTCGATGCGACTTCGATTGAAAAGACTAATTCAGGTAAAAATATCTTATTCCTTCGTGATAATGATTTTCATTCAGGAAAATTTATCCAAGGTAATGATTAAAATAAATTTCATTCAGGAACAAATGACTATCCACAAAAAAAAATTGTCAACATGCCTAAACAACTGTCTAAAATAAAACGGGTAATTTTTTGTCGCTTGGTAGCCAAAATTCTTTAAATAGTACGAATTCACGCACTTCCTAAGCGACAACCAAATTCATCGCAGCGCTATGAGACCCAGACCAATCGACGCAGATTTTTTTTCTGATTACAACGATATATAAAACTCAATTTGGCCCATAGTGTCGCTTAGGCACTTTTGCCTTTCAAGCGTCGATATATATATATAATTATAGTATATATATATATAATTATAGTTAATGTTGTGTGACTTGGCCGTTGACAGATGGATTTCTAATTATTGACAGATTTTATAGCTTATTGGATGACCAAAATTTCTGCGTTCTGGTCTTATCCGGAGGTTCTCAAATAGGGGCTTGAGAATGCGACAAAATGGTGCCTGAAAAGGATGGTACGGCAGTGTTTGCTTCGCGCTCGACTTGGCGGGGAAACTGCCGTGCTCCCAGATATTAAAATAAAAACTCTTTTTGAAAATTATGCCTAATAATTATTTAAGATTAAGAAGAAGAACCTTCATAAAAATGATTATGATTTCATGTTAAAGATTTTTTTTATTTATTAATATTGATAAATTACCACACCACAGCGACGAAATATTTTCCCTATTGATCGGGCACTAGTCAAGTAGCTGGCAACACAATTATAGATGCACACTACAATCTTTGCGCATTGTTTTACACACACTACAATAAGAAGTTGCCGCATTCAGGAATCTGTCATTTCTTGACATCGCTCTATCTAGTCGAAGGCGCTGAGACCAATTAATAATCTAAGGTCGTGATAATGTTACGTCAGTTAACACTTTTTCTTATTAAACACTAGAGACTTACTCAAAAAATCGATTAATCTTTTAACAACTATAAATATACCTATTTAAAAAAGTACTTAACTTATAAGTTGTAATAAGAATATATTATAAATGTTAATTTAAAAATCAGATCGAAGGAGTTAGATCCATGGTCATAATTCACAAACAATTAAAAAAAATCGAAAACGTCATGATAAGACGCCACTACCTATGTCTTTTGTCGTCATTTGTCTTTGTGCGAAGTTAACGTCTGTCTGTACTGTCTTTTTTTTTTCTTGCTACTGAAAACGAAAATGCAATTAAAAAAATATGTCTGTCTGTCTGTTAGCGTGTCTCTTTGCTCCGGCTAATCTCTGGAACGGCTGGACCGATTTTAACGAGACTTTCACTGGTAGATAGCTAAAGTTATAAGGATTAATTTAGGCTTCTTTTCATCATCATCATCGTTATCTAACTAATGATCACCGAATCGGCTGGACCGACTGTGACGGGAGCATTCACCGGGCGTTAGATTATGTTAGTTCCATCTATACATCAGCTATTTGTATTAAAGTAAGTCGTGTTAGTTAAATTATTTATAACTCAAGAACGGCTTTATCGATATGGTTGAAAATTGGTGAGGAAGTAACTTAGAGCCAGTAGACGGACATAGGATACTATTTATTCCATTTGACAGCGCAGAACCAGCAACGTTCACGGAAGGGTTTGGCGTTGTGGGTTCCGCGTTGCGGGTTCCGGGTTCCCGCGTTGCGGGTTCCGGGTTCCGCGTCGCGGGTTCAGGGTTCCCGTGTTGCAAGTTCCGGGTTCCGCGTTGCGGGTTTCGGGTTCCCATGCTGCGGGTTCCACGTTGCGGGTTCCGGGTTCCCGCGTTGCGGGTTCCGGGTCCCCGCGTTGTGGGTTCCGGGTTCCGCGTTGCGGGTTCCGCGTTCCCGCGTTGCGGGTTCCGGGTTCCCGCGTTGCGGGTTCCGGGTTCCCGCGTTGCGGGTTCCGGGTTCCCGCGTTGCGGGTTCCGGGTTCCCGCGTTGCGGGTTCCGGGTTCCCGCGTTGCGGGTTCCTGGTTCCCGCGTTGCGGGTTCCGGGTTCCCGCGTTGCGGGTTCCGGGTTCCCGCGTTGCGGGTTTCGGGTTCCCATGCTGCGGGTTCCGCGTTGCGGGTTCCGGGTTCCCGCGTTGCGGGTTCCGGGTCCCCGCGTTGTGGGTTCCGGGTTCCCGCGTAGCGGGTTCCGCGTTGCGGGTTTCGGGTTCCCATGGTGCGGATTCCGGGTTCCCGCGTTGCGGGTTCCGGGTTCCCGCGTTGCGGGTTTTGGGTTCCCATTCTGCGGGTTCCGCGTTCCCGCGTTGCGGGTTCCGAGTTCCCGCGTTGCGGGTTCCGCGTTCCCGCGTTGCGGGTTCCGAGTTCCCGCGTTGCGGGTTGCGGGTTCCCGCGTTGCGGGTTCCGGGTTCCCGCGTTGCGGGTTCCGGGTTCCCGCGTTGCGGGTTCCGGGTTCCCGCGTTGCGGGTACCGGGTTCCCGCGTTGCGGGTTTCGGGTTTCCATGCTGCGGGTTCCGCGTTCCCGCGTTGCGGGTTGCGGGTTTCGGGTTCCCATGCTGCGGGTTCCGGGTTCCCGCGTTGCGGGTTCCGCGTTCCCGAGTTAGGGGTTGTTTTTTTTAGTTGAATTTCATCATAAACTGTTTTTATGCTCAACGAAGTGGGCAAGGGTCAGCTAGTGTATAATACATGCATAATATACTAAGGCAACATTGCTAATTTCAGAGGTTTCTAACGTGATGTCGTAAATTAACCTATTTTAGCCAAAATGCTGCCTAAACCCTACGAGTTAGATCAAATTAATGTACTACAGTATTGTACACCATAAAAAGGTCTACAAAAAAGTCCGCGATGGTATATGTTTATCTTTTAGGGATAACCCACATTAACCATTTTTATTGTTTACTTTTTACGTCAAAAAATGGCTTATTTACGAAGCTATTTTAAGCAATACGGCATTAATCCTTATCGAATTAAGTACCTTAAATACAGTGTGCAATTAATATACATCAATATGGTTCCTTACAGCATGTAAATTAAACAAATATTTTCGGAGATATTACAAATTTAAAATTTGCGTTTGCGGCGGGCGGTACCGGCCGGACGGGGCAGTGCGGGGAGGCATGCCTATAAATAGCGCGAATTGTATGAATTTAGATATTCCAAAGATAGCAGGAAATCTTCATAGTAAGTATAGGGAAAGAGGAATTGTTTTGCTCCAAATTTAATGCGTGCAGGCCAAGGGCAGTAATGAATGAATCAAAAATACTGGATCGATTTTAAATTTAGAGATGAAACGGATAGTAGGTTGGCCGGATACCGGATACCGGATATTCGGCAAGCTACTAGGCCGGAGCGCCGGATATCCGGCTGCCGGATATCCGGCCTTAAGATAATATACAGTGTGTAAAAAGAGCAACCATAACTTTGAGACACGATTATACTACCTTTCCTCATTTTGGAAATGTATTTTTTTTTATATTTTTTTTGTCAAAAACTAAAAAAATTTTTTTAACTTCTCACCATTTATTATTTTTTTGTCGCAAAAATAACAATAAGGCAAAAAAAAATTGTTTTTTAAATTTTTGTATATAATTTTTGTATAATAATAAAATACATTCTAGAATGAGAAAAGGTAGTTTTATCATATCCCAAAGTTATAGTGACTGCTCTTTTTACACCCGTTATAATATTAGGTCCTTACATATGAAATTGGTGTTTTGTCGTACTTGCCACTTTGATCTTAAATATATCCTCTTTGGTTAGGAATTCCAAATTCAAATTTAAACAGCTATTTACTCATGCATTTGTGTTTTGAAAACCGTAATTCATTTGTTTTTTTCTCTGTTGCTTTTTTTTCTGCGTCACTCATTTCACAAAATGGAAACCTTAAAATATCGCATTATTTACGAGTACGAGTTCCACCGTGGCACCAGTGCTGCAGAAACGGCTCGAAGGATTAATGATGAGTATGGGGGTGGTGTCGCAAAAGAAAACACGATGCGTTTTTGTATTCAACGCTTTCGTTCTCGAAATTTCGACCTACAGAACAAGCCCCGTGGACGGCCGGAGACCAAAGTCAATAATGATGAATTGAAGGCTATTGTGGAAGCAGATTCATCGCAAACCACATCAGAGCTAGCTACAGACAAAACCGCTTTAATCCACTGGAAGCAAATTGGGAAGGTGAAAAAGCTTGAAAGGTGGGTACCTCATGAATTTAGTGAAGCAAACCGACAAACGCGCGTCGACTGCTGCGTTACATTGCTCAACCGGCACAATAATGAAGGAATTTTAAATCGGATCATTACATGTGATGAAAAGTGGATCCTGTACGATAATCGTAAACGCTCATCGCAATGGCTGAACCCTGCTGAACCAGCAAAGTCTTGCCCAAAGCGAAAATTGACTCAAAAAAAGTTACTTGTAAGGTGTTTGGTGGACTAGTGCCGGTGTCGTACACTATAGCTTTCTTAAATCTGGTCAGACGATTACGGCTGATGTCTATTGTCAGCAACTGCAAACCATGATGGAAAAGCTCGCCGTTAAACAACCGAGACTTGTCAATCGCTCTGCACCACTGCTGCTTCAAGACAACGCTAGACCACACACGGCCCAACAGACGATTGGAATGTCTAAGACATCCACCGTACTCTCCGGACCTTGCTCCAACAGATTACCATTTTTTTCGAAATTTGGATAACTTCTTGCAAGGAAAAAAATTGAATTCCGATGAGGCAGTCCAAACCGCTTGAAAGCGGATAGATATATAGATTTCATTACTTCCCGTCCGAATGGTTTTTTGGGATCAATGAACTACCTATAAGATGGAAAAAGTGTATAGATAGCAATGAAAAATACTTTGATTAATAATATATATTTAAATATGAGAAAATTGCCTTTATGTTCCTCCCATACAAAACGCCAATTTTATATGTAATGACCTAATAATAAGTTTGATTTGAATATTGGCGCGGTGAACGAGATCGGAAATATTCAGGCGCATTCGGGTCGCACGTAACCGGAGATCGGGTCGACTCGGGGGCGTTCGAGTGTTATCGCGTAAAATTTGGTATTTACCCCGTGTTCCAGATGCTGCTGTCAGCTGTCAAAAACTGTTCAAAACGCTCAGAATGATCATATTTTGCATATTTTTACCCATCTTGTTTTTGACGTTTACTGAGATTTCACAGATTTCACTGATCTCGATGTTATATTTAAATTATGGATAGAACAAATTTATTCTAGATTCTTTTTTAATGTAGTTATTATTGTTATTTAAAATATAAATAGAATTTTTGGGATATAAAGGAAATGTTAAATTTTGACATCTGTCAGTCGTTCCACTAGCATTAAGAATGATCTGAGCGTTCAGAGTAAAAATAGCGCTTAAAGGAACACGCCCTTTTTCATCACAATTTGCCACTTGTTTATAAAACAAACATTTTTGATGTGCGATTATAAAAATAAAGGGTGTCCACAACCTATTGGAGTATGATTTGCCTTTATAAAATAATAAGATTTTTTAAAATTTTACTATCCGGTATCCGGCCGGATACTTTACTACTATCCGGTATCCGGCCGGATAGTGAAAACAAGGCCGGATAGGCCGGATACCGGATAGTTACCGGATATCCGTTACATCTCTAAATTTTTAATCATGTTTTTATTGAGTGACATTACATAGGCATATATATTTTGTGCCCGTGAAAAGTCGGAGCAGGCCGCTATGTTTTTATATACAACGTTCATAGTTTTTCTGTAGTGTATTTAATTTAGTATGAGCATTGCACCCGTGCGAAGCCGGGGCGGGTCGCTAGTAATAAATAAGTAACAATCCCATCAAAAACATAACTTGTAAAAAGTGCCATGTCTTGCTATTTAGTTATTTTAGAAGTAAAAACATAAAAGATTATAGATTATGATCACTATAAAATGTTGTTAGACCGACCGACTAACCCCTACTTGGCATAACATGTATCTCACAACTTTTTACGGTAGAAGAACTAATAGTCAGGTTTCCCCCATACATGGTTTTCACTATATTAGTATCAAGCTAATTTTTCGTGAGTACCTTCATTTTGATGAGTCGCCCAAGAATTTTTTGGACGGAACTCTTGTTTGTGGTAGCTAACAGAGATATCAAGGATAGAGTATCCCACCAAAAACATTTTCATGTAAAAATGTTGCCAAGACGAGACTACATAGCTTACCCTATGAAAAAGTTATCAGATATCGTAAAAAGCCAAGCTCTAAAGACTACTCGCCCTAAATCTACAAGCACCTTGATCAAAATCAAAAAGATCTCATGTAGAACTAAAGTTCTTGATCTATGCGCCCTTACTTTACTAGGCTTAGCTTCACTTACTCTACATTTCAGTTAAAACGTGATGCTTGGCCGTTTTATTTTACACACGATAAATGAATGCCTATAAAATCTTTGTAACGGTAGCAAAACGGCCAAGTATCACGTTTTAACTGAAATGTAGAGTAAGTGAAGCTAAGCCTCAGCTTGTTACTAATAATGTATGATGACCTCGTTATCCATACATGTTGGAGATGGGGGAACTCTTTGATCAAACCATGGATTTTGTCGGACAAATATTTTTTCGGATCATTTAGATGACAATCTTGAGATTTAACTAAAAAATATTCGGTTACTAATAAATATTTTGGAATCGCCAAATCGACATACCTACTCTATCCTTTATATCTCTGTTAGCTACCACAAACAAGAGTTCCGTCCAAGAAATTCTTGGGCGACTCATCGAAATGAAAGCACTCACGAAAAATTAGCTTGATACTAATCAAGTGAAAACCATGTATGGGGGAACCCTGACTATAAGTAGCGAGACTTGGCACCTTTTACAAGTTATGTTTTTTATGGGATCTCAGTTCTTTTTGTAGAAGATTAACTAAAACGCGTGTTAGGTTTTTTTTTTTTTTTTTTATTAGCCTATGCTATCCCACTGCTGGGCAAAGGCCTCCCCCAAGGTCTTCCACGTATCTCTTTCCTGTGCCAACACTGGCCAGCCCAGCTGATGTGCATCTAAGTCGTCACGCCATCTTTTTTTAGGCCGGCCACGTCGCCGCCTTCCTATCCGTTAGGATTATAAAGATATATTTGCATTTAAAACCACGAGACCATTTTTCTCATTAGTAACTGTAGGACAAAAGTATTATATAATAGGTTGGTGTGTTCTCTGCCCAAATTAAACAACGTCCTACAAAAAAACAGGTAGGTATCACTAGTCCGACAAAATTTTATTTTTTCGTTTTCCTATTTGGAACATAAGTTACAATAAAATTTGTGTACCTATTTATAATAGGTATACACGTTACCGACAGTGTGTAAAATTCTGCAATTCCACATAACACCTAGGCAATGTATATACATATATACCTGGGGCGTTCTGGAAATGTATTAAATATTATGAATAGTAGTGTCGGTTATACACTTTAGCTAGGTAATGTATACAATTCCTAGGAATAACAAATATCGGTCTATATATTTTTTTATTGTTATTGGATTAACAATAAACTGATCCGCATTTATACTATTACTTAAAAATTTGGGGTGCTCCTTAAAAATATTTTTTTTAATTAAAAAAAAATGTGTGTCGGAACTCAAAACTTTTCATCTATCACTTTGACAGCAAAACGAGGGTTTTATTTATTTATTTTATTTTATCAAATAGGTACCTCATAGATTAATAATTGGTCGCTTTGACTAGATACCGTCTAGCGTATTGAAAAATGCGGCAACAAATACTACGCCGTATTCAGCGTACCCGCGCCAGTCGCGCTACAAGCGTAAAGTGAAGTAGACGTCTCGATAATTTGTCAAAGATTTGTGTGAGAGCGAAGCAAAATTTTACAAGCGAAGTATTATTTTTAAATAGTTTGACTATGCAAATCGGCATAGTCAAACTATGTAAAAATAATACTACATGAAACAAGAAAAATACTGGCATCACATACCATTAGTAAGTATTGTATAAATCTTCTAAAGCACAGTCAAATAATATAATCCTAAAATCTTCGATCGGAGTACCGCTTTGTGTTCAATGTTGCCTTGTATTCAAAACCATAATATTTTTAACCATATTTAGTATCAGATTGCCCGTGTTTGCCACGTCATGTCATGTCATAGTAACGCCAAGAAACATATTGTTTACGACTTGATAGGCAACCATGATAATATGATGTTCGGGCGTTGTCATTTTGGGTTGGATTTTATAACGAGTCGCCTGAATTTACGTGTATTCGTGGTGTAGGGGCGGCTTAAAAAAGAAAGTCATAATTCCCCTTATAGAAATTTTGAATGCCGGAGTTGCGTCTAAATATAAAAAAAAAAATCTATAATTCTTAAATATTATTGCAATGATGCGAAACGGATTGTAAACTTTATACTTTAGTACAGTTTTTGAAATGTAATTATGTGAAAAGCTGAAACGAAACGCAACTCGCCATCTCGGATGGAGGATATTAACACCTAATGTCTAATTTGTGCGTTATTCCTCTGCTTCCGAATATACCTATATTATGTGAATGTGTTCGTATCGACTTCTGCCCGATTCACTCTAGTTAAGGAAAATAGGTGATTGAACTAGAATAAACAACACACTTTTCCAGCGCATTTTGCGTGGCAAATAAAACTTCGAAATTTATATCTCAAAAACTGTACAAGTATTCGCGGAGGGAAAGAGGGGGGGGGGGCTATATTTGACTAGTAGATAGGACATGACTTTTAAGGCCTTTGGCTCTTTATTTAAAAATAAAACTCACGGTCTTACAAACAAAACATGTAAGAATAATTAAAACTTTGCGGGAAAAGACTCGTCGCGTCAATTGAAAAAAGCTAATTGCAATTTAAAAAGTATAATTAAAATTTTGAATTATGAACGTTTCATTGATATATATAACATTCTTAGTAAAAATGTTGTCACAGCGGATTTGTTTCATAATATATACAAAAAGCATAAAAACGAAAAGAAAATTATGCCGAAATATTCTAATGAACTTAAAAAAATCTGTTTGACTTTAAACTTCTATCCCTCATCGGCTTATAATTACGTGAGGAGTAAATTTGTCATCATCGATGGCACTCCAGGATTTACTGAAGAAGCGTTTACTTTATTAATAGTTTTAATAAAGTACGCTCCTTCTTATATTTATATATAAAATATATATATATATATATATATATATATATATATATATATATATATATATATATATATAATAATTATCTATACTAATATTATAAAGAGGTAATGTTTGATTGTTTGTTTGTTTGTTTGAATGGAATAGGCTCTGAAACCACTGAACCAATATGAAAAATTCTTTCACCGTTGGAAAGCTACATTCCTAGCGCTGAACATAGGCTATATTATATGTTTAAAAAAAGTAGGGTTCCTTACTAAAACCCCAAAAATGTAGCCCAAAGTGTAAAAAAACGACCTCCAAAATTTCTTACATCGTGTGCGCTTCGACAACGGCTTGACCAATTTCGCAAATTTTTTTACGGTATGTTCGTTATTCTCACGAAAAGGTTATTATGAAAGAAAATGTTGAAAAAAATAAGCAGAAAATTAGAAAAAAGAAGAAAATACGTGATGGTCACGCGGGGTTTGAACCTGGGCTCGATCGATTCACGTCGTTGGCAGTTTATATGACACGGCTGTCATGGCAACATAAGTATTAACAAATGGAAAATAAAAATTATGAAATGCTATAAATACCGTTTTTATATCAGCTTAAACTATTTGGATTAATAAAATTATTAGGATTAACAAAAACATGAATCCAAATAGTTTAAGCTGATATAAATACGGTATGTATAGCATTTCCTAATTTTTGTTTTCCATTTATAAACAACGTGGTTACCATGGCGACCTTTAGACGTTATAGACGTTTGGCTGCGTTTCCATTGACGCGGGGCGAGGCGGACAGGAGCTTGCGGTACCCGAATTGACCAATCACTATGCTCGAAATCTCTGCTCCACTTCGCTTGGAAACTCTAAGTTCCTATGCGCCCCGCTCCGCGTCAGTGAAAACGCCAAGATTGGGGAAGTTTTCCAAATCTATACATCTATACAAATAAATAAAATTGAAGTGTCAGTTTGTAACTTTCAATTAGCAACGTCTTTTTGAATGCATATGACATTTTAAACGATATCTTCTGCTTTTTTTTGCATTGGCAACGATATTTACTGAAAACGAAAATGTAATTAAAAAAAAATGTCTGTCAGCGTGTCTCTTTGCTCCGGCTAATCTCTGGAACGGCTGGACCGATTTTAACGAGACTTTCACTGGTAGATAGCTAAAGTTATAAGGATTCATTTAGGCTACTTTTAATCATCATCATCGTCGTCATCTAACTAATGTTCACCGAATTGGCTGGACCGACTGTGACGGGAGCATTCACCGGGCTTAGCTTATGTTAGTAGGAGTAATC
Organism: Celastrina argiolus; assembly: GCA_905187575.2. Classification (NCBI taxonomy): domain Eukaryota; kingdom Metazoa; phylum Arthropoda; class Insecta; order Lepidoptera; family Lycaenidae; genus Celastrina; species Celastrina argiolus. Next base: position 8,607,325 of record LR994591.1, read on the forward strand.
TATACATCTATATGTATAAAAGTAAGTCGTGTTAGTTAAATTATTTATAACTCAAGAACGGCTTTATCGATATGGCTGAAAATTGGTGAGGAAGTAGCTTAGAGCAAGTAGACGGACATAGGATACTATTTATTCCATATTTTGTCAGCGTTTCCGTGAACGTTGCGGGTTCTGCGTTTGGGTTTCGCGTTGTGGGTTCCGCGTTGTGGGTTCCGGGTTCCGGGTTCCCGCGTTGCGGGTTCCGGGTTCCCGCGTTGCGGGTTCCGCGTTGTGGGTTCCGGGTTCCGGGTTCCCGCGTTGCGGGTTCCGGGTTCCCGCGTTGCGGGTTCCGTGTTCCCGCGTTGCGGGTTCCGGGTTCCCGCGTTGCGGGTTCCGGGTTCCCGCGTTGCGGGTTCCGGGTTCCCGCGTTGCGGGTTCCGGGTTCCCGCGTTGCGGGTTCAGGGTTCCGCGTTGCGGGTTCAGGGTTCCCGCGTTGCGGGTTCAGGGTTCCCGCGTTGCGGGTTCCGGGTTCCCGCGTTGCGGGTTCCCGCGTTTCGGGTTTCGGGTTCCCGCGTTGCGGGTTCCCGCGTTTCGGGTTTCGGGTTCCCGCGTTGCGGGTTCCGGGTTCCCGCGTTGCGGGTTCCCGCGTTTCGGGTTTCGGGTTCCCGCGTTGCGGGTTCCGGGTCCGGGTTCCCGCGTTGCGGGTTCCGGGTTCCCGCGTTGCGGGTTCCGGGTTCCCGCGTTGCGGGTTCCGGGTTCCGCGTTGCAGGTTCCGGGTTCCGCGTTGCGGGTTTCGGGTTCCACGTTGCGGTTTCCGGGTTCCCGCGTTGCGGGTTCCGGGTCCGGGTTCCCGCGTTGCGGGTTCCGGGTTCCCGCGTTGCGGGTTCCCGCGTTTCGGGTTTCGGGTTCCCGCGTTGCGGGTTCCACGTTGTTTTTTTTTAGTTGAATTTCATCATAAACTCTTTTTATGCTCAACGAAGTGGGCAAGGGTCAGCTAGTATATTATATATATATATATATAATATATAATTATTGTTAATGATGTAGACTTGGCCGTTGACAGATGGATTTCTAATAATTGACAGATTTTATATCTTACGGGATGACCATAATTTATGCGTTCTGGTCTTATCCGGAGGTTCTCAAGTAGGAGCCTAAAAATGCGACAAAATGGTTCCTGTAAAGGATGGTACGGCAGTGTTTGCTTCGCGCTCGACTTGTCGGGGACACTGCCGTGCCCCCAGATACTAAAATAAAAAAGCTTTTTGAAAATTATGCCTAATAATTATTTAAGAATATGAAGAAGAACCTTCATAAAAATGATTATGATTTCATATTAAAGATTTTTTTTATTTATTAATATTGATAAATTACCACACCACATCAGCGAAATATTTTCCCTATTGATCGGGCACTAGTCAAGTAGCTGGCAACACAATTATAGATGCACACTACAATCTTTGTGCATTGTTTTACACACACTACAATATGAAGTTGACGCATTCAGAATCTGTTATTTCTTGACAGCGCTCTATTTAGTCGAAGCCCGAAGGGCGCTGAGACCAATTAATAATCTAAGAGGTACCTATATTCATGTAAAGAATTTCTTTCGCGCGGCGCTGGGCGTCGGCAGGCGTCGCGGGGCTGGGCGTCGGCAGGCGTCGCGGCGCTGGGCGTCGGCAGGCGTCGCGGCGCTGGGCGTCGGCAGGCGTCGCGGCGCTGGGCGTCGGCAGGCGTCGCGGCGCTTGGCGTCGCGGCACTGGGTGTCAGTAGGCGTCGCGGCGCTTGGCGTCGTGACGCTGGGCGTCGGTAGGCGTCGTGGCGCTGGGCGTCGGCAGGCGTCGCGGCGCTGGGCGTCGGCAGGCGTCGCGACGCTGGGCGTCGGCAGGCGTCGCGACGCTTGGCGTCGGTAGGCGTCGCGGCGCTTGGCGTCGCGGCGCTGGGCGTCGGTTGGTGTCGCGGCGCTGAGCGACGGCAGGCGTCGCGACGCTGGGCGTCGGTAGGCGTCGCGGCGCTTGGCGTCGCGGCGCTGAGCGTCGGTAGGCGTCGCGGCGCTGGGCGTCGGTAGGCGTCACGGCGCTTGGCGTCGCGGCGCTGGGCCTCGGTTGGCGTCGCGGCGCTGAGCGTCGGCAGGCGTCGCGGCGCTGAGCGTCGGCAGGCGTCGCGACGCTGGGCGTCGGTAGGCGTCGCGGCGCTGGGCGTCGGTAGGCGTCACGGCGCTTGGCGTCGTGGCGCTGGGCCTCGGCAGGCGTCGCGGCGCTGGGCGTCGGTAGGCGTCGCGACGCTGGGCGTCGGCAGGCGTCGTGACGCTGGGCGTTGGCAGGCGTCGCGACGCTGGGCGTCGTGGCGCTGGGCGTCGGTAGGCGTCGCGGCGCTGGGCGTCGCGGCGCTGGGCGTCGGCAGGCGTCGCGGCGCTGGGCGTCGGCAGGCGTCGCGGCGCTGAGCGTCGGTAGGCGTCGCGGCGCTGGGCGTCGGCAGGCGTCGCGGCGCTGGGCGTCGTGACGCTGGGCGTCGGCAGGCGTCGCGGCGCTGCGCGTCGGCAGGCGTCTCGGCGCTGAGCGTCGGTAGGCGTCGCGGCGCTGAGCGTCGGCAGGCGTCGCGGCGCTGGGCGTCGGCAGGCGTCGCGGCGCTGGGCGTCGGCAGGCGTCGCGGCGCTGAGCGTCGGTAGGCGTCGCGGCGCTTGGCGTCTCGGCGTTGGGCGTCGGCAGGCGTCGCGGCGCTGGGCGTCGGTAGGCGTCGCGGCGCTGGGCGTTGGCAGGCGTCGCGACGCTCGGCGTCGCGACGCTGGGCGTCGGCAGGCGTCGCGTCGGCAGGCGTCGCGGCGCGGAGCGTCGGCAGGCGTCGCGACGCTGGGCGTCGGTAGGCGTCGCGGCGCTTGGCGTCGCGGCGCTGGGCGTCGGCAGGCGTCGCGTCGGCAGGCGTCGCGGCGCTGAGCGTCGGCAGGCGTCGCGACGCTGGGCGTTGGTAGGCGTCGCGGCGCTTGGCGTCGCGGCGCTGGGCGTCGGTAGGCGTCGGCAGGCGTCGCGGCGGCAGGCGTCGCAGCGCTGAGCGTCGGCAGGCGTCGCGACGCTGGGCGTCAGCAGGCGTCGCGACGCTGGGCGTCGGCAGGCGTCGCGTCGGCAGGCGTCGCGGCGCTGAGCGTCGGCAGGCGTCGCGACGCTGGGCGTCGGTAGGCGTCGCGGCGCTTGGCGTCGCGGCGCTGGGCGTCGGTAGGCGTCGCGGCGCTCGGCGTCGCGGCGCTGGGCGTCGGCAGGCGTCGCGGCGCTGGGCGTCGGCAGGCGTCGCGGCGCTGGGCGTCGGCAGGCGTCGCGGCGCTGGGCGTCGGTAGGCGTCGCGGCGCTGGGCGTCGCGGCGCTGGGCGTCGGTAGGCGTCGGCAGGCGGCGCGGCGGCAGGCGTCGCGACGCTGGGCGTCGGCAGGCGTCGCGTCGGCAGGCGTCGCGGCGCTGAGCGTCGGCAGGCGTCGCGACGCTGGGCGTCGGTAGGCGTCGCGGCGCTCGGCGTCGCGGCGCTGGGCGTCGCGACGCTGGGCGTCGGCAGGCGTCGCGGCGCTGGGCGTCGGTAGGCGTCGCGGCGCTGGGCGTTGGCAGGCGTCGCGGCGCTGAGCGTCGGTAGGCGTCGCGGCGCTGAGCGTCGGCAGGCGTCGCGGCGCTGGGCGTCGTGACGCTGGGCGTCGGCAGGCGTCGCGGCGCTGGGCGTCGGCAGGCGTCGCGGCGCTGGGCGTCGGCAGGCGTCGCGGCGGCAGGCGTCGCGGCGCTGAGCGTCGGCAGGCGTCGCGGCGGCAGGCGTCGCGGCGCTGAGCGTCGGCAGGCGTCGTGACGCTGGGCGTCGGCAGGCGTCGCGACGCTGGGCGTCGGCAGGCGTCGCGTCGGCAGGCGTCGCGGCGCTGAGCGTCGGCAGGCGTCGCGACGCTGGGCGTCGGTAGGCGTCGCGGCGCTCGGCGTCGCGGCGCTTGGCGTCGCGGCGCTGGGCGTCGGTAGGCGTCGCGGCGCTCGGCGTCGCGGCGCTGGGCGTCGGCAGGCGTCGCGGCGCTGGGCGTCGTGACGCTGGGCGTCGGCAGGCGTCGCGGCGCTGGGCGTCGGCAGGCGTCGCGGCGCTGAGCGTCGGTAGGCGTCGCGGCGCTTGGCGTCGCGGCGCTGAGCGTCGGTAGGCGTCGGCAGGCGTCGCGGCGCTGGGCGTCGGTAGGCGTCGCGGCGCTTGGCGTCGCGGCGCTATAATATAATGATAAAAAGCTTTAGTTGTTTGCTTTAATATTTTCAAAACAATGTAAATATTACCATATCAGCCCGCCGCGTCGTCAGTTTTAGCTGGAAGCATACATTTATTTCGTGTACATTCAAAGAAAACGTTTATTTTCGTTATCTATGACCTACCAACATTCTTAAAGTTTTATTCAAATCGTGATATAATTAAATACTCGCACATGTAAGTCCTTTGTATTGCAGCCTTGAAATATTTGTTGCAGCCTTGGTTGTAATTCCACATATATTTGTTTTTAATGTAATGTACTAGTTAAAGGATTAGTTCCTTTATCTTCGAGTTTGGAACCTATATAAAACCTACAAAGATTTTATTATATAATACTTTTGTACTGATTCCTGATCGAGCTATTAACAAGATCAACATAAAAATTTCAAATTCAACAGTAGAATACATAAGTAAGAATAGTTACATAATATGTAACAAAGTTAACCATTTTCGAATCTGTCTACAACGCTGTAGCGTTGACCTGTAGGTCGGGATCAGAATCTTATAGCATAACCTTTTAAGATCTGCAGATTTCCTAATATAGGATAGCGTTGCTGTCATATTTCATTATACCATTCCGAACACGGATAGGGATGGGAAGTAGGAATTATTCCACGTTTACCACCCTAAGCAAAACAGCATATCTACAGAACAAAGTTGCAAATACTCAAAGGCAAAGAACTACGAGAATAACGACGTTTCTGAATGATCACATCAGGCCCTTTTATGTGAGTAATTTTCTTTCACTTTCATCATTCATGTAAGGAAGTGCCGAAGTAAGGTACTATAAACATTCGAAAACGTTTAGCAAATAAACTAAACAACTAAATGTAACTATCTAAGTTTATAATTCTTTTGTTACAAATATAATGTTCGCTGGTAAAAAATAATTTGGAATGTTGTTTTATTTCAAGAATTCAGTCGACCTACGTCAGTTCTGAAAATGCGTGATGTTGAAGAGATTTTATCACAGTTCATAGTAGTGGGGCTAAATATGAGGACATTGCTCCGTTTGCCCGCACAATGCCTTTATTATTTCTAAACCGAGTTTCCTGTCCAACCCGTAATTTTGATAATCAAATAAAAATGAAATGACATTCACGAAAGTGCGAGTCACTCGGTTGCGTAATTTATTATAGAGTAAGGATTAAAATCTGCCTAGTTCGTGACTAGTCTAAGTCAAGAGATTTATATCAGAATTAGTATAAGTATAAAGTGACCAATATTTCAATAGTGGAACTAGGACTACTGAGATAATAATATAAACATCCGGCCCGTTCCTATCTATCTTATCCAATAAACTATATGTCCCTAGACCCTAACTAAAAGTTAAAAAATATTAGTAACAAAAAATATCAAATTATTGCATTATCATTGGCCCTTTATATGCAAGCAAATTATCTTAATTAGACCTTTGGAAATTGGTGAAAATTATGCTCAAAGATTTCTTTACATACACATAGATACAAACATACAACCCTTTATTAAGCGTGGTAATAACCTGACCTAATGCGAGTCGGTCTCACGCACCGAGGGCTCCGTACATAGAATTTTGATTTTGTTACAGCTTATATGTATTATATTATAGACCTGAGTATTTCATTGTATTTTAGAAAGACATATCCATAAATATCCCAAACGTATGAGTTTAATAAAAAATATCAGAATTTCAGTTCTAAATATGGGGTACCTCTAAAATGTATAGTGTTTTTTTCTGCTGTTTTTGTGTGAAAATCTTAATGCAGTTTACGGAATACATCTACTTACCAAGTTTCATCAGTTTAGTGTTATAGTTTCGGAAAAAAGTGCCTGTGACGCTGTGATAAGGGTTCCGTTATTTGCCATTCGGCTACGAAACCCTAAAAACAAGATATTTGCTGTCCATACTACTGCATTGCTTCGACAATTCCGGCCAATAGTGGAACCAACCTTACTTATCTTTCATTAATTGGTTGTTTGAGTGGCAACTCACTCGTATGTCCCTCAACAAGTTGGTTCCCATTTGAGGCGATAACTTCAAATTGCTTATTGTGGCAGGTTAAGGCCGTGTGCTGGATCGTGGGACTTACGAATACTTGCGATACAATAATTGCGTCAAAGTGGAGAAACGTTTTATACTCGTTTAATTTGAAAAACGCGAAGGGGGTGCGAGGTCAAGAGCGCTCCGTCCACCCGCTACGATACGATCTCCGGCAGTCGAGCCCAGCGGTCTGAGCCGACTGAGCGGCTCCGGGGATTGAGGTGAGCGGTCTAAGCAAGTTCGACAGTCCAGCCAAGCGGTCTAAGCTGACTGAATAATCCGGCACTCCAGCTGAGCAGTCTGAGCTGACTGAGGGGCTCCAGTGGTTTAACCCGACTAAGCGGCTTTCTTTGATCGAAGTCTGAGCGAATACGGCAGTCCAGAAGAGCAGTTTGTGCCAACTGAGCGGCTTTAGAAGTACAGCCGAGCCGTTTTAGCCGATTGAGAGGCTATAGAAGTCAAGGGTGGTGCAGTATAAGCTAACTGAGGCCTCTGGGAGTCCAGCCGAGTAGTCAGAACTGACTGAGAAGCGTCGGCAATCTAGTAGAACAGATTGCGCCGACTGAGCAGCTCCAGCAGTCCTGGCAATTAGTCTCTAAACTGATTGAGAGCTCCAGCAGTCCAGCCGAGCAGTCCGAGCTGACTGAGCGGCTTCGGCAGGCCAGCCGCGTGGAGTGAGAGGCCCCGAGCAGGCCCGAGCCCACCAAGTATCCGCATGGCTACTAAGTGAGGCCGTCATGGGCTGCACCAGCAGCGCTCCCAGCATGGATGGATACATATCAGGTATTGCATTTTTTTTAATCTGCAATCTGATGTCACTCTACTTACTATGCCTATAATTTGGTACACACATCAGATCAAAATTAATTATGTATCGTAATAATTTTATTTAAGTTATGTGTGTACCTTAATAAATAATAAAAAAAATCGAACAATTATCTTCCAGTAAACCTTTGGGTTAGTTAGTTGCTTAGTTTACATATCAAGATTTATCCGTCAGACTGAAAACTTTACATTTCAAGTCAATATTTTTGCTTTTTACGTAAAGTAATAAGTTATTCTGACGTATGCTTTCGTGAAAAGTTCTAATAATAAACAAGTGAGTTAATTGCTTTCGCTTTTTGTATTACCTACTTTGGAAATTTGTGAAATGGTCATAACCTCGAGGTCAACTCGCAGTTCGCGCCTTCTTGATAATTGACAGATTACAATTATGGCGCCTGTGTGATAACTTTAATTATTTTGTAGTTTATGAGATATACTAAAGTTATAGAGATTACTAATAATAAAAGTTTATTTAATTTGTCCTAAAATAGTTACTTACTTTTTTGTCCTATATTATTCATTAAATTATTATTATTAGTTTACATCTCATTTAACTTTATCTTATACTAGCTGACCCTTGCCCACTTCGTTGAGCATAAAAACAGTTTATGATGAAATTCAACTAAAAAAAACAACCCCTAACTCGGGAACGCGGAACCCGCAACGCGGGAACCCGGAACCCGCAGCATGGGAACCCGAAACCCGCAACCCGCAACGCGAGAACGCGGAACCCGCAGCATGGGAACCCAAAACCCGCAACGCGGGAACCCGGAACCCGCAACGCGGGAACCCGGAACCCGCAACGCGGGAACCCGGAACCCGCAACGCGGGAACCCGGAACCCGCGACGCGGGAACCCGGAACCCGCGACGCGGGAACCCGGAACCCGCAACGCGGGAACCCGGAACCCGCAACGGGGGAACCCGGAACCCGCAACGCGGGAACCCGGAACCCGCAACGCGGGAACCCGGAACCCGCAACGCGGGAACGCGGAACCCGCAACGCGGAACCCGCAACGCGGAACCCGCAACGCGGAACCCGCAACCCGGAACCCGCAACGCGGAACCCGCAACGCGGAACCCGCAACGCGGAACCCGCAACCCGGAACCCGCTACGCGGGACCCGCAACGCGGGAACCCGGAATCCGCACCATGGGAACCCGAAACCCGCAACGCGGAACCCGCTACGCGGGAACCCGGAACCCACAACGCGGGGACCCGGAACCCGCAACGCGGGAACCCGGAACCCGCAACGCGGAACCCGCAGCATGGGAACCCGAAACCCGCAACGCGGGAACCCGGAACCCGCAACGCGGGAACCCGGAACCCGCAACGCGGGAACCAGGAACCCGCAACGCGGGAAGCCGGAACCCGCAACGCGGGAACCCGGAACCCGCAATGCGGGAACCCGGAACCCGCAACGCGGAACCCACAACGCGGAACCCGCAACGTGGAACCCGCAACGCGGAACCCGCAACGCGGAACCCGCAACGCGGAACCCGCAACTTGCAACACGGGAACCCTGAACCCGCGACGCGGAACCCGGAACCCGCAACACGGGAACCCGGAACCCGCAACGCGGAACCCACAACGCCAAACCCTTCCGTGAACGTTGCTGGTTCTGCGCTGTCAAATGGAATAAATAGTATCCTATGTCCGTCTACTGGCTCTAAGTTACTTCCTCACCAATTTTCAACCATATCGATAAAGCCGTTCTCGAGTTATAAATAATTCATTTAACTAACACGACTTACTTTAATACAAAAAGCTGATGTAAAGATGAAACTAACATAAGCTAACGCCCGGTGAATGCTCCCGTCACAGTCGGCCCAGCCGATTCGGTGATCATTAGTTAGATAACGATGATGATGATGATGATGAAAAGCCTAAATTAATCCTTATAACTTTAGCTATCTACCACTGAAAGTCTCGTTAAAATCGGTCCAGCCGTTCCAGAGATTAGCCGGAGCAAAGAGACACGCTAACAGACAGACAGACATTTTTTTTTAGTTGCATTTTCGTTTTAGGTAGCAAGAAAAAAAAAGACAGAACAGACAGACGTTAACTTCGCACAAAGACAAATGGCGACAAAAGACATAATGGTGTCTTATCATGACGTTTTCGATTTTTTTTATTGTTCGTGAATTATGACCATGGATCTAACTCCTTCGATCTGATTTTTAAATTAACATTTATAATATATTCTTATTACAACTTATAACTTAAGTACTTTTTCTAGATAAGTATATTTATAGTTGTTAAAAGATTAATCGATTTTTTGAGTAAGTCTCTAGTGTTTAATAACAAAAAGTGTTAACTGACGTAACATTATCACGACGTTTATTTCATTAAATCATAATTTGTATATTATATTTAAGATCGTTTATCAGTGAAAGCAAATCGTAAAAAAACTCATATTGGTTATGTTGACAATAAATATCTAATAATTATTAAATAAAGTTTAGTAAATTCTGCAGTTTTAACAAAAAGAAAATATTTATTTTATTATGTCGTCGTTACAACGTTACGTCGCTCATTTTTGATAAACTGTCAAATGTTACCTATTAAAATGACCCGACTATTTATTAGTGGTGGACAAATAGTTTAATGAATCCAAATAGTTTAAGTTTATGTTAATACGTTATTTATAGCATTTCATAATTTTTATTTTCCATTTGTAAACAATGTCGTTAACTCGTTACCATGACACCAGTGTCATATAAACTGGCAACGACGTGAATCGATTGAGCCCAGGTTCAAACCCCGCGTGACCATCACGTATTTTCTTCTTTTTTCTAATTGTCTGCTTATTTTTTTCAACATTTTCTTTCATAATAACCTTTTCGTGACAATAACGAACATACCGTAAAAAAAATTGCGAAATTGGTCAAGCCGTTGTCGAAGCGCACACGACGTAAGAAATTTTGGAGGTCGTTTTTTTACACTTTGGGCTACATTTTTGGGGTTTTAGTAAGGAACCCTACTTTTTTTAAACATATAATATAGCCTATGTTCAGCGCTAGGAATGTAGCTTTCCAACGGTGAAAGAATTTTTCATATTGGTTCAATGGTTTCAGAGCCTATTCCATTCAAACAAACAAACAAACAAACAAACAAACAAACAATCAAACATTACCTCTTTATAATATTAGTATAGATAACTATAAAATTATATTCATGGAAGTCCAGGGAATGTTTAAACGGCTTTTTTTATGCTCAACGAAGTGGGCACGGGTCAGCTAGTTATTGTTAATAAAAAAATAAATAAAGCAAAAAGTAATGTAGTAAGTAATGGTTGGATTTTTTCCAATTTACAATAAAATGAATGTTTCAACGTACGCATATAACCTACACCTAGTACACGCATATAGCATAGAACATTATTAATTTATTGATACAAGGGATAAAAGTTTATTATTTTTATCCGTTATATCAATGTAATACCCTTTTTAAATAACATTTGTCATCTAAACTAAAAATAACTGTACTACAATCATTTAATTAAAATTTATTCGATCGGTATCTAGCCTATTATACCGATCGAATTCATTTTACGATATATAATAATATATAGTCAGATTTACGATAAAATTGAAATATCCTTAAATGTAAATAAATCTAAATTCTTAAATGTCCAATAAAAAAAATCTAATTAAAATCACCACGAAAAGTTTCGTTGGTAACTTAGGAAGTACATTCTGCAAGTCAAGTGCTTTAGTGTAGGAAGCTACAAAAAGTTTATCAGTGCTACGAATTAGCTTGCTACGTCGTAGCTCTTCGTAGCACACCGTGTAGTGTTCTACGCGGTATGTTCGTAGAGCAAGAATCATCAAAATATGTTCGTAGTACATATGTAATGTACTACGAACATATTTTGATGATTTTCTAATGAGTTCTTGATTATAACTATCACTGATGACATTAATTAACAATATAATAGCGTTTCTGGCATCTAAAACTACCCTAGGACTTCGCTTCGGAAGTGTGTTATTATAATATTAATATTTTTTTTGTCTTCCGTAATTGCGGATAAATATTAATTATCATTAAAATTGCGGGAAAATCATAATATATGAGTACTATTTATTAATATTTTACTTTAAAAAACGCTGAGAAGAAAAGAAAGTATCTTTATATATTTCTTAGTCTAACAGCTAGTACAGCTAGTACGGGTGAACAATTGAAAAAATTTGAGTGCAGCAAAATGCGAAATTAAAATTTATAAATAGTTTTGGTTATTTAATTTTAATATTATGGGAGTAAAGTAACCTCGTTCTTGACCAGGGTCGCAGTAAACTCAGTCGGCTGCAGGTGGTGTTTAAACTATAAAAGTAAACAACTTGTCTAATTTATACCGTCAGACTGTAATTTTCTACACAATTAAGCTGGCTATTTAAAGTCTTAAATTTATATTGCATTTAGCCTGCTTTTTACGGATCTATACGACTACAACGCTTATAAGTTTAGCTAAGTCCGTCCGTCTGTCCACTACTGCTAAAGGATAAAATTTATACATTAAGTTGTGTAAGGGCTTTTATTGTGATAGCTTTAAATATTACGATATATACGATATTACGATACGATACATTTACCGATGCTATTACTAAAACTTAATATTGAACATAAACGCTTGACGGGTGTTTTATTTGGTGGATTACTTTGAAACTTACCAGGATAAAGAAAATCGTTAGATCGTATCTTTTTGTACCCCCGACCATATGAGTAAATTTTTTCGAGACTGCGCGGCACATCTGAATCAAAATCGAACCAGTTTGGAGAGTAAGGCTCCTGTATACATATTTATACAGGATGAGATGTGCGAGTCCTATGGACCAAATGTCCCGGGCTCCTTGCGATATACAAATGTTATTATTGTAATAAAAAAATCATGATTCGTGCAAAATTGTGTATCGGGCATCAGGCATATTGTGTATCGGGCATCAGGCATATTGTTGATAGTATACAGGCTGCAGGTTGCTGGGCTGTGCATGGGTAATGTGACCCAATTAAAAAGAATTAATGGTTTTTAAGCACGATTGTGTTCGCTATACTTAGCTGGTTTGAATATTAATACAGGTAACGGTTTTAATTATTTGCATATTTTATAAGCTTCGTAAAAATAAATCATTAGGTACAGAATTTATGTTTTTAAAGTTTACATAAAATTTTACTTATTACGTCTTATTATTATCATCAAGTTATTAACTTATTAATATTGCAATATCCTGATAAAGATATTGATCCTTTTATTATTTAAAAACTTACTGAAGGCATTGGGAAATTCCAGGTCCGATTACTTTAGTTGTAACCTAAATTCATTTAGGGCGGTAGTCGGTAGATCATAATCGTGGTTAATATAAAATTTATCATTTATTTACTTTGAGACCATACAAATTGAAAACGTTACGGTCGCGAGGTCATGAAATCTGTAGTCCAACCTAAGGCTAAAACTGGAACATAATTAAAAATATTACATAAAAGTTGTATTTATCGGAAGAAAGAGTAACAACGGTGTCAAATCTTACTGTTATTATCATACAACAGATGTAAGTGTGCATGGCGTAGTGTGTGTTATTTTCATTAATTTTGTTTATTTCTGAGCATTAGTTTAAATATATATAAGCTTTCGGCAAATCTTTACTATATAAACTGTAAGTGTGTACCTAAAAATTTACAATCCTCTGTTTGCACAGCTCTCGTAAACTATACCTAAAGTTTTTGCTCTACGACACTCTACGTATATACTATATACATACATAGGTATATTTATTTTGCAGATAGCTACAGTGCAAGTAACGAAAACACAAGTAAAGACGCAGAACAGAATAAAGAGCCCGGCTCAAAAGATGTGAAATTGGTGCTTCCCTCGTGTGATCATTTAGAAAAAAACTTAGAATTAGCTTGTCAAAATTCGATTAAAAATGAAGCAAGTTTCGAGGAACCACCCATTGAAACCGGTAAGCAAATTGATTTCTGTCGTTTAGCATTTTTGTATGTGGGAATTGCAGGAACAGTTGACATATTTTATATGTATTCGTAAGATAATCGAAAGAGATTTGTTCAAAAATTATCACACAGCTCATACATTTGATATTTTAATGTTTATTATTGATACGTACGTACAAATATGCAATTCTCAATTGTTCCTGCTTGGTATTCTGAAGTGCAATACATTGCAAGAACCTTTTAGGATCCACCTCATGGTGTTTCATATAGGTATTAGCCTAATACCTATATGAAACACCATTAGGTGGATCCTAAAAGGTTCAGTACATTAAATATTATTAATAGGTATTCAACTAAGTATGTAACATCTTAGAATACCCTAAACCCTAATAGTATTAGAGTTGCGTGTAGATGGGACATATTTGTTTTGCTTGTAACGGTGTTCTAAGATGTTACATACTTAGATGAATACCTATTAGTAATATTTAATCTACTGAACAAAAGCCTGCGGTAATTAACGTCCAAAGCTTATTAAATTATTTTGGATCTCTTGAAAACTTAGCTAGTTCATAGTTGCCTTCACCGTTCACGGCCAAATCTTCAAATCAAATCTAAAAGGCTATGAGGAATCACGCAATAGAACGGTTACCTGCCCCGGTGTAAATGTGTTGCCCTAACAACTTCACGTAGTATAATATTATTAGTAAACTTTACAAATTTAATTTATTGCTGACAATTTAGTCATCATTCAACACGGCACGGGATATTTATAACTCGAGAAATGTAAGGATCGCGTTCAAATTAATAATACTTAATGTTTCGGAAAAGTTAAATAATCTACGTGACGTTTTTTGTTAAATTATTTTTAAACATGTTAAATGTTATGGCGATTTTATACCTACTACCTATAATTTTATATTAGGATACCTACTAAATTTTAGGATCAAAATAATAGGATAAAAAGGGACCTTTAAAATAATCACATATAGCTACATATATATATAGCCTGCACTGGCGAAGGCTAGTTCTCCTAGAAGGAAGTTCTAGCATGTATAATTGGTAGAAAGTAGGATGAGGACTTTGAAAAGTAAGGCCTAAGTAAATGTGATGGGAGTTATAGTGACTCCACAGTAGCTCCTCACACCGATTTTGATGTCGGTGGCCGATTTCTTTGAAACCAAACTAGGTACGCAGGTCTTATTTTATAGTTCCCAAGAATGTGCGGAATAGGTACACCACTACACACTACAATATCTTTTCCTTTTACTCTCATAACCCAGTGGGTCGGATCAGGCGCACGACCGACTTTTTACATGCCAATCCGACGCGTGGATCATCTGTGGATTTCTTGTCTATCTGACAAGAAAAAAAAAGACCAGATGATCAGCCTGCATTGTCCTAACCAAATTTGGTAACAACATTTATGTTGTTCCAACGCGGAAATCAAACCCTTGGGTCGAGAGCCAAGCTAACCACTAGACTGGAGGCGTTAATGGGCTACTATTACGAATCTATTGACACCTCTTTTATTAAAATCGGATCAGTAGTTTAGGTGTTACGGCGGAACAAACCATTATGCTTCCTTTTGCCTTCGCTGTATTCGACTATCAAAACTATAAATTAGGACTTGTCTTCATGTAGGTAGTAATAAAAACTTCTAACAGTGTACTACAACCTACATGATATTAGGTACATTAAGATACAAAATGCGATAAAAATAGAACAGTCTAATGATCGATACGACCTTTTAAGTACGTTAGATTGACAGACACATGCAGGAGAACGGCTGGCCTTTGTCAGGCGTCTCGTATTAAAAAAGTTCATAATTCTTGTACCTTTTTTTACCCGATTTCGGCGAAGCCAAAGTTAGGGTAATGATTTTGGCAGACTATGTACATGTATGTATGTATGTTAGCTATAGCTAAACTACTGGTCCGATTTTAATAAATAAGGTATCGATCGATTCGTACATATAAATTTCTTAAAAAATGTGTTAATTTCTAAAATTACTTTGAAAATTAAATATTAAAATCATAAACGTTTCCAGTTTGCTACCTATCAAAAGATAGGTTTTGGCAACGACACCACGAGTATGTAACTAATAATTTTTTAAATTAATTATTATATTATATTGTTAAATTCAATATAATTATACGTTTAAAATGCGGTCGTACAAGTATTATATGAGCTGACACGTTGATAGACAGACAGACGAATGATGCATTTTATCGTTAAACACTTCCTATTCTGTCAGCTTTCAAACAAAAAAAAAATAGATGTGGGTGCGGGGGGATGCGGGTGCGACCACGGCTCTACCTTTACCACTTTTGTACCTATGCATTTCTGGTTTTCTATCTGAATATAATTTTTTTTGTTTCAGCCATTTTAGACCCCGTTTTGCGAAGTCGGTTAACTAACTTTTTCTAATCTTTAACGCATAATAACTTGCATCAAAGTATAATCACTTACAAAATCTATACATCTATACATATAATAAATCTGTAGAGGAGTCGTGTCTGTACATTGAAGATATTTGATAAAAAATATGATAGGGTACCTTTATTTACGCAATAGTACCCAAAACTATGATTTTTGAAATTATTGTCTGTTTGTCTGTTTGTCTGTTTGTCTGTGGGTTTGTGCACGCTAATCTCAGAAACGGCTTATCTGATTAAGATGTACTTTTCACTAATATATTGCGGCAAGCTTCACTTAACATTTAGTGTTTGTTTTATGTAAATCGGTTCATAAATAAAAAAGTTATGACAATTTTAAAACATCATGTCGTTTTTTCTGGACGTTTGTAGGAAGCGCGCGCCGGGTCCGGGAGCCGCGCGCCGCCGCGCCGCGCCGCTTCAAATTGTATTCGCAGCAAACGCACCGGGGCCGCGGGGCCGCGGGGGTGACTTTTATTTGTTAGTTTTAGGCTTGCTAGGTAGGGACAATCTAAGATTTTTTCTTGAGTTTATTACGAAAGTTATTTGTATAAAATCAGTTAGTACTTTTACTGTAAGGTCCTTTGTGATAAGTAGGTACTGTATACATATTTGTTCGCGTAGGTTAGTAATAAGTAAATAAATAAAAACCGGCCAAGTGCGAGTTGGACTTGCGCACCGATAGCTCCATACAAACCTGATTGACATAGAATTTTGATTTGGTTACAGCTTGAATATATTAGAGACCTAAGTATTTGTTATAAGTTTCAATTATACACATTCATGACAAACGGTACTAAGTTTAAAAAAATCTAAATATTTTTACTATCTATATAATGTTACTAAAAACATATGGTTTTAGACGTTGCTTGGTTTCAAATTTTATGATTTTGAGTTCACCCTTTAGGTTTTGATTCCCTTACGAGTGTCGAAAATGACGAAATTTAGCGACATACCTAAGCGACTGCTTTTGGTTGCATTGGCTAAGAAGTCTGATTTTTTCACTGCTTTAAGGAACAGTAGGTATCCTGAGTATTTTATATAATTTTCATCTTGATACCTACACGCGTTTCTGAGTAAAAGGGTCTTGACAGACAGACGGACATGGAAATGATCTTATAATATGTGTTTGTGGAAACGATCATCGTCTGCAGTCGCTGCGGCGCAAAATCTATACAAATCTTAGTACCTACTAGATGTTCGTCGTGTATGTGAGCGTACTATCAAGTAGTCCCGTTCGCATTATAGTAATTATACACGACCTCCGTAGCGCAGTTGGTTGAGCGCGTTGGCGCTCGAACGAAAGGTCGCGGGTTGGAATCCCGCCGAGGGAACAAAAAGTTTTCAATGTTCCTGGGTCATGGATGTGTATTAAATTTGTGTATAATATAATAAAAATCTTAAATATGTGTATAGTATAAAAGTATTAAATATATTTCCGTTGTCTGGTACCTGTAACACAAGTTCTTCGGATACTTAGCACAGGGCCAGATTGACGTGGTGTGAAGCGTCCACAGATATTATTATTATTATTATTAGCGTCCACAGATATTATACACGGTCGTTTGTCAAGCTGGTAGTAGGAATTGTCAACATAAAGTAGTTTTTTAAATACCTCGACGACAGTTTTTATAACTAAAAATATTTTTAAAACAGATTTATTATAACACTGCCCTAAATTACTTTTCCACGCGTACGGAGTCGCGGGCACAGCTAGTAAATAAATAAAACTCTATAGTTAACTACTTCACTTTTTATACTGAAACTTTTAAGTTTGACTTCATATACCGATGAAGATAAGCACTGTAATTATACAGTGTACAGAAATACAAGTATATATAGACAGTAACTGTTTACATAAGCGAGGGAGAGTGGGCGACATTTAGACCGCTGTAGATAGTAGATACATAAAATTATGCGGCTGTAATTAATGGGCACTTCATATGCGAATACAATGCAAAGCGGACCGACTATAGCTTTTTTATGTTACCATATTACCGTATGTTTATTATGTCCTACATGTTTCCCGCTACTTCGTACGCCCAAAATAAAATACAGCGGGAACCGTACATTTTGTTGCGGTAAAAAAAGGTAAAAAAACTATAAGCCGACCTCTCAAAAAGGGGTCTATAAAGGCTGAAACAAGAAAATAATTCGATTTGAAATCCAGAAATGCATTGGTATAAAAATCAAGGTAGAGATTTTGAGGTTGACTCTCGACTCGAGATTTTATTTTAGCACTCCCGACACGGCAAAAATGTTGTTGGCGGTGAGTAATTATATAAGAACTAGTTGTGCCCGCGACTTCGTTCGCGTGGTGTTTGATTGACTTAAACCGTTTATGCAGCGCATGCAACGAAAGTCCCCAAATGTGAATTGTTTTGTTTGTTTAAACGCGCTAATCTCAGGAACTACTGGTCCGATTTGAAAATTTTTTTTTGTTAGATAGTCCATTTGTAGAGGAAGGCTATATAACATTACGCTGCGACCAATCCAGTCGGGCGTCGTCGTCGCCCGACGCCTGACACCCGACGCCCGACGCCCGACGCCCGACGCTAGACGTCGCGACACCGATCCCAGACGTCGCGACGCCGATGCCAGGCGTCGCGACGCCGACGCCCGACGTCACGCGCCGACGCCAGGCGTCGCGACACCGACCCCGACGCCGCGACGCCGACGCCAGGCGTCACGACGCAAACCCCCGACGCCGTGACGCCGATGCCAGACGTCGCGACGCCGATGTCAGACACCGCGACGCCCGACGCCGTGACAACGACGCCACGACTTAGTGTGTTTAAACAAACAAACAAAGAAACAAACAAACTCTCATCAGGTCTCCACTTTGATAACTGTGAGACCAAGTTCGACTGTAATTGACGTAGTGGCATATGCTTGCATTCCTATAAACAATGCTGAAATCTTCAAACATGTATCTCTAGGACTCAGAACTTTCTGTTCAGTACTTTTAGGTCCAGGATATGGTGCAAAACCTTACTGTTTGTTAACATATGCTTAGACTTCTTCAGAAAATATCAAAATCCATATATGTTTCCATATAAATTTTGAAGAGTTCCCTCGATTTCTCACGGATCGCATCATCAGGTCACCATTTTGGTGTACATATATGTCGCATCAATGTAGAGTATGGGAATCTGCCCAAAAATTGAAAAAAATAAATGTATTTGATATACGGTAATGATAAGACATTTTCGACTATTTGCATTGAATTGAATGTGTGTCTTGATCACACGGTGGAGCAATAATTGAACTCGTCATGTTCGTCTGCTGGTTCTAACAATACAAGTCTGTAGGGCATCTAAAAGATAAAACTTATTACTCACTGGGCAACTTACTATGAAAACTATATCCACGGCCTACATAAACAAAATTGGTATGGATGTTTAGATAAACGTCCCTAGTTTACGAATATATAGGTATGTCGCATCAAAGTAGAGTATGGACATCTGCTCAAAAAAAAAATGTACAATAATGTACTCATACTATTACGATAAGTAATTCAATTTTAATAGTTGTATTTCAGACTACCCCCGCGGTTTTTTTTTAACAACACAAAATGAAATGTAGGCTAGCCCTCAATAATTTACCAATAATTTGATTTTTGTAGCAAATATTTCGAAAACCGGGTCAGATTATGCCCAATGACCTTTACTTCGCACAAAGTAATACTTATTTTCACTTAGGTAAATAAATTTATTCTATAATTTTGAAGTCGGTGCCAAGTAAGTACTTCAACAACCTTACTACAATATCAAATTACTAAATATATGTAGGCAATCACAAAAAACAGTATCAGAAAAAAATATACAACTAACTATGTAGTATATATTATGTACCTACCAAAGTACTGGCTTACAAATTAATATTAAATGAAAACAAATTATAAAAGAACGCTGAACTTGGCACCGACTTCAAAATTATAGAATAAATTTATTTACCTGAGTGAAAATAAGTATTACTTTGTGCGAAGTAAATTTATTTTTTGCTTTTTAGTTTACCTTTTGAAGTCGGTTTTTTTTTTTTTAAATTGTATTCCTTGGGTACGAAACCCTAAAAAGCAGATACAGTCAGTTATAAATAACTATATGGAATATTTAACGCTATATACTTACCTAAGTACTTACCTAGGTAAGTACATATTATATATATATTAATTTCCTGTGATATAGGTGGGGTAATGTTTCTTTATAGTAGTATTATTTATAGTGAGGTACTTCTGTAGGTTCTACCGACACGGAGTGATACCAGTCTCATAGAAAACGCTGTTTCAAGTATTAGTGACGATCGAGGACGCGTATAGCCGAGTGAAAGTCTACAACCAATCTATTTATAGCTATGGACGTAATCACCAAGGGTGTTGTAAAATAGGTACTAAATGAACATATTTCAAAAGCAACACGTAAACTGTAAAGCTTAGAACGGCATGCAACCTTAAATTTGTTCGTAGCGCAAATTAGCGTGAGCCGCGGGGTGCACCGTGCATTACTCATCAATTTACCTCGCCTAGCCTTGCCTAGTTTTACATACTTATAAATTTCTTCTACTTTATTACTTAGCTGTTCCGTAGTAAAACAGTGTAACATAGTTACAGTGGGTTATGTTAGCACATTTTTAACTCCGACAAAAATAGAGGGGTGTTATAAGTTTGACGTGTGTGTGTGTGTGTCTGTCTGTCTGCATGCCTGTCTGTTGCATCGTAGCAGCCAAACGAATGAACCGATATTTGGCTCTAGTTTTTTTTGTTTGAAAGCTGACGTGACCGAGAATGTTCATCATTTATCGTTAACAGTTTGCTCACTGCTTGAATTAAACAACTGTCTGTTGCCTCTTAGCAGCCAAACGTATGAACCGATATTTGGCTCTAGTTTTTTTTTGTTTGAAAGCTGACGTGACCGAGTTCTTAGCCATCATTTATCGTTAACAGTTTGCTCACTGCTTGAAAATTAAACATTATTAATTGTAAAGTGGGCAATTGAAATTTTAATTTCGTTTATAGTTATTCTTAACAGTGAAATATCATAATGGTATCGTTATTGATAGTTTCCGTCTGTTAATGAGCATATGCGTACGTATACTAGAAATAGTAGAGATTTTGATAGAAAATATATGAATTCTATAAAAACATTACCGACTTAAATAAGCATCAAATGTTTCTGAGTTAGTAATATGTGTACTATAATAAGTAACTGTTTACTATGTTTCACCCTTATTGCAACGTTATAAGGTTCTAAAACCGGTCGGCTAACGTACCTCGCATACAGTGGAAAATCATGTACCTACCTACCTATATTTACTTAACCTTTTTACAGTAACAACGTCATCCAGTACACACAAACTCAATGAAGACGAAAAACAACCGGCTAATCCTGGAAATGAACATAATGAATATGAAAATCAAAACGACGATCATTATACGACACTTAAAGAAGTTGTCGATAGAGTTATGTATGACGGCACAGTATTTCAACCGGCCGACCAAGACCGACCTAGTAATGATGAAATAGTAGAAGACGATTGTGAGGACGATGATAATGATGAAGAAAAGAGTATAGCGGAATCGGATCCGCCTTCGGAAACAATAGACGTTGAAGAAGAAACGTAAGAATTATTTTTAATATAAAAAACCCCTTTTCTGATATTTTTTAATACTAGGCACACAAATCACAAATTATGCTTAACTCGAATAATAAGTAATAAAGGCCAAAAAATCATCTATGTTGTACGAACACTCAACAACTGAACGCACAAAGCTTTCTAATGTGTAACTATTAACAGTATTTCAAATAAATCTAAAGCGGTCGTGGACTGCTATCATTTTTGTAAATTTAATCAAAGGGGTAAAAGTGAAATATCACTCACTGGTTAATCACAGAAACTATAACACTTCTTGAATTAAAATTTGGTTGGTAAGTACTTATAAGTAGACATCCGCTAAGGAAAAGACGAAATTGCACCCCTAAGTTGGTAAAATGGGTGTTGAAATGTTGTGTAAAAGTTTCATACTTCAAAAACGGAAGAATGATACCTACTTGAAATTTAAATTTGCATGCTGTACCTATAGATGGTGTAGTAGGAAGTGTAGATACTAGATAATTATTTATGTTTATGTACCTACCTATAATATATAAACCTTTTAGGGATAACACGAGGGATAGTCGTTTGTATTCATTTTTCAAGTTCTATGTTGTTAAAGTAGTGATGGGAGTAAGATTTAAATTCGTATAAGAATTATTGAAAATGTCTGCTTCCTAATATAGGGGCGATGCTTCATCAAGTACAGCAAAAATACGTATTTCAGAGTTTCCAAAAAAATTTTTTCACCAAAGAAGGTTAAATCTAGGTATTTCACGCGGCCCCCCGATGGTCTAAGCCTTGTCGTGGCGGAGGGGCTCAGTAGTCTGTACTGCAAGTACACAGGGTACTTGAAGTTCAGGCTATTGCGAATTTAGACCGAGTAGGCTCTCTGTACTTCTCTTAATTAAAAGAGAAGACAAGAGATGCAAGTGGTGGAGGAGAACAGCATTTCATCGCATTGACACGGAGAGATTTGAGTCCTAGGTCTCGCCGTGGCAGTGATTTGAGCGCTGTAAGTCATAGCTGCAAAAGCTGGATATCTTTGTTCAGCTTTTGCAGCTACCCTAATCCTAAGGTCTAGCGTGCCGATGGGATGTATGGCCACGGGGTAAGCTATGGGCTGGTTCTCGTGGTTAGAAATGGTTGGGTTATGGTGTTATTTTTGACCGCGAGAACTGACCTCTGGTCGCAAGCGCTTTGAGGGAGGAGGAACAAAACCTCACCCATTAAAGGACAAAAGGGACCAAACCCTTAAAAAGGAGGGACCGAACCCTTAAAAGGAAAATGTAATGGCAAGCGTAAATGACAAATTACTACCCCAGGAGGGTACCGGCCGCTCAGCGGACGGAGAATCCCTCACGGGCTCTCAGGAGCTCGTCTGCCCCACGTATTCTGGGGGGGGCAACGAATGCCTATCTAATAAATCAACAAGCCTAGAAGCCTTAGTAGGAAATAAGGATACATCAGGGAAAGAAAATCCCGTCATACTGGCTGGACGAACGAAACGAGCACGCAATAAAGACACAGGTTCAGAATCGGCAACTCAACGTACCAAAATACCTAAAGTTGGAAGACGTGGGCGTCCTCCGGGCAAAGGACGGCGTCGGGATCAGGAATCTGTGTCAGAATGCTCCACAGCAATATCAACTGACATTGCGTGTGAAGACAACAGCTCAGTTACAGAGACTGGACCAAATTTGTGTGATTTAGGACCAACAGATCTTAGCCAGGAGATCCAGGCGTTATCAACACAAAATCTAGGAGCCTATATCAAAAACAATTTGCTTACGGTGGAGAAGGTTGCAGACCGCTCAAAAAATTTGAAAGGTAACTTTATCCGCAATCTTCGCGTTGCTGTACGACAAGTTGAAGCTGCTGCGATGGAATTAGAACGTCGTACACCCAAAGATGCGAACGTCTGTAGATTAGAAAAGGAGAATCTGGAACTACGAGCTAAGGTTTCAACACTTAGTGGAAAGGTAGATAAACTATCAGAGGAATTAATGTCACTCAGAAGGTCATCTACAGCAACTGCAGCATCGGTTCCAGTGAATTATACTCAACGGAGGGTGAATGAGACTTCATCCATCGTCCCCACCACTAGCGCTGTACGAGTTGATCAATCTATATCATCTCAGGGAAGTGATGAACTGATGCGACATATTGGGGCTCTAATAGAATCAAAACTGGCTGCATTTGAAGCTAAACTGTTTCCAGACAGAGCCCTAAGGCCGCCATTAGGAAAAAAATTACCTTCTACAGAAGATGCATTAATGCCTCCATTGACGGCGCATGAAACAAGGTCTCAAAAGAAAAAAGGGCCCAAGAAGAAGCAGAAGCAAAAACAAGGTTACCCTACAGTTGCAGAACTGCCTCCTGTAGCGTCAGTTCTCACTACGACGATTATTGAACCGTCTACACAGAGTTGGGCTACAGTTGCAGCTAGAGGAGCAAATAGTTCAGACCAGCATAAGCAAAGGTCTTCTCAAATGCAAAAGAAGATGCCCAAGCCCCCAAATACTGCAGCAATCTCTTTAACAATTTCAGAGGGCACCGAGTTGACATACACAGAAGTGATGGCAGCAGCTAAAAAGAGAATTAGATTGTCAGACTTTGACATTGAGAATGTGAGACTCAAAAGAGCTGTTACTGGTGGTCTACTTATGAAGCTTTCAGGTCCCGAGAATAACATTAAAGCTGATAGGTTAGCAGAAAAAATGCGTGAGGCTCTTTCCGAGTTCAATGTGCGTATAGCTCGGCCTATGAAAATGGGTGAGCTACGTTTAAAAAATCTAGACGATGCTACTTCTGCACAGGAAGTAGCCACTGTCATTGCTGAAGTAGGAGGCTGTCTAACGGAGGATGTTAAAGTTGGCCAAATCCGTAGGACAAACTCCTCACTAGGCACAGTTTGGGTACGATGTCCTTTAGAAGCAGTGCACAAGCTTGCGTCAGCATCACGCATTTTCATAGGATGGAGTTCAGTACGAGTGGAAGTCCTTGCACCGAGGCCTTTACATTGTTTTAAATGTCTTGAAAAGGGGCATGTGGGTATTAGATGTCCTAACAGTGTTGACAGAAGTGGACGTTGTTATACATGCAGTGACATTGGCCATAAAGCTAGCAATTGTATTGCTCTTTCCCCCAAGTGTCCTCTTTGTTCAGATCTTGGATGCTCTGCGGATCACAAACTTGGATCAAAGCGTTGCAATCCTTCTGAAGCCCGCAGTCGAACGACAACTACTCAGAATCAAACGACATCTGAAGTGAGGGTTACTGGAGATAGCTCCTTGGAGGCAATGGATACATTATCACATTCACAGGTATAAAAGTCTTGCAGTCAAATATCAACCACTGCCGTAATGCGCAGCATTTATTAATGCAGACCATTACGGAGTGGTCTGTAGGCCTGGCTGTAGTTGCTGAACCATATAGTGTCCCAAATCATCCTCGGTGGTTTGAGGATACTTGTGGCTCTGTTGCAATTTTCTGGTCTGGTTTAGATAAGACACCTCCCTGCGTACAGATTGAAAAAGGTCCAGGATTTGTTGCTGTGCGCTGGGGTTCCTTGGTTTTCATTGGGTGTTACATCTCTCCCAATCGACCACTTTCTGAATATGAGGAGTACCTCGACACACTTGGACAATGCATGAGAAGATGTTCCTCCCACCAAATAATAGTACTTGGGGATTTTAATGCCCATGCTAGAGCTTGGGGAAGTCCAAGAGACAGTCCTAGAGGAAGATCCTTGCTTGAATGGGCTGCTGGTCTTGATCTCCGCCTGATAAATACAGGCTCAATAAGTACATGCGTTCGATGGCAAGGAGAGTCTATTGTCGACCTTACGTGGGCAACTCCATCCGCTATTCATCATCTAACGGGGTGGCGCGTGGCGGAGGATGTAGCCACCCTATCAGATCATCGCCACATATTTTTTGACGTGAATTTTCGACAACGTAACTCTTCTAGTCGTCAACAGGAGTGCAGCATGCTGCCAAGATGGTCGATTAAAAAGCTAAATCGGGACTTTTTAGAGGCTGCATCTATTGTGGCAGCATGGTTACACAATGACAGTGCAAGAAACTCAATTTCTGATCCAAATAGTGAAGCAGAGTGGTTTAAGATTACAATGACATCATTATGTGACATCTCAATGCCTCGCGCTAGACGTCCGACACAAAAGTCTGTTTACTGGTGGTGTAATGAAATTTCAGAATTACGTACCGTATGCATCAACGCTAGACGTCAGTTCACAAGATCTCGAAGGAGAAGACGATCTACGCCTGCTGAAATTGCTGAGGCCTACAGTAATTTTCGGGCGGCGACCATGGCACTGCAAAACGCCATAAGAAGTGCCAAAGCCCGGTCATGGCAGGAGCTGCTGGATGGTATAGATAGAGATCCTTGGGGGCGACCATACCGTATGGTTTTAGGTAAATTACGCCCATGGATGCCTCCACTGACTAAAACGCTAGACACAGTTTTATTGAAAAGGGTTATTGATGGCCTTTTTCCAGTAAACTTGTCAAATGATTCTGCTTCTTCGTTAGTAACTTCTTGGAGTGGGGACTTAGTCGAGGTCTCTAAGCAAGAATTTGATTACGCTGTAAAGCGTTTATGTAGCCGAAATACGGCTCCTGGTCCTGACGGTGTACCTGGTCGAGCATTGACAATAATTTTAGGTGCTCTTGGCGATAAACTTAAATGCCTATTTAACAGCTGCTTTCGCGTTGGTGTTTTTCCTGAACGTTGGAAAGAGGCTCTTTTGGTGCTTTTAAAGAAAGACGGTAGAGACCCAAATTTCTCATCCTCTTATCGACCTATTTGTCTTCTTGATGATGTAAGCAAGATTTTCGAGAACATTATTGTGACTCGCCTAAATAAACATTTATTACATGACGGACCCAATTTATCGGATAATCAATTTGGTTTCCGTCAGGGGCGCTCTACGATTGATGCGATCATGCGCGTGCGTTTGATAACCGAGCAAGCGACAGGCAATGGTAAGGTTGTGTTAGGTATTAGTTTAGACATTGTCAATGCTTTTAACGCCTTGCCATGGAGCGCAATTTTGAGAGGTTTGGAATACCATCGTTTTCCAGCCTACCTTAATGCCATCATAAGAGATTACTTGCATAATAGGTATATCATATATATCGATCGAGATGGTAATGCTTGCCGAAGAAAAGTATACTGTGGGGTACCCCAGGGATCAGTTATGGGACCTTTCTTATGGAATATTGCCTATGATGATGTTCTTAGGTTAGCCCTTCCAAATGGAATTAACCTTATATGTTACGCTGACGACACCTTTTTACT
This sequence comes from Celastrina argiolus, assembly GCA_905187575.2. NCBI lineage: Eukaryota > Metazoa > Arthropoda > Insecta > Lepidoptera > Lycaenidae > Celastrina > Celastrina argiolus. Next base: position 8,633,685 of record LR994591.1, read on the forward strand.
TGCCTCTGGAGATACTTTTCAAAGTGCTAAGAATCTTGCTGAGACTGGGTTAGAGATGGTATTGAATAAAATACGCCAGATCGGATTACATATAGCGCCACATAAAACCGAAGCAATATGGTTCCATAAATTACCCAGAACAAGGGAACCTCCTATTTTGCAGATTCGAGTTGACAACTCCGTTATTCAAGTGGCTTGCCACATAAAGTATTTGGGTTTAATTTTGGATGGGCGTTGGGGTTTCGAGGAGCACTTTGAACGTCTTATTCCCAGGGTCGAAAAAGTAGTTGGTTCACTACATCGAATTCTGCCGAATATCGGAGGGCCTAGTGAAGAGGTTCGCCGCCTTTACGCTGGTGTCGTGCGATCGATAGCCCTCTACGGTGCGCCAATTTGGTCACATAGATTATCAGGGGTGCGACGTTCTAGAAATAAGCTGTATAGCTTGCAACGCAGAGTGGCTATACGCATCGTAAGAGGGTATCGTACTCTATCCTACGAGGCGGCAACTATCCTGGCACGCTTTCCGCCTTTCGACATTCTGGCAGAAATGGACAAACGAATTTATGACCGATCCTGTGCTTTGCGCCGTGGTGAGGAAGACTCACTTCTTAGTGAGATAAGACACCAGGAACGAATGCGCTCTATTGAATCGTGGCGACTTCGACTGCTTGATGAGCGGTATCTTCAAAAGCGCGTCGTCCAAGCAGTTGTACCGGTCTTTCAGATTTGGATCAGACAAAGGAGCCGTTTAACGTTCCATCTTACACAGGTACTTACAGGCCATGGGTGTTTTGGTAGTTACCTGTTTAAGATTGGACGCGAGGCGACGGCAGCCTGCCACCACTGTGGAGCAGACGACGATTCCGCCCAACACACTTTCGAAGTGTGCCCTGCGTGGAATGATCCAAGGAGAGTTTTAGTGGAATGCGTAGGAGCCGATCTGTCTTTGAAGGCAGTAATATCGGCTATGACCAGAAATAATGAAGTGTGGAGAGCCGTTGTCTCCTTTTGTGACACCGTTATGGCGCAGAAGGAGACAGCTGAGCGGATCCGGGAAAGATCAGATCCCACGCGACGTGCTAGTAGACGGCATGGTGCTACCACCCGCCGTAACTAGACCATTTGTTGTATTTATTAAATTTAGGTCTGTCATGCTTTCATAGAACATGAGCTTAAAAGCACAATGCAAGGGGTCTGCGGATGTTTTCATCGTTGAGTTCCCGTAGCCCCTATTTTTGCGTTGAAGTAGGCCGCCGCAGGGGTTTTAGTGGGTAAAAATCCCACATAACCTACTCTCGCCATTATCCCAATGGTAGTGTTGGTATCTTTCGAAGATTTCCCCTGCGAAAAAAAAAAAAAAAAAAAAAAAAAGGTATTTCACGCGGGCGAAGCGGCGTACAAAAGTTATATGGATTATTGAAAATGTTATCCAAAAGATTTGTTTGTTTCTTTGAACGCACTTATCTCACTAACTACTGGTCCGATTCGATAAAATTTTATCGAATCATGACAGATTGGATGCCTTGGGATGGACGGTATTAATAGTATAACATTACCTAAACCTATACACCTGTCAAGTTATTCACTAAAGAAGTTTTTGCCACAAAAAGATTCATATATTATATTACCTAAAGATTTGTATCTTTATTTAAACGGACTTATCTCACTAACTACTGGTCCGATTTGAAAACATTTTTCAGTGAGAGATGTTGACAATGTGATTGGATGCGATGGGATAGACGGTACCAATCATAGATAAGAGTAATTTCTTAATATAGTGTACGAATACTATCACATCACCTAAACATATTCTACGCCTGTACAATACAAGATAGTTGTCAAATCAACTCAAGAGTACCTTGCGATCAATCCTAATTTCACTTAGTTTAATCTAAAGTAAGGCCTGATCTTTGTTTCGAATTTTAGGAAAGCACAAGAAGACCAGGAAAGCATAAGCGAGGAGAACAAAAGCCCGAGCCAGTCGGAGTGCGGACGGGCGACGCGGTGGGAGGCCCTAGCGGACATCGCCGCTGAGCTACCGCCGACCCTCGCCGTAGACCCCATAACGGGACAAATATATTCCTTAGCTAAATAAAATATGTAAAATAAATTAAACAATAAAACTCAACTCACATTGGCAGAGACAAAGCGTCGCGTTTTTTCGTGTTTATCCCCATTACATATTTATCTCTACTTTCTAATTATTAAGGTAGATAATTATTTATAGAGTTGCAAGCGGCGCGTAGAGTCGAAACGCGTTATGTTTTTCCTAGTGAATGTATAGAAAAATACCGAGCTGCAGCCAGCGCCTGTGTGTACCGCACCCTTCGCATATAGGGGCGGTGCGGCCCTGGCGCAGCCCATTGGGACTGATAACCGAAATGATTGGCGAAAGATCTGCATTCTGCATGGATTTCACATAGACATGGAGTCAAAACGTCGCGTTTTTTTATCTCCATTTTCAAATTATTAAGGTACAAATTATGATTATACATAGATTATGCACATCTAATATAGCGTTGCGTCGCGTTATGTTTTTCTAGTGGATACGTAGAAGAAGGCGCGACACTTCGAATCTGCGCTAATGTGAGCCACTACTAAGAGATAATAGTTATGTACAATACTCGCTCTATGTGCAATCCGTCCACTATTTGATTGATGCTTAGAACATATTATATTATGTGATCTAAGGATTGACGACCTCCGTAGCGCAGTTGGTTGAGCGCGTTGGTGCTCGAACGAAAGGTCGCGGGTTCGAATCCCGCCGAGGGAACAAAAAGTTATCAATGTTCCTGGGTCATGGATGTGTATTAAATTTGTGTATAATATAATAAAAATCTTAAATAAGTGTATAGTATAAAAGTATTAAATATATTTCCGTTGTCTGGTACCTGTAACACAAGTTCTTCGGATACTTAGCACAGGGCCAGATTGACGTCGTGGTGTGAAGCGTCCATAGATATTATTATTATTATTATTATATTAAGGATTGATGAATTCGTACATACAGGTATTAGGTAGGTATATAATATGTATAGATATAATATAATGTGGAGTCTAATACTTATCTACATATTTTTAGATTTAATTTAGCATTTCCGAATACATAAAGATCTTCGAGCATATTTATTTATACACTTTTAATAAAAAGTACACTATCTTTGTAATATGTTTATGTAGATTACAAAAGGGTTACTACCCTTTTCCTCTGAATAAGGATTTTATCTCTGAATAGTTTCCTTATTCAGAGTATTTTACCCGTTTCTGCCACATGATCAAAAATTTTAGCTTTCTTCTGCTTTGTATAAAGCTTTATCAGAAGAGGCTAGCTGTGAAGTGCCCTCAAGCCGCGTTACTTACGCGTAAACTGAAGGTATGTATGGTAGGTAGGTATGTACCTATTAAAAAGTTAAAAATAAATCGCGTTTAAAACACGAAAGTGAAGTTTTATTAGATATTATTTATAAGCTTACAATGTACACCTAAATATAAACTATTAAATTATATTATGCACTAATTTATATTGTGGAACCTTAAGAAATAATGATTATAAATTATATGCATTGACAATTTTTTTACATAAATTGTAAAAACTTAACTTAAAATTTATTTCATAGAGCTTTGCTGCAGCATATATAAACTACCAACAAATTAACCTCAGACTGGGCATTAGAAACTTTAGGACAAAAGGCAGGAAAAAAATTGTGTTGCAATGATATAGGGTTAGGGCTTGTACACAAAACTGCGATGCGACGTTGCATCGCAGAAATAACGTCACACGCCCATACAACACGGGTGACAATTCTATGGCTGTGTGACATCATTTCTGCGATGCGGCGTCGCATCGCAGTTTTGTGTACAAGCCCTTATACAGGGGTAATTAAATAATATTATGGTATTAATATTATAATATATTTTTCACTTTTGCCATTGCAATTCCATTATCTGTTGTATTTCCACCAAAAATAACTACAAAAAGACCTGATTTTGGAAGACTATCCCATAGAGATTTGACCCAACCATCTATATTTATAAATTGTTTGAGTTTATCATCCATATTATTCACTTTTAGATGTGCCATCACCAAATTATAGCTATTTGTTGCCTCAGCAGCAGTTGCAATAACTTCATCTACTCCATCACATGTATTAAGTTTCACTTTTTTTGTTTTGACTCTTTTCAATTGTGTAGTAAAGCTTTCCTTGGCCTGTGTAAGGAAAGTATGATAATCACCCGTTATGTCATCACAACCAACAACCAAAGAAGTCTTTTTTTCTTCCATAATGTGATTAAATATAGGCAGTGCATATTCTTCTTTGGCTAACCTTTTTCCAACACTTTCTTTGTATCCCTGTCTATTTGTGTGGACAACATCACCAAATTCAATGCTTTTGCTTAATTTCAATTGAACTAATTTCAATGCAGCAATAGAATCTTCAATCGAACAGTGGCCATTTTTATTACACTGAATATCTTGATTTAACAACTCTCTAGCTAATACTTTAAGTTTAGTTTTACGATTTCTCTCACCGGTGAAATTGTAAATCAAACTAGTATCAATGACATAGGGATGCATCATTTTTAAAGCATGCAGATCGGAATTCAAAGATTGACCCACAAGAATAGCATCTGGAGGCAGGAGCTCTTTTACCTCTCTTTGGACATCTTTTAGTCTCTTTGTAACATTGTCTAATACTGATTTTGTGATGCCTGAAAAACGTGTAACATAATCAACAATATTGTTGTGCGGTTTGACATATGACTCAAAAATTGTTTCATATTTTTCATTAACAATTGATATTCTAGTAAGCTCTGATCCTACACTTGTAACACACATTTCACAATCAAGACCAAACATTGGAGATTTTGCAGTCACAGGAGCATATTGGTCCTTTGAAAAAACATAATCTGAGTATATTGTCTTAAGTTTTCCTTTTAGAGGTACAGGATAATTCTCCTCAATCAACTGCCAAGCTGATAGTATAAGTTGTGTTCTAGGAAATTTCTCTTCAGAATCTATTTCAAATGAATTTGAAGTTGAATCATCAATTGGAAAAACAGCTCTCATCATAATCATCAAATCCTTTCTAGCTTCAAGCGCTAAATTCATGCTGCCATATTTGAGGATTATACTCTCCTTCTCTGTTTCTGACAGAGGAACTAGGGCAAGTTCCCTCACAAGAGAACCATTATATAGTGACGGTGTTATAACCTCAACAACATCTTCAAATATTTTATTAATAGTGCTAGCATTTTCCTTGCTAGTTATCCAATCATTGACGGATACACCTTCAAGGATAAGGCAGGTAGTTTGACTTATGTGATTACATTTATCAAGAACATACCAGCGAGGGGATTGAGATAAATTAAGATTGCCTAGTAGAGAATGCAGCAGTAGGTGCTGTACGTCTGTGAGAGTAAGTGGGACCCTTGTTTCTGTTTCCGTGTTCAATGAAGCATTTACTCCTGCAGTTTTAAGTCGAAAATTTGGATTATGTTTCTTAGGATTTATTTTTCGAGTAAGATTTTCGGATTTTATTTCAGGTACTGACTCTTGTGAAGCTGACACATCTGTAAAAGTAATAAGTAAAGTAAAAATTAAGGATAATAGCAAGTTGAAGAGCCAACTTTAAATGTATTATATAATGCTTGTATTTATGCATCATTTTGCCCTGTGAAAGTTACTAAGAACATTTACAATAAGCATTTTGTAATTAAAATGTCTAAAAAATTAAAATAAATACCCTACCTTTGGTATTTAATCGACGACGTTTAGTAGATACATCTTGATCATTTTTATCCTTACTCATTATAGAGTAATATTCGAAGATACCTGCTATTTCCAACAAAAACGTCGCGTTTTTAACATGGAAATTGGAAACAAGCGTGTAAAAGACGAAATGAAATTTTCAAAACATTTTAGTTCTTCCTTTTCTTCTTGTGTTAATAGCTCCTTAGTAAATTGCCAATGTCAGAGTTGTATTACTCTTATGTGACGAAAATTCTGTTTCTGAAAGAGTTTTTACATAGTAATTTTTATGACAAAACCGACAAGCAATAACCTAATGCTCAATACGAAATCGGGCCAATAAATCAGATGAACATGAAAAAGACAGGGTTTCAACATGAAACATACATTAATTCTAAAATCAGATTTTTTATTTTGAAGAGACAATAAATTTTCTCGAATTCAGAATTTTGTTACCTACCGCAAAATATAATATGATCTAAGGAGTTTAGCTTAGATCAAGTAATATTTAAATCTAAGGAGTTTACTAGTGATAAATATATTAGTTCAGTATTTTTTGTCAAGGTTACACAAAAATAAATAATGACGAAGTTTTCATGGGCACTTATTATGTAAACACTAGCATTACCTCTTAATTTAATAGTATAAAGTTATTGCATTATGCATAAAATATATACATCTGTGAGTTCAGACGCACCAGACGCATAGTATTATAATTGTATTATTATACTTGTATTCTATGTCCATGAGTGTATACTCCATGGACGTACTTAATATCCTCAGAATACAGAACAAAAGTTTGTTCTGTATTCTGAGTTAATATCATAGAAATAGGAAACCACCGACTACATCGTACCACGCTTAATTAATAATTTAGACCAGTCAATAGTAAATAAAATTACTGTAAAAAATATTAAATATAAGCTAAAAGATATCTACCTGGATAAAATGTTGAAAGAATAGGAATAAGGATTTTTTGTTGTTTATTGACAATAAATATTTATTTTATTTTATTTTTTATGTTCATTCTATAATTTTTTTTTTGTCTGTGTAATTGAATAATTAATTATTATGCTATGTTCTAGAATTATTTTATTAATGTATAATACTTGTATACTCCGGACAAACCTTAATGGTTTTTGGAGTATTGAAAAACAACATTTTATGTACCTTTATGAAAATAAATAAATTAATAAATTAAAAAAAAAACTAGAGTGCTGTGCTCTGGTTCCTTTGCATAGGTACTTCATGCTGCATTGATAATCAATTTTCGCTTGGGGCAAGACTTTGCTGGTTCACCAGGGCTCAGGCATTGCGATGAGCGTTTACGATTATCGTACAGGATCCACTTTTCATCACATGTAATGATCCGATTTAAAATTCCTTCATTATAGTGCCGGTTGAACAATGTAACGCAGCAGTCGACGCGCGTTTGTCGGTTTGCTCCACTCAGTTCATGAGGTACCCACCTTTCAAGCTTTTTTACCTTCCCAATTTGCTTCAAGTGGATTAAAACGGTTTTGTCACTAACACCGCAGCCTGTAAGCTAACTCTGATGTGGTTTGCGATGGATCTGCTTCGACCTTGGTCTCCGGCCGTCCACGGGGATGGTTCTGCAGGTCGAAATTTCGAGAACGAAAGCGTTGAAACCAAAAACGCACCGTGTTTTTTTTTTGCGACACCACTCCTATACACATCATTAATCCTTCGAGCCGTTTCTGCGGCACTGGTGCCACGGTGGAACTCGTACTTGTAAATAATGCGATATTTTAAGTTTTCCATTTTGTGAAATGAGTGACGCAGAAAAAAAAGCAAAAGAATTGCGGTTTTCAAAACACAAATGCATAAGTAAATAGCTGTTTAAATTTGAATTTGGAATTCCTAACCAAAGAGGGTATATTTAAGATCAAAGTGGCCAGTACGACAAAACGCCAATTTCGTAAGGACCTTAACATATTTTTCTATGGTAATCTCTATGGTATAATCGGACCTCGGTCAATCTTGTCAAGTAGTAAAACCCCTCTACTTGTCTCTTTCTCTCATGTGTTATTGTATATCTCACTAGCGCCAATAAAAATATTACGTCTGCCGTACTATGTGAATAAACATTCATTTTTCTCTGCATTGTAACTTGTTAAATTGTTATATTTTTAGGATTATTGAGCAATAGATATCATGGATTCCCTACGTGAACAAGTTATGATAAATCAATTTGTGTTAGCAGCTGGTTGCGCTCGTGAACAAGCCAAATCGTCTTTACAAGCTGCTCAATGGCAATTTGAGGTAAATTGGAATAATCAATGTAAACAAATAACATATTTATGAAATGGCTTCTCTCGATAATTAAGTCTGTTTTTACATTTGGTGTTCCACTATTTAACGATTGTTATTACAACAATCTTCATCCTGTGCGATAGAGGTACATTCAATTAACTATTTTACCTTGACCATATCAAAGTGTTCCGATAGTGACGACTTGTAAGCGAACAATAACAATACCAGTGACACATTAATGTTATTTATTAACATTAGTGCTGCATATTACAGAAAAATATGTTATGGTAATACCTTTTTTTAATAGGTCATTCTATAGTAGTGTGTTGGATTGATGTCAACAAATAAGATTCGTACCAATCTTGCTACTTACTTTAATATAATTGGGGGTTATATTTTTGAATACATTGTTATTCATATGTTTACATACATTATGGTATATTGACAATAATAAAAAAGGAAAATTTTACTCAAGGACTTACCTACTTAATTTTTTAATTACAGACAGCCTTATCAATATTTTTTCAAGAAGTTGCAATACCACCGGGTGCAAATGGTGCTGCACAGCATTATCAGGTAAAACTATCACTGTTATTTTATTGAAATATGTGGTACTTTTTATTTGTTTAAAATAATAATTAAAATATACTTTAATACATCTAATAAATTTTTGTTTTAGCAACTTATGACACCATGTAATACTCCTGCAACACCTCCAAATTTTCCTGATGCACTGGCTGCATTCTCGCGCCTCTCCACTACTGGAAGTCCAAACAATGTGAGTGGAGGTGTGAATGGCATGGCTCCACCAGTCTCGCCCCTCGCTACCCACCCGCCGCCACAACATCAGCAACAGATGCAGACAAACTCTTTCGCTGGCTCTTCCAATCCACAGAATAATTATTCACCTCTATCATGCTCTACAGCTGTAAGTTTATTCACAAAACAACTCCTTTCTTTTTAAAGTTCTCTCTGGAAAAATTCTAGTTTGTATTATATTAATAGTAAGTAGGTACTCAAATTAACCAAACACTGGCACAATATTTATGAGTATTATAATACTATATAATATTTACCTACAGTTGACTAGGATTTTTAACCTACAACAGTACTATTGTTTGCGACATCATTTTGCTAACAATTTATGGTGTGCGTTACCCAGGCAAAATGTTTTGCTTTAGAGAGATGAGACTTAAACAAATAATTAGTGTATCATGAGGAGCAATTTGTTTACTAATAGCAAAATTTGTTTGAATTGTAGTTTTTAAGTTATTTAAGAAAAACAAATTTTGCTGGAGTAACGTTTGAAACGTTACCCAGGCAAAATCGTCTTTCAAAAATTAGTTTCAGCACGGAACCAAATACATGAATAGATAGCTTTTGTTGAGTAGTAAATGTTTATAAATAGCAAAAATTGTGTGTGGTATAGTTCTTTAGTTATTTAAGATTTTGCTGCGGTAACGTTTTGGGATTTCCCAGATCTCGAAAACGGCTCAACGCAGAAGTTTGAAAAAAATACCAATAAAAGACCTTAATTTGTTTAAATTTGTTTAATCATTAGTTTTTGATTTGGTTGACGTAAACCAATGTAATTAAATGGTTTCAAAAATCAGAAGAAGCGGGTTTACATGTAAACCAATACACTTATAACCAAATAAACAGCTGTAAAAAATACCCGTGGTTCGACGCTTGTTTACAGCAGACATTTTAGATTTCATACTTTACACGTTAAGAAGATAAAAACAAATTTGATTTATTTTAGACTGGTCGTACTTTAGCGATCGAATACGCAGTTCCCATAACATTAAGAAACATGGCATACTTTAAACAAATTAAAATGATTCATGAAAATTCTTTCCTGTTAATTTCAGCCTTGAATTACGGCTCTAATGAAAGTTATCTCAAAAACAAGAATATGTCAGCAATTCTCTAATAAGCCGACCAAATTGAAAAGGTCACGTAAAAGCGACTGCACCATACATAAGCGCAACCATCTGAAATGAACAGGATAATATAGATGTTTTGTTAGTACAGTTGAATACAAAAGTTTTCTGGTCAGGTTAGTTAAAATAATAAAATGGTTAAGATTCATTATTTTTATTTAAAAAATCAGTCTCATACAAATTATATGTATTGCTTTGCCTTAGCATCAACATTTTTAGAGAAAAATCACAGATAAGTTATAACCTACTTACTTAATTTTAATATTTGGATACATTAATAGTTTGTACAATTTTCCTTAGGAGGTACTAATAACGTAGGTTGATAGGTGGACTCCATTTCACCTCGACTCACAGTATGGCATTTTAATATGAGTTTTGTTACGTGTTACTTAGAGTGAATATTTTAACATTACATGTGACTGCCACAGGTGGATAACCCGTGAACCAATCATTGTCAAAGCGTCGTAACCTTCTTTTAACTTAATGTTGAAATATCCACTCTAAGTAACACGACATAAAGCTCATATTTCAATACCACAGTGTGACTTGAGTTGGAATTGAGTCGGCGTTGTGTGTGTAATGTGCAAAGCACATTTAATGTTTTTTTTTACAAAATATGTATTATCGGCTTGCCTATATTTCTTGCCCTTATGAGGGACGGTTTCGAGCATATTCTATAAAAAATGTATATAATCACAAAACTTTTAAATGAGAAAACAACAATATAATAAAAATCTTCCAACAATTATATAAAAAATAAACAACTTTTACACTTATGTACCTATTTAAAAATATAGGAAACAGTACAGTTTTTATCATTAATAACTACTAATATCACTCATAATCACAGATTCGTACCTAATTCAATAAAATTTGTGTGGTCATTGGGACCGTATAAAATTATGTGTTTTATGCTTCCAGTCTCTAACGTTTTAATTACCTACACTAATGAATATATAATCAAATGTGGCATTATGGAGTTTTTGCATTTCTGTAGTTTACAGTACAGATCATCGTAACATTCATATTGTTGAGTTTTCGTTCTGTAACAGTATGCTCTGTAATGTCCAATCAATGTGGAACTTGATGGTGGGTCAAAATCAATTACTGCCAAAATCATATACTGTTGGCCATTTAACTCTATATTAATGGGTATATCATTCAGGTTAACAGACATGTCATGTAGTTCGAAGAAAAGTAATGGTTTTAATTCATATGTAAAATATACATTTCCTGTCTCGCATACAGGACACAGTGAAACATTATCATTATTAATACACGATGTGGCAGATTCTTCCAAGAAGTCAATACCCTTTTGTGTTATAATATTTATATTTAAAGATATATATTTACAATCAATTTTCTTTGGTTGTAATGCATTTGAGCATGTGTCATTTGAGCAACACCTCTGTCTGGTGGCAGAAAAGTATATGTTGCTCATGAATACCTGTTCTAAAATCATTGTTATATTACATTCACAACTGATAATATTTTGCTGTGACTTTGTTTTATCAAAAAGGTCAATCAATAGTTTGTCACGAAGTTCATATAATCTTTTGCAAGTTTTTCTCGTATTAGATAATACTTTTATGAATGTTGTTAAACCATCGCTAGCACTATTTAACTTTTCTCTGAAAGCAGGCCTGTCTTGATAAGCTACACCGAATGCTTGCGCGAGGGAATCAAAAGCACAAGTGTTTGTTATAAGTACCCTGTTTTGGTGTACATAAGAATATGCGACGTTACCATTCTGTAATATGTATATGGAGGTAGCTTTTTTTGATTTAGGAGTGGGTATGGTAAGTCCCCGCCAGTTTTCAACTTCTATAGGTTTATTTTGAAAAATTGATTGAATATCAAAATCTGACGTATCAGTTAGGTTCTCTTCTTCTTCTTCTTTTTCAACTGACTTCGGTGCAGAATCAGATATAATTAACTCTGCTGAGAATGAATCTCGTTTTTGTTCGTGTTTGTCTCTAATTTTTACTATTTTTCGTGAGAAATACTCATAATTTGTTTTGCGTTTTTCCTTTTTGTTTCTTAGTTTTAAGGCCTGTTCTTCTTTGTTCTTAGTATTCTCGTGTAAAATTTGACTAGAGCTTAATTTTATGGTTCCGTTAATAAAACTATAATGTTGTATAAGAAATTCGTCTAACCGGACGCGTTCAACTTTGGTCTCAAAATATATAGTTTTGATGTCCTTAAAATGATTTTCTACATTTGAGCTGCTGGCATAGTCTTTGGCTCCAGGAAAATAATCAGTCATAATATTGCCCCACAAAGGTAATTTTTTCAAAAGTCTTTTAAGAGTGTTGTTAATTTCCGGCAAAAAAAAAGCATTTTTCATTGGTGTAGATTCAATTAACTGTAAATATAATAGTTCTGTATTCATAATGTCATCATAATATTTTATCAAAGGCATAGGGCCACCGTGTTGCTCACTCTCTTCATCTTCTGTTACAAAATATATTTCTTCGGAACTGTCCTCTCTTTCATTCTTTTCAATTTCGTCTGTGTGTCTTAGATATGTTTTTATTTGGTCGCTCAATCGTTTCAATGCTTGTTCACATTTCGATGCCGTATAATCAAGATCGGTACTTATATATTCATGAAGAGAAAGTGTGATTACATCTTTAATAATTAGTTTTACTTCGTCATAGCTTCGTGATTGTAGTATCAATTTGATGCAATTGATATAAAAATATTTGCATGTTTCAGAAGTCTTGTCAAAACAACTTTGTGTATACAGTTTTTTTAAAAAATGAGACTTATCAAGTCTGATGTAACAAGCAGGTATCTTGCCTTTTTTTTCCTCAACTATTGCAAAACATTGTCTTAAATAGTTATTCAAGTCCGTTTTCAAAAAAGTTTTCGTTATGGCCGCTATTAAAGCAGAAGAATCATCACAAATTATTTCATTTGGAAGGACTCTTCTGTTTAACCATGTGCTTAGCCATGTGGCTATTGTTTCTGTTGTGTGTGAGTTAGAGCACATATAACAAATTGGAACACTAGCACCCAAGGTATATGCTACGATGGCATATAAGAAAACATGTTTGGGATTTTTATATTTTAAAAAATCGTTTGCTTCGGGTGGCTTTATTGGTTTAAATAAAGATCCAGTGGCATCAATAGACAGGATTTTATATTTGTCTTCCAAGATGTCATCGTAATATATACTTTGCTCAGTAGTCCAAAAATACAATATAAATGGAACAAGAGACATTTTTTTTATGAAACTGTCATACGGTGGGCTACAGGTCATGGCATACAGTGATAAAATAATATTTTTATCAAACTGAAGAGCGCTTCTAGCTTCATGCCGGTATTTCCTCAAATTTAATAATTTAGGCAAAGTTGGCGGTTCTTTTGGATTATCCATGCTCATAACTTCATCGGCCGTTGAATTTCGTACCCTTAAAGCCTTAATGTTTTTAAGTTTTTCTTTGTGCAGATTAACCCGGTGTGAAGTTAATTTATTTTTAATTCGAGGGTCATGCCGAAAGCCTTTTTTCAAATTTGTAAGAATAAGCGTTACTTTATAAGAATTATCAGCTGTTTCGGGGGATATTGTCAAGAACAGACTAGCTTTGCATTGCGTACAACTTCCTGTACATGTGATGTCGTTATTTTTGAGATCAGTAGGCACGTAATTGTTTTTAAACGAGAATGTGCATTCTAAATCGGTTTTAAAAAATATATGATCTTGCATTTCGTTGGTCCACTTATTTTGTGCGAGATGGTGGGATTCAATAGGCGCAATTTTATAGTAGTCATATTTACTCATTTCAAAAGAAACTGTTAAATCAGAAGGAGCTTCTACAACTGCATGCAATTGTGTTCGATTATCTTCACAATCTCCGCGAGAATTAAAAAATAAAACTTTATTTCTCTTCGCAGATATTTGCAGGGCTGCTTTGCTGACTTCGTGATTAAACTGAATACGCAGTTCTTGTTGTATGTGGTCATAAACTTCATTTGAGATTGGGGGAATAGAAACATTAAATATATCTTTATATTTGGAGAACACAACTCTTAGGTCGTCAAGGGGCACTTTTACTTTTCGGCCTGCCATTTTATTGTACCTGCTGGTACTTCACTGGTATGTGTGATTTTCCGAATATAAAATGAACTGACATGAACAACGGTGTGAGTTGAGGCTTGCACATTCTGCTCCCGAAGCCATGAAGTGCAACTACCTGAAAAAAAAGCAAGGCACACATCACATTTACATTAATATTTTCATTACCTATCATTTTAAAAATCTAGTACACTTGTCTCGCCATTTGCGCAGAAAGACATTCGCACGAATGGATACTTGCGCATAAAGACATTTGCGAATGCACACTTCAGTAAAAAGACTGTAGGTGTACAGTACCTTCAGTCTTCTCAAGATATTGCGCGAAAGGACATTTTAGCAGATTAAAAAGGGTGTCGTTGTTAAGGTTGGGATCGCCAATTACCAATATGCGATAAATGCCGTAAAAAATCCAAGATGGCTAAAGATAAACCGCTTAAGCGCTTGCGCAGTGATGAGCTGGGTTTTGTTAGGCGTGGCGCCATTCCTACGCTTTGTTGTACGTATACTGAATTTCGTGTGATCTGATTGCAATTAATGTGTATATAAAGTACCGTGTATGAAACAGCACATATCTAACTAGGTATTGTAACACTCGTGTATAATACCCCTCATTATACAAGTTTCATAAACTATCATTACCGAATACTCACCGGACTTGTCAAACACACTTCAATATAATTGAGAATAATACTAGATTCGTTAAAGCGCTTGAAACTTTATGACAGTATAGCTTAAACGTATAAAAACTGTATCCTTTTTGTTTTGTTTACGTTAAGTCTAAGAGCAATATCACAACGCGATTGCCTAGCATGGCGTAGGTATAGAATAATTAAAAGTTAAAGCCTACCACTGAGACCGCCACGTTGTTATTTTAGCCAATAATCACACACACAGTTTTAAGCAATAAAGAGATGAGTCTGTCGTAAAACAATAATATTTCATATTTTGCGCGATATTCTGGTTCAATATTTCCATGATAGCCATTGAAATGATAAAAAAACTATATACTATATTTTCCTAATTGTAATGAAGAAAATGGCAAAGTTTTTTTTTGTGCCGGGGCTAATTGTGTTTTGGGTCACATTTGACGAGTTTTCTTTATTCTGATTCACACCAAAAAGCGTACATTAATATACGCTGAATGACTATTTTATACTGAAACACAACTGTACTGTAAAATAAAAACATTTAATACTCACATCGTTCAAAGACGTCGTCGTACACACACACATAAACCACAAGCACTTCTCTCCAAAACACTTGGTTCACGACTGATTGTTTCATTGGTTCGGTCGGAGCTAGCGTACCCATAGATAGAGCGTACTCAACTACTCACAGCTAAAGAGTAAGTAAGACAAGGCATATAGCTGTTGCGTTGCATTGCACACAGCGATGCGCGCTGCTCTGACTAGCATCAAGAACGTTAAAACGTTTTTAGCGTGGCTTTGCGTTGTGGTATCAAAATAAAACATTTGGTTTAACAGAAACAACAAATTAAGTACTAAAAATATAGCTACATGTATATATGTTTGTATTGTTTTAAATCACACTATAAATTATACACTATGATATTACACTTTTATTAACTAGTAAAAATTGTGTAATATGGTACTGCACTTAAAAAATATTAAAAAATCGGCTTCACGAATAACGTTTTTCTGCTTAACTGTACAAAACATCGGTTACCAAGCTGCTAATTTGCGAAGATTACCCGTACGTACGGTGCAGTCGCTTTTACGTGACCTTTTCAATTTGGTCGGCTTATTAGAGAATTGCTGACATATTCTTGTTTTTGAGATAACTTTCATTAGAGCCGTAATTCAAGGCTGAAATTAACAGGAAAGAATTTTCATGAATCATTTTAATTTGTTTAAAGTATGCCATGTTTCTTAATGTTATGGGAACTGCGTATTCGATCGCTAAAGTACGACCAGTCTAAAATAAATCAAATTTGTTTTTATCTTCTTAACGTGTAAAGTATGAAATCTAAAATGTCTGCTGTAAACAAGCGTCGAACCACGGGTATTTTTTACAGCTGTTTATTTGGTTATAAGTGTATTGGTTTACATGTAAACCCGCTTCTTCTGATTTTTGAAACCATTTAATTACATTGGTTTACGTCAACCAAATCAAAAACTAATGATTAAACAAATTTAAACAAATTAAGGTCTTTTATTGGTATTTTTTTCAAACTTCTGCGTTGAGCCGTTTTCGAGATCTGGGAAATCCCAAAACGTTACCGCAGCAAAATCTTAAATAACTAAAGAACTATACCACACACAATTTTTGCTATTTATAAACATTTACTACTCAACAAAAGCTATCTATTCATGTATTTGGTTCCGTGCTGAAACTAATTTTTGAAAGACGATTTTGCCTGGGTAACGTTTCAAACGTTACTCCAGCAAAATTTGTTTTTCTTAAATAACTTAAAAACTACAATTCAAACAAATTTTGCTATTAGTAAACAAATTGCTCCTCATGATACACTAATTATTTGTTTAAGTCTCATCTCTCTAAAGCAAAACATTTTGCCTGGGTAACGCACACCAATTTATGAACATGAATAATGAAATTATTTTGTATTATATTCTAGGACTAAAGAAAATATATTTTACACTTTTCTCTAGTAACTATTACCTATACTTATCTTATTGAATTTTTTTTTACAGATCCGCAGAGAACAAATGCCAAGATAAATAGAAAATTTAGGTTAGGTACATCTATAATTTATTTTTTTAATGGTGCGCATGGTGAACTGTGGACTTTTGTGCTATTGGTGTCATCCACTGAGCTACAGTTTCAACATACTATTATAAACTTTCTCTTTGTTCATAGTGGTTACTAATACAATTAATGCACTATAGAATTATGTTACAGTTTTGATACCTTATAGAAGTCTGTAACTGTGATTATAAAAATTTGGTATCATTATTTACATGTATAAAATTGCGAATGTGGTTGTATAGTAATAAAAGATTTTGTTTTATTTTAAAGGTTTATCACTATTCATAATTACTTTACATTTTTGTAGGCTAGATATTATAAAAATAAAGTTTTCGATTTACATTGTTGTATTCTAACAAATTAAATCTATACAGCTTTTTTTGAAAACAATATCAAGTAATCTGCGACTTGTTTTGAAGAGTTATTCATTGTAATTTTTGCAAATCAATTGAATATTGTAATATTGAAAATAAATATAAGTATGTAAAATTCAATTATTTTATTTTCCACTGACTATTTATCATGTCTGGCGAGTAGTCTTATCCTTTCAGGCAATTGATTGTTACAATCAAACTGGATGAACCAAATTTCCAGTGGAAAAAAAAACATGTTCAACAATTCCTTATCACTGATCTGTGTTTGTCACCATACTCCACTTCACCATTTTTATTTAATTTTTACAAGTGTATTAGGTTTTTTTCATACCCCTTAGTGATGGTTCAGAGAGTGCCAGTTTTACACATTACCCATAGGTTGTAAGTGTTAGTAGATATTGGTTGTAGGTGTACATTTACCACACATGGAAGTGAAATGTGTTATTTCATTTCACAGTTATTATTTACGACAGAACTAAGTAACATACTTGTACCGTGGTGTATGTGTACCGTTAGATGTGTCCTATTAAATTTTTGCAATTATAAATAATTATTGATTAAAGGTTTTTTAATTAAAATGACAATGAAATATGATGGTAATTTACTATATGAATCAATAAGATATTTTTAAAAAATATTTGTTACAATATTAATTTCTTATAATATTTAAAATCTGACATTTATAAGAATATATATTTTAAAAGTTTTAATTATAAACAAAATAAGCTACAATCTATTTTAGTTAAGAAGTTAGTTGAAATATCAATATTGACTAATAATGCATAAGCCATATTCACTACTCATATTATGTATGTATGATTTACTGACTTCTTAACGTGAATAGACTAGTTATAAAAAACACAGGTAGATGGATAAAATATTTAAACATCAATATTGAATACATCATTATCCACATAAATGTTTATCCTAAATATACATCATCTCTGCCATTGTAGACATTTTCTTGGGAATATGAACAAAAGTTTCAAAGTAACTTGCTAATTCATCTATAGTAACATCACAAGGAGGCGGAGGATTCAATACTTGCTGGGAGCATGTGCTTGATGATGATCCTTTGTCAGAATCGAACTTTGGATTGTTTCTTTCACTTATTGATTTACTTCTTCTACTCTTCCACCATTTGGTGTGATCTTTTGCTTGTTTTGGGTTCAAGTCAATTTTTTTCTTATCTGTTGATATGCACAGTTGGTTGCAATTATTAACAAGTGTGTATAAATTTACCAAATCTGGATTCATGTTTTGAGTAGTTTGGCAGTTAATTTGTAACATACTTTTTGCATCTTTATTGTTAATATTTTTACAATAAGGTTCAGACAGTCTTAAAAAAGGTTCCCTTAGAATATTGGTTTTCTTTTTATTATTCTTACGCTTTTGCACCATACATGAACATTTAACAATTATTGATGGTTTTTTTTTATTTTGTGATGAACTGAAAAAGGGATTTTCTACTGTTTCTTTTTTAATTGTTTGGCTCTTCTCTATTTCTAAGCGTCCTAGATCCAAGCCCAAAGATGTGTCATCAGAAGCCATGTCAATCTGAAAATATCATATTTTTCTTTAAAATCTAATGATCTGAAAAGATTAAGACTTGCTGCTATATAGTGTCATGCACATCAAAACGAAAATGATATATTTGTAACTGATATAATGCGAGGAATGCTTATTTGTTTCAATTAATATTTGTTCCAGCATTGTAATGCTGTATTTCACACTGCTGTTTGGTATTTGCAATTAGCACAAAGAGCCAGTAAGATGATTCTTTGATTCTGCTAGCAACGTGATATTATAAACATCATACAAATGTTCAACATGTTTTGTTAGGTCTAAACTTAATAAATTTGATTAGAGTATCAAGACAACTTAATTAAAATCAATTTAGAGTAAATTGAAGAAGTGTTAGAAAAACTTTAATCCGTTAAAATGTTTTTAATGTTAACACTTTTGGAGACACTGAAAAAGTACTAAGTCCTTTAGTAATGATAATATAACATTGCATACCTTTTATCATCACACACTGCTATGTTGGTGTCACAGTGTCAATAAACTCCTGAGAAATTTATTATTCAAAATCTGAAATATATTAAGAACAATTTAATTTGTATACAGTATGGTCAATGCAGACTGTTATTTGTTCAGGTTGCTAATGTAAGTGTTTAGGTTTAGTCTTTAGAGTACTTGATAAAACATATTTAGGACTTGTCTTTCCCAAGATATAGCTTATGCAACACTATGTATTGGGTACAAATAGTAGTCGTCCCGTCACATGGGATTCTGTATTATTAAACTAATGTTTGATTGTTATTACTTACAATACATATTTTATATTTTGTAAATAAAATCATTATCATTATTTATTTTTAATGTGTATTCCAAAATTAACAGGATGCATTAAATAAATGATTTAATTTAAAAATATTTTACAGAAAATTGCAAACAATGACTTGTCAATATCGAAGTTTCTCATTACAATTTAAGTCTAGAAACTCGCAATATCGTAAGAAGTAATAACATTTGTAAAAACTTACTAATCATATCCCTATTCGATCAAATAAATTAAGTCAGTATTTTACACGATAATAACGTATAATATATGTTATTTTCACAACTAAACAAAATATTTTGATGAAATTTTACGAGCATACAAAGCATAGAGAATAAACACTAGACCACAGATAAGTATTAGTTACTCATTCCCTGTGTTCCAGTACCAGCTGATAGTAAACGAAAATAACGTTTTTTTCGTTCAGATTCGCGTTTCTTTAGCACTATAAAGAATCATTATGATCGTTTTGAAGTTCTTACTCGTGTTCCACAAGCAGCTGTCAGCTGTCAAAAACTGTTCAAAACGCTCAGAATGATCCCATCTTGTTTTTGACGTTTACTTAGATTTCACTGATCTCGTTGTTATTTTTAAGTTATGGATGGAGCTAATTTATTATAGATTCTTTTATAATGTAGTTATTATTGTTAATTTAAAATAGAAATAGAATTTATGAGATAAAAAGGAAATGTTAAATTTTGACATCTGTCAGTCGTTCCATTATGGGCGTGTTCCTTTAAGCGCTCTTTTTACACTGAACGCTCAGATCATTCATAACGCACACAGTCGTTTCTTTAGCACAATAATGAAATTTTCGATCTGAACGTTTCAACAAACTTTACTGCTAGTGGAACGACTGACAGATGTCAAAATTTAACATTTCCTTTTTATCTCATAAATTCTATTTATATTTTAAATTAACAATAACAACTACATTATAAAAGAATCTATAATAAATTTGCTCGATCCATAACTTAAAAATAACATCGAGATCAGTGAAATCTAAGTAAACGTCAAAAACAAGATGGGATCATTCTGAGCGTTTTGAACAGTTTTTGACAGCTGACACCTGCTTGTGGAACACGAGTAAGAACAGTTCAAAACGATCTTAATGATTCTTTAAAGTGCTAAAGAAACGCGAATCTGAACGAAAAAAACGTTATTTTCGTTTACTATCAGCTCCTGGAACACAGGGTATCAGTAAAGTTTGTTAGAAACGTTCAGATCGAAAATTTCAATATTGTGCTAAAGAAACGACTGTGTGCGATAAGAATGATCTGAGCGTTCAGTGTAAAAAGAGCGCCTAAAGGAACACGCCCACTAGACACATGCTAGACACAGACGGTGTATGGTAAAAAGGTGACCATAGAGCTTGGGGAACAAAAAGACGTCCAGCCTGTAAATCCAGCAACCTGTCATCAATAGGTTCAAAGCGTATTACTTTTCAACATGATCAAAAAATGTGCACAGTGGAGTGCTAGTTTGATCATGTCATTAATAACTATATGAATAATGCCGCATATTGCGCTTTTAGTGTAACACTTTACACTAAAAGCATATTGCGCTTTTAGTGTTACTTTTAAAATAACATTTTAAAAGTACCATTAATGATGGCCTTATCTGGTGAAGGATTTGCAGGCTAGATGGTCAGTGCATAAGGCCAACCTATGACCTTTAGTACCATAGACAAAGCGATATATGCGGGAATCTATATGTATCGCTCTCACTCTAACTAATTTGCAGACGTCAGTGGTCCAACTTCAGTGTCGGTCAATTTAGAAAATTATAGCAAGTGAAAGTAATTTGTACCTATCGATTTTTGCATAAAATCTGACAATGGAACCAAATCCAGTAATAATCGCTGCAACAGCTAAACAAACTGCTTCTGTAAGTTAAATATTTTCTAGTAGGAAAACATTAATTATTGTTATTGTACAGCTGCATTATCTGTATGTTTTATTTATTTCCAGCTCATATTTTTACACGGTCTCGGTGACACTGGGTTAGTACGTTTTAATAGTATAATGGTATCCTACAAAACATTTAACTAATTGTACTTATTAATATATTGTAGCCATGGTTGGGCGAGTACAATTGCCGCAATCAGGGGATCTCATGTCAAAGTTATCTGTCCCACCGCGTCTTCTATGCCAGTAACATTAAACGCTGGCTTTCGAATGCCGTCATGGTTTGATTTGAGGTCATTAGATGCCACAGGCCCAGAAGATGACGAAGGTATAATAAGGGCGACTAGCCTAGTTCATGGATTAATCAAAGACGAAATAAAAGTAAGGCTCAATATATAGTTTATTTCAATATTTCAAATGTTAATAATAACAAATGTGTTAAGAAATTATAATATTTTTCAGGCTGGAATTCCATCTAATCGTATAATGCTTGGTGGTTTTTCACAAGGAGGGGCATTGGCTCTGCATGCTGCATTAACATACCCTGAAGCATTGGCTGGTGTGATGGCTTTATCATGCTGGTTACCAAGGCATTCTAATTTCCCAAATGCTACAAAGGCGAAAGATATACCTGTAAGTAATACGAAGCAATAAGAAATTTAAAATTTTGATAGATTTATTGAAAGCATTAATTTAATCAATGAATTAATCCAATGTCAAGTAACATGCAATTCTTATTATAATCATATAAGTATTACTTATTGTGGGATGCGGGAGCAAGAATAGCACCTCCTAAACAAACAATTTTCCTGTGGGTGTCGTAAAAGGTGACAAGGCAGCAGCATTTTTGCGGATATTGTTATTATCAGAAAACTGTGTTTGCCAACCCGCTTGTCAAGTGTGGTGAGCATCGGCCATTTCCCCCCCTTAGAAATATTTTGGGAGAGGCTAATATGTCCAATAGTCGTCATTGTTGAAATGATGATGAAGTTACTTCATAGTGAAAATAATCAGACACCGAGACCGGTTTTCATGGGCCTAGAGAAGTGCAGTATTGTCTGCGTTGGTCCCTGTAACAATATGGATGTAAGGTGGTAAGTCTACTTACATATGAGGTACAGAACTGGGTCCAGTAAACTTACCTGCGGAACTCCGGATCTTATTTAATGCATGGGTAATATTTAGTTTTTTTGTATTTTAAAGCATCTGTTGTAAAGGTAGGATTTTAGAATTAGATAAGAGGAGAATAGGATTTAATTAATTTTAATATTAAGAAAAGTCCATTATGCCATACCATTATACCTTGTCAAAGGCCTGGCTTATGTCCAAGAAGACTCTAGAGCAGTGTTTTTTGTTTTCAAGTGCTTTTCCTTCAATATTTTTTTTCATAGTCCCAGGTCAGATTTTGGGACGCTGTAGGTTATACGAAGCTTGGCAAATCAAATAATTTGTGTCAGTAGAATGTGTTAGTTTCAAGAGGTGCGATTGTAAGGTTTCACATTCCACTTCTTTAATTAACTTCTTATTGATTTTTTGAGGGTTTGTTACAAGGATATCAGATTTAAAATGTTCACTAATTTTAATTGTGAGCTTTCTGTACTATCTGTCTAAAATAAAAATACATTTTGATACGACCTTTTCGTATCGGCGGTATCAGTGCAGCTAGAGCTCTTCAATCACATTCTGTTTTTTATGTATGAACTTAGGGCGAAAAAACGGTAATTTGATTAAAAAAATCGTTCAAAACGTTTCTTGCAACTAGAATGCACCTTTAATAAATTCATAAAACAAAACATGTGATTAAAATACTGGATTACAGTTCCAGTATTATAGATACAGTAGACCATGTGTACATGTCTGATTGTTGTATTGTATTGTTAAGGCGAGGAGTAACCGCAACTAGCGCCACTGTTTTTAAAATAAATTTTACAATGACACAAAGATCTTATTAAAAAAGTAATCGGTTCAAACTTTAAGTAAATAGTTAAACTAATTTATTATAGTAATATATAATAGTTAAACTAATATTATATATTATTATATCTCGTAAGTAATAACTAAAACGGCCGTTAAAGTTATTACTTACGAGAGTAAATACAGTATAATAATAATAATAATAATAATATCTATGGACGCTTCACACCACGTCAATCTGGCCCTGTGCTAAGTATCCGAAGAACTTGTGTTACAGGTACCAGACAACGGAAATATATTTAATACTTTTATAATATACACATATTTAAGGTCTGAAAGAAGATGTAGTGACAAAAATTGAGAAAGGTATGCTGAGATGGTTTGGTCATGTCGAGAGAATGAATGACGAACGATTGACGAAAAAAGTGTATAAGGCGAGTGTGAATGGAAGTGTGGGAAGGGGTAGACCTAGGCGGACGTTTCAAGACCAAATTAGGGACGTCTTGAAAAAAGGCCAGGTCAAGAGTACCCTAAACCGAAGAGCATGTATGAAGAGAATAATGAAAGTGGACGAAGCGAAACAAGTGTGTAAGGATCGTAGCAAGTGGAAGGAAGTGGTCTCTGCCTACCCCTACGGGAAAGAGGCGTGAATGTATGTATGTATGTATGTATGTTAAGGTTTTTTTTATATTATACACAAATTTAATACACATCCATGACCCAGGAACATTGAAAACTTTTTGTTCCCTCGGCGGGATTCGAACCCGCGACCTTTCGTTCGAGCGCCAACGCGCTCAACCAACTGCGCCAATGCCATTAAATTAGTTTAACTATTTACTTAAAGTTTGAACCGATTACTTTTTTTAATAAGTCCTTTGTGTCATTGTAAAATTTATTTTAAAAAGAGTGGCGCTAGTTGCGGTTACTCCTCGCCTTAATATGTATAGTTTAGTGCATACTAAAGTTTATATGTATTTGTTCCAGTTTTAAATAATCACGTGTTTTGTTTTATGTCAGAGGTTTTCTAACCATTTGAGAGCTTCCGCTACGTAAACGGGCTGAATAATTTGTTTGTTTGGCGGAACGAAGTTCGCAAGTAGATTCTGATATCAGATTTTAAAGTAGTCTGACTACTGTGTTGGTGTTCGTGTTATTATATTTTTTTTATTTTTTTATTTAGCTGGTTAATATAAGCTGGAGAGATCGATCCTAGCAAGTTGTCTATCATGTTAATCATTATGGTTTGAATTCTGACAATGTTTCGGTCTTGCTGGTAAATGTTTTGGGTATTTTGTCCATCGCATTTTCTCGAACTTAGGGCTTTTTCTGCTCTGAAGTGAACTTCTGCTGGATCGTTTACCTAGTAGTTTGCGTGTCTTTAGTTGCTGGTGTACTAAAAAAAAAAATACTAACATTGTCTCTCATTTATTTGAAAGTACTTTCTGGCATTAATATTTGTTCAATGGTTATTTTTTTTTCACTTTATAACTATCAGGCAAATTTTCCGAGAGTAGCTTTATTTTGATGAGACGCCCAATAATTTTTTGGACGGAACTCTAGATTGTTTTAGCTAACAGAGGTAGCAAGGATGAAATATGTCGATTTTTATGTACGTAGCTTTCTTTCTTTTCGGTGGTCAAATAAATCATTATATTTACTTCGTCTTAGATTTGCTGCTGGGGATCACCCCAGATTACTAAAATTAAAAAAAAATATATTTGTTAATTTTATTTCGCAATACATACCGGGTATATTAATGTTCTAGCTGTAAATTTTTATTAATCAATGTGCGTATAGGGGATACGCACATTGATTAATAATAATTTTCAGTAGAATTCAGAAACCGCTAAATTTACTGTACATAAAATATTTTGCTTATTGCGTATATACGCAATATTGAAGTATTTGATTTTAATAATGTATGACAGTAATTGAATAATTTTACATTCATATTAGGGTATTGTTTGTTAATACCAATTGACTTATTATTTGCATATTCCGAGACTAACCATCAACATTATAATTGTAATTGCCAACCTATCATAGGTTAAAAAAATGTACAATAAAACATAATAATATAATACTGTACTTACATATTATTGATTATTATTATTATAAAGTATAGAGATTAACCAAATTAGTCTTGTTAGTAGTTAGGGAAGATTTCTAAGAAAAATTTTGTGTTGACCAACTTTTGCTTTCTTTCCTCTAAATAAAAACAGAATATTACTGAAAAACTTTTGAGTATTGATTCCTACTTCATTTGTTTAGATTTTTCAAGCTCACGGTGATTGCGATCCTGTCGTGCCGTTCAAATGGGGTCAGATGACAGCGTCGTTTTTGAAGACATTTATGAAGAATACGGAATTCAATACCTACCAGGGTCTATCACACAGTTCGTCCGAGGCCGAACTTGAGGACATGAAAACATTTATTCAAAGGAGTTTGCCAGTAACAAATTAATAATTAATGAACACAATGCTTCCAATACACTTCAAAGACAGGCTAATGAAATTATATTATAGTTTTAATTAACCTTTTGAACGCCAATATCACTTATTTATGATAAACAAAAGAGTGCATAACACTAATGACCTAGTGTCTTTTTTAATTCTAAACTTGGTTATTGTGCAATAGGTACTTTAAACAATTTTAGCTAATATATTATATTTCTGTAGACTACGCGCCTACATTATAGTTTGGCATTCAAAATGGTTAATGATATATTTTTCAAAATGGTGTAAGTATTTAAGTAAATTAAAATCTAATGAACAGTTTCCACATGAAATTAACCAAATATTCTATGTAAGTTTAGACGCATAATAAAGTGTCAATCTTAATCGCATTATTATTTACACTCAGAAAGCCTAAAACATATTAATGACCCCCTTCATTCCGAAGTTATTAAAAGTTACATTTATTTCATTCAATCGAACTCTATTAATGATGCTAATTCGGACAGTAAAAATTCCCAATGACTTTACTGTCCGAATTAGCATCCTTATTAATGTACACATGGATAATAATTAATGATTATATTATTATCTCAGCGGCGACGCGTCGCTCGACTAGATACCGCGCTATCTAACAAGTAACAACAACAGCTTTGTAAATGCGGCTCTAATAAAATATATTAGAAGTAAGTTTAACAGGTGTAAAAAGAACAGTCACTATACTTTTGTATTTGAATAAACTACCTTTTCTCATTCTAGATTATTTTTGTATAAAAATTACAAAAAAAAATATTGCTTTTTCGTTATTCTTGCGACCAAAATTATGAAATGGAAAAAAGTAAAAAATATTTTTTTATAATTTTTGACAAAAAAAAAACAAAATACGTTTCCAAAATGAGGAAATCTTATCTCCAAGTTATAGTGACTGTTCTTTTTACACACTGTACAGTAGGGTGGGTCACTCTAGTATGAAAAAAAAAAAAGTTGATGAATCAAATTCTAATAGTAATATTATGTTGTAGTGTATTATAAAAGATAGTTTTAGCTAAAAACGGATAAATAAACATAATATGTCTTCAGCCCGCGCATGCGCTACAAAACTATAGGATTTTGAAAAAAAAAACACTTTTAAAGGGCATAGTTCTATAATAGAAATTATTAAATACTATTTAAACAAATCAGATATTTTACGAAAGACATATATTAACGTATAAAACATAAAACTTAAAAAAATATCATAATAGGTAACAAAAAAAATTAGTTATTCTTATACGAAAAATCCCGCCTGCTATCGAATTTTGGCATAATTTTCCTCGAAGCAAGTTTTGCATGAATCATGCCATCCCTTGCTTTTTTATCACAAGCTGCCATTGCAGCTTCTGTTACTATCTTTACACTGCGTTCGACAGCTTGTGTGTGGCAAGGCAGCCTAATAAAAAGCATCCTTTCGTCACCTTTTTTCTCTATTAACTGTAAAAATTCTTCTTTGGTTTGGTTTCTTAGAATTGGTGGATCAAAGTTGGTTTCTTGCCAGTTTATAAGCTCAATGTAAGATTTAGCTTCAAAATTAAGTTTAGGCACTTGAAAAGTGCGTGGTTTTGCGGTTGTAGGTGAGTTACGCGCTTTTAGAATTCTTCTAGCTGCAAGTTCTCGTTTATGCTTTTTTTCATCTGTTAACATCGCCAATAGTAAATTTTCAGGGTGAGCAAAATAAGCATTTCGTTGAATAACAGAATCTATGACTGCTTTTAATACACTTGATAATAATCGCGAACTCTCAATTAATTTCCAGAGGTGCCGTGATCCGTCTTTGCATGAGGAATGTGTCTTTATTTGGAACCACACAGGGGCATATACTTTTACAATATATTGAGCCAGAATAACTAAATTAGTTGATGGTGTTGACGTAGAAATATAGAGACGCAAGATACGGTTTGCCTTAGGGCTGATTTTTCAATTCAGTTCCAGTAGACGCTCTGAACGTTCAGATCATTCATAACGCTGACATTGACAGCTGACAGTGCCTGTGAAAACAGTTCAAAACGATCCTAAACAGTGCTAAAGAAACGCAAATCTGAACGAAAAAAACGTTATTTTCCTTTACTATTTTATCGCTTCCGTGGTCTAGTGGTTCAGAGCTTCGCTCTCGACCCGGAGGTCGTGGGTTCGATTCTCGCGTTGGAACAATAAATAATGTTGTTTTCAAGTTTGGTTAGGACAATTCAGGCTGATCACCTGATTGTCTGACAAGCTGACAAGAAAGATGATCCATCCCACCGGGTTATGAGAGTAAAAGGAAGAGAGAGTGCTTTTGTGTATTGCGCACACACTTGGGCACTATAAAATAACTCCTGCGTAGCTGGCCTGGTTTCAATGAAATCGGCTACCGACATCGAAATCGGTGAGGGGAGCTATTATTTTATTTGAACTGTTTTCACAGGCACTGTCAGCGTTATGAATGATCTGAACGTTCAGAGCGTCTCCTGGAACACAGGGAAAGTGGAGGCGCTCTGAACGTTCAGATCATTCATAATGCTGACATTGACAGCTGTCAGTGCGTGTGGAACGAGTTCAAAACGATCATTATGGGCGTGTTCCTTTAAGCGCTCTTTTTACACTGAACGCTCAGATCATTCATAACGCACATAGTCGTTTCTTTAGCACAATAATGAAATTTTCGATCTGAACGTTTCAACAAACTTTACTGCTAGTGGAACGACTGACAGATGTCAAAATTTAACATTTCCTTTTTATCTCATAAATTCTATTTATATTTTAAATTAACAATAATAACTACATTATAAAAGAATCTATAATAAATTTGCTCGATCCATAACTTAAAAATAACATCGAGATCAGTGAAATCTAAGTAAACGTCAAAAACAAGATGGGATCATTCTGAGCGTTTTGAACAGTTTTTGACAGCTGACACCTGCTTCTGGAACACGAGTAAGAACAGTTCAAAACGATCATAATGATTCTTTAAAGTGCCGTAAAACGGGGTGAATAGCAATGATTTTCAACTTTGTCCCAAGATTGTGTAGCCTGTAATTTTTTTTTTAAATCTAAAATGACTTTATATCATGTCCGGTAACATAGAGAAAGAGTTGTTACAATATTTTTTTAACCTTAAGCAACGGTGTACAAGATTTACGAAAAAAAATGTACCATTTCTATTCACCCAAGAACAGGGGTCAATAGAAACATGTAAAGGGGTAAATGGAAAAACTGTTAGGGCTGCCAAAAATACTTAACCAACGTGCAAAATGTAAGGTTGTGTATTTAAAACTTGTTTTAGTATACAAAATTATAATTGATTTCATTTGTACAGAATATTATCAATGTACTTAGATTAAGTAAAACAATGTTATCACGTAAGCGGTAAGTGGCATCTCGCCTTTGTTGATAATAAATATCTTTAAACCTATTCAATCAATCAAACAATATATTTATTCGTATTTTTATTTGAATAAAATCAAACAAAATAAAATCTTTTTTCTAAATTAAAATAAATATATATACATATAATATAAATACGGCGATATGTACCTGTAATAAAACATATCACTTTAAAAAGATTATTTATTTACATATCTCTCACTGAATCTACAACTATCAGAAACTATGAAAGTATTTATTTACTCCTGTTGACTGTTTTTGACAACCCTATTAATTTATCTCTATTCGCCCCTCATTCGTTGCTATTCACACATGAAGCGTTTCTATTAACCCCTGCTACGTTTCTATTAAACCCATACTACAGTTCTATTTACCCTGTAGTAGATTCTATTGACCCCTTTTATGCAGTAAATTTATATGTGCCATGATTTTAACAATTTTTAGAGATTTTATAACGGATAATCGCTTACTTTCACTGCATTTACTTAATTTATTACAGGTGTAATGAGATAAACACATCAAAAGCCACAATTCACAATTTTTTTACACCTAAAATCAAGAGTTTCTGTAGTACACTCTAGCGAGGTTCACAGAGGGTTGACTTTTAAGTAGGTTTTAACGGAAAATGTAAATTCTGACGATTTGAAATTGTTGCCAACGCAAAGAAAAAATGTTGCTTTGTAATAAAATTAAAAATCTACCAAAAACCTTCATTAAAAAAAAGTCAAACATGCACCTTGAAAACTTTCTTGATATTTTTTCTATTCACCCCGCAAATTCTATACACCCCGTTTTACGTGCTAAAGAAACGCGAATCTGAACGAAAAAAACGTTATTTTCGTTTACTATCAGCTCCTGGAACACAGGGTTTTATACAGTGCTAAAGAAACGCAAATCTGAACGAAAAAAACGTTCAGATCGTTTAGAGTTAGGAAGTGGAACAGGGGGATAGTAAATTTACATTTGAAATTATCAATATTGTTGTAAAAGTATTCTTAATAAATTTTGTCTAACCTAACCTAACCTAAAAATAACATCAAGATTTACTTTTTATTTATTTGTGAAATTCGTGAAATCTATGTAAAACATGGGTGAAAACCGTTCAAAATGGCGTTACAGAAACCGAACGAAAAAAAACGTTATTTTCGTTTATTCTTAGCAACTGGAACACACACAAGATCTATCAAAATCAGTTAGATTTTTTAGACTTTTTGGAATTTTGACGTTTTGACGGTTTTGACATTGATTTGTCAATAAAATTGGCAATTGGCATACGCTGAAGTTTTTAATTTACAATATTTTACCATAATTTTACCATAAAAATTTATAAAATATCAATAATTTCATTTAACGAATTTTGATACGGCAGTGATAGAAGATTCCGATATTACATAAAATTTAAATTATGGACAATAAACGTCATACGGACATAAAATTTCAAAGCCTATGTTATGATTAAATTCTGCATTTTTATGTATAATTAAAGTGAGATAAGCAGGTCAATAAAATACAATGGCAGCTGTAAAAAGATTTTTGTGCGTATACATTTGTATTTTATACCTTCTAGAAGAATCAATATGTCAGTCAATACTACCACAATCCAAGAACTACTTTCAATCGTTATCAAACAAGTCAAGGTCAAGGCGAGATGTAGCCCAGAACACCACAAGTTCTAGCACCACAACTTCACCAGGAGTCAATGCGACAAACACAAATGTTTCATCTACAGAAAATACAAATATTGTGTATGAAATTGGACCTTCAAATACATCTATTCTATCTGTGGTACCTGTAAATGTATCGTCATCATCGTCACCAAATGTTTCTGATGCAAGTCCTTCAGATGCAGCACCTTTGCCTGGAAAGAGCTCTGCAGAGGATGAACATAATAGCTCCATGGCTATTTTCTTTGTACTCTGTATATTGGCACTGGGGATCCTTCTTATTCATCTAATGTTGCATACAGGATTCTCCTACTTACCGGAGAGCATTGTTATTGTCTTTCTTGGTGCTTTGATAGGTATGATTATCAATTTAATGTCTATTAGGAATATAGCAAATTGGAGAAAAGAAGAAGCATTTTCACCAACTGCATTTTTCCTAGTTCTTCTTCCACCAATTATATTTGAATCGGGATATAATCTTCACAAAGGCAATTTCTTTCAAAACATAGGATCAATACTATTGTTTGCTATTGTTGGTACTGCAATATCAGCATTTGTAATTGGTGCTGGTATATATTTGCTGGGACTGGCACAGGTAGTTTACAAACTTAGTTTTGTGGAATCCTTTGCTTTTGGTTCCCTTATATCTGCTGTGGATCCTGTAGCAACAGTTGCAATATTCCATGCTCTGGATGTAGATCCAGTTTTGAACATGTTGGTGTTTGGAGAGAGTATCCTCAACGATGCCGTTGCGATTGTGTTGACCACTGCTGTGTTGGATTCCAATGATCCTCTCATGTCAACCACTGAAGCTATATTATCAGCAATCAACCGTTTCTGGTTAATGTTTTTTGCTTCTGCTGGCATAGGAGTGTTGTTTGCACTCATTAGTGCCCTTCTGTTAAAACATGTGGATCTGAGAAAGAATCCATCACTGGAGTTTGGTATGATGTTGGTGTTTACATATGCACCATATGTCCTAGCTGAAGGCATACATTTATCAGGTAATCTGTTTATTTTTTTAGATTGTTTGTAGCTGTATAAAATCTTATTGCACTTGAATTTAACTTTGAACTTAAACCTTTAGGTGTACATATAGCTGTAACTTAAATTTTCAGGTATTATGGCAATATTGTTCTGTGGTATTGTCATGTCTCACTATACCCATTTCAATTTGTCAACGGTCACTCAAGTCACCATGCAGCAAACTATGAGGACACTTGCATTTATTGCAGAGACCTGTGTGTTTGCTTATTTAGGACTCGCAATATTTAGGTGAGATCTGCTATTTTTATTTTTAAATAGAGTAAAAAACAAGATACATTTTTGTACTGAGCAACTCTACACCAGTAGCACTACAATACATCAAATCTTGTCGACCTCCGTAGCGCAGTTGGTTGAGCGTGTTGGCGCTCGAACGAAAGGTCGCGGGTTCGAATCCCGCCGAGGGAACAAAAAGTTTTCAATGTTCCTGGGTCATGGATGTGTATTAAATTTGTGTATAATATAATAAAAATCTTAAATATGTGTATAGTATAAAAGTATTAAATATATTTCCGTTGTCTGGTACCTGTAACACAAGCTCTACGGATACTTAGCACAGGGCCAGATTGACGTGGTGTGATGCGTCCATAGATAAAAAAAATAAATAAATAAATAAATACATCAAATGAAAGAGTTATTTTACCATTTCATGTTGTTGATTGTAAGGAACAATTATGGGAAAGTAACAGATGGAAAAGGACAATGTATTTTGATAAACATACTAACTATATTTCAAAGAAATGTATTGAAACTATAAAACTCATTGTGCACCATTCATTCATTGTGCTTAATGATCCTTTTCTTACTTTTAACTCCTTTATTCTTACCCTCATTCTCTTTCTCCATTTCTTAATGTGTTATGTGTTTCATAGTTCTAAAAAAGGGGATGTGATCCCTTCTTCATTTATATTTTGTGACTTTTGCTGAACTGTATTTCATATTTTGGGTCATAACTTAAATTTAGATTAATCAGGAAATTAATTCAACTGTCTTTAAAATTATTATTCAAAATGTCCTTTTCAGTTTTAAACATCGTGTTGAACCAGCATTGGTGGCTTGGAGTCTCATTTTGTGCTTACTGGGGAGAGCAGCTAATATATTTCCACTTGCACTGCTGTGTAATAAATTCCGTGAACACAAAATCACAAAGAAAATGATGTTTATAATGTGGTTCAGCGGTGAGTTGTCATATTAATTATTAATATACAGTTAAAATACAAGTTATCAGTTATTATCTATATATATAAAAAAGAAAGTCGTGTTAGTTACACTCTTTATAAGTCAAGAATGGCTTTACCGATATGGCTGAGAATTGGCGAGGAGGTAGCTTAGAGCCAGGATACGGACATAAGGTACTATTTATTCCATTCAACAGCGTTCCCCGTGTGCCTTGACATAAAACATCAGTCACTATAAAATGTGTTATAACAAAAAAGAATCAGACTTGGAATAACAAAATGCAAATGACAGCATTGTAATGGACATATGAATGACAATTTGATTTTTGTAAGAAATCAATATTAAAACTATTTCTCTATATTAATATTATAAAGAGGAAACACGGGTTAAGCGTTGCGAGTTGCCGGTTTGCGGGTTGTTGCGGTTTCCGCGTTGCGTGTTCCGCGTTGCGTGTTCCGCGTTGCGTGTTCCGCGTTCCGCGTTGTTTTATTCAGTTGAATTTCATCATAAACTGTTTTTATGATCAACGAATTGGGCACAGGTCAGCTAGTAATTATTATAAACTAGCAGTTCCCGCGACTTTGTTCGCGTGGTTCTTGAGCGACTTAAACCATTTATGCAGCGCACGCAACGAAAGTCTCCCAGTTTCTGCAACATTTCTCACTGACGCTTCGCTCCTATTGGTCGCAGCGTAATGTCATATAGCCTAAAGCCTTCCTCTTTAAATGGACTATCCAACAAAAAAACAATTTTTCAAATTGGACCAGTAGATTCCTGAGATTAGCGCGTTTAAACAAACAAACTCTTCCGCTTTATAATATTATTAAATTACATAATTTTATGATACCAATTTAACTGTGGCGTGCCGGAGAAATAAGGGAGGTGCTACCTCCCCATCCACCATCTTTCCCATGGGTATGACGGAAATATATTTCCGGAAATGGGCAACAACATTTCCACTAACATTATTCTCTCTGATCTGAATACTGTCTTTGCCAACTAGTATGCAAGTGTGGCGAGTATAGAATTAAAATAAACGTGTAAAGTACCTCATCTTAAATAATAATAATACACACAAGAAGTGTGATATTTTTTGTTGTTTGGTTCGTGAGCGAGTCTGCCTAGCACCTAGCCGGTTTTTTAGGTCTGACTACGGACACTTAATTTATTGCATGGCTCGATACTACATTATTTTGTGATTTTTGATCGATCATCATCATCATCATCATAATCATCATCATCATCATCATCATCATCATCATCATCATCATCATCATTATTATCATCATCAGCATCATCATTTTAGCTTCATAGCTGATATACAAATAATATATTCCCTTTGTCCGAAATATATTTTTCTGATGTATACCGCGTACAATGTCGAAATTTCCCGCTGCAGGTCTCCGCGGTGCCATCTCCTACGCCCTGTCACTTCACCTGGACTTCTCGGACGAGACCCGTCACGTCATCATCACCACGACGCTCATCATCGTGCTGGTCACGACGCTGTTCTTCGGAGGCTCCACAATGCCCTTGCTAAAGTTTTTAAGAGTAAGTACAATTTGTGCGCCTTCATCATCAACATTTCAGCTATGACGTATGTTTATAATATCAAAACGATTATTCATTGAATTTTTTTTACAGTTAAATACGGTAGATATTTTGGTTTGTGGTGTACCCCTTTTTGAACTTATTTAACTTTACAATACGCTTTATAAATGGTACACCTGATCTTGATGCCTTGACGCCATATTTTGATGAAGAGGGAATTATAATTAATTAGGAATTAGAAATCTATCCTCCAACTACATAAAATAACTGAATATGGATATTAAAACAAAGATCACTTAGTATGATTAATAACATTAAGTTGGTAACTAAAAATAATATTATCAATTATCATGTAATGGATTAAAATTTAGAAATACATAGTATATTATGAACTTATTTGTACAATTATTATTATCACTACATACTGATTACTAACACTAATTGCAAATACATCTTACATGACTTATGAGTATTTTATTTTCAAAATGATAAAAGTTTAATTCAAACTTATTTATTTATAGGCTAATAAGAAAACAAAGCGTTCGCGCTCTCAACGGAAACAGAAAGAAGTCAGCTTGTCCAAAACCAAAGAGTGGGGACAGACCATAGACTCGGAGCACTTGTCAGAGATCACAGAGGAGGAACTAGAGGTATGTAGGTTCCAGGTACATAATGCTACTTTTCACGAGACGTCTGAGTCTTACAAAATAACCTCACTAAACTAGATATATGGTGTATGTAAGGACGAAGTGTGAGTCGTGCTCACGCCCAAAGGGTTTCGCACAAAACGAAAAAATATGTACGCGTGGATTGACTGTCACATCCGGAGTTATAGTCTTACGAAACCCTAAAAAGCACTTTGTAAAAGTGTTTGTTTTGCGTGATTTTGCGTACACGTTCGTTTGCATAAACAAATTCATGCTAGTATTCTTACGTAGAATATATCGTTATTAATTCCCGTGTAACTAGACATCGTCTAGTTACGTATTATAGTACGTCCCTGATAAATTTAACCTAATAATAAAGGTAAACAAACCGAAAACATCGAAATGTTCGAATAAGTGATTATTCACTTATTGTGCACACTTATCAACACTTTCACAGGTATATGGTATATAGTATATACACAGGATTACACTTCATTATCCAATACATTTTATAACAATTAAACAATAATTAATATGTTTAAACATCAAATGAAAATCTTTCACAGAAAAAAATACGCCATTTTGACACTGCCGATTGTAGAATATAAGCCTATAGTCTATGGATTCATAGCAAACAATATTCATTGTATTAATATTGGCCAATTGGCATCACTGACTATGGTTGTGTCAAAGACGGATTTGTTTACGTTAAGGTTAAATTTATCTTGGACGTACTAAGTATAGTAGGTACATATTTTCATATTTTCTGCTTGTGTAGATGTTACTAATATTAATATAATGGAGATATCTATGTATGTATTGGTGCACGTTTGTGACTCTTTCAAACCACCGAACGGACGTCGATTATTATTATTAGTTGTTTTACTTTATTATCACATAAGCAATCTTTTTTGATTCGTGGCAAAATGTATGATTTCCTCGTGAGTACAAAGTCACGGGCACATCTAGTAACATAATCTAAATATGAAAATATTAAACAAAAAAAATGTGGTTTTGACTAAAATTGTGGGGACGCAGGATTTTTTACCCAATGGAGAATGTTCACAAATTTTTATTTTTAGATCCCCGTAAACTTTGTTGAAAATAAATAATATGTCTGAAAAATTAATATTACAATACGTCGTGTAGTTTACCAGTTTCCGAACTAAACTTGTTTCAAATTCTCGACGCCATTTAACAACACTGAAATTTGAAATGATAATAAATTAATCTAATGTACATTTGTATAAATATAGTAAAAATTTGAGTAAAAAAATTATTACGATACGTCGTGTAGTTTCCAAAATATGTATTTAATTTCAAATTCTCGATACGATGACGTCATTTTAGGCAGTCTGCAAAATTTCAAAAATTTCAAATGTATGTGAATTCCAATTTAAAAAATGCCAAGTATTAATACTTGGCATTTTTTAAATGAAACTAGTGTATTTGTAGACATATATAAGGCCTACTGTGACAATAATTTTAATAAATTTTGTCTACTTTTTTTATTTTATTATCGCTGAGAAATGCTTTTAAGCATTCCGTGGGGGATTGGGGATTCCCCCACGGATATGTAGGACTCGCTGCGTCCGAAAGATGGTAAATGGACACAGCCCTACCCACTAAAAATCGGCGGTACTCCGACTCCACCACCGTCGACGAAGCCACAGGGACTACAAAAGATCCGCGACTCCGTCGACGGGTGGCTGCATTGTGGGATTACCACAGTACCCCGAGAGCAACGTACTCCTGCGCATCGCGACCCACTCGGTGCAATTGGCGACAACTTCCCCAGATCATCGCCCCAAGCTCCAAATTTTGTATACTTAGTAACATTCTCCATTACAACGCTTATAGACTGTGTTGATTTTCAGGTGAACTACTCGCACGCGTCTCGTCTGAAGGGCTTCGTCAGATTCGACCTCAAATATTTGACCCCGTTCTTCACGCGAAGGTTCACTCACCAGGTAAATGACCTGCACATATTTTACAAATGCTTAAAAGGTCACATTGATTTCATGTGTCTTAAAAATTGATGTGACCGTGTATGTAAGCAAAACTTTTGGTACAATACAATACCAGAATAATGCTATCAGGGGATTGTAAAATTTGACTTATGGTTTGTATAGTTAACCAAATGCTATATATTATTTAAAAATACTTAGAAATATATAAAGTTAATGATAATAATAAGTAACAAAACCACTCGCTGCGACACATGCGTTGTGTAATTACAGTAGGTTTGACACAATTGTCAATATTACTTTTAGATTCCATGGACAACTTATTATATTTTTTTGGTACATATTTGTAAAAACAAATCTAAAGAACCAGTAAAAAGTTAAAATTTAAATGATGAATTTTGGTGAGACGTCAACCGCCACGTGACCTCTAGTACATAATAATATTATAATACATTTAAAAAAATGTATAGTTTTCAAGTTTGTTACAAACAATGTAAATTTTGCTATGACGCGCGATAATATGTCTGTTGTATTCGTTTTCTATTATGTAATATTAGTCCCTCGTGGTATACCTGTTTTAAGCGCAATGCATCCTCGCTCATGGTAAATCACCCTAATACTACAAAATGATAATAAATTTTGTCAGTAAGAATAGAAAGGGTGACTGGTGGGTCTAAGATCTCGGATCTTTTCGATAAATGCTCTATAAATCGTAATTCTGGATTGTCCAAATATTGTTATGTTTATTTGTATATTCTTTATTTTTATGTATTCGTTATTTCAGATATAAAATAATGGTTTTTGGATGTTTATTATCATAATGTCTTCTAGTAGAGGATATAACGTTTTTTTTTAAATATCCAATTAACCACAGACAACACCTAACACCTCGTGCAACATACTTTTTTGATTGAATTGGATCCTAGAGGGAACATACATATTCTTGTATGTTCCCTCTAGGATCCTATAGAAGAGTATAATAAAAATCTAACCTACAGGCAGGACCTACCATCCCATACAATATACCAGTATCTTAAATACAAAAAAATTGCAATAGATGTCACTAGTATTAACGTTTGTAAATTATAAAATGTAAATATGCCGAATTAAGTACAAATATTGACATTAAAATAAAGATAAGCTTTTTATTTTTTAAGCATAACATCACATTAAGCTAAATTCAACTCCTTAATTAAGAAGAAGATACGAAACAAAATTAGTTATTAGTATTTTCCAATAGTGGCGCTAGATGGCGGTTTCCGGAATTTCTAAGTACTTCACCCTTTGCCAGTCGCATTGCCAGTATTAGGTGATACCATTTTCTAGTACTAGGTCGTGTCTCTGTTATATATCTACTTTGTGCTACAGGTTAGACTTATAAGATTATAACCTTATAAGGTACTAGCTGTGCCCGCGACTTCGTTCGCGTGGTTTTTGAGTGACTTAAACCGTTTATGGAGCGCACGCAACGAAAGTCCCCAAATGTGAATAATTTTCACCGTTTTTGCAACATTTCTCACTGACGCTTCGCTCCTATTGGTCGCAGCGTAATGTTATATTAGCCTAAAGCCTTCCTCTATACATGGACTATCTAACAAAAAAATATTTTTTCAAATCGGACCGTTTTAGGAATTAGCGCGTTTAAACAAACAAACAAACAAACTCTTCCGCTTTATAGTATTAGTATAGATAACCTTGCAGTGGCTTACGTAGGTTTTCCTTCAGAACGAAGTGTAAGCTTGA
Source organism: Celastrina argiolus (assembly GCA_905187575.2). Taxonomy (NCBI): domain Eukaryota; kingdom Metazoa; phylum Arthropoda; class Insecta; order Lepidoptera; family Lycaenidae; genus Celastrina; species Celastrina argiolus. The sequence goes on from LR994591.1 coordinate 8,672,645, forward strand.
CCTAGTGTAAATATTGTTCGTTGTTTTAAAGACAGTTGTTAACTCTTTATAAAGTAGGTCAAGCAGAAACAATTGACAAATACGTAATTGATTCAGTACCGTTATCGAATGTCAAGTGTATGAACGCTGTCATAATTTTCTTTTTTATATAACGTACCTACGTACGAATACGTAGTTAAATAGGTACATCAATTGTTCGTTTTGACTCTTCAGGTTTAGGACGCATACAGCTTATCAAAAAAGTCCTTTTAGTGTCGACAGATGAAACTAAAAACTTTTTTTACCAATATCATATTTTTAACCGACTTCCAAAAAATAAGGAGGTTCTCAATTTGGTTGTTTAAGTATGTACACCGATTACGCTGAGATTAGTACAATTCTTTTTTTATTCGACGCAGAATATCTGCCATTTGGTGCCCTAAAAATTGTGTACATACTTTGGCCATGTAATTTTTATTTTATGAATACTTTAGAGACACAAAAAAAAACCGTACCTTTAAAAAAACCGACTCCAAGAACTAAAAAGTATAAAATATATTTTTTTATAATGTAGTTACAGTTAATGTTCTTTTTGGAGTCGGTGTCTTAAGTTTCTGGCCTCTATGTAAGGTTGCAAACTTGCCTTCGCTAACAACGACCTTAATAGAACATTAATTTAATAATTGTAACTACGTCATAAAAAAGATATTGTACACTTTTTAGATGTTGCAGTCGGTTTTTTTATAAATTCAGCTATAAAAAGCATTTTGTGGGGTAGGTGCTTGCCTATACTCGCTCGGCTGGCAGTTTGGCGAGCGCAGTGTTACAACAATAACAACGTCCGCAAAATATTCCTTCCGTCTCCTTTTACTACACCCACGGAAAGATGGTTAACGAGGAGGTGCTATTCTTACTTAGGCACTCCATATACAAGAAGTATATTATGAGGTGCCTGATGATGCCTCCTATTTAGAGTATACCAGGAATGATATATGATATATTATGAAAGATGATGAAATTTCGGATACGTAATGGATATTAAATTATTTCGGATTATTAGTTTGTTTCGGATAATTTCGGTTACGGATATTACATTCTTACAGTAGGAAAACTTTAATTTCGGATTCGGTTACGGTTATGGATATTTTTTTATATCGGATATCCGATAGTTTCGGTTACGGTTACGGAGCTTCCTAACATCCCTGGAGTATACTGTGAAAGTGCCAGCACTGAAATACTTACTTTTGACTTTCATGTTTGTATGAGAAATGCCCAAACATAATTAATTTGCCCATACAATAAGTACAATAAAAGTTCCTCTTTCAGTGCTGGTACTGTCACAGTAAACTCTATATACGGGACCCATACATACTCTGAAATATTATCACTCAAGCCCGTATATAGCTTGTCTTAATCTCGGTTACAGGAGCTGAAGGATTGTAAGAGTCAGATGACGGACCTGACCAACCAGTGGTACCAGGCGATCCGGATCTCCAACGAGCACGACACGGACGAGGACGAGCTGCAGCCCAGCTCGCTGTCCAACTCGCACACGAGCCTGCAGCGCGGCGTCTAAACAGCAACGCAGCGTACGATTTTTTACGATTCTCCATGTTATTTTCATTATCATACAGGTTCAAACATTTGACATGTCAGTAGTTCAAATAGTTTAAGTATTCACATACTAATCACACCCCTGTCTAGATGAGTAGCGTAGAACGAACGACACGGTGATTAAAAATTTTAAATGCTACTACAATTTGTAATTTTTAAATCATGTATGGATATGGGTGCCCAAGTATCTACGGGTCACAAACTGGTTTGAAACATTACCTTAAATACATGGAGAATGGACCGATTTATTTCTTTTTCGAAACAAAAGAAGAAGAAATATAAATATGTGAAGAAATATAAAAGTTAACATACTTCTGACTTGAGATATATTTGTGTCCAAAATAATATTAATTTATCATTGTGTTGTGTCTCATACAATTATGTGAATGTCTTTCTACTTTCATTATGAGAAACTATTTTTTAGATTGATCATATTATTTAGTGTTAGTTCTTTTGAGGTTTAATAAAATAAGCTTTGCAGGAGCAATATATTATGATAATAGTTAAGTATCAATCTATTTAACAATATTATTTTAAGGAAGCTAAATATTTCTCGAGCACGCTAAATAAATGGCTAACAGTAAAGTAAAAAATATGATAGATCAATTACAATAATAGGCCAATGGTCGAAAAAAATATAATCAATGAATATAAATTCAATTCGAACCATTGGTCTATTGTTAAGAAATTAGTACAATTATTATATTTATGCACATTATTTATTTTAAAATTGACCTTTGGTACTTACATAATGTAATTTATATTATTGTTAGTAAACTTGTAATTGTTGTAAACCTTAAGCAAACTCTTCACATGATGAATAAAAAAATACTGTTTAAAATGTGACCATAATAACTTTGCCATATAAATGTTACAAACGCGTAGGTACAGTTATATTGTGTATATTGTGATTATAGATTTTTAATTATTTGTAGTAAAATTGTATAAAAATAGGCATAAGATTTTTAATCGCACAACTAAGGTCACTCTTTTTTATGAAACTTAAATGATACCTGCAATGTTTTGAAAACTTGTATTGTAATTGTGTGTATATTTCAATACTCTAGGAATTATCACTTATGTTTTACTTGATAATATTTTTAGAGCCACACATTTAATTTAAATTTTCAATTTTATTGTGCATTGGTTTCTGCTAAGTGGTTAAAATAATGTCCTCGAAAGTTTAGTCTCGAGGTGTCTTAGATTGCATAATTATACTGGATTATATAATATCGCCATACTGCAGTGGCGTAGGGTTCAAATGGCTCCATTACTAATCGGTTTTACTTACATCTTAACATCTCATTTAAATCCCTTCCTATAATACATGCTAGGGTTTCTAGTGCTTCTCTTTGAAGGAGTACCAGCCCTCTCCACGGCCATACTGGTATGTGAGGTCTAACACAGCTTTAGAAATACCTTTTGTATCCCGTTTGATAATATATCAATAATCCATGTTTTTATACTATACTGCTGGCTGTTATCGAGACCAAACTTTATATCGTATAAGCATCACTATGCACAAATCAATAACACCATTCTATTCATATTACACCTTACGTATTATCTAGTTAAATAACTTCCGTCCTATTTTTTAAGCCTATTTGTCAAAATAATAATATAGTTATGGCCGAATACTGAAACAATAGGTTAAATCAAGTTGTGCTCAAGTCACATGATGTCTATGATATTCCACCAAGCTCCCTGCTAACAATCCAGTGACAGCCTATGAATAGCAATGCATATGCATAAGTAACATTTCAGTATTTGGCTGTTACTTACATAATTTGTATACCTGTCTACAGTATTTTTTGTTTTAATTTACGTAAATTATTTATCACTGAACATTTCATATTTTGTATACCTGAAGATGCGAGATCTAAATGTAAAGTTTCTGAGATATTACAACATGATAGCTCGGACCAAATAAAAAGATCAGGAGGCCATCTAAACTATGTCTCACTCTGTATGTGAGACGTAATCATTCCAGCTCTGACATCCACTACTAGACATAAACACCCCCCATAATACTTCCTGGGGCGTAGTTGGTAAGTTTTTACTCTGGTGACAGTAACCATTCAAATGTATTTTATTTATATCTAGTTTTATGTATTTTATCACTTGCATAAAAATATGATGTCATACAATATTATTGTGATAGTATTATTAAGTTCTGTTTTTAACGCACAGTGTTAATATCAGTATTTTGGTTGTGTTAGATACAGGTGTATAGTATTGTTACATAATTATATAATTTTATATAAGTATCATGTATTACTTTGATCTTTAATAATTCACAGTATTTCTGGATTTAATCCTGTGTGATCTTAAAAAAAAAATATATATATAAAGGAAGAACATATTATTGTCATCATAAGATATGTACCTACTTCCTAATAAGAGATTATTTTTAGTAGGGCAAAATATTATAGGTATTACTAATATTACAACAATCATGTATTTTATTTTATTTCTGACTTAATCAAACACTTACTGTGGTGCTACTGATTGTGCAGAGCTGAAATATGATCTAGAATTTCAATCTGTTCAGCAGGTGTACAAACAGTAATATACAGGGTGTAAAAAGAGCAGTCACTATAACTTCGTAGGGTAAATAACCAGGCAAGAGATATATCCATTGGTACTAGTCATTTGCTTTTAATCCACTGTTTTAAAAATTTTCAATAGGCAATGTACAACATGCACAACACAGCGATCAGCTAATTACGCTGAGAGGTCAATAGCACGCGTAAGACGTTCATTACGTACAAGGGCAAAAATTATAAAATTAAGGAATTTAATGCAGAACATTGTTCCAAACAGTTCAGCCTTGCGACTAAAATAATAAATTGCAAAAAAAAAAAAAAACAGAAAATAAATAATGAAAAAAATTCATTTCTAGAATCAGTCAAGGTCCTATTATCCTATCCCAAAGTTATAGTGACTACTCTTTTTACATCCTGTATACTTTGTTTGCCATGAAAGTGTTACAAACCAACTTACTTTTTACACAGCTATGAGGGGTACTCGTGTACCATCAATAAAAGGTTGCTAGTCTAAAAGCTAATTGTTTTCTAAAGTTTATGAAATGCTAAGCATAATTCTGTTACTATATTATTGTAAAACAATAAATTATATTAAGCTATATATATATTTTGTTAAATTATTGCATAAAAATTTGGTTTTTGGTTGTATTTTGGTTGGGAGGTGAGGGCAGCAACACAATTTATGTAATTTCGTTTTTAAGTAATAATAAATAAATGTTCCTGTTTTATTAAATATTTCTGTAGTTTTATTTTTTATATTAATGAAGTCTGTTTGTATACAATATTGTGAACTTTAGAAATTTATACATACAGCGATGAGTATAATGACCAGTGTGGAAATGAAATGTGGTGGAAGTAGAATAAAAAGTAATCCAAAATTCTATATAAGTAAATTATTTAATTGTATTAGTAATCAATAATCATTATTATATAATAAACCAAAAATTAAGTTGAGACTTGAGTAAGCATAAATTATTTAGTGTATGATGTAGCAGTTCACATGAATGTTAGTCATCCTCCTTTTCTAAATTAATATGACTTCCGAATTTACCATACAAGTGTGCTTTTAGTTCACCCATTTGGGATTTTAGTTCCTCACATTTTGCTTCTATTTCACTAATTTCTTCTTGTCTTTTTGTTTTATTATCTTCTAAAGATTTCTGAAACAAAAACAATTAAAAAATTTGATGTACCATGTTTAATTAGAACAAGCAGTCATACTAATTGTAATTTTACATAAAATTTTATGTCATTTGGTAACTTACCATTGTGTCTTCCAAATTTTGGCAGATAAATACCTCTCCAACCAGATATGGAATTTTTTCAGTGTCGTCTGCAAGGCTCAACTCTTCCACGGCTTCCTCCAGATTTTTGACATCATTCATTTTGATTTTTAATTCATCTCTTAAATCATCTACTTTGGCGTTAAGTCTGGCAAACTTGTTAATTTTTTGTTGGTCTTCATAAGATATGTGAACATCTGAATCCTAAAATAGAAATGTAGTAGTTTTAGAAATTATATTACACGTAAAATTACAGACCTCGATCTTTTACACTTGTAGAACTCGATAGAAGTGGTATTTAATTCTTACCGGTTGGAAAGTTCCTTTTCCCGAAGTTGCCATAGTTTTACGTATAAAATGTTGTTATCGGCGTAATAATTAAAAGATAAAATGATATTTTAATTACAGATGTGTTAGAATAGGATTTAGCAATTTTAGGTTATAAAAAAGACAACAATAAAATGTCAGTTTGACATTGACACCTGCCAAGTGCTTAACATTGTATTTTTTTAATTTCTTGTAGCTATAGTTTAACTATTTAAAAGTAATGGAGTTATTGAAATTGCGAATTTCAATTAAATCAGATAGATGGCGATATTACCAATATTTTGTAAATTACATTATCATTTATGAATTATTTTATAAACTTGAAAATGTATTTTAATATCAACAGTATCGTGAAAGGACGGACGTTCAAGACACGGAGTTTATATCGGGTAAATCATAATCAAAACTTGTAAAATACGGTCACATTAAGAAACCTCATCCTTTTTGGAAGTTAGTTAAAAATAAAGTAGATTGCAATAGAAATCATTAAAAGCAGGTATTGCTGATACAAGCGTATTCATTTGCATGTACCCACATCGCCTTTAACCCTTAAGGATTTTTTACTGTATTTTTTTGTTTTGATGTCCTGTATGTATCCTTAGTCCTTACATTGGATAATAATAATTGGCCGACATGGGTCTTTCAGAATATTAATAACTAATTACATATGTGGCGTCTCTTTACAGCCAACTCAAAATGAAGACTAGTGCAACCCACATTCACAAATCACAACTACTTAGGTAGGCACCAGGTACCTAGGCTACCTAGTACACGGAACATTTGACCGGCAAGTGATGGCGACAGAGAGGATCGAAAAATTACTCTTAGAGTATTTTTCGTCAAAGATGCAATTAGTGGAACTAGAATAATATGTCTTTTCAGCATTTTACTATTTGTAAGAATAACTCGGAAATAAAAAGATACGATTTAAATTCCTGAATGTTTTTACCCTTTTTTCTTTAGGAATTTTATTTATTTATATATTTATAATTTAAGTACGTATACTTACTGATTTCGACATTCCATCGAAAGATATATAACAGTGGCGCGTCTAGGGGACTTGTTTCACGGAAAGGACTCTACCTACCTACAAAATCTAAGTAGTACTACCTATATCATAATTATAATATCTTCTAAACTTACCAACTAAAATAAAATCATTTTTTTATAGAAACTCGACTCGTAAATCGTCGTCGTGTTTGTCCATACGTCATTTGCTGCAGATAAGCCTGCCCCAACTCGCCACGCTTGGCAGGCGGGTTGACGAGGTCAGTTTTAAGACTGTGTACTGAAAGCGTTTATAAACAAACATACAGCCAGTATCGGTAATTACGCGGAAATATTAACTGTCAACTGTGTATAATTATGTAAATCAACACTTGGATAACAACAGAATTGGCAAGTTGTGATGACTGATGAGCGCACCGGCCGGGCCGACCCCTCTACTGCGCCTACGCCGACCGCCGACATTCACTCCTGTTTCAAACGTCGAACGGTACGCGCGCATCAAAAACGTTTATTTTTTAAAAATTAAAATCGTGATGGAGAAGGAGCCGCAGCCAGATTCCATGGCCACCATAACCATGAAACCGGAATACCCTCCCTCCGAAGTGTACAGCGCATCCGAGCCGCCACCGGTAATTCCGCCTTTATTTTCTCTACCTATATAATTATTATTTACACAATTTTTGTACAACATCTGACGCATTCATAAGAAAATAATTAGGATTTACGAATAATTTTCTCGTTACTAATTAAGTGCATGTAATACAGAAAATTTATGATCAACCAAGAAATATGTGACAGTAATTTATTGTTTTTTATTCAGTGTTTTTCCAAAACATTAAAATATGAGTTGTAAATTTTATAACGATGCACATTAAATTTCTAGCCCATTAAACTGCACTTTGATCGAGATTGTTTAGAAGTTAGTTATGTTGTTGAGCGACGCGACGCGACGTCGAGAAAGCGCCTTTCTCTCAGGCTGTAGCGGTTGTTACGTATCTGCCGCGTATCTAACAGTTCGCAAACTTATTTACTAAAAGCGCTTTAACTTTACTTTAGACGTTAAATAAATCATTTAAAAACAAAACACGACATTGTAACTGCCATAATAGATGCAAAGGAGTCTAGGGTCTCTTTTACGTGATAGTTCTAAAAAGATGAATTTTAATTTTTTGGGTTTTTCCTGAGCATATCCGTATAAACATGTGCTGAGGAAATCCGGTACGTCTTAAACTAATTTGCCATTCTTATCAAGGTCTTAGTATGTACTGGGCAAAACTAAGTATGTTCTATCCAAAATTGAAATACTCGTTGGAAGATTTCATAGTATTATGTATTATGAAATGAAGTAAATGTAGTGCCCAGTTTTACGACTAGTTGTGGAATAGTATTTGGTACTACTCTAGTCTCTGCCTAGTCAAAAGTCCTTGAACTAGTCGAAAAAATGTTAACTCTGTCCAACCGGAGTCAATACGACAGTAGAGCCTTGTAAATCTACAATGAATATTATTATTTAGGACATATTTAGTATTTATTAGTTTTGAGTTTTAATATTGTAATAATTAAATAACTTATTGGTCGTCCTACCTCTCTCAGCTCAGCTCAGCTTAGCAACCTTTGACTGTCTTAAAAAATTCGTAGACTTTGTAGCCCCCGGTGCGTTGCAAACCTTAACAAAACAAATAATAATACTTGTTCCTAAATTAACAGCTACTCGTACATTACGAATGTGTAAAACAACGAATCCTGAAAGTCAAAAGTACAATATATGTTAAAAAGATAATATTTGAGATGTCAGATAATATACCAACTTTTTCTGGGAACAAACTCGCGATACCTACTCATAAATGTGAGAAAATCATTGTTCTATTGTTTGTGTCCATCATTATAATAAATAACATATAATTGGATTTTATCATGCAATACAATGCGTTTTAAATCGCTGAAAATGATGATGTAATTTTGTTTACTTTTATTATATAATGAGATTCATCTGCGTAAGTCGGTACCGCGACTGGTACAAGAACTTATAAGTGTTATGGTCATTTCAACAAGCATAAACTTAAATTATGATGATATCATGAATATTACGTTTTTCTAAAAAAATAATTAGATTTCTGCAAAATGTTAAGTCACAGTAGCTAGATAAATACTAGATAACTAGACCACCCGAATCGGCACATGCACTCCGTGCGGCCGCTAATGTATGTATTAGGCTTGGGTCCTTAAATGACCAATGCCTACAGTACTAATTTGTATACCAGACCTTAGTAGGTACAACTGAATATTATAGCCAACACTTGTATCATGCTTTAAATGTATGCAAACACAAATCTCATTAGCAATGTTGATGTTCGAAATAAAGTCAATGTTATGATTGGAAAAACCCATCGCAACTCGCGGGGAATCAAAACGACACGAAGTGAAATCTTCTTGTTGACCATGACTTGACACAATGGCGCTGACGTCACAGTTTACTGTGGCATTTAGCGACTTCGCTTTAATGTTCTGTTTAATATTGACCCATCTATATATGAGACACCAGTACCATAGTATGTATACTCTAACATTATTTCTACTGCGAAGTAAATAGCTCTATTGCTTATGAGAACTAAGTTTGAAAAAAACATCTAGAATGTTAACAAAAAACTTTATCAAACAAATATTATCGTTCTCCTTGTTGTTGTTGTATATAGTGACATCCGTCTGGTTGTAGGTATGGTACGTACTTCATTATCCTAAATCCCCCAACGATCACGAAACGAGACTCGAAAACCATCGCGACACGTTGATAGCATCTGACTTTTTGTGCGTTTGCGTAATATTCTTGCATTAAGTATTTTTGCTTCAACTATTTCGAGGTTTATTTAGTAGTATGTCTTTTTTTTATTTGGTAGTCTATTCTGGCTTAAAAACCGGTAACTCAAAGTTAGACATGTAAACAAAGAACTGTCGAACATGACTTGTTTCAACTAAAGCCCTATACTGTCAGTGTAACACTTGACTTGCTAATCAGGATAATTATAATATTATATTTTATTTATTAATAACCAGTTTATAGTTTACATTAGATAAGCTTAATTTACCTACATATATTTTATGGTAATATGCATAATATTTTCATAATTATTATCTTATGAAAGCTTTAATGTAAGGATTTTGGGTGGTGACAAACCGGGTTGGATTTAATTTGATAAAGACCTGTCTCTATGTCTCATCTTCGAAAAATCATCTCCAGTTGTAAGCTGCAAGCTAAAGCGGTCGTAGGTTGTCCTAAAACTTACCATATGGTTCTATTGCCAGAAAGTAATTAGCAAGTTATTTTATTGTATTGTGTTTAGTGGATCATAACTGCATAGAGTGAGTCAGTGCGACTAACGGTAAGTTTATTCGTTCCACAATGGGACTTACACGTTAGAAATATGTAGGCAAAGCTTTTGTGGCTATGTTAGGAGTTGACATATTTTTAAATATTCAACAGATTATATTATAAAAGTACAAAAGAATATCCATATAAGCCAACATCATGAACACGTGAGGGACTACCCACCCAGTACTATGACCTGATTCTGAAAAATGCACTATTATAGCATATAATATTACATGCTATTTTAAATTCGATTGTAGAGAAATATGGCGTGTTTTGTATTATAAATATAATCTATAAACCTTTGATAAGCAAAAGCATTTGTGTCAAAGCTCAAATAAAAACTTCTTCACGTCTCATATGATGGACTTTCATAGAAGAGAATTGAGTTATAAAGTACACCATTGTTATGAAAAAAATCATCATTGTAGATAGCAAAAGTTGTATTGTAAAATTAGAGCCATTACTCAGAATGCCTTCGCTTTAATATTCACACACGAATTGATATGTAACTTATGTTGAATCCCATACATTTTTATTTTCGAACTTCGTGTTTCGATGGCATCTTGACTAATGGCCCAGCTAAATATCGTTTTGCTTGGTTTCCTAATTCCGAGCACTTTCACTAAGGGCAATTCTCCGCCGCAGCCTGCAGCGAAAGGATTGCCAAATCGATTGCTAATTCGTTTTCTATTACCTCGCTGTGACAATCGTGTTCATTACACTTTTCCCTGCACACGCAATTTGACAAGTTTAAAAAGGAAAACTAGCAATCGATTCACTTCGTTAAAACCAAACTTTGAAGCAACCCGAAATTAATTGAAAAAGTTAAGAATAATATTATGAAGCTTAAATTTGCCGACGCACTTTATGAAAAACGAGATTAAGAATTTTGTACAAACTTTGTTATTACACAAATGCATGTTTTGAGTTAACTTGCTCTACATTATTTTATGAAAGTCTTAGTACGTTATAACTAAGTTCTAAAAATAATCTCTTAGGTGCTACTTAGTTTTCAATATATGAACTGGACTAAGTATAATAATATTGTACTGTATCCATATGTCGCTGGGTCATATTCGGCTTTAAGATCCATTAAAATTACCATTGCTCACTTAAACATTCTGCGTACATTTGTGTTACTAAGTTTTTATTAAATTGAGTAGGTACCTATTGCTCTTGTGTATGTTAATTGATTTTCCAAGTTATTTTAGTCGCATAGTGCAAAGTGATGCAAATTAGTCACATGGATAGAACAGTTGACGCGTCATCACATCCGTCTTCCTAGATTAACCAGACACTTCTGTCTTTATATTTATTTATTTGTTGTACGTAATTGCTGCGCTAGGATTCGAAATATTTTGTACTGCGAGTATTCTAGAGTTAAAAGCATTTTCAAGTTGGGAACCGGTCTTTTAACTAAACCACATACATAGCGTCAGATGTTGTGTTAGTTACATACACACAAAATATAAAACAGGTTTGCTTCTAAAGCTATAAAAATAATAAACACTTTGATCCATCGATAAAGTTTAGGATGATCAAAACGAGCATTATTGAAATATATTCATTATACTATTTACATATTTTTACTACTTTTAATCTTGCCATGTAATAGGTAAAATCATAACAACGAAACATTTGCTAACGCTACATTTGTCACTTACAGGCGTACAGACAGAGAATGTCGAACTCAGTGCAAATCGCGAGGATCGCGGGGCTCACCATCATCGCAGCCTCCTTCATCCTGGGCACCTTCATCCTGGCCAGCAGCTGGGTCGCAGCGCGAGCCTCGTGCCAGTCGCTGGAGCAGCTGGACGCCATGCTCTACAAGGAGCTTGCTCTGGAGGGCAGGGCATATGGAAACGACGCGCTGATTCCGGTAAGTTCTTTTCAGTTATATCTTTTTAGTTTGCAGTGGCGAAGGCTGGTTCTTTTCCAGAGGGAACAACAACTTAGCTACCAAGTACATAAATCAAAGTACACTGACAAAAATATAACTAATAAAAATATCTGTACTAGTGGGTTGGTACAGATATTTTTACTAGTTATATTTTTTAACCCCCGACGCAATAACGACGGGGTGTTACAAGTTTGACGTGTCTGTGAAAATGTGTATGTGTCTGTCTGTATCATCGTAGTTCCAAACGGATGATCCGATTCTAATGCGGTTTTTTTGTTGCGAGTGTTTGCAGTCGAGAGTGTTCTTAATGTTTGGTGGAAATCGGTTAAGGTCTTCAAAGTCATCAGGTCGTTTGTTAGGTGTGATAGGAATGTTACACGCTAAGTCGGGTTTCTTAAAAAAAAAAAATTGTTTGCTTTCGTTACCGAGGCGTGTCTGAGGTCGGGCGCAGGACTTGTTGTCAGTGTACTTTGATTTATGTACTTGGTAGGTAAGTAGTAGTGACTACAATTATTATATTATAGTAGTGGGTAGGTAGAGAGTCGGAAGCGGGTCGTCAAAAGGTCTAAGTGTCGGAATTCACAGCAAGTCCATTCACATTAATATGATATCTCATTTGAGCGTGTAGCTTTTATTTAAAATTTTAACCCGTTTGAATTTTTTAAATCGGGCAACTCAAAAATCAATCTAGTGTAGAAGTTTTAGACCTGGGTGCTTACTGCATACTGCCCAGAGAGATACTTCTAATAATCAGGTTACATGCAGTAGTTGGTAACAAAGTCAGTACTAGTAAGTTAGTAACCTAGTAAGTGTGAATAATCAAGTCATTATAATTCACTTGCACTACATAGGGGTAGGTACGAGACGTCTGTTCGTGTAATAGCGAGTTCTTGGAACTTCTGTTGCATTATGCATTATGTACATCATGTGATTATGTAAATTAGTCACATATTTATTCTATACGATGTAAGTTTAGTCTTTCATGACGAAGTGTTGAAGTGTAGTCTATAGCTTTAACCAAACGAATGTAATGAAAGTTAACAAATGAAACATACTTAAAATGATTGTCTGTTTATTTTGACGGATACTTTCGTCTGTTAAACTTAAGTGAAAGTTAGGTAATCGACGTAACTTGAGTGACATTTTTAAGACGTAACTTAAGCTATATTTATTTTAGATAAAGAATAATTCCTGCGATATTGCTCATAATGTTACTCGATAGCATGTCGAGATGCATGAACCAGAAAGTAACTGTGTTTTGAATGTGATCCAAGTCAAGCTCCGGGTTTGTGAACTTTAATATCAGATACGTTCTACACAACACTTTGTAGCAGGCAGTACAAACTTGTGTACACATTCGGGGAATATTATTTTCATTGAGTATCAAATAAATAATAAATGGTAATTTGTCAATGTTCCCTTTTTAAATGAATAGGTCATGTGTGATATTTGTTCTTCTTTTAAATTATTGTGTTTACATAACTTGATCCACAAATAAATCCTAAACGGTTATAATTGACAGTTTTATTCTACAACGGAAATTAGAGTAATTTTCTCATAATTTTTTCATAAAAATGATTTTGTAACGAAGTAAATTTAATCGTAATTACCGAACAAGTATGTTAAAGACAAATATTTAGATGCTTTTAATAAAAAATTGCATTTAAACAGTTACTAGTTAAATACCTAATTATCCCAATACATTTTCACAGCAACACGTTCTCAATTCTCGTTTAAAATTCGACTATTAAAATTTTAAAATTACGAAAGGAGAAATTGAAATCCAGTATTTCTCGTACAGGTTTATTGTTATTAAAGCTCTGCCCACACAGCGAATTAGAACTCGGCCAATAAGGAGACGGAATATATTCCGAGTCTCTAGTGCGTACTTTATTGGATAGGCAATAAGCCGAGAAAGTTAGACTTTCCAAGTTTTATGTCGACAATATGAATCATGAGGTAAATGTATAAACGAAATATCGTATTTTATAAAGCTTCCTTTATAAATAAAATACGATATTTCGTTTATATGTTTACCCCATGATTATAATATAAGTCACTGTATTTCCCAATTAAATTACATGAAGAAGACAAAACAATTGGTATAAAAAAATAAAATACATTTACCTCACGATGAAAAAAAACAGCAGTCTTTATAAAAAGGATAGGCTGCACTAGCCACATTTTAGCCTTTGTTTTTACGAATGATTGATAAAGACTGCGTCACGAATAGCGTTTTATTGTCTTTTTTATTATGTGGCATTTTATCTGTAACAAAACCTACACACGACTGCACAATAGAATTAAATGTCATTTGTATAACCCAGGAAATAAGGATTTGCAGTCATCGCTTACGCTTAGGCATACAACCTTGGGATTAGTTCCCGACCGTAATATATACATCAGCCTTTACGTTCTCTTCTTTAACATAAACCATAAATAAAACTAATTGTCCATGGGAAAACCTCGCAATAAAATTACAGACATGTGTAGATTTTTCTCGAATCCTATTATTATCGTAATCATCGTTTTATGGCGTTGTAAATCAAAACAATAATAAAAGTGAGCACAGTAGTGCCCACTTTTATTATAGTGTTGGAAATCCTATCGAGTGTAATTACGATCGCGGGATACCTACCTACTCAATTATCCCATGTTCTTTGTTCAAAGTTAATTGACACCAAACTTGTAAAATATTGTTTAATTGCTGAAAGTAATTGAAATACAATAAGCTTAAACTAAACATAAATTTAAACCATCATGGTGTACCCTTCTGAAGTACTTACGACATTGCATCGGTCAGGTAGCTGCTGTTTACATAATGAAACCACAAATGTCCTCAGCGAGCCGCGGTGAAGCAATTGCAGTTATATCATACCTGAAATTATGTTTGCTGACGCTATCAGTAAAATTATGGACCAAAAAGTTAAATAATATTTTCGCAAGTAAAAAATCTGCAGCCAATATAACTACTTCGTCGTTATTGTGACATAAGAATAAATAAAATTACTTACTAAATATGTAGGTACAAACTTACAAATAAGAATTCAAATAATAATCCCATACCGGACCTACATGGAACGTTATTAAGGATTTCGTTGCACGTTTAACTCACATCTAAGTAAGTAAACATTACTCAGTTAAGTAAATGAACTTTAAGTGACATACTTATCGTAAACAATTCGTCAAGGAAAGTAGCGGCAGAACTTGAGCTCATTACAGTACTACCTCAGCTGCAATCGGGTAATTTTTTCGCCTCAAAATTTTTTATGACGTAAATTACTAATTAGTGTACTAAATAATAAGAAAGCTTACAAAAAGAATAGTGTACTAAAATCAATATTTTCAAAGAACCCGCGGAAGTACTTTTATGGGTCATATATTTCAAAATCCTTTTTACTTTATCCAATAAGGATAACTCATTATTTTTGAATGTGTTAAAAAACAAGATTTTAAATGTCGACTAACACTCTATAGGTTGTTTACTTATATTGCTCTCATTTTAAAGATAGTTTGTTTGAGAATCAGTGGCAGCTCCAAAAGATGTGAAGGAATTAAATTTCTAACTGTCTTCCCCCTACGTCTCACTCAGTTCCCGAGCGTTCGTGACCGGAATGGCCCCGGTATTACTTTAAATTCAGTTGCAATTTATTGGTGGATGACGGCTTCAGCCCCGTTCAATAAAGTCCTTTCATTATTCCGCCACTGATTTATCGTGTCTCTATTTGAACTGAATACAAAACTACTATTAGCTTTTAGAAGAAACTAAGAAAATGTCGATCACTTAAAAGGTCTATTCATGAAGATTCTGTTTGATATTACGAAACTTGCGCAAGTTTTTACCTATGTAGTTTTTTTTTAATAAAATATTGATTGTTAGCAAGTTCTTCTTTTGTAAACTTTCTTATGCTAAGAGGACTGTCATTTATGTAATAGAATACAGTCTAGTACTCTGTTAAATACAATCGCATAATTTTGTTTGCAGTTTTTCAAACTATATGGTATACATACAAAGCATTGTAAATATACGTCAACGTAAACCTAACTGATATTAAAAGTTAGATGAATAACACCTACGTGTCTATAAAAAGCTTTTACGTAACAGAGTTGTTGATAAGACGTTAATTAGGTGTAATTTGTAAGGCGGTATTTATTGTATGCACTTGGCTATTATACTTGTGGGAATCCGTATATAAGAAACATCAGGGTTGTAGCCCATAAAACTTTTCGTGAACGTTACCTATAAAATGTTCTTCTACTTATAGCCGGTTTCCTTTTTTTAAAGATCGCTGACCTCCAAATACTTCATTGCCGCTGGTGTAGATCAAAAGTGTTTGCCATTATAAAAGAAGCAATCAATTCTTGTATAGAAATTCCAATACAAGTTACAAGACTCGTATAATGCATGATACGAGTATGTAATTACTAATTTCTAGGCAAAATATTTTATTCTAATTATTGTCAGTTTAATCTCTATTTGATTTCACTAGATTCCATTCTCTATATGCGAGAAGTTGCAAAATATTGACACACATAGAGTTTAGTTGCCGTCGTCTCAGCAGAAATATTTGCCAAAATGTTTTGAAACACACAAGTCACTTATACAATATTCGAGGAACAATTTTATTTGAGCTCATTTGTGTCCGTGCCCGGTGTTTACTTGAGTGCTTCTTTGTGATTCTAATCATGGCAGCGCGGCGGCGCGGCGTGGGAACTGCTGGGATTGTTATCACAGTATTCTCTCTCAAGGAACAACAGAAAACTTAACAGGAGCCAACCAAAATTAATCTATCAGATATAGATAATACTGTATAAATAGGTGAGAAAAGTGATTGAAGGATTTTTCAAAACCCCTAAGGGTGTGAAATCTGTTTAAAGCTAGCAACATTATAACGCTGCACCCGTCGTACGTAAAAATCATATCACCTTTTTGCTTTCAAACAGTTGGCAAATATTGCATCCTTTGTTTGAATTGCAAGATTTGAGAGGATTATAATGTTTGGCGTATGTCACGTTGCTTTGATTATGCACGTAAGGCCCCGTAGGTCCGTGATGTGACGCGGACCGGCTCACCTTGAGGGCGTTGCGCAAACCGCGGCTGCGGCGGCGGGGCTGCTCTAACTCCTGAGAGCTAATGATTCCTAAAGGTTGGGAAATGAAGACGTTCATTTTGTTTTTATAGCGGCTTTGTGTTGAGCAACGACGGCCGCACCTGCTCTATACGGGACATCCTCTTCATCGAATCTAAACTAAAGTTTTTGTGTAGAATATAAAACTGCATTTACAAAGATTGAGGTTTATTTTGTGTTCACAGGTTAATTATTATTCGTAGTGGTATGTAGTTGGTACAAAATTTTTGATTTTCTGACATACTTATTCTAGAAAAATATAAGAATTTTCAAAGATTTACCTTATAAATTTAAATACATACCTACGGTATTTATTTTAATTTCGAAGTCCGACTCAGCCAACCGTAGTGAAGGTCATACAAATGATTACATACTTTTAATAAAGTTTAGTTATAGATACTGAACAACATTACTCCACGCAAAAAATTAAGAAAATGCATATTTTGAGGATAAACGCTTTTGAAATGTATCGTTTTTTAAATCTAAATATTATACTAATCCTTAAAAATATGTATGCTTGTTGTTAATCTTAAATTTCAATCCGTTACTGTGATCTGTTACCATAAATTATGTTATAACCAGTTTCTTATATTGCGTAGAATTAAAGTTTAAACCGATTACTCGCATTAAGCCAGATCAGTACTTAAGTTACGGAAATTTTATATAACACAGCTTATAAAATCAGAATTCAATAGATAATCGTATCGAAGCCTAGAAGTTTAATTTTTCACGATCTGTGCATTGTGATGCATATTGACTTAAAATTTATAACCAAAAAAATGCTCTTTAATTTAACACATTAGGGATTTATGTTTACTGTTTATTATTTTTAGTGCATATTATTTTTCTATCAAAATGACCCTAAATTCCTTTAAAGTCTCAATTTATAGTCCGTTTGGGGCTAGGTACCACATCTCATCACCTATGAAATCACTTATACAGATGTATAAGTGATTTCATAGGTGACTATGAAATCACTTATACATCTGTATAAGTGATTTCATAGTCACCAGAACCGATGAGTCTCATAGTCATGTTGAATCAATTTTTATCTGCGACAAATCGGCCGCTGTGAACTTAGGTGTGGCCAGGTCAATTGAATCGAATCGTTTAATCTGGCCAAATGCGAATTGAGGGTTCGGATACCGATTGTAGGGTTCGAAAGTTTGAAAATATGCCGCATTTAAAATAAATAACTAATAATATTATAAATCTAAACTGTTTAATTGAATTTGTAACTACCTAGTACCATCTAGTACCTATAACCATATACAAAATGCAACTAGTCAATTTAGATAGAGCATGGGTGAAATTATATTATCCGGTACCTCCCCGTCCGACGAAATTTCTAAAGACTGAAAATAGAACTCTGCTCTAATACAATAGAGTCGAAAATGCTTCACTAGTAGTCAAATGAGTCCTGTGTTCCATTTTTAGCTCTATTATATTATATAGCCCACAGTTCTTATTTTTTTAATGCTCTTAATTTACTCCGGTCTTCCTAATTCTAGACTTTATAGTACCGGCCCAAGACAATACAAACTTAAGGAAAACAAACATATTATGTAGTTCCATCTATTAAATGAGGATTCCTTTATTAAAGCTGAAGAGTTTTTGTTTGTTTCATTGCACTACTCTTAGGAATTGCTTGTCCAATTAAAACAAATGTGTTGGATGCCTATTTATTGAAGAAGGATATAATTATATCCTCACCCTAATATCAATAGAAGCTAAACACAACAATAAAGAAAGGTTCCATTCGGGTCATTTTTGTTATCTTTTTACGCGGACGTAGCTCAAGCTCGCGGACACAGCTGGTATCTAATCTTCTTCTTCTTCTTCTTATATATAAAAATGAATTGCTGTTCGTTAGTCTCGCTAAAACTCGAAAGCTGTTGAGCCGATTCGGCTACTTTTTTTTAGTCTTGAAATATTCGTGGAAGCCCCGGGAAGGTTTAGACGTCATCACAAAATGTTTCTATGCTCAACGAAGTGGACACGGGTCAGCTAGTAACACTATAAAGACGACTGTTATAATAATTCGACCTATGACCTTTGTCCGCGAAAGCAATATTTGTGTTGCAAATTCAGGTGGAAATGCTAGTCACCGCGGTGTCCGGGAGTGAAAGTTGCATCTGGTCACTGAACCGAGTGCATCTCGGCGTTACATGACGATTGCCGGCTCTTGGCCTAGCTCTTGGTCCGGTCTACCGCCGCTCGCTCGTCGATGCTTCAGCGGAACAAGTGACACTTGATGTATGCAAATCAAGAGGCGTTTAGTTTTTTCAAATTATTTTTATACTAGATGCCCCGGCGAACCAGCAGCGCTTACCGGATTCATCCAAAACCTTCCTATAGAACTACTGTTAGTTGACAGCGGAGGATTTTGTTTTATGGTATATAAGGAGGAATGGTATTTCTTGAGAGTTGTCTAGTGCCCATCCCAGAATATTTTTTTATTTATTCATAATAATAATTAAAATAATTATAATCTACAACGTAAAAACCTACACACCACCTACACCTACCTACAATTGCCACAGGTATATATTATATACATGCTATAATATTAATGAGTGATAATACTTTAGGGTGCGTATGAGTCCAGTAGGAAGAGTTTTCTGTGAAAGTACCAGCGCTGAAAAAGGTTCTTTTAAAAAATATATTGCATGGGAAAATTTATGATGTTGTGGCATTTCTCTTATAAACTCTAGTTTCATTATCTACTACAAAGTAGAAGTAGTACCAGTTCAGATACTACCAAGATTTTCTGTGCCTGTTATTGACAAGATCTGCCGAAAATATACCGTTGTAGAATAGCTATGATATAGTAAGGTGTCGGAGGGGGTAACAAAGGAGTTTGTAATAAGGTCGCTCTCGACAGTTTGAGACGTCTGCGTGTCAAGATTCCGATAATCCCGATACGGCCGCAAACCGTTCGCAGACGTCGGACCTAATTTATAACGGTTCTACTCCGCTACACAATAGTTAGCGAAACAAAACAACGATTTATCCCATTCCGGTGAGCTTAGTGTTGTTTTTGCTGATAAGCGATAACAGAAAATATTCTTATTTGGTGCAATGTTTA
The DNA here is from genome assembly GCA_905187575.2 of Celastrina argiolus. Taxonomy (NCBI): domain Eukaryota; kingdom Metazoa; phylum Arthropoda; class Insecta; order Lepidoptera; family Lycaenidae; genus Celastrina; species Celastrina argiolus. The sequence continues at coordinate 8,692,886 of LR994591.1, forward strand.
CACCTTCGAAAGTAATAATAAAGTCTTTAGGTCTATGTATTGTAGAGTTTAGTTATGAATATTCTTAAAATATATATCAAAATTTTCATCACAAAAATTGTAGGAAATGTATAAATTTCCTGAGCATATGAATTAATTTCTGGCTACAAAGGGTACGGACAGCGGGGCTTAAACCTATAGTTGGTTTGCATTAAATAAAAGAAAACACATAGGTATTATAATAATGTACATTATGCATCTCCTAAGGTAGCATGCAATAAAAAAATGCAAAGTAAGTAAAAATAATACTTAAAATTTATACACGGCTTTCACTTTACGCAATATCACTTTCTTTTAAAGGAAATATTTTGTAACTCTGCGATTACTAATTTTGAAGTTATCCTTAACTTTTACTGCGTTGTGTGATATACTTAATACTTTTGGGTGTGTATGGGTCCCAGTTTACTGTGAAAGTACCAGCGCTCAAAGAATTACTTTTTTTTAATGACTATATGGGAAAAAAAATGTTAGAGCATTTCTCATAGATACGTGAAAGTCAAAAGTAAATCTTTCAGCGCGGGTACATTCACAGTAGACACTACATTGGGCACTGCACTTGACAAAAAATATATTGCATGAGAAAAGGTGGTATAGTTATATTAAGTTATATTAACCTAAAGTTATAGTGAGTGTTCTTTTGACACCCTGTACTAAAATAAGGTTGTTTTAGAGTAAATCATCGTATGTTTAATCAAAAGTTAAAAATTATATAAAATTATAGGAATAAGTTGTATAGCTCAAAAACTGTACATTATGAATTTTAATGCCTAAATAGATTCATGTAGGTAGAGCTCAGGGATATTTTCTAAAGGACCATACTGATGCAAAGCAAAATTCTTAAGCCACTAAATTGTCGAATCCAAAAGTGAAAAAACAGTATCTAGCGTTCACTTGTTCTATAAGAAGTGTGCGAAGTAAGAAGCTGTAAATCTTGTAACTACTTCGGTCTCGGTGTAAATCACTAGAGTCTAGATTGGATTATCAGCACTGTTGTCAGCTGTTTGTTTTTTATTCTTCGCCTCAAGTTCGAACGGCGATCTCTTGTTCGAGAAGGATTTAAACTTTTTAAATGTTATTACATTTAACTCTCAAGGAGATCACATTCTCTTAGGCCTACTTGCGCCAAATAACTTTAGAATAAAATGTGACATATTTATCTTTGAGCTAATTTCATAATATGGAAATTAACTTCATATGGTATGTTACTAATCTAATTCAGGCTGGCGCAAAAGGGGATATAAAGAACAATATAATCGTTATTTTCTTCCTCGTATCCTAGTATATTTCTATGAAAAAACTTTATCGACAGAACGCACCAAGTAGGGCAAAAGTGAACTTAACTGCCTTGAGTTTGACCTTTTGTAATAGTAACTTTATATTGGATGTATCGCTGTATCGTATTTTACATATACTCGTATCTTATCATATAACGTGACAATTATATCTTCAATTGAGTAACCGGGATTCAATAACCATCTAGCTAATAACTAAAATTTAACTTTTAGTTAAAGATACATTGAAACCGTTAATTGAAACTGTTAGGAGTTTCGTTTATTTATTTGCCAAAGGAACGATAAATATTCTTAAAATTCCGAAACAAGTTGTCGACATTTCTTAACGCGTCCACTTCAAGACTAATAATATTATGCAGTGTTTGTTTGTTCGTCACGCCATTTTCTTCATTACGTGTGCAAACATTGCATTGGTAATTTGTATGACTTTAGGCTCATGAATAGGTTGTTAAGTTCATTATGCATGTACACGGCACAAGAGTATTGGGCCTGGAAAACTATCGGAACTTGCAATCGCTTCATTGTGTTAAGATGAGAATGAAATTGCTTCTCGATTGATGCTGTTTGTCGGTTGTTGCGAAATCTGTTATTCTCGTTCAAAGCATTTGAACGAGAATAACTAGATCGAATTCTGCTAAATTAGGTTTTAAGCGTTGGGGAATGTATCTACACTACGTGACGACTTCCTTGCCAGTTTTCACTGTAGTTCCTAAAGTAGGTGATCGTTCCAGCTGTAGTTTACTCTATCACCGTTTACGTAGTACTTTATGACTAAATTATGTTTTGTGCGACATTTTCCTAGAAAATATTGATGATTTCTTGAGATAAACCAATACCGTCTCAGTAAAGTTTTTTGAGTTTCTAAAAACATATAGGAACTCTACACTTCCATCGATGAAAATGCGTTTGTTCGTGTATAAAAGATAAATATTTTAGAATTCACCTCCAAATTGGTATCACATAATGAAACTCCTATCTAAATCTGCATTTTATTTCCCAAAGGAATAATATATTTTGATCACTTTAAAGTCACAACAGCGTGCAAAAAGAGAACACGGATGCTTGGAGATGGGGCTTGGGAGCATAGAATCGATATTCCAATTTAGGAAATGTCACCTGAACCCACTTTGTGTTTCGACATCACCTGTCCGGTTTTGTTTTATATGAAAGCCTTATTTAGCTGAACACTGGCGTCTGGCAAACGATTTAACAACGCTTTCTATTCTATTCATTATGATTTTCGCTCTTTCATTTCTTTTGTCTTTGCTGTAATGTTTTAGTGTGAAGTGTGAACTACTTACAAAACTACATGTAATTACTTAAAACTTGTCATTTTTACCTTGAATTTTATCAATTATATATATGTAATATAAAATACATATAAATTATGCAAATATTTGATAGAAAATAATAGTCCTCTTATTTGGAACTGCTAACATAATTCAAGTTTAAGTTAGTTGTAAATACGTCTAAGTACAAGTTAAAGTAGTTACCTATTATTCGATTTAAGTATTTTTACTGCATGCTGTAACTTACAGTATTAACAAAATAAGAATTGTATGAAAACAGTCATCTGAAAATTTGTAGTGAGATGTTTCTCCGTATACAAAATTAAAATTAAGTAGGTACATAAAATATATCCAAAGATTTTTAGAAGCCCGTATTACACAGTAATTATTATAAATTGCAGTTATTAATGTCACTGAAACATTTGTATGTAATTTTACTTCGCTAATTTCTAATATTTCTGCGCAAAATGTCGTAGTGTTTTAATTATTATATTTTACAACAAGTAACATGGGTAAACTGTGTTTCAATAGGTCATAAACGATAGTTATGTTGACATAAACAGTCATAAACATCCGAAGGCCCTTACAATCACTAGCTGTTGTAGGAGTTACTTTGTTACCGTATATATGTGTTTATAAAGTCCCACATGTACTTATTATCACTGTAACAGTCATAATAATTCGTATGATGTGGATACAATGAAAGTTAGGAAAGCACGCGTAGGTATTGTAGTTGATAAATAATTTATTTTGGTTTCTGATAAATTCATTAAGGAATGTAATTATTGAAAATGAAAATGAAAAATCTTTTATTTCCAAATAGGTTAGTTTACTTTTAGAATTACTAACACTTTTAGAATTGTCCTACATGATGACCTACCACCGGTTCGGGGACTAACCCGGCGAGAAGAACCGGCGTAAGAAACTCGCTCGGGGAAGAATATTATAATATTAACATCATTCTGGCAGGGTAGTCATAATAGTTACATACATTTTTTCACGTAAGAAATCTTTGAATCGACTCTCCTTAAAATAAACACCAACCACATCTAATTGTATGAAAACTATATCCGATTGTATTTTACAATATAAATGCTGGTGTTGACAAAACATTGATATCGTAGAAGAGTTGTAACTTGTAGCCTTGTACGGTTATGCGTAATACATACTGGTAACTGGTGATAACCATAGGTAGTTTGTAATATATCAAAATCTGAACCCGTGACTCCGTCCGCGTAGAATATGTCTTTTCTCAGGCTTTAGACTATCTGTGTACCAAATTTCATTTAAATTAGTTTAGTCGTTTTATTGTGAAAGGGGGACAGACAGACAGCGTTACTTTCGTGTTTATAATATAAGTTAGGATAGTGACTATCCTATTTATTATCCTCACTAATATTTCGATGTAATGTGAATTAAGATCACATTAAAACAAAAAAACATGTCCGTAATTGGTAAGAAATTGTGGCATATCAAGGCAAATGAGCTTTTGATTTTTCTTAGAAAAGAGTGGTACGAATGAAGCTCCTTAGCGACTAGATAAAATGGAAATTATCTACCTTATACCAAGAAGCAGAATAATCCCTTAGTGATTTGGTTCTAACAACTGTTAGACTTTGTAAATATGCTTTGTAAGTAACTCGCAAACAGAAACTCACACTCTGATTTTGTCACCAACCAAAAAAATGTTTAAAATATAACAAATAAATAGAAATATTTTAAACATTTTTTTCCTCTTATTGTCTATGTACAATTATTAAATCTACTATATTATATTATTACTACTACCTATATATTCAATTATTTAATGTAATTGACTTCAGCCTATGCAGATAAAGATTTTCCACGTATATAATAGTGTTTCATACATTCCCACACAAGTGTCTCGATGTCAAGACGATATTGCATTCTGTTTAAACCGCAGAAGTGCCACCAACTCTAAATTAAACCTGTAGTAGTAACCTTCGCGTTACTGCGATGGTTTGAGTATCGCACATAACATTATTACAAAGTACATCCGCTCTCCAGTCGGAGTTCGTAGGTTCAAATCCCGCCAAAGAACAAAAAGATGGTTTCTGGGTCATGGATGTGTGTAAAATATATATATTATATAGTGTATAAGTATTGAATATATTCTTCAGGTTCCCGTAACACACGTGCTTTTGATATATTATATTGAGCACGGGGTCAGATTGACGTGGTGTAAAACGTTTACAGATATTTAAAATACTCGGAAGGAAAAAACCCAGTTTTGATAACCGAAAAAATATTATTACCTAGCACTTTGATTAAAGAATTGAAAAGCAAAGGGTCCTATTAGAGAAATAAGACAGTACTATTTGTCTCCTCATACGTGCATGCGTAATTTTATGCAAAACATCGAGTGTTACGACTTACGGCGTAATTATGCAATGAACACTTTCACAATTGTAATATTTATTATATACATTACGTTTGTTGTGTTTATTATCACCATGACAGTAACATAATCGCATAATGTGCGATTATATTATTGTCTATATTATAGACTTTTATTACTTGTAAGTTTTCACATCGGGCTTAGGTAAAAATAATACTAAAAACATTTTGGCGCTGTCAGTAGTTATCGCCAACACATTTTTTGCACATTGACAAAGAGATACAAGCTCTCTGATTTGAGGTTTTGCGCAATCTTTCTCTTTCTCCCATATATTTCTACGGACCATCAGATTTCAGCCGTAGCTAGGAATCTAAAATGTTCTAGTCATAGGTGTTATGTGACTGGCAATGATATCGTGTTTTCCGGATAGTCTGATGACATCAATTATCTCTAACGAGCGGAAATTGCTGATTTTCTGGGCGTGAGCATGACATCCACTCTCCAGTGAGAAATAATTTGTTGACTGTGTACTGTGTAGTTGCTGATATTTTATTACCATTAATCATAGATTCTATTACACTAATAAACACTGCGAAAGTTTGTTAGAGTATGTGTATGTGTGTAACTTCTTCACGCGCAAATGGCTTAACGGATTTTGATAGGATGTTGGTATGCAGGAAGTTAACACCCTGAATTAAGGGATAGGCTACTTTTATCCCTAAAATCTCTAAAATACAAGGTTATTATCAGCTGTCTTTTGGAGAAGTACAAAGAAATAATAATTGTAAGGCTTCGGGTATATTTGTTCTTTAATTAGGTCTCACACCTAATCTGGATGAACGTATTAATGTAAGGCTTTACACGGTCAGTGCCACAAAAGCTAGTAACTTTTGATTCATCTGCTCACCTATCTTCTATGTATACAAGTTCAAAACAAGTTTTTATTCATGGACACAAATAAATTGTAATTAATGGTTTTAATTATTTCTATAAAAACAACGACATGAAAAAGCGTGTATTTTCCCATTCGTGCTATCCTTACGCCCACCGTATTATTTGATGGTAGTCTCGAACAAAAAGCCTATTTCCTTGTTATCACGCAACAGAAAGCAATATCTCTGCGATGCGTCGTTTCGCAAAGCAGTAAAAGTGTTGGGGCACAATGCAGCAATGTGACAATTCCTGTAATCGCTGTTTTCTATTGGTTGCGGTCGCCAGCATTTTGTGCTCGGCTGCTTCAAACAACTTACAACAACAAGACCATTTTTTCATTTCACGGTAATATACTAAAGGCGAAATTTGTGTATGTATGTTTGTTAGACCTTCATGTGCACAACACAAATTTGGTGTGCAGGAAGCTTGAAAAATAAATAAATTAAGATACTGTTTTATGCAGTCATGATGCGTTTATACAATAAACTTTTCGATAAACGCATCAAGATCATATTGTAGTATCCAATGAGTTGCTTGGCTTGCTTCTTTTTAGAATTGAATTCTGAATGTAATTTAACTATTCTGTCTCTATAAACTATATTTTAAAAGGAATGTCTATATTTTAGATACCTAAAAAATTATACTTACTTCTACTTGGTTCTTTTAGAATGTCATTTTTGAAATATTAATAGTAATTTGTTATTTTTCTTTTATTTGAATAAAAAAAATCGGGCGATACAGAATGTTAATACATTTTTATCTATGTTTTTACTTTAATATTAAAAACCAACGAAGTGCGAGCTAGACGCGCATAGAGGGTCCCGTACAAAACGTTTGTTGTAGATATGGCAACAGAAATATATCTATCATAATTCATTTGGGTAAATTTCAACGGTATATATACCGTACGGCATAGTAACAGATAGACATCGTAGTCTTAGTAATATTATGGTTCCGATTTTACCCTTTCAGTACGTAGCTCTAAATTTAAGATCGGCATAATATGCAAATACTTAAAGTTACTTTATTAAGTTTTTTGTATAACTTAAAGTAATTTATGAGTAAAGTCATATACCTCTACATCTAAACCTGCAAGTCATGACATACGGATAATGAATGATAAATACCTGGAAACTTCCACAGCATCTTCCAATGCATCATGTATTTTATTCGAGTTTTATTAGGTATTTGCATTATTTATCTTTCACATATTGATATATTTCCTTTTCTTCTACTAGTGTACCTACATATATATAGATATCTATACTATAACTTACTAAAGTTATAGTCGAATATCAGTATTATTATATGATATGAATATGTTTGTGTTCCAATACCTATAATTTAGCTCTATTAACACAGAAGATCCTGTGAAATGGGTTATCAATGCACACAATACAATCTAGTAAAATGTAGTTCAATATTGGTTTGTTTGCATTGAATAAACTAAAAATCACTGACTGGATTTTAATGAAATTTACCACAAAAAGTTAAAAAAAAATTAGCAGACGGCGTAGAAACGGCATAGACTTTCTATAGATATTCAAATATACCCACGAAGTTGAAATAATCAATCTGACACCTATCTATCTGTAGATTGCGCAACAGGCACTATGGCTCAACTGACATTGGCGTAGAGTCGAATAGTCAATTGTGTCACCTACAGGCTACATCATAATGTTTAACTCTATTTTACAAGGGGCTGATCTGGTGATGTAGGGGAAAAATGGCCATAGGAAACCGGTAATAAAACGACAACTCCGTCAAGTTTGGGCTCGTTTGAATTCGTCTTAATGAGTATTTTTTGGTGCTAATTTAAATAAGATGGTTAAAAAGCATGTTTTAAAAAAAGATTTCTTCTTTTAATTTATTTACTCAACCTATATATAACGGATATCTATGCAGTGTGATATTTACACTGTCAATTATAACCCACCAGCCTTGCACTTCTCTAGTTTTTGAGTTAAACACTAGCCATTGTTCCGCAGAAGCCGCAATTGCCGAGACAATGAGAGATCTTGTGTGGGACTGAACCCACTTATGTGCCCACTTTGTTATTATTTGGTATCCTTGTGCCTGGCCTCAATTAAAGATATTAGGCGTTAGATTCTGTTAGTGAAAGAGTATGTAAATTAAAAAAAAACTACACAATTCATTGTAACGTTCGAATGACTTCTTTGCTTATTTCAGTATACTTTGTGTTGTTTAATAAAAAAACATTTAAGGTGTTTATGACAACTGTTATGCTCAGGAGTCAGGACATTGTCTACAATTAGTTTATAAAATATATAATTGTTTACTAAAATCAAGGTCGCTGGACACCTTCGTTCCCTTATTTGCCCTAATAATATTGTTGAGACTTTTACTGTTTACTAGCTGTGCCCGCGACTTCGTTCGCGTGGTTGACGGAAACACTATCACGATTATCTTTTGATTGCTCACGTTGGTTTTTGATGTGAATAATTTTTCCCGTTTTTGCAACATTTCTCACTGACGCTTCGCTCCTATTGGTCGCAGCGTAATGTTATATGGGCTATCCAACAAAAATATTTTTTTTTCAAATCGGACCAGTAGTTACTGAGATTAGCGCGTTTAAACAAACAAACAAACGCTTCCGCTTTATAATATTAGTATAGATAGTGAGTCTGAAATCCATGAACCAGCCCGCTCTCCCAAGCTTTCGCATTTATATTACAAATTAGAATATAAAATACTGGTTATAATTGAGACGTAAACATGCAATATCTAGTAGAATGTAACATTTCGTGCTAAATAACTATTAATCCAGTACTTCCGTCGAACCTGCAATTTGTCGCCATAACAGTCGCTGACGGTCGCTTTGTCACAATCGCGGCTTTTTATATCAATCACTGATTACGACACGGCTGTACACTTTGTCTCAAATCTCTCAATACCGGAGCGATTTCCAGAAGTTTCTATAATATATACGTTTCTGATATAATATATAAAAAAGTGACTTACATAGTTTAAAGTTTCTCTATTATGATCGAAATTGGAGAGTTACGTTTGGTGCCCGCCCACGAGCGATAATTAATCTGTGACCGACTATTTGTAGGTGAAAAATAAAACATACTAATTGCAATAGTGCAAAGCTCACGTATACAATAATAATTATTCTCAAATAATTATGGATTATGGCCTCTCTAGTACTCTACTTATCAGGTAACTTATCTGAGATAAAGAACGATAGAGTTTAATGTATTCTCAATTTTCACTAATATTGTTGATAGATGAACAATGCGTTTTTACCGCTACAGTGAACTGTGGGGTCGTGTGGAATATTCGCTACATGTTGCTGTTGGTACTCGCCTGGTGATGTTACACAATAGCTGTCTAACTATCCGTGGCGACAGCGTTGAATTTAGTGCTTGTAAATCATTTGACGAATGTATTTCTGCTTGATTCTAACTTATAACGATTACGTTATGACGTATCATAAGCAGGAATATTCAACAACTTCATATAAGTAACGTTATCGAATTGCAATTGTTTAGTTGTCATGTTTTTCATACAATTATCATTCAATACTATATATATAATGTTCTCGTTAGGCCTATTGTACTCGTGATGTAGGTACTTATTATGTGTAACATTAACTCTCCAATAAAAAACAATCTGTAAGGTCACCCCTGACCCCACCCTCAAAAAATTGTAAGGAATTAACTGGCTGGTTTCAATAACCTATCTATTTATAATTAAAAGATACATAAAAATATTGTTTGGTTTCTCTAACACTAATTAACTATTTTATAATAAATTTTAGTTTAGATAGATAGGTTATTAATCACCCGGAAATCACCGTAGATTATCTATGGACTTTTATAAATATAAAATTGTTTATTCCAGGATGAGCCTCTGCCGATCGGTAACGCACATGCCCTGCACGCCGCGCCGCCCGCGCCGGAGTCCAGCGCCGCGCCGTCCTCGCCGCCGGCTGTGATACCGTCCGGCAGCTTGTCCAAGGAGGAGCCGCTTCATCAGGCCGAGACCAAGGTCGATGAAGACAAACTACAGGTAATTAATATTATGACAAAATCTTTGACTTCATTACAGGAAATGTAGGGTAACTCTACGTATCTAATATTACTAGCTGTACAAGCAAACTTCGTACCTTGATGCACGCATAACACCGCCGTCTACCGACTCCAATTAATACACTAAAATTTTTCTCAAGCACCACTCTGTCCATTATAGGAAACAGCATGAAGTACGGTGCAGTAGCCTTTAAGTTTATCGCCAACAGACAAACAGACACGGCGGAGGACTTTGTTGTAAGGATAACAATTTGCTGATTCTGGATCAAATTCGAACATGAAACGTTATTGGCTATACTTTTCCTGAAATTTAAAAATGTTATATTTCAAAATTAAAACCATATTATGTGTGGCCCATCATACATGCCTTCCACATTTTGCATTGAACCTTGAAAGCCACAACGATAATAAAATTTTGCAAGATCTTTTATTTCAATAACATACTGTAAGCGTAGTCCATTCGATTGTCATTTCTATCGGAGTTATAAATTGTAGGACATGAAACAGGAGACTAGAGACCCAGGTCAAATGAACACAACCGTAATGACCTAGCTCTCTCGTTTCATATCGATAAAGTGAGACAGCACTAGCTTTGCGGGTCACAGTCGTGCGACAAGTTACATAAACGCATGAACAATAATTTCAGCGGATATAAGTGCATGCGATGGAGCGTGTCTATGCAAGTAATGACGTAAGCGCTGCTTTCACTTGCTCGATTCGTTCGTTTCTTTCTCAATTCGTGTGCTGTTAACTATCGACTTTTTATCGATATTGTGTATTTCACCTGAATAAATAAAAACAAATATTTAAAAAAAGCAAAAACTGAACGTTATTTAACCAAGAGCACTCCACGATACCAACTGTAATACAATTTCCACTAGATACAGGCACAAATAGTTTGCATGTAACACTGCATTAGGGATTCAAGTCATGTACTGCCGTGCTTGGAATAATAGTATATTCGTCATCCTGTGACTACGAGAGCATTGAACAGGTATATCGGCTAATAAATATTGTAATACAATATCGAATGCCAACGTTAAGCAACCAATGCCACTGGCGAATGTCCCAGAATTCAGTACTTTACATATGTCCCTATGTTTGCTTACATTATGTCTTTTACAACCTTAACAAACGAATAATTCTATACATAACTTAGACATATGGGTAAACTCATAGGTTATAGGTAAAACAATTGTCACATTTAGCGCACACAACATCTGGATGAAGCCATAGCCACAAAAGCAAATTGAAAAAAAAATCACAATTAAAATCTACGATTCCTGAATGCGATTAAAACATTTAAAATAAAATAGCTGCGTTCTAATGTCATTCGGGAATTGTGTATACATTTAAAATTGTATTCACTTTTGAGTCATTAATCGCTTTAGCGGCTTCATCATATGTGCCAACTTCCAAAAAAAGTAGGAGGTTCTCAATTCGGCCTGTTTCTTATAATCTAAGAGTTTACTTATACAAAGTGTGGTAAGACAAAGATTCATAGACAAAGTTGTAAAGGTCATAATAAAAAAATATGTAAACCACTGCTTTTTGTCTATTGTTTTACAATTTCAGATACTGTCGATATGTATTGTAAACACGGAACATCACTACCGTCGTAGCTAGGTGCACGGTCTCTCGACCGTTGCACACGTGAAAGCTGTTATCTTCCGCAACGATTCACAGTATCAGTCTATGATATTACTCGATACCTTCCCTCTACTGTCTACTTTCTTCACTTCACGCTGCACAGCAACAGTAAATACTAGCGAAGGTTCTATTTGAAACGCAACAAGAACAACATATTTCTAGTTTGCAGTTTTCTTTTGTAAATCAGTGAAGGACCGTTAAAAGAAATATCGGAACTCACTATTCCGATTGTGTATTACTTAGATATAACTTTCAATGGTTCTATAGAAAAAGACCTTTCGACATCCGATATCATCCGATATTGCAGCAGCAGGTTGACCTTAATGTTGCAATATCGGCCTGTGCCCTTTGGCTGTAGGGTCGCCGTTAATTCCAATCAGATATTGTCTAAATCGTTGCCTTTAATAATGCCACATTTGGAATACTCTAGGGGAGACTTATGTCCAGCAAAGGACGTCGTAGCTCAAAGGGGAGTCACGGGAAAGATGGTTGATGGGGGGTGGCTATTCTTACTCCGGCACCCTATGGACAGTGCACGGTGTATGGTTAACAAAAACTTTACAAAGTCAAATATTTTTATTCAGAGTAAATTTTACAAAAAAAATTTTATGAACGTCGCTTCTATACGATGCCTACCACTGGTTCGGGGACTGCCCAGCGAGAAAGGGCGTAAGAAACTCGCGTAAAACCAATACAAGTATTATCCAATGTAAAAATAGCAATTTACGGTTATGGTAACATAAATTAGTAATTAATTAAAAAGCCTCCTTATGAAATATTAATAATGAATTAATATTATGAAAATGAAAGATCAAAAATAAAAGCTCGGTAGGCCAGCCTCGAAAAACGAAACCAAGTCACATTTATTCGACTTTTATATTCCTAGAAACGGACAATATAAAAAGTCGAAACACAACAATAAAATATGTAGTTACTGTTTAAATTATTCTTGTGAAAATATTTTCTATTGTCATTTGTCTTTTCCTTGTAACAATGTCTTGTAATCATTAAGGTTTCTGACAGTGTTGAGAATTGTGTTTATAATCATCAGCTGTAGGCCTTGTATTGGCGGACTTACTTTCCTTATTATTGTTATTTTTTTTTATAATTAAAACTATTTTTCATCGTAGAAATCGAACAAAAAACCTCTTAAGTAAGATGTTACTTTAGACTTTTAAGAGTGTTGGCTAATTATGATTTGTGTTTATGTTACCTGTGCCGTCAAGTATGAAGGTAATTCGTTTTACCACTGACGAAAATTATGTTATCCAAATTTCAAATGTCATAAATCAAAAGTTTCCCTCCCAAGTTATTTCGAACAAATTCAATCACAAACTTTGACGCGTCGCGGCGTTGCGGCGATATTTTTTATATTCCGTACAATCGTCAAGCAATTTAATACTGATAATACAAATGGTGCGTAACGTGTAGTTCTTTTCAATTTACCCATTGGTAGAAAACTTTTTACTATTAGATAATAGTAAATATTTTGTTGCAACCTGCGGTAACGTTTATACGATTACAATGAAATACATGAAACTTCGTGTACGCTAAAGGTACGTGCACATTATTTCGGACCGCAGCGGCTTACGCTTGTTAAATACATACAAATTACATCCAGCATTTCAATGTCTTTCAGATTTGTCTTTTATAAAAATACATTATCTGGAATTTTCATAAATAATTATCAAGGTGCATTAGTAACACTGTTCTACTCTACCTAGAACATAAACACTTGTCTTGCTAAAAGCGAAATCTTCTTTGACATTCCCGTTCCTTTAAAGCTACTTTGATCATTTTTAACTGTTTATTACACCAAGCCCCATAGACCATCGTGAATTTTGTTTAAATACCATGTGACCCTTCCACCCCGCCGAAGTGTGGTATATGTATATGTATGGTATATGTACCAGGCGCAAATTATAGCTTAAAACACTTTTGGTTGCACTTTACGTTCTCATAACAATACTTATAGCACGTAATTACTCAAACTTCTAGTATTATACTTTAATCAAAATTCGCTAATGCACTGCGTACCGAGACTACCCGTCATAATGTAAGTATGCGCTTCGATGCGGACCGCTGCAAGGCAACATAATGTGCCTTTAAAGGGACTTTCTCAATATTCACCTGAATGACCCTTTGACACACAGGCCCTAGCATTATATAATAATGTAAAAAATGTCGATGCCAGTACAAATGGCAGTGCACGTTCTGTTTGCTGGACACAATGCCTATTACATCCTGCCGCGCACAATGGCCGCCCGCGCCGCGTCGGTCTCGCGCCATTGTTCCATCGTAAATAATGCCGGTTATATAGATATCCCACTTATTGTTTAATTTTCAAAATTTTAATCCGCTGGACGTGAACTTAGCAGATTAGATGTTGGTAGAGTTAGACCCACTTGCGCCTGCCTGGGTTAAATAATAAACTCGGTATTAGTTAATAACTACATATAAAGGATAATTAAAACTGGCAGGGCAAGTGGCCCGTAGGTGTTACTGAGCTATAGTCACAGAGTTAAGACGTGTGGTGCATCCGTCCCACTGGGTTACGAGAGGGAAGAGAGCCTGCTCTTGTATATTGCGCACATACTAGGGCACTATACAATAGCCTGCGCATCTTACAGTTTTCACAATATTCATTCGGATCGATTGATAAATTTTAGCTATCTTTTTTATGCAACAACCCAGTTATCTAATCAAATCAAAATATTTTATTTCCAAATGAAACTTAAAAAGATTTTTTCGAAAAGTCAACAAAAAAGGCTACCACTGCACCGGTTCAACTCTAGCCTGGAGTCTGGACGGGCCGGGCCATCTTTTAGGAAAAAGATGGAAAATAATTATTAATAAAAAAAACTTATCTTAATATATATATTTCTTGTGTGCGTGTGTATGTGACTGAACTCCTCCTAAACGACTGGACCAATTTTGATGAAATTTTTTGTGTGTGTTCGTGGAGATTCGAGAATGGTTTAGATTTACAATTGGAACCGATAGGTGGCGCTGCAGTCAGTATGTCAAGCAATTAATTAATAAGGCAATACGAAGTTTGCCGGGACAGCTAGTTTTATATAATATTGTAACAATAGGTATATTATACCTATTTTATGATTTTCACTGGCAATGTTCCTAGTACTAACACTGCGACGTAGGTTAAATATTTAATGTTATGAATAAAACTAGAATAATTATGACATGCAGTTTATTTTTATAACACACCTGACACCACACATTCTCTTCTGATTTATTAATAATATTTCAAAATGTTCAAGGTGTTAAAGAAAGGAGTGAGAATACTTCAGGGTGTGTACTGTGTATGTGCCTTCTAAGAGGGTATGTGAAAGTCCCAGTGCTAAAAGACTTTTGTCTTTCATGTCTGTATGAGAAATGCCTCAAAATCATAAATTTTCCCTTATAATAATAAAAAAAAACCCACTTTCAGTACTGGTACTTTCACAGTAAACTATGTATACTAATATAAGCGATAAATTGTAAATTTACTAACGAGAAATTTCTCTTTTATTATTAAGCTCATAACAATACTTGACGACCTCCGTAGCGCAGTTGGTTGAGCGCGTTGGTGCTCGAACGAAAGGTCGCGGGTTCGAATCCCGCCGAGGGAACAAAAAGTTATCAAAGTTCCTGGGTCATGGATGTGTATTAAATTTGTGTATAATATAATAAAAATCTTAAATATGTGTATAGTATAAAAGTATTAAATATATTTCCGTTGTCTGGTACCTGTAACACAAGTTCTTCGGATACTTAGCACAGGGCCAGATTGACGTGGTGTGAAGCGTCCATAGATATTATTATTATTAATACTATAATATATATACGGGACCCATACACACCCTAAAGTATTATCACTCATTAAATGTGCCTGTTACTACCAAGTTGCCTACTACTCACTAGTCTCATTAATTATTTCAGTGTCTGTCTACGAGAGTCGTTGACATTTAGATTAACTATTAAAATTTTAATGTAATTTGTATGTAATAAAGTATTCCTAGTTCCAGAACTTAGTATAAGAGCGTCTTAACTTGAACATAATGCTTACAATTTGCTTTTGCATCTTTTGATGGCGCTAGTCCTCATTAGTTACATCTCTACATAACCTTTACCATTTAATGAGAGCTTTCACCGTGATGTGAAGAGCTTACAATTCCCACTTTCTCTACTATAAATTTGTGGTTAGTTAGTGTACTCAATCAGTTTTGCAATGACATTATATGAAGTGACTAGCTGTTCCCGCGACTTTGTTCGCGTGGTTTTTGAGTGTCTGAAGCCGTTTATGCAGCGCACGCAATGAAAGTCCCCAAATGTGAATAATTTTCCCCGTTTTTGCAACATTTCTCACTGACGCTTCGCTCCTATTGGTCGCAGCGTAATGTTATATAGCCTAAAGCCTTCCTCTATAAATGGACTATCGAACAAAAAAAGAATTTTTCAAATCGGACCAGTAGTTCCTGAGATAAGCGCGTTTTAACAAACGCGCGTTAAACAAACAAACACAATTCTTCCGCTTTATAATATTTATGAAGTGGTAATATTTTAGCGTTTTTCTTTATATTATAATTTTCAAGCAATTTAAGTAAATTACTAAGTTCTGTTATTGTAACAATAGTATGCATTTTATAACGATCTTATTTCTGCCCTTCCTAATTGGGCACTTGACTGTAAATTTACATAAATCAATAGAGCTATGAAAAATAAGAAGGATTGCAAAAGGAAAATGGAAAGAGAAATGGTATACAATATTATATTTAACAATATTAAGAAACTGCGTATTGTTTGAAGCAGTATGAGACTTGTGAATGTGCATAGACATGCGCTGCAATGATGTTATATACCTATAGGCTATAATATAATATAGTGCACAAAATTTCCTAAGTTTGTGCGTTCATGATCACAGTTACTATCTATCTCACCCTACGTGCTAGCTAGGTACCATGGTATTTTTTTCCACAGGTTTTTACATGAATTAGGGTACATCTATTTGGTATGCTAATTTCAAAACTAGACATCAAATTACATAACACTATATATTATTTGTAAACGTATTAAAAAAAATGTTTACATATTGTCAAATGCAATTTCAGAAACTGGACGACGACAAATCGGAGAGTGACGAGAGTTCAGACTCGGACAGCTCCGGCGAGGAGGATGAGGACGAGCTCATCAGACCCATGTTCAAGCTGCCCATACAGTTCGACCTGGATGAGCTGGCCGGAGCCTTCTTAGCCAACAACCAGAAGTGAGTCACGGGTTACGTCATCATTACACAACCTAGGTCACCGTTCGGTATTCAAAAGTACTTGCTGTGTAACCACCGAGTAAATAAAGTACTTGTTACTAAAGTGCGATATTTGGAAACAAAGAGAATGGTCGACAATAATATCTTTCTTAATAATAATCAAAGTAATGTTTTAACGTTTTAGAAATTTAATTTAGACTTCACGTAGTTGTGCCGAGAATTTTTTTCTTATTTATTTACTTACTGTTATTTAGATGGAACTTTAAATCGATGCTAATAATATACTATTTTGAATATTGCCTGCATCAGTTTTAAGTATGCCTTGATTGTATTCAACCCATTAACTATAATAAAGGTATATAACAATGCAATAATTAGAATGTCGATTTGTCCTGGCACAAGGCCAGAAAACTGATACATTTGAAAGTTCATACAGAGCTTTCATGAAAAAAGTGGGTGCAAGATAAGATAAAAGCCATGAATTTACCGTTTGCCTGTTTTGGCAAGCCGCCTTAGTACATCCTTTGTTTTTAATATTTATTACATATACGATACCTACTAGAGTTTTGGCCATTAATATGCCTAATTATGTAAATTATATAATTAAATTATTGTGTAAATATCGTCAGAACTTGTGAGTTGTGCTACTTACGTAACATTTAAGAATATTCTGGGCACATTTAATTGCTTTATATAATGAAGTGAATTCTCAATTTTAATAATAATAATATCTTTTACAAGAAATGTGGGTGGAAAGATGACATTAATGTGATTATGAGGTACCAACACAATTCGCTAATACATTTTAGCATGCAAAATGTAGTTTCAATATTTTTTAAAAACAAAAGAGCATAAAGCGTGTCTCTATCAATGATCTTTTAAATATTATCGTGTCGGTCACGTTACGGTCGTACAAAGGGCCTTGCGTTGCTCCAGTTGTCAAGGTTTATGGTATTTGTTGAAACGTTTTGAAAGTAACACTTTGTATATTTCGTTTTCCTTTTCGTTCCTGTTTTAATTAAATGCGACGAACGATAATAGAACTCTATTGCATTCGTTTAGTATGAATATGTCTATAAAGTTACCTCTGAAATGAATCACTAGCTATACATTTATTAAAACCTAGGTTATCGCACGGAAACGTTGTACTTTTTCTGGACCTGCGTACCAAATTTTATCAAAATAGGTCAAACCAATTACGCATGAAGAAACAAACATACACACACACACATACTAACAATCTTTTGCCTTTTTATTATTAGTACAAATTGTTGGAAATGTATAAAAAAGGATAAACATTTTTAGAAAAATATAATATTTTACATTCGTAAATGTAAAACTGCCAGTTCTGTATTCACGGTTACATAACTTTTGAACTTTTGAAGCTTATCATAAATGCTGCTGTATTTTCTTTTGCACAAGTATTTTTATATTTATTCAAATACTAGCTTTTACCCGCCAGAGTAAAAACAGTAGGTATTGTATTATATACATAATATGGAAACTGTAGTTACTTACAAACATACACACACACTCACAAACCTTTTGCCTTTATAATACTAGTAGTAAATATCACTCGAGTTTCTTCTAATTAAGGTTATACTTAATATTACTATTACCCTAACCTAACCCTCAACAAATTCAGGGTTTATGGTTCGTTTTATATCCCAGTTTTAATTTTAAAAACGCCTGCTATCGTCAAGTTACTTTTCTATCCTCATTTCGCAATACGAGAAAGTTAGGATGACGTCCAATCGAAAATTGGTCATCCTACTAATATTATAACTTGTAAGAATGTATGAATGTTTGTTTGTTGCTCTTTTACGCAATTACTACTGGACGGATTTTGGTGAGATTCGGTGTGGTAGAAGTTGACATGCTTAATTAACACATAGGGTACTTTTTATCATCAAAACGCGTACCAAGTAGGGGGAATAATCTTGTACAATATACCCACCAAAAACATTTTCATGTAAAAATGTTTTCAAGACGAGCCTACACAGCTTACCCTATGAAAAAGTTATCAGATATCGTATAAAGCCAAGCTCTACTCTACACCTTAATCAAAAACTATCAAAAAGTGGTCAGATCTCATGTAGAACCAAAATTCTTGATCTATGCGCCCTTACTTCACCAGGCTTAACTTCACTTACGCCTTAAGCTATAATAAACATAATAAACATATTAAACATCCATTTTGTACCGTCCACCATATTGGATTCAAAATGGCGGCATTTATATTTTAATATTTTTTTTGTTGGTTTTGAAGCAATAACAGCTTACATAAATAATATCAGCTTACTAGGACTTCAGGAAGTACCTTATGAATTTTGATGATCTATAAATGAGTCAGTGACGAAATCTGGGGTTTTTAGACATTGATAAAATCTAAAGTATAATAGCTACAACATTCAAACTTTGTATGTTTCATGTTTTTCCTGGTGTCATTATATGTTGAAATTTTCAACTATGTAGCATCATCCAAAGCAAAGTTATGAGAGTTCAAAAAAACGACGAAACCTTTCGAGAAAAGGTAGGTAGTGCCCTTGCACTTCGCTTGGCTCGTCTTGACGGGGGCACTCCCGTGCCCCCAGATATTGTAGTTTCATATGAATAGCTTTCTTCTAACAAACTGTCATTCTATTCCAGGGGCCGCATGAACTGCGTAGTGGAGAGACGCCACGAGGACCCCATGGAGAGGAAGTTCCCCTTCAACCTGCTCGGCGCGTTCGCCCCCCGCAGCGCGCAGACCGAGCGCGTCGCCATCATCTGCCATGGAGGAGACGACAGGTCAATACATATTATTTTTTGACGACCTCCGTAGTGCGCTAGTAGTGGTTGAGCGTGTTGGCGCTCAAAAGAGGTCGCGGGTTCGAATCCCGCCGAGGGACAAGAAGTTTTCAATGTTCCTGGGTCATGGATGTGTATTAAATTTGTGTATAATATAATAAATATCTTAAATATGTGTATATTATAAAAGTATTAAATTTTTCCGTTGTCTGGTAGTAACACAAGTTCTTCGGATACTTAGCGCAGGGCCAGATTGACGTGGTGTGAAGCGTCCATAGATATTAAAAATATCATTGTGTAACAATTTAATATTATTATTTATTAATTACAAGTAAATAATATGTTAAATTTACTTACTCACCCCTTTACTAATAAAAATATTTGCGGCTTGTATTTTGTTTTTAAACTATACAATGTTTTCTTCGTGTCTGATCCGACAGGGACAAGACTGTATAGCTTACCTTATACAGGCTATAATATTAATGAGTGATAATACTTTAGGGTGTGTATGGGTCCCGTACATATAGTTTACTAAGAAAGTACCAGCGCTGAAAGAGGTTTTTTTTGAAATTATTGTCTGGGAAAATTTATGATGTTGGGGAATGCCCCATGAGAAATGTCTCATACAAACAAGAAAGATAAAAAGTAGGTCTTTCAGCGCTGGTACTTTCATAGTATACTCTACTTAGGAGGCACATACACACCCTAAAGTATTATCACTCATTTATTTTACACCTTATATAGTGTGTATTTGTTTTTATTAGTAAGGAGATTAGTTTTTATACATTAATCAATAGAAGGGTAAAATTAATTAAGTAAGTAAGATTTATGATAAAACAATATACAAAACTTATTAACGGTTAACAAGATTAAGGACTGAAGCTTAGCCAACATGCAATCGTTAATTACTATGACGGTCTTAGAAAATGAAAATATATTGGATTGATAATATTCGCTAACGAACCTTCAGTAACCTATCTATCTACGAGTATAACTAAAAGTTAAGTTACATAAATTCTGACAGAGGATAACTGTCATTAGACTTAACTGTCATGAAACTTAACTTTTAGATCTAAATAGGATATTGATTTTGTGACAAAGCGCACGATACGTAAATTACATCAATTTTTGTTTCTAACTCGTCGTAATTAGCGAGCAAGGTCCAGTGTTGCCAGAACGTACCAAAAAGTACGGTAACCGTACTTTTTGTCATACAACTGTACCACTACCGTACTTCAGTGTGCACCGTACCTTTTTCGTACCTCATACGGTATACTAGTAATTCATGTTTAATACATACTTTAAAAGGTTTACTATGTATAGACTATAGCATTTTAATGTTTTGGCAAAACCGTACTTTTGAGACAAAATCCGTACCTTTTCCGAGAGCCGGTCGTACATTTTCTTGGAAATCATATTGACAACACTGGCAAGGCTTGACCCACCTCGCAAAGGGCTCTGACCTATAGTGTGGAAATGCAACTAAGATAATTGTAAATGGTTTAAATGACAAACGATCTTGCAAGAGATCAGGCCCCACTCGAAAACACAATTATTTATGGAATTTAACATAAGCTTCGCTTAATGACGAGGTATCGTATGTCATTTAGCGAAGCTTATGTTAAATTCCATAAATTGTATTTTCAAACTTCGTAAGCGATAAATAGCGATGGCATCTTGAATCGGGGCCCCGGTTTCTTATTTTGGGGGTGGTGGCCGAAAATAATGTGTAGATAACTAATAGTTATGTATAGTTATTAACTATACAATATTTACAATTACCATAGTCATCAAAGGGAGGCCACCCAGACTCACATCACAAAACTATAAAGGTTCCTTTTAGTTACTGCGAAACTCTAAAAATGGAATAAGAGCGACGTGTTGTGGCAGGCTGTCATTCGCAACGAATTTCACTTGTAGCGAAAATCCCCTGTCGACCGCAGGTTGCTGGAATGAACACGAGACTTGTGTTTAAAAATTCTTCAAATGTAAATATTCAATGTTTTTAAACATTTTCAGGTAAGTCGCGGGCAAAACAAAACTACAAAATAATACTATACTTACTCCGTTCCGATTCAGAGTGATCTAAATGTAAAGAAATCTCAGTATGGGCACTGGGCAGCTATAATGCTAACAATTTTAATGTCTAATTTTGTTTACTTTTATATGACATTGAGAGGGAACGGAATTTAGTTTTGTTTTGCCCCCGGCTTCGCGTGCGATAATTTTGTTTTATATTATACCTTGTAGCCAAAATTTATTCATAGAGCACGTAGACGTTGGCGCGAGACCATTTGAATTTATTTCATACTTTTTTATTAATGTAAAATAACGAATAAAGTAAGGATGCTTCGGGTAATGGGTGTAAAGTTTAACTTTGATCTACTTAATGTATTGTGAAAATCTTATATTTGCTATATCTACTTATAGTAAAACGAAGCCTACCGAAAAATAAATATTATATAACCCAATCAGTCCAAACTACAGTGTGGTAATAATTAAAACAATTGGAACGCTCCAGAAGTATAGCTAAATTGATTATTCCTGATATTTACCTTTTATTTGCAGACAAATGCCGGTGTTCCCCGACCCGCAGTCGCAGGTGTTCGCCTTCCCCCTGTCCGGCCCCATGCACCTGCCCATGAGGCCACAGCCAGAGAGGCCCGCCATGAACCCCGCGCCTGAACCCAGAGGACCCTTCCAGGGAATGCCCCAGCAGAGGCCAGCTCCCTTCCCCCTGCCGGTGAGTACTTTTAAAATATGACGTCACGACGAATCCTTTTCTGATTACGAAGTACATATATGTCACAAACGACTCTTTAATTCGAAATCATCGGCGACCGATATTTGACAATTCAAAGTTGCAGAGAGAAAGAGGCGGAAAGATTTTGTGACAAATCCAAACTTGTCGCAAAATGTACTTATGTACAAATACAAATCAACCTACCTACACAAGACTTGTTACAGTTACTATTACTCTTTTGTTGGTCAGATTAAATTTTTTTGTTAGTTATGAGCCCTAGAAAGTATAAATTTTTGACGATTGCTAAAAAGAAGAAATCGAAATAAAAAAAAAGATTAAAAAACTATAACCCGACTTCGCAAAAAATGGGTCTAAAAAGGCTGAAACAAGAAAATAATTCAATTTGAAATCCGGATATGCAAATTTTGGTACAAAAATGGTCAAGGTAGAGCCGTGGTCGCACCCGCTATTGGCATCGAGCCTCGAAAATTTTTTTTCTACCTTATTTCGATGTGAACTAATGCTTAGATTTTATTAGCGGGTCTACCTTGACCATTTTTGTACCTATGCATTTCTGGGTTTCAAATTGAATTATTTTCTTGTTTCAGCCTTTTTAGACCCATTTTTTGCGAAGTCGGGTTATAGTTTTTTTTAGGCGGGATTCGAACCCGCGACCTTTCGTTCGAGCACCAATGCGCTCAACCAACTGCGCTACGGAGGTCGTCTACGACAAATGGATTTAAAATGACAACGAATGTTTCTATGAGTTAAAATGGTTTAGCACCTAAAGGTAACCATTCGACCAACGAGTTTTATGAAAACTATTTTATAATTATTTCATAAAACTCGTTGCATTGCAGAATTATAAGAAAACAAAATACGGAGAACTAGATGGAACTTTAGGGTGATGCACCAAATATACTTAGTTTAAAGGTCTGTGTAAAATCTTTGGAAACCAGGCATATGTTAACTCTTTACTAAATAAGTGCGGGAAGACATAAAATTATTTCCTGACTACCGGGACTTCCTGTCTAACGAAGCTTCCCTGTATTTAGTTATTCAATTTAGCCCACAAAAGTACTAAAATTTCCGTGTCCTAATATTCTGCGAGCGAGCCCGCGGGAGACACACACATCGAGGACGGTAAAAGATAATGGTTATGGCAGTTGTTCATTACGCGAACAGCCCCGTCGAGTCCGGCGTCAACACTATTTGAATAATTTCGGCGTTATTCTCTTTAAACGGATATTCAGCATCGTTGGCGTTTCTTGCGTGTTATTTTCAGCCAATTTAGCTCTGTTTATGATTATTGCTCGAACATAAAATAAGTACCTACCGTGATGGTACCTAATAGCTGAATGTAATCTTTATAATGATGTACCTCTTTGTAATGATGTTCTCGGATGAATGCATGTTTATTTTTACATTTATCGACATTAGTACAAATTATCGTCGTTTTTTTTTGTTCACAACTGGACTAATTTAACTAATTTAAGAAATTTTCACTTAGCTGGCAACATTAAAATGATTACTAAATATTTATAAATTTGAAATCTACCTACACCTGATGATGACTTAGTCGAAACCGGTCGTGTATTTTAATACATCTGATGTTAAATAACTAATAAAGTGGAAAAAGTGCAAGTAATTTGTGTATATCATGTTTGAATTGTATGAGTACGAGTTTCAGCTTCATTGTATTAGCCCAGAATTCTATTTTCGGTGCTTTTAATTTTCTCAGGCTGGATCTGAAACTCGCAAAAAATAGCAAAGACTTGCTTTTATTATTTCGTTTAGCTTTCATCATTTTGAATATTTTTGCACTAAACTTCTATTAGCATCCCTAAAAGGAAACTTTAACTTGTCAAGCTGTTCCGGAACACGCTTCATAGATGGAAGTTAAGAGCCTGTAGTTACATGTTGCGTGTTATATTATAACATTTTCTAAGCTCATACAGGATACAAGTCAAGCGTCAACTTTCATGCAATTTAAATTTGTTCGCCCTTTTGTAGAGCATCGCCTCGCTTGAAGCTTGTTTATTTTCAATTATTATACTTTTCTATTTTTTTATCTAAAATTTGTTTTTTTAAATTTTCGACAGAAGTTTAAATTTAAAGTTCCACCCTAATTACTGAACATTAGACATAAAAAAAGATGTGATAGAGTGTTGTAATAAGGCTTATTTATATTAGCAAAAACATTTAAATTTAGCTTATACAGGCTAGACTAGATTGCTAATTATTTTCAACAGGACTCCATACAACTCTAAATTCTAATGCCCACCACTGTCGGTTATAAATTTATTTTATGAAACTCAGTTACCTACTGTTATGTATGAATTTAAGTTACCTCATGTCCCATATTTTACAAATCGGGTTCAGCCAGCACATTCGATCTAATTATTTATTATTCGAACGTATGACGTGGCAGCTAAAATTCACTAAAAGGCGTCACTTCTGCTAATGTTTTTGAAAACATTATTTATTTAAAAAATGTGTAATGTTTTCTATGTAATGTTTTGAAAAAAACATTAACACAGGCGTAATAACAACACAACAGATCCAGTAAATTGGCCGTACTTATTATAAGTGCTGGCAGTTTTTCCTGGAGCAACAAAACTTTCCTTTGTTAGCAAACAGTTACAAACTGAACGTATTAGTTACACGTCCGCAAACAGAAGATAATATGTTACTCGTAAAAGATGTTGAGGCTTTTCAGGTGTGCTTATTTAGTACTCATTCTTATCCAAGACTGAAAATAATATAGCTTCTGATTTCGGTGATGGTTGCAAGTTTCATAAAAATACAGGTTACGCAAGAGTTATTTTATAATGCCCAAGTGTGTGGGCAATACAAAATAGCACTCCTTTACTATCGTAACCCGATAGATTACCTACTTTTACATGCCCAATGCATCTGACGCTTGGATAATTTTCTTGTCACACAATCAGTTGATCAGCCTGCATTGTGAAAACAATATTTTTGTAGTTCCAACGCGAGGATTGAATGTCCCCATGACCTCCGGAGGTGAGATCCAAGGTCTAAACTACTGGACCACGGAGGCGTTACACAACATTGTAATTTGTAACTAATGTAAGGGACAGAAATACCGATTAAATTTTTATTGATCACCGTCATAGACATTTTATGTTAAGCTGCCTTTAATAAACTCCATTGAAAATGTGCAGTAAAGTTTTAAACGAAAACTCACCAATTTTTAAAATAAGATATATATATATAGAACGACTATAAAGAAATAGAACGACTATAAAGAAATAATGAAGGCGTTACCTGCAAAAACATGCGACAATTTCGAAGATTTAATTGTGTTGTTACACTATATCACTCCAATTAATATATATATATGTTGATTGCTGACTTTTATTATGTGAGCAGAATTGAAATATAGTACATTCACTAAATCTTTTGTTGTCTTTAGCTCTTGGGCAGTCATAATAATAATAATAATAATATCTATAGACGCTTCACACCACGTCAATCTAGCCCCGTGCTAAGTATCCGAAGAACTTATGTTATAGGTACCAGAAAACGGAAATATATTTAATACTTTTATGTGTAAAACACATATTTAATATTTTTATTATATTAACACACAAATTTAATACACATCCATGATCCGGGAACAGAAAAACTTTTTTTGTTCGGTGGACTTTGAACCCGCTACCTCCTGCCCGAGCACCATCGCGCTCCACCACTGCGCTATAACAGAAGCCGTCAGTCATGATGTTGGCACAACAGTTAGTTCTCTAATGCTAATAGCCAATTCGTTATCAATTGTTCTGGCTTGGAATGATTTCAGGCATAAGTAGCGGTTTAGATAGAAATAGTGTGTGTAACGACGGACAAGAATATTATATGTCTGATTTTATGTGAATAATATGTTTTGCGTCTTATTATTTTATGTTTGTCAAAGAGTTTTTTCAATGCAATTATTTTTCCCAATTAGAAGGTCTCTATAAAACCTAGAGCAGGCATACTGAAATAAGCTTAATGGTGTTAATTACTTAGAAATCGGAGCCTTTAGCCCGTTGCCATCACTAATTACGGCAACGAAGTTTTAAAAGAAAATAATATTGGGTTTGATATGATAAGCTTCGCTATGGTTAGAACTATGGAGAGTATAAAGGACAGATATAAGCTTACTCTAGTGGTTTATTATTAAACCCAGACTGGCGTAAGTTGGGCTATGTGACAGCGATGCTTATGTCACTTCCCAATTCCCATACATGGATTTGGAACTTCATCATCGTAATTTGCGATGGCAACTTGTCTAAAAGTTCCTTACAGGCTTTAGTGTCTAGTCTTACTATATATTGAATTGATATACAGAAAAACATAAGTGCCCTGATGCAAAACGTAAACAATATACCAACGTATCTTTATTAACGTTTCATCTTTGCAAATTGTATTAAATCGATGCGAATCCGATGTGTTGCTTTACTTAATACATATGCAAATATATTATGAAGTACACACGCGAACATCGTGATATCGCGCGAAAACCAGGAACCTGTACTCTCAAATCAGGGCCGGACGGTCAATGCACTTGCATGCCTTTATGTAATGCGGTTCCCGGCAATTATTACCGAATTCCGGAGATTAAAATCATGCAGCTGATCCGTAACGCTTTTCTGTAGTTATTGTATGTTTAGGGCGTGTTTCACCAAACAATGTTAAAGTTAATCCTTCGTCAAATATCATGCTGTTCCTTTCGTAATTCCTATATCCTTTCGTAATTTAAAATACCATGCCTTCTCATTCATTAACAGGAAATACGAGAGGGATAACATGATACGAGTATTTAACGAAGGATTAACTATAACATTGCTTCGTGAAACACGCCTTAAGTCCCGATTTCAACTAGTGTTAACGGCTTGTTAAAAAACCATGCCATCTCATTCATTGATAGGAATTAAGAGAGGAACAACATGATATCACACATGATTATCATTATAGCAAGTATATTATGGTTTATCACCTATTAAATTAATAACACATAACTCTACAATCGGCTTTGTCTAGGTTTTTGCGCTACAACCGGTTGAAATATGACTCAGGAGGTAATATCCCTGTAGGTATGTATCGTCAAACGGTTAGGTACGGATAGCAAAAACACCACATATTAAATCAAATAATAATTGACATACTACACAACTACACAAGGAGCTTTAGAAAACCATTCAATTAAAACGAAATAATCATCATTAACAAAATATTAAACATGTTATTAGATTTATTGTCTAGGTGAAATTCTTAAATAAAATTAAAGATATTTCTATGTCATGTAAATTTACAGAGATATTTATGCAAAACCTTTGTGATTTACAACTAATAAGTACATTGCAAATTAATACTATCTCTACCTAAGAAGGCGTAGTTACTTAATATAGTTAGTAATCACATTACATACATTAATTATACAGTCATTCTTAAATGATCTAATTATATTAATCAACCGGTTTTGTATCTTGTTTTACGTATTAGTTTATACTTTAGGTATTAATAGTTAATTAAATATGTAAAGCTGTAGGAGTGAGCTGTCATGTTATTATAGTAATTGGCAGCTTTAGATGATTTTCATATTAACTGCGTAGAAGAAATTAAAGTGTCAGCTACATGGTCTAGGCTGGGATTTTAACCAAAGGTTTCTTATCGATCAGTAAGCCTTTTTTTAAACCGAATCCTTTTAAGTATAAACCGGACACACGGCTAAGGGCGTGTTTTACCAAGCAATATTAATCCTTCGTTAAATATCATGTTGGTCCTCGTGTAATATCAATGAATGAGAAGGCACGGTATTTTAACAAGCCGTTAACACTAACATGTGTTGGTGAAATCGGGACTTTCAAAAGTACCTAGATACAAAGTTTCATAAAACTTGATCAAAACATAAAAAAATGTATATGTACTTACCCCATACTGCTAAAAATATTTGTAACATATTATATTGTACAATTAGCTATACGTTGTTATCTTTATCTTTAATATTGTCTGATACGTTCGAAAAGTCACTTGACAGACAAGGACCAAAACATTGTATAGCTTATCCAGTGTGCAATTTATTAGTAAGAGGCTACGATATAATGTCGTATAACACAATATGTTGACCACAAATACCTACAAAGCTGATAGGTGTGCAAAAAATATTATTAGATTAGGTGGTATTAGCCATTAGGTATCTTTTATTTATATACAGCTGTAAACAAATTATACGAGTACATCTGACTGCCTTAAGGCTGTGGTCAACGTTTAGTTCTTGCTCTTGTTTTGTTGCCGAACGAGCTTCAAGCTTTTTTGTGAAGGTATTTGTCACATTCGTTAATTTACTTGCACGTTTTTTGGTATTTAACCCTCTTTTAAATTTCTATAAGAAGTATACTAGCAGCTCGCTGTATCCTAAAGTTTTGTGTTTAAAGCATAATATTACTTTATTTCTCCATTAATGTATACATATAAGGTAAGTGCGAGTTGAGCCTAAGTGCTTCTCCTTCAATGTATCTGTTTAGTTAGAAATTGTTATATAAACTCTTTCAGTGGTGAAACTCTTTCGTGCAAAACTCGTGTAGAACAAAAATCATGTACTGGCACTGATTTTATAGCCCGCATCTTGAGTTGTATAAGGTAAGTGCGAGTTGAGCCTAAGTGCTTCTCCTTCAATGTATCTGTTTAGTTAGAAATTGTTATATAAACTCTTTCAGTGGTGAAACTCTTTCGTGCAAAACTCGTGTAGAACAAAAATCATGTACTGGCACTGATTTTATAGCCCGCATCTTGAGTTCAAAACAACCGCCTTTTTATTAAAAATAACAGTCTGTATCAATTTATCAATACTGTATCTTATCTGTATTATAATAACGACACACTACACAGTAATACTGTACATTAGAAGAGGTACCTACTCGAAACCCTGTCATATTATGAAACAAAGTCCTTCGCCGCTTTGTCTATCTGTCTATCACTCATAACTTCATGCTGTTTTCACCAATAAATAGAGTAGTTCTCGAAAAAGATTTTAGTAGATTTGGATTTACAATTGGACCCGGTAGGTGGCGCGGCTGTCAGTGCGTCAAGAAACTTAATCCTAAGGCGATACGAAATCCGTCGGGACTAGTATACCATAAACGGAGCATTGTTAACGTCCCACCTACGTGTCGCAACACATTGGGCCGCACATTATGTAGAATTATTGTCAATCATTGAAACAATAACAGTGTTAGAGGCAAATAACGGTACCGGTAATGAGCCGAACGGCACATAGTGTCAGTAGGTCAAACTGATTTCATCTTATAACTGTAGCTCATGTTCATTTTTCTGCTTCATATGTCGGGTCGAACATGTATTTGTGAAAGTTCAAAGTATGATGAGCGAAGTGTGCCTTTCTTCTTTCACTTAATTATTATTAAAAGTTTTTATTCAACTTGCCCTGTTAGTATGTTAGTGTGGGACAAGTCTTACGAGTTAAATCAGAACCATTTACTGTCGTTAGATTAGGTTGAAATTTGGTTCAATAACTTAACTTCGGCGACTACGCTATAACGACAATGCAAATATGGTACCATGTACCAGTACCATGAAGCTGATCTCAAGAGGTGGTAAACTCGTTGGAATAGTCTCAGCGCTCTTATGCTTTATGACAGCATGGGTCTCACGATGGCGTCGAAAGGTGGCCTGAGGAACCAAACTAAACAAGATAAAACAGTCGAGTTTGGACTCGTTTGAATAGTCTTGACAAGCTCTCATAGCATTTAAATAGAAGCTTGTTTTTAAAACTCTTTTTTTAATTAATATTTTAAGAAATTGTTTTTGAGTTATTTCACACAAGCTTACATCCGCAGCTTCGCCCGCGTAAAGTAGATATTATCCTTTCGGGGGATGAATTTTAAATAATCCTTTCTTAGTTACGAGGAATGCGTGTGAGGAATTTAAAATTTATGGCCTTAATGTCTTTCGGGAATCATCGTTTTACATTGTGAAATATTATAGGAATTTGATTTTGTGTTTGCTTTAGAGGCTTCACCCAGATGTTCGGACCGTTCTATCTGCCTTTACTTTTATAATGACGATTGTGACATTGATTATATATTTCTGTAAAAGAATATTGTTTATTCCCTGCTAATTTTATTTAATTTGTATTATTGACTAGGTTTATCTGAAAAAGTACAAAGTATGTACTACATCAAATAGTACTAAGCTAATAATATATTTATTTTAATAAGTTAAATGTGTAGTGAATAAGTAAAGGAGTTAGAAATTAGGAGTTGCGACTCAGGTGCGCTAATTAGCAAGTGCAACCTCCGAACTCCGCAACTGCGGTTTTGGTTAAATTACACGAAAAGTACACGCTACGAATTAATTTCTATGAATCCATCGAATGTAAATCTCCTTGCACAAGTTATGAATGTAGATATTTACTAACTCACAGTATTCGATCACGATTCACTGTTTTTGTGAGTGTTTACAAAATTGAAAACACATTTTTGTACATAATAGCAGACATAACTATTATGTAATCATTTCGATATAGGTATAATTTCAAAGTAAAAAATATGAAATTATAGAATATTATCATCGACTTCTTTTGTCGATCGATCACCTTGACTGGCGAAAACGGGATTTAAAGATGCGGCGGACTTTGAGTCAGCTCGCTGCTTTTTGTTCGAGTTTTGTTCGTGTCAATTAAATTTCGTGAGATGAGAAGATATCGGTGTAGCGTCGTGAGCAACTGCTGCAATGAGTTTTTAAATATTGTCTTAGTGGCAGTTTGGCCTTTGACTACCTAAAGTTCGTACAGAAAGAAAGAACACGTTAAACCAATGCGATCACCGTTTAGGTTCAACTCAAATTGGCGGAGAGTTAAATGGTCATGTTCCATAATATTCCTCTTGTCGAATTTTTTTCGTGTTTCTCCAGTATGAAGGTACAAATTTATAACATAATAATGGAAAATAGAAGTAAAGGTGAAAAACATGAAGATGCGACGCCAATGTGTGAGGTTTAGCGCTTATCTTTTTTTATAGTTGCCTCCTACAACTAAACAACAACAAAACTACCTTGACGGGGATTCTGGCTACGTATATTTTATTCCTCCCTCGGGTAAAATATTACAATTGTAAACAATAAATAAATAGTAAATATAGCCGTAGCAGATAAATACAACCAACCATAATCTAAACAATAATTGATTGATGCGAGTGTAACTACACATTATGTTTCATTATTGAATTCTAATCACACTTGCATTATTAATATTCACAAAAACTATTTATCTTGCATTGAAACTAATGAAATGCCTTCATAGATACAATCGGTGACCATGTAAAATCCGAAGTAGCATGAAATTATAATAAGTAGTTTTATGATCATTATAAATAATTGCATTAGAATTAGCTTGTATTTTAAATGTTGAATATTCTGTACATAATATTTAACTAAAAAAATTTAGTGACACATGAAAGGTACATAATACTTTCGAGATAAACTCGCTCGAAGACACGATTTTACGTTTGAGATTCGCTTCCAGAATACCGCAATTTATTTTCTATAACTAAGTTCTCATTAGGGAATCTCGTGATTAGATTTTATTTGTAGAAGATCCACATTTTTTCCTGCTTGAAATTAACTTCGCTTTCCAAGATCAAATTAAAATATCGAGTGGCTGCTTCCCACCTGTTTACAGTTTAGTCTCCTTCAATATAAACAGAAATGAGAAAATATTATGTAATGAAATTATGTACCTTAATGTTTTTTTCTGAGTCTGAAATATAGTATGTTTTTATTTCGAAAATCTACTAACCGTTACTATGCACTCAGTTGTATGAAAGATAAAAAAAAAAATGTTTTTCATACGTTTGAAACAGATGTGTTATTGTATAGACTATTGATAAGTGTGTATAATAAATCAGTGGGAATTTATCAATGTACATTTATATAGAAAAATTATTAGCCGCGTAACCATCAAAAAGTAGTTTGTATGACCTCAAGAAGGCATATAACTTTTTAGTGTCGATTGTTTAATATGGCCTATGATCACGACACCAATATTCCGTTGCGTTTATGGCCCAACGTTCGCTGTTGGCAATACGGCATACTCTAATTGCAGTAACGTCCTCTAACACGCCAATTTAATTGCAACTGCAACTATCAATAGACAAATAGACACGCTTCAATGACTTCAGTGAAAATCATTTTTCCGATTTACCATGCAAAATTGTTACATACCTACATTAAACTAATACCTGTACATTTAACTCATATTTTCTAATTCGATATAAATTGAAAATTTTTTGGCAGAAGGGTAATGATTTTTGCAGTCTTTGTATGTATATTTGTTCCACCCTGGAACTTAAACTACTAATCTGACTTTATTGAAAGAGGCAAGACAAGACAAGACTAGTAAAAATAGCCCAAGTAACTTATGCTATTTATAACTTACGTAGTCTGCTTAAAATTTATAAAAAGTGTGCTATTTGTAATAAACCAAAAAAGAGGGTTTATTTATTCTGGGAATTAAGGAATGAGAATTTAGTAAAATTTTATAATAAAATTAATTAAAATGTTTGCTATGTCTAGAGTCTCAGGGACAGCATAATTAAAATTATCCTCAGAGGTATCGTAATAATTACGTTCCGTGTGACAATGAATTAAAACCTATAGGTACTTACTGCGAGTATTTATAGCAATCATTATGAACTTCAGATTTAGGCTAGATAATACTTCGCTGCTAAATAATGATTAAATATTACCTTGTAAGGATTAGACAGACATTGATTTATCTCATTGAATAAGCATTCGTTAAACATAGTCACAAATGTGTGACTCCAGTAACTCACATGACGAAGGACGAATAAAATAAGAGTTAACATAAAATAATTTTAATTTCTACACTTAAATATAACTAAAACTAGTCGGCATTCACATAATATCGTCTTATTGTTTATCTCTACCGTCGCAGCGTGCAAAACGTGTAACGGGAGCGGTGCACATCACAGCCACTTATAGCCACACTACATAACTAGTCCCGCGGAGGTCGCACGCTCCGGCCGGCGCGGCGCACGCAGGCTGCGGGCGCGCTGCCCCCGCGGCGGCGTGTCCCATTGTTTACCTCGCGCAGCCTTGACATTTGTCCGGGCGCGGGCGGCGTTAGCCCCACTTGCGAAAACGATTATAGTACGTCGTCACCGGGAGGTACGGGTACCGCGCCGGCACTATGACGTTCTCCAGGTTGTACCCCCGCCGCTGCCGCACCAGCTCCCCGTCCGGCTTCCTGGGCTTCAGTATTTTGACGATATTGGACTCTAGGATCACGTTGTCGGACGCGACGGCCTCCTCCGGCCGGAGACGCGTGATGAGCTTCCCCCTGTTCCGCTGCTTGAGGAGGTAGTCCTCGTTGAGGACGTAGTCGAGCAGCTTGGGCACCTGGTTGTAGGCTTCGATCTCCCGCTCGTAGCCTGCGCGGGCGGCGGCGCCGGGGGCCGCGCCGGCGGCGGCGCAGGCGGCCAGCGTGAGGGCGAGGGCGAGCGCGTACATGGCGAGCGGCGGCGGGTTTGAGGCGCGCGCGCTCGCAACACATTTATATAAGTGCACGATCGGCACCATTCGTTCCTAATTTGAGTACACATTTTTTGTTGTACGAGCCGCTCTTGAACTTGGTAGGGTAATCGATCGGAGATTCCGAGGCCGAGGCGTCTTGTCTACGTTTTCTTCGTATTATTTTTGATTTTATATTAGTTTGTGTGCGTCCTCGTTCTAGTTATTCCTAGTAGTAATTACGAGGTGATCATCGCTAGTATGCGGTTTACATACATTATATCACACCTCGCCTCTAATGTGCATACGTTACATCATATATTTACAGTTTGTTTATAAACAATTTATAATATAGACATTTTCAGTTTTTTCTCTACGAAGTTTTTTGATGATTGTTAAATCGTGAAGTGTTTGATGAACGATATTGGTTTTGAAATTAATAAAAAATAAGGAAATCAATTCTTACGTTTCTGTTTATGGTAAAAAATAGATAGATATATTTTTTGTAAAAAGCAAACATATTACAATGATCAGTGTTTACGTACCGATCCTAATTTTTTCCCATGTTTTGATTTAATTGCTTACATATTATATAATTTTGTATAAAACTGTAGGAAAAAATAATAAGAATAGATTTGGTATGTTATAGTGGAAAATTACGTTCCTAAAAGTTTTTAGTAAAAGAACGAAACCCGTAGTAAGTTAATTGAAAATTTTAAATTTACCTAAGCATACTGAAATAATAAAATTGGCAATTATCAATTACATACTATTATACCTACTTACTATCTTTAAACTCTTGTAAATGGAATCGTATTCTCTCAATTTTAATTAGGTAACCATCTCATAAAACGTATACGATGAGTGAAGAGTACCTATGGATAGCAAAGTTACCGTTACTCAATTAATTTTACATTAAAATGATTTGGGTCGTTCCCGTTGCCTACAAACTCATTGTCCTCGAAACTTTAATACATTGATCGGTATTTGGCACCCCGTGCAAATAAAATCAGTTTAAACACTTAAAGTTATTTATTGTAATACAAGTAATGTAGCTTTCCAACGGCGAAAGAATTTTTCATATTGGTTCAGTGGTTTCAGAGCCTATTCAATTCAAACAAACAAACAATCAAATGTTTCCTCTATATAATATTAGTAT
This sequence comes from Celastrina argiolus, assembly GCA_905187575.2. Classification (NCBI taxonomy): domain Eukaryota; kingdom Metazoa; phylum Arthropoda; class Insecta; order Lepidoptera; family Lycaenidae; genus Celastrina; species Celastrina argiolus. Next base: position 8,728,005 of record LR994591.1, read on the forward strand.
AGATTGTGGCTGCAAAGAGGTAGGAATTCTGGAAGGTGTTTCTTGGCTACATCCAGGCTGGATGTATAAATGTTGATAACTCCTTTTTTGACTTGCTTTGGAAATACTTAGTAGGTACTTAATAAAAACACTTAATACTGAATAGTAAAGTTTTGATGATTAGATATGTTAGTATATAAAATGACTGTAATTTAGGTAGATAATATTAGGATAAATATGGCGAAATTTGGTAGGAACAATATATATTTCTAAAGTAATTTATAAGTGACACGTGCTTGGATGGTAAATAAATAAAGCCCCGCAAACGTTGTAAGTATTTCAAATTACGTATTTATAGCGGAGCACGATTTTTTCAAGGAAATATTTAATCTTTTAGAGCATTAAGATGTTGGATAGCCTGATGTTGGATATTATTGTAATTAGCTAGGAACATACGCTTAGATACACCGATTTATGTACATATTTGTTTGTATATCTTTCAAGAAAAGTGTCCGAATGGATCGTGGCGACAAGATAAGCCCGGATTTTCCCAAACTTTTTTGAACGCACTTAGCGCTAATCTCGGATACCTACTCTCTTTCTTATTAAAATTAGAACGAGACAGATCTTAATCAATCGCGTCTATCAATCGAAGTTATATTAATCCAAGTTATAGAATTTTACAATTTTCAACTTTAGTAACTTCTCAATTTGTTGAGGTCATAAAACATAATAAAGTTTGACAATCGTTTCATTAATATTCATAGCATAACTGATTACTGAAGCCGCATCACACGGAACCGGCGAGGCTACACATTACATAGAGGAAGTAAAAACTCCAATGACCTATTCAAATTAGTTAAAATATCATTTTCTGTACATACTTATTTGCATTTTTGACATGAAAAATTATAATTTTATTAGTAGCTAACAAAGTTCAAGGTGATGTGTTAGTTCTGTATCGTGGGTATTCAGTAGCCCAAGCATGAACCACTGATAAATATACGATTCGTAACTTTGTCGAATGTCAATTATGTGGACGCTGTCATAATATTGATACAATTCTTAATATTTAATATACTTTTGCAAATCACCTGTAATTCTGTGCTTCATGCTTTCCACTATCTCAGAAATACAAAGGGTTGCCTAGAAGAAATTGCTTTAAAGTAATAAGGTCGCCTTTATGTGCATGTCTAATTTAGTGCCTATTTTTCAATCGTCAGATAACTTTTATCTATGGAATAAACATGTGACTTTGACATTTGTTCCATACAAAATCTGCAAAAGTCACATATTTATTCCTTAGATAAAAGTTATCTGACGATTGAAAAATCGGCCCTTAATGTAATTGTCGTCTTTAAGTTTTTATAATTATTATTATTTTTATATTTATAAAGTATATTTGATTTGATTTGATTCTCTTTCGATAATGTACGTAGATATCAATTGTTCCCGTTGACCCCTACTGACCCCTGCGAGCCTTTGCTAAGTAGAGTTCTATTTTCGCTAAATAGATCGTAATCCAATATAATGATGATAGCTTATAGGTAGGGACTGTTCTATTTCTTCATAATATGTAAGTTAATCATAACATAAAACATTCTTAGATACAATTTTTTCATGTTATGTGATTTAATAAAATAATCGAAAGAAGTGTTTTAAAATTCAGGGACCTCAGTTATTTTTAAAGCGTTATAAAATATATAGCAAGATGATACTAAGTTTAGCAAAGTAACACTTTTTCTTTCTCATTTCATTTATACACTTTCTAATATGTAAATTAAAACATTATGTCCATAGTAATGGTGATATATTGCTATAGATGCAATAAATATAGTTTATATAAATTAGAGAGAACAGAAAGCAGATGATCTAGTTTCTCCGCTAAATATGGCAAGTTCAATAGGCTTAGCTCGTGCTGTTTGATCGTACAAATAACAACACCGTGTTTGCAAACTTGTCGAGTTAAAATTGTTTAAGCGCTGTCATAATTTTTATACTTTTCTCATTCCTTAACTATACCAACACGTTGCTTCCAATGGAGAATGTTCACTAGTTTTGTTTTTTTACGTTTCATATAGTCCTTATGGAATAAAAAAAGTGTGTGTAAAAATTATTAGTCGCTTAGTTCCCGAGATATTGAACTTTAAAGGGTGCGAGTGACGGTCGGCCGGCGTTCGGCGCGGTGACGTCACGGGTCATACGCTCACTCAGTATGTTGCGCGCTCTAGTACGGTGTACTACGAAATAACGTTAATATTATTCGAAATGTCGAAATCAATTAGAAGAAAATCATGTGTTGAGCCAAAATGTGAAAGTACTACCACCATAGCACCGGAAAAGTATTTTTTTTGGGTCCAATAGATATTAAAATACGTAAGAAATGGCTAAAAGCCATCAGAAATAGGAAAAATCACAAAATGTCATAAAGTGTACATACACTTTATGACATTTTGTGATTACAATACAATACAAAAATTATGTATGCATATGCATACTAAATTTTTGTAATAAGTGCGTTATCGGGAAAATGGTTTTGTACACCTGTCCGAACAAAATTCATAATAACAGGTAGCAAACTAATAAATTCGTCTACCACTGTCTATGTATCTCATTACGAGTATTTGTACGAGTAGATATAATATAAGATGCAGGTGATTAAACAATATAATAGTATTATATAGATATATATTTAATCAGATAAATGCTTTGGGAAGTAGGGGTTGCACCGCGGCTGTGAGGTTATATTGGGTACCTTGTTACTTTGTAAACAAACATAATATGAGTTATCATATCGCATACTATTTTCGAAATAGTTGTTGTATGTGGCAAAAAATATGCTTACTTACTAACAAAATCACTATTTTTTGCACAAAGTCCATCTATTTTGGGTAAATTATACGATTGCCCCTTTTCATATCATTCATCTATGTTGAAATGAAATAACAAATGAAATATAGCAACAATTTACTGAGAGGCGTAAGTTATGTCTCCAGACGTATAAACGGCGCGCGCGGGCGGCAGGAGCTGTACGACCTGTGACGTCACACTAATAATAACAGCTCCCCTCACCGATTTCGATGTCGGTAGCCGATTTCATTGAAACCAGGCCAGCTACGCAGGAGTTATTTTATAGTGACCAAGTGTGTGCGCAATAAACAGAAGCACTCTCTCTTCCTTTTACTCTCATAACCCAGTGGGACGGTAAACCGACACGACTGGCGAGAGAACAGGCGCAGGACCGACTTTTTACATGCCCATCCGACGCATGGATCATCTTTCTTGTCGGACAATCAGGTGATCAGCCTGCATTATCCTAACCAAACTTGAAAACAACATTCTTTGTTGTTCCAACGCGGGAATCAAACCCACGACCTCCGGGTCGAGAGCGAAGCTCTGAACCACTAGACCACGAAGACGTCACACTAACACTGCGCCAACGCGCGACGATTTTTGAAATCTAAATTAATTGATATTTTGGCATGAAACAAAAAATTGTGTATTTATATTGATATAGGCTTTACCGTGACAAAGTTACAATCAATTTCGCATACCCAGTAACATTCTCCATTGTTCATGCTAAGCATACCTACTAGCGTCTTTAAATACAATCAATATAACAACATAATATGATACTGAAAATAATATGTTGAAGTAAAAAAAAATCCTTAGATGTTAATGTTAATAAAAAATTGAAAGTGCGATTTCGTAAACTAAATTATTATCATTATCTTTAATAATAATCAGATATCATTTTAACATTCAGTATTTTTCCTAATTCATTAACACTAGTAGTAAATGCTACAGCATTAGGAAGAAGGTAGTTAGTATTCACCGATTAATTATAGATAGCATGTTCTGATGAGTTTAAATTTACATACTTGATTATTCATTTTTTAACATTTGATACATTTAATGAGAAGGGCAACGTATAACCGGACGGAAATGAGACTGTATCAGGTTTAGTTACGGAAGTACCTCCGGATAACTAGTTCAGTAGCTGAAGAACGAGGTGAACTCAATTTCCAAGCAACAAACACCTTCGTTTATATTCATTATCACCATACTAGCTGTTCCCGCGACTTCGTTCGCGTGGTTTTTGTGTGACTTAAACCGTTTATGCAGCGCACGCAACGAAAGTCCCCAAATGTGAATAATTTTCCCCGTTTTTGTAACATTTCTCAATGACGCTTCACTCCTATTTAATATAATAGGTATAACAATCAAATCATTCCTCTTGATAACTACTACTAGTTGTTCTGAAACACGTTGTTTTGTTCTTTGAATATAAGCGTTGTCGTAGAAACTTCCTAGATGGTTTAATGTGGGCAACATTCCAGTAAATAATTATAATAATAACAATATCTATGGACGCTTTACACCACGTTAGTCTGGTCCTGTGATAAGTATCCGAAGTACTTGTGTTACAGGTACCAGACAACGGAAATATATTTAATACTTTTATACTATACACATTTTAGGATCAAATTTAATACACATCCATGATCCCGGAACTAAGAAAACTTTCTGTTCCGGCGGGATTCGAACCCGTGACCTCTCGCTTCAGCACCGACGCTCTTAACCACTGCGCTACAGAGGTCGTTGTATTTACGACGACCTTCCTATATAATATCCTTATTATTGTTTTTTAAGCGTATACATAGGTTTTTAAAAATCTGAACAAATAATTCCCGAACCTCTTCATTGGTGAAAACGGCATGAATATAGAAGATCGGTGCAGTAGTTTTTGAATTTAACACGAAGACACAGACGCGGCGGAGGACTATGCTATTTAATATTATTGATGAACAATTTAAAACGCGTAAATCCTAAACATTATTCCTATTTAAACTTTATAAGCTTTGTACAGAGTTTATTATGGGCGTAGCTTAGGTAAGCTGTGTCTACTGTTAACGAATAACTTGGAGTATCGTTGCGGGTAAAACTATATTAGTTTACAGTAAGAAAGTTCGATACACGATTGAAGATTGTATAAGGTTTCAAAATTGTTCATGTATATGTAGAAATTACTTTACTAATAATGATGTGACTCCAGAATCGGGAGCTTCATCTTTATTTTCTCAATCCTTTTTTAATATCTGTTATTATTTATCAGTTGTCACTTGTCACATAATTATTTTTAGATAAAGTTAAGAGTTGTCAGTATATTAGATACTTTTTAGATTAAAACACTCTATTAGAATTTCTGAGACATTAAATCTTATTTCAAATGTGTTATACTGTATGTAATTACAAAACTACAAAGTAGTAAATAATATATTAAAATATATTATCAAGGCAATATGAATAAACCTTCGTAGTTAAGTTATTAATCTCGCCCTTATAGAGGTCATATTACACGTGCGGTGCGGCGCTGCTGCGGCTGGCTCGAATGTGATAAAACTTTTAACGTACACTAATATTACACGGTCAATCGATATCTGGTCGTTAAATTTTAATGATTTAATAGATTGGACTGTAGAGATATCTAAGGATTAAGTTACAGTCAATTGTGACTTTGAAAAAATCAGGCTTACCTAAAGTATGGTAACCTGTGTGGCTCAGGTGAGCGCATTGGTGTTCAAGCCAGGTTTGAATCCCCCCGGGTGAACAATTTTTTGATGGTTTGTGTAATAACTAACATGTGTATATTATTTATTACACATTATTTACTTAAATATATTATATAGTATATACCATGCATAGTATAAATGATTACATATATTTCTGTATTCTGTAACTCTTAACACAAGGTACTCGTAACACAAGTACTTTGAGAACTTAGCACTACACCAGATTGACGTGGTGTAAAAGTATCCAACTATGAAGTAATATTTATTGTGAAAGAATTTTATCAATAATATTTTTTGGTTACAAAGCCTACAAAGTTACTACATATTAGATTACAAAATAAAGCTAAAACTAAATTCATTTTAAACAATAAATATCTAATCATAAAGTCTGCGCAATAACTTTTCGGCAATTCTACTGCTCTACATTTTCATGACTGGAACACACTTTTAGGTCCATCGTGATCGAAGATCTTGTTTACTATAGATTATATAAAACGTCAGCACAAACATTGTATGTAAATAGAGGACGAGACGACAAAGAAGCGACAAAATATCTTCCGCGTTATTTTGTTCCGCCATATGGGACGCCACACGAATACATATTATCGAATCTATACGTATTATATTAAATGAAACGTTTGAATTAGTTATAGTGCTGACATTGTTCCGAATCCAAAAATTGTTGTTTGAATTTGAATTTACTTTCAATTAATTTTACATGATATATTTGTTTTCTTTTTTATGAGAATACCATTTCGTTATTTTAACATATCGAGACTTCATAGATGCATTATTGTAGGATATGATAGCAAAATCAAAAAGTAGGCCTTTGCTTCCATTATTGGATGATTTGTAGAGTATACTCAGAGCGAAGTACGATTTTGTAAATACTGTAGTGACTTCAAATATCGTCCAGCACATACGGCATTCTTATAACATAACCTAGTCCAGAGGAATGGCAGGTCGACACGTCATGGGCAAAACATTTGCGGGTTTCCTTACGATGTTTTCCTTCACCGTCAGAGCGTCCGTATTATGTACTTGAGATCTGAAAAAGGCTAATCGGCACATGCCACAACCTGGGAATCGAACCTACACCCTTTCGAGTGCTAATCAACGGTCTACCCACTAGGCCACGGACGCTCAGCAGAATCAACCGACAGGATAACCTATTGATTATATTCGACGTAAATTGCGTTTACTGATATTTAATTTTACACTTCCTTATTACTATTATCTGACTACGGAGATGTAAACAAAACTTCCAACAAAATCATATTTTTTACTTCAACTAGATAATACATGCAGAAACGATATTATAAGACAACCTTTATACATCATGATTCGGTCGTATTAGTCGGGGTCCATAGATAGGACAATTTATTACATAGTGAATACTATCTTAAGACCCGCATCGTACGCCCTTGGAACACAGGAAACCAGTAGCAAAATAGTTTTACAATCTAATGGCGTTTTCTGCGACTAAAACTACACCGCAACAGGGCATAATCTGACAATAATATATTTTTAACTTCAACTGGCTAGTGGTGGACCAATCAGTGAGCTTCATTTTGAAATTTGAACTTTTTCAGAACGCAATTTAATAGTCAAATATCTGGCCTATCCTGGTATAGTTATAGATGTCGAAAAAGCCATCACTCACTTAGCTTGTTTAACCCGAAAAACTTCTACTGAAAATTCTGTGAACTGTGTGAAAAATATTATATCTAATTGTTTCCAAGAAAATAAATTGTTCAGAGAAATCTATCTTGAAATAGTTTTTTTAACTATTTGCTTTTTCATCAAAAGTTTATGAATAACCAAACAACGACTTTTTAACAAATTGTCTCGTATTTCTTCTCACAATTCTCAATATTATATTACTTAGTTATTAGTACGCATTCTATTGTAGAGAGCTAAATGTTGGAACTTCTGTTTTCTTAATTTTATGGTATGTATAGGGTATGATCATAACACTATTCATAACTATAAAAATCTCGTAACCATATGTATCCGCTTTTTATTGTCGTGGCTTATTTTATTGTAGACTAGATGTTGCACGCGGCTTTGCTCGCGTAAAATTTCACCGCCTTTTAGTAATTTTTTTTCTAAAATCCTATCTTAGTGGTTGCATAAATTCTTATAATAAGAGGAAATTAATATTAATAAATAAAGGTCACTGGGCAACTTACTATGAAAACTATACCCACGGCCTACAGAGACAAAATTGGTATGGATGTTTAGGATAAACCTCCCTAGTTTACGAATATATATGTCGCATCAATGTAGAGTATGGGAACCTGCCCAAAAATTGAAAAAAATAAATGTAAGTGATATACGGTAATGATAAGACATTTTCGACTATTTGCATTGAATTGAATGTGTGTCTTGATCACACGGTGGAGCAATTGAACTCGTCATGTTCGTCTGCTGGTTCTAACAATACAAGTCTGTATCATCTAAAAGATAAAAACTTATTACTCACTGGGCAACTTACTATGAAAACTATATCCACGGCCTACATAAACAAAATTGGTATGGATGTTTAGATAAACGTCCCTAGTTTACGAATATATAGGTATGTCACATCAATGTAGAGTATGGACATCTGATAAAAAAAAATGTAAGTGATATACGGTAATGTACTCTTACTATTACGATAGGTAATTCAATTTCAATAGTTGTATTTCAGACTACCCTCGCGGTTTTTTTTTTAACAACACAAAATGAAATTTAGGCTAGCCCTCAATAATTTATCAATAATTTGATTTTTGTAGCAAATATTTCGAAAACCGGGTCATATTATGCCCCTTTCCTTTCTAAATACATTAGTTTAGGAGAACCTTCATACTGAATTTAATTCTAATAACTTCTACAAACGGCAAAGTGTCATTTTAATTTTGCACCCCCATTTTACGCTTTAGGTGGCGAATTTTAAAACACTCAGTTACAAATAATAAAACGACACTGTCCTGGAGACTTATTGTTTTTTATGTTAATTTAAATTATTAAGATTCCTCAAAGGGAGCAAAAACAGAACATTCAGGAATTAGGGAACAATTTATTGCGTCCTTCGGGAGACACCCCCGCCCCGCGCCTCGCCACCCCGCGCCGCCTGTGCCCGGCATCTCTATAAACTATAAAGCGTCTGTCTCCGTAGTTTTTGTCATTCCGCGACCGAATAATTCTTAGGGCGAAGGCATAAAGAGGCGTTTTTCGTTGCAGGCAAACCTGTACATACAGGCAAAATATTCCAATGTTTTCATATGCCTCAAACCCGTTTCTTTATTTACAAGTACAAGTACAGGATTGTTTGCACCGTGATTCCGCCTCTTTATGCCTTCACCCTTAGCGAACTTAAGTAGCTTTACTTGTTCCGCCGTCAAATCGATTAATACTTCAAACACATAATATATTGTCATGGTAGGGTTAGTGAACACGGCTTTTAGTAATAAATGTTATAGGAAAATGTATATCCTCAAGTAACGGATACACTGGTTGATATTGTCGTTGATAAAATTATGTGTCCTTAACAAGAGCCTAGAGTTGATCATTTTTATCCAACAATGGATGAATGTTTGCGTTTACACAATATACATATTATATCCTCAAGTAACAGATACACTGAATGATATTGTCATTGATAAAAATTACGTGTCCTTAACAAGAGCCTAGAGTTGATCATTTTTATCCAACAATGGATAAATGTTTGCGTAATATATATCCATATATTGTGTAAACATCATTCAGTAAATATCATTCAGTGTATCTGTTACTTGAGGATTCAAGTAACAGATACACTGAATGATATTGTCATTGATAAAAATTACATGTCCTTAACAGGAGCCAAAGTTGAACATTTTTATCCAACAATGGATAAATGTTTGCATTTACTCAATATATTGTATAACATAACAAATGATACACAACATAATCGTACACAAATTTAGTACTTATCCATGACTGAAGAATGTTAAACATTTCTGGTTCTCCCGGCGGAATTCGATCTCGCGGCCTTCGGCTTAAGTTTCGATGTGCTTATCACTGAGCCTCTATTGTGTTAGAGTAGCTTATAACATGCAAAATACGATTACTGTAACTTATATACAATACGAGCTACATAGTTACACATAGTTACAATATACATCGTTTTAGTTATAAATTGCTAGGAAATAAACCAATTCAATTCGTATTCGCATTTTATGAAGGTAAGCGGGGAGTACGCCCGGATTTCAATCATAAAAAATATATTTCTTCATACGTTTTACGAGCTTTACATATAGAAGCATTTAATTTTTACCATAATAAAAGGGAATGATATGATTGTACGAGATAAAAATAATTTGTAAGCAAAAACGTTTTTTTTACTTCCTTATTGCTACTGCTATCTTACTATAGGTGTATGTACTGTACACATTAGCTGAAAACCGTCTATGTTTAAGTAACTCTCATATAGTACTGAGTAAAACCTGCTGATTTCTAAAACTACCTTCATTTCATATATTGATCATTATAAAAATATCAGGTACATTTGTAGTACATCCTGCCATTAAAATGGCGTGTCAATTAGTATTCCATCATATTTATCATTTACAAATTTTTTTCCATTTTATTTTTTAAAAATATTTTTTTTTATTTATAAAATTTAAAATTTAAATTTAAATTAGTGCTAACATTATGTTTTTTATTTAAATCTCAAGTAGAAAACCTTTTCCCACCACATTCTATTTATTTATATTGTCAATGGCGACGCTAACCATAAACAAAGTTTTTCTACAATTTGTGATCTCTATTAGTTGTCTATTGTGACGTCACGCGGAGGTCGTTGGTCCTGCGGTGACCACACGTATGTGGTCCATGCATTATTCATACAGACACCTCCGCTCTTTGTTCACAAGATGCACTCCTGACTGATTGGTTTTTATGTTTATTTATTTAATTTGCATTTATATTACCGGCGGTCGTCCTGATTTCGCTTCGGATGTTTATGTGTAGTCGGTATCGTTTTCTTTGTTTTTTGTCTGCTGGAGTAAACAAACGTGGAAAATATTTAATTAATACGATTGTATTAGGCTACTATATTATAGTATGTAGACTTATGCCCTCACGCGTTGGGATGGGGACCTTTTGGGTTCTAAAGCCTGTTTGTACAGGCAGTGGGATGGTTTCTTAAAATAAACAAGATATTATACCCCGCTTTAATTTAATGTAGATCACTTTGTGGCAAAAAGAAAAAAAATAATCGACCAAATCAATGGGGTAGTTATTTTTCTAAACTGCTTGGTGAAGATGTGATCGCTCGGTATAGCTTTGTTTACTTGTAGATTAGATTAAATTTTAATTGAACCGCGGTACAGATCCTGGCGTGCTAGGTACTCCTTCTCCCTGCAATGTGCGAAGACCTTTGCCATTAAATAAATATATATCAATGATCGATGATTTGACTGTATATACTGACGGTATACTTTATTCTCAGCTGCCATGGGACTCCTCCGAGGAGCAGATGGCCCCACCCCGGGAGATGCGCATCCACGTGCAGCGCGTGTTTGCCGTGCCCGCGCAGGGCCCCGACATGATGTTCGCCCCCCCACCCCTACCGCAGCAGCCCCAGCAGAACGAGGTAAATACCGACAGAAGTAGAGTCTCTTATATCTACAAATCCCTTCTCGAATGCGTCCACGTACAGCGCGTGTTAGTCGTGCCCGTGCAGGGCTTCAGCACCCCCGGCAGAACGAGATAAAACTGACGGAAGTAGAGAAGTGGAGATATAAGAATATCTCCATAAACAGGAGCAGCAGGTCGAGGTAAGCACGGGCAGTAATAGTCGCTTCTATCCATGGTCCTCTTCAGGGTCCACTTGAATTGTGCTGCATAATATCAGCTCGCTTCGAGCCAAGTACGCTCCGGTGAATTGTAGTTCTGCATAAATGTTGATATTTGCTTGCTGGCCTACTTTTTTCAAATCACCTAGCCATAAAAATATTGTAACACTCATATAACTTTTATGAGTGTTAAAATATGCTAAAGAGCATTAACCAACATGGCAAACAATATATGTGCAAAAGATAGCACATTCTACCGTTAGGTACATGACCACTATTAACACACAAGTTCAATAGATTCGGTTGTCAACAAATAAAAACGTAAGTTTACTCGGCGGAGGTCAATCTCCTATCTCACAATTTGGTCACATGCCCGGAAACTCACTTGTGTTGTACGGTTGTGGTTTCGGACCCGCTCTGCCTTGGCACTAAACCCGAGATAACGCTGTGATATATAGTATTTTATTTTTATATTTTTTAGTTTTGGACCTTAGTCGTAAGAAAGGTGAACGACTTGTGACGCAGTTTCAAGACCGTTCGTTCACTCACTCGCTAGACTGTTCATTTTAATTACTAATACATACTCCGTTGATACTAAATGTAAACAAAGCTACTCTTTGGTACATAATTAAATGGTTTCAATTTAAATGTCTTGATCGAGCAATTAAAGAAAAACGATGACTTAGTCTTTTTTTTGTTTACATTTACCTATACATATTGAATTGAAACGGAGTAGGTAGATACACTTTTAAGATATTTTACTCAGTCTAGTTAACATAATATGTACTCAAAATGTCGCTATGGATCTGTATAACATTTGTCCCTGCGAAATGCGATCGGTAGGTAATAGGTATACCCAATACCTATGTCAATTGAAGACATGAGTAGATTAAGGTGATATACCGCAAAATGTCACTTAAACATTTTAAAATATTTCGTAAGGTATCGAGTACATTAATCTAAAGATCCGTCTTTAGAATAAATGTACATAATACTTTACAACATATCATAAAATGTTGAAATGACAGTTTAAAGTCAATTTTCTGGATAGATATTTTTTTGCGACATGATATATATTATATACCTTCTAGTCAGGGTTCCCCCATACATGGTTTTCACTTGATTAGTATCAAGCTAATTTTTCGTGAGTACCTTCATTTTGATGAGTCGCCCAAGAATTTCTTGGACGGAACTCTTGTTTGTGGTAACCCTGACTATTCATCCATTCATGTCTTTAATTTTAAAAAGATTTAAATTCGTTTTAGTTAAATTTTTTTAGTTACTACATACTTTATTGAATATAATTTGTCTTCACCTCAGGAGGTGATCGGTATCGCCGATAACCTGTCCTCAATAAGTTGTCAATTGCTATAATTAAACAATATGCGATTTCAGCAACGCATGGCTGACGGAGAGGACATGCCGCCGCGCCAGATGCACGTGCTGGCCTTCCCCCCCCAGATGCCCGGCAACATGAACATGGGACCCTTCGCGCCACCCCCGCCACCCGCGCGCGACCAGAACGAGGTAATTTTTAACAATAATCATAATTATTTACTTGACAACGACAAACAAATTGATAAGCGCCGCGCGCCGGTTGCACGCTCGAAAAAGAATGACTCATTGTCCCGTTACGCTCGTCGTAACCATACGACCATACGGCTGCACGAGCGAGCGAAAGGCACGATCGGCATCAGCGTCATCAAAGTTTTATTGTCATAACAAAACGTTGTCACATGAAACTATCGTTTATAAACCGATTTTACAAACAACTTTTAACGAGCAATTAATGTTCCCCTCTAATTAAAGCTGCTAAATAAAAACCGCTGCAACTCCTGGGTAGACAGAATCGACATTTGATATGATACCAGGGAGACCCGAGGAATATGTTAGATCTGTCTTAGCACCCGCAACTAAATTAATCAGAAGAATGAAGACACTTATATCAACATCATCAAGGCTGGCTCGAGGTAGTTCATCATCATCGGCATGATGGCTGGCTGTTTTAGGGTATAGTTAATTCAATTGGATTCTATCTTGTGGTCAACCACGTCAACTTATTGCGGATTAAAATTCAAGTCAAAGTTGGTATTTGTAGATTTATATGTAGTCGAAATTTACTACTAGTCGAGAAACAATTTAGAAATCTAATTCGAAATATACATCTTTAAAAATTTAAAAATAATGTCGTTTTGTATTAAAATCATGGAAGGACACCACTATTTTCCCGACGACATAAGCTTTTAACTTTTTCTTACGTTGAGAGCTTTTTTAACGGTCACGTAACGCACTAAAAGCTTTCAGGTGAACTTTTATAGATGCAATTTTCATTCATAATATTGAGTTACGAAGTATAAAAAACATAACGGTCTTTGATATTAAAAATATTCATTTTTTTACTCAAGCAAAGTCGCGGGTAACATCTACTAAGAAACATAAATGAGAATTTATGTTAACGTGAATTTTCATGTAATAACACAGGAATATTCAAGGAAATAACAAAGTTAAGCCACGTGGTTGTTGTTTCAGCAAAGTTAGTTATAATACGCCCATTGTTAGGCAGCGCCCACACTGAGAACTGTGCACCCACTAATAAAATCTAAGAGTCGTTCACACCGAAATAAGGTAGAAAAAAATACCTTCTTGAAAAAGTATATTCGTCTATCGTTGCAATAATTACTGACTATAGCGGGTGCGACCACGTCTCTACCTTAAACATTTTTGTACCTATGCATAAGGTTTTCTATCTGAATGTATGTTTTCTTGCCTTTTTTCAATTATAGCAATAATACCGTATACAAGTATTGCTCTTTTAATTATTCCTTTTTTGGGGTTCGTTGCCATTAGATTTCGTTTTATTCTTTTGTTTTTATATGACAAAAGTAATTCGAATCTTTAAAAATACTGATTTATAGTATAGAATAAGTATGCACAACGCATAACTTGGATTTCTAAGTGTTTGCATCGAAGTTAATATATTACTTATATATTTAATCAAAATAACAAAACGAAAATATACGAAGAAAGTTGCAACCAAACAATCGAAGCCTAAATTTAACCAAGTTATTAAAATTAAAGTCTTAAGAGGTTGAGCGTGTTTCACCAAGCAATGTTAAAGTTAATCCTTCGTTAAATATCATGTTGTTCCTCTCGTAATTCCTATCAATGAATGAGAAGGCATGGTATTTTAACAAGCCGTTAACATGCGTTGGTGAAATCAGGACTAAACTAAGACTAACTAGTTAATGTGATTGTTCCAGCAACAAACCGTCCTGCACCAGTTCGTGCCGCAGCCGGCCCCCACACAAGAAATTGAGCAGCCCGAGGTACTAATAGGATTTCACTCTAAAGCTTCCAAACTTCCACGTAGCGTCCGCGAACTACAAATATGCTTTTACAATGGAATTTCAAGGGATAAGGCAATATGAACGAGGCATAATTGAAGGCGTGTAAAGAATCGCCATGATTTTCTTTCATCTATACAAATAAATATAATTAAAGTGTCTGTTTGTAACTTTTAATTAGCAACGTTTTTCTAAATGCATAAGACATTTTAAACGATACTGAAAACGAAAATGCAATTTTAAAATTTTTTGTCTGTCGGTCTGTCGGCATGTCTGTTTGTTCCGGCTGATCTCTGGAACGGCTGGACCGATTTTGACAAGATTTTCACTGGTAGGTAGCTAATGTTATAAGGAGTATTTTAGGCTACTTTTCATCATCATCATCTTTATCAGTTGAAACCAAATCTTGGTCGACAGACGAGAATTATCCGCGAGTTACTATAATATATAATAAGTAGGTCCCAAATAAGTCACAAAAGCCCGTAGGGTATGTCGGGATATCGGCAAAAGACAATTTAGGTACATTTTACTGTCAATAATGACAAAAATGGATCATTATGTGTTTCTAGTGACCATATCTATACCTATATATGTAAGCTATATATTTTGAAAGTATCCATAGTCTCTGGGTGAAATATTTAAGTTAAATACACTAATTAAGTTCATCATAGTTATTTTGGTCCGTTAGACGCTATTTCAATCGAGTTTCGCGAGTTTCTTACGGTGATTCTTTGGTGTTTTAGGTTTAAACCGGAGTGTTTACTTTCCGAAATGCTTGTTTCATTTGAAAATATAATATTTTGTGATTTGATTTGCAGGTCCAGAAGATGGAGATGGAAGGCCGCAAGCTGATGCCGTGGGAGCTGACTCCGGAGGACCTGCACATGATCCACCGCACCGCGCAGGACGTCGTCGCCGGACAGCGCCAGCAGCAGATCGACAACGACATGCAGGAGGTAAACATTATCACAGTAAATGAAGAGAGTGTCCTTGTATTGCGCACACTACAAAAATTTGTTCCTCGAAACCGGCCAACGACACCGAAATCTTATGCTTGCACAAATTGCACCGAGCTATTATCTTCCTCCGTGCCTGATGATGGAGTGAAATTACGGTGCCAGAGTTCTAAAGAGAGGTGGTGGGTAATGATTGTGTGGCGGTAATAACTTAACTTGTATATTAAATTGTTAAGTATACAAAAAAATATTTTCTTTCGACGATTACTACGATTTGATTCTAGAATACTTATAATTTAACGTTTTGCAAGAAATAGGAATAAACCTTCCTATGTAACATTGTCTCCATCTTTTTCGTAGGCGCTACAGCTATTTATTTATGTCTGTAGGTTAAGACGATAGTGAACACGCTGGCGGCGGCAGCTGAGGCGGAAGAGGCAGAGGAGGCGGATCGACGCGCGGACGACGAGCAGCAGCAGCAGTTGCAGCAACAGCAACAGTTGCAACAACAGCAGCAGATGCAGCAACAGCAGCAGATGCAGCAACAGCAGCAGATGCAGCAACAACAGCTGCAGCAACGCGCGCAGCGCACTATCCTGTTGCCCCAAGACCTTCCCGCAGAGGAGCGCCCCCACTGTAAGTACTGGATTAAAACTATAGTTCTGTGACGTAAAATTTATTTGTATTTCTTATGTAACTGGTGTGGTAGAGTATATTATGCTATAACTGACGCCTCCGTGGTCTAGTGGTCCAGAGCTTGGCTCTTGACCCGGAGGTCGCGGGTTCGAATCCCGCTGAGGGAACAAAAAGTTTTAAATGTTCCTGAGTAATGGATGTGTATTAAATTTGTGTATTTATATAATAAAAAACTTAAATATGTTTATAGTGTAAAAGTATTAAATATATTTCCGTTGTCTGGTACCTGTAACACAAGTTCTTCGGATACTTAGCACGGGGCCAGATTGACGTGGTGTGAAGCGTCCATAGATATTATTATATTATTTTTCCTCTTTTTTATGTTTTAACAAATTTTTACAAAAACACGACCGGTGTCGATTAAATCATCATCATCATGAGGTGTATATTGTAAAAACTTATTAAAACGTAATAAAAAGTGGAAAAGTGTAAAAAAGTTGCTGTGCTACACACTTTTGTCCGACCCTTGTCTCACTTAGTAATGTTCAGGATAAGTATTCTTCCTCTTTTGTTTAAATCTATTCGTTTTAAAATAGGTAGTTACGTAGGTATTTAAACAAAATAGGAAAATATTTGCTATCGAGCAATTTGCCAGTGAAGTATATATTATATAGGTAGGTATACATATATGATATTCCTAAAACATTCTTATGTACTTTCAGACATGCAGCCTCGCTCCGTTCGCAGCGTGGACGCGCTGGTCGGTAGCGAGAAGCGCGTCAAACGTTGCGCCTGCGACTGTATCTAGGCCTCAGCGGGCGTCCGCGTGGGGTTTACATTCCGTCCTTTAAATTCACCTTTAATTTATCACTACGGTTACGGTAAATGTAAATAAACGTTTTGAAATTGTGATCCTATAATTTTTTGAGGTGAATTAGATTTTACATTAGTGTGTTAAAGTTTAAATGTCTGTTACCATCCTGTTAGATATTATAATTTATATTGAATGTACCTAATCAGGATAATCCTACAGAAATGTACGTGGGACATAGAAGTGTATGTAAGTTTTCCCAAACCGCAACAACGTCAGCGCTCGGCGCGTTTCCAAGCCACATCAGTATCAATACCATCGCGATGTTATTGTCATAACGAATATAATTACTTCTACATTTATGATCCTAAATTAAAATTTTATTTTTTGTTCTCATTTTGTTTTCCATAAACCTTTGGATCCGAAATTGGTTTTTATTTTCATGATTTAAATCCTCGAAGTAAATAATACACAGAATTCCAATTATTTTCACTAATTGATGGATCTTATTGGCGAATAAATGAAAATTCATGTTTAATGTTACAGTTTTTAATAAATATGTTTTTCAATTAAAATTATTTGCTGCTGCCATATATATTATATACGTAATTTTCCATTTTAATTAAAGTTTATCTTGAAACTTAAAAAAAAATAATTACGATCCAACGATTTGCACGATGGATAATTGAATAAAAATGTACATTATTTGTAGTCGAAAACATTTTACAAAATATGAAAAATCATACTGTGATCATATTTCTGTTCACTCCTGATAACTTCAACGAGTAGGCTCTTTTCACTTGCGAGGTTTTAGTACAGAGTACTATGTATGTCGTGTACACAATTAATCCTAGCAAATTTAAGACACAACCTACCGTATAACTAATTAATACAGTTTTGAAGGACTGAAAACACCACAGGTGTATGACGTCCTTGAATAATATGTAGAAATTTAAAAAAAAACACAGCGAAAACGTGATGATGGTGAGGTTTCGAGCGAATACTCGGATTTTTTCTGTCAACACCCTGTACAATATCATCACGTACACGACAGTCCCGAGGAACATTAGCGGCCACTTGAGGATGCTGCACATCAGCAGACGCATGGTCCACTTGTCCACGCCTCCTGCCGCGACGACGACGGTCGCCACTACTGCCAGTGGCACCGGCACCAGCCACGACATCCAGAATACCGCGTACACTCTCTTCTGGTTTATTTTCACTATCACTAGTATCAGCGTTTCGTACATGTGCTTCACGAAGAAACAGAACGTCACAATCACAACAACGTCTATGTAAAACTTCAACCACATGATCACCACGTAATAATCTAATTCGGGAAAGAATTTTTTGTGATAGAACGAGAGAACGAGGACGCTGCACCTCGCGAGGTTCGTCACGATCAGCTGAACCATCATTTGATTTCGGTGGTTTCTTCTCCAGCGTGGTATTTTGTAGGCAGCCAGTATTGTCAATATGAACTCCAGTGTCACGACCATAAATTCGAATAAAACGAATATTTCTTTAAAGTAGCTTTCTTTGTAGGTAGTCGATGAGTTTGTGATAACGCTAATATTAGACAATGTGAAATTCATATCACTTTCTGTTGTGATGTCTAATATGATCTCTGTTGTAGTATCCATTGTTACATATGTATTTTTTTCAATATATTTTTTTTATAATTTTCTGGTGCACGCTCAATCGAACCGGCAGACTGAATGGCGGGGTTTGCGTCGCTATGAACATATTATATTTACGCATATAACAGGAAAGCACAACTGCGTTACTCAGTATGTTTCCAGTAATGTGACGTTCATTTTATAAAATACCAACAGGGTTTACGTATCGTTTACCTGCTTCATTCTTATCTAACTTTTCAATGAATGCCCACAACTAATAACAATTACACAAAGTATTTCATTAATATAGCGAAATTATTATTAATATAGCGACCAGTTACGATTTTCTGTTATTATTATATCTATAATATAGAAAATAATGAAGATAGTAAACTATTAAAATATGTAAAGTGCGAACGAGAAGGAAACCACCGATTGTGACGTCACGTTGTTAACCTCACATAGACATTACACCAACATACGTACAAATATGGTTTTGCAAGAAAGAGATGAATAATTTTAATTATTTGCTTAAGGGCGTGTTTCACCAAGCAATGTTAACGCCATGTTAAATATCATGTTATCCCTCTGGTATTTCCTGTCAATGAATGAGATGGCATGGTATTTTACCATGGCGTTAATTTTAACATTGATTGGTGAAACACGGCCTAAAACTAGTACAGTGTTTTAGATTTTTGTTACCTATCTTTTTGATTTTCTTCCTAATGAGTCCAAAAGTAAATTCATTTATATTAAAATTATTATAATTCCATGTACACAGACAGCGACCGACAACATTTTTACCCGACTATTCAAAGCCAAAAGAAAGAGTAATGATTATGTATTGATACGGTACACTTATATTAAAACACAATATACTTTAAAAGATAATATTCTGTAAAATCTTTATTAAATACTAGCTGAGTCGTGCCCACTTCGTTGAGCATAAAAAAAATAAAAAAGCCGTTTAATCATTCCCTGGACTTCCACGAATATTTCAAGACCAAAAATAGGTTCAGCCGTTCTCGAGTTTTAGCGATACTAACGAGCAGCGATTCATTTTAATATATAAGATGACTAGCTGACCCGCGCCCACTTTGTTGAGCATACAAACCGTTTAAACCTTCCCGGGACTTCCACGAACATGTCAAGACTAAAAATATCCGAGTCGGTTCAGCCGTTCTCGTATTTTAGCGAGACTAACGAACAGCAATTCATTTTTATAATATATAAGATTTTAATGACTGTGTCGATCGCTACAACTAAGATAATTGCTGTACAATATTTTGTAAAAATTATAATATTGATTAATTATAAATTATTTCCTTACAAAAAAAAAACATTTTAATATTCTTAATTATTAGGTATAGTCATGCGTAGGTATAATCTATAGGTACTTATAATAAAACTCTACAGAGGTCAATTCTGTACATTGAATATTTTTTCATAATTCTTATTGGAGGATGATTGGTGATCGACACTGATGCCAAAAATGCAATCAATACATTTTTTGTCTGTCTGTCTGTATGTGCAAGCATGGAACAAAAACTACTAAAGGGATTTTAACCAAACTTAGTACGATTGTAGTCCATACTCCTGAGCAGGTTATAGGCTATAAAACATAACGCTGAGACACATAGGAGCCGAGTAGTGACGATAAATTTGTAGTAATTCGGACGAATTTCGACGCGTGTGGACTGCGGGGTGTGCGGGACGCGCGGGCCGATCGCTTATCTACCTACACAGCGACGCGAAGCAATAGAAAACAGTATTTTTAACCGACTTTCAAAAAAGGAGGAGGTTTCTCAATTCAACCGAATATAGGTATGTTTTTTTTATGTTAGTTCGCGGATATCTTCGTCGTTTATGAACCGATTTTAAATATTGTTTTTGCGTTGTGTAGGGTATAATTTAAATTTGGTTCCATTGTCACCAAAATCGTGACCTGATCCGTGAGCAATCGAGGGAACTCCTCAAAATTTATATGGAAATAAATATGTGGATTTTGATATTTTCTGAAGTAGTCTAAGCATATGTTACCAAACATTAAGTTTTTGCATCATATCCTGGACCTAAAAGTACTGAACAGAACTTCTAAGTCCTTAGAGATACATGTTTGAAGATTTCAGCGTTGTTTAAAGGAATGCAAGCATATGCCACTACGTCAATTACAGTCGAACTTGGTCTCATAGTTATCAAAGTGGATGCCTGATGATGGCGTCGTGAGGAATCGAGGGAACTCCTCGAAATTTATACATAAATTACCACAAATACAAAATTACTATGCTCATAGTAATTTTGTATTTGTTTCGAGTAACATAAGCATATCCGACTAAAAACATAATTTTAAAGTAAATATCAAGGTAATACCACTACTGCTTAGTCTTTGAAGATATAAGTACGTTTGGAAATTTCAACATCGCTTAAAGTACTGCAAGCATTAAGTCACTATATCAATTACAGTAGTCATCACCACCCGAAAAATAGTTTTAAGCCAAATAAAACAATGAAAACCGACTAAAAATAATAAAAGTGTTATATTATAGAACTCATAATATTGACTTTGGCTGGTACCGACTTTGATCTTTGATGACCGACTAGAAATGTTGCAAAAACGGGGCGTCGCGGCGTCAGGCGTCGGCGTCGTGGCGTCGGGCGTCAGCGTCGCGACGTCGGGCGTCGCGGCGTCGGCGTCGCAGCGTCGGGCGTCGGCGTCGCGGCGTCGGGCGTCGGGCGTGGGCGTGGGCGTCGCTACGACGGGCGTCGCGGCGTCGGGCGTTAGCTTCGCTGCGTCGGGTAATGTTATATAACCTAAAGCCTGCCTCTATAAATGGACTATCAAACATAAAGAATTTTTCAAACCGGACCAGTAAGTAGTTCCTGACATTAACGCGTTTAAACAAACAAACAATTCTTTGGGGTATTTCGTTGCATGCACTGCATAAACGATTTAAGTCAATCAAACACCACGCGAACGAAGTCGTGGGCACAGCTAGTATAATAATTAATAATATAATCATCATAATCATGCAGATAAAAGTAGGTTGTGGGGTCGATGTTATTAGCATTAGAAGTTAGGTGTCGGTGTATCATAACTTAGGGGAAATTTGAGGTGAGTCCTGTGGTCTACGCTTTACTCCTAACCTAAATAAACTAACTACAACAGAACTTACGACATGCTCATTATCGACGTCATTTGTTATTTTTCATCGAAATAGAACAGTCATAATCTCGTAGTATTTTCATAGTCATTTTCATGCAATATCCGGACTAATAAGGTTTGGGAATATTATTTTCTATTGTAATATCCGTGTTCAACTATAATCCGAATACTAATAATAATGTTATAACGCCCTAAAACTTTAAAAAACAAATTAACAAAAAATCGCGTGCTGCTTGTATTTTTAAAGCTTATAGTGCTAAATGTTTAGAGTAGGTACTAGGTACTAGGAAGGTACTATTGAGATACCTTTATTCATCAATTTACCAGTATAATCAAATCGTGATTATAAAGCGTACAACAATTACTAACTATTTAATAACTAAGACTACACAGGTCTACTACAGTTTTTCTTAACGCTTAATTGTTAAGACGTACAAATATTAAAACTTTACTTAAACCACAAAGTAGATATATTATATGACTTAAACCAAAGTATTCAGTGAAATAACAATAAATTTACAATTGATGAACACGAATGAATGATGGTGATATGTCACAAACAATTTTTACCAGAAAATTGACTTTAAACCGTTACCTAAACATTTTAGTATTTTAGGTTGTATAGTAACGTAAAGTACATTGATTCTAGAGTCTTTCTTTACATATTAATGTATTTTATACGTTACGGTGTATTCTAAAATGTTTGAGTGACAGTTTGAACTCGATTTTCTCGAAATCAGAATTTTGATACATATCACCTTCATCCATTCATGTCTGCAATTGATAAAAGAAGTAGTTTTGGTAACTTTATCGCAAATACATTAAAATAAATCGTTTCTCTGTATCAAGCTAAAAGCAATTACTGGATATCGAGCGGGAAGGTGTGTCCGCGCGGGCGGGAGACGCGCCGCGGGCGGGACGCGGACGGAGTGCTGTCACTCCTACACTCATTTCCCGAGGAGCTGGGGAATTAATCAGATTCTTGGCGTTGATATACTGCTGATAGATCCACGACATTTTAAAGGTAAATATAGGTCATCCCTGACTTACATTTATATCTGAAATATCTAGTATGTGCTAACGCCTCCGTGGTCCGGTGGTATAGAGCGTAGCTCTGGACTTGGAGTTCGTGGATTCGATTCCCGGGTTGTGGATGACAAAAAAAATTGTTGACAAGTTTGGTTAGGTCATCCGTCCCACTGCATGTATTGCGCACATACTTGGGCACTATAAAATAACACCTGCGTAGCCGGTTTCAATAAAATCGGCCACCGTCATAGAGATAATAATAATAATGCCTCCCACACCGATAACTCGGTGAACATGCGTAATTTATGCCGAGATACCCTCTCCTTTTTAGATATTATATCTACCTACATTAAAAGTCTAATCTAAACTCTAGTCCCGCCAAAGACTTTTTTTTACAATTCGAAGACTGGACCTTGTCAGTGAATGTCACTACGACCCTTTTGGATCTATTGTGATGATAGATCTGAATGGATATAATAATTCTCCCTACACATCATACTAGAACCCATTTAGCAGTCATGTTGTGTATGTAGTAAGAGTTAACTTTAATTTATTTCCTTTTTCTACTATTCGTCTTCGGGTATTGTCATTCTGGTGTCCGTTCGATGAAAACGTATTAACTATCAATTATATTTCTGTTAAATAGTAAGATATGTGTTTTATTTCACAAATTTGTGAAGTGAGAGCGCGTAGAGCTCTTGCTCTACATGATATCTTTTACCAATATTAAATTTGATAACGCTCTGTGTGAAATGTTTTGGTAGGCAGTAAAACTTCTTTTTCAAGAAATTCTAATATCTTAGCAGATGTTTTGCTTTATATTACAATTATCTACTCGAATATTTGAAATAATTCGGAAACTTAAAACGATTGAAATAAATAAATATAATGGGATAAAAGGAATCATCATAGGCTAGAGAAATGCAAAATAGGTGTTTGTAAATAAGTTTTGAATATCTTTCTAATTGATGGAAATCATAGGGACATGCTTATAGTATACACAGTTATCCAGGAAAAAAATACTCTAGCGGGATCCAGGAAACAAGAGCCTACGTTATACGAAAAAGCGGCCCTCCTTAGAATGTAAGAACTAAACGTACATACTAGGTTGATAAAATTGGCTTCAGCACGTTTTTCATTTTGTATCACATACGTGGCACTGTTCAAACAGAAAACATAAGTTCATACTTCATAGATACTCGCGGTCAGCATTAGTATTCATCCCATAACTCCTAGCCGTCGCGGGATGTACACAATACACACTCCGGCACCGGAACATATATGACAAACTAAAAACTAGAGCATGCTACGTTTACCAATTTTGTTATTAACGTGAGAGGTATCATAACAATATTATGTTGTGTACCTTTGCATTTTGCAATATCTTTTTTTAAAACATGTTAGCAATTATACTGCTCGTCAGCCTCATAAAGGAGTTAGAAATGTTACCGGGCTTTTAAGTTACCATTCTGCCTCTGGCACTGTAATTCGCATCATCATCAATCATTGATGTGTATATAAAATATCAAGTAATTTCATACACCATTTAAATGGTAGATGTACGAACTAGACCTAAGAGAACACCTCTGTAAACTGCACTTTG
Organism: Celastrina argiolus; assembly: GCA_905187575.2. Taxonomy (NCBI): domain Eukaryota; kingdom Metazoa; phylum Arthropoda; class Insecta; order Lepidoptera; family Lycaenidae; genus Celastrina; species Celastrina argiolus. The sequence goes on from LR994591.1 coordinate 8,752,540, forward strand.
TTTATAAAATATTTGATTGATTGGCTCAGCAGAATTCAATGACGTTTATTCGCACCTGTTTTCAGCGAGGCTGTGGTTTTTATATAATCTATACGCTGCGTCTTGTGTACCTACTCGTATAGCTAACCCGATTTATGTTTTCAAAGTCATTATTACAGGAGAAGTAAATGACCCACTTAGGCTCGAATGACAACTGCACTCAAGGTCAGCAGTAGATGACAAATAAAACCACACAAAGTGCGTTGACACCTTTATATTATGACTAAGATACTAAATACCATCAACAAAGCTTCTGATTGATAAGTTAGCCCCGCTCTAGGCATGTAAACTAATAAAGGGACCGCAACGACTGCAGATGTGGTTAAACAATAATTTATACATGAGTATTTGAGTGAAGGCGCTGGCTCAACGGCGCTGTTGAGCGATTTCGTCTTATTCCTGACCTTCAACTTTGTCGATAATAATAAATAATACTTTATTATCATGTGGTTACTGGTACATAACTTGTGTTCGAGGTAATCAAATCTCGCCGGTACAGGAAGCAACTGGGAAAGATAGCATGTCATTATAATACGATCAAACTATCATGAAACAGCTAATAATTTAGCTTCTTTTTGTTTGTTTATTTGAACTCGCTAATCTCTCATAAATCATATTTTTTTTATTTCATACACATAAGCTTCTGTTATAAATATTGCCTTAAAATAAACAACAAAAATATTAATAAGATAGGTATTTAACAGTGTAATATAAAGTATTATAATTGGCGCCTGCACTAGGCTTGACTTGTCCTGCAGGTCACCAACATTTTTTTTTGTGCTGTTACATAATTATCATTAACATCATGATATTTAAACATAGTACATAATATTTAAAATTAACAATAATTATTTAATAATATAAAATATATATAAAATTATATTATAGTATAGATGTTTAAAGATCAGGGGTTTTCACGCCAACGAAGTCGCGGGGCACACCTTGTATGATAATAAAATTCTTAAACTAAGAATACGTTGGAAATGTTCTAGTAATTTCTAGTGCATTCAAAGGCTTCCTGAAACAAGAATTCTCGGAATTCTTATGTATTAAGATTTAGTGTACATAATGTTACCAGCTTCCGAAAATACCAAGCGGATGTAATTGACTACCTCTATAGTTGCTGATTTTATAATTAGATAAAAGTGCTGATTTAATTTATATAACTATTTTAAATATATTATTAATGATTTAGTACATATAAATAATTAAGTAAAATATACATACATTAATATAATTAATATATGAATTATTATGAATTAGTTTCGAGAATGTTTATATAATTATATTCCCTATAGAAGTTTGTTGATTGGCATAAAAAAGTATATATGTGTACGTCTGTTTGTGGCATCGTAGGTCCGAATCATATGAACCAATTTTCATAGTTTTAGGATATCGTACCTAAAAAGTAAAAACTGCAACCTTTATAGGTTTACTTTGTTGTCCGGCTGTCTTTCGTAGATCAATACTCTTTTTCTCAGGAAGGCGTGGCGGTAGGAAGCTGATATTCCCTACAAATACTCAAATCTACTGTCTGTTCGAACTGTGAATAATCAGACTCGTAATCAAAATATATAGAAAACCGTTTATGTCGCAAATTTTCGACATTTTCGAGTTATTTTATAAGAAATTACACACCATAGAAGTAGAGGACCTTATAAAGAAAAAAGAGGCAGCTGAAATGGCGTTGGGAAGAACACACGACGAGGGAAACAAAAGAAAACTCAGATAATAACAAATGGCAACCACGGAATGGGAACTGAAGAACTACGCAAGTGAGACGATGGTCTGACGGCATCAGAAAGATTGGAGGAGTAACATGCGAAGATACGAGGAATACGAATACAGCAAGCGAAGAAAAGGCTTAAATGGAAACAGCTGGAAGACGCCTATGTCTCAAACGACACGTTGATCACTAACCCGGGGAATTAGTTCATCCATCGCTATTATCTCTTTCGAAGTTCGAAAACAAAATGTATGAGATTTGACATTAGTGACATACGAATTGTCTTGTCTTGGAGCCCGGTATGTTAACTCATTTTAGATTAAAAAATATTATTGTTTAGTGTAAGCAATAAAGTAATAATATTATCCACTTATTTATTTTCATATTATACATCGCAGCCCTTAACTCTATCTACACATCTAAAACAATCTAGATACCTGTCTAATTGGCAGTACATAGTATATAAGCGAAAGGGCGGGCTAGTAACAGACGTCTCTGAAGGGCATCGAACATTGATAAGCGTCCATCAAGTTTCACAAATCATTCAAAAGGAACAAATCTCCGAAGTTTGGGGGCAGACTTGCTCCGAGTTGAAAAGGTACTGTATTACGTTACTCGGCCAGGCGAACGTTCAGACGATATTGTTTTCGAGAAATTCCTGCCGAGATGCCTATAATCTATGGAATACAAGTTTCAGGTGCACAATAAATGCTTAGTGAAGTGGTTGTGTTACTTGAAGCTAAATTTATAATTTTACGATAATTATGCAAACGGAGGATATAGGATGAAATTGGCATTTAAATTTGACATAATAGATCAAGCATAAACATATTTTGAAAGCTCCGTTAGATAATGTTAACTGTTTTCAGTTAATTTGCTTTTGCATGACAGCGCCATTTGACAATTTCAATTAACAAGCGACTACTGTACTTTACGATTAATTTGAAATATCTCACACTACACTGCGTTTGACTATTTTTTTTTTCATATTATGTCTTTCACGCTCAATAGAAAACATTTAAGTTTTGATTTAATATAAAAGTGGTTGCCATTTTTGTCTGGGCGAACACCTACTAACAAATCACATTAACGATTTTTTAGTAAAAAGATGATACTTCATCATACTAAACAGTAGGTATCTGAAAATCAATAATTGACAGTAAAAGTGCGTTACTTCAATAACTAGTGACAAATTAGCTCATTGACACGATGCAGGCAACGGGCAAGTTTATGATAGTCAAGTGATATAAGTGCAAATAACAGTGTACAGTGGCATGGCTTGACTTGACAAAATACGCACAATAATTAATGTTGAAATATTAAAGAAACTAAATCAAACTTTAAGTAAATCCCGAATCATCAAGCAGTGAGGAAACTGATAATGATGAAATGTATTTCATAATTATCAGTTGCCTCACTGCTATAATTGGTGCACCAAAGAACATTTTTTATCACGTCACCTTTCAAACAAAAAAGTAGATCAAAATCGGTGTATCAGTTAGGGATCTATGAAGCGACATATTCACACTCTTATCTCCTTTCTGTTTTCGTCGGGGGTTAATAACGAACAAACATAATAAATTATGATTTAATTTTCGATCTCTACAATAGTTTTAATAGACATCCATAATATGAAGTTGGAATCAACGACTTCCCGACTTTGGAAGTCCTCTGCACAAAGATTTTCCAAGTTTGACTCTGTCGGGAGCAGGGGCTATGGAGTGTATCGATTCACTATATTTAATACCCACGGAGTTTTATCGAAATGGTTCAACTTATAATCAACTTAAGCGAACAAAACTTTTATATTAAAACTATTGGTACGGTTTTATTAAAAGAACTTTGTGATTACAATTACCTATGTAAATAGTTCGAGTTAAAAGTTTGCTCCCTGAGCGCTCGCTTATATAAAATTATAATGTAGGCGTTCGCTAGAGAATAATTTAATATTAGCTTAACGCAGGAGTGATTTTATAGTGTTCAAGAAAGTGTGTGCAAATCGCAACACATTTTCTCCTCCTCAACTCTGATAAACCAGTGGTAAGAATAGAATAAAATAAAAAATCTTTATATGAAAAAATATGGTACAGAAAGATGGTACAAAAGGATGAGCGACACGACTAGCTATTTTTTTTGATTGCATCCTACCTATGGATAATTTTGGCAGACAATAACAAGACTTGAATACACATTTATTGTTATTCCAACTTGATATGGAACTCACGACCCCCTGAGTCGAAAGCCTAGTTCTACTACGGATGACCACGTAGGCTATTAATCTACTTTATGTAGCAATGACTAAAAGTAAATTGTTTATTAGCCTTTAATTTACCTAAAATACTTGGAGCAAAATTTGGTTCCATGAATCGTGAGTTGTTCATACGCTACAAAAACTATTTTGTTGCAATAAGGGAGACAAAATAATAAGTTTAATGTTATATTAAAAAAGGTTTTCAGAAATATTGAGTTGTAACTACTTGATAGGCGTAAAAAAATTAAAATTTTATGTGTAGTTTAATTTACTTACATTTTAAACTACGCAATAGTATTTTTTTTGCTTAGTTATTTAAATAGACTTACATCGTTAGTTTACATCATATTATACAAAAAAAAAAACATTATAGTGCGCATAATCTAAACGCACAAATCACAGAGGTATTTGCAATTTGGTTCCTGCGGCCTTATACTTCAAAGCTCTACCTAGGTGTGACGTCATATTTAAAGCGACTTATACAGCGTGTCTCATGGTTCATATATTAAGCCGAAATAGTGTGATTACATTTTTGTTTTGGAACCTCATATAAAATAACTTCCCATAAACAAAATACAAAGGTCTAAAATGACCACGAGGTGTGAGTCTGCTATGCTGGGGCTCCTTTTTTATACTCGCGAACGCACTGGTCGTAACACCTGACCAGGGTTAAAACTCATCTGTTTTGTGACTTTTATAGACATCTTTAATCGCGCTTTGTTGCGTTATGGTAAGTAATTTATATGAGGTGCCAAAACAAAAAATGCTCTACGCGTCTTTATCTTCACACTATATTAGGCTTGATAAATGAACCATGAGACAAGCTGTATAGAGCGCATTCATGCGACATGCAAAAATTCTGAAAACTACCCCTGTATTTACGACAACATTGATTTTATATACTATTTATTTCGAAAAATAATTATTATATTTAATAGTTCTGTTTATTTATCCAAAAAAGAATGTCGTCTTCTCGTAGCACAGGCTTGACTGTTAGTACCTAAAAAATAATTATTTTCTCATTTCTTCTGAGAACTTATTAATATTTAAGAGTGGGTTCCAGGGAAGTTAGGGACCTCGAAAAATTATTCGTGACCTTAACCGAATCCGAAATGAAAGTTTTGCTACTGTAAAAAGTAAACCAAAATTTAACAAAACCGAAATTATCCGAAACAAACGGATAATCCGAAATTTCATATCCATTTCATCCCTGGTGGGTATTAATAATTTAGGTAATGATTTTGTGTCCTAGCCTGTAATATAAATAACTATTGTTAGACGTTATACGAAAGTATACAAAAATTTCGAAAACTAACGTTGGAATTTATATGCAATAACTGACGGCTACATCTTACGCCATATTAAGTGAGATTGGTCGTTCTTAAAACTAGGAATATGACGCCATGACGCGGCGGGTGTCCTCTGTCCAGTACTCATATAACCACTTTTACAGGGGGCTGTAAACGCGTACATTAACTAAAACTCATTAAGGTTTATAGCAATTTGGTGATAAACGTTATATTGGACGTTATCTCGTGTTATGATAACGGTAGTCATAAACATGTTTTCGACGTGAAATGTTTCATGCGAATATTCAATAACTTTGTAACCTTCAGCCAAAAAAGTCAATGTTCTAAATCTTTATACTAGGTACTACGATAGTTATATAAAAATAATAATGAACTCCCGCACCTACTTTAGGTGTTGGTAGTTGGTTACTGAATGTAACCAGGCCACGGTCATATTTATAGTTCCCAACCGTGTGCGAAATACTTAAGTTCCTTTTTGAAATCGGTTAAAAAAATGCATAATATACTCTAACAGTTCTTAACTTATCTTCTTATTAAAGCGACTACATTAGTTAGCGTTTTTATGTCATTCCGACAAGCAGTAATAGTGACAGACAGACTGTGTGTTGAATCTCCCAGGTTTTAATAGCATTTCCACTATTCACACCGTTAAACGCATAGGCACGGAAACTTAAGTCTTCAAATTTGAAAGTCACCTGTTTTTGATAATTCCGCCCTAACCAATTTGCAACTTAAGGATACTTGAGTTCATTCCCAAATTTAATGAACCATCGATGAAATAAATGCACGTCTTACGGCGAGAAGTTTAGTTATCAAGTTGAGGGTAATTACCGTGGGCAAGTGAGAGGACGAGCAGCTACCTGCACGGAATCTTAACTACTAGTTTGGAAGTTTGCCCCATTTGTATATTTTAAGCACAATTTATTATGCGCTTACACAGGCGAGATTACCGGAAAGAGATTGTTAAGTATGGTCATTAGGAGCAAGTAAAAATGTAATTTAGGGGAGCACTAGCTGTGTTTATTGGTATGGATAAAGAACATCGCTTTAAGAAAATTGCATCAGTAAATTTTATTAATTAGTCCTAGTTTATTTTACAATGTGAAAAAGTTGAGTACAATAATGGTGTAGCATCAAAAATTGTATGTCATCGAATTTGTTATCCACTAGGGATAGTAACCTTTTGAAGTCGAGCAGTGATAAAAACTCGCACCTAAAACGGCCAATAAATATTTCTACTAGCCATTACAAAATATTTTTATATTATATTGAATGTTATTTAGAACACAATCATATGTAACTTTGGCTACGTTGGCTACGTCGCCCAAAATAAGGCACTCGTTGTCCCTTTTACGTTTTTATTTGACCTACATAATGCAGGAAGGGCTGTGTGAAAAATTTATTTAGTTGCGTAAAGCCAAATGGACAATTGAATGCAACACTTTTCCCCGAACGCTTTTACTATGCTTTTACGTTCCGCCATGGCGATAGAGCTTTTAAATTTAAACGCATGACAGCATATAAAATGTAATATTGAATAAAGGATATTGTGTAGTAAAATGTATGATGAAATTATGTAGTGAATTGCATGGAATATGTAGTACACTGTTAACAGATAATTTGATCAATTCAATATTGGATTGGATCACCTGTCGCGCTCATGATCAACAGGAAACCCGGGCGAGGCTCGAAGGAGCACGCAGGCTGCGGGGCAGTCGCCGCCCAGCCGCCCTAGCGACCGCCTGCAGCCGCCCTGCGTCACGCGCGTTGCGATCACTGGTTCTGATACCCACTGATACTGGGAATCGTTTTCTATCGATCTTCATAGATTGTTCCTTCTAATATTGTGTATTTTATGAGTAAAAGTTGGTAGAGAAAAACTTGTGACACTAAAAGCTTTGTGCAGAGCTTCGCCTGAGGCGAGGTAAGTTTATTTGTAAAATATGTGTTTTCAATAACAATATATTTGTATATGTTGATGTTTTGCGATATTTTATTTTATATCTTTTATATTTGATGCTACTAAAGTATTCTCTATGCGTTTTGACCTAAAAGCTTTTTGTAGTTCATTTGTATTTTCAGTTACCTACTTCTGTTGTTGATTATTTTTGTTTTCCTCGTATACTTAGATTTCGTTGTGCATTTTTTTAATAGGGCAACACGATATGAGTTGCTATGCTGTTGCTAAATACACAAACATCTGAAATATATTGCTGTGTATGTCTCCGTGTTATTAACAATAGTAGTTATTAATACATTCTGAATATATATGTATCATTCAGTTCAGTAATATATAATCAGAGTAATGTCGTCAGCATGAGGAAACGTTTGTAAATAAACATTGTCTCAATAGGAGTGGCCCGTTATTAGGTTCATCGTCGTCTTTGTGTTTCCTGTAATATATTTCGTGATCAATCCCAGAAGTTACAACACACGTTTTTATCTATCAGCTGGTTTCACTTATAGTTAAACGTTGAGAGATAGGTGTGACGTATACATTTGAAAAACATATTATTTGATCGCTTCGTGTAAAGAAATCTAAGAATAACAAAGTTAGGATGCAGTCTCGATCTTAAAACCGCGAAATGGCATACTCATAAACGTCAATCCAACGTTAAAAGAACATTGGTCCGTAGCCAAACTTTAAATCAGTTAAGATCATGATATTGAGACGATATTTAAAATTCACTCAATGTAAAATAAAAGTATAAGGTAAATAAACGAATTGGGGCTCTGTTATAAGTTTGGTGTGTCTGACTATCCGTAACATCACATCTTCTAAATGAAATGTCCGATTAAGACGCGGTTTTTTGTTCGAAAGGTCATTATTTTACTTACGTCGATAACTATAATGAGCACTCTCTACTAACTTAATGAATAAGAATGCAGTCATTTTATTTCACTTAGAGTAAAAGAATTTTCTTTGAAAGAAAACCACTTTAGTGTAAAGGGAAATGGAGGAAAATCACCGCATCTTGGTGAAATGCTAAGATTTTGTGTAAATAAGAGACAATCTGAGGTACTCCCTGCCAGTTCAAGACACTTACGTAGGTATAATAGGATCGTTACTCGTTAGGAACAACATAATAATATGATATATTCGTTTTGCGTCCCTCGGCGAACGAATTCATCCTTGCTCTACAAATCTGTGCAATTAAGGTCTAACGTGAGGTACAATCTTTACTAATATGAAGTGGAAAGATTTATTCCTTTGTAATGGATTAAGTAGAAAGTAGTTTTTTGTTGAGGACCTCTAGATCAAAAGAGACATTTAATGATTAGAAATTAGCTGCATTGAGCATTTTGCTATACCTAATTAGATGAATATTTTAGAACTCTATACCTAGTCGGGCCATAAATACTGTTAAAATTAAAAATAAATAAAATATTCGATTTGAATTTGGAATCTGTTATTTTTACATGATTATTCATTGTGTTTTCTAATGTTGGCGCCATTACGTTGTTTATTATTTTGCGATATTGAAATGGAGTGGGGTGATAAAGAGAACAGAATCGCTGTGATTGCGTTACACAAAGTAGGTATGGAGCCCAATGCAAGAGAAAGAATTCGAAAAAATCCGGTTCGAAAACAAAATATTTTATCTCGGGAGATGAAGATAGCCCCTAGAACCATGTCGCGTATTTTAAAAGACGACTTAAGACTTTCAGCCTATAAGAGACGTACTGCAGTCACTTTCTAACTGATAATTCAAAAAAGAATAGAGTGCTAAAATCAAAACAATTACTGAGGCGGTACGCAAAGGGAGGTCACAGAAAAATTTTGTTTACTGATGCGAAATTTTTTACAAGTGAACAACAATTTAACAAGCAAAATGACCGTATTTATGCTCAAAGCTCTAAGGAAGCTTCCCAATTGGTTGAGTGCAACGTGGGCACTATCCGAGGTCAGTGGTTTGGTGGGGTTTTTAGCTATGAAGGAGTGACTGAGCCATAATTTTGTGAAAAAGGTATCAAAACGTCGGCACAAGTGTATCAAGATACCATTCTTGCGAAGGTAGTGAAAGCCCTTAACAAAACTATGTTCGATAACCAAGAATGGTCCTTCCAACAAGACTCGGCACCAGCTCATATAGCTCGCTCTACGCAGTCTTGGTTGGAAACGAACGTTTCGGACTTCATAAGAGCTGAAGATTGGCTATCGTCTAGTCCCGGTCTTAATCCGCTGGATTACGATTTATGGTCAGTTTTAGAGAGCATACTCTCCTCCAATTAGTACTAAAATTCATCAATGAATAGCCAAACCACTAATTGCGCTTAAAATTCGCAAGGTTCCGCTAAAATCACGGCATTTCGTTTCTTAATTCATCTAGAGGAACATCCTCTAGATGAATTAAGAAACAAATTGATGATGGATCTTAATTTTTAATTAAATAACGCAAGCAGAACCAGAGGAGAAACTAGTAAACAACAAACAATAAAATAAATTAATCATGTAATTTCATTTTATTCTGAATGCAGAAAATACTTCAAATTCTTTGATCTCCGTATTATTGAACAGCAGGCTTCTTTCTACAACCCTTATTTATGTCCAGTTTATATTGAAACTACAGTCAATGATGTACATGTCGCAGTCATCTAATTAAATCAGCTATTTCATTGAGTGACTAGCGTTTTTATCGAATGACGACATTTAATTGAAAGACTAAAGGACAACTCGTCAAGTTGTTTATTGTAACGTCCAATGTCTTGACTGAACATTGATTGAACGTCATTTAGTCATGTAGTCATTGACTGAACGTCATTTAGTCCGATTTTTTAACCGACTTCCAAAAAAGGAGGAGCTTTCTCAATTCGATGAATAAGTAGGTTTTTTTTATGTTTGTTACCGAATAATTTTCCGATTTTTTTAACGACTTCCAAAAAAGGAGGAGCTGGAAAAAATTTAGTATAAATCCCTCTTAATTGGGGGGTTGAGGGAGGGGGAGGAGGGGAGGGGGAGAACCCCCCCCCCCCCCCCTACCACTCCCACCTTTAGGAGACTACTAGTTTGGAAGATATTTATGGTTGAAGTTTTGAGGTTATGTCTGTGTTTCCGGGATATTTCCAGGAGTAAAACAGGGGAGAAAGGTGGAGACGGCGGTAAGGGGACAAAGGAAATCCCCCCTACCCTCCCCTTTACTCAGCAACCACTAGTTAAGAAAATATTTACAGTTGTAGTTTAGAGGTTAGATAAAACAGACAAGTTCTACGTGGAGATTTGTTTTTGGGACAATGTCGGTCTGTCACGTCTCCGGCGCTGCGGGAAATGCAGCCCCTTCGCCCATGCGTGCGGGGGCTGCTCTCCCTCCGCGCCTCCGCGCTTAAATATACACTCTAGGGGTTGACAGACAAGTACTACGTGGAGTCGGGGTTGATAGATTCGCTTTTAGTAAAATTCAGTCACCTGACTGATTTTATGTCCGCCCTCATATAAGGGCTATGTTACAATCCGCTAACTAATTAGACGTTGAGTGACGATTGTACAATCAATGTTCGGCCTAGTCTTTCAATTAAATGTCGTCATTCGATAAAAACGCTAGTCACTCAATGAAATAGCTGATTTAATTAGATGACTGCGACATACACACAACATCATTTCTCATGCCCTAATTATCTGTAAAATTATTTCATAGCGGCAAACAATTAATTATTGTAGGTAAATAATATTTAAGCCATTCAATGTGTTTATTTATTAGTATATTGTGGAACCTGAAGCAACGAGCTTATTTTATGTAATACCTGGAACAAGGTCTGTGCGGTAATTTAAATTTCATATTAGCCATAATGTATAGATTTTATCATAGAGTAACTTGTTCGGTCGGCACACAATGTGGAATCAATTTTATCTACGCTTTGTGTATGTAAGAGATTTCTGAGTAGATAAGATACGTAAATGCTTTTATTAATGATTTATCAACAGCAGCTAGGTCTAGTGGGCACTATCGTAGCCGACATGCCTGATTACGGAGGGACTTTTTGAAATACTTTACATTGTTGTGGTGCTACAGCATATAGTTAGGATCCCTTAACACGTCCAATAATACACTTTGGTTGATTAATTATAATATTTATTAGCTAGTACTATAGGATAAGTCTTATAACTAGGTACATAGGTCCTACCCTTATAACCTCTGCTGGAAGACTAATATAACCTATCTTGTCATATTTGACATTACATTGTTTTAAGCCTAATTAATAATCGCATAGAATTATGTAACATACATACACTGAACCAGTAAACGCGTTTGGATAATTTCAGGGTAGTATATAAATTAGCTTATCACTACAAAAACAGGCGAGAAAAAAATAAGTATAGTCACTAATTAGTATACCTATGCTCCGATTTGATTTAATTTGATCTAAATTTAATACCGCTCAGTATGGGCGGCCATAATGCTACTATATACAAGGTAATGCCCGGTTTCTGAAAGGTGTGGTTCAAATCGTCGATCAGCTGAGAGATCAGATAGGACAGCTAAAAGATTCTTGAACATCATTTTATTTTTAATTACTCACATGTTTTCCTAGTGAAATACACACTGCACCGCGTGGGGCAATATATTTTACCAAAAGCACTGAAATGATGCAAGCATGTTTCTAGTGTCAGTGTAAATGTCGTCTTCTTTTATATATATAATAATAATAATATCTATGGACGCTTCACACCACGTCAATCTGGCCCTGTGCTAAGTATCCGAAGAACTTGTGTTACAGGTACCAGACAACGGAAATATATTTAATACTTTTATACTATACACATATTTAAGATTTTTATTATATTATACACATCCATGACCCAGGAACTTTGATAACTTTTTGTTCCCTCGGCGGGATTCGAACCCGCGACCTTTCGTTCGAGCACCAACGCGCTCAACCAACTGCGCTACGGAGGTCGTCGATATATAATACTATTTTATTACGATCTAATTAATCTTAGCGCCTAGACAGGTTTACGGCCTGGTACATAGAATAAATCTAGCCCAGCCTATTCATCATGACCGACCCGACCCCAAACACATAATATACATCTTTTTACTAAATTAGATTTTTTAATTAAAATTAAAGACGTAATTGCATGCTCGTAACTTGGTCATTCTCTTCAGTTCATTAAATAAACGCGTACTCATATCGTTTTGAATGATTAATTGGTTATAACCAAAATGTTTTAAAACTAATTTATTATTTCAATAATTCAATAACCCAATTATATAATTGGGTTTTAACGTTATATAATTGGGTTTTTTTTATCTTAATCGCAAAAAAACCAAATAAATAACGTTTTGCAAAATCAATCAGAAATATTGGGTAAGTAATTTACTGCCTAATGCAAATGTAAGGAAGTGTATACAGACAAATAATTAACTTAAAAAATGCAGTATGTGTAGAATGTGCCTAAGGGCGTATTTCATCAAGCAATGTTAAAGTTAATCCTTCGTTAAATATCATGTTGTTCCTCTCGTAATTCCAAATCAATGAATGAAAAGGCATGGTATTTTAACAAGCCGTTAACACTAACATGCGTTGGTGAAATCGAGACTTAATGCCATTAATTTCACATAGCTGATTTAAAATTTGCTTAAAGTTAGCTGTGTGGTCTTAGTACCTACCTTTTTCCTTAATAAATAATTTCTTTATGCGGTTAATCAATATTTGTATAATGTTTGATGAAAAAGAGTTTGATCATTCATAAACGAGCATCACAAATAACGAATGTAGCTATAAATAATATACCTATATAAAAATATACCTATATTATTAATAGGTACATTTGTTCTTAAATATGTCCATTAGTTGTTGATAAGAAAATCTTATAGTGAGTACCTACTCATTATAAGATTTTCTTATTAGCAACTAATGGACATATTTAAGAACGTCGTCAGTGAAATAATTTGTCAACATTAATCGTCGTACCTAATTGAAATAAGTCAGACAATATAGTAATCTGTACGAGCGTTCGGGTACGCAATGCCCTTATTAGGGGGCCAACTAGAAGCAAATCCATTAGATTTAAGCTCCCATAATCCCCTCACCGGGACAATATTGCGAGGACAGATTCAACACACTTTGATTGACTGTTAATTCTTTTGGATTAGTTCAAATTAGGAATTGGAGTTACAAGTTGTCTATGGATTTGAAATTTTACACGCGTTGCCGAAGCGTCAAGTTTTTCACATATAGATAATAGTCTCTATTGTTATAAAATTAAGGTACCAATTTATATTATCGAAATGTTAGCGTTGGCTCGTCTTCGCTTGTCACGCGTTTGTCTTATTATGATAGACCTAGAGTTAGTCTACTTATTTAAGCTCACACCATAGACCAAGTACAATTGGTCTATGCTCACACTAAGCCCCCAAATCGTGCTGATCGCGTCCCTGTCATCATAATTATCCACAAAGCTTGTATATGTAAATAATATTTTATGTAAAATGTTATAAAAATTCGTGTTAGGTAATTTATTTTAACAAAGAAATATGGGAGCATATCTGGGGGCACGGCAGTGCCTCCGCCAAGTTGAGCTTGGTCGTACAATCCTTTTCTCGAAACAATTTAGGCCATTTTCGACCTCTTATAATTTCGTTGTCGATAAAACTATAACCCTGCATTTTATAAACACGGTACATTTAAATTTTTTTTTTTCAATTGTTTTTTCATTTTTTTTCATTTCATTCAATTTGAAACAAAAGTTTAAGAATTACAACTTCTTAAAGTTTCATAATTTTGTCACTGACTCACTCACTCACTCACTGACCAATCATCAAAAGTATTAACATTTTTGACAAAAATACAAGTTTAAGTTAATCTTCTACAAAAAGAACTGAGATCCCATCAAAAACATAACTTGAACAAAGTGCCAAGTCTCGCTACTTAGTTCTTCTACCGTAAAAGTATTAATAATATTGATTATGATCACTATAAGTTGTTGTTAGATCGACCGACTAACCCCTACTTGGCATAACATAATATATCTCACAACTTTTTACGGTAGAATAACTAAGTAGCGAGACTTGGCACTTTTTACAAGTTCTGTTTTTGATGGCATTCAATTTACAAATAGGAAATATTTAAAAAACGACTCAGTAGGTACTTGGTAGTCGATTTTGTATTCTAAAATAATAAAACCTTTAAGTAACCATAAACAGTTTTTGATAAAATATTTAAGGCATAATACTGAACGATCCAGGCGCGTTAAGTTTCTAAATTGCGAATTGAGCTCGCCTCTTTTTCAGATCTTTTTATTCTCTAATTCCTAATTTTTAATTCACTACACGTAATTGCCAAGTACGAGTCGGACCGATTTAGCGACGGATTCGTGCTTAATTTTTAATTAAATTAATAAATTATTCTCGTAAAATTTCTAACTCTTTAAAGTTATTTTATTATTATTTTCTGGGTTCCATGAATAAGGGGTAAAAACGGAGCCCTACTGCTAATACTCCAATATCTGTCCGTAAGTACGTCATGAAACGTGCTAGCTAGAAAGTGGAAATTTTCCATGGATGTTTTTCCTTCTTTACCTATATAATTAACAAAAATAATTATAACATAAAACGTACCTAAAGATTAAATAAATATATTACTGATTAATTATACAAAATAAAATTAATTTTTAGTGGTTATAATACTTAGTAAATGTTTTTTTGTCGTAGCCGTCGTGAGTCAGACTTAGAATTCAAGAAAAATAGAAGACACATAATAATTTATCTTCTGTTTTTTTCAAAATATAATAATTAACTATGATAAAAATAGTACCTACTAACTCTGAAGAAGGTGTTTACGTATTTAATGTTATATTGATTAGCGATAGCAATTATAACATTGGCTATTATTTCAACAAGCAGAGAAAATAAACGCAAACTATATTGGAAATCGTTCTAGTAATGGTATTTTAATTAAAGTCTTAACTAGCGAATGGTTTGTTTATCTATCGAACCCTTGCCATCACCGCCCTAGCTATTTACGCAGCGAACGTGACGGGCTGCAGTCATTCCAGCTTATATTTTTAACATAAATCGACTAACAATATTTACTTTACTATACCCTACACCTACACGCTACACCAATAATCTACACCTACTACACGGGATTTCTAATGAGGCACAATTTACAATATACGCGTGTCAACAAGTAAATTTGAAAAAGCCAACTCTCAACGTACATAATTTAAACTTGAAACTAGTATATACGGTTTATGAAACGATTTCGTAGGTCTCTAATGTTGCTTTTAGGAAAATATTTTGAAGACACATCTTATTTTTGTTGCCGGGCTTCACGCTTCCCAATTTCGTGGGAGTTGAGAGGGATCGGAAACCAAAAAAGTGTAAAGACATTGCAATAATGGAAGATCCTTAGATCGTTTATCTCTGTTTATCCTTGTGTCCATTTATATTAGAAGCAGATAGACATTTTCGTAATGTCTAATACTAGATGTTTCTCGCTACTTCGTACGCGCAAAATTAAACCGCACATTATTGTATACTGCCATTATTTTCATACAATTCTCTCTCGAAGCTTGCTCCTGCTTTACTGTACTACTGTAGGTTTACAGTTTTTGATGTTTTTACCCGACTTCGGCGAAGCCAAAAGGAAGGGTAATGATTTTGGCAGTCTATGTATGTATGTATGTATGTTCCCTCGTAGCGGCTAAACTACTGGACCGATTTTAATAAATGTGGCATCAATCGATTGGTAATGATGCCGCGAGTAACATAGGCTATATTATTTTTTGAAAAATTTTGGATTTTGAAAATTAAACCTCAAAAACTATCCCAAATAAAAAATTAAGATAATTGTCTCGTGTTTGGTATCAAAAGATAGGTCTTGGCAAGTACATTACAAATATGTATTTAAATATTTTATTAATAAATAGTTTTTTATTGTTAAATTAAAAAAAAAACGTTTAAAATGCGGTCGTATAAGTAGTATCTAGGAGTTGTTTAGTTACTTTCTATGCGTTAATTTAACGTTAATTTAATGAAAATATATTGTGTGGAAACAGAAAAATATAAAATAAAATAAAAGTTTAAAAAACTATAACCCGACTTCGCAGAAAAGGGGTCTAAAAAGGCTGAAACAAGAAAATAATTCAATTTGAAATTCATAAATGCGGTCGGGTTATAGTTTTTTAAACTTTTATTTTCGCCTACGAGTAGTGCTCTAGATCTCTATAATATTATGTAATTGAATGTACATACTCTTCAGTATCTACATTCTCTCATGATGAAAATTCATGTTACACAAATGACTTGCACTTTTTCCACTTTATTAGTAATTTAACATAAATTTATTTAATTTATACAATCAGTTTCTTTGGCTGAGTCATCATCAGATAGGCCTCTGTATCTCTATCTCATCTTTGTATGTTTGGTTTCAGGTAAACAATGAACTGTTGAATTGAGTGACAATGTGTCAGTGAGTTGTGACCATGAGTTTCCTGACGTCACTGAGTCAGTATGTGGCTGGGGTGGCGGACAGCGTCGCGGGGCTGGCGCTGTCGCCGCGCCGCGTGCCGCCCGCGCGTCACCGCTCCGCTGAGGAGTCGCAGCAGCAGCCGCAGACCTCGGCTGCCACTATGAGAGGTGAGTAGCAGGGATGATAGCAAAACTTTTATTTCGGATTCGGTTACGGTTAATATTTTATACCGGATATCCGATAGTTTCTATCGTTCGATCGATCGTTTCGATCCCTTTTTTGCGGAGTCGGGTTATAGTTTTTAAACTTTATTTTATTTTATATGTTTCTTCTCACTCTCTCTCTTCATTGAACTCATTTCTATAGAAGGAAAATAAGGAAGTAAATAAAAAATATTACAATATTATTAGTTAAGAAAAACACGTATTTCATATTATCATCTTAATTAGAACGAAATGATAATCAGGCTACATCTATCAGTACATGAAAAGGAATCCCTAAAACCTTCGATAGAAACTGATACAATTTTTTTAAGAATAAAACTATTAAAATGTCACCTAGAGGTAACACTTCGGAACAAGTTTTGTGTAAACAATTTAAATATTTGTCAAGATGTAGGTAAATATAATAATTTTCGTCACAATATATTGGGGTACCGTGGAATTTTTTTTTATAGGTATCCGAAATATATTTTTTTAATAATATTTTTTGTATTAATATTTAATACTTTTAAATTAAATAATTAATGAATATTAAATAAGCTATGTTTAAAATATATTATTAAATATCTGAATGAAGGAGCAAAGACAAGTATAATCTGGGGGCACGGCCGTATAATCCTTTTCTCGAAACTGTTCTGGCCATTTTCTACCTTTCTATAACTACGCTCTGGATAAAACTGTGTGTGAAGCCTGTATTTTGAGTAACTAAGCAGGCATTGTATAAAGACGGTATATTACAAATTTCATATATTATGAAACAGAAGTATCAGAGTTATAACTTCATCATCAAAAGTATTAGGCATTTTAGCAGACATTCAAATTTGGCATACAAGTAGTGTTTGATGTATAAATCAATTTGGAATTCTGTCTAGTTATACGCCATCTGTACATTTATATGAGATTACAATATCTAAAATAAATCACATTATAATCCCATATAAATGTAAAGGATTACAATGTTATATTTGCACTTCGCGACAGTAACACTAGTTTTACTTAATCTCCTATAAAAAGAACTGAGATCCCAGCAAAAATATAACTTATAAAAAATGCTAAGTTTCGCTCCTTAGTTCGTTTGCCGTAAAAAATTGTGAGATCCATGGTAAGACTGTCGGTCTAACAACATCTTATATTGATCATATCAATATAACTAAAAATCTTTTATGTTTTAAATAAATAAGGACATTGACTAAATCGCATAAAAACACAATGTACAAAATACAATCTATCTCACAAGTGGTGCATCAGATTATTAAGGGCGATTGATAAGTCAATCTACTCTTTATTATATAATACATATAGTAGTAAATATAATAGATTATAATAATATATTATAATAACAAATAATAATATAGATTTTAACGAGACATGAAATTTTTTAGAAGTTATATTTTTGATGGGATACTTGTTATGAGTTAAACATTGCAAAGAATAAATGTTTAATTAGCTTGAAATATTATGTTATATTTAAAAACAATTAGTGTCGGCTTAACATAATGTACTCGGTTTCTCCCGAATCTTTGTGGATTTTCGTACGGAACCCCACATGTTGCAATCTCGATACTAACATGACCGGCTAGTGTCTAAGATTTTCCATTATCGTTGCTAAATACCACTTGGTCCATTTAATTTTATGAACAAATCAACTACGTTTTGTTTTAAAATTCTTAATAAATCTTATTTGCAAAAAATGTAATTTAAATAAATATAATTTTTATTAATGTACTTTTATCATTAAAAAATATATAACCATGTTCTTCGAAGAAGGGGTAGAACAAGGACAAGAGTAGTAACTCTGGGTATGAACGTGGAATAGGAAGAATAACATAGAACTCAAAATTAACAAACTCTATAATTAACAGCGACGAGGGTTGCCACTCGTAGCACGACGCCCACCGGTGACATATAGCTAATTAGATATATTATTTCTAGCAATATCCCGCGAAAAAAATTAGAACAACAACCAGATTCCGGATAATTTTCGATGTAACATTTCCATCTGATTCGAAAAACCTTAAAAATTATCGCAGGATCGAAACGAAAATAAATGTTAAACATTATAACTTTTTGGTATGCACCGGTTTCTAAAATTTACATACATTTTGTATAAAAACAGTGCATAGCACATTATAGTTGCAGTATCTATTGAGTTGTGCAAAGCAGTGAACAAATCTCAAGCCATGTTCAAGTTCGTAGCATTGTGCGCAGCCCTGGTGGTGGTTTCGGCCAGGCCGAATTTCGATGGTTCTATCGATCACTACTCACTAGAAAGCACTTCACGCCAGGCAAAAGAAACGAGTCCAACGGCTCATGTGATCCAGAAACGTGCCTTCGGTATTCTGGAGAACGCTGGTCTGGGCGCCGCAGCGGCCGCCCTCAACACCTTTGCGGGATCTGTCATCTCCGCCAACCAGGCTTCAGCCAGCGCAGCCAACCCGTTGAACAATGGACAGGGGGGTCAGAACTACCCCAACCAACAGAACAACGGTCAGATCTACCCCAACCAACAGAAAAACGGTCAGAACTACCCCAACCAACAGAACAACGGTCAGATCTACCCCAACCAACAGAACAACGGTCAGAACTACCCCAACCAACAGAACAACGGTCAGAACTACCCCAACCAACAGAACAACGGTCAGATCTACCCCAACCAACAAAACAACGGACAGAACTCCTTCCCATCCCAGTCAACAAACTACCACCAGGGCCAGTTGTAGATGTATTCTAGAGAAATGAGTAGGTAATATTAGTATGTATCAATATACAAAATTCTATTCTGAAATTATATTTGGGTTAGCAAAAAATAAATTGCTTTGAGATGACATTATAATTATTTTATGTAATTATCTTTTTATTTAGTACCTTGCCTACTTTGCGTGGGTTTTCGAAGTTGAAATGTATCGCAGGACCTATCAGCATAGAACTTTACAAGTATACACAAACTCTTATAGTTAAGTTCCAAACGGTGTGACCAACTAGTAAACAGTTTATGAGGTGGACTACTCAAAAATGCTTTCCATTCGATTTGTCTTTATTCAAATATTCAATGCGACGATACACCTCGTGATGGGGCAGAATAAAATAATATTAGTTACCATGAGACACACGTAAAATATCAAATTATACTTGCTTTATTATCTATATCATAAATATTATACAAATATTGCCTCTATTTACATTGTTATTTACGGAAGTTAGCAGAGGAGAACGTTGGTCCTGATGACGGATAAAACGAAACTAACTATAATGTACTGCTTGCATAACTGCAACATTGACTTTTTTGGAATCCTTAGATCACTAAGGTAAAAAAAATCAGACCGAATAGAGAACCTCCTCCTTTTTTGGAAGTCGGTTAACGATTATAGTTACGATAGAAGGGTATGGCTGGTCTGAACAACTCAGATGATAAGACACGCGCTGTAAATTTTGTTTTAAATACCTCTTATTTTGTTTAAAATTGAGGGAATTCTATAATAATTAAATCCGGTATCTGTAGAAAACCATTAGAATTCTGAAGAACCTGGCTGACCCATTTTTTTATATACTTTATCTGTAATTTAGGCTCTGAAGATACCAGTAATAATATTAGATATTACTTTCTTCTTAACCAGGCA
This sequence comes from Celastrina argiolus, assembly GCA_905187575.2. NCBI lineage: Eukaryota > Metazoa > Arthropoda > Insecta > Lepidoptera > Lycaenidae > Celastrina > Celastrina argiolus. The sequence goes on from LR994591.1 coordinate 8,773,116, forward strand.
ATTAAAAATAGTGATGATTGAATTCGATGAAAACATTATAAATGTTATGTTTCTTGAGATTAGATCACTTAATGTGAAAAGGAAACAGTCTGACAAAAACCGGACCTATTTTGAACGTCTAGGTAATAATTTAGATATTAGAATCCACAAAAAGGCTACCTACGCTGCACCGGTTTGTATTTACATAATATTATGTGACAATATTACCTGCATATAAAAACACTGCAAGTGATAAATGCAGTACTCTATTCACTAGTGTGCAACAGAGAGCATTAAAGCCATGATCAAGTTAGTAGCATTGTGCGCAGTCCTGGCGGTCGCCGCGGCCAGGCCAAGTGAGGATAACAGTGGATATATAGTTGACTTCACCCCAGATACCTCGGGCCAGGAAGAGGAGTTCAAGCCGGAAGGTTTGCAGGGGCAAGACTTCATTTCTCATGTGATCATTAAACGTAACCTGGGCGTGCTGGAGAACGCGGGTCTGGGCGCCGCGGCGGCAGCAGTCAACGTCTTTACCGGATCTCTGATCTCCGCCAACGAGGCCTCCGCTGTAGCGGCCAACCCCAACAGGCCTCAGAACTATCCGGGAACGAACCTTCACCACATAGGCTTATAAAATAAATTGTTTCGGTAATAATTGCGTTTTATTTAAAAAACGTACTAGATTTTGCCCATAGCTCCGCCCGTTTTGAATAAAAAGTATCCTGTGTTACTAATATTTTTAGAAATGTGTGTACAAAGTTTCATGACAATTGATTGAGTAGTCGCGTGAAAAAGTCGTAACAAACAAACGGACATTCATCATATTTAAGTTAAATATAAGGATATTATTCTTAAAACTAAAATAGTTTTTATGAATAAAATTCTATATTTAGTACCGTTAAATACTAGTAGATTTTATTTTGACAAAATTTTCGATATATGATTTAAACAAAAACTACCTATTTGCCAACATTAGTAGCCCACTGAACTTTGGAAAAATTTGCAACACTGCAAAAAAATCGTCACTAGTTTATTTTACACGTTGTATAATATCATATACATATTAATATTATATCATATAAATATTTATTTAGGTGATAATTCAGAAATGCATAGATACAAGAATTATCAAGGTAGAGAACACCTCTACCATGCGTGACTTATTCTATAGAAACTTTTTAAAGCCTACACGTGAAGCCTTATTGATTATTTTTAGATATTGTTAGAATTTGAGGTAAAATTACGTGCAATATCATCACAAATCTCTCATTTATTTGAATGCATAAATACAAACACATCAACTACATAAACTGTCAAAAATATGCAATCCTTCCTTTATACCTTTTGGATTCGCTGTAGTAGTGTTGCGCAGTGCATGTTCTGCGCAGTTATGTAAAGTTGAAGACAGTGAATTTTTCTAAAGCCATATTTAAGTTTGCAGCCCTAAGCAAAAATGCTTTGGCTAATTGATAAAAAAGCTATGACAAACTTAGCCAAGGTGCCCTGGGTGTCGCCAGCCAGCACTCATTGCCGTCTTCAATAATATTCAATAAACATGGGAACTTCTATGCGACTCATCAAGTTTCTGCTTCTATGTAGCTTTCTGGTGGGGGGAATAACAAACTATTCAACTGTGGAAAGTAATAATAATTATTAAGTAATACGATGTCAAAATTGACCTAAACAAAACGACACATAATGGTTTATAAATGAATAAATCAATTGAAATTCAAACAATATTTTTATAACTCAGTGTCTCTGAACTCTTAAACGCTATAAGAAGTCATAAATTATTCAAATCTATCTATGTTAAATTTTAATGAGATCGTTAAACCTCGCTAAGTGGATAAACAGGCTGTTTAAATATTGTTTAATGATTCAACATTATCGTCCGTTTACTATAAAAACGACGGTCAAGTTTTTTTTTGTATTCGGTGTCTATCCCTCGAGACTGAACATTCGCTATGTTGAAGTTGGTAGTGCTGTGTGTTGTGGCGGCGGCGGTGGCGGAGGCTTGGAACCCAGCGGCGGTGTCCCCGGCGCTGTACGGCGTGGTGCCGACCGTCTACGGCCGCTACTACCACAACATCCCGGTCCCAGTCGTGCCGGTCGTGCACGAAGCTCCCCTGGTCTACTCCGCGTCGCCCTACGTTCACGTGATCAACAAGCGCCAAATTGGTGCCCTCTCCAGCGCCACTGTCGGTGCCGCTGCCGCCGCCGTGAACAAATTCGCTGAAGCCTACACCTCCGGTATCGGAGCCGCTGCCAACGCTGCCAACCCTAACAGCAATCAACAACAAAATCAAGGATTTTCTCAACAACAAAACCAAGGATATCCCCAGCAACAAAACCAAGGTTACCCACAGCAACAAAACCAAGGGTATCCTCAGCAACAAAACCAAGGCTTTAATAATAATAGACGTTTCTAATTACTGTACTTTCAACTGTATGTATGCTCTTACATTTCAAAAGTTCAATAGTAATTTCCGTCTAGATGACATAGATGGGGATCTAAAGTATTGAATATCTTTTACTTCAGGTTTTTGTTGATAACTTTTTAAAACCTACATCTGAATCATTGAAAACAATAAATTAAAAAATAGTTATCTTATTTCTTTATCATAATAAATATTCAGTTTCTGTAATACCTCAATCCCCGTTTTTCTTTTCGTATTCCAATTATTAATATAGCATCCGTACTCACGGAAACCATTAATTCAAAATGAGAACACAATGCGCTTCCAATTTATATTTGTTGGTAAATTTACCTATTTTGTTTCAAACTCAAGACAGTGAAAGAGAGTATTTTTGCTGTAGTTTTTTTTTCTAAAACCCAAAGAAAAAATATGTTATATCTTAGGGTTTATGTAAACAGTCTTTACTACAAAGTGAAGATAATATTATTATAATTATATAAAGAAAGCTTTAGGCCAAAGCAAACTTGAAAACAACATTTTTTTGTTGTTCCAACGTTCGAATCGAACCCACGACCTCCGGGTCGAGAGCGAAGCTCTGAACCACTAGACTCCGGAGGCGATTAAAATACCATGCCATCTCATACATTGACAGGAAATATGAGAAGGATAACATGATATTTAACATGCCGTTAACATTGCTTGGTGAAACACGCCCTTAATATTCAAAATACACAAATTTTCGGAAAATTACACAGGATGATTCATGGTTCATATATTAAGCCGAATATAGGTTGAAGAAAATGACGCGTAGAGCATTTTTTGTTTTGGCATGAACCATGAATCATCCTGTTTAGCCTGTGTTACTCATGACATCATTACGAATCGAAAAAAAAAAATAGTTTAGCTGCTGCGAGGCTACATAATATTATATGCATAGACTGTTATTATAATTACCCTTCCTTTTGGACGTCGGGTAAAAGGGGGTTTAAACGGACAGTGAATCGGGCTACACTGGTTTTTCACCTGAATGCTAGGTAGACTGGTAATTGTGATAATGGTGTGACCCAAAGCTGTGACCGACATCTAAAAGGGTCTCATAGTAATGGCTGTCAAACAATAAAACTAGAATGAATAACGATAATCTACCTAGACGTCTAAATAATTTTTAGATAGTTTCCATCATGATAGTGATGAGCAAAATATGTCTTAGAAATGGACTAATATCGGCCTCTATATTATAGGGGGAGGGGTTCGAAAAGATAATAATAATAATTTGTCATCATCAGTCAGATCGGTGCATTTAACAGATTAGCTATGTTTAACCAGTATCTGGGGGCACGGTCGTGCCCCGCCAAGACGAGCCGAGCGAAGCGCAAGGGCACTACCTACCTTTTCTCGAAAGGTTTAGTCGTTTTTTTGAACTCTCATTTAATGACACCAGTAAAAACATGAAACGTACAAAGTTGTTGAATGTTATTATAATTTCAGTTAAAACGTGATACTTGGCCGTTTTGCTGCCGATACGAAGATTTCATAAGCATTCATTCACCGTGTGTGAAATAAAACGGCCAAGCATCACGTTTTAACTGAAATGTAGAGTAAGTAAAGCTAAACCTGGTAAAGTAGGGGCGCATAGATCAAGAATTTTGGTCTGACCACTTTTTGATAGATGTTGATTAAGGTGTAGTGTAGAGTTTGTAGGTTTAGATCGTGTAGTTTATACGATATCTGATAACTTATTCACAGGGTAAAATATGTAGACTTGTCTTGGCAACATTTTGACATGAAAATGTTTTTGGTGGGATATTATTAACTTACACACTACAGGAGTTTTTCTTACAATACATTTGGAATTAATATAATTTTAAAGCAATATCTTAAATAGGTATGCTAGCCGTGGTCATGAATTTATAAAACATTGACATTTAATCCACACTCCGTCCTGCCGCGGCCGAGCCGGGGGATCACTGCAGGCGGGCTATTAAATAATATTATAACTTATATACTTATTATATAGAGCGCCTATAACTGGTCGCAGACAAAGCCGCAATCATGCGCGAACAAATAAAATCAGCAATTCTCTAATTTCCATATAATTTACAAAATATTCGCAATTTTACATTTATAAAAAAAAAAAAAAAGTTTTATTTCCAAATGAAACTTACAAAGTTATTTTCGGAAAGTCAACAAGAAAAACAAGCTACCACCGGTTCAACCCTAACCCGCCGAGAAGAACCGACGTAAGAAACTCGGACGGGGCCATCTTTTAGCAAAAAGATGGCCCATAAACATAAAACAAAACTTCTTTCGTTTCTCTATAACATGCATCTATGAAACTTTTTTGTTGCTACCATGCATATTTTGGTCATAGTAGGACGTGCCGTTATAATTTACGTTAACTTAAAAGGTGCCTCACTAACATAACCGACTACTGAAAATATTATTAAATTAGATGGCGCATAAGTCACGCTATATTTGTCACTAGCTGACCCATGCCCACTTTGTTGAGCATGGAAACCGTGTAAACCTTCCCGAGACTTCCACGAATATTTCAAGACCAAAAATAGCCGAATCAGTTCGCTCATCTCGAGTTTTAGCGAGACTAACGAACAGCTATTGATTTTTATATAGCCTATGTAACTCAGTGATAATGTAGCTTTCTATTTAAAAAATAATTATTAAAATCGGTCCAGTACTTTTTGAGTTAAGTCGTTACATACAAATATACAAAAAATACAAATCTTTCCTCTTTATAATATTAGTGTAGATTTTATATAGCCTATATTACTCAGTGGTAATGTAGCTTTCTAATGAAAAAAGAATTATTAAAATCGGTCTAGTACTTTTTGAGTTAAGTCGTTACATACAAATATACAAAAAATACAAATCTTTCCTCTTTATAAAATTAGTGTAGATGTAGATAGTGTAGAAGTGTAGATATCCACCATGCAGAGAATAGTGACAGCGTGTGTGTAAGGATCCCAATTATAAATAGCAGTATAGCAGTTCACCAGTCAGCAACTTTAGAGAAAAGAAACAACTAAATACTTAATTATTAATTTTATTTGGAGCAGATGATGTTGGTATGATGTTTTTTATTTACATAACTTTAACTTGGTGGTCAAATTACACAAATGTCGTGAAAATATGCTTGATGCCTAGGTTTCTTGTCTTGAAATTCTGTTTTGATGTCCATTAAATGTTATTCACTTCTTGATGAGGGGAGAGCCGTAGGCGAGCGGCAGGGTGGAGATGTAGGGGGAGGGGATGTAAGACGCGGCGCCGATGGTCGGTGTGTAGAGGTGGCCGGTCGCGGCGTAGCCGGTGGCCAGGGGGGAGTAGGGGGATGGCACGATCCAGGGGGCAGACCTCTTCTTGATCAGGTGGGTGGTCGTGTAGAGGGGAGACGAGTACGTGGTGGGGATGGCAGCGGCGTACGAGGTGGCCAGGGGAGAGATGGCGGCGTAGGAGGTAGTGTAGGGGGTGGCGTAGGAGCCGTAGGTGGTGAGCGCGGGCGGGGCGAACAGCACCGAGCGCTTCTTGATGAAGTGGGTCAGCGGCGTGGAGTAGGAGAGCGCGCCGGGCTGCAACAGGGGCGAGTTGTACACGACGTTGCTGTAGGCGCTGGGGATGTACGCCGGCGGCGACGCCACGACGGCGCCCGGGTAGGCGTAGGAGCCGAACAGGGCTCCGGGCTCGGCCACCGCGGCCCCGATCAAAGCGCACACGACTACGAACTTGAACATGATGCTTTCGGTTGATGGGAGATACAACTGATGCCACAAATCAGAAGGCCTTCGTATTTATAGAAAGGGATTAATACACCTAGGGCGTTTTTCTAAACCGGTCCTGAAAGGTCATTCAGGAAGCTGGCATTTATAGCATTCTTGAAGGCTAAAGAGACTGGACTAAAATACAATAAGTATAAGTGATTAGTGTTCAATTGTCAAATATGATTGATTGATAATAACCAATCTAAATAAATAAATAAAATGTCCGAATTATTGGAAACGACAACGAATATGATTTCACGTTTACAATGAATATTATTATTATAAAGTCACATGGACCTACAGCTCTTATTTTCTATAGCAAATATGACTTAAGACCTGCGACTATGTAATAGAAGTGCGTATAAAACTATTTAACGATATTTTTAACGCTACGGCCGCTATAGAATTTAGAAGCTACGCGCCTTTTTTTTTGACTAGCGAGCGTATTGTAAATACTATAAGGCTGCCGGATATTACGTCTAAGCTTTACGTAAAGCTACGTTTGTAATTCGCTTTTCTAGGATAAGGTCCTAATATTTACCATGAAAATTGTTTGGATGTGAAATCTTCTTCTTGCTGTTCGGTAGTCTGGCTAAAAGTCGAGAACGGCTGAACCGATTCGGCTATTTTTAGTCTTGAAATATTCGTGGAAGTCCCGGGAAGGTCACATCACAAACTGTTTGTATGCTCAACGTTAGCTAGTCGGATATAAAATAATAAAATGTATCCACATAAAACATCGTTTTAATAAAAATCCCAGATACTTACATATATTTATTTTATATTTTTTGAAAATTTGGGACACCACAGTAGGACACTCTATCCATAGCGATAAGTGGTAATTGGTAAAATATAAGCTTTATAACTGTTACTTCTAAGATTTTATCAATAATTTTAATTTTTTTATGAAAATCAGTAAAACTTCATAAATCATAATATTATCCAAGTCCTTAACGAAAAATAATCTGGAAAAATATTACTAAAATATTAATTATTTATAATGCGTCTTTCGTAATTTACGCAAACCAATACAAAAATAAATAAATAATTTAATATATTATGTATTGCGTACAAAAGAGTATAAATTATATTCCTCTATTATAAAAGTCCATTAATTTTATATAAAATTATCAATATGAAATAGTTTCCTTTTCCAGCGATAATTAGTAGCCTTTATTATATAATTTTTTAGTAGACGACCCCCGTAGCACAGTGGTAGAGCGCGTTGGTGCTCGAGCGTGAGGTCGCGGTTTCGAATCCCGCCGAGGGAACAAAAAGTTTTCAATGTTCCTGAGTCATGTGTATTAAATTTGTGTACAATAGAATAAAAATCTTAAATATGTGTATAGTATTAAATAAATTTCCGTTGTCTGGTACCTGTAACACAAGTTCTTCGGATACTTAGCACGGGGCCAGATTAACGTGGTGTGAAGCGTCCATAGATAATACCAATATCAATAAAAAATATTTTTTATTTTTTTGCGTTATTCTTGCGACAAAAAAAAAGAAATGGTAAGAATTTAGTTTACGCCAAAAAAAATACATATCCAAGATCAGGAAAGGTAGTATAATCGTATCTCAAAGTAACAGTGACTGTTCTTTTTACACCCTGTATATCTTCTCAGTACACCCAGCTACCAGTTACAACAAATATTATATAATACAAAAAAAAATCCCACTACTTTGTATGCTTAAAATCAAATGTCGCAGGAACTGTTCATCCAGGGTAAACATACACACTCACAAATTTTCGCCTGCCATTATAATAGTGTGATGCATCATGTTTGATGATGATTGATTAATAAATCTGACCTTAGTCAAAGTCAAAGTCAACATTATTTATTTCCATAATTTGCACATAACAAAATTTGGACATATCAAAAGGTTTACATAATATATAATATATAAGAATATATCTTAAAGGAAAAATAAACCATTTTATTTCTCTGAAAATACGAGTATATTATAAGTAAGTTACACAATTAATATACAATAAACAACTAAGAAATAATATAAAATAAATAATACCTGAAAATACGAGAAACGACAATTAAGTTTATTCTAGTTCCTCCTTTGTATTCTTTACACAATTAAAATATTATTTATATCTGTATCTTACTCGGATAACATTTTCTTCATTTATGTCAGTCTTGAAAATAGACATCAAAACAATCTATACTAAATACACGATAACCTATTTTAAATAAAGTACAAGGTATTTTATTACATATATAAAAAAGTAACAATAGTACCTATATTAGAAATAACACAAAATAAAAAAATATTACAAAATATTCCAAGCATTTTTATCTTGTAAATAATCTAATATTTTATAGTATGCTTTACATTGCTTAAACTATACAACTTCAATCTGGCCTTCAAAATTTAAAAGCGCGGTTATTATTTATTTAAAGCATAGGCATACCTTACGCTAGAACATTATTACAATATGATTATTATTTCTAAGGAGTAAATATTTTGAAAAGAATAATAAAAATAAATAACTGTAAAATAATATTTGTCTAAAAGTCCGAAGCCCATATTATGCGCCAGTCAAAAGTAATAGTGCAATTAGTGGAATTTCTAAACTCTTAAATCTAAAGCTATGACCAGAATTAGACAGTTTTTATGTTACATCGCGGTTATGTAAGTATTTTTAATTCAAAACGATTTTCCTACTATTTAACAATGCAAGATACAGCCTAGGCTATCTTGCTTTCACATAATATATAGGCACTATTAAATTGTAAATAGTTTTCTTTTTAAAAGTTCCTAGTAAAACTTTTATTTTTTTTAAATATTTGTAACATATGAGGTACGGAATATGAGATACTTAAATAATTCTCTTTCATCATTTAGTTTTCAATGAATCATTTAGTTTTTTCTTGATGGACTACATTTTAAATAGGGCACTCGGCAAACTGCAGCCTCTGTGGCCTCCACAGTGACAGCTTCCGGGATGACATTTAAGTACCGGTTACTAGTACAAGACTCCCTTAACGATACTCGAGTATAAATACGTGGCTCAGTTAGCAATCAGCATCAGTTGTATCCCCAGCAACCGCAAGCATCATGTTCAAGTTCGTAGTCGTGTGCGCTTTGATCGGGGCAGCGGTAGCCGAGCCCGGAGCCCTGTTCGGCTCCTACGCCTACCCGGGCGCCGTCGTGGCGTCGCCGCCGGCGTACATTCCCAGCGCCTACAGCAACGTCGTGTACAACTCGCCCCTGGTGCAGCCCGGCGCGCTCTCCTACTCCACGCCGCTGACCCACTTCATCAAGAAGCGCTCGGTGCTGTTCGCCCCGCCCGCGCTCACCACCTACGGCTCCTACGCCACCCCCTACGCTACCTCCTACCCCGCCATCTCTCCCCTGGCCACCTCGTACGCCGCTGCCATCCCCACCACGTACTCGTCTCCCCTCTACACGACCACCCACCTGATCAAGAAGAGGTCTGCCCCCTGGATCGTGCCATCCCCCTACTCCCCCCTGGCCACCGGCTACGCCGCGACCGGCCACCTCTACACACCGACCATCGGCGCCGCGTCTTACATCTCCTCCCCCTACATCTCCACCCTGCCGCTCGCCTACGGTTCTCCCCTCATCAAGAAGTAAATTGATGTCAGTGCTGTAAGAAAATGAAATAATATTACATCAGCGGACACTAATCTTATTGCCATGAATAAGTTCGCAAAAACACGTCCAACCACTAACATCTGTGTACATAACTGGCTGTAAAAAATAAATTTTCGTCAACATAACATTTTATTTTATTTGAGGATACGTTCCCATCCAATGATGAATATGACATGAAATATTTTTTAGGAACTAAAGAATCCTATTTTTTTTGTAAATTTTAAGTTATTTTAGTAAGTAATCATTATACGAGTATATCTATATATAGGTATTATGTCGCAGTCATCTGGTTGTATCTGTTTTTAATTGAATAACTGGCACATTCATTTAATGACGGCATTTAATTGAATGACTAGGCCGAACGTTGATTGAACAAGCGTCACTGAAACCAACTAGTTACCGGATTGTACGAGTAACATAGTCGTTACAAAACAGAGCTGAAGTTAAAGTTAGTCAGGTGATTAAAATTTTGTTAATATTTTTCTCACTGCGGCGCTAGTAGTCAACAAAACAATTATGGCGTCAATCAGTACCTATTAGAGAAAAGTAGGGCAAAAATTGAGTAACTATCAAATATTATCTGTGGCGTACTTAGATTATATACTCAGTATTTAATCTAAGGTGGCGTATAATCCAAAATATGACTTTAATTTCATACTAATACACTGAAGTTTCTACTTGATTCTTGATAGTTTTTACTTTTTACAATGCAAACGGCCAAGCCTAGATTTTGAGCGACAAACTAAAACCATTTCCGCCTAGGAAGATACATTTTCCATAAGACTAATAATGCAGTTTTAGTTTTTATTCATACAATTTTCGCTATCTTTGACAGTTTAAGTTTTCGACTACCGTTGCCTATTTAAAAAACTTACACAATTATATATCAAAATACATATAATATATAAAAATACTTAGGGTAGGTCAAGAACAGAGAAAACTATTGCTGTTTTACGCGCCCTGCACCAGCCCAGCGGTGCCTGTTATTCCTATACCTATGACACACCACCACCAACACCCAGGTCTCTGCCGGCGCGGGTAACTGTTTATGTATTGTAATATTTTGTAGCATGCTCTGTGCGTGTATGTAAGTTCTATACAGGATGTAAAAAGACCAGAATAAATTACAGTTTTTGTCTAGAAGTGCATATATAACTTTGTAATCCTATACATATGGAATTACAAAGTGATGTATGCAGTAGGCGTATATAGGTAAATAGACAGAAATTCTAGAAGTTTAAGTTTCTCCTACATTGTATAGACCATACAATATTCCCAATTTGATGCTGTCTGCTAGAAGTGCCTAATACTTTTGATAATATCGGTCAGTGAGTGTGTGAGCCAGTGAGAAAATTAAGGAACTTTGATAAGTCATACTTCTTAAATGATTGGTTCAAGTTGAATAATATTATACGTATACCATGTTTTTACAATTTTCAGGCATTGTTACAAAAATGCAGGCTTAAAGCTATATCCACAACGAAATATGATATAGAGGGTCGAAAATCGCTTGAACTGTTTAGAGAAATGGATCGTACGGTCGTGCTCAACTTGGCCGGGTACTGCCGTGCCCCATCGCTACCTATCAATATACAGTTTACTTACAACTAAGCTTCGGAAATCTAGCTCGCCTCTGATTTGGTCCATTTTTAAATAATTAAAATTACATTAAATTACCTACTTAATATTTTGTAATAATTATAAATACTAAATAGAATAATATTTCTCTTCCGCAAATTCGCTTGTGCCACGATCTATTTTATCTACATTTCAAACCTTATAAATTAAAAACACCTTCACTAACGTAGGTTTGCTTGAAATTACACATATTATTATTATTATCATATTTCAGCATTAACTGTGTTATCCGTTAAGTAGTTCTAGATATTTCACTATTTAAACTTTGAAATCCTATACCCTATACCTAAGAGGGTTTTTTGAAAAATACTTTCTTATCGGATGTACATGTCGTATCAACTATCTAAACATTTTTCAGCGTATTGTACGCATCAATGACAAGCTAGAATTTGTCCGTCTATATGTCAGTCAGTCAGTAAAGATTGTAATATGTACCTATAAAGACATTAAATGAAAATGAGAAACCGAGATATGCATGAAATATGCTCTGGTTTGATTTCTGAAACTAACATTCTTAATTAACAGTTTCCTAGACTACATAATATTATAATGATAATTACCTAAATATGTCATGGTTCATTTCTTTGTACAGATAACTATTAGTACGTATCGTCAGTGTTCTAACAAGGTTTTGGGGCATTGTAAATAAAATATATTTATTTTTCATCAATACTTTTTATTTAGAAACAGCCGTCGATTTATGTACATGACAATAATTGAAGATGGTAACATGGATGTTTAGCAGTATTGGCTTCAATATGTTGATGTTAGTTGGCGTCATGGCTGCTACTTTATTCATTTCTTGATGAGGGGAGAGCCGTAGGCGAGCGGCAGGGTGGAGATGTAGGGGGAGGGGATGTAAGACGCGGCGCCGATGGTCGGTGTGTAGAGGTGGCCGGTCGCGGCATAGCCGGTGGCCAAGGGGGAGTAGGGGGATGGCACGATCCAGGGGGCAGACCTCTTCTTGATCAGGTGGGTGGTCGTGTAGAGGGGAGACGAGTACGTGGTGGGGATGGCAGCGGCGTACGGGGAGGCCAGGGGAGAGATGGCGGCGTAGGAGGTAGTGTAGGGGGTGGCGTAGGAGCCGTAGGTGGTGAGCGCGGGCGGGGCGACCAGCACCGAGCGCTTCTTGATGAAGTGGGTCAGCGGCGTGGAGTAGGAGAGCGCGCCGGGCTGCAACAGGGGCGAGTTGTACACGACGTTGCTGTAGGCGCTGGGGATGTACGCCGGCGGCGACGCCACGACGGCGCCCGGGTAAGCGTAGGAGCCGAACAGGGCTCCGGGCTCGGCCACCGCGGCCCCGATCAAAGCGCACACGACTACGAACTTGAACATGATGCTTGCGGTTGCTGGGGATACAACTGATGCTGATTGCTAACTGAGCCACGTATTTATACACGAGTATCGTTAAGGGAGTTTTTGTTTAACTAACCGGTCTAAATGTCATCCTAATAACTTGCACGGGATGTTTAAAGGCCAAGGAAATGCAGGTCTATTTTTGTTGGTTCATCTACCCTTTATTCCCTACGAATTATATTGACTCAATTTATCCTTTGTTGTGGATTGAACAATTATACATAAGAAATTATGTAGGTATTTGTAAATGAATGTCTAAGGTTTTGCTTTCCCTATTACAAATTTTACTATTCTGAGTACAGTTGTACACACTCGTAATTTTTATTATTAACTTTTACTTTTAAAAGTCTGTCCTTGCATTTTGTATTTTTTATTATGTATACCTTTTTATAATTATAAAGGTATACATTATTATTATTATTATTATTTATTTATTTATTTTCCAAATTAAATTACAAAATAAAGAGCGAGCTCAAATTATATAAACAAATTGTATATATATATATAATATAAAAAGTTTTTATATCTACACTTAATATTATAAAGAGGAAAGATGTGTATTTTTGTATTTTTGTATGTAACGACTTAACTCAAAAAGTACTGGACCGATTTTAATAATTCTTTTTTTATTAGAAAGCTACATTATCACTGAGTAACATAGGCTATATAAAAATTGATTCGGCTATTTTTGGTCTTGAAATATTCGTGGAAGTCCCGGGAAGGTTTACATGGTTTCCATGCTCAACGAAGTGGGCACGGGTCAGCTAGTATATTATATAACTTTCTAAAGAAATATTTGTTTATATTGAACAGGCCGGAAACAAAAAGTGGTGCCATCACCATATAGTAAAACGATATAGTTACTAACGGAAAAGGGGTAATAAATGTAACTAAATTTGAATTGGAGTTTATATATATTATATTTTTTTAGAAAACTTATTTGTCCCTTCGGCGGGATTCGAACCTTCGACCTCCACCCTGCTTGCTTTAACACAGACGCCACAAAGTCTTCAGGATTAAGCAAGCGCGGGGCTTGTAGCAAATTCTCTGACCTGCTTATGCGACAGATATTTTGTAGAGCTTTTTATCTGGCCGACTGAATTTCTACACGTTTATACAAGCAACTTTTCGTAGAACTTATGCGTTTACGGTATGAAATTATGTACGCCAAGGAAATATTCGGGTACCTAGTGTCTGGCGTAGATTGTCTCAATGAAAAGTAGTAACGTTTCACGTTTTTGTATAATATATTAATAAGTTTCACGTAAAAAAATACGCTCAGGCCAAGATGTGCGTGAAATATGCGGGGCATTCGCGCGGGGCCCGTAGCAATTGCTACTCTTGCTACGTGGTTAATCCGGCACTGTATACATTATAATAATATATCCATTGTCTAGGTTTCCCGCGGGTGCTACCGACCGAAGGCGCATCAGCGCTGAGCGCTCGCCGCCGCACGCTGGACTGCCTGGGTCCATCCGCGACGCCGCGGCGCGGGGGCTCCCTGCGCGTGCCCAAGCAGCCGCAGCCGCCGGAGAAGCCCACCATGGCGTTCTGTAGGCGACGCCTGTCGTGGCCGGAGGTCGACAACTCCGTCAACTCGGGGTAAGTGAGTAAGCAACAGATGCTGCAGACAAACAGAGCAGCGCAAACGGCACACTTGTGCTATCGAATATTTGACGACCTCCGTAGCGCAGCGGTTCAGCGCGTTGATGCTGAACCGAGAGGTTGCGGGTTCGAATCCCGCCGAGGGAACAAAAAAATTTTCAATGTTCCTGGGTCATGGATGTGTATTAAATTTGTGTATTAATATAATAAAAATCTTAAATATGTGTATATTATAAAATTATTAAATATATATTTCCGATGTCTTAACTGTAACACAATTTCTTTGGATACGTAGCACAGGGCCAGATTGACGTGGTGTGAAGGGTCAATAGATATTATTATATTATATTATTATTATCGAATCTGCGCAAAACACGTCTATATGGCTTTACCTGAGCGTCATATAACTTCATAGGTTCTATTTTCATAGACAATAAAATGCCACTCGCACTGCCTGTCGTCTGCGTTGCCCTTTATTGAGGAGATCTATAAATTAGTAACGATATCGAAAGAAAATATAAATATATCAGAATTCATACAATGTCATTAGACAAAGTTGTACGTTTTGCCTACAAGCTATATCTAGTGATGTGGCTACAGTTTACGACGATTTACTATTTACCTATAGCTATAGAAAAAATATATCTCGAAGTCTATCCGCGGCAAGTAGCAACTAATAACAATTGCTTATTACAAAAATTATAATTTGGACACCTCAAACCAATGAATATTTGGTTAGACTGAAAAGCTGCCAGATTAGTTCAAAGTTATATTACCATAGTTGGTAGGTAGCTATAGCTAGATATTACCATTTTACTTTTGTAGGGACACTCACATATTAAACGTAGGCAATAAGTTTATAAATTAGGGTAAACACTTTTAAATGTGCTATGCATTTTGTATGGTCCTTATAATTTGTAACTCCTTAACAGTCGCAATACACAAGAGCTCAAGGGTTAACGTGTGTTTTATTAATATCCCCTTCTGAGAAGAGTCTTTAGGTTAGGTTAGGTTAGCCAAACCAAAATCAATATAATATTTCCTAGTCAAAACCTAATTGGTGTAAAGTAGTGATTCTCTGATTAAAACCTAAAGTGAGATTCTAATTAAAACCTAAAACTTTTAATAACAGTAGTAGGAATATCAAAAATTCAACTAATTTCATCGTTGAATAATAATATTTGTAATTCCTATCTAATTGGAGAATTAGTACCGCACTCGGGACGAGGCGGTGATTACGAAGGGCAAGGGTCAGATTAGACCCGAACATGTCAAAGCCAATCCCACGGTTCCCATGACGTACGTTACGCTATAAGCCCATAGCGTATCATGACGTCATGGTAATCGTAACGTTAGGGGATGGGTAGATACTATTGTTAATACGTCAAAATGTGCGGTTCACATAAGCTTTCTTTATGCGCGTATAAAGTCGCGAGCAACATCTACATCTACACTTCTACACTAATATTATAAAGGGGAAAGATTTGTATTTTTGTATGTAACGACTTAACTCAAAAAGTACTGGACCGATTTTAATAATTCTTTTTTCATTAGAAAGCTACATTATCACTGAGTAACATAGGCTATATAAAAATCAATTGCTATTCGTAAGTCTCGCAAAAACTCGAGATCAGCTGAACTGATTCGGCTATTTTTGGTCTTGAAATATTCGTGGAAGTCCCGTCCCGGGAAGGTTTCCATGCTCAACGAAGTGGGCACGGGTCAGCTCGTTATTAGATAAAATTTAAAGCTTTGTATAGCCTTGAAGGAGTATTTGTATGGCGAGATAGTAGTAATGCGCCGACCAGAGCGTTTTTTACCCGACTTCGGCGAAGCCAAAAGGAAGGGTAATGATTTTGGCAGTCTATGTATGTATGTATGTTCCCTCATAGCGGCTAAACGACTGGTCCAATTTTCATAAATGAGGTGTCAATCGATTTGTATTAATGCCGCGGGTAACATAGGCTATATAATTTTTTTAAAAATTTCGGACTTTGAAAATTATACCTCAAAAACTATCTCCAAAAAAAATTAAATTAAGATATTTGTTTCGTGTTTGGTATCAAAAGATAGGTCTTAGCAAGAACATTACGAATATGTATTTATATTTTTTATTTATTATTATATTTTACTGTTAAATTCAAAATAAAGGTTTAAAATGCGGACGTACATACAAAGTAGTATCTAGGAGTTGATACTTTTTATGTAATGGACAATTAAATAAAAATATAATCATTATTAAATTTGACGTGAAAACAGAAAAATATTAAATAAAAAAAGATTAAAAAACTATAACCCGACTTCGTAAAAAATGGGTCTAAAAGTCTGAAACAAGAAAATAATTCAATTTGAAATCCAGAAATGCATGGTCAAATGGTCAAGGTAGAGCCGTGGTCGTACCGACTAATAAAATCTAAGCATTAGTTCACACCGAAATACGGTAAAAAAAAAATTAAGGGTCGATGCCAATAGCGGGTGCGACCACGGCTCTACCTAGACCATTTTTGTACCTATGCATTTCTGGATTTCAAATTGAATTATTTGCTTGTTTCAGACTTTTTAGACCCATTTTTTACGAAGTCGGGTTATAGTTTTTTAATCTTTTTTTATTGAGACAATTATTTGAGACACAATTTGTAAAAACTAACGATAGTGTCCTGATTCTTAACCAGGGATGAAATGGATATGAAATTTTCGACACGGATGCGGATAATATGGATGTTAAATTATTTCGGATTATCCGTTTGTTTCGGATAATTTCGATTACGGATATACAATTTTGGTTAGGGTAATTTCAGATTTGGTTACGATTACGGTAATTTTTGTATATCGGATATCCGATTGTTTCGGGTACGGTAACGGAGCTCCTTAACATCCCGGGTCTCAACTCACTTAAAATACTGAAGTAATTTTCATACGCTTTCATCGCCTCACTGATATATTAGAGAAAAAAGGTAATAACGTTAAAACAGGTGTACTTTGCATATTGTTTAAAAACAACATTAAAACAAAATTGTCAAGTTATGAAACGATAATCGTCAAATATATTTTTTTTGGGATTTTTCCATAATACCAGTGTTGAGAAAAATCTTAATTTATTTTCATTTTAATTTTTTTAGAGATTCCTTACATAATTTAATTAAAAATGGCGGCTGTGTAAGATTAACACTTAAGCCACGGTCTGGAGAGGATTAGAACAGCTTTTAAAATGAGACTGGACAGAGAATGGAAAATAGAAAGTGAAGAACAATCTTATTCATAAATGTGGCACGAGTAATATTTAAGTTCTGAGAAACTGTTAGAAATCTATTTTTAAATTGAATTTAAATTTAGGGGCTTGGTTATATTATAGAACATAGAAAAAAAATTATATTAAAATGCATTGTGGTAGGTTTACAATTTTATTATTCAAAGGTAATAGAAATTGCGCGCGACTTCGTGCACGCAAAAGAAATATCCGCGCAAATCGTACATTTTGCCGCAATCAAAATAAGCCTATGTTATTTCCCGTGGTCTACTACTGTATCCTATTTCATCAAAATCGATCCAGTAATATTGCAACCTATTCAATTCAAACAAACAAAAAAATATTCCCACTTTATATTAGCTGCGTTCTTTCCGTACAACCGGGTACCAATAAGATAATACTCTGAACCTTCCTCTAGAACCATTCTCCATTGGTAAAAATAGCATGAAAATCAGTACACTAGTTTTTGACATAATGTTATTGAATGTAAGAACCTACTTCTTGGTGGAAACTTATCTACCTACACCCGATCCTGTCGTGCATTTTAACAAACAATTAATGTAAATCAACTAATAAAGTGTAAAAATTAAAAGTAGTTTCTGTATTATTACTATATAACTAGTCTATGAATTTATCGCGAACATACAGACGCGGCGGAGAACTTTCTGTAACGATAAGTATAGATAAAGTCATCAAAACATTCTGTCTTTCGCTTTAATAACGAGATGTCCATCGAATAAAAAAATTGGTATTTGTATGGGCTTAATCAAATATTCCATACAATTGGGTGAAGTTGATTAATTGGGAGCCCCACCGCGCCCCGCGCCCCCGCCGCGTTACATGGGCTTTGTTTATCGACACCCATTACCCAAATTAAATATCCTGCTTATTACTTGTACAAGTGTCTAACCCCCACTGCTTCGTTCGCGTAATTGAACTTTCTTGCTAGCTACGAATTACACTTTCTTATATACGAAGTATATCACGCTGGGGTACACATAAGGTCGTAGGTACTTGTAAAGCAACGTAGATATAATAGGTTGATTTACATGATGATGATCTCTGTGGCTCAGTAGTTAGCGCGTCGGCGCTCAAGCTGGAGGTCACGGGTTCTAATCCCGAGGTTTTCAATGTTCAAATATGATGGGTCAAATATGAACTCGTATTAAATTTATGCATAGTATTAAATATATTTCTGCTGAAACACAAGTTCCTAGAGAACTACCGACGGGACCAGATTGACGTAGTATGAAAGCGACCATAGATATTAGGATTATAGTTTGGTAATTTCTACGTAGGATGGTACTATGGCGACGTGTTTTAATAGGGCCCAGCAAATATAAACGGAAAAGCTAAAGCGTGGCTTCAAAGGTAAACTCGCGGACTCAAAGAGGCATAATCGTTTCATAAGGTAATTACGTCAGTTAACTACCAACGAGCCAGTATCCACTTCACCAGGAATTTGATTAGGACGCCCTTGGTTCACTTCATCCGTTTACCCACCGAGTGCGATGGAATATCGAGTTTGCCGGCCATAGTTTAAAGGTTAGCGAAGTTGCCCGTGGAAGTACTCGTATAATACACGGTGCACGCCCGATAGTTCAACTTCGATGGCCTTTTCGCTCGCCTTTTATATAATGCATAGGAGCTTTAAAGTTGAAACAGAGCCTTGTTATATCAATAGTGGCTATAAATTTCAAGCTTATTAAAGCTTTTTAATTTATATTAAAATATATTATAACTAGCAATATCCTGCAAAAATTATAACCACAACCTGCTAGCAGATGAGTGAGTGTACGCATAGGCATGCGTTTGATGCACCTCCCTCCTCACACTGCTTATGCGTAAGCAAAAACGTGAAAACACCACCACCACACAAGCAATAATGTTAACACGATCGTGCAAAGCCCCACACCACCAAGTAGGTTGCAAAATTCTACCCGCGTCTCGCTCCGACCCCGGAGCATCCTCAGCTTATTAATTACATATTAGTTCATTTAATCTACAGTGTGTCTCACGGTTCATATACCAAGACGAATATAGTGGGGAGAGAATGAATGGAAAGCATTTTTTGTTTTGGCACCTCATATAAATTACTTACCATAACGCGACAAAAATAAATACATGGTCTTAAATGACCACAAGGAGTGAATTTTACTATGCTGGGGCCGCGGACTCCTAATCTATACACACGAACGCACCGGACATTGACCTAACACCTGATCAAGGTTTAACTAATCTGTTTTGTGACTTTTATAGAGATCTTTAATAGCGATTTGTCGTGTTAACTATAGTAATTTAAATGAGGTGCCAAAACAAAAAATGTTCTTCACACTATATTCAGCTTGATATATGAACTATGGGTAACTCACTGTAGACATAAAATTAGTTTTGCAAGGAAAAATGGCCACGCACTTCAACAGAACAGGTACCTCAGGCAGCATGAATACGTTCAATTCAGCTCATAAGCACCATAAAAGTGGGGACGGAAGGAGTCGGGTCGCAATCACACGCAATCACACTTATGAACAACATTCGATAACAAAAATGTTTTCTGAATATGAAATGTTAGAGCTTTAAGTAGCTAATTAGTATCGACAACTTTAAACGAGAATAAATCATCAGGAACAGTAGAGGACTTAAGGAGTTTTTGCCGACTTCAAAAATTTCTATACAGCAAGTTGCTTTTTTGAGTATCGATGATTATTACTTTTCAAAGTTAATGTATAATTAAATGGTTAAAAGTCGAAAATTTGTATGATTGTTTTATCAGAATTGAAATGAAACTGAACAAAGCATAATTTTACATCGCCCGTGTTTACATCAACAACATCGGCTTTGACGCGGCGGACAAATAATTGCCTAATTAATTCTACCCACATAATTACACAATAATTAACGACGTGTATATGGAATGGAAAAGGAGTAATGTTACGTAATAATTAATTACAAACTTTGTAAGAAATTGTTTTAAATTATGGGTCACAATATTATTGAAATGGGAATAACTTTCTATAGAAAATTAGTAATTTTATATATAAAAATGAATTGCTGTTCGTTAGTCTCGCTAAAACTCGAAAACGCTTGAACATATTCCGGCTATTTTTAGTCTTGAAATATTCGTGGAAGTCCCGAGAAGGTTTAAACACTTTAAATGGTTCGTTACAAACTGTTTCTATGCTCAACGAAGTGAGCACGAGTCAGCTAGTCTTACATATAAAAATGAATTGCTGTTCGTTAGTCTCGCTAAAACTCGAGAATGGCTTAACCGATTCGGCTATTTTTGGTCTTGATATATTCGTTGAAGTCCCGGGAAGGTTTAAACGTTTTGTATGCTAAACGATTGGGTACGATTGGGCACGGGGCAGCTAGTTATGTATAATATCGGCCTGAAACTACGATTTTTTTTTAATTTTACTTTTATTATTAATAAATCTCTAAGACGAGAGACCCAAACCGCCACGGTTCCTTGTGGAACTAGTATTAAAAACACATCCCAATAATATAGTCCATTAGTTAGAAATACAAAAATAAAATATACAACACGCTACAAAGGAATAACCCTTTGTAGCGTGGGTATGGTATATATACAATCGCAACCCCCGAACTCAAAGCCTTGTTACTTCGCGCTCTATTATTTCGCTAACAAACTATAGAGTAACCTTCAAAGGGGACAACAGTAACTGCGACGCGTCATTATAAGGATGTCGTCGGTAATATATTGGGTAAGTGGGTCACGGGGCGACCTGTTGCGCAGGCAACCCCTCCCACGTGGCATAGGCACACACGCTTTCATCTAATTGAATAGTAATCTCGAGTTTTCTTAGGGTATAAAAGTTACAATTATAATATGAATAATTAAAAGCTGTAACGGCACAAGGCCCGAATGAAAATACCAGCGCTGAAAAAGTTACTTTTTTTTAAATTATTGCATGTGAAAATTTATGATGTTGGGGCATTGCGCATGACATGAAAGTCAAAAGTAAATCTTTCAGTGCTGATACTTTCACACTCTACATATGTGGCACATTAATAAAGTTGCTCACTTTTAAAAGTGAAACGAAAACTTGTTTTATCTGTCAAATAGGTTCTCAAGTAGAGGTTGCGTTTGATATTGTTTTATTTATACTGGCCTAAGATTCAGTTAACGAGGTACGTAGATTTTGAACTAAATATAAAACGAATTTGGTGTCAAAATCTAAACTTAAGTAAGCGTTAAGTCACTGAGTACACCTGTAAGTGTTCAGAAAGAAGCGTATTTATCAGAAAATTATACGCACTTAATACATAGTTACGCGTAAGTCGATGTTCACCATATATTGTGCCCAGACTCAATAAGCTACTTGCGTATATTTTTTACCATCGAGCGCATCGTACTAGTCTCCTTAACATTAAGCCAAAATGCCAGTTTATTCACAACCACCAAAATCATAAACTTTTGTTCTAGGAAAGACACAATATTTAAAAAAAAAATTAACAAAGCTACGTAAATTATATAACAATATTTCAACCCGGGCTATTATTACAAATCTTGCTACTTCTTACATGACATAATTTCATCTTTTTATTCATTTTTTTGCCTTCACATAGACTGCCAAAATCGATACCCTTCCTTTTGCGTTGCCGTAGTCGGGTAATAAATATTAAAAAAAATCTATTTCTTCCCAGCACACGTCATAAGCTCTCAGCGCCAATAAGGCTCAGTTTCTCATTGCCTATAAAATAGAACATAAAGAGGTTTATTTCATAGCGGAGTGGAGAACAACACATGGCTTTTACGCTCTATTATTCAGAGTAAAGAATTGATAACGACATTATTATACAAGTCAGTTGGAAACACAAAGAACATAATGGAAACGAAAATGACTTTTGTTAAGCGTCATGCCGACCTCGTATGTGTAGGTCGAACATTTCGTTATTACTTCTGTGTATAATTAACAAGCTTTTACCCCCGAAGTTTGTCTCTCATCGTCATTTACTTCAGACGATTTGTCTGGCTAGCTACTTGGTGTACTACTTATAATAACTTTTTACTTTAATACTCATACGAAAATTAAATTCGATCGGACGACTGAAGGATATTTACAGTATTATTTTTAGGTTGTAATAATAATTTGTTTTTTTTTGCAGTAATTTATGAAACAGATGTTCCGGCAAAGTTTCTTCTTTGCCGCCTTCTTCTTCGTACTTCGTACCGCCTAAGACTTTAATTTGTTGCCGTCAACAGCGCCACCTACTGGGTCCAATTGTGGATATAAACCATCCTCGAAACTACTTGAACATAAATAAAAACATTCATTCAAATAGATTCAGCCGTGTAGGAGGAGTTCCTTATCAACGCACGTACAAAAAAAAATATAAAGATTATTAAATTCAGCTAACTCACACAAAGTTAAGCTAAGACTGAGAGACTGAGATAGAAGTTGTTACTTTAATTACCAAGTTTAAGTATATAATTTTCGTCTTAAAATGTGCACACAATATAAATATTAAAAGCTGTAACTTATCCTTTAAGTAGAGTTCAGAAAAGGTCAACCTTCGTCGTCGTTAGAGGACACAGATTTGTCAATTTCGTCTTGGCTGAAAATCCTTTAATATTTATTCACAATCTAAACTTAAATTATATGAAAAAATTAATTATGCATTTTATTAGTCTTTAATTTTAAATTACTTTTGTCAAGACAGGCGTGAACTTGTAACAAGAAAATAAATTATTCGAGTCTTAGAAACACGGTTTATTTTTAAAATTTTAGCTTCGTGGCACACGTTCTTAATAATATTAAGGACGTGTGCCTAAAGCCTTCCTCTATAAGCGGACTATCCAACAAACAAACAAACATTGTTTGTTTGTTTGTTGGACGCGTTTTAGTTAATCTTCTACAAAAAGAACTGAGATCCCATGAAAAACATGAACGAGTAACCCCTACTTGGCATAACATGTATCTCACAACTTTTTACGGTAGAAGAACTAAATAGCGGACTGGGCATTTTTACAAGTTATGTTTTTGATGGGACTTTTTTACTTGTAAACAAATTAATACAGAGAATCACACGCATGAGTGAGTGTACGCATCACTCACTTATTTGCTTGCAGGTTGTGGTTATCATTTTTCGCGGGATATTGCTAGATATAATACATTTAAATTTATACAAAGATCTATAATATAGTTCGTGGCACACGTCCTTAATATTATTAATATTATTAAGGACGTGTGTCCTTAATATTATTAATATTATCGCTTATAGAGGAAGGCTTTAGGCTATATAACACTGCGACCAATAGGAGCGAAGCGTCCGTGAGAAATGTTGCAAAAACGAAAAAAAATATTCACATTTGGGAAATTTCGATGGGTGCGCTGCATACATGTAATAAATACATGTAAACAGACACTCAAAAGTAAAAGTAAAAAACACTCAAAAACCACGCGAACGAAGTTGCAGGCACAGCTAGTATATTATATATGTAAAGCTATCTGCAGGACAAGCCGACCTTATGTGACGTCACGCGCGTGAATGCTCACGCAGTCCGCTGAGCCGCCCTAGCCGCCCTACGTAATCAATTATGTCCATCTCGCCCGTCTAGTGGTGTCCTAAATAATATAATATGGTTTCATTATGTTATTGTCTGAGTAAAATATTTTTTTTGTGATAGAGAGGTAATGAAATTATCATAAAAAATAAAAAGCAGAAAAGTTATGCGGTTCGGTAGGCATTTGCGATAAATAACAACAAAAATATTAACCGTGAAATCTTTTTAGAAATCTTTTATACTTCTTTAGAAGATATTTTATCTACTTTTTAAAATCAAAGCTCTAAAAATGCAAACTAAAGATCTTGAGAGATAGTCGACAATTACCTAATTCATTTGCGTCTTTAATAAGACTAAACGTCTTTTTAAGAATTTTTGGTCACTGTATATTTCGTAAGCTCAAAATGTATTTACATTCCCGTAAGAATATTATTTGATCCCTTTTAAGGCTTAAAGATACTTACAGGGCTTACAAATGAAATATTCTATTTGTAAGTCAAGCACTTGGAACTTTCAAAGGTCGCTAAATAGTCCTTTATGTCATTACCGATTTATAGCTCGATTTCTCGATCCTCCTTTTATAGCAAATTTCAGAAAGCTTTAATAATATATATTGAAATTTATTTTCATTTTTAATTCGTTGATTATAAAAATTCGTACTATAATTCGTACTTACTTCTTTACTCGGTGGGGTCAGTAGGAAGTGTTGAGATCTACGAATTCGTATCGAAAAAGAATCGTATGAAAATCAAAACAGCGATACAATTGACGTTCGATAAAGTTACGAATACACAGTTTTAAATTATTTCTTCTTGTCTTCTTTTAGTTACTTTTTGCTAATATATTTTGTTCTGTCTAACAAAGACTTTTCTGCTTTGAATATAACGAATCAAATATATACGAACTTACAAAGAGAGGTATGTTTGGTAATTTAGGTTATATTAACTGCAAAAGGCACGAGTCTATTCAGGTATTTTACTGATAGGTTTTCCGCGTCCCTCAATTTTCACGACTCGTCGCTCCACAATAGATATTATGTTCCACAGGAAGGCTCGGATATTACACACTACTTTTATAGTTTCACACAATACACTTCAGGACCTTATTATATTTTATGTATCCAAAACATATATTGCTGATGGAAATATAGAGAATAATGTTATTGCGGTACGGTTTCGTGCTCAATTAATAACTCGAAAAGTTGTATACATTTGACGAAATCTATACAGCCCGTCCTCAATGCAAAATTACATGTTCCAAATATATTATGTGACTTTAATTTCGACGAGTATCCTAAACTAATAATAATAGTATTTAAAGTTGATTCACATACGCGTGACGCCAGAAACCTCGCTGATTTTAATGAAAAGAAAGAACCAGTTTAAGGTCAGCGCAGCGTACGGCAGTAAGATTTTTCACTAAAAAAAACTTATTGTTCTATAAATCATGAACGTTATAATGTTATGTTTTACTCAAATGTAATAAAACCTTGTCTCGTATGCTTGCAAAAAGTAGGTTCACAGTTTTGCTGATGTGTCAAGTTTTATTGGGAGCTAAAATATAAGTAAAAAAATTAGTTGAAGGTATGGGAAAGTCCCAAAAGGTACAAAGTAAGATCACGTTTTACGTTGCGCTTTGCCTTATAGTTTATAAAATATTTACTTCTTTCCTCTCATAGCGGAACGTGACTCGTTCTCTAAACACGGTTCTCGTTATTACTTATATTCTATCACAGATACAGACCGAAGTTACGCTACGTAAATCTCCCGTACCTGGAATTAAATTACGCTCATTCCAGCGAAGTTATTTCATTTCCAGCGCTCAGCGAACTCCGCGTTTAGTTCTGTAAAACCCTACGTAGCTCGGGAGATATTTTATTATATTGTTGGTGGTTGATCTCTGTGGACAAAAATATTATTAGTTAAAATAAAAAAAAAATGCTATGCCAAAATATGAGAGTGACACATGACATTCTGGAAATGAAATTATGTTCATTTCGTTGTTGGTATTTACCTACGTAAAAATTTTAATAATTATAAAGAATATTTCGAAAAATAAAAAGTGGAAATTTTGTGATGATTAATAAAATAACTACGTAATATAAATAATTGTTTGATAACGTAGGCTTTTGTAAGGCACTGGAAATCTAAAAATAAACTGCCACAAATCCGTAGAAGCACTTTATTATAACAGTGCAAATAATTGGAAATATTCATGATGTAATAACATCCCCAATAGCGACGGAGCTGAGGTTTTCATGAAAATATCTGTAATTCACGAGCCGTTTCCGATGTGTCGCCCGCAAATGTTCGTTGCGGTCTGTTTTTAAATTGGACGCTTTTAAATTGTAACGTATCATTTAGGCAATATTACGATTTATTGCCAATTACAGTTCACATAAAATGTACTTACGGACATAGAATAACACCTAGAAGCCACATGAGAAATTGATCCAAATGAAAGTAAGGTCAGTCGGAGAATGTCATGGAGAATAAGTATACAAAACCGTTTAATGCTCCTAGCAGAGCATGTATCTATACAAATACGCCAGTTTTTATTTCAATGAAAGGATCTCGTATTAATGGATTTATGAACATTTGAAATTCTCGTAAATTTGTGAAAATGTAAATGTGTTGAAAAATAACGTCATCGCGTTGTGAATTTCAAATAAATATATCTCGAAAGCTCGTATCGTTTTGTCATGTTTGTATTTCATAACTTATTATTCGGCCTGATGTATTTGCAGCTTGCTCTATGTTTGCACTACTTATTTCTTATTACTTAAGTTACGTTGACGTTTTAAGTTATTTAAATTAAAAACTTTTAGATGTATAGAAAACCATTGAACTCGCAACACAGCTGTTACTGATACCTCTATGGTAGGTGGTAGCGACTAGCGCGGGACAGACTTATTACTCACAGGTGCACTTCTTACAATTTTTACTTTTGTCAGCACTCCTGACTATTTTGAAACCATTTTAAATTATATTAAGTTAAATTCATCCACTCGTTTGTAGTGCTCTCACCCTTGTATCTATGAGATACAACATAATAGGCATACCCGAAATACACGTCATGTATCAGGATGACATGTATGTGAATGCAATGCAGCCTTTGAACTGGTAGTCCCGGGCAGAAACAGAGAGCCCAACAAATCCTTGCAAATGAAAAACGTCACAGCAAATCCGGACGTGACACTTTTGTGTCCACCTCTTGCTAGTCGGTGGCAATTAGTTCATTAAGTACTACTCCAGGATTTATGTAAATTGTGGAGCTCACTTCAAAATTAAACAACATCTGTATAAAAATCATGAATTAGACTTTTCAGATCATATTACACAAAGATGCGACGCAGCTTACTACACAAAAAGATACTAGCTTTATTGTAATCCCGAATTGGGAGCACACTTGCGTCTTTGTCTGAACTGGCCTTTGGGACATTTTTCGATTATTCTTAACTTTCTAACTTCACGCCTGACAGCAGGGCCACTGGGTCCATTTATTACGCGAAAACCTTTTTCGATAACCATGGATTGGTTTGGTGAAAAAAGCACGAAAATCGGACTAACGAACAGACAGACACGCGGCAGAGCATATTCTTTTATAATAAGAATTGTAAGGTTATTCATCATCAAATAGTTAAGTATCATCAAATTTAACGTTAGTGCGATATACTCGTAAATGATTGGAGTTAAGCTATCAATATAACATTGTGAACTTTGTACACAGAGTCCAAGACACCGATGGCTCGTACTTCGAGAGCTTCACGGCGCTGTCATGGCGGCAGGAGAACAGGCGGCTGGCGGCCCTGCGCCTGGCCGAAGCCCGAGCGGAGCGCCCGCCGCCCGCGCCGCAGGACCTGGGGCTCGCCAGCGTGCCCGCACACCTGGCACATAAGGAGCATGAGCATCTGTATACTGAGGTAATTAAAGCGTAGCATAGGCAGATACGGTTAACTTTATGTGAAAGGAAATACGGTTCTATTTTGTATGAGGATATCGGAGTAAAAACAATAATATGTCCGCACTGCTCAGGACTACAAATCGAACTGCAAAGGCTGGTTATCCTTCAGAGGAAAGCCAAGCCAAGGAATTTGGATGAGAAATAATGATTAGGAATAGAGTTATAAAAGCCCCTCACTTATGGAGCGCAAGGATAACCCAACGTACGCTCTGCTTTGAGCTGTCTAGTGTGTCACATGTAATACCCATGAGTAGACAAACCGCCTGATACCTCTACCGAAAATAGATTATTTGAGGTTAGGTTTGCCACCTTTTCTTTCATTTAAAATAGTATTTTCCTCGAGAACTTGAAATGTATTAATTAGTACCATACATAGTACATTCCCACATGACTAAAAATAGCACTGTATTATTAGGCGATTTAATTATTATCATATTTATAAATTTGGCACTGTTTCATAGAATTCAAGTGTGTTGGCAACCCTAACTAGTATGCCCACTCGCATAACGCTTAATGAACATGAGCAAACGGTATACCTGAAACCGCCACCGCCGAACATTGGTAATTTGGTGAATGCGAGCATGACGTTATCACTACAACGTTAGAGGTAACGAGTGCGTCATGTATGCATCGGTAATTGGCATTCGAAATCCATTATCTATATTCTGTAGCAAGGCATTTCCACGTAACTAGAGAACCCGTAATTGAAATTCGCTTTTATTAATATTATATAAGGTACAGTCGGCTGCACTAACATGGATACATCTACAAATTTGCAAAAATATGTCTACGTTAGTTTTTCAAAAATATCGTCACCTTATTGCATCCAAAGCGATGTAACCAGCAAAGTGTTTCAAAATTATGAATACATTATTTCCATAATGAAGTAAACAGCAGTATTTCAGTGAATAGTATGCACACTTAAATTCATAATTATGAATACGCGACAAATTTCAATAATATGTAAACATTGTTTACTTCATTACAATGTAAACATTAATTGTATCAATAATATGGATACACTTATAAAATTTTAGCATTTTTCACTTTTCTGCAAATATGTTTTAAATGCCACAAAAATGTACTAGTGGTATGTTTCAATAATATGTAAACATTGTTTACTTCATTACAATGTAAACATTAATTGTATCAATAATATGGATACACTTATAAAATTTTAGCATTTTTCACTTTTCTGCAAATATGTTTTAAATGCCACAAAAATGTACTCGTGGTATGTTCCAATAAGATGTATACATTGATTTTTTCTTTTTCTTTTCGCACAGCCGTAACTACAAATGGTAGAAACATGAAATTTGGACTACTGAATTCGTAAAAAATCCCTTTTTGCACCTCCGACAAAAACAGAGGGATTTTTCGAGTCTGTCTGTATGTCTGTCAGGATTTTTCGAGTCTGTCTGTATGTCTGTCATCGTAGCTCCCAAACGGATGAACCGATTTTGATGTAGTTTTTTTTGTTTGAAAGCTGACGTGGTCATGTTAAAACACTAAAGCTATGATTCAACAAAATAAATTTGCTTACTGCTGAACAATTCGAGTATTACTTAAAAAATAATTTTACTTTTATGACTAGAAAAAACACAAAAAGAAAAGAATGATGAAGTTTATTACAGTCAATCAGGCATTTTACCTAAACATATATTTCAGAAACTATTTTTGTTAGGTTTTTACTTCTACCCTCAAACTATATCTATGATTTTTGAATATTATATTAATTTTGTTTATCATACAAAATGTTAGCTTGCGTGTCTGCAAACTACATAAACTTACACTATGATATAAGTTTGACGTTTATATACAGGGTGACCTGAAATTCGATACATTCCTTTGAAAGACAGAAAGTAGACCTCATGTACAGTAATATTTTTCATGACATCCCCTATCCGAAAGTTGATATTTACAAAGTTATTGAAATTTCAATTTTTTTTTCTTTTTTTTCGACTTTTTGACTTTGACATGTCATATTTTTAAAAAAGTTTGTCTTTTTAGTGATTTTTTTATGTATTTTAACCGTCAATGAGTCAAATAATATTTTTAAGGAATAAATATGGACAAACTAAGCGAGAATTTTTCAATATGAGACATGAAACTGAATTTTCTCTTAAGAAAAATGCACATATTTCTTAAAAACAGGTAATTTTCTTAAAAAAAATGTATGATACAATGCGTACAAATATTCTAAATAACTTCCTTATCTCATTAGCTTTCCAAAAAGGTGCAAATGTCTACATAAAAATATGACGTTGTAGTAAACATAGAAGTAAAATGAAATAATGTCTAAATCTATTTATTTGCGATAAGGTTAAAATAAAAGGAAAAACTTGAATTTAATTACGTTTATTGTGTTTAAAAAACATCAATGGTTAATTAAATTTAATAATAAATATTTTACTTTAGGTCTTGTTCAAAATGTGAGCCTCTGTTTCTGATACAGGCTCGTAGTCTTCTCCGTACCTCTGTTTTGATTATTCTGGTAGTAAGACTAGTTTTGATTTCTTCTGCTGCATTTCTTATGCGGCTTCTGAGCTCCTCTACATTAGTTATGGGTGAAGTATACACCAAAGCCTTCATATGACCCCAAAGATAAAAATCACACGGGGTCAAATCGGGACACCGTGCTGGCCAAGGAATTGGCCCGCCTCGACCTATCCAGCGATGTGGGTAAGTTTGGTCCAGCCACTGGCGTACGTGTCAGCGTATTCATCGTACTCAAAAGCAGCCATCGCGAAACAAAAAAATCACAAGTAGAAGTAAGGGTGTAGTTTAAAGCAACAATACGTCCGTACACGGCAATAGTTGACTTAAAACTAATATAAGCTATTTAATTTGCTCTCTAAGCCAGTCGGTAACTCATTGACAAAGGGCCGCGACGTAAGTACCTGAAACATTCCAAAGTTTGAACAAAGGAAACAATTGAAAAAAAAGGTCGCCTCAGGTAGAGTAATTCTTGAGATAACGTTACCTGATGATTGTTTTGTCTTTGTTTATTACATGTTCATATTTTTATCTAGACATTTGCACCTTTTTGGAAAGCTAATGAGATAAGGAAGTTATTTAGAATATTTGTACGTATTGTATCATACATTTTTTTTAAAGAAAATGACCTGTTTTTAAGAAATATGTGCATTTTTATTAAGAGAAAATTCAGTTTCATGTCTCATATTGAAAAATTCTCGCTTAGTTTGTCCCTATTTATTCCTTAAAAATATTATTTGACTCATTGACGGTTAAAATGCATAAAAAAATCACTAAAAAGACAAACATTTTTAAAAATACGTCATGTCAAAGTCAAAAAGTCGAAAAAAAAGAAAAAAAATTGAAATTTCAATAACTTTGTAAATATCAACTTTCGGATAGGGGATGTCATGAAAAATATTACTGTACATGAGGTCTACTTTCTGTCTTTCAAAGGAATGTATCGAATTTCAGGTCACCCTGTATGTATGTTCGTCTGTTCGCTTGTGGCATCGTAACTACTAAATAGATGGACCGATTTTGATATACTTTTTTTTATTTTTATTCAAAGCTGACGAGATCGCAATAATTCGTCATCAGTTCATTCACTGTTTGACTATTCAGGGGCTAGTTAAAAAAATAATTTTGCTTTACTGACCAAAAAAAAACAAGAAAAGACAAGAATTATCCAATTTATTGCAATCGATCAGAAATTTTACGCGAACATAATATTATATTTCAGAGACTGTTTTTATCAGGTTTTTACTTCTACCCTCAAACTATACATAATATGATGATGACGAAACCAGAAATATTTAGTCACGAGTTTGTCCAAGAGAGTTAATTTACAGTCATCGTTCGCACTTCGCAATATTCATTATTCAGTAATTATTTTTTTTTTGGTTTGTTTTTTGTTTTTAAGTTTAGGTAATCCAAATGGAGTCATTTAAAACTACAATTTTTATTATTTTAAAATATAGGATGTTTTTCATGTTCGATGTTTGCCCGTGTTAGTTTATATTATTTATATTTACAATATTACTAATATAGAACGATATTAACATTGTTTAGTTTTGATCATATTATAGTTTGAGGGTAGACTATAAAAACCGATGAAAGTATCTTTGAAATATATACGTTCGCGTGTATAAGAGTTATACCTATTACACTAAAGAATATAATCAATATTCTAATGTATGTGTGATTTTTAAATAACCGTCAATAATAATACCCGTCAATATATCACCTCTATTATTTATAGAATTCATTATTGTATATATTGCAATGTAATGAAATTTTGACCAGCCTTTTCTGAAACACAAAATTAACGTTTACATTATAATGAAATAAACAATGGTTACATGCTACTGAAATTTGTCGCGTATTCATAATTATGAATTTAAGTGTGTATACTATTCACTGAAATACTGCTGTTTACTTCATTATGAAAATAATGTATTTATAATTTTGAAACACTTTGCTGGTTACATCGCTTTGAATGCAATAAGGTGACGATATTTTTGAAAATTAAACGTAGACATATTTTTGCAAATTTGTAGATGTATCCATGTTAGTGCAGCCGACTGTACTATAGTATGTAAGTAATTAATATGCTTTTCAGATTTGAACTTTAAATGAGGGTTCTTATCCTCTTAAATATAAAACGTGAACGTGTTTTAAAATTGTTTCAAATGCACACTAATATAAGTAATATTAATAATAATAATCAGAGGTATGCTGTTGTTGTTATTTTTAATATTTACATGTACTCTTAGCATAATAAAAATAGATTTCAACACACCTTTCTTCCCCTCATATCATATCAGGGGTATTATATAAATTTTAACTGTGCCGAAATACATATTCCTCAGTTCTCACTATCCTCGTAAAATATTAGTATTGAAAGTTTTTTTGCTTTGAGCATAATGCTACTTCTAGTAAGAATAAGTTGTCAACGAGCATATAAACACAAAAACAAGTCCCAACACTTTATTAAAAAGCCGTGGGGTTTACACTTTATTATATGAGTTTACCAATAACATTCTCAGTATCACACCATCTGTGTGCTTAAAATTCCATTTCGTCGACATTCCGCGACGGTCCCCGCCTACTAATATGCAAGTTTGTCATTCCCCGCGCGTCTCGCACTTCGACGTAATGCAAAAACCGTGTTCCGAATCCGAGGCCTACTAGATCCAGATTTGTTCGGAAGTATTACCAATAAAGCCGTGCTGGGCGTATACAACACACGTATTCCGACAAGACGAGGACAATATTTAAGAGAGAATTGAGAGAGTGAGATTTGTATCTCACTCTCTCAATTCTCTCTTAAATCTCTCTGAAACAAAACACCGATTATTGTTAATCGGTGTATTGTTTAGATGAAATCGTTGTGTTGAGTTACATCGTATAATATTTTACTCCTCCTTAATTCTTCTGATTAATTTCGTTGCTGGTCACAAGACAGATCTAGCATGTTCTTGGGGCACGCCTGAGAACTGGCCTGGGTTAATCCAGGCTATACAGGGGTTGCAGTGGCGGGAATGTATGGTAGGCCTTTACCGCGTAAAAAAAACACTCTACAAGAGCCTAATCATACCGAAATGGCAGCGGCCGGCACATTGAAAAACTTTTTCAAAACTTCATCCATTGAAAAATTAGATTGGCTGTCGAATAATGGATCCAGAGTCCCGACTGTTCAGTTAAATTTTTTTTTATTCTATATTTTAACAGTACTAAGCTTTAGTTGCTATAGTAAAAACCTATAGCAACTAAAGTTTAAAAAATATTTACTTGCTATAGATTTTTATCGTGTATTTATAGGTTGGTCTCTATACATTTCTAGCTGAGCCGTGCCCACTTCGTTGAGCAAACAAATCGTTTAAACCTTCCCTGGACTTTCAAGAACATTTCAAGACCAAAAATAGCCGAATCGGTTCAGCCGAGTCGAGTTTTAGCGAGACTAACGAACAGCAATTAATTTTTATATATAAGATTGCCGTTGATTTTAATAGCTACTCAAAAGCTTTTTCCAAACTTCCTGTATTTCAGAAAGTAAGTAAGCAATTACAGCTTTTTAAAATCTTTATTTCAACAGAAAGTTCGAAAAAAAACTTTATTCTCTATATGTTTTCTTCCTAACATATCCTAGCCGCGTAATTCATGATTTATATTGCGGTACAGGTCCAACTTCCAACTATGGAGGCTGTCAATCATAATAAGCCGCTACTTTCTGCGGCCGAACTCAATGGACTCGGACGGGCGCTAATAAAAACAAATGGCTATATTTAGAAGAATAACATTTCATATAATGGACGAAATGGATCTATTGTTCGATCTTGTTTGTCTACTTTAAGTGGTTCACGGGTTTTATTAACTCCTGCCGTGTAATAAATTTCATAAAAATACTGTATAAGTAGTCTTTTATATGGTTTTAGTAACCTACCAAATAAAATAAACGTAATGAGAGGATAAGGCATTAAAATTGTTTAAGGTATAAAAAAGGGTCCTTAAAAGGCCATTTCGCAGTTCCTTGCGAAACTATTCCGGCAAGGACGGAAATATTTATTCTAGGTTAGTGCTATTAGTGACCAGAGGGCATATTCATCAGGGCATAGTTGGGGGGGGGGGGGGGGGGGTTTGCCTATACTCGCCTCGTTTGGGCTACTCAGGCTGGTTGGCAAGCGCAGTTTTTAGATACCAATGTCGTCTGTCACCTTTTACTATACCCACTGAATTATGGTTGAATTGGAGGTGCTATATATTCTTTCTTCGGCATCCCACGACTACATATAATGCGAAACTTTTTGCCATATTACTTACAGTTTTTTACGCAGTTTTGCTAACTCTCGCGAACGCGTATGTGAATTGAGGGCGTCACAATCCAAACTCCAGAACCAAAGAAAACAAATGAAGACATGAATCATTGAAGATTATGTCGGAAAAAAATCCAGAAAATTGAGTTTAAACAGTCACATTTAAGGATATGTGACTGTTTAAACTCACACGTATAAAGATTTATTCTAGAGACGGATCTTTAGATTAATTTTCTTAATATTTTACGACGTAGGTATTCTAAAATGTTTAAGTGATAGTTTAAACTCAATTTTCACAAAATCATAATTTTGCTACATATCACCTTCATCCAATCAAGTGTTCAAATATTTCCGACCTTTGATATTATAATCTTTTAATGAAACTGAAACTTGGCTCAGCAAGTTGCGGTTGATCCCGCTAAGTGTGAATAGTTTAATTATATTTAATCTAAAGTGAACATTAAAGTTATTGGAGTGTGAGTAACCGTCTGTCTCCCTGTCAAAAACACTCGGCTTTTGTGAAGTTCCGAACAACTGTTCGAATCGCTGGGGCGCGAAAGCTTCACAAACAGACTTAAGATTTTATGAATACCTATGACAAAATTGTAAGAGGAAATATTTTGTATTGTATGGGTACTGTACATTGGATACTTTTGTAAAGTTTTACGTTTTGAATCTATACTAATATTATAAAGCGGAAGAGTTTGTTTGTTTGTTTGTTTAAACTCGCTAATCTCAGGAAGTACTGGTCCGATTTGAAAAAATATTTTTTTGTTGGATATTCCGAAGAAAAAGAAGGAAGAATGCTTTAGGCTATATAACATTACACTGCGACCAATGGGAGCAAAGCATCAGTGAGAAATGTTGCAAAAACGGAGAAAATTAATTACATTTGGGGACTTTCATTGCGTGCGCTGCATAAACGGCTTAAGTTACTCAAAAACCACGCGAACGAAGTCGCGGGAACAGCTAGTGTAATATATCTTTAAAGAGGTGTTACTAGATTTTTACTTATAAATACATACTTACTTATGAAGTCTGATCATGAAAACAATAGCTATGTAGAAAAGTTTTATAAGGCATAATATTATATTATTATTATAGCTTTTGCCTTTTTCTAAAAACAGTATCTTAAGGGAACACTGTACTTTTACAGGTATAAAAAGTAGACTACATACGAAGTTTCATAAAAATTGGTACAGCCGTCTGCGTAGAAGAAAGAAAGAAGAACACACACACGCACACACACACACACACGCACACACACACTCACATGTGTTTTTTGTGAAATTTTGTACTTTACCCTTATAATATTAGTATAATAATAGTGGAAGGGAATTCTCCACGAGGATGTTTGGTCCACATCTTACGCCCCGGTCGATATCAATTGAACTTCTGTTCAATCCGAGCTCCAAGTGGACTCTCGAGACAACTTTTGAATAAATTGCTTTAACTATGTCCTGTAGCTGTACTTTATAGTCAATTGATAGAGCTTACATTTTTGCTACTTTTTTTTATTTATTATCTAAAAAATATCTTTAACCCGACTACGTAAATTATGTAGCCTGTGTTACTCGTGCTATTATTATAAATCTATGGACACCTCATCCATAAAAATCGGGTAGTTTAAAGAGCAACAGACATACTACCGGGGGCTGCCCGGTTTCTCGAACGCAATTCAAACGAATGATCAACTAACATGGCATTCAAATCAACAACCCATATTGAACGCTGATTGGTGGAACATTCTTAGACAGAAAGGTACGGATATGCCTTGCAAGTGCGACTGTGATGTCATTATAAAATAACTGTCCGTTCCTTTCTGTATGATAATTATCCTCTCCCCAGCTATGGTAGGGCTTGGTCCGCGGGATGACGGGTGGTGTAGGGGGAGTGGAATCACAAACGCTCTCCGGTCTCAGGACCGGGGCCCCCGCACTGCTTGTCGTCTCGCCATTCAGGTATAGCCTTCCATGGCTCCTCTCTTAGCGCTACGGTTTTCCCCTGCGTTCTGCGGGGGGTTTTCCCTAGAAAAATTTAGAATGACTTCGGCTCTGATATCCTCAATACCGGATCCATACCTCACGTAGAGGGGCTCAATAGCCCCTGGTCGTGATTTCCCGCTCCGGGCCACTCTGGCTAGGAGTATGTGAACACCATAGGTAGAAATCTGTATGATAATGTTCCACCAATCAGCGTTCAATATGGGTTGCTGATTTGAATGCCATGTTAGTTGATCATTCATTTGAATAGAGTTCCAAAAAAAACCGGGGGATAGACTACCAACAACATTACAGGTCTTTCATTGAGCTTCGCCTTAAGCAGCGCTAAGTGACTTTGTCTTTGCAATTAACGATGACAACATGACTCAAAGCCTTTTTTTACCCACTTCCAAAAAAGGAGATTCTCAATTTGGCCATTTTTATGTATGTATAAGGATTGCTCCGAGATTCATGATGATTACGTGATTCTTTTTTTGTTTGATGCAGAATAGAACTTGCCATTTGGTCCCATCAAAAAAGTTATATAATTTGGCTGAGTAGTTTTTTTTTACTAACATTTTTGGGTTTTATTCAAACGTTTAAAAAAACGATTTCAACCTTTGCTCTTGTAAGACCATAAATTAACTATATTAAGGGCCGATTTTTCAATCGTCAGATAGCTTTTATCTGTTGAATAAACATGTGACTTTGACGTTTGTTCCATACAAAATCTGCCAGTCATATATTTATTCCTTAGATAAAAGTTATCTGACGATTGAAAAATCGGCCCCAAAAAGTGTTAAGTAAGTTTTTAAACTTAGTATTTTTTTATATAATATATTTGATGAAAGGGGGCTTTACACCGTATTACTAATTTGGTCTATGATTAAAACATGAAGCATAGACAAAGCAGTGGTCGTATACAAACGAGTAGGCACACTTTTCTAGTAAGAAAATATTTTTTAATCCGCAATAGTAATAAAATAGAAACATGTCGTTACCGCCATGTGTAGCACTTGATATATTAGGGACCCAAAAGTAGGGTGCTAGTAATTTCGGCCAACGTCTAATATACTCCTATTTAGTACTGTTCTTATTAAGGTTTTCGAAACGGAAAATGTTTTTTGAATCATTCGAGGACTGTATTTTCTTTTTGTAGTCACCAATTAAACTTCGCTTCAATTCAATATAATCTAGGTGTAAACAAAAAAATGAAATTAGATTATCGTAATGTGCGAAATTTCTATGCCTTTACAAGAATATCGACGTCGACGTGGGGACTTTCATATAAAACCCTAAAATTAATTTATTCGGCCTCATTCCTAGGTAGTATATGCTACGGGACCCTCGTGTGGGCCGACAGGGCAACTATCGGTGCTGCCAGACGCAAACTATTACAAAGCCAACGTCAAATGTCACTTATATTTAAATTATAAGCATTATAGCCGTTTATACTGAGCTTTTTTTACATTTAATCACAATGGAGTACCTATATAAAACAACTTGTAATATTGTGCTTTATAAAAAAGTTAAGTGTTTAGTTTTGTCCTTCAAAATTCCTCAAAAAAATATGACCTTCCGATTCGCCCCTCGATTAAATAAAGATAGTCTAGACTTTTAAAGCCTTTTCACCTTGTTCAAACACTTAAAGTGGCACTATAAGAATTTTTTATTACGGCTGGTCGTTAGGGACAATTCGCTAAAAATAATGTTGATTTTTGGACAACCTCTGTGGCTCAGTGATTGGGCGCGAGCTCCAGTCGCTTTCGCAGGTTCGAATCCCGCCCAACAAACAAAAAGTTTTCAGTGTTCAATAGATCATGGATGTGTATAAAATAAAAATTAACATATAATATACTAAAACTCTTCAGTACTTATACATATGTACATTAAAAAAATCTATACATATAATAAATCTGTAGAGGAGTCGTGTCTGTACATTGAAGATATTTGAAAAAAAATATGATATTTACGCAATAGTACCCAAAACTATGATTTTTGAAATTTTTGTCTGTTTGTCTGTTTGTCTGTTTGTCTGTTTGTCTGTGGGTTTGTGCACGCTAATCTCAGAAACGGCTTATCCGATTAAGATGCACTTTTCACTAATATATTGCGGCAAGCTTCACTTAACATTTAGTGTTTGTTTTATGTAAATCGGTTCATAAATAAAAAAGTTATGACCATTTTAAAAGATCATGTCATTTTTGCTGGACGTTTGTAGGAAGCGCGCGGTGGGCCCGGGAGCCGCGCACCGCCGCGGCGCCGCCGCGCCGCTTCAAATTGTATTCGCAGCAAACGCTCAAATTGTATTTCAGCACCGCGGGGGTGACTTTTATTTGTTAGTTTTAGGCTTGCTAGGTAGGGACAATCTAAGATTTTTTTTCTTGAGTTTATTACGAAAGTTATTTGTATAAAATCAGTTAGTACTTTTACTGAAAAGTCCTTTGTGATAAGTAGGTACTGTATACATATTTGTTAGCGTAGGTTAGGTAGTAATAAGTAAATAAATAAAAACCGGCCAAGTGCGAGTTGGACTTGCGCACCGAGAGCTCCATACAAACCTGATTGACATAGAATTTTGATTTGGTTACAGCTCGAATATATTAGAGACCTAAGTATTTGTTATAAGTTTCAATTATACACATTCATGACAAACGGTACTAAGTTTAAAAAAATCTAAATATTTTTACTATCTATATAATGTTACTAAAAACGTATGGTTTTAGACGTTGCTTGGTTTCAAATTTTATGATTTTGAGTTCACGGGAAGTACCCTTTAGGTTTTGATTCCCTTACGAGTGTCGAAAATGACGAAATTTAGCGACATACCTAAGCAACTGCTTTTGGATGCATTGGCTAAGAGGTCTGATTTTTTCACTGCTTCAAGGAACAGTAGGTATCCTGAGTATTTTATATAATTTTCATCCTGATACCTACACGCGTTTCTGAGTCTTGACAGACAGACGGACATGGAAATGATCTTATAATATGTGTTTCGTTTTTTCCTTTTGAGGTACGGAATTTTAAAAACAGTTTTAAGATTTTCATAAATATATTGCTCTTTATTTTGTTTTTTCTATTTTATAATATATACATACGTTAAAAAACATCTTGATAGTTACTAAGCTGTGTTACAGGGGAAAACTGTTGATACAACTCGATTCCAATCGAGATACCTTTTGAAATTCTAGCCTTTTGCGGCCTGTCCTGGATATGTGTTAACAGATTATTATGGGTTTTTTTGCCAAATATCATAATATTGATAGAGTATTCTCATATACAAATCTATCTTACAAGCGATAGCGCGATGCAGAGCAGACCATAATAGCGACATCTATACGCCAAATGCCGTACTTTTAATACAATTATAGCAAAGTTGAGTAGGTACCTACA
This sequence comes from Celastrina argiolus, assembly GCA_905187575.2. NCBI lineage: Eukaryota > Metazoa > Arthropoda > Insecta > Lepidoptera > Lycaenidae > Celastrina > Celastrina argiolus. The sequence continues at coordinate 8,813,425 of LR994591.1, forward strand.
TTTATACAATACGTTATCCGAGAGTTAAACTCAGCGTGCATCATTAGCAATGTATAATATTATTTTGCATTGTATATTATAGTTCTCATTCCGTCCGTTAAAATTCATACTACAGCCTACTATTACTGTACATTTTATAGTCTTCTTTGTCCAAATTATGTATTCGATAACTGCATAATACATAGAATTTTGATTAACATAAGTATTGTGTTTACAGTTAAACTAAAAAAGTTATGTCAATATAAGTTAGATTTATGTTTTTCTTGATATTTTTATTTCTTAGTTTTTATTATGGACCGAATGGTTTTTATGTTAGGTACAACTTAGGTTTGTTTTCTTTCTTTTGGTACTTTCTATATTTTGCTACTTTTCTGTATAAAATCAGTACTTTAACAGTGAAGTGATTTATAATCAGTACCTACATGTTTGGTTATTAATAAATAAAAAACCGGGCAAGAGTCGGACTTACGCACCTAAAGGCTTTAATACCGCAAAATTTTGCGCCGCGCTGTCTTAATATCATTGTCGCCACACCAGCAGCGTCGGCGTGGAAACGATCATCGTCTGCAGTCGCTGCGGCGCTACTAGATGTTCGTCGTGTATGTGAGCGTACTATCAAGTAGTCCCGTTCGCATTATAGTAATTATACACGGTCGTTTGTCAAGCTGGTAGTAGGAATTGTCAATATAAAGTAGTTTTTTAAATACCTCGACGACAGTTTTTATAACTAAAAATATTTTTAAAACAGATTTATTATAACACTGCCCTAAATTACTTTTCCACGCGTACGGAGTCGCGGGCACAGCTAGTATTAAATATATTTGTTGTCCCATATCAGATTGACGTGAAGAAGCGTACTAAGATATTATTATTTAATATCCATAAATGAGAGACCCTCCATGTTTATATTAGAGTACATTTCCCTAAGGTACCGTCAAGGAGAACCGAAGTTGGGGGCTATTGAACTTGACGTGGAGTATACAAATACCTAGCACAATTTAAAAAGCGAAGGATAAAAAACAAACGAGTAACATCATCTATACTAATATTATAAAGCGTAAAAGTTTGTTTGTTTAAACGCGCTTATCTCATAAACTACTGGTCTGATTTGAAAAATTCTCGGTTTTGTTGGATAGTCCAATTATAGAGGAAGGCTATATAACCTTACGCTGCGACCAATAGGAGCGAAGCGTCAGTGAAAATTATTTACATTTGGGGACTTTCGTTGCGTGGGCTGCACACGCGAACGAAGTCGCGGGCACAGCTAGTAATTTAATAAAATGAATCCCAAAAATATACTACTGAAAGTTACTTTTTACCCGACTGTATTGACTGTGTCAAAAGGAAGGGTAATTTTGGCAGTCAGGGTTTTTGTTCAACAGACGTTCTTTAGACGCTAAAACACTTTAAGCAATGTTAACGTTAATCCTTCGTTAAATATCATGTTATCCCTCTCGTAATCATGTTCGTGTTAAATTATCATGCCTATCAATGAATGAGAAGGCATGATAATTTAACACGCCGTTAACACTAACATTGCTTGGTGAAACACGCCCTTAAGGTTTAATTAGTCAGATGTCAATCGATTCGTGGTAATAGCCCGAGTAACACAAACTGTAATTTTCGTAGATTTTTTTTTAAAAATAAAAGTTGTGGTATATAAATTGAGATTAAAAACTAAATCTCGCCGAACTTTCTTGGCTTTAATAACTGAAATAATGAATCACACACCTGTAGCTCATTTAATAAACGTTGATTAAACTGTGGGCGGTTATTAGTTCTGGCTTCTAATAAGCCGAGCTGATTTGCATTTGGACAATAGCCATAATTGTATCGCAAACTCAGTACACAGCGGCTGTCTAACACAATACGCAACTAATTACTGCGGTAGAGCACTGGAATCACATAAATTAGGATCCCCACGTCATACTTTCTGTAGGACAATAATAATCGGACAGATTTATCCTCCATACTATTTTGAACGACTTTTTGAATGACGTGATCGTTGCACTATTGCAATAAGTACGAGTATGTTCAATTTTTCTACAAAAAATCGGTACGAATATTGCTCGTGGGTAGACATCCTTAAACATTCTTCAATCTGGATTATTAAATACTTGTGAAAGTTTGATTTTAAAATCAAATGGTTATGACGGGTTATGTTTCAGTTTGTGGAATTAATATTTTAAGCGTTACAAAATATCAATTTCATTTTCTGTAATAGGTTATTATTATTGCTAATCTTTCAGAGAAACAATATTGCCACTACTATTTCAAAGATTATAGTGATCTACATTTTCTTAAACAAAAATAAGTCTTCTTTTCTAAGAAAAAGTTAGCCATTCTAAACCCCCTAAAATATGTGGACTTTACAAAATAAGCTCAAGAAATGTAGAGCTACAAGTATATCGTATGGAAAGGCAAGTAGCGTATTTAAACTGAAGTTATTTACAGGTGCTGTACTGCATCGAGAACGCCGTGGGTGCCCCGGCGCCGGACGGTCAGTTCGCGTCGTACAAGGAGGAGGTGGTGGAGTACGCCCGGCGCGCGTTCCGGGTGTCGCCGGACATACACTCGCGCGCGCTGCGGGCGGCCGGCAGCGAGCGCCCGCCGACCGTCGTGCTCGGCTGCTCCGTCATCGAGGCTGATGGACTGGAGGCAAAAGATGCTAATGGTACATATGATTTAAGATTTTTTTATTGGTTGTCTAGAGGCCAAGCAGGAAGATTTGAAAGGGAGCATTCAAATGTCTATGGAGATAAAAGTGAAGTCGGTTTTCGCGACTCAACGCGACAACGTCATAACAAAACTTTGAAGACGCTCATGCCAAGCGTGGCTTTCGCTCGCATGTGAAGCGCCTTCGCTCCGATCGTAATGTGTTGCATTACACAATGAGCGTAACGTTACACATTTTAGTGCATGCAGCCGGCGTTAATCGATTTATTAGTCTTCACGTCAAAATAATATAATTATTTACTAACTTTGAGGGATATGTTTTTAACTTTTCATTTTACAAAGGCGCAGCGTCACCAAACGGTCATGGTACTTCTGCGATATTGTTCCCCATTCCTTCTTAAGGGTAAAGATTGCGCAGAGTCCATAGCGTCAGTTCTATACATTCGCTATGAAAAATATAACGCGCGTCGACCGTCGCTAGCTGCATTCTATATGCATAAAAATAATTCTACCTTAATACTTACCTACATATTAGAGATGAATATAATATGAGGATAAACACGAAAAAACGTAACACTTCGGCTTCTCAGTGTAGGAATACTTACGTATTTTCCCATATTAGGGACCTTTACGTACTTACGCTAGTGGCCTTCACATATCCCGTGATATGTATATAGTTATACATATCACGGGATATGTGAAGGCCACTAGCGTAAGTACGTAAAGGTAGCGCTCTACGGGTGTTTTTTCATACTAAGCAGTGGGTCCGCGGCACTGTTTTGGATTAAGCTATGATTGCTCAGCGCACTTTCATATACAATTTCTGAAATATAATACCAAAATGTCAAATTATATTTAAGCCAGAGGGCACGACTGAAATGTAATATTTCTCAAACTTTCACACGCTCCGCATTGAGCAAAAGTAAAGTTGTGGCGGTTTTGATCCCGGGCGTCCTCCACATTAATGTATTTGTGAATTCTGTACGAAGTTGCAACCCTCGCAACCCACAACAGAAGATGAAAACTTCAATCTGCGCGAAAAAACTTGTAACCGTAACATTTGCAACTTTCCATTACATTTTGTACCGAAAAATTATTCCGTAAGCTTTTTATTAAAAGAAGCGCGACAGCTTTAACTTTTTTTTTGAATGAGCAAGAATTCATTTAAGCCCGAAAATAAATTAATATTTAGACATAAGACTGATAATGCTCAATTAGGCATCTTCCATAAGCCTCTGGGACCACCGTCCGTATACTGGAAGCCGTTGCGTACCGCGTAGTAATAAGTGAGCAAATAAATGTAAAAAATTATATCAGCTAAACAGATTTATGAAAACGAGGAAAGTCATTACCGAAATAATTTTACCCTCTGATGTAAAATCTTGAAATGGCCATCCGAGTTGGACTTTCAATTTATTCGTCGCAAGTCCAAATACCATTTTAATGAAAGTTGCAGATTTACCGCCGCCACCTGCAGGCATAGTTTATTACAACTTTTGCGATTCTGAGGCAAACATTTTGGAGAAAACTTACTTCAGCGAAATAATAATGTTTTATAGGTCTATTACATTAATACTGTAAGATCCAGCGTTTGATTAATTGTGCGATTAACAGTTACGACGGATCTTAATGTGGTTTATAATTGGTGTACTTTAGAATGTACCTAATTACGGTGCTATTATTTTTTCAGTTTAAGTATAATACCCACTATAATTTGTATACTTTGAAGATGACATTTTTCACATTGTACATTTTATTTTAAGTATTCGGTTAATCTACTTAACTTAATCATAGTCAATTTAGTTATACCCAATAATTGTTTAATCGAATTTGACCTAAATCATTTTTTTTATCCTGTAGGTGTCTTATTAAGCCTTGTGTGTTGTGGTTAATATTCTCTCCATATTTCTCTAAAATTATGAAAATCAAAGTCCAAGGACGTTTACATACGAATGGCCAAAATTTATTTGACCCTCGCCCAATTAACAGAGGGTTGGTTGCCCTCGTCACCTACTTATTGCCCTGTATAGTAAGTATATTTATATATTTGATGCTTCTAATACAATCAAATGTAGCAAACTTTGAAGAATGGAAAATGGTGGATAAAAATCACATAAATACTTAAATAATAGTTTTTCACATGTGTGATTTTTATCCATAACTTAAAATCTGTGAATTAATGTTCTAAATACATCAAATATTTATGTACCATACTAATATAACAAAATATTAAAGTTTGTGAACGTGTGTGTATTTGTTACTACTATACAAGAAAAGGGTTACTCCAATATTTATAAAATGGTACCAACTTTCTAGCTGGCACCCTGGATGGACTCTTAGGCTTCTTTTATCCCGTAAAATCCTGTAAAAGCAACAACTAGCTTTACCAATAACTATAACAATAAGTAGCAAAGGCTAGTAACTGTTATAATTATTAATTGGACTGCCTCGTCATTTGTATTTTGACTTTCCGGACATTCTAAGCCAGCAAATATTATAGTCGTATGATTTCAACTTGTTAGTGACGTATGTGTTGTGAGAGTCCGTCTTTACACTTGAATAGGCTTTAATTATTAATACATCAATGGGTATGAATATCACCCTCTTCAAATAACAATACAGTCAGGAGGGTTCCGACAAACCTTTACATGATAAGTACACAATATCTGTAACGTCGAAAGACAGGTGTTTCTTTGTATGTTTTACAAAAGACATTTGATGTAAAGACTGAAAGCGCAGGTATCATCTTTATCTTTAATTATATGCTAGTTTTTACTTAAAAAGTGACTGGCACATAATAAGGACTGCTAAGGTACATAGACAGACAGCAATGACATTGTATATAGTATAACGCCTCACGTAGGCGGTTCGAGTCCAGTAGTTTAGCCGAGCTTTTGATTCGGTGGTCGTGGGTTCGATTCCCGCGGTGTATCAACAAAAAATATTATTTTCAACTTTGGTTAGGACAATAATCATATCCATGATAATAAACTCTTTTGTACAGGTGTCTCAGAAAAGCTTTCTGTACTTTTACTATAAAAATAACTCCTGCGTAGCTGGTTTAAATTTTTTAGTATCAATAAAACCAGCCACCGTCATCGAAATCGGTGTGGCCTCCCACACCGATTTCGGTGACGGTTTTTATAACTGATTAACACCAACATCTTTTATAGAAAACACACCTACGACTACGTACATTAGCATAGGCTACTATGTTACTTGGGCTCGGACCGGAAATCGGATCAGTACTTTAGGCGCTATGATGGAACGAACTATCTTTGTAATAGCCAAACTCATTATCCTTCCTTTTGACGTCGTCGTAGGCGGGTAAAAGGATATGAAAATAACAACATATACCTTTGTAAAGCTCGGGTCCATAATTTCAATTTACATATTTCATTTCGTGTTAAACCTTTTACAAATTCTTAGTAAAATTTTATTTGTACAAAGCTAAAGCCCTCGAACAAAATGTAAACAAAACGCCTAAGGGCTGTATCGAGAGTTATTTCCATCTCGTCGTTTTGGTAACGAATTCAAAAACCTGAATATAGGCGCTCGCTTTGTTCTACTTATAAATAGTATTTTAAATATCAAATGTTGATCAACTCTTAACATTTAACTCGCGAGAAAGCTGTTTATTTCTTTTAACATGACATTTAGGACAAGATTTTTTTGTTTGCTTTTTTAATTCCCCGGTTATGTTGTTGAGTGTCCGATCGTACTATTCTTGGCTTATCGTTTAACCATTCTGGGCGGCAATTCTCAGGCCTCGAACTTAGTTTTTACTATCGGTCTGTCCCGCTCATGCAAGCGAGATTTACCGCGCGTGCGAGCGGGATATACTAATATTCGGAACTATGTTCGAGGCCTGAGAATCGCCGCCCTGATTCTCGTAAAGTTTGCAGTGAGTCATTCGTCCTAATGTCAAAATGGCGTATTACAATAATTCCTTTTTATTTTTCATTGAAAGTAAATACTGCTGCAAATGTTGACATTTAAACAGGTGTCTCACATCAAACTTAACGCGAATGGGCAATAGTAGATAATCTGTTTAAATATATATATTCTGTAAATTCAATTTCTAATATAGGTATTTCGGGAATCTTTTCTCATAACGTTTCGTTTCACTTTTGAAAGTGAACAACTTTCTTTTTGTACTGTAAAAATTATAATATAGATTACAGATAAACATTTAAATAACTATAATCTATATTTTATAATCTTTATCTTTACGTTTTAAAAAAGGATAAAAATGAAAGTATGTTACATAACTCATAAGTAAAGTTCTTCATTTTTAAAAGTGAAACGAAACGTTTTTTTTATCCGTCAAATAGTTTCTCAAGTAGAGGTGGCGGAGATTGTTTTATTTATACGGGCCCTAGTTAATTACAATGACAATATAGTCCGTCAAAGTGGTCGTTACTAACGAGAATTGAACCATAGAAGTTCAATTTCATTACTATTGAGTATTGAGGTTTCACGTCCGCTTCATATTGATTCAGAACACAGAGGCTTTAGCCATTTTGCCATAGGTATGCCATTATTACGACGACGAAATTCGGTAACAATAATGTGTTCGTTTTGACATAGGCAACGTTAAATCACATAAGCATCTCTAATTGATATTTGTTATAAGTAATTTTTGATTTTCGACATAGTTTGTCGAAATTATAAAAACAACAATGAATAAATAGGTATTGACAAAAGCATCGCTGTGTCACTAGCTACCATTTTCAGGTTCCATATTATAGATTCCTGTTTTCGAACTTTAACGTCGCATCGTAATTAACGATGACAACTCAGGGCCCTTAGTCAAAATGACATCGCTATTATCACTTATGGAGTTCGAAAGCAAAAATGTTTTAGGATGTGACATACTAATGTGCGAGTTAATACGTAGCGAAGCTATTAGCATATTATAGCATTTTAGTTTTCGAACTTCGACGTCGTAGTTAGCGATGGAAACTTTGTTAAAGACTCAGGAGACAAATACTTTAAGCCCCTAATAATAGTCATTTATAATCCTGCATAATAATGCTGATTTGGTGATCTCAGAAAGCACAAATCAGCACATTCGTTTCCATACATTAATTGGTAAATATAATTTGGCAGATATTTTACTTTACCTATACTCTCCTATGATAATGGGCTATCATTTATTGTCAATAAATAACTTGTCAAAAACTTTAATTTACTTGTATAATAACATTTAAAAAAAACGACGAAACCTTTCGAAAGGTAGGTAGGTAGCTTCGCTTGGCTCGTCTTGGCGGGGCACGACCGTGCTCCCAGATTTCTGTTTTCTTTTAAATAATCTATGATCTTTTGTGATTAACGACTTCAAATTTATAAAAAAACACAAGCTTCATAAAATTAAGATTTATTATATTTACTTAAAGCTTTCAACATTTTCTTTTAATTTTTCTGTAGAAAAAAGTTAATCCTGCAAAAAACATTATGTTGTGCTCAGTATTTGACGCTATTTAAACGATTACTTCCGGTTCTCGGGTCAATGTACACTGAAACTAAATTGAAAACTTTATTCGTATAACTTTGCATTTTACAGGCTATTACTGTTTGACGTGAAACGCCAAGCGTTACTTTTTGTTTGCGTTTCGTATCCAATTTAAAACAAAATATTTTTACTTTGTGCCAATGAAAACCTTTTGACAGAATAATATAACGCTACTTCCTTTGTTTCGATTTGCGACACTTTGATTTATTTTACTTTATATTTTGTGAAAATATAGAGCAACTACTAGCAATAGTATACAAAAAAAAACTCCGAGCTTTATATAGAACTATAATCTAAGTATCGAAGGTGTGCGTATATATATATATATATACTAGCTGTGCCCGCGACTCCGTACGCGTGGAAAAGTAATTTAGGGGCAATGTTGTAATAAATCTGTTTTAAAAATATTTTTCTTTATAAAAACTGTCGTCGAGGTATTCAAAAAACTACTTTATGTTGACAATTCCTACTACCAGCTTGACAAACGACCGTGTATAATTACTATAATGCGAACGGGACTACTTGATAGTACGCTCACATACACGACGAACATCTAGTAGGTACTAAGATTTGTATGGATTTTGCGCCGCAGCGACTGCAGACGATAATCGTTTCCACGCCGACGCTGCTGGTATGGCGACAATGATATTAAGACAGCGCGCCGCAAAATTTTGCAGTCTTTTAGCCTTTAGGTGCGTAAGTCCGACTCGCACTTGCCCGGTTTTTTATTTATTAATAACCAAACATGTAGGCACTGATTTTAAATCACTTCACTGTTAAAGTACTGATTTTATACAGAAAAGTAGCAAAATATAGAAAGTATCAAAAGAAAGAAAACAAACCTAAGTTGTACCTAACATAAAAACCATTCGGTCCATGAAAAACTAAGAAATAAAAATATCAAGAAAAACATAAATCTAACAAAACATAAATCTGACATAACTTTTTTAGTTTAACTGTAAACACAATACTTATGTTAATCAAAATTCTATGTATTATGCAGTTATCGAATACATAATTTGGACAAAGAACACAGCTGTGCTGTAGTATGAATTTTAACGGACGGAATGAGAACTATAATATACAATGCAAAATAATATTATACATTGCTAATGATGCACGCTGAGTATAACTCTATACGGATAACGTATTGTATAAATGTAGGTTACCTACTCAACCTTGCTATAATTATATTAAAAGTACGGCATTTGGCGTATAGATGTCGCTATTATGGTCTGCTCTGCATCGCGCTATCGCTTGTAAGATAGATTTGTATATGAGAAAACTCTATCAATATTATGATATTTGGCAAAAAAACCCATAATAATCTGTTAACACATATCCAGGACAATCCGCAAAAGGCTAGAATTTCAAAAGGTATCTCGATTGGAATCGAGTTGTATCAACAGTTTTCCCCTGCAACACAGTTACACAGTTACAGGGGAACTTAACAACTATCACGATGTTTTTTAACGCATATATTATAAAATAGAAAAAACAAAAAAAAAAAGAGCAATATATTTATGAAAATCTTAAAACTGTTTTTAAAATTCCGTACCTCAAAAGGAAAAAACGAAACACATATTATAAGATCATTTCCATGTCCGTCTGTCTGTCAAGACCCTTTTACTGAGAAACGCGTGTAGGTATCAAGATGAAAATTATATAAAATACTCAGGATACCTACTGTTCCTTGAAGCAGTGAAAAAATCAGACTTCTTAGCCAATGCAACCAAAAGCAGTCGCTTAGGTATGTCGCTAAATTTCGTCATTTTCGACACTCGTATGGGAATCAAAACCTAAACCTAAAGGTCCCGTGAACTCAAAATCATAAAATTTGAAACCAAGCAACCTCTAAAACCATACGTTTTTAGTAACATTATATTATAGATAGTAAAAATATTTTGATTTTTTTAAACTTACCATTACCATTTGTCATGAATGTGTATAATTGAAACTTATAACAAATACTTAGGTCTCTAATATATTCAAGCTGTAACCAAATCAAAATTCTATGTCAATCAGGTTTGTATGGAGCTCTGGGTGCGCAAGTCCAACTCGCACTTGGCCGGTTTTTATTTATTTACTTATTTAAGTACTTATTACTAACCTACGCTAACAAATATGTATACAGTACCTACTTATCACAAAGGACTTTACAGTAAAAGTAGGTACTAACTGATTTTATACAAATAACTTTCGTAATAAACTCAAGAAAAAAAATCTTAGATTGTCCCTACCTAGCAAGCCTAAAACTAACAAATAAAAGTCACCCCCGCGGCCCCGGTGCGTTTGCTGCGAATACAATTTGAAGCGACGCGGCGCGGGCGGCGCGCGGCTCCCGGACCCGGCGCGCGCTTCCTACAAACGTCCAGCAAAAACGACATGATCTTTTAATATTGTCATAACTTTTTTATTTATGAACCGATTGACATAAAACAAACACTAAATGTTAAGTGAAGCTTGCCGCAATATATTAGTGAAAAGTACATCTTAATCGGATAAGCCGTTTCTGAGATTAGCGTGCACAAACCCACAGACAAACAGACAAACAGACAAACAGACAAACAGACAAACAGACAAAAATTTCAAAAATCATAGTTTTGGGTACTGTTGCATAAATAAAGGTCCCCTATCATATTTTTTTTCAAATATCTTCAATGTACAGACACGACTCCTCTACAGATTTATTATATGTATAGATATATATATATATATAACTATTAATTTTAAAAATACAGTACCTACTAAATCATATTTTTGGGTGCATTAAGACTTATAGCATGCACGCCTTGCCTGTGATACCAACTAACTTAATATATGTTTTGACTTAGGATTCAGCGATCCCTACTGCATGCTGGGTATCCAGCCGGCGTCGTTGCCCGCGTCGCCCCGCGCTTCAGAAGACGAGGGACGCAAGCATGGGTTCCGGCTGAGCTTCAAGAGGCGCGACGGGCGACAGCAGCGCGACAGCCTGGGCCGCCTGCCCGCGCGGTACATCCGCGCCACCAGCGTGCGCCCGCATACGCTCTCGCCCAAGTGGAACGAGACTTTCAAGTTGTAAGTTGATCTCTGTTGCCCTTTATTAGCATATTTTTTTTTATTTATTTATTTAACAATTTATTGCACACAAGATACATTCCAATAGAACAATTTACAAAGAAAGACGACACAAAGGTACTGCTTATTTCTAAAAAGAAATTTCTTCCAGCAGCCCTACGGAGAGATATGGGATTAAAGTTAGCATATTCTAGAGGAGCTTTGCCCGCTTACAGAGACATGGACAAATTCTCTGTTCCGTTTCCCGGCTCAGGACGGGCAGAGGCGTCGTATAGCGGCCCCTCGGGGTAGTAGTAAAAGTAGGCCCCTTGCGACATCAAAAAAGAGAAAAGCTTTGCCCGCTTGTTCCGGTGCTATCAGTGTAGAACTTCAAGCGGTGCGGGCGGCAGCAGCGCGATAGCCTCGCCCGTCACCAGCGTTTTGTGCAGACGCGCTAGCTACTCGAATCCTTAACCAAGGTCGTTTTGAACCCCTGTTGAACATTATTTTGTATCCATGAATGTTTATTGAATATGTGTATCAGACTAATATTATAAAGTCGATACTTCATGTGTGTGTTTTGATATATCGTGGTGTTCGGGAAGCTGACACCATGTATAATTAACACATGCTTATTTTTATCCCAAATGTACAGTATTGCAGGTACATAGATAGGTACAGGCAGAGACGCGGGCAAAAGCTAGTAATGTAATAAAATTCTTGAATACACCTATGTAATATGTATCATATAAAAGTATTAAATAGCACGATCATTATTATATATTATTATCATAATCACTCGTATCAAAATAATAAAAATATGCTCATTTAATTAGTACAAGCAAAACAAAAGTATTATACCAATATAAAAGTAAAATACTTTTCAATATAAAATACGTAGAACAGCTTAAGGTTCCCTCATTATATGATGCATTCTGGTAAAAATGTAATACCTTTGTATCAGGGGAGATATCGTCTGGATGTTCTGAAGGACTAATTAACTAATTGGCGCCATAATAAGCCAAACCTTAGTTATAAACCCACCGACAACTGCCCACGAAATTATGATCTCAAACTCTGAAAGATATCTAAAGGTTGTTCTAATTGGAGACAAATTCTGAAAGTTTGGGTCAAATTTCATCAGAAGTTTTCAAAGTCAAAATCCCCGAACGTATAAAAGTTGTTTATAACCAAAGTTTTTGTAAAGGGCCATCCAAGTCATATTATGTTTATTATTATTATTATTATTATTATTATTATTATTATTATTATTATAATTAGCATATACTGCCATTATATTGTCCACTGGACAACAATTATATTAATTTTTTACCATTTATTACTTGTTGCTAGAATAACAAAAAACAAAAATATAATTTCCAAAAATAATCATAAAAAAATACATTTCTAGAATTAAAAAAAATTGCAGGTATAAATCATATCCCAAAGTTATATTGACTGTTCTTTTTGCACCCAGTATTAACACTGTTAAAATATTAACATTCTTAAGACCTGATCACCAACGCATGTTAGTGTTAACGGCTTGTTATATTACCATGCCTTCTCATTAATTGATAGGAATTACGAGGGGAACAACATGATATGTAACGAAGGATTAACTTTAACATCGCTTGGTGAATCATGCCATTGGACTTTGATAGTCCTATGGCGTGTTTCACCTAGCTAATAAGGAGAAGAGATTACAAGCCATCACGGTTTTCTTGAAAAATTTAAAACCTTAATACCTACCAACCTAAAGAATACCCTTGTCATCTAGGTTTCTTAATAATAAAATAACAATTTATATGTCTTGTAGGTAACAGAGAATGTATACATATTTTTCTTCTGGCTTATAATGGGATCATATTAAGCTCTTAAGTACAGGTAGGTAGTATGTACAGCAATAGGGCCACACTCACACCGGCGTCGAGTTAAAGCGTATTTTTCGTTTTCACATATCTAACATAATATTGTTCATATCTATTTTCCGATACAACTCTAATATTGTACAAAGTTTATGTAGTTTGTGTATTATTATGATAAAAATAAAACTACGTTTAAAAAAACCGACTTTAACAACTAAAACCTTAGTAATAAAAAAAATAATATTATATTATAGACGAAAACCTTGACGTTTCTCAGTGACTCTGCTCAGTGTGAGTTGAACCTTAGTCATGTGATTTTAAAACCGGTCGCAAAAATCTTGTCACGCTTTTGCAGTTCCGCAACCAAAGGCTTTTATTAAGTTTAATCTGGGAGTTATGGGACCGACGCTCCCACGCCACAACCTATGATTATTTCTATTTATCGCCATAAAAATGGCAGATGAAAAATGATCTCTGTAATTTTAAACATTTATGATTTTAATAGAGGGTACAATCCGTTTCATTTTATCCGACTACGGCGGAGCTAAAAGGATTTTGGCTGTCTATGTATGTATGTATGTATGTATTTGGGCCACCGTAGAACCTAAACTACTGATCCGATTTTAATGTAAAAGGATTAATTAACTTTGTAATAACAGCTCGGGTAACATAGGCTATGAATTTCAAAAAAAGTTGTAGACATAATATTAAATTACCTACTAACATAGAGGCTACAATATTAATGAGTGATAATACTTTAGGGTGTGCCGTGTGTATGGGTTCCGTATATAGAGTTTACTCTGAAAGTACCAGCGCTGAAAGAGGTACTATAAAAAAAATATATATGGGAAAATTTACGATGTTGGGACATTTCTCATACAAACATGAAAGTCAAAAGATCTATAGTACGTCCGAGATAAATTTAGCCCAAACGTAAACAAAGCTGTCTATGACACAACTATAGATTAGTCAGTGATGCCAATTGGCCAATATTAACGCAATGATTATTGTTGGCTACATTAATCCATAGACTATAGACTATATTCTACAGTCGGCAGTGTCAAAATAGCGTATTTCTACTGTAAAAATATATGTTAATAATTGTTTAATTGTTTTAAAATGTATTGGATAATGAAGCATGATCCTTTAATATACCTGTAAAAGTGTTGATAAGTGTGCACAATAAGTGAATATTTCAATGTTTTCCGTTTGTTTAGGTTAAATTTATCAGGGACGAACTATACATAGGAGGCACATACACACCCTAAAGTATTATGACTCATTAATATTATAGCCTGTTTGTACCATTACGCTAATACGGAACCTTTTTCATTGAGTAAGTTCCGCGCTTGACCATTCTAGAACATTATTCATGCAGCTCGCCACATTTTTTAGCCCAACATACTTACATTGGCGTGATTTACATTTCCGCGCTGCAAAAACTCGGACGCGCTCTAAAGCTCCGTTTATTAAACTTCAAACATGTATGCATGTTGTTAAGCGAGTTCTTGTTAAAATTGTAATATTTCCATTCAAAAGTAAATTAACAGATTTTTTTCTTTTTGTTGAATGCACTCTGTGTATAGGTTGGGGCTTTTTAAATCTACAACAATTATATTATTGTGTCATAGAGAAATTAGTTGGTAAAACACATCACATTTTATAATTAAAATGTAAGCGCTTGCTTACAAAAGAACACATAGGTATTATTTTCTGCTTTACCGTGGCTCAACCGTCTAAACTGGAGTTCAGTGTCACCGTGAAAATTATATGTGTAATGTGTTAGAAAAATACAAAATTATATGTAACAAATACAAACAATGTTTTTGCAGTCGTTATGATATAAACTGTTGGAAATCCACAGTTTCTACAATAATTATAAAACCTACCTTGTCAACCACCCACAATAAAATTTTGTGGTTTGTTACTATAATTGCAATCCCGCGAAGTGGACTGCGGAAACCCGCATAAACTTCAACAATAATAAAATATTAATTGAAGTAAAATATTAATTAACAAGGTAAAAATAAAATATACAGTTTGTTTCCATTTCTTTAAATGTAAAACGAATTGCCTTGGCGTGAAATGTTAATATGTTTTATTTTATTTATTGCGTAGGGTATGTAATTTTTTTCTTTTCTTTGTGAGTAATTACGTAATACTCAATATAAACAAAAAATATTAAAAACAATATATTTATAATCATAGACGAAACGTACCTACATTTTAATGCAATAAAAAGTAGCCCATGTGTTAATTCTAAGCCTAAACTACGATCATACTACATTTCATCAAAATCCGTTTAGTAGTTTTTGTATGAAAGACTAATATACAAATATTTATTTATTTTTTATTTATTTAAACATCATGCACATTTTGTACATAGGCGGACTTAATGCCTCAAGGCATTTTCTACCAGTCAACCTTTAGGTGATTTAGAGACCAAAATAAGTAGATGCTTTCCAAACGAGATAAAATAGGATAATATTAAAATAAATTATAAGAACATACCTACTAGTGGAGCGCCTGGGGCGTTAAAAACCTTAAAACCTCGAACTTGAGCTAGAGTGAATGAAATTTAAAAATTTAAAATGGAATGTTTAGCTACTAATATATATTAAAAAGTTTACCAATTTAAAATTTGTGATCTTGATTAAAAAAAAAAAAAAAAAAAAAAATGATAATTTACATAATTCAAACAGTTATATTCAGACAGTTGTCGGGGAAAAATAGTAAATGAAGGAAAATTTAATAAAAAATGAAAATTATTAATAAAAATTGTTTTTTATTTGAAGAATTTACATTTTTGTACATATTAAATATTTTCTTCGACTTCATTTATTTGAATAATAGGTTGAGTATTTAAACAGTTGTCGTTGCACTGTAGACAGGCTACACTACAGTATAAGCCACTTTTCCGACATCCACAAGCAGCTCCACATCCCTTTTTACAATTACAGAATAACATTTGTAGTAGATTATCCGGAGCTACCAGCTCCGGATAATCTACTACAAATGTTATTATTATTGTATTATAATAATTGAGTCATTGCTACTGGAATGAGCATATTACGGGAATACTTCCATCCCCAATTCTCAATATTTACGTCATTACCTAGCCATATCTGAATTTGCAAGTACACTCTTTTCAAGTGTTCAAATGCTGCATCTGTTGTAGGAAGCAATGATAATAATACGACACTTGTTTTTTTTCCCAATCGAAGCTATATAAAACTGTGCTACAGCGGAGCTTCTTTTTCGGAGGTGAAAATGAGGTTTCATTTCGCTTCTTCTGAGACATGAGCATAAACAAATTCTGTTTGTAAGTGAGGTAACAATCCATCCTGTCGTTCGCTTGAAGCAGCTCTCAACGAGGTTACTCCTCTACTTATTTTTATAATATCACCCAATTCTGCATTGGTTTTGGAAGATGAACTGCTGAAGAAGAACCCAATTTTTCACATATTATGCAACTGTGCTCATCATTCATGCTACTGGTTCTTGGTATAAACCAAGATAGTATAATATGTTCGTCAGTTTTCGAATAGTGGATAACCACTATTCGAAAACTGAAATAGAAAGAATTAAATACTCCATTAATTTATTGCGTTTTATTAATTATAATTTTTTTTACTTGAATTGACCTTTAGTCATCTATTTATCCATTATTTAATTGATCATTTAATAACAAACTGCAGGTTTTTCATCAAAATACTTACCAAGCGATGAAATAAAAAGTCTTATGTAATTGAATAGGAATAAACCGTCTGCAATGAAACTACTAACAACAGAAATATGCAAAAAATGTTCGTATAATCGCACAATTTTCACTGTTAAAAATACACAACATGCATAATTTTTACTGTTAAATATACACAACATGTACAGGACACGTGTCATTTATAACTGAACTATTCAGAAAAATTTCGTTTCGTTGTACATTGTAGCTGCCGCTGCCACTCCCCTCCGCGTTTTACTCCCTGCTCCGGGTCCCTACGATCTTTAATACACTCAGGTAACTTCGAAATATGTTCTTCTATGCCTATTTAAGTCAAATGAAACGTATACATAAAAATAATATTATTTAATTAAAATTTATATGCTTAAATATTTTTTTTTTATATTTTTCCGTTTAAAAAATTAAA
Source organism: Celastrina argiolus (assembly GCA_905187575.2). NCBI lineage: Eukaryota > Metazoa > Arthropoda > Insecta > Lepidoptera > Lycaenidae > Celastrina > Celastrina argiolus. The sequence goes on from LR994591.1 coordinate 8,830,665, forward strand.
AAATCAAAAGCACAAAAAAAAAATTGGTAAACATTGCAATTTATAGTTTAAAAAATAAAATTCCGCTTCAAGCATAAAAATTCATTCACTGCAGCAAAAGTTCGAGGTCAAAACCCCCAGGCGCTCCACTATACAGTAAATCAATAATATTCATATTTACATACAACATAGGAATAAACAAATTTATAACTCCTAATAATACTATTATAAAATACATAATACTATATAAATATATAGGTACATTCTTACAAATTTCCTCATTTTATAATATGTGTAGGAAGGATTTATGATAGTATAATCCTACATGCATCTCCTGTGGGATTAAGCTCGTGCCGCAAAAATCTCGCGGGATTGTAAAACTGAGCGTGGACTTGCAATCCTTTTTTTACTTCAGCTACGTAATTATTAGATAGAAAATATAAAGTACTGTATTTTATGTAAATCGTACATTAATCAGACAGAGAATTTTGCGTAAAATTTAAATATCTTCTGCGAAAAATAATAACCAAAACCTGCTAGCAAATGAGTGAGTGTACGCATAGGCATGCGTTTGATGCGGTTCCCTTCTTCCCACACTGTTTATGCGTACCTACATTCGCTATCAAAAACGTGAAAACTGGTGTTTTGCATAAGCAATAATGTTAATACGATCGTGCAAAGCCTCATGCAGGTTGCAAAACTCGACGCGTATATAAATTTTATGCTATGGATTTCCGCAAAGTAACGTCTGATTAATTCAATAATTAACTAGAGAGTTTAGTAACAAAATAAGAAATTTCAAGCAACCACCACCATGCCTCAAGCGATCTGACGATGGTATATTACAATTATATTAATACAATAATATTTATGGACGCTTCACACCGCGTCAATCTGGCCCCGTGCCGTGTATCCGAAGTATTCGAAGAACTTGTCTGTATCAGACAACGGAAATATATTTAATACTTTTATACTATACACATATTTAAGATTTTTATTTTATTAATAAACAAATTTACACATCCATGACCCAGGAACATTTTGTTCCCTCGGCGGGATTCCAACCCACGACCTCTCGTTCGATCACCAACGTGCTCAACCACTGCGTTACGAAGGTCGTCGTCGCAATATTATAATAGTGTTATTAGCCATATCTGGCTTGTTCATCCACTTGGCAGTTACAATCCCATGGCCATCACACACGCGCAAACTTCAAAACCCCTCTAATTTTCATTAACCGTAATTATTTTTCAACCCGAGCAGTGACATCGACGACATATCTTCGGACGTCCTCCACCTGGACATCTGGGACCACGACGACGAGAGCTCGGTGCTGGACGCCGTCTCCCGCCTCAACGAGGTGCGGGGGGTGCGGGGTCTGGGCAGGTTCTTCAAGCAGGTCTGCCAGAGCGCCAGGCAGGGCAGCCAGGATGATTTTTTGGGTGAGAATTGGTCATGCGTAAAAGTTTAGCTGTAGGTAATATTATGTATGCTGTTACCCGATGCGTAGTGTCGACATTCGAAACCTTGTTTTAAAATAGTTAAATATAATAAAACTCACAAGACTTCTGTTGGATGTCTTCATTAGATCCTGGTTTCCTTAACTTTGAAAATTTGAAGTTCGTTAAACCCTAAGTAACAAATAGACAAAGAGATTATAATATATCAGAATCAGAGTATATAATTCCTTGCTGGAAAATTAATGAAAGAACTTTTAACTAAGAATATGAAACAAAAAACCACTTTAAATCTGAAACGTCCAGAGCAAGAATTGAAAAGAGCTAACAAAGAAACCTTCGAGAAATGTTCTCGAATATCGATATCATTGAGTAATTTCTATTCGACCATTTTGTCATCTGATAAATTATAAATCCTTTGAGGCAATTCCTTTGAAGCGAGCTGAAAATGGCTTTATTTTAAATGCCGGCTTCCATCTTTCAAACACAACGACACAGCGATATTGACATTTTAAAATCCCTCGCCGCGAGATCGTCTGCCGAAGCTCACTGAAAAATTGAATTTAAACAGATTCAATCCGACCAAATATTTACTTAATGAAACGAAACCGATTTTCATAAAAATTGCAGATTGTAAATGCTGTGAACATAACAACTGTAAATGCTTTACTTTCCATTTTTAAACTTGGATGCTTTAAAAATTTACGGACTTTCAATATAGAGCGAACATCTCAAATACACAATAAAAACGAATACAACTTCACAATGAATAACGACAATTTCCGAAATAATAATTATTAAATCTGAGACCATAATAAAACATTACATTTTTGGAAAATAAAATCAGTTGCTAATTTTTATGTATATATTGTCACAGGTTGCGTCAACATCCCTCTACGAGAGATTCCTTCCACTGGTGTGGAGGCGTGGTACAAGCTGGAGGCCCGCTCCCAGAGGTCCTCGGTGCAGGGCCGCATCCGACTGCGGCTGTGGCTGTCCGCACGGGAGGCCGGCAGACATGATGATGATAATTGGCAACAGGTATAATATATTATTCTTACTCAGGTAATAGGTTATCACAACAAAAACAAACGTTTAAAGACAAAAAAAGTGAAATCCAAATGGTCTTAGATATAAAATAGAATATTTTATATCTCAAGACAAAAGTTTGTGAGTGAGTCTGTGTGTATATTTCTTACGCTTTCACACAAAAGCTACTGAGGTCCCGGGTTCGAAGGAACCTTCGGTCTCGCGGAAGGAACAAAAAGTTTTCTGTGTTCCTAGTGTGTTTATTAAATGAGAGTACCTATTAGGGCGTGTTTCACCAAGCAATGCTTAAGTTAACGCCATGTTAAATATCATGTTATCCCTCTCGTATTTTCTGTCAATGAATGAGACGGCATGGTATTTTAACATGGCGTTAACTTTAACATTGCTTGGTGGAACACGGACTTAATATTTAAAAAAATCTTAATCAATTATATACTTATAATAAAACTCTAGAGAGGTCAATTCTGTACATTGAATATTTTTTCAAAATTCTTATTGGATGATGATTGGTGATCGACACTGATGCCAAAAATGCAATCAATAATTTTGTCTGTCTGTCTGTCTGTCTGTCTGTCTGTCCGTCTGTCTGTCTGTCTGTTATGTGCACGCATAGAACAAAAACTACTGAAGGGATTTTAACCAAACTTAGTACAATTGTAGTCCATACTCCTGAGCAGGTTATAGGCTATAAAACATAACGCTGAGATACATAGGAGCCGAGTAGTGACGAGTAAGTCGTCACTACTCGGCTCCTATGTATGTACGACGTACGTCGGGCGTCGCGGCGTCGGGCGTCGCGGCCTCGGGCGTTGCGGCGTCGGGCGTCAGCGTCGCAGCGTCGGGCGTCGGCGTCGCAGCGTCGAGCGTCGCGGCGTCGGGCGTCACTTCGTCAGGCGTCGCGACGTCGGCGGGCGTCGCGGCGTCGGGCGTCGGCGTCGCGGCGTCGGGCGTCGGCGTCGCGGCGTCGGGCGTCGGCGTCGTGGCGTCGGCCGTCGCGGCGTCGGGCGTCACGGCGTCAGGCGTCGCGACGTTGGCGGGCGTCGCGGCGTCGGGCGTCGGCGTCGCGACGTCGGGCGTCGGCGTCGCGGCGTCGGGGGTCGGGGTCGCGGCGTCGGGGGTCGGGGTCGCGACGTCGGGCGTCGGCGTCGCGGCGTCGGGCGTCGGCGTCGCGGCGTCGGGCGTCACGGCGTCAGGCGTCGCGACGTTGGCGGGCGTCGCGGCGTCGGGCGTCGGCGTCGTGGCGTCGGGCGTCAGCGTCGCGGCGTCGGGGGTCGGGGTCGCGGCGTCGGGGGTCGGGGTCGCGGCGTCGGGCGTCGGCGTCGCGGCGTCGGGCGTCGGCGTCGTGGCGTCGGGCGTCGGCGTCGCGGCGTCGGGGGTCGGGGTCGCGGCGTCGGGGGTCGGGGTCGCGGCGTCGGGCGTCGGCGTCGCGGCGTCGGGCGTCGGCCGTCGCGGCGTCGGGCGTCACGGCGTCAGGCGTCGCGACGTTGGCGGGCGTCGCGGCGTCGGGCGTCGGCGTCGTGGCGTCGGGCGTCGGCGTCGCGGCGTCGGGGGTCGGGGTCGCGGCGTCGGGGGTCGGGGTCGCGGCGTCGGGCGTCGGCGTCGCGGCGTCGGGCGTCGGCGTCGCGGCGTCGGGCGTCGGCGTCGCGGCGTCGGGCGTTGGCGTCGCGGCGTCAGGCGTCGGCGTCACGACGTCAGGCGTTGGCGTCGTGGCATCGGGCGTCGGCGTCGCGGCGTCGGTCGTCGGCGTCGTGGCGTCGGGCGTCGGCGTCGCGGCGTATTGGACTATCCAACAAAAAGAATTTTTCAAATAGCACCAGTAGTTCCTGAGATAAGCGAGTATAAACAAACAAAACAATTCACATTTGGGGACTTTCGTTGCATGCGCTGCATTAACGATTTAAGTTAATCAAACACCACGCGAACGAAGTCGCGGGCACAGCTAGTTATAAAATATTATTTAATATGTGTATTACATAAAGATATTATAAGTCTGGTAACAAAATGTGTAACACTAGTTCTTCGGATCCTTAACACAATATACCCTAGATTGAAGTGGTTTGAAGTGTCAATAGATATTATACAGATAGACAGACACATATAAATACACAGACACGTCAAACTTATAACACCCCTCTGTTTTCGCCGGGGTTAAATATAGTAAGTTGAAGTCCGCCACATGAGCCGCACGCTAAATGACTGTATCTGATTGTGCAAAGCTTGTTATCCGTGTTCCCTCCCCGCACCGCGTCAAATTTACCTTTATTAGCAAATTTACCAATTATCAAGTAGCAATATAATAATGACCGAGCAACACATTGCTTATCACAATAAGTAATTATAGAAATTAATCACTTCGCCCGATAGAGCTTTATCATAATGCCCGCACACTATTAACAAAGACCGCATTCATCACCTGGTCCATATACACTAGGCATCGCCCGCCAGTTCAATTTTCTTTAAACTAGACTGGGCACAATGCCTTCTGTCGGGATTCTTACTCAGCACGCCGCGTATGCAAAGGACGAAATTTAAAAGGTTTACGAAGTAGCGTAGCGTGCTTTGCCGGGGCCCCGTATAAACATTTGCTAGGACAGATATGACAGATATAGATTTGTCACAATAGAAAAAAAGTACGTCACGTCGGGGCCCCGTATAATTGATACGGCAGATACGGCGGTAGCTACGCCCCTGGGTTTACGTCCCATGAGAGTTGAGACGCTCCAGGTTTAATGAAGTAAAATTTAAATATATTATATCTAGCAATATCCCGCGAAACAATTATAACCACAACCTGCAAGCAGATGAGTGAGTGTAAGCATAGGCATGCGTTTGATGCACCTCCCTCCTCCCACAAGCAAAAAACATGAAAACACCACCACCACACAAGCAATAATGCTAACACGATCGTGCAAAGTCCCACCACCAAGCAAGTTGCAAAACTCGACGCGCGTTTCGCTCCGACCCCGGAGCATCCTCAGGATGTAGACTCTGCGAACAATGTTCGTTAAGTGATGCCGCCCGCCAAACCTCCAAGTAAAATTTAATCATTATATTTTTTTTTTGCCAGTTCAAAGTCTTTTGTTTCAAAATATGTCTCTAATCGCTGCTGCAACTTTTAGTACAATTTTGCGATGGTAAAATTATTTCCAGCTTATGTCCAGCAGTGGAATTCCTAGCTGAAATGACGAAATAAACATTGATTCAGTAGCAAACAGTGACAAGTTGAACAATATGCTCACACAGTGTCATCATGATACATCATAACAATAGATAACATTGTTTTGATGTAAGTAGTCACGCTTATTGTCATATTTCCCGCTCGATGTGTTCCTAAACATTTTTATTTGAAAACGCCTCAAATTATAGAAGCGACCGCATTGACTCCAGAGAATTTAAATGTTAAATGGTTAAGCGGATTTATATCTCGTGGATTTAATACCACTAGTTATTTGAAATATGTACTTACCTATATACTTTTGCATCAATTGTAGGTAATAATAATAATAATAATAAATAAATAATATAGCTTTATTCAATCCACAATTAATATACATTATACATATAAAATAAATAATTTACCTACATAATTCCATTTTACATTCACTAGTATTATAATAAAAATTGTTAATAATTATACAAACATGCATTTGACATAATAGTAAATTATCATTATTTTTTTTTCATTATTTTATTTGGGTAATGTGGACCCCCTAAGGGTAAAAGCCTCCTCCAAAGAATTCCATTTTTTCCTGTCCTTGGCGGTGGTCATCCAGTCTTTTCCTGCGGTGGCCACAATCTCATCCTGCCACCGGGCGCTCGGACGACCTCTACCTCTCGCGCCATGTGGTCCTTTCCAATTTGTCGTGTTGATTGTCTAACGACTGTCCCCATATCTTGCAACGTGACCAGCCCACCTCCATTTTTGACTTTTAGCAATCCAATTGAAGGTAGTTAGAGCATAATAACAAACACCATAACGCTAGTATTTAAAGCTAATAAAAGTTTTACGTCCCGCAATAGTTTCTACAAATGAGCAATATAGGAGTGAAATGTCATAACGATGTCATAAACGTGTGGCTATCCACATAACTGTAGAGAGTGGCAATGAAACTCACACAGATTAAAACTCAATTTGCTCAAAATTCCAGCAACCCCTAATCACTTGCCCCCACAAATATTATACTAACGCCCGGTTTCTGAAAGACTGGTCATCACTTCGCAGTCACTGTTTTCACCAATGAGCGTTCAGATTAGCTGATTTGATCAATTGATCAATTTGATCAGCCTTTCAGAAACCGGGCGAAGTTGCAAAAGCGAGTAGTTTTGTAAACAAAAAACTTCTGAACTCGCAAAAAAATGTAATAAAAAATTACATCATAAGGAAGTACCAAATTCACAAAAAATATTGTAAATTGAATTTCTTCAAAGTAACATTCGTGTCATTTGAAAAGAGTATTCACTATCACTTTATAAACATTGGCATCATCTGCCAATTTCAAAGTTTTGATAGTTTTGCTTTCCAAGTTGACGATCAAATATAGCGTAACTACGTAGCTTAGGTTTTAATGTAATTTTTAGAGCGAATGTAAACAGTATCTAGCAGTGTCCAGCGTGGTCAAGACAGACCTTTACTACGAGTAAATCAAAGGCTTATGTTGAGAGTTCTAGCCTATTACTCTGTACCTAGTAAGTAGTAACCACTAAGATCACGATAGTACTTTAGTACCAGTGAGTTGAGAACGTATATAATTATATAACATGTGTGATATTTTAGTCAAATGTTATTAAAGTAAGAATAGGTAAAGCAAATCTTCATATTACATCATATTACAAAATTATGACAAACATTGTTTCAATAAAAAAGTGATGATTTCTAATGCATTATAAATCATCATTTTATAACAATGTTGATTAACGCTTTAATAATTTGATATAATGCCCAACTTAACATAAATATATAGGTACCTATAGCTTCAAATATAGGTATATATTTATGTTATAAATGCGAATATAAGTAACGCTTTAACCACTAAACATAATTTGACAAAATTTGGCATAGATACTTCAGCTCCCGGGAAATTACAGAGGATGTTTTTATCTCGAAAAAAAAAAGTGTAGTGATCCAATGGGGTAAGGTATGTGTGCTTATGCGGAAGCCCAAAGAAACTAATTAATTGCAACCCGAGCCCCGATTAATAATAAATCATTTATATTCCGACAAGTCGCGAGTCGCGATTGCAATATGCTTCAACGGCCTTTTTCACTACTGTTGCCCCGGTAACGCATTAGAATCTCATTAAAGGATGCTCGATTCTAATTCCCCGATCACGATAACGTATTCAGTGCTGTGTACACTCCGCGCCGCACCGCGCACGAAATAAACGAGTCAGCGAGTGGAGCGAACTGCAATTACGCGATAAATCCAATTCATTCTCTGCCCTTTATTCACCTTAAGATAGTCTCGATTAATTTTTTCGCCCAGTTTTTCTTACGTTTCTGTATAATTTTTCATTTTATGTTTTCAATTTGCGAGATTATTTCAGGAGCTAAAGCGCTCCTTTCGTACGAGTGTAATGCGAACCCGCTGTAGCGTAGATAATGGTGATAATGGGGACAAAAATCATTGCGAGGTCATATTTTTGAAGATTGTCGAATGAAATTTCTTTCGATAATAACCTGACTGTAATGGCATAATTATGTGGCGACAGTAAAAGCACTTTTTAATACACCTGGTAATGGATATTTTTACAGTACAAAAAATTTTACATAAATGGCAGTTTATAGGAACCGTTGTCTATTGTAATATTTAGAATAGGTATATAACTTTTTCCCAACAATAATTATAGCAAAAGTTGTTAATTTTTAATTATACTCTGCACAATATAAGCCGATATAATCACATTCTTAGAATAATAAACGCTTGAATTAGGGAGAAAATGTATTAAATAATTAGGAGGCATTTAATATTTTTTTTCAACTTTTAATAACTTTTTTAATACATTTACTTATTTAATATCCATGTACTTACTGGCTAAAGTTACGAGTGCGTTTGTATAAAAATTTATTGTTACTTTTCTTTTCATTTTCTGTGAAAACCTTTTTGTGTGACCGTAAATTCAAGTTTACGTAATCCTTGTTTATTAAGTTTGAAGCATTTATTTGAATATTAATTCTCCTTTATAATTCTTACTGTTATTATTTTTAAGTTTTGTTAAGGTATGTTCAATAAAAAACAGTATTCGGTAATTAAAGGCCATCTTAAAAAATCGCTAAACGTTTTACAGGTACTTTTACAATTTTCACCTATACTGTTTTCTTGTTTGCTTTGCTCTAACAGTTTTTCATTTTAATCAGACCGCGCTAATATGTTTTCCTAGTAAAATCCACAATGGCTCGACAAATTTACACTTGCTTAACAATCTATCATATAACTGACGTGGATTGATGCAGTTCACTAACTGCGACCATCAATTTTAAATGTAATTATACCATGTACGTCATATGGCGGAAAATAACGCCATCAATCCGACATCTGTAGCACAAAACACAACAGTAAAATCGATAAGTGCTGAAAGGTGATTTCATGAGAACTAAAACTTCTTCTTTATCATTATAAAATATGAATAATATTTTCGTCAAATATTTTTATAGAGCCGCCGAGAGCCTTTAGCCAAGTTGCCATCGCTAAAACAACTGATATCTGTAGAAGGCAAGTTGATTGACATTACAAAGAGAAGAAGATAATCCGTGTTGCAGTATGCAGCGGAAATTGTTTTCAAATGTCATTTTCATTCTAATAATAGAGGATTAATTAATGTAGGTAATGAAGATAGCGAGATAGCGACACGATGCACAGGATGTAAGCACCACGTGCCTCTTGTCGCTGCATGAGCAGGATGCATAACTGAACATGTAATTACCGAAGCTTTAGGCTTAACTCACACTGGCCCAGACTTATGATTTTCACCAACACCATACTATTTATCTCTAACATATTAATAATAATAATAATATAATTTCTCTCACATTACAAATTACAAATATACTTTAATAACAACATAAAGTATTGGACAGTACAGTTAATGTGAAGATCTGGTCCATTATAAAAAAAATAAATAAATAAATAAAATAAAAACCATTTATTTCAGGCTACATGGCCCATATTATAAATACCTTACAGACTAACATACATACAAAATATACTTAAAACTACACTTAAACTACACGAGTTGTTAGCGACGTGTAGCGCCCTTCATTCCGGAGTCTCCCCCGGAACTTCCGGTAGACCACACCCGTCGGCCAGAACTCCTCCGCCTCAATGGTCGATAGAAGATGCGTCGTGCGTGTGTACTCTCACCACAAAGGAACTGAAGTTGACCTTGTGGCGAGACTCCAGACGCTCAACCCTCAAGGGGAGGGACGTCTTCTTCCGGATGTAGTCCACGACGTCCTTTACCTCCATGGACCAGTGTAGGCGGGACACGTACAGCGGCGTGGAGCGTACTTCACACCGCAGGCGCTGCTCGGGTCCGCAGGGTGCGGTGCCGCGATGGTTCCGGACGGCGGGCTTTTTCTTCCTTTTCTCCACCAGTATGAAGCCCTCCTCATCGCACCTCCTGCTCTCGTCCTTGCCAGGTTGCGGTGGCTGAGCCTTGCGGCTTTCTGTAGCCTTGCGGCTCTCTTTCTTCCCCTCTGTCTTCGCCCGCGGGGGAGGTGCAGGGTGAGCGGCGATACTCGCAACACTTTTTTGCTGAGTTGCTTGGTCACTCGGCGACTTCGCGACCCGAAGGGGAAGGCGGGCGGAGGCGGCGGCGGTTGCTGACGCATCAGATTCTGCTGACACGCAAAACGATGTATCGGCGCGCGCGCCACCACGACGTGTGTTGACGTAGGCAGTTGAATGATCGGGTGACCCACTTAATGAATTATTACATTTTAATTGTAATAAGTCACGGATGGTAGATTCCGATGCATCCAATCTACCCCGCATCTCGTCCAGCTCTGCCTTCATACTGTTGAAGTTCTTCAACAGGCTGGAGACGTCGACGTGGTCCATCGTCCGGCAGCTTGTGGAGTTCTTTCGCCACAAATGCTGGCACGTCGTCTGGATCCGTCTGCTTTAGCAGGGAGATGATGTCCTGCACGCTTCTCTCTGTTCCATCTCTACGTCGCGATGTCATGTTCGCGCTCTGGCCGAGCGTCTCGTACAGCATCCGCTTACCAGTGCAAATCTCCTCGCTGGTGAAAGAAGATTTGCAGATCTGCATGATGCTGAGCTCGTCCATGGTGTCTATGGCGTGCTGGATGAACGCCAGCAACTCGTTGGCCACGAGCGCCATGGTGACTCGCAAACAATGAGCGGTTTTTATTTTGACAGTTCTACTAGTTTCAGAAAACTGCTGATAGATGGCATTAAACCTAAGTAATATGTCAAGTCCTGTGTAAAATGTCAATTTCCGCTTTGTTTTTTGTTTGTTTACCTTTCAAATTTCTTTCTTTCACTTGCAATAGTTTATTATTTATTAATCGTGCCCTGAGAACTAAACTAAACATGGCTAGTCCAATTTTGCAGTACAATTTTGTAAAAATATAGGAAACCACCGCTTTCCCCAAGATGAAACTCGGAGATCAAGATGGATAGAGGCTATCAAACATATAAAAACAGGATTAACTATAAGAAAAAAATCCTTCATATTATGTTAAACTCACTTTACGCCAGCAGATTTCATCTCTCCGTCATCACATTTGGCAAGAGCCCCAAGAGGTAAAATATTTATCTTAGCGTCGAGTCGAAAATACTCGGCAGCAGGCTGAAATTTGGCATGTATATTTCTTAGAATCTAAGTATAGGGGAGTACTAAACAAGAACTTCCCGACATCCCTACGGAAACGGGAGAAAAGTGTGATTAATTATTTGTTTCAAAAATCAAAGATATCGAAGCCAGCGAGCTATAATGTATGTAGGTTTCCTCGGAAGTGTAGGAGATCACTAAGAAAGGAATTTAAAAGGATTATTTTTGTGTATGAAACAGCATCTGGCAGTTACTATTAACCACCCAACAAAGATCACAGATTTTTTGACATATTACATTATGCAAGCGCCATCTTACGGTAGTCTCTGTACCTAAAAGTGTATCGAAAACCCCTCATTAAATTTTGCTACGTAGTGTAATGCGGAGCGCGACCGTTCTGTAGTTCTCAACGCAAGACACTGATTATAGGTCCGGCCTGTATTACAGATCACCAGGTAGGTCCTCATCCCCAATAAAATGTTTAACTTATACAAACACATTTTAGCGTAAAATATTATACTTATGTTGCAGTAGAAGACAGAATTATCAACTTTTTTTTAAGAATGAATTGAGAAAATAATGTTGTACACATTTTTTTCAATGCTGTTGACTGAATACATTTTACACGCGTACGTAACAAAAATATGGTCCTGTTTTTAATATTTAGATACGGAAGATTTAGATATAAAAAAATTAATTATATCAAAATCGGGGAATACATTTTAGTTTTCCAGCTACAAAATAATAAAGTACCTATTACCTCCATCCAATTTTCAATCACACCACTACAACTGGATATCTAAGGCATCAAAGAATTTATTATGCAACCGTATAATAACCGTATTCACGTTTAAGAAATGACTGTGTCCATGACACATACACACCCTTTTTTTCCTCAACAAAGGTACATATTTGTATTGGAAATATGGTAACAAACGTATACGCACGTGTCAAACATGCGACGTTCGCTATCTTATTTCCATAATACAAATTTGTACCTCAACATAGATGAACATTATGATACAGTTAAAAAATAATGCTTCTCTCTGTTCCAATGTTTGATTTGAGCCTTAGCTACGTGCTTCTGTAACACGTACAGTTTGCAGGTGTTACGAGTATCTTACCGTCGAACATTGGCTTTTTGTTAACGGCTTAATTTCAACCGAGCCTTGTGCAAAAATGAAAACGGTGCTGTCAAATGCGACACAAAAATCGCTTAATCTTAATACTGCGAGAATTATGTAACAATAATCATGATTTGCTGGGGTAAATATTATTATACACGCAAACGTAAGCCATTTCTCTATGCCTTGCAACACACGGCAATAGTTTTACTAATAATACCAATTATTTTAGATTGAAACATAATACTATAGTCTAGATTTAGTACATGTAGTTGACAACTATAAATGATTCATAGATGAAATATAAATTATTGTAATTAAAAGTTTTTTTAATACTTTAATTTAATTTTTATTCATCGATGGTAATAGCCACAAAGTAGGTAATAGCTAACAAAAATTTTACTATGCAATTACTACGTCTTATTAATATCATAATCAATTCTTTAAATATAATAGTTCTGTTCTATATTATACCTGTTCAAATCAATGAGCGGCACTGGCGCCAGTTCAACGAACAAGAAAAATCTATACTAATATTATAAAACGGATGAGTTTGTTTGTTTGTTTAAACGCGCTAATCTCAGGAACTACTGGTCGGATTTAAAAATTATTTTTTCATTGGATAGTCCATATATAGAGGAAGGCTTTAGGCTATATAGCATTACGCTGCGACCAATACGAGCGAAGCGTCAGTGAGAAATGTTTCAAAAACGGGGAAAATCATTCACATTTGGGGACTTTCGTTTAAGTTCGCATAAACGGTTTAAGGTACTCAAAAACCACGTGAACGAAGTCGCGGGCACAGCTAGTTATTGATATTTGTTAACATTATAGGTACGTCAGCACGAACGTCTGTTCGCCGTGCTGCTGAACCACGAGATAGAGACAGCAGCCAACAGCACCGACGTGGAGGGCGGCGTGTGGGACGGCGAGCTGTGCGGCGCCGCGCAGACGCTGCTGCACCAGCACGCGGTGCAGGGCGACCTGAGCCCGCTGCAGGAGGCGGTGGCCAGATATACTGCCGCGTGCCGGCTTAACAGCGAGACGCCGCTCGATCCCAAGTATGATTTGCTATACTCGGAGTATGTTATCTAAATATAAACAAAGGTCAATACGTTTGTAATATTATCCCGTTAGCACCAGGGATATTAGGGAGCTCCGTAACCGTAACTGAAACTATTGTATATCCGGTATAAAATATTATCCGTAACCGTAACCGAATCCGAAATAAAAGTTTTGCTACTGTAAATAAGGCCCCCAAATTTTTATATCCGTAACCGAAATTATCCGAAAAAAACGGATAATCCGAAATAATTTAATATATCCGTATCCCTGGTCAGCACGAGCAGCTGTTCGTCGAAAATTCCCTGGTTGAGTTCGTGCTGAAGTCGCTGATTTGATTGACATGGGAATTATTTATTACTGCATAAAAAGAAATAAAAAGCTAGAGATACAGAAGTTAGCTGAAGGTCATCATTATCAATCATGTAATATGAACCCTTTTGGCTACAATCTATGGGTAAAATTATGCGGTTTTAAAGATTAAAAGTAGTCATGCTATAATTTTTTGAGGATATGCACTGAAATAGGAATTAAGAACCATTTGAATTGACTTTGGGTAAATGAATTTTTTAACAATGATAACGATTTGTTTATTTAAACAAAATCTACAGGCTATAACATTAATGAGTGATAAAACTTTAGGGTGCGTATGGGTCCGGTGTTTGCCAAGAAAGTACCAGCACTGAAAGAAGTATTTTTTTTATTATTATTGTATGGGATGAAAATTTATAATGTTGAGGCATTTCTCATACAAACATGAAAGTCAAAAGTAAGTCTTTCGACGCTGATACTTTCACAGTATATTTTACGAGGCACATGCAAACCCTAAAGTATTATCACATATTTATTTTCCACGTTGTATATAAACAGGTATATGTTCAAACTGCTGAGTGAACTCGAGAAAGCCTGGTGTGCTAGTGAGGGGCTGGGCGGTAGTGGCAGCGGCAGCGGTGACTCCGGCGTGGGAGTATCACATGATGAGGAGCGCTGGCTCGCCGACTGCTTCTGCGAGTTTGTGGAGAGAGCGCTGCATCAGCTGCGCTTGCACCGCGATCTCTACCCCGTGCTGCATCATCTGAGCTTGAACAAGTATGCTGTTTTTTATTATTGAACTTAAAAATAGGTATGTATCTAATTTTTCCTCCTAGATTTAAAAAAGGAAAATGTTACAGGTTGACAACGTCAAGGTGTAATAATATTGTCTCAAGCGAACGATATAGTGTATTGTTTAAAAAATATAATTATTTACTTAAATATAATTTTGTATTATTGATTAAATATATATATTTAAAACGATTGAAAATAACAACAACGCAATGTGCGTTGTTGTTATTTTCATGCGTTGTATAGGTAATTATAGTAGTTTTGACACAATAATTATTGTTATTATATTTTATTTTAGATTCCATAGACAACTTTTTTTTATGCGATACGCATTGAAGTCTTTTTCTTATGCACATAACACAAAAAAGTTAAAATTTAAAATATGAATTATGTTTGAACTTAGAACACATGACGTAGTAAGTAGTTATGGCGCTATTTACTAATATTGTTTCATCACATTTTATCTTTTAGGGATCCTAGAAATGTAATGTGATGATTTGATTTTTACTCCCTTTCTCCCACAACTGGAAAAAATTACTAATTTCCAAGCAAAATATTATGAAACGTTTTAAGCAATGTGAACGTATAATAACAGTCGTTTCGTTTCAGATTGGAATATCTCCTGCGATGTCTTAATCAACTCTCGCAAATGAAGGCTTTTCGTCGATGCTGCCCTTTCAACAACGAAATGAGGTTTGTGAGAAAAATCTAATAACTTCAAGTAGGTACAACGCTCTCTGCCGCCTACTAATTTCGTCACAGTTGATTTATTATATTCACTTTATATACTATACAAACATAATAATTGCATTTTTATATTTTGCCACATAATATGTAGAATGTAGATATTATGTGACATGAATTTCTTTGTTGTTGAATATTAAGACTGGGACCTATGTATCCGGTATCTGAATGGCCGCAGTATATTGAGAGCACTGAGAATCAATATCGAACACATGCGTGAATATATATCGTGTTTTCGATTTACAGCGCAAAGTACAATGCTCTGATTTTCTCCGTTCTTTTTATGTCCCAGCCTGAGCTTTACTTCGAAATATGAAATCAAAACGATCAATTTTCTTTGATTAAACAACATGTGACTATAAGTTGTCCTAAATCCTTGACAGACAAATGTTCTCCAAAAGGTCAAAGAAATTCCTAATGGCGTAATCCGAATGGGAAAAGTTGCAGAATTTATATTTATTTCTCTCGCAAAGATTATGTCGAGCTTCACTTTGTTTTAGTGGTCCTTCTCTCTGATAATTGGTTTTAATAACGGATTATTGCTCCAATACAAATAGAAACGATACAAAATAAACAACGAGAGCTTGCGAAGCTTTTAAGCAGATACTGCGCTGAAATGTTTTTAATAATATTTACAATATTGGTAGCAAATAACCACAATTTTCAACAACATTTGTATGTTACGTAAACTATTATTATATATCCTTTGTCAGGCTGTTATTGCAAATCTACTGACATTTCATTCATTAAATAAATGATTATTTTTTTCATTAAAATCCAATCAGTTGCTTAGGCTGTATGGTGATACAAACATATAATAATTGGCATCATCATAATCGAGTAAATTTATTTGTAAATATCATTTATATCAAGTTTATTACAAATAGAGTTTTCAGGTATCCAGGTATAAGCGAACAAAAACTAAACAACTCGGCCGGGCTTGTGGAAATTGCGGGGAAAATAGTATCGCTCACGAATTCCATAAGCGAGATTTTTTTCTCATCTCCGAGCTCTATCGATTCGGGTAACAAACTCTAGCGATTCGTTTTTTGAATACCTCACCCAGTCTAGTAAATAGCTCTCGATCTGAAAAATCAATTTAAAAAAGTGTATCAATTACAGCATAGTTAATTGGTTTTTCGATTGAAATTTTGGTTCAGTTTTTATATTTTTGTAGACACTTCAATTTTATAGTTTTATTACTTCAGCAGTACTCTTTTTCTCATGATAAGCGTTATGACAGGCTATAAACAAAATACAAAAATTAAAGTATCCCTAGATTTGTCAAGATGCGAGAGAACTTATGATGATGAATAATAATTAATATACATATAAGAATATTCTCGATCTCGTAAAAATTAGATCAAAATCAGTTTACCCCTTTACTAGCTACATACACAGCTACATACCTCGCTGTTTTCGTCGGCGGTTAAAATGGGACTTTAAACTACTAAGTTTAAAAAAGTTGTTCGAAATAATCTCCCAGAACTCAATATAAATTAACATTGAAACGGATTTCGTTATAATGACCATGTTCTAAACCCTGTTTTATAATCTCTACAACGACAGACAAAAATCATTCTGTCTCTGCTAACTGACTATGGAAGAAAGAGAGGTGATGTGGCACAGAAATGTCATTTTACTGACTGAAATTATAAATCAGTGTACAGTTTAAAATTGTCTAAACCCGCCTATACATATTGTCCGAGCGTTGCCGAGCGGCGGCAAACGCCAATGTGTGTCTACACATTGGCGTTTGCCGCCGCTAAAGTCAATTTGCCTTGCCTTGGCCTTTTCATCGCTCGCCTAGCTGGCCGACTGAAGTCGAGCGCCAACGTGTGGACGGCTCATTTTCTGACACTTGTCTACGCTCGCCGTCGCTCGTGACCACTCGCGACCACTCGCCTCACTTCGGATCGGTGTCGGTTTTTGTGCACAAATCAAAGGCGCTCGCCTGCGCTCGGCCGACAGCGTCCACACGTTTGTATAGCCGCCATTGTATTATGTGATATTTGTCGCTGTCAGGCCAACGTGTGGGCAGCTCTACAAACGCCTACATTTGCCACTTGTGTGCATTTGCCGAATGTGTGGACGGTAGCACTCGCCTTGCAGCTATTTGCCGACGCTCGCGTTGACCTACGCTCGGCCAATATGTATAGCCGACTTTATACCTTACGTTTCCCCCAGGCTCGAGATAGTCGGCGCACTCCGCAAGGGGACCGCAGAGTGGTACGAAGCCCTATGCGCCCAGGACACGGAGTCGGAGCGCGGGGAGGACCTGGTGAACCTCATCACGCTGGTGCAGATCGACCTGCAGCAGGGACTGACGTACTACCATCCTCTATTCGAGACGTATGTTACAGCTACAAAATATATTAAAATACTAGCTGCGGTGAAATAGTGAAATAATATACCAAATGAAAAATAATTTATATTTGGTATATTATTTCACTATTTCACCGCATGTCCTCATTTTTATTCGATTTTTTTTTTAACTTTTGACCCTAATTTATTCGACAAAAGATAACAAAAGGGTTTTAAGAATTTGCGTCATACAAAAAAATGATACACTTTTCAAGCTTTTATCATTTGACATATTGGTAGGGCTGAAATGAAGGGAAAATATTGCTCCTTATTCTTTGATATTGTATTCCGGTGCAAGTTTGGTTAAAGTATTCTTAATTTATTAGAGTTATCTTAATTTAATTTGTGCTTGATTAGGCAATTACCTGTCTGGGCGGTGGGCAACTCAATACCATTTTTGAGTTAATATCCTAACGTTTAAGTTAATATCCTAAAGGTAAAAAATAAAAAGTAGTGTTTATATTTAGATAGAGATTAAGAATCAACGTACTCCAATATTATTATTTTTTGTTTCAGGACAAACAATGTATCATACTTTAGTGTCGTATTTACACAAATTGATAAAATGGTAAGTCTAGCATATGAATACAATTTTAAACAATTAGTCCTAAACCTGATACATAGTGCATGTAAATATGATATAGCTTTCAATGCAGAATTGCAATACAATATCACTTTATCTCGATATCATGCGAATGCTAGTTCCCAGAGTGAATAATAAATGGTACGAACGTACTGCAATTCGCAATGTGCTAACCTGTTGCCAACTGTCTATTATCGGAACATAGTACCGTCTATTGACTTCACAATGTAAATTTAATTGACTTTTTATTATATAATTAGGTTACTTTACTGCAGATATCTATACTTCTTTTCGATTCAGTGAGATACTATGTAGGTAAAGACAAAATTTTAATTCGACCAAATACATGTAAACGTGCAGCCTGTGGGTCAAACAACGTACAAAGCCCTTTTTTTGATGTCACTAGGGAAATGCATTACGCATCCCATAGGGAGGGTCCCCTAGGGGCATGTGGGCCGGCTCGCTACGGCCGACTTACACACTCAAACCATTTGCGGATTGTCATCAGCCGGTATGTTGGGGGGAGTGACCTGTTCTGGCAAACACAGACCACTCCTCCCAACCAACGTACAAAGCCCTGCGCAACCAATATAATAATGGCTTCCCGGCGTTGTTGTAGTGCTTCGGGGATGCTAGCTTCAACTGAAGTTGGTAGCTTTTCAGCCAATATCAGAAAAAGTGTGGTATCCACATTCCACCGCGACAATATTACGTATAATAGTTATGTTATTTATAATGTATGTAGTTATAAGTATATATTTTTATGTACATACTGAGATAGTTCTTAAGTAAAATCGTTACTAACGCTTTAATTTTAATTATATAGATTAGCCGTATTAGCCGTTTATATAGATGTAATAAAATACCTAGCATTTTATTTGAAATAGGATTTATTACGTATTTAGAATAAATTGTTTTGAAGTCTATTTTCAAGACTGACAGAAATGATAGAAGAAAATGTTATCCAAGTAAGATACAGATAGAATTATTATTTTAATTATTTAAAGAATACAATATAGGAGGAACTAGAATAAACTTAATTGTCGTTTCTCGTATTTTCAGGTATTGTTTATTTTATATATTTTCTAAGTTGTTTATTGTATATTCATTTTGTAAGTTACTTATAATATACCTACTCGTATTTTCAGAGAAACAAAATGGTTTATTTTCCCTATGAGATATAATCTTATAAAACGACAATCTTGTTTATGAGATGGAGAAATTACAATTTAAATTTACTTTGTTACCCGGAAGCGACGGGAAGACAAATGTACTCTCTATAACGTCCATAACTACGCAATATGACAAAGAGTATTGTATACCTGAGGAGTTACAAGCAGCAAGCCATCACAAAGAAATAATAAAAACCGCTACATATAGCAAAGTGAGAAATAGTTTGAAAAAAAGATACCAGACTAGGAGAGTCTGGATAAATATGACAAAGGAATTAACGGAAATTTATATAGATGAAGATGGTAATTTGCAGTTCGGAGATCAATATTTGGAAGAATTGACTATTGAACAGGTAACGCAGAAATATGATGAAAATTATCAAGACTTATTCCAAAATTTTGTAGAAAACGGAAAAGACAATAGACATCATAACCTTAGATATATTTCAGAAAAATTTATAATTGAAAAATTTACAACAAAAAATTCGAATGCAAAATTATGGATTGACACATTTGAAACAGAATGTGAGCGTTTTGACGTGATAACAGATGAAAAGAAAATAGAGATTCTAAGATTATTTTTAGATAACAATTGTCTTGATTGGTATAGTGCAATGATTATGAAGCTAACACTAAACTCTCAATGGCTTACCTGGAAGTCAAAATTTTGCGAAACCTTTGCATACAGAGGATGGAGTCCTGTTAATTTTGCTCTAACGTTCAAATATAAATACGGTTCTCTATTAGATTACGCTATAAGAAAAGAAAAACTTCTACTTGAAATGAGGACATCAATTGATGCAGGTACTTTAATAGATCTGGTAGCAGCAGGCTTACCAGAAAATATATTACATAAAATAGATAGAGAGGCGTTAACTGATACAACTGATTTGTTTAATGAAGTAAGAAGACATGAATTTATGGTACAGAAAAGAATATTTACTTCAAAGAGGACGTATAGTCCTACTTACAAAGCTGAATATAATGAAACTTTAAGAAATGCTTGTAAAATTTGCGAAAAATTGAATAAGGGGTCACGTTATCATTCTGAAAGTTTATGCTGGTTTAGAACAAAAGACGATGATAATATTAAAAGAAAATTTATAAGACATGTGAATAATTCGGTAATTGAGGCAGAGTTAAATGAAACTGAACAAAAAAACTAGTAGTGACACCATTAATAACTGTCAAACTAATTGTAAATGATAAGCTACATTTAAATGGAGTTTATGATTCAGGCTCTAATGTTTCATTGATAAACTCCAAGTTACTTAAATTAAGACATAAAACAAGTAATATAAATGAGGCAAGTCTGGTAACAATTAATGGTGTCCAAAAGACAACGGGTTTGACAAGATTAAATATTAAGATTTTTGAAATAGTCAAAGATGTAGACATTATTGATGAAAAGAACTTCAAATATGATTTTCTAATTGGATTAGATTTAATAAAAATATTTAGACTAATTCAAACTGAAGAATTAATGATTACTCAGAAAACATATTTTAATGATAATAATGAGATGGTACAAAACGAAGATGAAAACGTTGTAAGAAAAATGAATAGTTATGATATGAAGAATATTAAAATAAATTTCAATGAACATGTGATAGCAAATGATATTGAAATGAAAATGGATCATTTAAAAGAAGATGAAAAAGGTAAAATAAATGAACTCATTGATGAGTATAAGTCCGTTTTTGCTAAACATAAGTATGATATCGGCACTGTAAGTGGATATGAAGCTAGAATAGATTTATTAGTAGAAAAATACTGTAGCAAAAGGCCTTATAGATGCACTATAGAAGATAAAAAAGAGATTGAACAGCAGATAGCAAAATTGCTAGATAATAAGCTGATAGAAGAATCATATAGTCCATTTGCAGCACCGGTAACATTAGCATTTAAAAAAGAAGATAATAAAAAAACAAGATTATGTATAGATTTTAGAGATTTGAATAAAATTGTAGTACCACAAGCTCAACCTTTCCCGTTAATTGAAGATTTAGTGGTAAAGACCAGAAACTGTAATTATTATACAACTTTAGATGTAAATTCAGCTTTTTGGTCTATTCCGTTACGAGTCGAAGACAGAAAAAAAACTGGTTTCATAACACAAGAAGGACATTATCAGTGGACATGTCTGCCCTTCGGTCTAAAAACGTCATCAGCAATTTTTCAAAGGGTGCTAAGTAATATATTAAGAAAATATAAACTTACTGACTTTGCTGTCAATTACATTGACGACATTTTAATTTTTTCGAAGAATTTTGATGAACATATAAATCACTTGAGGATGTTGTTGGAGGCCATAAAAGTAGAAGGATTCCGATTAAAATTTATAAAATGCACTTTTGCCTCAGATTCCGTAAAATATTTGGGTCATATAATTCAAAATAACTCCGTACAGCCGTTAAAGGATAATATAATTTCAGTGCAAAATTTTCCTATTCCTAAAACTCAAAAAAATGTAAGACAGTTCCTAGGAAAGATTAATTTTTACGATGAATATATCCCAAGAAAAGCAATAATATTAGATCCTTTACATCAATTACTGAGAAAAGGTCAGAAATTTATTTGGTCTAGTGAGTGCCAAAAATCTTTTGAAGCGGTAAAAACGCTATTATGCTCAAAACCGATATTAGAGATTTTTGATCAGCTTTTACCTATTAATATTTATACAGACGCATCTATAGAAGGAGTTGGCGCGGTTTTAAAACAGATACAACCAGATGGGAAAGAAAGACCTGTAGCTTATTTTTCAAAGAAATTAAAAGAGAGTCAAAAGAAAAAGAAAGCTATTTATTTAGAATTATTGGCGATAAAAGAAGCAGTAACGTATTGGCAATATTGGTTAATAGGAAAATCATTTACAGTTTTTTCAGATCACAAACCTCTGGAGAACATGAATTTAAAATGTAGAACTGATGAAGAACTGGGAGATTTAACTTATTATCTTTCTCAATATGAATTTAAAATAGTATACTCCCCTGGAAAGAATAATTTAGAGGCAGACTGCTTAAGCAGGAACCCAATACTGGATTCTGATGTAAACACAGATGAACAATTGAAAGTTATTAACTTAATAAAGATTGAAGACATTTTAAAAGATCAAGAAAAAAATAAAGAAATACAAGAAGGAAAAGATAAATTAGTAAAGAAACAAAACATATACTTTAAAAAGGTCGGAAAAAGAGATAAAATAATTTTGTCAGAAGAATTCAGTTTGACATTTTTAAAAGATGTTCATGAAAATATGTGTCATATTGGGATAAACCAAATGCAAAAGACAGTTGGTAAGCTTTATTCCATAAGCAATTTGTCAAATAATATAAAGAAAATTTGCAGATCCTGTGAAACTTGTATAAAGAATAAGTCGAGAGGACATGATAAATTTGGGTACATGTCTCAACTAGGACCAGCCACGAAATCTTTTGAAATACTGTCCATAGATACAATAGGAGGATTTGGAGGTTCTAGATCATCAAAGAAATATTTACATTTATTAGTAGACCATTTTAGTAGATACGCATTCATTCTTACATCAAAAACTCAGACTGCTAATGATTTTATAAAGTTACTGTCTAACATAACGGAAACTGAAGAAATTGGTATGATTTTGACAGATCAATACCCGGGGATTAATTCGAGTAACTTCAAAAAATTTTTAAAAGAAAAAGATATACCCCTAGTATTTACAGCAGTTAACTGTCCATTTTCTAATGGCTTGAATGAACGTTTGAATCAAACATTGGTGAATAAGATTAGGTGTAAAGTTAATGAAAAAGGCAAAAAAAAAGCATGGACAAATGTAGCTAGAGAGTGTGTTAATAAATATAATGAGACTATTCACACAGTTACAGGATATGCGCCAACTTACCTTCTAAATGGTATCACTGATGTGACAATATTACCAAAAGAGTTTAGAAATAACCCATCGGATGATGATTGGACAAGAGATAAGAAAATGGCTCTTGATAATACAAAAAAATCTCATAGTTACAACAAAAAAGTATTCGACAGAAATCGGAAAGTATGTTATTTTGATGTAGGAGATTTTGTTTATGTTGAAAATGGAAACAGACTAAATAGATCAAAATTGGATGAGATATATATTGGACCGTACAGAATTATTGAAAAAGTGTCCAATTCAATATATAAGATAGACACAGGTCATAGAAAAATTGAATCAAATTATTTTCATATTACTAAACTGATTCCAGTACCTATATTTGATTTAGAGAAATGTTAATAAGAAGTAGTTAGTTTATATAGGTAGATTATTAAAAAATAGGATTTTTTTTTTCCCTAAGGGGGGAGATGTAATAAAATACCTAGCATTTTATTTGAAATAGGATTTATTACGTATTTAGAATAAATTGTTTTGAAGTCTATTTTCAAGACTGACAGAAATGATAGAAGAAAATGTTATCCAAGTAAGATACAGATAGAATTATTATTTTAATTATTTAAAGAATACAATATAGGAGGAACTAGAATAAACTTAATTGTCGTTTCTCGTATTTTCAGGTATTGTTTATTTTATATATTTTCTAAGTTGTTTATTGTATATTCATTTTGTAAGTTACTTATAATATACCTACTCGTATTTTCAGAGAAACAAAATGGTTTATTTTCCCTATGAGATATAATCTTATATAGATTTGTTTTTATTTACATTTGGATGACATATTATTGGAAATATAGCTCACCTAAGTAAGAAGAAATTTATATATTTTTTTCTAAAAATCAAATCACCAAAATATGGACAAATCTAAAAATGTTAAATGAGATGCAAATCGAATCCCTTCATACTGTCAGTTCAATAAAAATAAACGAGATCGAGATTACATATTTTGAATATGCAAGGGTTTTGGAACGCGTAATAAAATTGCAAATGCAACGTATACTTATTGGGGTTCGATAGTTCGCAAATGTTGTTTCACAATATGAATAATTGAAAGAAAACTTTCTAAAACGTCCATTTTACTCGCTGGAAATTACATAGCACTATGAATAAGTATGGCATCGATTCTGGTGTAAATGAAAATTACGTTGAAATAGCCTACTCGATGTTCACTTAACTGAAATTGAGGTCATAAGACAGCTATTGGCTATTGCACATTTTCAATGTAATAATACATGAAGAGTATTTATTTTAAGAAGTGGAACATAATGTTTATTTGATTATATTGATTATTTAATATAGATTCAGATACATTGTAATTATTTTTTATTTTTTATTTTATTTTATTAATTTAGAAAACCAACAGCTTATTAGTTACAGATATGCTTATTATGTATAGAAAGAGAAAAGCCAATTACAGGTTCTCACTTATAGCAAAAAATTAAAAAGGAGATAACGCAAACTTGGCACTTGTGATTACACAACAAAATTAGGTACGCATATTATTAGATATAGAAGACATCCACTATTTTAAAGATTAATATGTATAATACATGTAACATAGAACTTTGTAGCGCTGATACATCAATTAGCTTAATTAAAGAAGTTATGATTAAGAATATCTCTTGCATTATTGCTACGTAGTGTGTATGGATCAATTGTAAAATTTTTGCAAATATTATTAAAGTCAATGCTCGCCCGCACTAAACACGAGTTACGTCTATAGTTCGAATTGTATCGCGGAATCGCCAGGGGAGGGTTATATCTACGTTGTCTAGTGGGAACATAAAAATTTAATTTATTTAACAGATCAGGACAATCAACAACGTTATTCATAATTTTCAAGAGAAATACACAATCGGCTGTATATCGGCGGTGGATTAATGTTTGAATATGAAATTTTTTGCATAGGGAGTGATAATTATTGGAGTCGTATGGAATTTTTAGGCGGAAACATAAAAATTTAATGAAGCGTTTTTGAACGTTTTCAATCTGTGTTATGTATTTTTCATAACACGGGTTCCAAACCTGACACGCATACTCGAGGTGACTTCTTACATAAGTGCAGTATAAAATTTTTAAGGTCTTTGCGAGCTTAAAAGGACCACTAATTCTCATAATAAATCCTAAGGCACGAGAGGCTTTAGCAATAATGTGGTCAATATGAGCGTCAAATTTGAGTTTGGAGTCGTGGTATACACCTAAGTCACAAACAATGTCAGCTCTCTGGATTTGGAGACCTTTTATATAGTAGGTGGTCGGTATAATATTATTTTTCCTGCTATAAGTCATATATTGACATTTAATGGGATTAAGATCTAAATTGTTTTGGTGGCAGTACTGATCTAGGCGGATCAAATCTGCTTGAATTTTCTCAGCATCACTAAGAGATGATATAGAGGAAAATATTTTCATGTCATCGGCAAAATATAGGAAGTGACTATTTACGAAGCAAGTGTCAATGTCGTTAATAAAGATAATGAACAGTAGGGGTCCTAAAAGGGAGCCTTGTGGAACGCCACTAGCCACTGGAACCCAGCTGGACATATAATTATTGATAACTACAGCCTGAGCTCGATTATCCAGGTAAGAACAGAACCACCTAAAAAGATCTCCTTTGATGCCACTGCGATAGATCTTACTTTTTAGAATATTGTGATCTATACGATCAAATGCCTTGCTATAGTCAGTGTAAACTACGTCAACTTGTTCATTTTTATCCATCCTCTCCGTTAGATAATCATTTAGAAGCACTAGATTCGTAACCGTTGATCTACCTGATAGGAATCCATGCTGTGATGGACTGAATATATTATTTAATGATGAGTAAACCTGTTTATAAATAATTCGTTCAAAGACTTTAGCTATAGTACATAATTTCGAAATAGGTCTATAGTTAGTAATTTCAGATTTAGTGCCTTTTTTATGTACAGGAGAGATAAAGGCTAATTTCCAAGTTTTAGGCACTGAACAAACAGAAATAGATTTATTAAAAAGCAATGTAATTGGAATTGATATTGATTCATAACATTTAATGATGAATTTAGGAGACAAGTTATCTGGCCCTGCTGATTTGTGAGGATCAAGGTTTTTTAATGAATTTTTAACTGATTGTAGTTCGATGTCAACAGTGTTAATGTGAGTTGACGGTTCATTAGTACTCGTATTATAGTAATTAGGTAGTTGTAAGTTACGTTGGAGACTAGCATAGTTAAGAAAAAAATTATACAAAGTATTTTTTATATAAATAACAATTTTACATATTTTTGCTACAATATGACGCCATGCTAGTTTCTTACATCGGTTTTATTCGGCGACTTAGGTTTGAACCGGTGGTAATCTATTTTTGTTGAGTTTCCGAAAAAAGCTTGTGAAGTTTCATTTAGAAATGAAAGCATTATTAATTTAAATTTTTGACTAGTGCCAGATAAACTTGAATGATAATTAACTTCTTTTAACCAGGTATCAGAGGACGTGAAGCAGTGTGTGGACCTCTGGGTGGCGGATGGCTGGTGCGGTGTGGCTGAGGAGGAAATATTGGATGAACATGGAATGGGAAGTAAGTCAATAAATAAACAAGGTCATACTAATATTATAAAGCGGAAGAGTTTGTTTGTTTAAACGCGGTAATCTCAGGAACTCCTGGTCAAACTTGAAAAAATTCTTTTTTGTTGGAAATCCATTTATAGAGAAAGGCTTTAGGCTTTATAACATTACGCTGCGACCAATAGGAGCGAAGCGTCAGTGAGAAATGTTGCAAAAAACGGGGAAAATTATTCACATTTGGGGACTTTCGTTGCGTGCGCTGCATAAACGGTTTAAGTCACTCAAAACCCACGCGAACGAAGTTGCGGGCACAGCTAGTAATAATATAATGGTCAAGTATGAATTTCAGCTTGATATAGCACGCGTTCCTGAGAAAAAAAGTCTTAACAGACAGTCGGGCGGACAGACGGACGGATAATAAAAACTGATCCTATAAGGGTTTTTTCTTGCGGTACGAAACTGTAAAAACAAAATTTTAAATTGTAACATTTATACGCTGTGTGCTAGAATCTTTAGAACATTTATCAATAGAAATACATTAATATCTACCCATATCTTCAAAACGAATTTATGTTAACGCTTTTATCGTTTGAACATTTGTTACAGATGTTGTAGCATAACAGAATAACTTAAATACTATTCTATGTAACATTTTTCTTGAAAACATTTCAAATATTACTTTTGAGTTATGAGGTGTAATAATAGAGACTGTTACACCTCTTGTATAGTGTTAAATAATACATTGAACAAATAAAATTTAATAAAAAATATTCAAAAGAGATACCTTAATTAAATATAAACAAATAATTACAATTTAGATGGCCGCGATAAAAAAACTGTTGCCGTTTCACGTCACAGTATGCATACAATTTATAATATAGGTATTCGTTGATTTTTAAAGTTTACAAAAATGGGTCCGAGATAATTTATTTTTATGTAAAACACCTTTAGTGTTTGAGGGTATATAACCTTAAAAGTTGTTATAAACCTAGCTTTTTCTAACTTTTGCTTGAATAACTTCTGATCATACTTATCGATTAGTGAAATCTCAGGTAGGTTAATGGAGCGATGTATTTTAATAAACATTGCGTGCTCGATCCGTATCTCACAGATAGGTGAATAACGAACGATCGACGAGGGGGAAACTTTCGGAAAACTTTCAGGCGGACGTTCGCTGGGAAAGTGGAAAAATATATTACTTGCCTCGCTATTAAATTCTTACTTGAATCTAATGCAATACGTTATAAGATTTCTCTAAGATGTTTCGAGTACCTGTATTCCAGCATCCTAGCTATTATATTATATTACTAAACATTTTATTATTAAAATATAATACCTGATTGCACGTGTCTAAGGGATATTTGCATAAGCGAATAACACTATTCAACCCCCGAAAACAGAGGGTATGTTATAAGTATGTCGTTTCTCTGTTTGTCTGTGGCATCGTATTTCCCAAACGGAAGATCAGATTTTGATCTAGTTTTGAAAGCTGACGTGGTCGAGAGTGTTACTAGCTATAATTCAACATCATCAGTTCGCTCACTGCTTGACAATTCGGTAGTTAATTCTAAATCTGTATTAATCCGGAAATAAAATATGATAAAAAATAAAAATAAAAAATGGTTTAAAAATATCCCAAAGTGGTACCCTCGTGATGGTAAAAAAAGGACGGCGAAAAAAGAGATGGGAATATGACATTAAACTAATAGCGGGAACAACTTGGAGAAGAGGTGCCACAGATTGAAAGTTATGGCTGAATCTAGGGGAGGCCTTTGCCAAAGAGATGCTGATGCTGATGTCTAGAAACAATAATCGTCGATACTAACTACTATACTAAGATTATAAAGCGGAAGAGTTTGCTTGTTTAAACGCGCTAATCTCAGGAACTACCAGTCCGATTTGAACAAATGTTTTTTGTTAGATAGTCCATTTATAGAGGAAGGCTTTAGGTTATATAACGTAAGCGTCAGTGAGAAATGTTGCAAAAACGGGGAAAATTATTCACATTTTAGGACACTTTCGTTGCGTGCGCTGCATAAACGGTTTAAGTTACTCAAAAAATATGTACGATATAATTATTCCTTTTTAATATTCATAATAGCAAAAACCAACGTGAGCATCAAAAGAATCGCGATAGTGTTTCCGAGAACCACGCGAACAAAGCCGCGGGCACAGCTAGTAATAAATAATTAATTATAGTAAATACTTAAGTAAGAATTTAATTTGAAATATAATTGAACCAAATATAATTTATTAAAAATTGTTAAATAATAAACTATGTTATTGAATGTACTGTAGTGTAGGTTCTTGATGAAAATGCATGTTACACAGTAATTATACAAGAATTACTTGCACTTTTTACACTTTATTAGTTAATGAACAGATTTATAAAATTAATACCCGGTCCGAAACCGGTCGGAAATCGTGTATTTTTATAAATCTGTTAATTAACTAATAAAGTGGAAAAAGTGCAAGTAATTTGTGTATCATTACTGTGTAAATAATAAACTACTTATATATTAATTAATGAAAATGTAATATAACAAAATTATAAAATGAAATATGTAAATGATTATTGTAAGTATCAGTAAATAAAGGCAATCTGAATTTGAATTAATCCAGTACTCTCCCCTGTCAGTGTGCGTGATATCCGCCAAGACCCTGCCGTTCGAGGTGCTGGCGGCGGTGCGGGAGCTGTGGGCGGCGGCGCCGGTGCCGCTGCACTCCGCCCACGACCCGCCGCCGCAGCTGCTGGAGGCTTACCAGTGAGTATCTACTGCCGTTTGATATTACATCATCCTACTAATATTATAAAAGTTATATATAATATTAATGAGCTATAATACTTTAGGGTGTGTATCGGTTCCGTATAACGTCGCTTTACCTTCACAACCTCGTATCGATACGAAGATACGAAGTTGAGAAGGTAAAGCGACGATATGGAGTTTAATATGAAAGTACAAGCGCTGTAAGAGGTACTTTTTTTAATTTATATGGACAAATTTATGATGTTGGTGTATTTCTTATACAAACATGAATGTCAAAAGTAAGTCTTTCAGCACTGGTACTTTCACAGTATACTCTACATAGGAGATACATACACACCTTAAAGTATTAATGCTCTCATTTATTTTACATCTTGTATAGTTGGATGGTTAGAATAAACTGGATGTGAAATGATGTGGAAATGGATTAACACATAATATACTACTTTTCACCGCAGCAAAGTTCCCGCGAGATTTCATGATTGAATGATTGTTTATTAAACACAAAGAAAGTGACCGCATCGACGGCAGATGTTCGTATTTACACGTGTGGGTAAAGCGATTTTGATGTTACGAATCTTATGCCTGGTCGAGCGGCAACGTGTCGATGGTACGTTGGAGTATCCAAAGCGACTCCTACGTAAGTTATACACACGAATTAATATCGGTCTGGTGAATGTGAACATACTTAAACATATTTATATTAGCCATTCCCTTAAAAAATATATAAATTAATGAGTTTTAACATTTGTAGCAGCTCGGTACAAACATATGTACAAACTGAATAAGATGTTTTGTCCTTGTCTGATACGTTGAAATATCTCTTATTAGACAAGTAAAAAACATTGTAAAAGCTACAGTGTGTAAGGGGAAATATGTGCTTGGTACTGTTAAAACTTAAAAGAACCTACAACTTTGAAATAAATGTACACGTAGGTACTCCACTGTAATAGAATAAGCGGCAAATAAAGACAAACTTGGTGATAAATCATATAAACTGTGACAATACTTTTTACTTGGAAGTCTCGCGAGACGTATTGCCCCGAGTAAATAATACTTCTAAGTATTACCAGCGTCTGTAACGTTACCCTCGGCGGGGTACTTAACATTTATTTTATTTGAGGTTCATAACAATCGCATGTAGTTGTGATTTGGGTAAATGTTGATTGCTCTGAAGTTCGTAATGATGATAGGTGCATTTTGGGTAAAAAAATATTGTTCTGAGGTTCATTCTTCTTTTTTTTTTTAGACCACAATCTAGCCCCATGCTAAGTATCCGAAGTACTTGTGTTACAGGTACCAGACCGAAGTACTTGTGTTACGGAAATATATTTAATACTTTTATACTATACACATATTTAAGATTTTTATTATATTATACACAAATTTAATACACATCCATGAGCCAGGAACATTTGAAAAACTTTTTGTTCCGTCAGCGGGATTCGATCCCGCGACCTCTCACTCGAGCACCAACGCGCTCAAACACTGCGCTACGGAGGTCGTCAATTTATATTTAATTTATATTATAATATCTATACTTATAATAAAACTGTAGAGAGGTCAATTCTGTACATTGAATATTTTTTCAAAATACATATTGGAGGATGATTGGCGATCGATACTGATGCCAAAAATGCAATTAGTAAAATTTTTGTCTGTCTGTCTGTCTGTCTGTCTGTCTGTCTGTATGTGCACGATTGGAACAAAAACTACTGAAGGGATTTTAACCAAACTTGGTACGATTGTAGCCCATATTCCTGGGCAGGTTATAGGCTATATAACATAACGCTACGATACATAGGAGCCGAGCAGTGACGATAAATTTGAAGCAAGTCGGATGAAGTTCGCGCGCGCGGCCTGCGGACGAACGGTTCGTGCGGGGGGCGCGGGGGGATCGCTTACACAGTAACGCGAAGCAATAGAACGTGGCACTAAAGTAGATTAGAACATCAAATAAGTACCTAACTATCAAGATTTTTTTTCTGTGAAGACAGTGTTTTCACAGTGTCATAATAATATAAAAATTGTATTTTTGAACTTGCTTCACAAATTGAAATAAATTATCATTTATTGTATAAAATCAACTTAATTAACTGTATAATTAAAAGAAAGCCCTTCGCGATAAACTAAAAAACGGGCAATT
The DNA here is from genome assembly GCA_905187575.2 of Celastrina argiolus. Classification (NCBI taxonomy): domain Eukaryota; kingdom Metazoa; phylum Arthropoda; class Insecta; order Lepidoptera; family Lycaenidae; genus Celastrina; species Celastrina argiolus. The sequence goes on from LR994591.1 coordinate 8,862,460, forward strand.
AAGCGGTTTTTGGAAAGCTATTTATACCATCACGGATGTGACATAAGGTACGCTAAATGACAAACCAAATCGCGATCATTTAGCGTAGCTTATGTCAAATCCCATACATTTTGTTATCGAACTTTGTAAGCGACAATTAGCGATGACATCTTGAGTAGGCCCCCAGATGCTGGTAGGTAGGAATTTTGGCGAAGGTCAACCAAAGGAAATCCACCCCACTGCTGGGTAAAAAATACTATTAAAATGTGCTAACTGTGCCTGTGTTATTATAGGAGACTTTTATTTATTCAATAGTACTTACCCAAAACAATTTTATTTTTTATTTTTGTCTGTTTGTGCATTTGTGCACGCTAATGTCAGAAACGGCTTATTCGATTTAGATGTGGTTCAATCATATTTTTAGTAATCTTGACTTAACATTTATTTCATCTCAATCGGTTCATAAATAAAAAACTTATGACAATTTAAAAAAAATGCTGGACGTTTGTATGAAGCGCGGCAGGAACCGCGCTGCAAACATTCAAATTTAATATTTTTTATTTTATATTTTCTTTAAAACTAAATTTAATTTATTTATATTATTGTTATACTTAGGGTAGGTTAATAAAAAAACGCTACTAAAACCGATCGGCGCGCCGAGCTGGGGCCTAACTCCCCAAACTGATTCGATTTTGATTCAGATTCGATCGTGCCACATACTCCCGAATAAATTGACGTTTGTTTATTTTTGTTTTATGTCGATTGATATCGTCGGGTGTAGAAAAAGTTACGTTCCAAAGGTTTTCTTTATCCTAATTAGTTCCAAAGTAATCTACCAAATAAAACACCAAATCCGTTGAGATCGAACTGATTCGATTCTCGGTTGTGTCGAGAGTAAGCCTGCTGGATCCTCGACGGGGCGTGCCGCTGCGCCCATGTCTAACCGAGAGTTTCGTTTTAAATACCTTAATAATTGCAATATATGTTTCAATTTAATATCTCAAAACATTAATGACAAAAACGGTAGTAAGTTCAAAAAAATTGAAAATAATTTTATGGTTTCGCAATTTATCCTATGTCGGCACTATTAAGTTGCTTCATATCAAATTTAGGTTTTGGTTCCCTTTGGAGTGTCGAAAATTAGAGAGATAAACGGCTGAATCTTTGGGTAGATGTGGCTAAGGAGTCTGTTTTTTTCAAAGCCAGAAGGGACAGAAGATCCTGAGTATTTAATAGGATTGTTAGCTTGATACCTACACGTGTTAAAGTTTTGACAACCAGACAGACAGACAGACGGACATCGAAGTTAAATACTTTACTAAATTAACGTGAAAAATTGGCTGGGGCTATACGGTGCATTCGAATAATATTATCCTAACTTCGAATACCTTTGCTGACTTCTACATATTGTTCGAAGGCCTACTTCTTTTGCCGAGCTCCGAAAGGATAGTACTATATTATTATTATACCCTGCATACCAAAAGGCTTGCCGGGTACGTGACTTGCTGGATCGGGATCAACACTGGGATACACTGGAAAGTACCTATTGGCGAAAGTTGTCAGCGGTTGCGCCAATAAACTAAAAATATATTTAAAAATACTAAAGTATCCTAAATCACTTTTCCACGCGTACGAAGTCGCGGGCACAGCTAGTCTTAAATAAATGTGTATTTATAGTAAAAAGTTATTATTGGTCTGAGGTTCATAACCAAAGTCCGAGACTAAGCAATGGCTTACGAATTACGATTAGTGAGTCTGAATATTAAGCTTAATGCTTATCCAATTATACAAGAAAATGCAATTAATAAAAAAACCCTATTCTCTTTGTTTTATTGCTATTTTGAAAATTTCTATACTAAGAAATTATTGTTATCTTCATATTGGCCGTTTTCGATAAGGGGTTGTCCATTAATCACGTGAGGCTTGAAAGGGGGGGGAGGGGTTTGATAAAAATCACGAAAATAACACAAGGGGGGAGGGTGGGTGTAGTGAGATATCTCGTGTATTTATTTTTTTGTCAAACGCGCGATTTTGAAACAAATATTAAGCGGCAAGGCGCGGCGTTTAGTGACCTACCTGTATTTAAATTAAGATAATATTCAGAAAATTTTAAGATTCTTTGTAGGTACTAAAAATACACGTGATGTTGAGAAGGGGGAGGGGGGGTGGTCTTAAACCTCACTACATATCACCAATGGGGGAGGGGGGGTTAAAAAATGCTAAAAAAAGATCACGTGATTAATGGACAACCCCTAACTTATTTTTTTACGCTTTAAAAACCTTTATTTTCTGTTACCCATCAATTTATTTAAAACAAAATTGACAGGCAATAGAAAATAAAGGTTTCGACAATCAAGAGTCAAAACACTAGCCACATACTTATATATATTATAATTGTAAAATTGTAAAGATCGTATTTTTTTAATTATTACCGGTCTGGGCCGAGACAAAAAATGGCCTGAGTCACTTGAGTGCCACTAAATTGTACAATCGTTTCAGTACTCGTAAAATGTATTTTGGGTAAAAAGTTAATATTGGTCTGATTGTTACTGTTTACGCTACGGGCCACCAAACTGCTCGATGGAGGCGAAACTTTTAATTGGCACTTCAAGTTTGTTTAACAAACAAACTATGTCCACAATAAGATGCCCAGTGTACGTATAATAATTGAATGAAAGGAAATATTGGTTTAAAATACATTTTGTCTAACTAAGTGACTACATAATAGCAATAATAGTCTTCGTTATGTGTCATTAGTCCTTGTAAATCCATACGTAAGTATGCAAAATTTCAAATTAATCTGACTTCTGGTAATTGGTGAAAATTATGCCCAAAGATTCCATTACATACATACTTACATAGATATCAATGAAACAAGAATGAAAAAGTATTGACTACTGAAACGAGAAGTAAATTAAGTGATGCGTAACAGTGACAGCCGGGAAATCCTACTTTAATCAACATTCCACTATTCAACCGTTAGTCAATTACCATTCTGATTATGAACTTCGAAATTAAAATAGTAAAGTAATAAAAGTATAGATAAAAAGGGTTGTCCGTTCTTAGTTCGTATACAATAGTGATATTAAATTTCTACTAATCTTATTCATTTTAACCATTATCAATCGTTAGAAGACATTGACAATAATTCTGTGTCTACTCTACCACAACGGTAATTGTAAGCTTGACGATTTTATACTCTAGAAACAATGATATTAGTAACTTTTATAGCATTTTACCTATAACCTTAAAATTTCGTGGGTAAATAAAGTTATCACTTTACATTTATGACAAGTATGAGTATAACAAGTAACAAGGGAGCGTTCTCCGCAATGCAGTCGGCCACTATGTGCGATGCAATCGGAGTCCTGCACGCAATCCCCTTAGAATCTAATGCATCATCACTTCAATCTGTTTTGAACATATTATAACTATGTACATTGCGGCCTTGGTTTTTTAAATATCGTTTGTCATTTTCGTGGATTGCTGAGCGCCAGCAGACATTTTTGTATTGAACCTATATGTTGTAACAGGTACTTGGGCATTTTCATCCGTTATTGGGTGATCTAAAGTGATTGTGATAGGTGCTTTTTAATGGCATATGAACCCTTAACTTACAATGAATTCACACGACATAGTCACTAGTCAGCCAGGTCCAGAGGAATAATAGGTCAATACGTCTAGGGCAAACAATGTGCTTCCTCACAATGTTTTCCTTAACCGTTAAAGTGTTCATAAAATGAACTTGAGATGAGAAAACGTATTGCTACACGCCAGCATCAGGCGTTTAACCCTGCAACTCTCGAGTGCGAATCGCCCTTTATCTATCACGGTCTATCCTATATAGATTATATATATATATTTTTTTATATAGATAATAATTACAAACTCTAAAAAATCATCATCTGCGGTTAGTGGTCTTCATTTGTGCCGGTGGTGTGCATGTTGATTTTGCTATTCTAGCTCACTAATAAATTAGACTAGAACTTTTTATTTGCTACTGTGTTAGAACTTAGAACCTCAAGAGCAATCATTTAGAAGACCAATTCTCGTAACTCGATATAATCTCGATTCGATTGTATTACCATATTGCTAGTTCAAATGCTTTATCAAACAATTCTACTTATACCGCGTAATATACGTAAAGTTATTTCCTAAAGCAGTTTGCCACAAACATAATTCTAAGATAAAAATATATCTTATTTAAAATGAACTCAAGATATTTAATTTGTCAGGTGGTTCGAGCCGCTGATCGATCGCTGGCTGGCGGTGACCAAGACGATGGCGCTGCAGAGGGTCCGCGCTGCGGTAGAACTGGGTACGTAAAACAAATTGCATCCTACTTAATATTCACAGACTAATTCGAAAAAAAAACTCTTGTCGTAAAAATCCTTACAATATTTTCAGACTTGGAACTTTAGTTCAAAGGGATTCCGGCTCCTACTTAGCATATTATAAGCATCTAAATTCAAAATTGAAAAACTTTGCGTGCTGCATTTGGTATCTTAGCTATCGTTATTTTCAGCTTTTCTGTTCAAAGAATTTTATTTTCACTCGCGTTAGTTAACTTCCTTTAATTTTCATCGATATAAATTCGTATTTCATCGATTGTAAATGCTAAACGTCAGTCTTGCGAGTAACGAAACACAAATTAAAGGATAAACCGCAACAAACGAGAATCGAGAAAGTTGAAAAGTAATAATGAGTCGACCGAGTGGCCGACCCGGTATTACGAAAACAGAGCGCGACCACAGATTACTAAATAGTTACGCGCGACGGCGGAACGTGAAACATTTAATTAAAGAACAAAAGAAAAATATCACCTCCGAAATGAAAGGGCACGGCTAATCGTCGAGGAAGTTTCACCTCACACCCGCAACCAGGGCATCGGGAGATAAGGATCGCCTCTAAACGATCGGCCGACACGAACATCGGAGGCGAACATCCTGAATATTTAGATTTCACATTAAACAACATTTATCGGCCGCGGTTATTTGTTGCAGGTCACCCGTGCGACCTATAAAATAAATGTAAATTTGAACACAATAGCCTCCACGATTTTATTATCTTTTCACCGTTTTTTATTGCGTGCGGTGGTTTTATACCGTTTTGGGGAATAGATTGGTTGCGACTGGCGGTTTCATAACGTACGAGTTAGGTTGGATTCTAAAATATCACTTAACCACCAGTTCATCGATCATCATCAGCAAATGTAACAGTGCCATAGTTACTATTTAGTGATCTGTAATAATAGACGGGTATTATACAGTCTGTTATATTAATTAGTGATAATAATTTAGGGTATGTATATGTCCCGTATCTAAGTTCACAGGTAACTATTTAGTAATCTGTGGTTCACAGTAAACTCTACATATGGGGCACATACAAAACCTAAACTATTAGCACTCATTTATATTATATCTTCTATACGTACTTAATAATTCTATTCGTATTCAGAATGTTTAGTAGAACATAGTTAGCCCTTGAAAAAGAGATCCGGGGTGAACGAGCTGTGTTTTATTACAACAGACAGATCAAATCACCTACATTTGAAAAAATATAACCTAGAGTATATCTCAGAAAGGGTCCAATATCGGTTTCAAATGATTTGTATTCAATCCCCAAATCTCCATTTCACATATTGCCCACGTTCTACCAAACATCCTGTACAACTTTTATTAGGTACAGATCATTTTAGTGACTAATGACTATATTAAGCTAACCGTCTGTGTGACAGGAAATCAATGTTAAGATTCATAACCTATTTGATAAATTTGTTGATTTTGTGTTTATTTTTTATTTGCCTAGTAAATTTTCTTATCTTTGTATCGTTTAATAATTGGTAATGCTTGTTGCAGATCGTCCGGTGGAAGGAGAGCACATTGTCAAACACAGCACTTCTTCCGTAGACACTGCCGCATGGTGAGTAAAAATGTCAGCATAACGTAGTACTTATGTACCATAATATATTTAAATACATAATATAGTGAACCATAAAAATAGTAAATAGTAGATAATAAGTATAATAACTAAAGCAAGGAGTACTCTCCTCCAGAGAGCAAAGACTGTTAAAACCTAAAATAAGAAACTATTATGAAGAACGGACTAATAAACGCTTAATACCTAAAATATATAATAATAAATTAGATTTATTAAGAAATGAACAAAAAATTTCACTCGGAAATGTCAAAAAAAAATTAAAAGCTGTACCTACACAGTAACAATACACAAATTACTTGCACTTTCTCCACTTTATTAGTTGTTAAACATAAGATTTATTGAAATACACGACCGGTTTCGACTAAGTCATCATCAGGTGTAGGTAGATTTAAAATTTATAAATAATTCGTAAACATTGTGCAGATAATATTAATGTTGCCAGCTCAGTGAAATTTTTACAATTTTGTGCAGTTTTTTCTACCAAATTATACTATATATTTTTTAATAAACAAATTAAAATAAAAATCAATTATAACACATTATATTGATAAATTAATAACCTAAATAATAATTTAAATGTAATTTCACAGAATAGAATGTCGAAACACATGTCAATGATTATAAAATTAAAATACGACTATCACCAATAATTCAATAAAATTATCTAGATAACATTATATTATTTAAAAAATTCATTCCTATATTAATGTCTATTAAATTCCAATAATTTAAGTCATGTCAAAAGTAAAATAAATAAAAATAAATGGTAATGTTAAAATTAATTAATAAATAATAATGTTATGTGAACAATTCAATTAATAGTGAAATTTAAAATATACTTAACTTATAAATAAATTAAATGTCTTGCAATAATATTGAGCTAGAGAGGCATGTTTGGTCATTGATTAAATTTCCGCCTTTTTTGTGTTTATTAATTTCTAGTGCTTCTAATGCATCCATCTTCCTACTTTTTGGTAAAATATGTAAATATTTAATATTTTTATCTGTTTTTATTCAATAACATATGTAAAAGCTGTACTGTTAGATAATTAAGTTCATTCTTCTTTAATTGTATTTTTTATATTAGCGTAAGTAAACTAGATTTATGTTTTTTTTTAATTATTTTTACATTGTAATAATATCATAACTGAAAGAGTGTATCTCGCCGTTAAACATGTGTTTTGCGAGATAGACTTGTTATAATGTTTAAGTGTAATTTTAGATAAATAAATAATTAAAAAAATAAAAATATATCGAGCAACGCTTTCCTAGGAAAACTACTAAATCCTAGTATAGCATTGTTGGTATGTATCCAGTAAAGCCTCTTCTTCGTGAAATCAATCTATCACCCTAGAACTATAAGATCCCCAGAGATAAAACGGTAAAAGCTGACATCGGATGTTTTTATTTACGAGTTATTCCTACATACATGTAGCTAATACTGACCTCCACCAATTGTTGCTCCACCAATTGCTGACGGGTCGGGACGGGACTTCTTTCACGGAATATAGAATTTATAAAGTGATAAATTAACATTTGTTCTATATAAAGAAAATTGCAAAAGTCATTAGCTCTATAACAGTTCACATAGACATAAAAAGTTGAAAATGCATTCACCGCTCTATTATAGGCGCTATATGACGGCAACGCTATATAACGTAGCTTTGTATGTTAATCTTACTCTACATGTATGTGTTTCAACATATTTTTTGTTTTTGTAAAATTCAACTGTCTAGATATTTATTATTATCACCTAGTTGGTGACAGAAACAGACATAAGTAAGTAGTAGAGTCTTAGTAATATAATTCCATTTGTACCCTTTGTTTACGGAACTCTAACAACCAGTATAACATCAGAAAACGCGGTGACTTATCCCCGCAGAATAGAAAGTTTTTCAACCGAAAAATGATTCTCGCGAAATGAAATTAACAAGCAGGAGCGGAAGTGAACATGATTCGTTTCGACTGTTTCCGGCACGCGATGTAATTCCGGGAGACTTGCCACTAAACCTTTTGCTTTCTCTTGATCTTGTCTTGTTTGGTTCTAATATTAAATACTATATTATGTTATGCTTTATTCTATTTCTAGAGTAATATTATGAATTAGTAGATATATAATATTATCATTTTTAAGTTTGAACTTTATTTTTTCCACTTAGATAAAAATGTTAATGACGTACCTAATAGATTGAGTAATGTATTGTATAAAGCGTATGATATTCGGTAGTGTGAGTTCATAATCTGGGGGCTGATTCAAGATGCTATCGCTAATTATCGCTTACAAAGTTCGATTACAAAATGTATAGAATTTGACATAAGCTACGCTAAATGATCGCAATTTGGTATGTCGTTTAGCGTCCTTATGTCAAATCCCATACATTTTGTTGTTGAACTTTGTAAGCGATAATTAGCGATGCCCTCTGAGGTGTTCCTTCTTATTTTTATAAATTTCAGGTACATGCAATCGTTGTTTTTGTTGTTTGAGATGGATGTCCTGCTAAACATTGACATGCTATTGATAAGGTTATTTCTCGACATACAACATCTATCTAAATATTTTAGTTTATAAAAGTCTAAGGTGTTTCATAAATGCGTTTTAGATTTACTCACGTAAATCTCTTGCAATAAATACCTATGTTTTTTATTGCCATAAAAAGAGGCACAGTTATGTTATTTTTTTTTAATTACTATTAACATTTTAAAAAACATCATACGCGTCATAATAATCCTATTATAAACTTTACTTTAGATTATCAAGTTATGAATAATTTCAGAAATCGGACGTTGGGCGCTTTCATAATAAATTATTCCACCTCCAGTCTATTCATGTTTTACATTAATAAACGATAATATCTTAATTAATTTAGAAATTACTTAAACCTAAAATTTTCTTTTCAATCATTATAAATTAATGTATTAGCGGGCTAATTGAGTACTTAAATATCATTAATTTTTACCTCGACTTCCGTTTCAATTATAATTTCATTAATAAACATTAACAACGCATTTTTGTTTCTTTATTAATTGAAAGAGTTTTGTGAATTTATTACATTTTTAAATAGATAGCGAAAGCTGTTTTATTGTATTTTATGAACTTATAAAATTTAAGTAAAACATAACGTTGAAGCCTTTTTTAACTTTTATTTTGCACAATGTTGTAAGCTTAAGTCATATTTCACATATGCGTCTAATGACTACCAGCTACCAGGTACCAACCTACAATTTTTTATAAAATTCTGCTCCCTTGCTATTTTCCTGCTTAAATATTTTCGCTTATTCTAAAATGATTATTAATAATTTAGAAGCATTTTTGTAAATCTTTAGAATTAATTAAGCCTATTATGGTATAGTATTTACCTATATAATATACAATTTTATAATCTGCTACGACCATACACTTTTTTAAATGACAAAATATGGTGGCAGATTGTCGCAACTTTTTCTTCTTATAATATACTTTTTCTTTTTAACCGACTTCCAAAAAAAGGAGGAAGTTCTCAATTCGTCTGTATGTTTTTTTTTATTCAACAATTAAAAAAAATATTTATATAAATATAATAATATCTACTTATAAGGCAACATCGGGATTTTCTCAACGTCTAGGTATATTTTGAAATAATAAATGAATTTTTGGAAGATTTATTTTATTCAGTATTCTCTGACCGAAGTAACCACTCTTCAAATACTGTAGTGCCTGGACAAGTAGTTTTAAAGGTGGTATGGTCGCTAAGCGTACGGCATTCTCACAACATTATCGGCCTAGTCCAGAGTCAATACGTCAAGGGCCAACCATGTGCTAGATTTCCCCACGATGTTTTCCTTTGCCATTGTTGAGCGTCTGTACTTTAGATCTGACTCTCATTCAATCTGAAAGTCGCATTGGTATACGCCACAACCCAGGAATCGAATCTGTTCTTTCGAATGCGAATCAACGGTTTATCCACTAGGCCACGGCGATCAGTAGAAGTAAATTAATTACTTGCAAAATCTGATGATACCCATATTTTCAGCCTATACCACATGCGGCTGGTATGGCGAGCCATTGGCGGTATAGAAGAAGGGACAATCGGAGGCAGCCTGCGACTGCTGGAGGCGGCCTGTGCTACCTCCCTCCACTACGCGGACCTCATCCACGGAGCACTCGCTGATCAGGGTTACTATGAAAACCACGGTATTAAGATTGCATTGTTATAGTAATAATCTATGGAGTACTATTCAATGAGGACCCCGATACTCGAACCTTGAACCTCGTTACGATTGTGTGTCTATCCCGCTCGCTCGCACGTCTAATCATGCGTACACGAGTAGGACAGACTGATTTCGAAACGAAGTTCGAGGTACTAGTTCAAGATCCCATCGCTACTATTATTTACGAAATTCGAAAATAGAAATGTATCGGATGACATAAGGTTCGCTAAATGACACGCGAATTCGTATGCCACTTAGCGAAGCTTATGTCGAATCCAATACATTTTGTTTCATTATGTTTCATAATTGCGATGGCATCTTGAATTAGGGTCCTGGCCCCGTGCTCAGTTCTCGAAGAACTTGTGTTACCAAACAACGGAAATGTACTTAATTATACGGAAATGTATATTATACACGTAGAACCCGCGGCCTAATTAATTTGTTTGAGCCCCGACGCGCTGACCACAGGGACTTACGTGCCATGTTCATGTGCGTTCATCAGTGCATATAAAAATCTTACTGCAGCTTTTGCTATTGTCTAAACAGTCACAACCTAAGTTACCATTCTTAATCACAAAACATTGCCTTTTGACACATTTTTAATGAGTTACTGAAACGATGCGAATCTAAAAACAAGGCAATTAGGTATGCCTTATATATTATTAATATTTTTAACAAGTTTACTAGAAACTAAAATTACCATTTCATGGAAGCGTTACGTAATTAATTAACTCTAACTCACTTTGTACACAAAATACGCGTGTAACATATGACCGGTAATATTTATTAACCGAGCAAAGGAAACTGTGGTAATATAACAGCATTTCTCATTATGTTAAACGTAATGATCGCTCGAGCGAGATTTACACAGGTAAAGCTCATTCGAATGAGTTTCAGACGAGTGAAAATTACGAAGCACACGCGATAAAACAGGCATATTATGCAACTCATTTGGCTCGAAATTAAAGACAGTAAAATTATACTGGCGATTTAGTATTCGCGACTTTATTAACAACATGATCTTCTTTGAAGTTCAACAAAAATATATATAATTTTTTTGGAAAATAATGAAAACTTAAGTAATGTAGGTATTTGTATTTTTCGGTAGGTATAAAACATCACAAAGTAAGGCCCGTATAAATAAAACAATCTCAAGCCCTCACTTGAGAACCCACATATTTGACCGGTAAAAAAAAACCTTTCGTTTCACTTTTATAAATGAAGAACTTTACTTATGTTACGTACTTATTAATTTTTTTTGTTTTTTAAAACATAAAAATTAAAGTACTATGCAACATTAATTAAGTTGTTCGCTTTTAAAAGTGAAACAAAACGTTGTATTATCGCTCAAATAGGTTCTCAAGTGAACATGGGTTTGAGATTGTTTTATTTATACGGGCCTTAGGATGTACATTGTACACCCACGAGCAATAATCGGCGACTGATATTTTGTACGTGAAAAATAGAACATACTGCTTGCAATAGTGCAACGCACTCGTCATACAACGAATCAGAATATTATGGAGGAAAAATCTACCCGATTTTCATTCCTACAAAAAGTATGACGCCCTTAACTGTAATAAAGCTGCAAGTTTCGCAAACTGTCCGTGTCTCCTTAGCGCCCATACAAAAGGGAAGTGTAAAATTTGGCTCGCAATAAAAGGAAAGTCAAGACGTGGAAGTTTTCAGGTCAGGGCAAGACGACGGAGGAGATATGCACGATCGTGAACAACTTGGAGTACGTGCGCCGCTCGCTCGCCGAGTACGACGACGAACACATGTGAGTTTACTTACGTTCCACACTACAGTTTGAACAGCGTTGCCGGAACCACAAAGTAGATATATAACAGAGACACGACCTAGTACTAGAAAATGCTATCACCATAATTCTGGCAATTCGATACTGGCTATTTTTGTTTTCCAGGCACATTCAGGAAACCGCCAGCTAGCGCCACTATTGGAAAATACTAATTACTAATTTCGTTTCGTATCTTCTTCCTCATTATGTAGTTGAATTTAGCTTAATGTGATGTCAATATTTGTACTTAATTCGGCATATTTACATTCTGTAATTTACAAACGTTCATAGTAGTGACATGTATTGCATTTTTTTGTATTAAAGATTGTATGGGATGGTAGGCCATACTCAGTGTGGACCGTACCTGTTTCGTACCTTACATACTAAATGATCTAAGCTTATATATATAAGATTATATCTCATAGGGAAAATAAACCATTTTGTTTCTCTGAAAATACGAGAAACGACAATTAAGTTTATTCTAGTTCCTCCTATATTGTATTCTTTAAATAATTAAAATAATAATTCTATCTGTATCTTACTTGGATAACATTTTCTTCTATCATTTCTGTCAGTCTTGAAAATAGACTTCAAAACAATTTATTCTAAATACGTAATAAATCCTATTTCAAATAAAATGCTAGGTATTTTATTACATCTCCCCCCTTAGGGAAAAAAAAAATCCTATTTTTTAATAATCTACCTATATAAACTAACTACTTCTTATTAACATTTCTCTAAATCAAATATAGGTACTGGAATCAGTTTAGTAATATGAAAATAATTTGATTCAATTTTTCTATGACCTGTGTCTATCTTATATATTGAATTGGACACTTTTTCAATAATTCTGTACGGTCCAATATATATCTCATCCAATTTTGATCTATTTAGTCTGTTTCCATTTTCAACATAAACAAAATCTCCTACATCAAAATAACATACTTTCCGATTTCTGTCGAATACTTTTTTGTTGTAACTATGAGATTTTTTTGTATTATCAAGAGCCATTTTCTTATCTCTTGTCCAATCATCATCCGATGGGTTATTTCTAAACTCTTTTGGTAATATTGTCACATCAGTGATACCATTTAGAAGGTAAGTTGGCGCATATCCTGTAACTGTGTGAATAGTCTCATTATATTTATTAACACACTCTCTAGCTACATTTGTCCATGCTTTTTTTTTTGCCTTTTTCATTAACTTTACACCTAATCTTATTCACCAATGTTTGATTCAAACGTTCATTCAAGCCATTAGAAAATGGACAGTTAACTGCTGTAAATACTAGGGGTATATCTTTTTCTTTTAAAAATTTTTTGAAGTTACTCGAATTAATCCCCGGGTATTGATCTGTCAAAATCATACCAATTTCTTCAGTTTCCGTTATGTTAGACAGTAACTTTATAAAATCATTAGCAGTCTGAGTTTTTGATGTAAGAATGAATGCGTATCTACTAAAATGGTCTACTAATAAATGTAAATATTTCTTTGATGATCTAGAACCTCCAAATCCTCCTATTGTATCTATGGACAGTATTTCAAAAGATTTCGTGGCTGGTCCTAGTTGAGACATGTACCCAAATTTATCATGTCCTCTCGACTTATTCTTTATACAAGTTTCACAGGATCTGCAAATTTTCTTTATATTATTTGACAAATTGCTTATGGAATAAAGCTTACCAACTGTCTTTTGCATTTGGTTTATCCCAATATGACACATATTTTCATGAACATCTTTTAAAAATGTCAAACTGAATTCTTCTGACAAAATTATTTTATCTCTTTTTCCGACCTTTTTAAAGTATATGTTTTGTTTCTTTACTAATTTATCTTTTCCTTCTTGTATATCTTTATTTTTTTCTTGATCTTTTAAAATGTCTTCAATCTTTATTAAGTTAATAACTTTCAATTGTTCATCTGTGTTTACATCAGAATCCAGTACTGGGTTCCTGCTTAAGCAGTCTGCCTCTAAATTATTCTTTCCAGGAGAGTATACTATTTTAAATTCATATTGAGAAAGATAATAAGTTAAATCTCCCAGTTCTTCATCAGTTCTACATTTTAAATTCATGTTCTCCAGAGGTTTGTGATCTGAAAAAACTGTAAATGATTTTCCTATTAACCAATATTGCCAATACGTTACTGCTTCTTTTATCGCCAATAATTCTAAATAAATAGCTTTCTTTTTCTTTTGACTCTCTTTTAATTTCTTTGAAAAATAAGCTACAGGTCTTTCTTTCCCATCTGGTTGTATCTGTTTTAAAACCGCGCCAACTCCTTCTATAGATGCGTCTGTATAAATATTAATAGGTATTTTAATTATTTAAAGAATACAATATAGGAGGAACTAGAATAAACTTAATTGTCGTTTTATAAGATTATATCTCATAGGGAAAATAAACCATTTTGTTTCTCTGAAAATACGAGAAACGACAATTAAGTTTATTCTAGTTCCTCCTATATTGTATTCTTTAAATAATTAAAATAATAATTCTATCTGTATCTTACTTGGATAACATTTTCTTCTATCATTTCTGTCAGTCTTGAAAATAGACTTCAAAACAATTTATTCTAAATACGTAATAAATCCTATTTCAAATAAAATGCTAGGTATTTTATTACATATATAATATTATTACTGGTAATATTTTTTAAAATACAAACTATAAAATGGTTCCTATGGGTAGTCTATAGCATAATATGTTTTGGCAAAACCGTACTTTTTAGTTAATACTCGAACCTCTTCAGGAAGCCAGTCGTACTTTTTGGGGTACTATACTGGCATTACTGATTTTGATATACTTCGCTTGCGTAGTTGACCATGACATCCACGTGGGGTATATGTCGCAGTCATCTCATTGAATCACGCTCGGCATCATCTGCTTATTTAATTGAATCACTAGCGCGGTTATTTATTGGCGTCAAACAGCTCGTACAGATAGCAATGAGTTGATATATTTTTTGATTAATTTTTAATGTGCCTTATAATAGAACACATTCCGAAATTTTTCATCTTAAAAATAAAATATGAAATGGCTGGCCTAGTCTCGGATTAATTGTATTTGTAAAAATGTAAAAAGAGAATTCAATGAACGCGCTAGTCATTCAATGAAATAGCAGATTCAACCAGATGACTGCGACATATACATTTCGAAAATTAATTCAGGATGTCTACGATATTATAACGTGCCAAAATTTAACGCAAACACTTTAGAGCCCCATTTTACCCTTTAGGGTAAAATGGACGAGTTTCATAATACTATCAGGTTTCAACTAATAGTTTCAATGATTTGTATTTTAGTAACTCGGATATTAAATTTATTTGGCATACTTTAAATATTTTCTATACAAACTTATTATACAGCCAGAGGGTGAATTATAATAAGCCCCAAAACACGTATTTAACTGAATGTTTTTAAGAGCATAAACCGCTACCAATTTTAGGATTTTTCATACCAACCTGTAACCACTTTAATGGTGGAATTATTAAAGCAGTTATCCGAGCGTCTATATTATATCAAATCAAATGTCATTCGAATTTTACAGTAGGTACTCGTATATGACACAATATAAGGTTTTGGTTTCTTTAATCAAATCTTAGTGAGCTTAATAATGAAGTATCCCATAATATTATTGCGATATTGTGAATATTGTGGTTTCATTTACAGCGAAGCCTGAGGTATAATTTTTTGTCGGCAGCTATCCAATTATCTTATGATCATTTATACTCGATAAGATTATATCAGAGATTGTATTCTGCTTATCCAATTTCTTTTGTAACTTTTTCCTGGCATCTTACAAAAAGTTACGTTATATTTTTTCCTTTTTTTGCGACGCCCGATCCCTTGTATGCAAAAATGTGATCCCCTTTGTTTTTGCACACGAGCATTATGCTATACGATGTGCTTACGACGAGGATTCACTATTCTAAATGTGTTTTTTGTTTTTAATATCCACGTTTTTTATTTCCCATGCTGTTTTAATAATATATCAAATTAGAAATGCTGTTATCATATATAATAATATAATAATTATTATTAATCCAATGGAAATATAAAATTTTACATAATATTTTTTCCTTCGTACCGCCTAATCTACTTATTTGATTCCTATTAGTACTTATAGATTTTTCTTTAAGTGCCGTTTTCCCGAAACCGCCTCTTCTAACTTACTGCTCATTTAATTAGTCAGGAAAAGCGGTTTAGGAGAAAATGGCACTTAAAGAAAAATCTACTAGTGCCATTTTCTCGAAACCGCTTTTCCTGACTAATTAAATGAGCAGTAAGTTAGAAGAGGCGGTTTCGGGAAAACGGCACTTAAAGAAAAATCTATAAGTGCCATTTTCTCGAAACCGTCTTTTCTGACTTACTGCTCTAAGTATTCATTATGGTAAATAATATGGACATCACTGTAGATTATATACTTTATTGCGTAGTCGAGTTAAGTATTTTCTTTTATTACAATTCTCTAAACTAAAAAAATCTAAACGCTAAGTTATGATATAACAGTGGCCGTGTTCGGTGGCTTGTTTTTTGACGCATGCGTTTGTAAAGTAGTATTAAAAAACCTTTATTTTCTATCTATAATTTTTAAATAAATTGCCAGGTAATAGGAAATTAAGGTTTTTGATTAGTGCTTTACAAGCGCGTTCGTCAAAAAACAAACCAGCGAACACGGCCAGTATAGGTATAATGTTGTTTAGCGGCAACGACGAGAGCGCCCGTCAGCTCGTGCGCGGGGCCCTGGGCACGCTGGACTCCCGCTCCGCGCGCGCCGCCGCTCCGCTGTCGGCCCGCGCGCGCCCGCCGCTCCGCAAGGCGGTCTTCCATCTCGCCTGGTCGCCCGACACGCTGCCGACGCCGCAGGTAGGAGGTTAAAGTAGTATTACCATGGCAATATTATATAAAATGACGACCTCCGTAGCGCAGTGGTTGAGCGCCTTGGTGCTCGAACGAGAGGTCGCGGTTTCGAATCCCGCCGAGGGAACAAAAAGTTTTCAATGTTCCTGGGCCATGGATGTGTATTAAATTTGTGTATAATATAATAAAAATCTTAGATGTGAGTATAATATAAAAGTATTAAATATATTTCCGTTGTCTGATAACTTGAGATTGACGTGGTGTGAAGTGTCGATAGAAAAAAATTACAGGGTACAATACTATAATAATTTTCCATGGGGCGCCCGAGGAAGAATAGCAACTCCCCATTAACCATATTTCCCGTGGGTGTTGTAAAAGGCGAGAATATAAACTATTTTAATATTAAAGGGAACCGTTGCCTGCTAAGTTCCCTACGAACACAAGTTCGTAGGGAACTTAGCAGGCAACGTAAACGGTTCGAGTCTACACTCTACTCTACGTTTCTATCTACGTAACTATCAGACAACGAGAAAAATATCAAATACTTTTTACTATGCATAACAGTGGCGTGGGATTCCTATAATAACATTCCATCAGCTTTACTTATCCTTTAACTTTAGAAACCCAACCAAATCCCCACCTAATGTGTGACTAGAGCTTCCCTCAGATGGAGACCCAGCCTTCGCTACTGGTGCATAATAATATTATATTACTAAAGATTAAATAACGCAGTAGTACCAGCTGGAAACCATACTTAAAACAAATTGCATCCATTTAAAAGATTATTGTTATGGCGCAGGCGTTACGTCGGGACGTGGCGAAAGAATTTTCAAGCATAAAAAGATCATTATAAAAATATAATGAATTTTGCTGGTACCATCTACCTTTTAATCATTTAGTCGTTGTAATTAATTCAGGCTTAATTTGTTAATTTCTGTTTACAATTATAATCTGCATTGATACAGCACAGATAGCGACGAAATTGATATAAAAATGTTTCCTATCGAACACTCAGCACATAGATAATAATACTTATCGTCATACTTGACAAGGAAAAATTGTAATTCAATGAAATTATTATTGCAGATATTATTGAATCGCCTTATGACTCATTTCAAAGCCAAAACACAACTCTTTTAGTATGTAAACTCATATTGGCTGCATATTGGCAGGCTACAATATTAATGAGTGATAATACTTTAGGGTGTGGGTTCCGTATAAAGAGTTTACTGTGAAATTACCAGCGCTGAAACAGTTACTTTTTTATTATTATGTATGGCCAAATTTCTCATAGAAACATGAAAGTCAAAAGGAGGTCTTTCAACACTAGCACTTTCACAGTAAACTCTACATAGGAGGCACATACACACCATAATTATCACTAATTTCGAGGTAAATAAAGATAAAAAATTGTTATCGCAAAAACGGGGAAAATTATTCACATTTGGAGACTTTCGTTGCGTGCGGTGCATATTTATAATTCACTCAAAATACACACGAACGAAATCGCGAGCACTGCTAGTAAGTTATAACTGCTGCGAGTATTAAATACTAACTGTTTTGTCTCACTGGAAGTAACTAGTATTTAAGGTACAGGCTAGGCCTAGTTTAGGAACTAGAACAGAATATTGTATGTATATTGTATAACTGACTTGTCTGTTACAATAAATAAGTCGGGTAAAAAGCAGTGAAAAGGTTTTGGCTTTATGCGGTGCACCACAATTGCTTTGAGTTGAATTAGTCTCTTTTCCTTTATACCTCAGTATTGGCTGGAATTCACCTCTGTATGCCCTATAGAGGTCAGTTAATAGTTGGGGCGATCGTAAAGAGCCCATTCCAGATAAAACTCGAGTGCGATACGCTTTCAAACGATATAAGGACACAGTTAGAATAGAGATTCTGACTATATTTTAAAATGTAATAATCGACAATAGTAAACAACCTATTGTTTCTAGTGTAAAATAGCATATTTTAACTATTATTAAAATTAATAAATTATTTATAAATAAATACATTATTATATTATAGGAATAAAGTTAGTTGTGCACGTCCTATCTCATATCTTTTAATCTTTTATCCTATATATATTTATCCTATCTATATTTTAGGGCTGTTGGAAGAAATTTATTTTAGCCGTAGCTTTGTGTCGTCTTTCTTTATTCACTGTACTTTTGTAAATGTTTCTTGTGTACTATAAATTGTTAAATAAAAAAAAAGTAAATTAAAGTTAAATAAAAAAAGGTATAACTCTAGCAAAATCGTATTGTCTACAAAAATGTAAGTGTCTACGAAAAATTTACGTGCAAACTATGGCAATGACGTCAAACAGACTGTATTTTGCTCTTTTTTGTTTGCAAAGTAAAAATTGTTTGCAAGAAATGGGTTGGGAATTAAACCAAAAAATATGCTTATTATTGTAACAACACTGAGGAAAAGCAAAATTTTGTAATGTGTGATTGTGCATAAAATTATATTTAAAACTAGCTGACCCTTGCCCACTTCGTTGAGCATAAAAAGAGTTTATGATGAAATTCAACTAAAAAAAAACAACGTAGAACCCGCAACGCGGGAACCCGAAACCCGAAACGCGGGAACCCGGAACCCGCAACGCGGGAACCCGGAACCCGCAACGCGGGAACCCTGAACCCGCAACGCGGGAACTTGAAACCCGCAACGCGGAACCCGCAACGTGAGAACCCTGAACCCGCAACGCGGGAACCCTGAACCCGCAACGCGGGAACCCTGAACCCGCAACGCGGGAACCCGGAACTCGCAACGCGGGAACCCGGAACCCGCAACGCGGAACTCGGAACCCCAAACGCGGGAACCCGGAACCCGCAACGCGGGAACCCGAAACCCGCAACGCGGGAACCCGGAAGCCGCAACGCGGGAACCCTGAACCCGCAACGCGGGAACCCGAAACCCGCAACGTTGAACCCGCAACGCGGAACCCGCAACGTGGAACCCTCAACGCGGAACCCGCAACGTGAGAACCCTGAACCCGCAACGCGGGAACCCTGAACCCGCAACGCGGGAACCCTGAACCCGCAACGCGGGAACCCGGAACCCGCAACGCGGGAACCCGGAACCCGCAACGCGGGAACCCGGAACCCGCAACGCGGGAACCCGGAACCCGCAACGCGGGAACCCGGAACCCGCAACGCGGGAACCCGGAACCCGCAACGCGGGAACCCGGAACCCGCAACGCGGGAACCCGGAACCCGCAACGCGGGAACCCGGAACCCGCAACGCGGGAACCCGGAACCCGCAACGCGGGAACCCGGAACCCGCAACGCGGGAACCCGGAACCCGCAACGCGGGAACCCGGAACCCGCAACGCGGGAACCTGGAACTCGCAACGCGGAACCCGCAGCATGGGAACCCGAAACCCGCAACGCGGAACCAGCAGCATGGGAACCCAAAACCCGCAACGCGGAACCCGCAACGCGGAACCCGGAACCCGCAACACGGAAACCCGGAACCCGCAACGCGGAACCCACACCGCGAAACCCAAACACAGAACCCGCAACGCTGACATAATATGGAATAAATAGTATCCTATGTCCGTCTACTTGCTCTAAGCTACTTCCTCACCAATTTTCAGCCATATCGATAAAGCCGTTCTTGAGTTATAAATAATTTAACTAACACGACTTACTTTTATACATATAAGTAGATGTATAGATTACTCCTACTAACATAAGCTAAGCCCGGTGAATGTCACAGTCGGTCCAGCCAATTCGGTGATCATGAGTTTGATGACGACGATGATGATGATGAAAAGTAGCCTAAATTAATCCTTATAACTTTAGCTATCTACCAGTGAAAGTCTCGTTAAAATCGGTCCAGCCGTTCCAGAGATTATCCGGAGCAAAGAGAGACGCTGACAGACATTTTTTTTTAAATTACATTTTCGTTTTCAGTAAATATCGTTGCCAATGCAAAAAAAAGCAGAAGATATCGTTTAAAATGTCATATGTATTTAGAAAAACGTTGCTAATTGAAAGTTACATACTTACTGACACTTCAATTTTATTTGTTTGTATAGATGTATAGATTTGGAAAACTTCCCCAATCTTGGCGTTTTCACTGACGCGGAGCGGGGCGCATAGGAACTTAGTGGTTCCCAAGCGGAGTGGAGCAGAGATTTCGAGCATAGTGATTGGTCAATTCGGGTACCGCAAGCTCCTGTCCGCCTCGCCCCGCGTCAATGGAAACGCAGCCAAACGTCTATAACGTCTACCGGTCGCCATGGTAACAGCGTTGTTTACAAATGGAAAACAAAAATTAGGAAATGCTATACATACCGTATTTATATCAGCTGAAACTATTTGGATTCATGTTTTTGTTAATCCTAATAATTTTTTTAATCCAAATAGTTTAAGCTGATATAAAAACGGTATTTATAGCATTTCATAATTTTTATTTTCCATTTGTAAATAATGACGTTGCCATGACAGCCGTGTCATATAAACTGCCAACGACGTGAATCGATCGAGCCCAGGTTCAAACCCCGCGTGACCATCACGTATTTTCTTCTTTTTTCTAATTTTCTGCTTATTTTTTTCAACATTTTCTTTCATAATAACCTTTTCGTAACAATAACGAACATACCGTAAAAAAATTTGCGAAATTGGTCAAGCCGTTGTCGAAGCGCACACGATGTAAGAAATTTTGGAGGTCGTTTTTTTACACTTTGGGCTACATTTTTGGGGTTTTAGTAAAGAACCCTACTTTTTTTAAACATATAATATAGCCTATGTTCAGCGCTAGGAATGTAGCTTTCCAACGGTGAAAGAATTTTTCATATTGGTTCAGTGGTTTCAGAGCCTATTCCATTCAAACAAACAAACAAACAAACAAACAAACAAACAAACAAACAAACAAACAATCAAACGTTACCTCTTTATAATATTATTATATATATAGATTTATTTACAGGGATATAGTAAAAGTCTATACTAATTTATTTACCAGCTATAAACCAAATTGAATAAAAAAACATAATATCGCATTATGCAATATGGCCAAACATGTTCTAACAAGAACTCTATGTATGTTACGGGTAAACTTCTTAAATGTAAAGAAAGCAAGTCGATAGAGTTTCTAAAGGTCTGAACTTTGCCGTCCAAGTAAGCAAGCCATAAAACTCATTATGGCCACGATCTCAAAATAAACTAAACCAGTAAAACATTGCATAGAAATTTCCAGTGATTTGGACAACTGGAACTGAACTAACACATAATTTTCTCGCCGGTTATTAAATTCCAGCAAATTGTTGCGTACTTATATTTCCCAGATTTGGACTACTAATTTGGCAAAATTCCACGTGGGTGATTCCACGTTTGATCAAATCACTCGTATCAATTTAATGCAAACATCGTCGCTACTCGCATTGCAGTACAAATAAGCAGAGCCAATTAAAAATCATTTATTACATTATTCGGTGTACACAGTACATAGGTACATAAACATAGGAAGTGTAATCAAATTACAAATATAATATATTTCTTGTATATATTATTAGTGAATTTTGAACTGGTAGATGAAACCCGAAAGCATATTATGGAATAGCGAAAATCTCTGAAAGAAGAACTCCGAGTAAGAGTTTAATAAAATCCAAAATCTTTTATAAATCAATATCGCTATACACGAATCGAACTACAAAAAATAATTTCACATTCTCTACTATCGCATCGTTTGACAGTATTGCTAATTTAAGACGAATGGTCAAGCAAATGACCTTGAGTGTTTGGACGTGGAGCTAACGCCATCTATTTATGAATAGTAGTTCAATGTAGGGTGCATTAGGATGTCAAATTATATTTTCGCTAGATGGCGCATTTAGCATATTTCTCTGAGTTGAGCAGAGTAATAATAAACAGAGGCTACATTTTATATACTAAATAATATATACTTGGATTTTTTTTTTATTTTATCCCCGTTTAACTCTTATTATTTGTATTAGTCCAGCCATTTTAGTAAGTTCACCTCGGAATTCGAGATACCTTATAATTGATAAGAAAAGTATAACAAAGAAATATGATCTTTGACCCTTGAAATTTAATAGTAGCGTACACCCTACCATATTATGTAAGTTTTGAGACAACTTTTGGGGGAGTCAATATACAACTATTTACAGACTTACAGCTGGGCATCTCTAATTCCAAGATTCTTGCCAAATTTAAGCTAAAATGACTGGACTAATGTCCCTTATTATATGTATATCGAATACGGCTCAAACGATTAATTTATGACTGCTAATATATATCTATATATATATATATATATACAGCGTGTAAAAAGAGCAGTCACTATAACTTCGTGGGGGAATAACCAGGCAAGAGATATATGCATTGCTACTAGTCATTTGCTTTTAATCCACTGTTTTAAAAATTTTCAATAGGCAATCTACAATGTGCACAACACAGCGATCAGCTGATTACGCTGAGAGGTCTATAGCACGCGTAAGACGTTCATTACGTACTAGGGCAAAAATTATAAAATTTAATTATTTAATGCAGAACGTAGTTCTAAACAGTTTAGCCTTGCGACTAAAATAAATAGCAAAAAAAATTTTTTTTTTACAAAAAATTAAGTTTCTAGAATCAGTCGAGGTCCTATAATCATATCCCAAAGTTATAGTGACTGCTCTTTTTTTATACCCGTTATATTATATACATTTTGTTTAATTTTTTACAGTTGACTTCTTACACAGGGAACTTTTGTCTATCGATGATTCATAGATACAGGATGTTAAAAAAAATATTAATTTAAATAGATTTGTTTATTATTTTTGAAGTTATTTTTTTTCCTTGTTGGCAATGGGACTTGTTGGCTTGAATGGTAGGGGGCTGACTTTCTTTTTTTAGACTTTTTTATTTTTTTGTTGACAGCCTCTGTTATATACTGTGGGTCTCTAATGGGTATATTTCTCAGATATCTAGGATCCCCTAATTCTGGTAGTATGCAATCCATATAGAAGTCTTTCAGCTTTTTTTTCTGTCTTTCCTCGGCGTTTCTCTCTAAATTCTGTAAAAATACTCTTTTTGAATTCTCCAGCATAATATCTTCAGCCATATCCGGTTTTGAGCAATTTTCCCCATAGTTTGTTCCACCTTGGGTCAATCTCCTCTAAATATTTCTGAGTCAGTTTCCGACTCTTCATTCGTTTTTCTTCGTTCCGTTTAATTTCGTTGCGTGGACTTTTTCCAACAATTGATTTATGCAGAACGGATAAAGGTTTTTGAGTATTGAATGATACTTTTCTGGTACCTAATATTCTTCATTTTGTTATGTTTTTTCTGTATTTCAAAGAATACTTTGTATCTGTACTTAATGCTAAAAATTTATTAAAAAAATTTGTAAGTAAATGATTCCGGCATTCTACTTTTTCAACGGTATAATTTTCATAAGGTCTAGATTGGATTATTTTTGAATACGTGCTGGCGTCCCCGTCCGATATTTAACGCGCATTTCTATACTTTTTTTAAACCCTTGCACCAAGATCTCAGACTACATTCCTGTAGACGCTCCTAAAAGAAAAAACTAAATTTAGTTTTGATTTATTATTATTATGAAATAGTATAACTATTAGTTATACCTCAGTCAGAGTAATGTAATAGTACCTAATACACGTAGAAAACAGGGAAATAAAGGGTACTACGAGTCAAAAAAAAGCTAGTAAATTACCAGAATAATTTTTGTAGCATGTGTGATCTTTTGCCTCTTTACCCTTGTTCTGAGCTAGGACACAAGTACAGCAATATTTATTTTTAATGCCATTTTTTATTTTTTTAATAACAAAAAAACCCAAGTCAATGAACTGTAAAGGCAAAATCACGAATCACTTTACACGCAGTAGGAGCCAATATTTTGCTGACTAAAGACATGGTTTTTTAAATATTTTTTACGGCTTCCTTTATTGTTAATGAACTCTGGTTCATAGCTTCAGAGCTATGGCATATTTCCATGGCAAGCAATTTTTTTAACATTATGTCTAACTGTAGGTTTAACTGTATAATAGTGTAGCAGTAAAGAGTAATTGTTTGATGTCTCTGTGATAAGTATTCTGTATGATAAACATTTACATTACAATGACAGTCTGTCGACTATAATTGTAAATTATGCATCTGATGATCATCATAATTTTTATCTTTTCTGTACAGGCGGAATCTTGGGATCTTTTGGGGACTTTTCGCGGTTCCATAGACTTAAAAGTAGGTACCTATTAACTCAATAGCGACCAACTCCTAATAGAACCTATCGTCACCAGGAATACAGCTTCATATCTAATTTTAAGTCTATGGGACCGCGGGAAATTCTTTACATTATAGGTACAATAACAAAAAATATGTCTATTTTATAATTAGATAGGTACCTACTTACTTTTCAATATCATTTGCTTTTGTCTGATTTGCAACACGAGTTCTTCTTTTATATAGCAACTTCAATAATCGTTTGTTACCTACTTTGTTTCGGAATACTTTTATTACCTATGTTTGTTTCAAAGTCGAACCGTAATCACACAACATGTGCAAACTATAATATAAAATTTATACAAGCCGGTAATGTCAATTGTCATTTGTCAAATCAAAACAAGACCACGCGAGATTGTATTACTCTTATCTGCCTAATTACTGTGCGCGCCGTGCGGAACGGCAACGCTGCATTGTACATGGGTTGCATCGAACTGGCAACGTTGCATTCCATAACTAAACGCCTGATTAAATGTTGTGAGCAAATACTTTACTAGTGGTGTTTGATTTACAGTAGGCACCAAAGACCTTTTATGATATAACTTCTATTTTGCAATAGTATTTGTTACAAATCGACAATGAACACCAAGATACAAAGTAAAGAAGCATGCATGCAAATATTCATTATAAACGGATAAGCCAAACCAAAAAAAAATCCATCCTAAAATATTCATTTTACGCGAGTCATAGCATTTTCTAAAATGTATTTCTGATTACTGAGTAAAGATCATCAAAAAAATCGACAACAACAATATACTTCAAGATACACTTTATAATTACACAAAATTTCTTTATTTCCCCAGTCTGTAATTTAGCTGAAAAACATAGCCTAAAAGT
The DNA here is from genome assembly GCA_905187575.2 of Celastrina argiolus. NCBI lineage: Eukaryota > Metazoa > Arthropoda > Insecta > Lepidoptera > Lycaenidae > Celastrina > Celastrina argiolus. The sequence goes on from LR994591.1 coordinate 8,888,322, forward strand.
CGTGAAAAACGCATTTTGCTTGACCATTCGCCTTAAGGAAAAATACTAGAAACTGAAAACGTCATTTGGCACATTCAAGAAAATGATTCATTTTTAATAATATAAGATTTTAAAAATATCATAACCAAAACGTAGTTACGTCACGTCCTTTATTAGTCCGGAAACAAGCTAACTAAATATTCACGGAAGAAGGAAACTATGACATTAGGAGCTTCGTCTAATTATTCTGAGTAATGAGGGGGAAACGAGTAGGTATAAACATAGTGTCGTGAGTCGCTACTGCAACATTGTCACATCTGTATTGTATACTAGCTGACCCTTGCCCACTTCGTTGAGCATAAAAAGAGTTTATGATGAAATTCAACTAAAAAAAAAACAACGTAGAACCCGCAACGCGGGAACCCGAAACCCGAAACGCGGGAACCCGGAACCCGCAACGCGGGAACCCGGAACCCGCAACGCGGGAACCCGGGACCCGCAACGCGGGAACCCAGAACCCGGAACTTGAAACCCGCAACGCGGAACCCGCAACGCGGAACCCGCAACGCGGAACCCGCAACGCGGAACCCGCAACGCGGAACCCGCAACGCGGAACCCGCAACGCGGAACCCGCAACGCGGAACCCGCAACGCGGTACCCGCAACGCGGAACCCGCAACGCGGAACCCGCAACGCGGAACCCGCAACGTGAGAACCCTGAACCCGCAATGCGGGAACCCTGAACCCGCAACGCGGGAACCTTGAACCCGCAACGCGGGAACCCGGAACTCGCAACGCGGGAACCCGGAACCCGCAACGCGGAACTCGGAACCCCAAACGCGGGAACCCGGAACCCGCAACGCGGGAACCCGGAACCCGCAACGCGGGAACCCGGAAGCCGCAACGCGGGAACCCTGAACCCGCAACGCGGGAACCCGAAACCCGCAACGTGGAACCCGCAACGCGGAACCCGCAACGTGGAACCCGCAACGTGAGAACCCTGAACCCGCAACGCGGAACCCGCAACGCGGGAACCCTGAACCCGCAACGCGGGAACCCTGAACCCGCAACGCGGGAACCTGGAACCCGCAACGCGGGAACCTGGAACCCGCAACGCGGGAACCCGGAACCCGCAACGCGGGAACCCGGAACCCGCAACGCGGGAACCCGGAACCCGCAACGCGGGAACCCGGAACCCGCAACGCGGGAACCCGGAACCCGCAACGCGGAACCCGCAACGCGGAACCCGCGACGCGGAACCCGCAACGCGGAACCCGCAACGCGGTACCCGCAACGCGGAACCCGCAACGCGGAACCCGCAACGCGGAACCCGCAACGTGAGAACCCTGAACCCGCAATGCGGGAACCCTGAACCCGCAACGCGGGAACCTTGAACCCGCAACGCGGGAACCCGGAACTCGCAACGCGGAACCCACAACGCGAAACCCAAACACAGAACCCGCAACGCTGACATAATATGGAATAAATAGTATCCTATGTCCGTCTACTTGCTCTAAGCTACTTCCTCACCAATTTTCAGCCATATCGATAAAGCCGTTCTTGAGTTATAAATAATTTAACTAACACGACTTACTTTTATACATATAGATGTATAGATTACTCCTACTAACATAAGCTAAGCCCGGTGAATGTCACAGTCGGTCCAGCCAATTCGGTGATCATGAGTTTGATGACGACGATGATGATGATGAAAAGTAGCCTAAATTAATCCTTATAACTTTAGCTATCTACCAGTGAAAGTCTCGTTAAAATCGGTCCAGCCGTTCCAGAGATTAGCCGGAGCAAAGAGAGACGCTGACAGACATTTTTTTTTAAATTACATTTTCGTTTTCAGTAAATATCGTTGCCAATGCAAAAAAAAGCAGAAGATATCGTTTAAAATGTCATATGTATTTAGAAAAACGTTGCTAATTGAAAGTTACATACTTACTGACACTTCAATTTTATTTGTTTGTATAGATGTATAGATTTGGAAAACTTCTCCAATCTTGGCGTTTTCACTGACGCGGAGCGGGGCGCATAGGAACTTAGTGGTTCCCAAGCGGAGTGGAGCAGAGATTTCGAGCATAGTGATTGGTCAATTCGGGTACCGCAAGCTCCTGTCCGCCACGCCCCGCGTCAATGGAAACGCAGCCAAACGTCTATAACGTCTACCGGTCGCCATGGTAACAGCGTTGTTTACAAATGGAAAACAAAAATTAGGAAATGCTATACATACCGTATTTATATCAGCTGAAACTATTTGGATTCATGTTTTTGTTAATCCTAATAATTTTTTTAATCCAAATAGTTTAAGCTGATATAAAAACGGTATTTATAGCATTTCCTAATTTTTATTTTCCACTAGCTGTGCCCGCGACTCCGTACGCGTGGAAAAGTAATTTAGGGCAGTGTTATAATAAATCTGTTTTAAAAATATTTTTAGTTATAAAAACTGTCGTCGAGGTATTTAAAAAACTACTTTATGTTGACAATTCCTACTACCAGCTTGACAAACGACCGTGTATAATTACTATAATGCGAACGGGACTACTTGATAGTACAATAAGATTTTTATGGATTTTGCGCCGCAGCGACTGCAGAAGATGATCGTTTCCACGCCGACGCTGCTGGTGTGGCGACAATGATATTAAGACAGCGCGCCGCAAAATTTTGCGGTATTTTAGCCTTTAGGTGCGTAAGTCCGACTCGCACTTGCCCGGTTTTTTATTTATTAATAGCCAAACATGTAGGTACTGATTATAAATCACTTCACTGTTAAAGTACTGATTTTATACAGAAAAGTAGCAAAATATAGAAAGTACCAAAAGAAAGAAAACAAACCTAAGTATGGTTGTACCTAACATAAAAACCATTCGGTCCATAATAAAAACTAAGAAATAAAAATATCAAGAAAAACATAAATCTAACTTATATTGACATAAATTTTTTAGTTTAACTGTAAACACAATACTTATGTTAATCAAAATTTTATGTATTATGCAGTTATCGAATACATAATTTGGACAAAGAAGACTATAAAATGTACAGTAATAGTAGGCTGTAGTATGATAACTATAATATACAATGCAAAATAATATTATACATTGCTAATGATGCACACTGAGTTTAACTCTCGGATAACGTATTCTACTCAACTCAACTTTGCTATAATTGTATTAAAAGTACGGCATTTGGCGTATAGATGTCGCTATTATGGTCTGCTCTGCATCGCGCTATCGCTTGTAAGATAGATTTGTATATGAGAATACTCTATCAATATTATGATATTTGGCAAAAAAACCCATAATAATCTATTAACACATATGCAGGACAGGCCGCAAAAGGCTAGAATTTCAAAAGGTATCTCGATTGGAATCGAGTTGTATCAACAGTTTTCCCCTGTAACACAGTTTAGTAACTATCAAGATGTTTTTTAACGTATGTATATGTTATAAAATAGAAAAAACAAAATAAAGAGAAATATATTTATGAAAATCTTAAAACTGTTTTTAAAATTCCGTACCTCAAAAGGAAAAAACGAAACACATATTATAAGATCATTTCCATGTCCGTCTGTCTGTCAAGACCCTTTTACTCAGAAACGCGTGTAGGTATCAAGATGAAAATTATATAAAATACTCAGGATACCTACTGTTCCTTGAAGCAGTGAAAAAATCAGACCTCTTAGCCAATGCAACCAAAAGCAGTTGCTTAGGTACGTCGCTAAATTTCGTCATTTTCGACACTCGTAAGGGAATCAAAACCTAAAGGGTACTTCCCGTGAACTCAAAATCATAAAATTTGAAACCAAGCAACGTCTAAAACCATACGTTTTTAGTAACATTATATATGTAGATAGTAAAAATATTTTGATTTTTTTAAACTTAGTACCGTTTGTTATGAATGTGTAACTTATAACAAATAGGTACTTAGGTCTCTAATATATTCAAGCTGTAACCAAATCAAAATTCTATGTCAATCAGGTTTGTATGGAGCTCTCGGTGCGCAAGTCCAACTCGCACTTGGCCGGTTTTTATTTATTTACTTATTACTAACCTACGCTAACAAATATGTATAAAGTACCTACTTATCACAAAGGACTTTACAGTACAGTACAGTACTAACTGATTTTATACAAATAACTTTCATAATAAACTCAAGAAAAAAAATCTTAGACTGTCCCTACCTAGCAAGCCTAAAACTAACAAATAAAAGTCACCCCCGCGGCCCCGGTGCGTTTGCTGCGAATACAATTTGAAGCGGCGCGGCGCGGCGGCGCGCGGCTCCCGGGCCCGCCGCGCGCTTCCTACAAACGTCCAGCAAAAACGACATGATCTTTTAAAATGGTCATAACTTTTTTATTTATGAACCGATTTACATAAAACAAACACTAAATGTTAAGTGAAGCTTGCCGCAATATATTAGTGAAAAGTACATCTTAATCGGATAAGCCGTTTCTGAGATTAGCGTGCACAAACCCACAGACAAACAGACAAACAGACAAACAGACAAACAGACAAAAATTTCAAAAATCATAGTTTTGGGTACTATTGCGTAAATAAAGGTCCCCTATCATATTTTTTTTCAAATATCTTCAATGTACAGACACGACTCCTCTACAGATTTATTATATGTATAGATTTGTAAATAATGACGTTGCCATGACAGCCGTGTCATATAAACTGCCAACGACGTGAATCGATCGAGCCCAGGTTCAAACCCCGCGTGACCATCACGTATTTTCTTCTTTTTTCTAATTTTCTGCTTATTTTTTTCAACATTTTCTTTCATAATAACCTTTTCGTAACAATAACGAACATACCGTAAAAAAATTTGCGAAATTGGTCAAGCCGTTGTCGAAGCGCACACGATGTAAGAAATTTTGGAGGTCGTTTTTTTACACTTTGGGCTACATTTTTGGGGTTTTAGTAAGGAACCCTACTTTTTTTAAACATATAATATAGCCTATGTTCAGCGCTAGGAATGTAGCTTTCCAACGGTGAAAGAATTTTTCATATTGGTTCAGTGGTTTCAGAGCCTATTCCATTCAAACAAACAAACAAACAAACAAACAATCAAACGTTACCTCTTTATAATATTAGTATAGATGTACATTCAACAATATTTCACGGGATAATTAATATAGGAACAGTTTATATTTAATAAGCTGATTGAATAAGTATAATGTACTTTAATAATGAGCTTCTGTTTCAATGATAATATTGAAAATGTTTGTTGTCATAATGATATTTGTTTTTAAAAAAGTAAGCTATATCTTCTATACTTATAATAAAACTGTAGAGAGGTCAATTCTGTATATTGAATATTTTTTCAAAATACATATTGGAGGATGATTGGCGATCGATACTGATGCCAAAAATGCAATTAGTAAAATTTTTGTCTGTCTGTCTGTCTGTCTGTCTGTCTGTCTGTCTGTCTGTCTGTATGTGCACGATGGGAACAAAAACTACTGAAGGGATTTTAACCAAACTTGGTACGATTGTAGCCCATATTCCTGGGCAGGTTATAGGCTATATAACATAACGCTACAATACATAGGAGCCGAGCAGTGACGATAAATTTGAAGCAAGTCGGATGAATTTCGCGCGCGCGGCCTGCGGTCGAAAGGTTCGTGCGGGGGGCACGGGGGGATCGCTTACACAGTGACACGAAGCAATAGAACGTGGCACTAAAGTAGATTAGAACATCAAATAAGTACCTAACAATCAGGATTTTTTTTCTGGGAAAACAGTGTTTTCACAGTGTCATAATAATATAAAAATTGTATTTTTGAACTTGCTTCACAAACTGAAATAAATTATCATTTATTGTATAAAATCAACTTAATTAACTGTATAATTAAAAGAAAGCCTTTCGCGATAAACTAAAAAACGGGCAATTAAGCGGTTTTTGAAAAGCTATTTATACCATCACGGTATTAATCCTTATCATTTTTAATACGTTAGTTGGCTTAAGCATTCCATGAAGACTATAATATTTGCCCTTTATACCATGCAAATATAATGAGTAGTTTAGGAAATATAGCAAAATTAAAATCGTTTCGCCGTGATTCGACCGGGCGCCGCGTAATGCAGGCTGCTGCGTGACGTCTTACGTCCGAGCCGGGCTGGTGTAGTGTAGACTGCTGAGTAAAAAATACTATTAAAATGTGCTAACTGTGCCTGTGTTATTATAGGAGACTTTTATTTATGCAATAGTAACCAAAACAATATTTTATTTTTATTTTTGTTGTTTGTCGGTGCATTTGTGCACGCTAATCTCAGAAACGGCTTATCCGATTTTGATGTGGTTCAATCATATTTGTAGTAATCTTGACTTAACATTTATTTCATCTCAATCGGTTCATAAATAAAAAACTTATGACAATTAAAAAAAAATGCTGGACGTTTGTATGAAGCGCGGCAGGAACCGCGCTGCAAACATTCAAATTTAATCTTTTTTTATTTTATATTTTCTTTAAAACTAAATTTAATTTATTTATATTATTGTTATACTTAGGGTAGGTTAATAAAAAAACGCTACTAAAGCGAGCTGGGGCCTAACTCCCCAAACTGATTCGATTTTGATTCAGATTCGATCGTGCCGCATACTCCCGAATAAATTGACGTTTGTTTATTTTTGTTCTATGTCGATTGATATCGTCGGGTGTACAAAAAGTTACGTTCCAAAGGTTTTCTTTATCCTAATTAGTTCCAAAGTAATCTACCAAATAAAACACCAAATCCGTTGAGATCGAACTGATTCGATTCTCGGTTGTGTCGAGAGTAAGCCTGCTGGATCCTCGACGGGGCGTGCCGCTGCGCCCATGTCTAACCGAGAGTTTCGTTTTAAATACCTTAATAATTGCAATATATGTTTCAATTTAATATCTCAAAATATTAATGACAAAAAAGGTAGTAAGTTCAAAAAAATTTAAAATAATTTTATGGTTTCGCAATTTATCCTATGTCGGCACTATTAAGACGTTGCTTCGTATCAAATTTAGGTTTTGGTTCCCTTTGGAGTGTCGAAAATTAGAGATAAACGGCTGAATCTTTTGGTAGATGTGGCTAAGGAGTCTGTTTTTTTCAAAGCCAGAAGGGACAGAAGATCCTGAGTATTTAATAGGATTGTTAGCTATCAAACCTACACGTGTTAAAGTTTTGACAACCAGACAGATAGACAGACGGACATCGAAGTTAAATAACTTACTAAATTAACGTGAAAAATTGGCTGGGTCTATACGGTGCATTCGAATAATATTATCCTAACTTCGAATACCTTTGCTGACTCTACATATTGTTCGAAGGCCTACTTCTTTTGCCGAGCTCCGAAAGGATGGTACTATATTATTATTATACCCTGCATACCAAGAGGCTTGCCGGGTACGTGACTTGCTGGATCGGGATCAACACTGGGATACACTGGGAAGTACCTATTGGCGAAAGTTGTCAGCGGTTGCGCCAATAAACTAAAAATATATTTAAAAATATAAAAGTGTCCTACATCACTTTTCCACGCGTACGAAGTCGCGGGCACAGCTAGTCTCTAATAATAATATCTCCCCACACCGATATCGCTGACGGTGGCTGGTTCAGAAGCTAGACTGGCTAGTCTACAAAATAAATCCTGCCTATCTACGCAGGATTTATTTTGCAGTGCCCACTACGGTGTACGCAATACACATGTGGACATGTGAGCCATCTCTGTGCCTTTACTATCGAAAGACCAACACGTCTGGCGAGCAATCAGGCAACCAACTTTCTAGTCCGACAATCGGTGATCAGTTTGAATTGTCATTACACCTTAAAAACATTTTTTTTTTTGTTAAAGGTAGTATTCAAACCCACGACCAGTTTCAGGAGCTCAGTGTCAGTCATCGCTCTAAGTTTCTACTGACATTTGATATTTGGCCATTCATTAAAATTTATAAATTATGTATTGGGTAATATAATTCGGTTATAAAACAAAATAAAAGAACATACTAAAATTATTATTTATTAACCTCATTTCATTTCAAATAGGTCGTTGAAATAGATAACGTAAGCTCTACACAAACTTTTAAGCACACGTTAAGTAAATATTTTGCTCGTGCGGGTAATAAAGTAATTCGTAACATCAACAAAAAAATCGTAACGTTTACAAAAGGGGATTTTAAAATTACAATTACGAGTATCATGACACCGCTATACAATTTTGATAGCGTTATGCCAAACGTTGTTGTCTATTGATAGCACGGTAAGCCAACTTCATATAAATCTAGAAAGCGAAGACAACGATAAATCAAAACGATAAGAGCACACTATCGTTATCATTGGTCACTAACTGTTTGTTGCCACTGCTTTACTAGTCTAAAGGCGAATAATGAAACGATAGTTGAATTAATTGACGCTCGAGACACCTGCCGTCCTTCACGCCAAATGATGACAGCGACGGCCTGTGAGGGCTCCTAACTTTAATTGCCGTTTCAGTACCAGTTACACAATATTCTAATAAGTGTCCGATACCTCATTTCTGCTTACTTTATATCGAGAGACAGACACAAATGCAAACAATTATTTTGTGAACAATCCCAATTAATCAGCTATATAATAATATGCCTACACGACACAGGGAGTCCTAGTGTGGAGGGAGACCAGTGATAGATTTAAGATATACATGTGCTTTTGTCAATAAAAAAAAATATTTTATTATTATTATTAATATTATGGCACATCAGTTGATTGTAAATATGATATAGAATACAAAAATATTTCGGTATTGACTAACATAATTTTGTGGATGAAATACGTAGGCAATAACGTTATTGTAATCACACACCTTCTGACTTCTTCTTTTTCTTACTTCCAAAAATGACGGAGTTTATGTTCGATTGTGGATTTTTTGTACTTATTTTGCCATTCCTAATTTCCTAGGCCATCACTCCTCTCCTTGAGTTCCTGGATCAGCACCTGTCATCATTAAACACATGGCTGCTGCCACGGGCGTTCGCCCGCGCGCTGGCTGGCTGCTGGAGCGCCGTGCTGAAGGAGGTGTCGGCGCAGGCTGATGCTGGTGGCGCCGAGAGGCCTAGGGTATACCACCATCGACTACGAGAAGCTCTTGATCTACTGGCCGAGTTCTTTCATGCTGAAGAGAAAGGTAATTGTCTATAGTTATTGCAGTTTTATCCTCGACGACGGGTATTATAAGTTTGACGTGTCTGTCTGTGTAGTTTTTTTTTCTTTGAAATGTGTCGTCAATCGAGAATGCTCTTAGCTATATTTCATCATCATCAGTTTTAACGACCTTGATTGACAATTCAAGGTATTTTCAAACTGTTAATATTATGTTTGTTCGTGTTCATGTTCACTAGCCTAACATGCACGCAAATGTAAAATTTAAGTTATACTCTAAACGGAAAATCAATTATTAATTAATATTGTGTATCATACTTTGAACTTTCTCAAGCTCCGGTTTCCTAGAATAGCTTTGCTGTCATATAGCGGCGGTAAAACTGCTGGGAATAATGTTATCTAGATGTTAAAACGGTGACAATTATTATTACATAGAAAATATTCGTTCACCGTTGTCAGTCGCTTTATGACTGACAACGGTGAACGAATAATCGAAACGCTATTCTAGGAAAACTAAGCAACCAATCATGTTTCATTACGCGTAGGCCGGGGCCTGTAGCGTCGTAGCGCATAGCTAAAATCAATTTCGGGCTGCAACAGCTTCAGTTCTCGCATTATAGATCCGCTCTCTCACTTGTAAAAATCTGGTGCAAAAAGCAATATGTATGCGAATATAGTATCGCGATAGATACAGTATATCACAGTAATGTCAGATGTGTAACAATAATTTGTTTTTATAGGACCATAACCCATTGTTGTTACCGAAAAGGGCCATGTAATTTTATTGCCCGCCGCGGCTATATGTTGGCGGATAAAAATCTCTTAGCTTTCACAAATTTATTCAACCCAATGTTTCGTAAATAGATTATATTATACACGTTGATAATTAAATATATTTAAAGGGTGCTACGAGTACTTTCGATTTCGGTAAATATTTTAAATGGAAAGTTTAAGGTAAAACTTCTCGGTATCAACTTTTCTCAAACATCTGTTCAAAATAATGCCCTTTTCATATTACTTTGTTCACAATTCCCGTGAAATCCGTCCATTTCAATGTGAAAGGGCCAAGCCGATTATCGCGCGAGCGTTGACAGTTTTGAGTTAGTGCGTACAAATTGCTAAAAGCCACTGAGCGATCGCCGGAGCGGAAACTACGGACAGTTCTAGGTATTGAATATGAAGGCTCCATACAGCGGGGATCTATTGTGTTTTATAAACGCTACCACGAGCTTGATAAAATATCATTACATTATGAAATCCGCGAGTAATCTTATTCCAAGTATTCATACTAAAATTACTTTGTTATTGAACTTGCATACAACTCTAACAAATAACATTTTATAAATATTACACAATTGAACAATAATAATTATAGACTAGCTTAGGCGCCATGAACTGATCGCACCGAGACGTGGCATTTTTAAGACACCGATTTTAGACTTTATTCACTTCTCAAGAAGATACACGTGTCGTTGCAAGAGTGGCGCTGCACAGCGTACAACGTGTTGCAGCTTATAATTATAACTCTTATCCGCCGCGCTACGTCGCGTCTCGGTGGGAACTGACCTTTCGATCTACGCGGCTCGTAATGTGAGATAGCGGCCCAAGTCGTAAATTGAGACGCCCACCCCCTTAGTATGAAATTATATGGAGCACTAACCATACCACGCGACCTGCTTCGCGCGACTGGTAGACGTGGCCTCAAAATCTGATTCATAGGTTTTCTGGTCGCGGTCTCGCGTCGTGGTCGTATGGATCGGAGCATGTAGATACTCCTCATTTACAAGTACCTACAATATTTAATACAACATCAGCCATGTTTCATTAGCCAGGCACATTATGTAAGGCATACTTTATTCAACAAAAGTACCATCTCCACTCCAATCACCAGGTCTACCGATGGTGGAAGTGCACAACCACGAGTGGGCGCGCGTGGAGCAGCGCATGCAGTACCACCAGGCCCCCACCGAGGAGCTCATCGAGCGCTGGCTGGCCGACCGCCTGGTGGAGCAGGTGCGGACCCCACTGCCTTCGCCGTACGGGTCGATCCTAGTCAGGTATAACCTTTACACTAAAAAGCGACCAAAGAAAGGTGCCAACACTCGCAAAGCCTGAGTGGTAACTTTTTCGAACTGAAATATAATCAGAAGAATGTTGGAAGATTAGGAACCGTTCATGCGTAGTTACTGTCATACGAGTTTTTAATTGCTATAATAATAATAAGGCCTCCCACAGTGATTTCGGTGACGGGGGCAGTCTTCATTGAAACCAGGCCAGCTACGCTGGAGTTTTTTTATAGTGCCCCAGTGTGTGCGCAACAAACTTCTGTGTATTGCGCACACACTTGGGCGCTCTCTCTTCCTTCGCTGTAGCCCAGTGGGACGGATAACCGACACGACTGGCGGGAGATCAGGCGCAGGACTTACTTTTTACATGCCCATCCGAAGCATGGGCCATATTTCTCGTCATACCATCAGGTGATTAGCCTGCATTTTCCTAACCAAACCTGAAAATAACATTTTTTGTTGTTCCAACGGGGGAATATAAGATTATATAAGATAAGCCCACGACCTACGGGTCGAGAGCGAAGATCTGAAGCACTAGACTTTGCTATTTTAATTAATTGCTATGAGGATATATTAATAAACAACTCACATGTCTAAGTATATTAAGCAGACGAAAGTGTCACCATGTAGAAAGTAGTAGCCATAAGAAACATACTCTGTGGAATCACCGGTAAAGCATGGGCGAAAACAGCTGAACACATACCTACACAAGTATTCGTTTATCATAACTTATTGTCTAAATACTAGAATATATTGTTATGAATATATTTTATCTTTTCCATGTACCAATTACAAATTCAACGTTAAGTTTGTTGTGCTCATAAACTCAATGAGGGATCAAAGTTGAAACTGAACATAATTATGTAACTTTACTCTTAGTTAAGGCGGAACTTCGGCAAAGCTTTGTTTATGTACAATCTCAACTAAGTTTACTATAGAATTTTTGAGGGTATTGAAGAACAGTACCCACAAAAGTTCTGAATTATGTAACGGCTAATAAACGCTAAACTGTTTCTTAGTTCTTACATAAGTGGGATAGAAATGTAGTATGTACTATCATACGTATTTGATGAACGCATTACTCTAATGTGTCTTTAAAAACAGACAAATAAATAATACAGACTAATAAAGACAAACAAAAGGTTTTTCGTTCCGTTTCGTTTTGAGAAAATGAAGCCAGTGTTCTTGTTGCAGAGTATATTTAAACCACGACTCGTTATGCGTGGAGGTGATGTCAGCTCGCGATGTGATCCCACTAGATCCCAACGGCCTAAGTGATCCGTTTGTGGTACTGGAGTTGCTGCCCAAGCGTCTCTTCCCCAAAACACACGAACAAAGCACAAACGTCCAAAAGGTAAGTGGTACTCGCGATGTGATCCCACTAGATCCCAACGGCCTAAGTGATCCGTTTGTGGTACTGGAGTTGCTGCCCAACCGTCTCTTCCCCAAAACACACAAACAAAGCACAAACGTCCGAAAGGTAAGTGGTACTCGCGATGTGATCCCACTAGATCCCAACGGCCTAAGTGATCCGTTTGTGGTACTGGAGTTGCTGCCCAAGCGTCTCTTCCCCAAAACACACGAACAAAGCACAAACGTCCAAAAAGTAAGTGGTACTCGCGATGTGATCCCACTAGATCCCAACGGCCTAAGTGATCCGTTTGTGGTACTGGAGTTGCTGCCCAAGCGTCTCTTCCCCAAGACACACGAACAAAGCACAAACGTCCAAAAAGTAAGTGGTACTCGCGATGTGATCCCACTAGATCCCAACGGCCTAAGTAATCCGTTTGTGGTACTGGAGTTGCTGCCCAAGCGTCTCTTCCCCAAGACACACGAACAAAGCACAAACGTCCGAAAGGTAAGTGGTACTCGCGATGTGATCCCACTAGATCCAAATGGCCTAAGTGATCCGTTTGTGGTACTGGAGTTGCTGCCTAAGCGTCTCTTCCCCAAAACACACGAACAAAGCACAAACGTCCAAAAGGTAAGTGGTACTCGCGATGTGATCCCACTAGATCCCAACGGCCTAAGTGATCCGTTTGTGGTACTGGAGTTGCTGCCCAAGCGTCTCTTCCCCAAAACACACGAACAAAGCACAAACGTCCGAAAGGTAAGTGGTACTCGCGATGTGATCCCACTAGATCCCAACGGCCTAAGTGATCCGTTTGTGGTACTGGAGTTGCTGCCCAAGTGTCTCTTCCCCAAAACACACGAACAAAGCACAAACGTCCGAAAGGTAAGTGGTACTCGCGATGTGATCCCACTAGATCCCAACGGCCTAAGTGATCCGTTTGTGGTACTGGAGTTGCTGCCCAAGCGTCTCTTCCCCAAAACACACGAACAAAGCACAAACGTCCAAAAGGTAAGTGGTACTCGCAATGTGATCCCACTAGATCCCAAAGGCCTAAGTGATCCGTTTGTGGTACTGGAGTTGCTGCCCTGCGTCCCTTCCCCAAAACACACGAACAAAGCACAAACGTCCGAAAGATAAGTGGTACTCGCGATGTGATCCCACTAGATCCCAACGGCCTAAGTGATCCGTTTGTGGTACTGGAGTTGCTGCCCAAGCGTCTCTTCCCCAAAACACACGAACAAAGCACAAACGTCCAAAAGGTAAGTGGTACTCGCGATGTGATCCCACTAGATCCCAAAGGCCTAAGTAATCCGTTTGTGGTACTGGAGTTGCTGCCCTGCGTCTCTTCCCCAAAACACACGAACAAAGCACAAACGTCCAAAAGGTAAGTAAGGTAAGTTCTTGTTATTTAAACCAATACAGTAAATTTTGCCAGCGTTATATATCTTAGATATATTAATGTTATGTAAGTATTTAATCTAGTTTTCTTCTTGTCGTTTATATACCCTTTCATGTCAGTTCTACTTTAAAGTTTCTCTCAAACCGCCGCTCCGATGCTTAACATTACAGAATGCTGAGACATCATACCATATTGTAATCATGTGTCTATCACCAGAAAACCCTGAACCCCGTGTGGGACGAGTGCTTCGAGTTCCCGGTGTCGCTGGAGGCGTGCAAGTCCGGTCAGGCGACGCTGGCGCTGTCGGTGTGGGACCGCGACGTGCTGACGGCGGACGACTTCGCGGGCGAGGCGTTCGTGCCGCTGGCGCGCGTGCCCGGCGTCAACTGCCACGCGCCGCCAGACCCGCTGCGGCCCATAGAGCTGCCGCTCATGCAGCTGCACGATAGAAGTAAGTGTAGTGTCCAGTGGCGAGGGGTTTTTTACCCACTTTCTTTTGAAGACCCTCATTCAAATTCCTATCTATTTACACTAGGGCTTGCATCTAAAGGAAGACATTAATCTATCCCCCTTGCAGTATCTATTATACAGGCTGGAGCTTCCCTCGAAAAAAACCTTAAGCCTCAAGGTCAGATCTATTTAAGTAAAGAGTCTAATATATTATGGTGAACGCGCAACCTACGGTTTTAGTACTGACGCGCTTAAGGCGAGTGAGTTACAGAGGTCGACTATGGTGTTGAGATTTTGATGACATGATTTTTATTCAGTAACTAGTGGTAACTATATTATCTACCTATTATTTATTAACATTTTAACGTGGTCCGAAGGCTGAAATTGTGATCCAAATATATCACAATGTAACACCTTATGTTCCAATTTCCTGGAAATAAACGATTTTGATTCTGGAAAGCTATCAATTCTGCGCCATACGCCGTATCGCAAAAATAGAAAAGGTACTTCATCAGAACACGATAGCGAAAATAGCAAAAAATCAAAGTTTCTTTTTGAATAACAAATTTCACACCCAAACAAACATATAGGCGAGATAAAGAATGGATGAAAGATAAAGATTAGTGTAAATTTACAACCCAGACCTTTGTGTAGATGTATATTGTGTATACGACCGTAAGACGTCAGTTGATGCGTGAGTAAGTGGGACATTACTTACATGTCGCTAAGCAATTATGTGGAGGGCTCCAGAAACAAATGTCTGGAAACAATTTATCTATTTGACATTTTTTATCCGACAGAAAGGCTAACAGAAAATAAGTATGATTTTTCTGCCGAATTGCCATTATTTCAATACTAATGTAGGTAACGTTTTTGTGTTTTTTTTATATCTCGATAAGTTTTCGGTCTTCTAGGTACCTTCAGAGCCCACAAAACAGGGAAACGGAGCGGGCATTATGACTCTTGCAATCTTACCTATTCTTTCTAACAAGATTGACGTGATGATGAAGTCTTCTGTACTATTGTTACAGGAGGAAAGATTTACTACATTTTTTTACATATACTCTATGTGTTTGTAATCAGTGAAACTACATATTGATGAAATTTGGCACACTATAAATAGTAGACCGGGGAATGAAATGTAATATTTTTATAGCATCCAGAGTACGGTTCTCGCAGCATTTTCTTTTGCGTACAAAGTCGCAGGCATCATCTATGAATTCATAACTTAACCTTGAATATTTTTTCAGATCATCCCATCCTTCAGATCCTGGAGTCGCGGACCACGGACAAGCTGGCCATGGACTTCATCAAGAAACAGAGGTTGCGGTTCGCCGAGCAGTAAATTGTTTTCGACCTTTTGATGCTACTTATTTATTTACGCACAACGTCCATCAAATATTCGACAATATATAAAGTTTTCGATATATTTAAATGTCATAATTTAATCTGTACGTGGCTATATATAGGAGTTACTCTTCAGTATTAATTGTAAATTGTACGAAGACTGTTGATACTTTCCACGGGATATTCGTGCCGCGCGTCCCCGGAGCTCACGGTCCCTAGTGTGTAGATCCAGTAGGAGTTCCCGACCAAATACTTTTAAGACTCGTTGTTGACTTGTTCTCGTAAGCCGAAGTTCCAGATCTCAGCATCCCGAGTCCGGCGCCGCTTCTTGATCCCCTCAGCACCACTTCGCCGTAAGACTGCTCACTTTTCTACGAGAAGCGCCGTTTTAGTGTAAGCTTTTGTAACTATTTTGTGCTGCGATGTCTAAGCTTTAAAACGAGCTTTTTACCCTATCGGAATATCTAGATTTGTACTCTATACCTTGTCTGTGACGACTGATTTTCAATGTTAGTCTTAATATTGTGTATATTTGAAATTTTATAGGTGTACGTGTTGCAGTGTTTACTGTGTATACAAATTTATTATAAAGGATGTGTTGATGTTTATACAATAAAATATGTGTAAATTGAATAGACAAATATATTTATTATAGTTTTTCATAGTAGCATATGAATATGTCAAAATTTATATATAAACTATTCGTTAACTTGCAAGCGGGTCATCTTCGAATGTAACAAACATTGTCTTTTAATTTGATACGTTTTATCTAAATGTATCTAGAAATTGCGATATACTAGTTAGTTAGTAAAATGTTTGCACTAAGTATATCTAACTTCACCTACACATATCTGTTTGGTAGAACCATAATATTATTATATCGCTCTAGAACTTTCAAAAATATGAATATTTTTTGTTTGTATAATATGTTATATCAATTAATATTATCTATCGAAAGGATCTTAAAGATATTTTGTATTAATGTTAGGAAAACATTGTACTTGTAAGTTGTACCTCTATCTTGCGTCATATTTACAATATATCTTTTTTACAAAGCTCTGGTATGCATTTTTTAAACAAATATTACGTAATGTTTCATATAATATTTTGCAACAGATACTACTCATTTATCTTTATTAAAGTTAACTGTATTTTTATAGCGACTATACCTTAATTAAATCAAGAAAGTATTGATATATTGTATATTGTATAAAATATCATTTTACATCTAGAAAAATACTTAACGTCATTATTTTTAAATCTTAAAATTATCATATCCGATTCCAAAAGCATATCTACTGAATGCCTCATATCGCTCTATAGTTTATACTTTATACACTGAAATACGTCTCTCTGTTCTATCGGCATTTACAAGACCATTCCAAAAGTCAATTAAAATTATATTAGGCTATATAAATTGAAAATTTACTTGCATTTAATTGATATATTCTACAAACGAGTATATTTTTGTTACCTTGCCAAACTTTATTTACTTACTAACTTTTACACAATTGTATACCGCGTATTTAAAACTTGTATTACGTAGTATTAAATATCAGTAATATTGTAAAAGAATTGTATACATAAAGTCCGTATAGACCGCTCCACATTTTATCGACAATATTCAGAGAATTCAAATATGTAGAGCCAGATTTTCCTGAACTTTGAAAACATTTTTGGTGTTGTCGCTGTTCTATATTACTCTAATTATTCATAGTGGAATGTTCCCCGAAATCTGAATTCTGGTTGTAATGTGGAGCGGAAAGATATTAATAAAATATAGCTCCTAAATATAGAGTCCGTGTAGCGAATTATTTGTCCTATTGTGATCGATGTGAAATGGAAATACATGTTCCTAGAGTTAATGAACAATAGATCTATAATTATTATTAATCTTTATTTTGCTGTGGCAAATAAATAAACGTATAAAATGTGTGGGAGTTTTACTTATTTACTTAACTTATTCAATAGATCTAAAGGTAAATTTTCGTTCAGTAAACAAACACTACTTTCGATCATGTATCAAGTCATCTTAAACTTATTTTTGGTTACCTACTCTATTTCGACGTGTTGTTTCTGCGAGTTCTTTAAATGTATCTTAATAATCAAACTGTAGTTAGGTACGAACCTTATTTTGCATGTAAATCCAGAATGTAGGATTCACGGGTGAATTGAATTAGTTTCGTTAAAATATAACTACACTAACAATGTACTGCGGTTTGTTAACTGTGACATAGGTAGCTTCACCTAAAACTATACAACTAAAGGTCGCTCTGTGTTGGAAATTAGACTACAATTCATAATTAACTTAGTGCGTAATGTATGTATGTGTGTGTCTGAGCACGAAATAATATGTTAACGGTATTAAAGGTAATTAATTCGGATGTAATATTACAGCACAAAATGACATATTTAACGAAGCATTCACTTTAACATTGCTTGGTGAAACACGCTCTTAACTATCAGTGCACCGCATAATAGGGGATATGGATAAATTTTAAATTAGTAAAAGTTTTATATTTTCCGAAAAGATACCTAAGTACAGACATGTGGATCGAAAAACGTTAAAAATACAGTCTTTCAATCATCATTTAATGAAAAGGTTACGGCACTAAAGAAACGAAGATTTAGCGAAATTTGTTTATGCTATTAGTTTTGAAAAATATCTAATGTAGAGGCACAACCTACGACGTAAATAGTTGTGCCGTTTTTGTATACAACGTTTTAATGTCCTCCAATAATCTCATTTTTGTGATGACTATATTTTTACAACAGTTGATCGGTAAAATATGCCATTGCAGGACAATTTTTCAAAGTTTATTGTGTATTTTTTGAAAAGCCAATAAAAACTATGTATATACTCTATTTTTAGGCCATGTTAATTCACAGTTTAACTGATACCTTATAAATAATAATGTAATATTCATAATTTTCCGTTACAAAACTTGTGATTTACTCGCCCTGATCCTAATGGGGCCGAATTGCCTCCGGGCGATGTATCGTACATAAACGTACATTTAACTTCTGACATTTGAAAAGGTTATACCCGTATATTAACAATGAAAGAACCTTCCCTATTTTTTGGGTCCTTCTAATTTGAGAAACGCAAATATCTTATATCGCTGGGTAATTTTCGATTGTTGATGTTAGTTATGAAAGTACGTCGTAAAATAAATATCTACTATAACTAGCATTAATAGCGCTATATCTTAGTACTATTTACATAAAATAAAATCCCGCGAGAAACGTACATTATGTTGATTTAAAAACCTTAGCAAATTTCATCAAAAACCATTCAGTAATTTTTGTGTGAAAGAGTAACACACACATCCAGACATACAAACTTTATAAAATTAGTAGAAAGGATTATAGGTACAGGTAAAACCCTGTGATTTTGTCTTTAGCGGCTATTATGTATACCCGCAACAGATAATCCTTTCTAGTAGTATTTACTAAATACTCATATTGCTCGCTTATAAAAAACAAAACAAAATTAATTAATTAATTGTTTATAGGTAACTTCTAAAATTGTTCTTAGTAGTAGAAAATAATGTGACGTAGTTGTAGTAAGTATGTCACGTTAAGTCAACCATTACTTAAATAGCAAAACATTTTGCCCTCGCAGGAGAGCACTCAACCGAATTGTACCACTCACTAAGCTTACGTAAAGCTCTGTACGGGTTGAGCACTAACAAGCTTGATTGAAGTTTTTGTCTGGTTTTCTGATTGTTTGCAAAATGCTGAATTACTTAATAACTAATAAGTGTATGTATACGAACTTTCTACATCTAAAAAAATAATAAAGTACGAGCAAGACTCTTTTTCGTACTTTGCTAGAATTTACATTAACTGAGTCTATTTGTACATAAGTAATATTACAAAAGTGAAAAAATATACAAAAGTTCTTTTAGTTATTTGTTTACTTGCAAAACGTCATCTTTTAAAAATATTTTTTAAACCGGCGTTAGCTTTACTACTGACCTCTCCTCGCCGTATACAATATTGTTTATTTATTTATTTACACTTTTTGCACAACGTACAATGGCGGACTTAATGCCGAGAGGCATTCTCTACCAGTCAACCATAGGGTGATGCAGAGACAAAAAAACGAAAAGGTGCTGCAAAACGATGAGAGAAATACTGTGGAAGAATAAAAGGAATAAAATTAAATTAAACGTAATCATATAATATGAATTAAATTAAATATATATATATATATATATATATATATATATATATATATATATATATTATAATATTATAATAATACATACTAACAATACAAATTAAACGAATAGGCTACATACTATATAATACTATTAAGTACATAAATACATAATTTTATATTATATATACACTGTATAATACTACACTATATACATATAATTAATACTATAATTAATAAAGACGATGATAATTTCATTAGGTTTCTGCCAAAAAACTAAGATACCATTGACGGACCCTCCGTTTAAACGTTTCTCTGGTTGAAGACAATCTGATTTCCAAAGGGAGGGCATTCCAGAGAAGAATAGCCTGTATGTGGAAGGATGAATGGATAAGACTAGAAGTATGAGAAGGACATAGGAGAAGGGCATTGTTTGAAGAACGCAGGGTTTTATCGTGACTATTACAGAGGTATTGAAAGTGAGATGTTAAATAAGTGGGGGAATTGGGGGAGTGAAGAAAAGAGTAGAGGGTACATAGGGCGCGGAGTGAACGACGTTGGCGTATTGGGAGCCACTGCAGCTTGGAACGGAAGGAGGATACATGATCATATTTACGAAGATTGTATATGAATCTAATACAGTTGTTTAGGAGTCGGTCATATTTATTTAGTTTGTCCGCATTGAGGTCAAAATAGCACACATCACCGTAGTCAATGATTGGCAGTATAAGGGACTGCACCAGCGAGATTTTAATACTTGAAGGTAGGAAATTTTTGAGTCGGTAAAGGGACCGCAATGCATTAGTAACTCTCTGGCTCACGTGAGCTGATTGTGTTTGCCAGTCAAGAGTGGAGTCAATGTGCAAACCGAGATCCTTAACACAGGAGCTGAAGTCAATAATAGACCCATCGAAAATTACAGGCGATAGTGAGCCTACATCAACCCTGGGCAATAATCGGGCACTGCCCAACAATATCGCCTGGCATTTACCTGGGTTGACTGACAAGCCATAGTTATTACACCAGTCCCTGATGGTATTGAGATCTCTATTTACCTCTTCGATCGCCACAGACAAATTCTCCACTCTTGCTTGGCTATAAATTTGGAAATCGTCAGCATACAAATGATATTGTTGTCTTTATCAAAAGCTAGAGCATGACCGTCGTTGAGGGCCAGGACTCTGGTCAATACTTTGGATTCCACGTCAATAGAGTGAGCACCATTTTGAGATATCACATAAGGAGTTCCGTGTACGTCAGTAGTTACACCCCGAATCACGTTCAAATCCACATCAAGTCTCTCCGGAACTTTCGCTCTACTGTTTAGAAGATATAATCCCGCCGCATTAGCAAATACGAGATTGCCTCGGTTGTCCAGTGCAAAATGGTGTATCCCGTAATTTTCTACTCTTTTAACTATGGTGTCGTGGTTGTTTCTGAAAACGTGCAGATCGAGGTTGGTCGTGTCTACGTAGTACAGCTCGCCCGCATAGAACATATCTAGCACGTCCACGCCTCTCACGATCGGAGGTCCCCTGACGTCTCCCCTTTGGGGATCGTATTTATATATGCCGTCGCTACCTCCTAAGTATACCCGGCCGGAGCTGCGATCGACGGCGCTGGCGAAACCGTTTAGAATTCCGGGAACGATTTTGACCGCATCCGAATTCAAATCGAGCACCGCCGATTGAAAGCTTTGATCTGAAAACTCATCAGCGTTGATACAGAATAATAACAAATTTCTCGCTCTGTCCAACGTGAATTTATACGGGACGTTGACGTCGGCTAGTATCACATGTTTTACGTGTGGTTTCCCGTTGACATCCACAGTCGGCAGATTTTTTTTTTTTCATTTTTTCAGAGCATTTTACATTTTTCTTTAAACGTCATGTCAACTTGATATTTGATACAAAAACCTCTGACAAATAATATCGTTCAAAAATAAGAACCTACAGCTTAAGTTACCCTATTAGTTAAAATAATAAATTATTAATCTCAAAAATCCTTTGTTATAAAATACGACTCTCGAGCAAATAATTTTAACAGCCTTATTAGGTTTAAATGCATCGATAGCACTCAACCTTTCTAGCCATCGCCCTATGAGGTACAAGCTATAAAACTTGTTGTTTTGAACCTTAAATTTAAATTAAACTATTATGTGCTATGCGAATGACATACCTGATACCATGTTACCAACGTTAAAATAATCAAAATTTGATAGCCATTAATTTGTATTCATATTTTTTACATTAGGTGCTTAGTGAATAGTTGAGTTAGTCAAATCAAATATATGATTTAACTCTATTTTTTAGGTTAACTACCGTATAAAATCAATATCTAGTAGAACGAAAATCATTATTTTGGTATTGCAAGTTCCGACCGCTAATCACATTAGGGGACTAGCAACTGGCAAGTCTCGCCGAACAAGCCACAATGGACTCCGTTAATTGAGCACCACGCTTAGTTGCAATTACTGCACACTACACATCGCAACTCCAGTCCTAAAACTAATAACTATTTGCCTAATGCTCCGAGGGGAGATTTGCAGATTGAGCAGATTTTAATCTGGGGGCACGGGAGTGCCCCCGTCAAGACGAGCCAAGCGAAGCGCAAGGGTACTACCTACCTTTTCTCGAAAGGTTTCGTCGTTTTTTTGAACTCTCATAACTTTGCTTTGGATGATGCTACATAGTTGAAAATTTCAACATATAATGACACCAGTGAAAACATGAAACATACAAAGTTTGAATGTTGTAGCTATTATACTTTA
Organism: Celastrina argiolus; assembly: GCA_905187575.2. Taxonomy (NCBI): domain Eukaryota; kingdom Metazoa; phylum Arthropoda; class Insecta; order Lepidoptera; family Lycaenidae; genus Celastrina; species Celastrina argiolus. The sequence goes on from LR994591.1 coordinate 8,910,970, forward strand.
GATTTTATCAATGTCTAAAAACCCCAGATTTCGTCACTGACTCATTTATAGATCATCAAAATTCATAAGGTACTTCCTGACGTCCTAGTAAGCTGATATTATTTATGTAAGCTGTTATTGCTACAAAACCAACAAAAAAATTATTAAAATATAAATGCCGCCATTTTGAATCCAATATGGTGGACGGTACAAAATGGATATTTAATATGTTTATTATACGGATATGATCTTTAATACATAAAAGAAATATTATATTATACAACAACAAACAACAATTATACAAGTACATAAAAAAAATAAGACCTACTTTTTGTAGGACCGAAAATCGGTCAGATTTTTGCTCCATATTATTTCTATCCGACTTTATTTATTTGAGTGCGTTGCACTACTGCAATCAGTATGTTCTATTTTATTCCGATTATTAATCGGTGACCGACCTTTTGTACATGAAAAATATATCTATGAGAAAATTAGTTTTTTATCCACTTATTTAAAATTAGGTATTATTTATTTGGTAAGTAAAAATTAGGTAAAAATTAACAGACAGCAAGTAGTAATTTGTTGTCAGTGTATATAAACAAAATATTACGTCGATCACTTGAAATCGGTCCGGCATAAGCTCCCGCAGATTTAAAATTAACGTAAGTATTGAGTTTAGAGGGAATCTTATGTAAAAACCGTTCGACACTTTGATAGCGCGATGTATGTAGCTAACAGCGCAATCTATGTTTGGAACTGTGAAACATCTAAACACACATTTATCAACACATATAACAATCGGTAACGTTATAATGATATCCCACCAAAAACATTTTCATGTAAAAATGTTGTCAAGACGAGCCTACACAGCTAACCCTGTGAAAAAGTAATCAGATATCGTATAAAACCAAGCTCTACACTACACCTTAATCAAAATCTATCAAAAAGTGGTTAGATCTCATGTAGAACCAAAATTCTTGATCTATGCGCCCTTACTTCACCAGGCTTAACTTCACTTACGCTACATTGCAGTTAAAACGTGATGCTTGGCCGTTTTATTTCGCACACGATTAATGAATTGATGAATTGAAATGAAATGTTCGTAACGGTAGCAAAACGGTTAATTGTTGTAAATTTATATTATTTATAATAATATAAATTTACAACAAACCTTAGGCAAATTCAACTGAACCTTAAGAGGTTCAGTTGAATTGTTGTTGAGTTGATTGAATTTTGATAAGTCAAAAATATATTATCAACTTAATTTGACTAAAACAGCATTGAAATTTCCAACAATGCGTCATTATCGTGAACTCTCGAGGCGCTAAAAAGCATTTTCCTCACAAAATCCCTGTCTTAATAATTGAAAATTTGAATTAAACATGAACCTATTAAATATTAATATCCATTTATAGCCTCGTTATGTAAAAATTCCGAACCGTGCACAGCTTTATCTTACACTAATAATAATTGTTTGATTGTGAAAAGCTTTCGCATTTATTACGTATATACAATAAAAGAAATTGTATTTTGAAATTGAATTAGCTGTTTGAAATTGTCAGAAAAAACTCGTCTTACCAAAATTTCAAAAACTTTAAAATGTCAAAAAAAGTTAAATATTGATAGAATAAAGTTCAAATAAAAATCCCTACATAAATAATATAGGTAATTAATTAATTATCCAGGAACATATCTAACAATTATAATAAACATTAAATTAAAAAAAAAACGATATGAAAGCATTTTCTTTATTTTATACAGTTTCTAGATTCAGTAGCCATGGTCGTCCATCGATTTAAGGAAGATGATAACTCGGTCGTATACTAGTGTCTTAGCGTCTATACCCCATGTGAAGTCCAAGTGACTGAATGTAGGATGTTGGACCAAGAATTTGCCGACAGGTGATTGAAGTTCTCTGAACAAACTATCCACATCGTTCACATGAGCTAGAGGATCTTTGTCGGAGTACCTAATGCAGGAATAAAGGTGTGGTGATTTTGGATAGGTCATATTTAGGTGGAGAATATCTTCCATATAACCTCCTGTTTCTGAAACGGCCGTGGTCGTACCTTTCGAACTGTTTTCCACTAATACCCTGACCATAGTGAGCCAGTTGTCTAACAGAAGATCCAGCAGGAGTATGTCCCAATTTGACAGGCAGCATAGTCTGAAATGATGACCATATTCTAATTTTAGAACGGTTTTTGATTCTAAATTTAAAATAAATCATTTACCAAATTAAATATCATTAAGAGTTTGAAAGCATATATGCATTAAAGAGGAAAACTTAAGAATGGTTCAATTATATTATATTTGTTGAACTTACAGAATTGTGTTGATCCTCATTCCAACCTCCGAGCAAAAACAGTATGTTGCTGCAAATAGCTTGTGTGAAGACCTAATTCATGCATAAGCTTTGACCAGCCCACGTCATGAGTTGATTGTTTGGCAGCAATTCTCCGACTCCGATTATGTTAGCAATCGACTAAAACAGGCAATATTTAATGAATTTAACAGGACAATAAAAACATAAACTAGATATTAGATACTCAATGTTCAGCTAAAAGAAACTAATGAATACATCAGATTACAATCAAAGCTATAAAACACCAAGAACACTAAGCAAATTAACACTTAAGAATTACCGCAATATTTCTGGAGAAAGGAGAAATGGCGTTAAGCAGCAAATTTCTGTTGTTTGCCATATAAGCTACAGGCGCTAAAGCGTGCATCGAAATAATCTTGGCATTGTATTCCGGTCGAAGTGAAGCCATGACGAAGAAACTAGTTGTGCCCTGGGAGTATCCGATGTAGTGTAACCTGGATTTGCCCGTGTGCTCCAGAGCGTAGTCGATCATAGCGGGCACATCGATGTTGCCGATTTCATCCCAAGAGAAATCCCAGTAGTCTGTGTTTAGGAGAGCGTCTGGTCTCAGCGAAACGTGTTTGCGTGAGTAATAGTTTCCGCGCGCATTGCCCATCCAAACGTCATAGCCCTCCTCAGCAAGAATGTAACCTGTAACCGATTGATAGGCAATATTACTTTGCCAAATTCATCTCGCTAATTATGTTTACCGTGGTCACATAAATCCCGATTAAATAATATTTATTTCAATTTAATACAAAAGCTCACTTAAAGCAAATTGAGGACCCATTAGAATATAATCAGCAGAGGAAGAGAAAAGACCATGCATCAAGAATACGATAGGCCTGTCCCCTGGCTGATTGTTGGCGTCGCGACCACGAGGAATCCTGTGCATCGTCAGGATGTAGCCATCTGAAGTAGTCACAGTGTGCTGCTCAAAAGGATACTGGTACTTCTGAATGAGGTCAGCCTAAAATGTAAATGTTATTGTAAAGGTATAATTTGGGATCGTGTAAATACATAATACAAGTATTTTTTTTTTATCGCAAGGGAAATGCATTACGCATCCCCCCGGGAGGGTCCCCGAGGGGTATGTGGGACTCCCGGCTCGCTACGGCTGGTTTACCCACTAAAACCACTTGCGGATTGCCATCAGCCGTTATGTTGGGTGGAGTGCCTGGATCTGTCTAAACACAGGCCACTCCTCCCTCGACCGGCCGGTTCACCTCTATAGGGACCGGACTTCTATCAAATTAAGAGAGCGCTCCGGCAAACTGAAGCGCTCTCCTCGGCGCCGAGACTGACAAAGCCGGGGAGGTTACCCATCCCTCTACCCGGAGCCCCGTACTAGACGTGAGATGGGAGGGCCGCAAAACGACGCCTCCGCACCCCCGTCCTGCGCTGGCGAAGCGGAAGAGAGAGAGGATCAGTCTCTCTGTCCCGCTCCGAGGCCTCCTTCTGCGACATGACGAATTCGCAAAAGGAGACCACCGCCTGCCAAGCCTCATCACTCTCGAGCATGCAGGGAACCACACTCGAGAGCGAGAGGTCCCGCCCAATCACTGCCACGAGATCGTGGCGCTGCACGGCCCATCGATCGCACACCTCTAAGGTGTGCTGGGATGTGTCCTCCGCAGCGCCGCATACGTGGCAAGCTGGCGTAGGCTCTCTCCTGGCAATCTTACACAGGTACGCACCGATACATCCATGTCCGGTGAGTACGTGTGTAAGACGGAAGGTGACGGGCTTTCTCTTACGGCGCATCCACGCCGCAAGAACTGGGCGCAGTGCCGTGGCCGTATGTTGACCATACGGGGACTGCGCCAGAACCTCACCCCACCTTCGTAGCAACCACTGTTGCCCCAGCTTCCGCAGTCGCGAGAGCTCCTCCCGATTCGGCACCTCGCCTTGCAGCCTCTTCTCAGCGCGGAAGAGGTGCATTTCGGCGAACACCGACGCCTCGAGCTCCCACGGCGGATCTCCAGCCAGAGCAGTGGCTGCCACCCAGGAGACTGTACGGTAGCCCCTGATTACCCTCACCGCCGTGACCCGCTGCGCTTTCCACAGCTGAGCCTTATTGCGGACTTTAAGGGAATCCGCCCAAATAGGAGCTCCGTACAGGGCTATACTCCGACAAACTCCGGAGTATAGCCGCCTGCAGGCATCGCTGGGCCCCCCCACATTCGGTAGGAGCTGGCCCAGCGCAGAGGCCGCCCTTATGACCTTCGGCCCTAGTTGTTCAAAATGGGGTCCGAAGGTCCACCTCCCATCCAGGGTGAGTCCCAGACACTTGAGTGTTGGGCTCACCCTGACCTCCGTCTCTCCGATAAGGAGTCGTGCACCCGGTGGGGGTCCTTTCCTCCCAGGCCCGCGGAAGAGCAGGGCTTCGGTCTTTTCGAGACGAACTCGAAGCCCTAATCGCTCTATGCGGCTGACTACGAGGGATACTCCCACCTCGGCCAGCCGCGCAGCCTCCTGGTACGTTCGTCCACGGGATGTGACGTAAGTGTCATCCGCGTAGCAGATGACACTCATCCCGGGAAAAAGGCCGCTCCGCAGGACCCAGTCGTAGCCGACGTCCCATAGGTTCGGACCCAGCACCGAACCCTGGGGGACACCGCACTCGACTCGCCGCCGCACTAAGGACCCCGACCGATCCTCGAGCACGATCTCCTTATCGGAGAGGTACGCGTCCAACAGCCTCCCGAGATACGGAGGCACTTCGAAGAACAACAGTGCCTCGCGTATTACGCTGTGGGGGAGGCTATTGAAGGCATTGGCGATGTCCAGCGACACCGCCACCACCACCTCCTTCCCGCGTTCCGCCTCACTCGTCACCGACTTAAGGCGCCTCGATGGTCGACCGACCCGCCCGAAACCCAAACTGTGCATCACATAGTCCGGGCCCCGGGCCTTCCTCCAAGATAATACAGGTACCTACTTTTCAATAACCAATCTATCTTAAAGAAAACATGTAATTATTTTTTCGAAAATCATCCCTTAGATAATGAAATACCCATGATAACATTGTGAGATCCATTGTCCAGACTTGTGCCTGAACACACTATACTTATTGATCTAATTTAGTAGGTTTACTCTTTTAACTGACTAAAGAAAAGGAGGACGTTTTCCAATTCGTCCGTAGGTATATTTATCTTGTGTGTTCTTGGAATTTATTTTATATCTCGTTAATTTCTTTCATATTATAATATACCTATTATATAATAAGTATTGTGATTTATTCTCTTGGACATTTTGTTTGAGTCTGGGGTACTTACATCCAGATTTGCGTCTTCGATCACATTATCGGAGATGCGCGCCAGTTGATTAGTCTCTATCAAGTAGTTCACATAGTCTGCGTGTGGCGATGGTTCCGCAGAGGTCACCACCAAGGTGGTGCAAAGCAGAAGCAACATGGAAAACATTCTTACTTCATGTTTGACATTGTACGATGTTTTATAACATCATCTATCAATTGATAAGGCTAAGCTGGATTAGAGTTACCAATAGAAATAACGTGCAAATCAGAAAACAGTACTAGGTAACCTACTTACGTACGTAGTAAAACGAAATTGAAACAACTCCACAAACGGAAAGGTGCCAAAATGAAAAAAAAACCTTAAAGCACTATTCCTTTATAATTCAATGGCATCATAAAAGGAATAGTTTTTTGATGCTTTAAGAGCACATCCCGGTGATATTTTCTAATGAGATAGAGAAGCATTTATGCAAGAGCTTCTCGATGAAAATTATTTACCTCTTGCCAAAAGGCAAGAAATGTTCTTATGTTCGTCGTTTTATATGAGACCCTTCTTAAAAAAAATTACACTAGATAGGTACCTACTCTTATTGTACCTATAGTTTATCTTAAGTTCAATGGCCTACGTTTAGGTAGGTAATTACCGACTGACCCACTGTGTGGCCGCTAATAGGAAGATGTATTTTTCAATCGACCCCGACGCGGACGCTGACTCCTTCGTCCTTGTAATTTGAGAAACGCAAATATCTTATATCGCTGGGTAATTTTCGGTTGTTGATGTAAAGAGCCGGTAGTTAGTGGTGAAAGTACATCGTAACATCAATCTTCTATACTTATAATAAAACTGTAGAGAGGTCAATTCTGTACATTAAATATTTTTTCAACATTCATAATGGAGGATGATTGGTGATCGATACCGATGCCAAAAATGCAATCAGTAATTTTTTTGTCTGTCTGTCTGTATGTGCACGTATGGATCAAAAACTACTGAAGGGATTTAAACCAAACTTGATACGATTGTAGCCCATATTCCTGGGCAGGTTAAAGGCTATATAACATAACGCTTCGATACATATGAGCCGAGCAGTGACGATAAATTTGAAGCAGGTCGGATGAATTTCGCGCGCGCGTACTGCGGACGAACGGTTCGTGCGGGGCGCGCGGGGGGATCGCTTACACAGTGATGCGAAGCAATAGAACGTGGCACTAAAGTAGATTAGAACAGTAACTAACAGGATTGTTATTCTAGGAAGACAAGTATTTCCACAGTGTCATATTATTATAAAAACTGTACTAAGCTTAAGCATTTTATGAAGACTATATTTGCCCTTTAGACCACGCAAATATAATGAATATTTTAGGAGATATAGCAAAATTAAAAAAAAACCACGACGCCGACATCAATGCCGACACAGACACAGACGCCGACGCTGATGCCGACGCCGACGTTGCGTGCGCTGCATAAACGGCTTAAGTTACTCAAAAAATATGTAGGTAAGAATTATTGCTTTTTAATAATCATGATGACAAAAACCAACGTGAGCAATCAGAAGATAATTGCGATTAGGGTTACCATATGACAGGAGTTTGCCGCATTTGACAAGCATTTTAAGGTTTAGACAGGAGTGCGGCCGGCATTTGTCTGAAACAGGCATTTAAGTTTTCAGGCAAGGAAGTTCAGAAAACATTTGTTTTTAAAGCAGTGGTGTAATTTTCTCAAAAGTAAGTGAATAGTGAGATTACAGAATTTGTAAAAATCTGCCATTTTGTATTCTCTATTTTGGCACACTATGCTAATGTAGAGCGTGTTTCTTACGCCGGTTCTTCTCGCCGGGCTAGTTTCCGAACCGGTGGTAGGCATCATGTAGGACAATTCTATATAAGTGTTATTTAATAACCTATATAGAAATAATTCTATGAAATCGGCTACCGATAACCTATTAAACCGGCGTTAGCTTTACTACTGACCTCTCCTCGCCGTATACAATATTGTTGTCTTTATCAAAAGCTAGAGCATGACCGTCGTTGAGGGCCAGGATTAATCTCTGGTCAATACTTTGGATTCCACGTCAATGGAGTGAGCACCATTTTGAGATATGAAAATGAAAATGATTTTTTTTTATTTCTAAATTGGTTAGATACTAACACTTTTAGAATTTTCCTACATGATGACCTACCACCGGTTCGGGGACTAACCCGGCTAGAAGAACCGGCGTAAGAAACTCGCTCGTGGCCACCTTTTAGCAAAAAGATGGGAAAATTGTTCTTTTAAAAAATATATATTATATAACAATGTTATAACTTAACATAAATTACAATTTACAAAATTATAATTTATAAATAGAAGTAGCCTCGAAAGTGGCCACCTTATTCCCAGAGTGTGCTATCATTAACAAAATCATTAATATTCAAGCTTTAGCACACAAACGTTCTTTAACTACTTTTTTTAATTTATTTATGGAAAAATTTTGAACGTTTTCTGGGATCTTATTGTATAGGCGTATACATTGCCTTAAAAAGATTACATACACATACATATTATATACATAGGCCGTGTTTCGCCAAGCAATGTTAAAGTTAACGCCATGTTAAAATACCATGCCATCTCATTCATTGACATACGAGAGGGATAACATGATATATACTTTAAAATATTTGTTTACTTTGCTAAGCCTGATCATAGGTATGTCGAGCTTGTGCTTATTTCTAGTGTTCCTGCAATGATTCCTTTTTCTTTAAACTTTTCTCTCAGAGATTTAAATGAGGATATCTTGTAAATGGAACGTATTGCTCGCTTCTGCACTACAAATATTGTGTTAATGTCGGCTGCATTTCCCCATAAAAGGATGCCGTAAGACATTCTACTGTGAAAATAACTGAAATAGACTAGTCGTGCCGTGTCTTCATCAGAAATTTATCAAATTTTTCTGACTGCATATGCTGCAGAACTGAGCTTATTTGCCAGTTTGGCAATGTGTGGACCCCACTGTAATTTGCAATCTAGTGTTATACCTAGAAACACTGATTACAACCTAGAACAACAAGTGGTGTCCACTAAGTTCATTTTCTTATCGTTTAATAGTAAATTAGTACTTGCCTAACATTGGGCAAGCTAAACTTCAAACATTTTGTTATATTAGAATTAGAAAAAGTAAGTTATTAACATTAAACCAATGTACTTTTTGAGAGAGCACTATTTACCTCGTCGTAATTTGATTGATGTCGCTTCACATTAAAAGTGTCATCGGAAAAAAGTACTATCTCATGTTTTTTCTTAACTAAGTAAGGTAAGTCATTTATATTATAGATGAGAAAAAGAAAGGGGTCCAATATGGATTCCTGTGGGACCCCTAATTCTATTTTGGTCCCTGTGGACCTTTTTCCATTTACCTCCACCTTTTGAATCCTATTTTAAGGTAAGAATTCAAAAGGCTGAGTGACGAGTCTCTTATGCCATAGTGTTGTAATTTCCTGGTCAATGTAGCATGCTCCACACAATCAAAGGCCTTCGAAAGGTCGCAAAATACAACTAATGCCTCCTGCGATCCCTCCCAAGTATAAAAACATTACAAAGAAGACCTATACCAGCATCCGTCGTGGATCGACCCTTAGTAAAACCGTATTAATTATTATGTAATAAATTGTTTAAATTGAAATGTATAATAACAACAGTTTTAGGACATTTTTTTCAAATATTTTACTAAAAGCCGGTAGAATCGATATAGGCCTGTAATTAGAAGGATCAGAATTATTTCCCGCTTTAAACAGGGGTATAACTTTGCTGTGCTTCATTAAATCAGGAAAAACACCACTTTTTATGCAATCATTGAAAATCATGGCTAGATAAGGAGCTACAATGCCAATTATTGATTTCATAATTCTTGTAGACATGCCCCAGAGATCAGCAGTGTTTTTAATATTCAACATCTTAAACGCGGTTATAATCTCTCTGGAATCTATTTCTTTAAATTTAAAATTGACATCACATTCCTTTACATTATCTCTGAGTAGTTTTTCAGCTGCTATATGTGAGGAATTTAAATGTTATGTAGTTGAAACCGGAATGACAGCAAAAAAATTTCGAAAACCGTCGCAACTTCTAGTTCATTCGTAATCTTTTTATTTTTATAAAAAAGTTCAAAATCTGGTTCAGAGCTGCGACAGGTGACGTTTCCAGTCTCACCAGCTGTCTATAACCTTCCATGTTGTTTTAATTTTTTTTTTTGGAGTTTTGAATTTTTTTTTTTACTTAAATTTAAGCTTTAGCAGCTTTAGGTTGCGTTTCCACTGACGCGGAGCGGGGCGGATAGGATAGGAGCTTAGCGGTGCCCGAATTGACCAATCACTATGCTCGTGCTTAATATTAAATTTAAACAATAAACAAAATATGAAAGTATTTACTTTATTTTGTAAATTTTATAGATTCAGTAGCCTTGGACGTCCATCGATTTAAGGAAGGTGACAACTCGGTCGTATACTAGTGTCTTCGCGTCTCGCCGGGCTAGTTTCCGAACCGGTGGTAGGCATCATGTAGGACAATTCTATATAAGTGTTATTTAATAACCTATATGGAAATAATTCTATGAAATCGGCTACCGATACCGATTTCGGTGTCGGTAGCCGATTTCATTGAAACCAGGTCAGCTACGCAGGAAATATTTTATAGAGCTTAAGTGTGTGCGCAATACACAAAGACACTATCTCTTCCTTTTACTCTCACAACAGGGGGACGGTAAACGGACACGACTGGCGAGAGAACAGGCGCAGGACCGACTTTTTACATGCCCATCCGACGCATGAATGATCTTTCTTGTCAGACAATCAGCCTGCATTGTCCTAACCTAACTTGAAAACAACATTTTTTGTTGTTCCAACGCGGGAGTCGAACCCACCTCCGGGTCGAGAACGAAGCTCAGAACCACTAGACCACGAAGGCGCTCATACAAAGGTGAAAAAATATACAAAAGTTCTTTTAGTTATTTGTTTACTTGCAAAACGTCATCTTTTAAAAATATTTCTTAAACCGGCGCGGCGGCGTTAGCTTTACTACTGACCTCTCCTCGCCGTATACAATATTGTTGTCTTTATCAAAAGCTAGAGCATGACCGTCGTTGAGGGCCAGGATTAATCTCTGGTCAATACTTTGGATTCCACGTCAATGGAGTGAGCACCATTTTGAGATATGAAAATGAAAATGATTTTTTTTTATTTCTAAATTGGTTAGATACTAACACTTTTAGAATTTTCCTACATGATGACCTACCACCGGTTCGGGGACTAACCCGGCGAGAAGAACCGGCGTAAGAAACTCGCTCGTGGCCACCTTTTAGCAAAAAGATGGGAAAATTGTTCTTTTAAAAAAATATATATTATATAACAATGTTATAACTTAACATAAATTACAATTTACAAAAGTATAATTTATAAATAGAAGTAGCCTCGAAAGTGGCCACCTTATTCCCAGAGTGTGCTATCATTAACAAAATCATTAATCTTCAAGCTTTAGCACACAAACGTTCTTTAACTACTTTTTTTAATTTATTTATGGAAAAATTTTGAACGTTTTCTGGGATCTTATTGTATAGGCGTATACATTGCCTTAAAAAGATTACATACACATACATATTATATACATAGGCCGTGTTTCGCCAAGCAATGTTAAAGTTAACGCCATGTTAAAATACCATGCCACCTCATTCATTGACATACGAGAGGGATAACATGATATATACTTTAAAATATTTGTTTACTTTGCTAAGCCTGATCATAGGTTATGTCGAGCTTGTGCTCATTTCTAGTGTTCCTGCAATGATTCCTATTTCTTTAAACTTTTCTCTCAGAGATTTAAATGAGGATATCTTGTAAATGGAACGTATTGCTCGCTTCTGCACCACAAATATTGTGTTAATGTCGGCTGCATTTCCCCATAAAAGGATGCCGTAAGACATTCTACTGTGAAAATAACTGAAATAGACTAGTCGTGCCGTGTCTTCATCAGAAATTTATCAAATTTTTCTGACTGCATATGCTGCAGAACTGAGCTTATTTGCCAGTTTGGCAATGTGTGGACCCCACTGTAATTTGCAATCTAGTGTTATACCTAGAAACACTGATTACAACCTAGAACAACAAGTGGCGTCCACTAAGTTCATTTTCTTATCGTTTAATAGTAAATTTGTACTTGCCTGACATTGGGCAAGCTAAACTTCAAACATTTTGTTATATTAGAATTAGAAAAAGTAAGTTATTAACATTAAACCAATGTACTTTTTGAGAGAGCACTATTTACCTCGTCGTAATTTGATTGATGTCGCTTCACATTAAAAGTGTCATCGGAAAAAAGTACTATCTCATGTTTTTTCTTAACTAAGTAAGGTAAGTCATTTATATTATAGATGAGAAAAAGAAAGGGGTCCAATATGGATTCCTGTGGGACCCCTAATTCTATTTTGGTCCCTGTGGACCTTTTTCCATTTACCTCCACCTTTTGAATCCTATTTTAAGGTAAGAATTCAAAAGGCTGAGTGACGAGTCTCTTATGCCATAGTGTTGTAATTTGCTGGTCAATGTAGCATGCTCCACACAATCAAAGGCCTTCGAGAGGTCGCAAAATACAACTAATGCCTCCTGCGATCCCTCCCAAGTATAAAAACATTACAAAGAAGACCTATACCAGCATCCGTCGTGGATCGACCCTTAGTAAAACCGTATTAATTATTATGTAATAAATTGTTTAAATTGAAATGTATAATAACAACAGTTTTAGGACATTTTTTTCAAATATTTTACTAAAAGCCGGTAGAATCGATATAGGCCTGTAATTAGAAGGATCAGAATTATTTCCCGCTTTAAACAGGGGTATAACTTTGCTGTGCTTCATTAAATCAGGAAAAACACCACTTTTTATGCAATCATTGAAAATCACGGCTAGATAAGGAGCTACAATGCCAATTATTGATTTCATAATTCTTGTAGACATGCCCCAGAGATCAGCAGTGTTTTTAATATTCAACATCTTAAACGCGGTTATAATCTCTCTGGAATCTATTTCTTTAAATTTAAAATTGACATCACATTCCTTTACATTATCTCTGAGTAGTTTTTCAGCTGCTATAGGTGAGGAATTTAAATGTTATCTAGTTCATTCGTAATCTTTTTATTTTTATAAAAAAGTTCAAAATCTGGTTCAGAGCTGCGACAGGTGACGTTTCCAGTCTCACCAGCTGTCTATAACCTTCCATGTTGTTTTAATATTTTTTTTTGGAGTTTTGAATTTTTTTTTTTACTTAAATTTAAGCTTTAGCAGCTTTAGGTTGCGTTTCCACTGACGCGGAGCGGGGCGGATAGGATAGGAGCTTAGCGGTGCCCGAATTGACCAATCACTATGCTCGTGCTTAATATTAAATTTAAACAATAAACAAAATATGAAAGTATTTACTTTATTTTGTAAATTTTATAGATTCAGTAACCTTGGACGTCCATCGATTTAAGGAAGGTGACAACTCGGTCGTATACTAGTGTCTTCGCGTCTGTACCCCATGTGAAGTCCAAGTGACTGAATGTAGGATGCTGTATCAAGAATTTGCCGACTGGCGATCGAAGTTCTCTGAACAATCTATCCACATCGTTCACATGAGCTAGAGGATCTTTGTCGGAGTAATGCAGGAATACAGGTGTGGTGATTTTGGATAGGTCATATTTAGGTGGAGAATATCTTCCATATAACCTCCTGTTTCTGAGACGGCCGTGGTCATACCTTTCGAACTGTTTTCCACTAATACCCTGACCATAGTGAGCCAGTTGTCTAACAGAAGATCCAGCAGGAGTATGTCCCAATTTGACAGGCAGCATAGTCTGAAATGATGACCATATTCTAATTTTAGAACGGTTTTTGATTCTAAATTTAAAATAAATCATTTACCAAATTAAATATCATTAAGAGTTTGAAAGCATATATGCATTAAAGAGGAAAACTTAAGAATGGTTCAATTATATTATATTTGTTGAACTTACAGAATTGTGTTGATCCTCATTCCAACCTCCGAGCAAAAACAGTATGTTGCTGCAAATAGCTTGTGTGAAGACCTCATCCATGCATAAACTTTGACCAGCCCACGTCATGAGTTGATTGTTTGGCAGCAATTCTCCGACTCCGATTATGTTAGCAATCGACTAAAACAGGCAATATTTAATGCATTTAACAAGACAATAAAAACATAAACTAGATATTACTCAATGTTCAGCTAAAAAACTAATGAATACATCAGATTACAATCAAAGCTATAAAACACCAAGAACACTAAGCAAATTAACACTTAAGAATTACCGCAATATTTCTGGAGAAAGGAGAAATGGCGTTGAGCAGCAAATTTCTGTTGTTTGCCATATAAGCTACAGGCGCTAAAGCGTGCATCGAAATAATCTTGGCATTGTATTCCGGTCGAAGTGAAGCCATGACGAAGAAACTAGTTGTGCCCTGGGAGTATCCGATGTAGTGTAACCTGGATTTGCCCGTGTGCTCCAGAGCGTAGTCGATCATAGCGGGCACATCGATGTTGCCGATTTCATCCCAAGAGAAATCCCAGTAGTCTGTGTTTAGGAGAGCGTCTGGTCTCAGCGAAACGTGTTTGCGTGAGTAATAGTTTCCGCGCGCATTGCCCATCCAAACGTCATAGCCCTCCTCAGCAAGAATGTAACCTGTAACCGATTGATAGGCTATATTACTTTGCCAAAATCATCTCGCTAATTATATTTACCGTGGTCACATAAATCCCGCGATTAAATAATATTTATTTCAATTTAATTCAAAGGCTTACCTAAAGCACATTGAGGACCCATTAGAATATAATCAGCAGAGGAAGAGAAAAGACCGTGCATCAAGAATACGACAGGCCTGTCCCCTGGCTGATTGTTGGCGTCGCGACCACGAGGAATCCTGTGCATCGTCAGTATGTAGCCATCTGAAGTAGTCACAGTGTGCTGCTCAAAAGGATACTGGTACTTCTGAATGAGGTCATCCTAAAATGAAAATGTTATTGTAACGGTATAATTTTGGATCGTGTAAGTAAGGTAGTAAGGTAATAAATAATAATATAGGTAGGTATCCACTTTTGGCGCCAAAAATTTCAATAACCAATAATCATTTTTTTCAAATATTTTAAAGAAAACATGTAATTATTTTTTCGAAAATCATCCCTTAGATAATAAAATTATTTTTTCTAAGTTGTGCAGCGTGGATGATATGGTAAAGAATTTCTACGATAATATTAATACTGTAATAGAGAATCATGTTCCTTTACATCGAATCATTCGGAAAAGGCGAGAGAGGCCTATCTGGTATTCGCCCTCGTTAATAAAATTACTGTCTGAGAAAGAAAAACTTAGAAAACGAGTTAATTGGTATAGCAACCCTAGACATGTTTATGAGCTTAAACTTACTAAAAAACGAGTTAATTTCCTTTTGAAATCTTGTCATTCGAATTATATATCATCAATTGAATCAGAGCTCTCCTACAATCCGAAAAAGTTTTGGAAGTATATTAATCAACAGCGTAAAAATTCTTCTGATTTACCTAATGTATTGAATCTACACGGAAAAACTATTGGAACTGGCGAAGAAATATGTAATCTATTTGCCGAACATTTTTCTACGGTTTACAGTGACCATTCAAATACCAGAGTATAAAGATCATTACCCCCAGCTTGCTCTAGGCTCTGTTAAAGTTACTGAAAATGCTGTCTATAAAACACTACGTTTCTTAGATGTTCACAAGGGTCCGGGACTAGATGGACTTACTCCTTATTTCATCAAAATGCCAGTAAGTCTCTGTCGCTGCCTTTAACAATTATCTTTAATCACTCTATCGTCAGTTCTGCATTTCCAAATCAGTGGAAGGCAGCAAACATAGTACCGGTTTATAAGAAAGGTGATAAGAGTGACTTCCAAAACTACCGACCAATATCTATACTCAACATCCTTTCTAAAGTTTTTGAACGTATAATCTTCCCAGTTCTCAGCTCACACTGTAAAATGATTTTTAAAACTAACCAGCATGGATTTTGTCACAATAAATCGACGACTTCTAATCTTTTAAACTACACATCATATTTAGCTAGGAATGTTGACAAAGGACACCAGGTAGATGCAATTTACACGGATTTCTCTAGTGCCTTTGACAAGGTGAATCACAGCGTGCTCCTAAAAAAGCCAGAATGTTACGGTGTACATGGCGCATTGCTAGAATGGTTCCGCTAATATCTTCAGCGCAGACTCCAAAGGGTTGTTACTCACGGATTTCATTCTAAACAATTTGTTGCTACATCCGGCGTTCCGCAGGGTTCGCATCTCGGCCCTATTCTCTTTTTGATATTTGTAAATGATCTCACGGAAGTACTTAAATATTCCCATTGTGACAAGTTTGCTGATGATTATAAAATTTATAGAGCTGTAAAAAGTTCTGATGACGTGAAACTAATTCAGGCAGATCTGGATTCTGTTTACCTGTGGTGCCAAAAAAATAAAATGGAACTTAAGATTTCAAAATGCAGTCACATAAAATTTACTAAAAAAATAAATATCATAATGTCAAAATATTTTATTAATAATAAACAACTTTCTGAAGTTAACACGGTCCGAGATTTGGGCGTCTTATTTGACCAAAAATTATCATTCGCTCCCTATATCGACGCAGTCGCTAAAAAAGCAAGTAAATTATCGGGTTTTATCAAAAGGAATTGCCGTGACTTTAATTATATTAGAACCTTAACGTGTCTATACAAAACTTTAGTTCGAAGTATTCTAGAATATGCTACTCCGATCTGGAATCCTACTTATCGTATAAATATCTCCAGACTAGAGCGCATTCAACGTAACTTCACAAGATACCTATGTCACAGGGATTCACACTGTCCTTCCACATCAAATTATAAATCAAGGCTAAAACACTTTAAATTTCAATCCCTTGAGCAACGTCGGAAATCAATAGATGTGGTAACCCTTTTCAAAATATCAAAAGGAATTATTTCGGCCCCCGATGTTCTGAGTCAACTTTCTTTAAGCGTACCACGAACAATACCTAGATATCCTATGACTAAAGTGTTCTATAGTCATGCTGCGCGCACAAACGTAGGTAAATTTTCTCCCATGAACCGCATGATCTCTACCTACCACTCACTCTAGGCTGAAATTGATTTGGATATTTTTAATGATAATCAAATTACATTCAAAAGGAAATTAACGAATATAGGTATGTGAGGACGAATGCACAGATGGCTTGTAATGATTCTTCTAATAGCTTTTAATTTTATAAAATTTTAATTGGAATATTCATTTTACGCCTTGGAAATTGTTATAGGTAATGAGTTTTAATTGTTATTATATATCTTAAAGTAATTGTTGTAAGGTTCAGTAATTAATCAATTTATGTATACATTTTAACTAATTTTTATTTTAGATGTTGCTTAGTTTTTGTATTTTATATATTTAATAGCAAAAGAATTTGAGTTTGAGAATATGATTACTGATTTGGATCTTACTTGCTGTTTTGAAAAGATGTTGTTTACTTTTAGTGCATGCTGTATTTACCTCTAAGTGATTGTGATTTGTGACACATTTTATACAGCATTATGATAGAATGTTATTTAAAAATGTAACTAGTGTTAGCAATTGTTGGTAAATCTTACAAATAAATAAATAAATAAAAATACTCATGATAACATTTTGAGATCCATTTTCCAGACTTGTGCCTGAACACACTATACTTATTGACCTAATTTAGTAGGTTTTACTCTTTTAACTGACTAAAGAAAAGGAGGATGTCATCCAATTCGACCGTAGGTATATTTATCTTGTGTATTTCTGTCTTAGAAATTATTTTTCATCTCATTAATTTCTTTCATCATAAAATAATATATAATATTTAACTATTGTTTTTTTTTAGTTGGAAAGGAGACATTTTTAGTCGGAGGTAGGTACTTACAACATCCAGATTTGCGTCTTCGATCACATTATCGGAGATGCGCGCCAATTGATTAGTCTCTATCAAGTAGTTCACATAGTCTGCGTGTGGCGATGGTTCCGCAGAGGTCACCACCAAGGTGGTGCAAAGCAGAAGCAACGTGGAAAACATTTTCACAAACATGTGTCTTTGACATTGTACGATGTTTTTATAACATCAACTATCAATTGATAAGGCTAAGCTGGATTAGAGTTACCTATAGAAATAACGTGCGAATCAGAAAACAGTAGTAGGTACCTACTTTTCGTACGTAGTAAAACGAAATTGAAACAACTCCATAACCGGAAAGGTGCCAAAATGAAAAAAAAACCTTAAAGCAATTATAAAGTAGTAGCTTTATAATTCAATGGAATCATAAAAGGAATAGTGTTTTTGATGCTTTTAGGGAATATCTCGGTGATTTTTTCTAAGCATTTAGGTATGCAAGAGGTTCTCGATGAAGATTATTTGCCTCTTGCCAAAAGGCAAGAAATGTTCATAAGTTCGTCGTTTTATATGAGACCCTTTCGTATTAAAAAAGTATATTACACTAAATAGGTACCTACTTCTATAGTTTATCTTAAGTTCAATGGCCTACGTTTAGGTAGGTGTTTACCGACTGAACCACTGTGTGGCCGCTAATAGGACGATGTATTTTTCAATCGAAAGATCAATTACCTAACAAGGTACTACCTACTATAACTATAGAACAAACATTATAATTAATAATATTATCGGTTGATAAAACGGATTTGTAAGGTATTTTAGATTTGAGAACTGATTTGTAGGGTAATAAGCGATTACCACCTGGAAGCAGTTCATAAAAATATTATTATTATGATGTAATGTGTATGACGGTAGAGAAAACTAGGGATACTTGACCCTTTTATTTTTTACCCTTCATTTCCTACACATACCTAAGTAATTAGGTGAAATATTAGGCCTATTAAAATAATTGGCGCTGGAATAAAAATGTAGGTATGTGCAACTTATTCCAATAGGTAAGTAGGTACTATGTAGGCACAATGTCATTAATAAGTATAATAATAACCTACTTAATACCTAACTATTAGTCATAACGTGTAAATATGTAATTATTTAGTAATAATAGATAGATCAAATAGATCTGATAGTAATAGAACGACATTAGGCGTTGACTGAATACTTACTTATTTAGAAGCAACTAGAAATACTTCGGGAGAACTCACACAGTTGAAAAAGATAAAGGAATGGTAGATAGCTATACTAAAATCATTATTTTTAAAGAAACTGCAGTTTATCTGAACCACTTTCTTTTGTTTTTTATCCTACTACGGCTACGCCAAAAGGAATGGAAAAATGTTGCTATGTTTGTTTCACCGTAGCGCCTAAACTGGTAATACAAATTTAAAACAGGCAGATATGGGGTATCAAATGTCAATACTTAGATTAGTGATAGGTACCTAATAGCCCTCATAACAAAGGCTAGTAAATATAATGTAACGTCAGGATAAAGATTTTTGTTGCTTCGAAACGTATGGTCACATATTGTTTGGCAGAAGACATATTGTGACCACAAGCGCAAACGTACCTATACAGGCTGAAAAATAAATGAGTGATAATACTTTAGAGCGTTCATGTCCCTTCTATGTAGATATACTGTGATTACTTTATACATGCTGTATTATTAAAGAGTGATAATACTTTAGCGTGTATGGGTCCCATATATAGTTTACTATAAAAGTACAAGCGCTAAATGAGGTACTTTTTTAAAATTATTGTATGGGAAAATTTATGACGTTGGGGCATTTCTCATACAAACATGAAACTCAAAAGTAAGTCTTTCAGCGCTGAGACTTTCACAGTATACTTAAGATGGGAGTCACATTACACATAGGTCACACCCTAAAGTATTATCACAAATCTATTTTACACCTTGTATTGAGGGACCTTAATATATCACGGTCCATCCTAGTAGTACCTTTAGCCTGGCGACAGCCAGACGGACAGCGGATGCTTAGTAATATTGTTATGGATTACATCATTTCGGGAGATAGGACTCCCGAAATGATCACTATCAAACCAACTCGATCATACCTACGCTATTATATATTCTGTATACACTTTTTAAAAAAATAACAATTTTCCATCTTTTTGCTAAAAGATGGCCCCGTCCGAGTTTCTTACGCCGGTTCTTCTCGGCGGGCTAGGGTTCAACCCGGTGGTAGCCTTTTTGTTGACTTTCCAAAAATAGCTTGTTAAGTTTTATTTGGAAATAAAATTATTTGAATTTGATTTGCTAATAAACGCACGATCGAACGGTGGCTCAGTTCAGAACTAACTATAATAATATAGTTAATGATTGATCACGCGTTACTTTATAGTTTATACCTACATAATATAAAATTTAAATATATTATATCTAGCAATATCCCGCAAAAAAAATCGCGGGATATTGCTAGATGTAATAAATTTAAATTTTATTTTACTAACTAGCTGTGCCCGCGACTTCGTACGCGTGGAAAAGTGTTTTAGGGCACTTTAGTATTTTTAAATATATTTTTAGTTTATTGGCGCAACCGCTGACAACTTTCGCTAATAGGTACTTCCCAGTGCATCCCAGTGTTGTACCGATCCAGCAAGTCACGTACCCGGCAAGCCCCTTGGTATGCAGGGTATAATAATAATATATTACCATCCTTTCGGAGCTCGGCAAAAGAAGTAGGCCTTCGAACAATATGTAGAAGTCAGCAAAGGTATTCGTTAGGATAATATTATTCGAATGCACCGTATAGACCCAGACAATTTTTCACGTTAATTTAGTAAAGTATTTAACTTTGATGTCCGTCTGTCTGTCTGGGTGTCAAAACTTTAACACGTGTAGTAGGTATCAAGCTAAAAATCATATTAAAAACTCAGTATCTACTGTCCCTTCTGGCTGTGAAAAGAAACAGACATCTTGGCCACATCTACCCAAAGATTCAGCCGTTTATATCGCTAATTTTCGTAATTTTCGACACTCCAAAGGGAACCAAAACCTAAAGGGTACTTCCCGGGAATAGAAATTTGATATGAAGCAACATCTTAAAAGTGCATTAATTCATATCAAATTTAAACGACATAGGATAAATTGCGAAACCATAAAAATATTTTCAATTTTTTTAACTTATTACCGTTTTTGTCATTAATGTTTTGAGGCATTAAATTTAAACTTATATTGCAATTACTAAGGTCTATAAAACGGAACTCTCGGTTAGACATGGGCGAAGCGGCACGCCCCGCCGAGGATCCAGCAGGCTTACTCTCGACACAACTGAGAATCGAATCAGTTCGATCTTAACGGTTTTTGGTGTTTTATTTGGTTTATTACTTTGAAACTAATTAGGATAAAGAAAACCGTTAGAACGTAACTTTTTGTACACCAGACCATATCAATCGACAGAGAATAAAAATAAACAAACGTCAATTTCTTCGGGAGTATGCGGCACGATCGAATCTGAATCAAAATCGAATCAGTTTGGAAAGTTAGGCCCCAGCTCGGCGCGCCGATCGGTTTTAGTAGCGATTTTTATAACCTACCCTAAGTATAATAATAATAATAATATAAATAAATGAAATTTTGTTTTAAACAAAATATAAAATAAAAAAAGAATAAATTTGAATGTTTGAAGCAGCGCGGTTCCCGCCGCGCTTCATACAAACGTCCAGCATTTTTTTCAGCAGCAGTCATATATGTTCAAATCAAAGCGACATCTATAAGCCATACGCCGTACTTTTAACACGATTATTACTGGGGGCACAGTTAGCGGCTGTGCGTGGTTAATTTCATATTACCGGTACTGCCTGTTAGCACATTTTAATAGTATTTTTTACCCAGCAGTGGGGTGGAGTTCCTTTGGTTGACCTTCGCCAAAATTCCTACCTACCAGCATCTGATACCCCGACTCGGATGTAAGACGTCACGCATCAGCCTATATCGCGCGGCGCCCGGTCGAATCACGGCGAAACGATTTTAATTTTGCTATATCTCCTAAACTATTCATTATATTTGCATGTTATAAAGGGCAAATATAGTCTTCATGAAATGCTTAAGCCAACTAACGTATTAAAAATGATAAGGATTAATACCGTGATGGAATAGTTTACCAAAAACCGCTTAATTGCCCGTTTTTTAGATTATCGCGAAAGGCTTTCTTTTAATAATACAGTTAATTAAGTTGATTTTATACAATAAATGATAATTTATTTCAATTTGTGAAGCAAATTCAAAAATACAATTTTTATATTATTATGAAACTGTGGAAACACTCTTCTCAGAAAAAAAAAATCTGTTAGTTAGGTACATAATTCATGTTCTAATCTACTTTAGTGCCACATAAGACATAACACATTCTATTGCTTCGCGTCACTGTGTAAGCGATCCCCCCGCGCCCCCCGCATGAACCGTTCGTCCGCAGCCCGCGCGCGCGAAATTCATCCGACTTGCTTCAAATTTATCGTCACTGCTCGGCTCCTATGTATCGTAGCGTTATGTTATATGGCCTATAACCTGCCCAGGAATATGGGCTACAATCGTACCAAGTTTGATTAAAATCCCTACAGTAGTTTTTGTTCCATGCGTGCACATACAGACAGACAGACAGACAAAAAATTTATTGATTGCATTTTTGGCATCAGTATCGATCACCAATCATCCTCCAATAAGAATTTTGAAAAAATATTCAATGTACAGAATTGACCTCTCTAGAGTTTTATTATAAGTATAGATTACTATTAAAAAGCAACACAAGGGCCGTTGTTCTGTAAAAAAAACAGGGGTCTATGCGACTCCGGTTTCCTGGATAGTGCCACTAGTCTCTATTTTTATAGGGGCCGCAAACATGTATCAGCCATGGCGTCGAGAGTTTCAAGGCAAATTCCAAGTTAACGATTTAATTACTTTTACCGAAGCACACTCTTTCACAACTATTTGATAATTTGATAAGAACCACAATCTATTTTGGTACAAATTTAAATGCTTATATTTTATTTATATATTATATATATATTTTTCTACCTACTTCAAATTATGGGCTAATAAAAAAGGCAGGTGGGCCGTGGGTCGCAGGTTTAGTTTAGCTGCTCTAGAGTAATATTTTTTTTCCTAAGTACCTATTTAAGTTCTTAATATTAGTGTGTCCCTATTTTTTTCTTATTTCATAAAATATTAACGATTACAATAAATAAATAAAATAAATAAAAAATAATATACCTATTCATAAGCCTAAAAAAAATTGCCAGAATTTCAGATGTGTGTCAATCTGTGTTTAAACATCCAGGAAACAAATGGGAGTACATTTTATAATAAAATCAAAACATACGAACAAAGCTGAAGCCTTTTTTAGATAGAACTGATGAAAATGTAGGTACCTAAATCTGTTAGTTTTGGAGGAGGAAACAGGAGTCTCCTAATCGTCGATTTCTCGTGCTATTAATGTCTTTATCGGTTTGATCGGGCGGGACAGCAATAGAATTTTCAAATACCTACCTATTTTCATTTCTATACTAGTTAAGTAATAAGCGAACATTATTAAATTGCTATTTACCATATTGTTGCTTCACTTGAAAACCAGGTATTAAAATATTTGCCTCTATAGAACAATCTAGTGATAAATGGAGCAATCTTTTTCTGTTCATTTATTTGCACATAATTATTACTTTTAATAACATGCACATTTGACTAAAACATGAAAACAAATAATGTATCTTGGAAGCAGGAATATAATTCTGCAAATTCGTTTATTGTATTAAATAAATAAGAACATAAAAATATTAAAATTTATTAGCAGTTTATAAGCTTTTCATCCATATAAAATTAGGAGAAACTCCTTTTAGTGTTTAATATTTTTTATGTAACTTAAGGGGGATATTTTGTGTTTTTAATTTATTATCAAAACTATTATACCATAGAAATAGTATTACAAAAAATTATAAAGTTACATGCCAAAGTTATAATAATCAGTTTTTATTTTTGGGAACCTGACATAACATACTTCAACAAAAAAAATTAGAAACTTGATCTAAATACATTCTACATTCCAAAATATATTTGAGATAGAAATTAAAATTGAATGCATAGAATGGTCCTTTTTAGATCAAAAGTACATATGAATATAACATGCATTATTTTGTATCTTCAGTGTTAAAATATTGTTCAGATTCCTAATTTACTACTAAATATCATCATCATCATCAGAATCAAGTGCAGCTCTTCTGCGATCAAACTTGACAGTGCTCCTGGACTTGGGCATCTGCTGGTTTAAGGATTCCAGCATCTGTTTTAATTCTTGTTCACTTATTTTACCACCCAACTGTCCAGTTTGAGCCATTCTACATATCATATTTTCTACCAATGCACCTTTATCTGGCTTGCTCATTTTGATAATGTTTACTGAAATGGTAATACAAACATTAGACTGTTATTAGATGAAATAAACTTTTTAAAAATGTATCTAATTATTAAAAAAGAATTAAAATACAAACAAATTCATTTTTAAATTTATTCCAAAACAATTTTTTACTTCTATAAACATTAGAATGCTGTGAAATCAGCAGAGTGACTAAACATTTCTTAATACAGTAGAACGCCGATTATCGGAACGCCGACTAACCAAATCGCCAATTATCCGAATCGGTCCTAAGCTTAATATAAAAAATTAAAACCAAGTAATTTTTGTTTTGTATTGTTGTAACAAGTTGAAACACGCTCGAGTCCAGATATATTTCAACTGTTATGGTTGAAAGCTAGATGCAAGATACTACATGTTTTTTTTGCTACTATACACCTCTATTATTGTTGTGAATTTTTACACTTTGTATTTTTGATAAGGCCTGATGGGGTTGCAACTTTATCTGATCAAGATGTTCAAGTGAGCGTTATTGTAGAACTGTGTTTGTTAAACTTAATATAGTTTATTCTATGTGTGACAGTTCGTTTTTTTTTATTACCAGTCTATGTCCGATTATCCGAATTTTCGATTATCCGAATCGACCCCGGTCCCAATTAATTCGGATAATCGGCGTTCTACTGTAATTAAATACTTACACCTAGCTCGGGCATCTTGGGAAAGAACCTGTGAAAGAATTGAATGTTTTGCCTCTTCCATAGCTTGCTGTCGTTCTTCATTGGCTTTAGCCTGATTAGGGTCTCCTCCCTTAAACAAAAACGTATTAAATGCACAGGTGCACCCTGGTGAGTAATGGCATATGAGTAAAAATAAACTATGCCAGCATGAGTTAAATCGTAACAAAAAAATCACTAAATTAGAACTGTCTGCCAGTCCTTACGAAATTACTTAATCTTTACTTTATAAATAAATTCTAAATATAAAACCGCTATTCGTTTTACATTGAAAACTTAACCTAAATATACAAATTATTCATAAATCTTACTCCATGCTGTGCTTGCAGTTGTGCTAGGCGTTGTTGCCTAATTTTTTCTAACTCCGGATCAGACATTGTGTTTATTTATCAAAAAAAATGCAATAGAATTATAAAATTTTACAAAGCTTACAAAAGAATTTTGTAAATTTTATTAACTTCCTCTTCTTCTTTTATTTTTGACAATTGACGTGATTGACACACTCTAATACATCAGTGACAGCTACTTTTTATAAAGTAGGTACCTACCTAAGTAAAGCATTAAACCATTACCAGGATCAAAATTCAAATTCAAGTTTTCTACACCCGTTCTAGTCAAAATCCAAATTCATCGACAGTGCAGTCAATGTGCCGAGAGAAGTATTTTTACGAAGACTACGAGGTTAAACAATTTTTTGTTGAAAAATATAAAATTGAAAAATATAATCTGCTTGTAACTTACAAATTCTTTTTCAGAATAAAAATATATTATATATTCCTTAAGTGCACAGATTAAGTATTAGTTACTACGTAACTTAAGTGTAGCAAATTTTCCTTAATATTTAAGTTTGAAAACTAAATCTGGACAGGTGGTGCTAAAAGTGGACGTAAGAAATGCGTTCAATTCTGTCTCTAGAAGTGCTCTGCTAAAAGAAGTTCAAAACCACGTGCCCGAGATTTATGATTATATTTTACAGTGCTACGGTGCGGATTCAACACATATATACCAAAAATCAAAATGATCGCCTGTTTTTCTCCACTGGTTGCCAGCAGGGCGATCCCCTATGCCCCGCTTTATTCAGCCTAGCCATTCATCCCATCATTACATCGCTCACTTTAGAATTTAACGTCTGGTACTTGGATGACGGGACCATCGGTGGAGAAACAGCCTCAGTCCTACAAGATCTCCAAGTCATTATAGAGAAATTTAAATCCATTGATTTGGACTTAAATTTCTTTAAATGTGAGCTTTTTATTAACGATTCACTCGATATTTGGCATGAAGTAACCCCTAAATTCAATAATCTGGCTCCTAATATCAAAATTCTCAGTAAAGAGTCCCTCCGCTTACTAGGTGCTCCCATACTCAGTGAAGGTTATAATTCCTTCATCTCGGAACAAAATCATAAATTCTCAGAATCTTCCGGCAAACTTACTACACTAAATTCCCACATGGCATATCAAATCATTCGGTTCTGTCTGTTTGTGCCCAAATTAATGTACGTTCTTAGATGCTGTCCACTATGGAGTTTTCGTAACTTTCTCTCACAATTAGACCTCACCTTGAAAAACACATTAGTAAATGTTCTTAACTGCAATATCTCCGCCACTTCCTGGGTCCAAGCCGTTCTCTCAAATAGGTTTGGCGGTTTAGGCATCAGGAAAGTGTCCAGTGTCTCCCTTCCTGCTTTTCTGTCATCAGCTCCTAATATACATAAACTTTTCACCAAAATTATTTGCAATTCTTTAGGCTGCGTGGGTATTGACTCATTACCGGAAGCCATTATTACTTGGCATGGTCTTTGCTCAGACGAAATTCCAGTCCAACCCCACATCCAAAAGAATTGGGATGAACCACTACTTAATTTGGCACATTCAGACCTGTTAAATTGCTGCACCCCGGCTGATCGCGCCCGCCTCTTAGCGTCCGCTGAGCCAGAATCGGGATACTGGCTCCAAGCACTCCCGTCATCCAATATCGGAACTTTGTTGGATAACCACACTTTTTCATTACCAGTTAGCCTTCGATTAGGTACCGCCATCAACGAACCCCATCTCTGCCATTGTGGTGCCACGGTGGACCGCCAGGGACATCATGGACTGTCTTGCCGTCGCAGTGCCGGCCGTCAGTCTCGCCATGCCTCCATAAACGACATAATCCGCAGGGCTCTTGCCACCGTCAACGTACCGGCCACTCTCGAGCCGAACGGTATAGTGCGTGACGACGGCAGGAGACCTGACGGTATGTCTTTGGTACCATGGAGCCACGGGAAGCCGCTGGTGTGGGACGCTACCTGCGTGGATACGCTGGCAGCGTCACACGTGACGGGCACTGCAAAGACGGCGGGGGCGGCGGCGGCACACGCCGAGACCCACA
Organism: Celastrina argiolus; assembly: GCA_905187575.2. NCBI lineage: Eukaryota > Metazoa > Arthropoda > Insecta > Lepidoptera > Lycaenidae > Celastrina > Celastrina argiolus. The sequence goes on from LR994591.1 coordinate 8,938,044, forward strand.
AAAGGCGGAAATATGAATCCATCGGCGATGGATACATTTTTCTGCCTTTTGGTGTCGAAACTGGGTCCATGGGGTCCCAGTGCTAAACGCCTTTTGAAAGACCTTTCTAAAATACTCACGGAAAAGACAAACGACCCAAGGGCTGGCGCTTACCTCGGCCAACGTATCAGTTTAGCGATACAGCAAGGTAATACTGCCAGTCTTTTGGGTACATTACCAGCGGCCGCCGATTTAGATAGTTTTTTTACATATAGCCTTTTTTATTACTTGTTTAGTTTATAGTTTAGATAAAAGAAGTTATGCTTATAATGCACACTATTTTGCAGGTATCCAAAGAGACATGTCTCATTTAACCAGAATCAAATTTTGATCTACCTTCCTTGCAGAAACAAGGACCACCATTCAAACATAATGGGAATAGTGTCATGCATTATATAAAATTAAAAATGTAATTTGTTACAATATTTTATACTAAATTTTATTATGTTTATACACAATTAATTTTTTTATCCATACAAACTATCATGCCATTGCAATGTTTGATATTCAACTTTGCCATAAGTGTTATGAAAAGCCAACACTGCCATTTTGTTAACTGCCACAGACAAACGACCAAAAGCCACCAACTCTCTAGGTTTGAAAGATTGCTTTGTCTTAATACATTTCACCATATACATTGCATGAAACCGTACTGGATCACCTGCATAAAAACAACATAAAATATATCAGAATAATATTATTATATGCAACCCCTACTTGTAAAAAATACACATAAAAAAAAATTAATAACCTGGATACACAAGATAGTTTGATCCAAACTTTGATCCACTTGTGATGTAGTGTCCTTGTTCCCATAGATCCTTAAATATAGCAAACCTACTGGAGCCTTCTAGGTCTAGCACACTTGGTATGAGAACATCTATCTTAACATATTTTCTTACTAAAAACAAAAAATAAAACTATGATTATTCTATTCCATTAACAAGAAATAATGTGAACCTTAATATTATGCAGAAAAGAAAACTCAAGGCAACCATACATTTTAACGATATAAAGAGTAGTAATCTACTCCATAATAATAATTGTTATCTGTTTTTATCATAATGGTCCCGAAGTCATTAATATTAAAACAGAAGTATAGATAAAATATATTTAAACACAATAATATAATATCACAAGCAGCATAAGTCTTAAACCAAAAAGGTAAGTAGTGTTGTGAAACACAGCCTTTGTTACCTGTATCTTTGTAATGTTCTGTTGGCAAATGTACTAATATATGTGCAGGGGCAACCTTAGGTAATTTCTCAATTTCCTCTTGCAACAGTGCTTCTCTATCAAGGTTAACATCTGAATAAAATAAAATAAAAAATATTAATTATAACATATAACATTCAAGTGTTATAAATATTCATTATTTTTTTTTTATTCCTTATAAATGTATCACAATAGTTAAGATTGTGTGACCATATATCTGCAATGTGACACAGTTTTCTGTACATTTTCTTACTTATTATTCCTTTTGACATCATTTTTTGTCTCTTCCCAGCCAGTATTATATCAATCTTTTGAGTTATTTGCTCAATTTTTCTTTTTCGTAAAGCTTCATGTTGTTCTTCTATTTGTCTGTAGAGGATAGTAGTATTATAATATTTAATTATCACATACATATATAATTTTTTAAGGTACCTACATCTCAATAAATTACATGAATGATGATAGGAGATTTTTTTGAGAATTTAATGGCATACTTTTGTTGCAACAGATGCAGTTCTTCTTTTTCATCTTCATTAAGATTATCATTTATGTGTGGCAGTTCAATTAGTTGACAAATTCCTTTTTCTACAAGCAAAGCTGCTTCTTCCGACATTAGAGCCATGGGCAAACCTGGAATTGTGATACATTTTATTAAAACTGCAGTGTTTACTGTGTACACTAATATTATTATTACTCTTACACATAGGATTCATTAGGACTAATATTATGTACATATGTTAAGAAGGCAGTGAATCAAGCATACACATGTGAAAATGATTTACTTTAATTGCTTATTGAGTAGTAATGGATCATTAGAAAAATTTTAGACAGCTGTAGTTTCTTTATAGTAAAAAAATAGTACATATAGTAAATATTTTAGATACCTTGAAAGTCATTTTGTCTAGGAAATGAAGCAACAGAACCTATAAGCGCACCACATATCCTGTGCTTAGAGCGTAGTATATTCCAGTCTGAAATAACATAAAAATTAGGCGCATAAACTTGCAACAAACACAGTCACAATTTACAAACAAAAATACGTACTTTCAGGGTTCCAAACGTAAGCGATGCCTTTGTCTATAAACAATGGTATCATTCTTAATAAATTGAAATAATTTGATACATCAATTATTATCAAATCGTCGAAGCCATTTTTATAAGTGTTCCAATAAAATATAGTTAATGAATTAAATATAAAAATATAACTTTAAATTTAAAATTATTGACGTGAGTTGAAAAACGAATTATGGCCCTGTTCCACTTCCTAACTCTAAACGATCTAAACGTTTTTTTCGTTCAGATTTGCGTTTCTTTAGCACTGTTTAGGATCGTTTTGAACTGTTTTCAATAAAGAGTGCTTTAATAATTCACTATTTACTGACTTACTTCTAATTCATATTTATATATGGTAAAACCACAACGTAAAACATCAAATTGTACAATGTGCGGTACTGTTCAGTCTCAGATCACAATAACTATAGTAGGGCGTGTTCCTTTAGGCGCTCTTTTTACACTGAACGCTCAGATCATTCATAACGCACACAGTCGTTTCTTTAGCAGAATAATGAAATTTTCGATCTGAACGTTTCTAACAAACTTTACTGCTAGTGGAACGACTGACAGATGTCAAAATTTAACATTTCCTTTTTATCTCTTTTATTCTATTTCTATTTTAAATTAACAATAATAACTACATTATAAAAGAATCTATAATAAATTAGCTCGATCCATAACTTAAAAATAACAACGAGATCAGTGAAATCTAAGTAAACGTCAAAAACAAGATGGGATCATTCTGAGCGTTTTGAACAGTTTTTGACAGCTGACAGCTGCTTGTGGAACACGAGTAAGAAGTTCAAAACGATCATAATGATTCTTTAAAGTGCTAAAGAAACGCGAATCTGAACGAAAAAAACGTTATTTTCGTTTACTATCAGCTACTGGAACACAGGGTACATGATCTAAAAATCTGTACATAGACTCGGAATTTTAATTAGATTCCACATTTGACATTAGCTACTGTCATTTTGTAAAATAATGATACCACATTTATTATTGTAGTGATAAACACAAAAATCGATAAACAATCGCGATTTATGTTAATACTCATAATAATGGTGTGCCAATTAAAGACTAAATTATTGATTTTTATTTGAATAAATACATTATTATTTATAATAATTATTTATTAATTGGTAATCACTGCTTTATTGTAATGGTCTAAATACGTATCCCATGTTGTCAAAGAAGAGGAAAAAATGAGTAGGTTAGATAATATGTTAATTGACAACATCAGACACATCTATACAAATAAGGGCCGATTTTTCAATCGTCAGATAACTTTTATGTAAGGAATAAATATGTGACTTTGACAGACTTTGTATGGAACAAAATGTCAAAGTCCCATGTTTATTCAACAGATAAAAGTTATCTGACGATTGAAAAATCGGCCCTTAATTATATTGAAGTGTCTGTTTATAACTTTCAATTAGCAAAAAAAAAAATTGTCTGTCTGTCTGTCCACATGTCTGTTTGTTCCAGCTAATCTCTGAAACGGCTGGAGGGATATTGACGAGACTTTCACTGGTAGATAGCTAAAGTTATGAGGATTAACATAGGCTACTTTTCATCATCATCATCGTCATCAAACTAATGATCTACGAATCGACTGGACCGACTGTTTTTGACCGGAGCATTCACCGGCTTAGCTTATGTTAGTAGGTGTAATCCATACATCTACATTAATAATATTATAAAGAGGAATTATTTGTATGTAACGACTTAACTCAAAAAGTACTGGACCGATTTTAATCAAATTCTTTTTTCATTAGAAAGCTACATTATCACTGAGTAACATAGGCTATACAGTGAAACTTGGTTAAGTGGGACCTGGATAAGTGAGAAAACTCCCTAACTGGAACTCATGTTGAGGTCCCAACACTTTGGCACTGAATTACCTCTATTAGTGGGACGAGGTAAGCCTCTATAACTGGGATTTGTTCTTTCGATTTATCATCATAGTTACCTCTATAACTGAGACAGCGAGTAAATTTTATATGCATAAACCTCTGTAACTGAGATAACATTGTTTGTTTACTCATTCTTATTCTACCCACAATTTCCACACGTAATTCCAAGTACGTAAGTACAAATTTTGAGCTTCAATTACCTTCAGTTTTAGTTTCGCTTTACTATCATCATACAGATGTTTATTTGAAAAATTCCAAAACGAAAGCTACAATCGTTATCATTACGTGAAAAACTGAAGTTAATATCCGTTTATGCAAGTGAGAAGACACGCGAAGAAGTTTGTGCCGAATTTAATGTGCCAAAATCTACTCTTTGTAGAATAATTTAGAATAAACATATTTTTTTTTAATAAAACTCCTTTACATACATAACACGTTATTTTATTTAATGATCGCACCTGTATAACTGAAATAACCTGTATTCTCACCTCTATTAATGGAACCCTCTGTAAATGAGAGATATTTATTTATACCTGTATATCTGAGACACTGGGTAAGTGGAATACCTCTATAAGTGAAACGACATTGCAGGTCCCTTGATGTCTCACTTAACCAGGTTTCACTGTATATAAATCAATGTTGCTGTTCATTAGTCTCGCTAAACTCGAGATCAGCTGACTCGGCTATTTTTGGTCTTGAAATATTCGTTCGTCCCGCGAAGGTTTACACGGTTTCCGTACTCAACGAAGTGGGCACGGGTCAGCTAGACTATAATATATATAAAAGAAAGTCGTGTTAGGTACCTACACTATTTATAACTAAAGAACGCGAACGTTAGTTTGTTTTAGTCATAAACTATTTTATGCTCAACGAAGTGGGCACGGGTCAGCTAGTTTATAATAGACAGAACATGTTACAGAAATTGACAGCGATAGCGATGACGGTGACAATTTATAAAATAAAATATTACCAAAATACATAATTATCTATATTTGTTTTACTTCACTTTTTATACATACCTACTACTGCTATAAACGAGAGGAATCGATTCCATTTCCGTATCGAATAATTTCGCACGTCACTATTTAGTACTTGTCTTATCGTTGCAACACTGAATGTGTCAAATCTGGAATCGAATTAAAATTCCGATTATAGGTTCTGCATTTAAGTATCGTTAGTGCTTTGTTCATAATAAGTGAAAAGAAAAAAATATAACAAATCAATTGTATCAGATATCACTGTCAACTGTCAGTATTAATGTCAGCAATCAGCTGTAAAGTGTAAATAAATTTTGATTTCTCGCTTTTTTCAATTTACTTATTTCAAAACAAGATTAAAATATATTCCTGGATATATATTTAAAAACATTACATAATAATAATAGATCTCTAAAGAAATCAATCGAAATTATTAGGAACTTGTGTTTTATTCAGGCTAATGGGTTAAGAGTTGAGAAAGTAATAAAAATCTTGATTAAGATTATATAACATCTAAAATGGCAGCAAAGAAAGTTCTTGTTGGTAGGTTCTAAGTCTAAATATGTAATAAAATTGACTGGACTTTGAAGTAAATAATAAACAGCAAGAATTAAATTACAAACTACTATCTTCAGGTGGAGGTACCGGTTTTGTCGGAAGTCACTTAAACAAGATACTTCGAGCTAGCAATTACGATGTTATTAACGTATCTCGTATGCCAGCCTCAAAAAATATTTCATGGACAAGTTTGGACACAAATGGTTTACCTTCAAACACTTTTGCAGTGGTTAATCTTGCAGGACAGCAGTTTCTGGATTTTACGAAAATGTGGACACCTGGGTTAGATATTTCAAAAGAATAACATTACTATACATAAACAAAATAAGTAATTTATGTTTAATAATATGCTCTACAATAATCTTACTCAATTCAACAACATTATATTTCAGCTTTAAACAGAATGTGCAAAACTCCAGAGTATTCACAACAAAAGCAATTTCAAATGCAATTAAACAAAGTGGAGAAAAACCTAATGTTTTTGTTTTGGTAACTGGCGTGGGAGCATATGAGCCATCAGAGACAAACAAGTATGATGAATACAGTCCAAGTACTGGCAAAGACTTCTTCTCTAGACTCCTTCTGGAGTGGGAAAAAGCAGCTAAAGTGGATCCTCCTGTTAGACTGGTTAGTAAAGGCCTAAAACATATCTGGTACTGTAACAATATATTATGCTACTACTGGCACTGTTTAAGTGTTTAGTCCTAATTTCTTATCTAAGTCAATTATATTTTGCAATGGACATAATTTTCATTCAGTACTAGTTAAAACCACTATCCTTAATTAAAGACATGAATGGATGAAGGTGCTAAGGTCGCAAAATTCCAATTTCAAGAAAATTGTGTTAAATAACATTTAAGAATAGGCTGTAACGTAAGTACATTAATCTAAAAAACCGTCTGTAGAATCAAAGTTCTTAATAATATGTTACACTATATAATTAAAAATTTAAGTGACAGTTTAAACTCAATTTTGCAACATATCACCTTCATCCATTTTCATGTCATCAATTGCTTGATACTTATGAGATTATAAAAGCTTTTTATTCTAGTGTCTTCTCTAGATATCTTTTTATGAATCACACCTTAAGCCTTGTATACCTATAGGTTTTCATAAAGCTCAACACATTGATAAATTTTTGCAGGTAATTATTCGCTCCGGAGTGGTGTTAGGAAGAAATGGTGGAATGATAAAAAACATGATAGTACCATTCTTCTTTGGTCTTGGAGGGCCTATTGCATCAGGAAAACAGTATCTACCTTGGATACATATAGAGGACCTTACTAGAATGATACAGTTTGCTATTGAAAATGAAAATGTTGAAGGCATTCTGAATGGTGTAGCACCAGAGGTTATAACAAATGCAGAATTCACAAAGGTAAGTAATAATAATCTGTATTTTGAAACTACCAAACTGGCCCTTTTTTTTAACTCGGTTAAAACAAATGAATTAGAAATTGTGTTCATTGCATTATAATGTGGACTAGCTAGCACAATGCATAAATAATAATTATTAATATTGTTAATGCTAAGTACCGATTTTTTGGCTATAAGCTGATTGTTTAAACTAGTAATAGAAATTGTTATAAAATTTGCATAATATATAAAACCGTCAAATAAAAATTGTTATTCTGCTAAGCGCCAATTTAAGGTATATAATAAACATATTACTATAAATTATGATAATCCTTTATGGACAATAATTGTCCGTATAGGATTATGGTGACTTTATTCGATTATTAAACAATTAATAATAATTAATTGTTTAATAATCGAAATTCAAATAAAGTCATCAATATCAGCTTAAGGGTTCGTTTACTTATTTATACGTTTGGTCCCCGCGCGCCTCGTCATGAGATGTTTTGTCTCTGTCATCTGTCGCTTTATACATTTTTTTCTACTTTTTCAGTCCTTCGCCAAAGCACTTTGTCGGCCAGCATTCATACCAGTTCCGGAGTTGCCGTTAAATTTGCTGTTGAATAAAGAGAGAGCGATGATTTTAACTAAAGGCCAGCATGTCGTCCCGAAGCGTGTTCTAGAATACGGATTTAAATATAAATACATCAACATTGATGATGCCTGCAAGGAGTGTGCTCATCTGTTTCCAAAAGATTAAGCTGTAAAATATTATTTATAGAAGGTATTTCTTTATCATTCAATATCTACTAGGACCTAGCAGGCAACGTTTTAGTGGCGATGATCATGTCTTAAATAAACGAATTTATTCAACCAGCTAATATGGTTCTATAATTCAATCAAATTCATTTTTTGTTTACATTACATAATGCTAAGACGATGGTTGGACGCCTGGGCCCCCATTCTCGTACCTCGGATATTTCGATTGTCAGTCTGCCCCGCTCACACGCACGTGACTTGCACGCGAGCGAGACAGACAGCTGGCAATCGAATTGATATTCCAGGTCAAATCTCGGAAAACTTTTTAGTAAAAGTTTCTCAAATATTGTACATAATATTGTAAGCGTATAACCTCCATACTAATATTATAGCAGTGTGTAAATATTTTTATTAAGTAGTAAGAGTTGTGGAATGAAATTATCTAATAATAGCGTTTAACATTAAAAATGTTTAAAATAGCCAATGAGCACAGACTTAGGTAAACCCAATGTTAGTAAAACATATTTAAGAAAGTCGAGGTAAATTTCTCCGTAACAATAAACTTTCAAATTATTTCAACCTACTACCTATTTGGGAAGACCTAAGATTATTTAGGTGATAACTCTTTCACAAAATTACTAAAACTTCTCGTAACAACACGCTGGCTGATGTAACTCGTGACTTATGACCAGTTCACGATAATATCGAATTTTGTCGTGTTTTAATTGAGTAATAATTAATTAACTTATCATGCTTATTCCTTATAATTCCTGTTTTGATAATCGATCAACAATTGCCCCTCTGTCGAATGACTATGTATTATTTGAATAAAATAAAATATTTGTATAAAAACGAACAAAACAATTCTATTTATAACCATTGTTTTACCTTCATAATATCAATTTGTATCGGCGTGTTTTCACAAAACTAAACTAAGTTTAATTGATTGTGTTTAATTAGATAAATATGTTATTCAATTCTTCATTATAATTTAGTTGGACGTGATAAGTAAATAGTTAGAAAATAACAACAATTAATCGACTATGTTGACACTGTCGTTCTAGATAATAACTCGGTAATTTAACGCCATCTTGATTTCTAAAATGAGTAGTAAGTATTCCGTAAAAGAAGTCTTGTAGACGCGTCGCTGCTATGGCGCTACGGAAAGTTAAATCAACCTATCCTATCGGATCTCCAGATTGGATATTTGATATTGATGGATTATTCCTTCAAAAAATTTGGTATGATAGGACATAAAATGAGGTGTTGATCCAGATCAACACCTCATTTTATGTCTTCCTGTGTAATGGGTACTAGGCAAAGGGAGAAAGCTAGTCTAGTAATGGATCGATCGGGGATTTAAGGAGCTAGGTTTATATAAAATGTCGTTATAAAATTGACAATTCGATATGAAGCGTATCTGTCTTTGCAATTTGTTAATACTTGCTGAACAAGATCACTCGTCAGGGGCGTGATGATGCTAATCTTTGGTATGTTTTCCATATTGCTTGACATTCATTTCGTTATCGAGAGTAGAGTTAACTTGAATGATTTCTAAAGGCAAATAGAATAAATTGCGAACAAAGTTAAACGACCGCTTATCGTCACTTTGTCTAATTGATTTTTTAACTTTACCGCACAGTTTAATAGGCACTTACTAGTCATTAATACTATCTCCTCAGTTATAAAATATGAATGTCCATAATATTTAAGAAACAGCGCCTTTGAAGATTCCAAGTCAACGCAGCGGATTTTTTTCACGTTTTATTGTCTTTCATTTAACTATGCTAGTTGTCATAGGCACCCAACTAATTGACAATACAGTAGTTTCATTTCACCCTCTCGAATGCGACAGAAAAGTAGAGATTTTTACCAACAAATTCAATGAATCCGAGACTAGGACAGCCATTTAATATTTTATTTTAACGCTTAAAAATTTCCGAATGTGTACTATTTTCGAAGAATAACGCACATTAAAGTAAATTAATCAAAAAATATATCAACACATTGCTATCTGTACGAGCTTTATGAAACCATTCAATGACCGCGCTAGTCATTTAATCAAATAAGCAGATTCAACCAGATGACTGCGACATGTATACAACCATCGACAACGCTACTCGATATAAGGCAAAAATCGCCGTTGAACAGTCACGTGTAAATAAGTAGATCAACCACGTGCGCAGCTCTTGCGGTCACTTCCTTTGTGTTTTAAAATATTCAAGCGACCCGGGCAAAGGCAAAGTTTTGAAGGACGTGCTCGAAATTTGTCGATGGTAATAAATAATAATAATCCCTCCCACACCGATTCCGGTGACGATGGCTAGTTTGATTGAAACAATCAGGCTTACTCCCGACACAATCGAGAACAGAATCAGTTCGATCTCAACGGCTTTTGGTATTTTATTTGGTGGATTGCTTTGAAACTAACCAAGATAAAGAAAAACGTTAGATCGTTACTTTTTGTACTCCCGACCATTACAATCGACTGAGAATTCATATAAACAAACGTCAATTTATTCGGGAGTGTGCGGCATGATCGAATCTGATTTAAAAACGAAACGGTTTGGAAAGTAAGGCCTCAGGCCAGCTACGCAGGAGTTATATTTTTATATTGCCCAAGTCTGCGCACAGAAGCACTCATTCTTCCTTCACTCTCGTAGGCCAGTGGGACAGATAACCGACACGACTGGCGGGAAATCGGGAGCAGGACCGTCTTTTTACATGCCCATCCGACGCATGGATCATCTTTTTGTCAGACAATCAGGTGATCAGCCTACATTGTATTAACCAAACTTGAAAACAATGATCCTAATGACTACCTAAGTAATTGTGTCAGCAAAAATAAATATATACCTATTCAATTAGACTCGTCAAATTAATTAATTTATTTGTTTGTTTTTGCGATAAAAATATCCATTCAATACTTAATGAGTCGAGTAACAACATGAAGGATCTTATAAATAGGTGGCTGTTTGCATCGTGTAATTGATAACGTTATTGTCGTTATTGTCGCAAGTCTGAATCGTCATACACGTTCCAGAAATATCGACTACTTCATTAAGTTGTAACTTTATCGTTTGGGATATCAGCGAATGTATCTATATAAATCAATATTATTTATGTGTATGATGTAATATAATCAAATTCCAGCGCTACTTTACTGATTCCGGTAGGTATCGGTAGCCGTTGCCAGCTCACTCCCTCAACATACCGGCTGATGGCAATCCGTAAGTGGTTTTAGTGGGTAAATCGGCAGTAGCGAGCCGGAAGTCCCACATATAAGCCGGCTTCGTTAACCCCTCCCCCCCTTTACTCTTATAAATTCAATTATTCAATTCCAATCCGATTCTAATAATTTGAATTTTGCTGTCAATTGTCATATCATTGCTACTCTTGCAAACAATATTGTAAACGGATTTTTACAATCTAATTTTGTTTGTATTTAGTTTTTGGCTACTCAACGTTTATTTCTGTCGCTGTCAAACCTCTATTCTTTTACTCTATAGTTTCTCTTTCTTTATTCTATAACCGTGATAACTGAAAGACTGGCGCGAATTCGGAGGATTTTTTACATGCCCATCTGATGGATTAACTTCTTGCCAGACAATCAGGTGATCAGTCTGAATTATCATAACCAGACATGAAAACAACATCTTAAATATTACCTTTTATAGTATAAACATAATAATGTATATGATGTATATTATACTACCGTTGAGTTACACCCGTATTCCGTACACAAAATGATATCACTAGCACAAGTTCTTCGAGAACTTATATCGGAATTTACAGATAGACATGTTTTGAAAGCGTCCAAGGATATTATAATACTAGCTGTGCCCGCGACTTCGTTCGCGTGGTTGTCGGAAACACTATCACGATTATCTTTTGATTGCTCACGTTTGTTTTTGTTATTATGATTATTAAAAGGGAATAATTTTTTCATACATATTTTCTAAGTTTCTTAAACCGTTTATGCAGCGCACGCAACGAAAGTCCTCAAATGTGAATAATTTTCCCCGTATTAGCAACATTTCTCACTGACGCTTCGCACCTATTGGTCGCAGCGTAATGTTATAATAGCCTAAAGCCTTATTCTATAAATGGACTATCCAAAAAAAAAAAAATTCAAATCGGACCAGTACTTCCTGAGATTAGCGCGTTTAAACAAACAAACTCTTCCGCTTTATAATATTAGTATAAATTGCCTAAATTTCTATCCTTTTTTCTCTCTTGTTTGTGAGCGTATTACACGTAAGTTCATATGTTGGAAAATATGAATGAAATTTAGGTACCCGACAAAGTAACTAGCGTACATTAATGTACCATAACCACGCCTACTTTTCCCCACCATGCTTTGTTTGTGAGGCGTGGGAATGGTAAGTATTAATCTAATGACGCCTATAGTACTCGCTGAACTAGATAACAAGGTGCCCTTTCCAGTAATTACCAGAACTGATCTAGAGCAACTACTACATTATCACAAATGAACTACAATAATTGATATGTGCATAGAAAATATTGGTTCAAAGCTGGGGATACACAATAGATGGGATACGTACAGTACGCTTGTACAGTAGCATACTAGCTCCTTGCAAGTGCCAGCTACTGTCTGGTGTTCAAGTAGCTAGCAGATCTTTTTTATAACTTAATGCCTGTTGAGGGAGGAGACGGGGTGGGTTGCCAAACACGTGTGAGCCCACGCGACAGCTACGGGTATGCCAGTACGGGTAGTAAGCATGGCAGTATTACTTGTGCTAGTTATCGTACATGCCAGTACTTTCATGCCAGCTACTTTTTTACTAGCATGTGTACGCCAGCTTTATATCTCAGTTTTGTGTACGACAATTTTGATAACAGCTTCTGAATAATACCAAATGTATTTTGACCAGGACAGTATATTATGTGTCAACCTACCTACTAGTAGTATGTGTCTATAGTTTATCCTACTAATGTTACTCTCTCAAGTAAAAACAAATGAACGGATTTTAAGAATTTTGTCATAGTAGTAGTCTAATATAATAATATATAATAATAATATAATATTAATATAATATAATATATTATAATAATAATATAATATCTATGGACGATTCACACACCACGTCAATCTGGCCCCGTGCTAAGTTTCCGAAGAACTTGTGTTACAGATACCAGACAACGGAAATATATGTAATAATTTTATACTATACACATATTTAAGATTTTTATTGTATTATACACAAATTTAATACACATCCATGACCCAGGAGCATTGATAAAATTTTTGTTCCCTCGGCGGGATTTGAACCCGACCTTTCGCTCGAGCACCAACGCGGTCAACTATTGCGCTACGGAGGTCGTCCATTCGAGTCCATCGAGTTTGCACATTGGATTAATACAAAGGCTACTTTTTACCACAGCAAAGGGTACGATTCCGTGGAATTTCATTACTCCGCGTACGAAGTAGCGGGAAATATCAAGTAGCATTACTATTAATGTAGTAAAGAAAGATTTGTTCGTTAGTATGTTTGCATTCAGAGCCTTATGGCTCCGAAAGTAATAAACAGATACGGAATAGATACTTATACAACATAATAGAACAAATGGAATAGATAGACGACGGAAAAAGACATGGTTACTATTTAAGTAGGACTCTCGCAGGATTTCTTTATGCTCACACAGTCCCAAGCAACAACCTAGTAATCCATAATTATCACACTAATAATATAAAGATGAATGTTTGAGACAGTTTTGTTACTTAGTTCAATATAATTTGGCTTGATGTAAGATTTAATCTAAGCTCTATGACAAATAGGCTACTTTTATCTCGAAAAACACTGTAGGTGATACGTTCTCGTGTGCTATAAATGGTTTCTTAAAAATGTATGGATGGCATATAAAAAGATATTCCTTCTTATGGTACATTTATTTAATTCATTTAGTGATCTCCTCAGGTTTTCATAATATGAGGCATCCTCGTCCATTTTTGTCAAATGACTTTATCTTATCACACAAAGACAGGAACATTGTTTGTTAATCAGTTGTGCAAATAGTTTTATCAATAGCGGGAATAATGTGAAGCTTGTCTGCCTGTCTGTCTTTGTCTACCTGTTACCTCTACACGCTTCAGTGATTTAAGTAGATACATTTTGATATAGATGTACCTACTCAATAAAAAGTTAAAAAAATTATAGTTTTTATCACAGAATATTCCTTAAGGGGGTGAAAGTTTGTATGTGCTTTGAAATTTTGTATGGGATTAAAAGTATGGCAATTTGTATATTATTATCTATAATTATGTAGGTAGTAATTTAGTAAAATTTATTTAAATAATATTGCCTAAAATTTCGCATATAATATAATAGGGATCGCATTTGTCGCCGGCAACGACTAGTCTATTAATAAATAATATGCAATAATTATTATCGCTGAATAAAATATTGCAATAAATCTCGTGTGCTGGAGATTTCACGTTTAATGTTAGCGAGCCAGCGAGATAAGTCAAGAGCGAGCGCTAGCCTGTAGTTTTTCTAAGGCTGGCTTAGCGGTCGGTAACACTGGCGCCGGGCGGGGGTTATCGACGGGCGCGTGCGCCACGCCAGCGATTGTCCGGCGACACGCATAAATATGTCGCCCGTGCGAAATACGCGCTAGTCTTTAGAGTACGCCACGGAAGACGGTCGAGATGGTCCGAAGCGCGCTCCGCGGGGACATTTGCGGCTACTGCAATGCGTGCGTGCGCATCCGCCTGTGCGCCGCGCGAGGCCGCAGCCCCGAGCCGGTGGAATGCGCCTACAAGCACATCCTGGAGTCCTACAAGAGCGACGGCGCCGTGTCCGACAAGGTGCCGGAGAACCCCAAGCCCAAGTGTGCGTCGTGCCGGTGGACGTCCAACGCGCAGTTCCCGGAGACGCCGACCTCGTCCAGTGATCTGAGTTTGGAATGGGGCGAATCTTCGTACCGGTCGCGAAGTCGACGCCGGAAAAGATAAACCTCGTGCCATTGAAAGTTACTGGAAAGTTCTTTACTCTACCTAATGTGGTAGCAAGCTCCGCCTATAGTGACCCGCGAAGGGTGTTCTAGTTGATGTGTGATGATTGCGATATTTATTAAATGTTTAATTTATAATTAATTGTTTGTTTTATTTAGCCTTTTTATTTAAGAACCGTATTATACTCATTATATAGCTACCTATTGCCAAATGTGATTCTAATTGTGTTGTTATAAAACTTATATAATGTGTACTTAACAAACATTTTAAAATAAAATATTTAATTAAATTTTACTGAACTAATCTTTTAAAGTTATAAATAATTTTGAAACATGAACCATATTTATAACTTATTGTAACCAGAAATGCAATAATCAAATTAATTACATGTTAAACGCATTATAATTCTATCCATCTTGGATATTTTGATAATTACATATTATTAAATTCTTAAACTTTTACTTCCTCTTCATTGCTTGACGTGAAACACTACCTTTTGAGGAATTTCACCTACTCTATCTACATAATAAATATATACTCTACTTACATAATATGTAGATGTTCAAAATCTCATCTAGCAAAGTGTGAGATTTTGATCATTTACAATCATAAAAGAACAGAAAAAAAAATAGGTAAAAATTCTTGCCTAGGTTTTAATAATTTAAAACAAAGGAAAATTATTAAGCAGGTAGTAGTTTTCAATTTTAGGCCTAACTGAGAGAGGTTTGACCAGCCCTTTTTGGATGATGCCATTGGAATACGTATTACCTACTATCTAATATCGAATGAATCGTATTAAAATACTTCATGATGTCAAAAGTTATTGGTCATGCGCAAAGAGTAAGTGCTAATATGTTAAGTGTGTAATGAATGCCTTTACTAAAACATGAACACAATTGAATATACTTATAACTCCTATATACTTAGGTGAAAACATTTTCGATTCATCCAGGTATAATCCGACCTAACGTAATATAGATAATGTAGAATAGAAAATATTTGCTCACACATAAAAACTCAACAATAAATCAATAAAAAGAACAAAACAAAAACCATACCAACCAACCAACCATAGGTATTGTAGCGAAACTTTTAAGCAATAAATGTTGAATCTAGGAACATTCTTGATGTCTGACGAAATAAATGCGTCAATGTCGCATTAATGGTAAACAGGAACATTACAACACACTATAACTCAAAAGGGCCCTACTCGCAGTCCAGCTTACTACTTATCCGATATTAGTGTCAAACCTTTATAGTTTTAGTCTATTATTCCACTTCAAGGTCGTTACACTGCATACACACTTTTTTATTTAAACCAAGCTCTACATTGTGCAATATGCAAGCACAAGAAGGCAACTTTTTTTGATGAATTTATAAATATATGTAAGCCTATATAAGATTAGCTAGCCAAGTTAGTGTGAGTACATTAAGTAGAACTTCAGTAGCTAAGCCCACTTGGGCCAGTCTTAGTTAATTAAATAATAAACCCTTAGTGAGCTTAAAATAATTCTCCTTTGTTTTTTAGTCAGTGTTAGCTATAAGGAGCTAATTCTAGATTTATTTTTTAACCCAGACTGAAGCAGTTTGAGCTGAAATTGGCAAATAGGTATGAACGGGAGCGAACTCTAGGTTTATTTTTTAACCCAGACTGAAGCAATTGGACTTGAGATTGGCAAATAGGTACGATCGCAATATTTAGAGCAAATGCCATCAGACAAAAGGAATATAAATAATCATTAAAATCCGGACCAAATTGTTTGTAGTTTGTTTTCTTCGAGATATTTTTAAATAGTCTACCTACAAAAACTTTTATCTAAAAAAGGTTGGAAAACAAATTATACTTTTATCTCTTTGTCGAAGAGTTGTGACGACCTCTCACACGCTTGATAAGTCTGTCTCTTAGTGACATTATGACTTCGACAATAGTGAGCAATTAAATGTTATAGTATAAAGCAACTTTTACTTCCCAGTTCCTTTCTGAACATAGTCTGATGAATCCCACTATATTATTATTAAGCATTTGTCATTTACCATAACTCTACACAAACAAAAATAACAAATAATACTTTTTGTTCATATGTATATTAAAGCGCCATCTAGTTCCTACGCATCAATCACTCCATAAAGGTAGAGGTTCGTAGAGGTCCGTAGAGGTTCGTAGCACACGTCTACGTAATGTGGTGTCTAGCTCTGACCTTTAAAAATTGAAGGTTTTATTACTTATTTGGGTACCATAAAATTTTAAATCTATACTTATGTATATTATAAAGCGGAAGAGTTTTTTGTTTAAACGCGCTAATCTCAGGAACTACTGGTCCGATTTGAAAATTATTTTTTTTGTTGGATAGTCAATTTATAGAGGGAAGCTTATATTATAACATTATGCGACCAATAGAAGCGAAGCATCAGTGAGAAATGTTGCAAAAACGGGGAAAATTATTCACATTTGAGGACTATCGTTGCGTGCTATGCCCTGCATAAAGGGTTTAAGTTACTCAAAAAATATGTTCGTCTCTCCACTGATGATGTCGCAGACGTGACTCTCTTCGGTTGAATATTTGCAGAGTTTTCTTACACCATCTGATGCGGGCCGCTTTGTGATCGTCGGAAAGCAGATGCGGTATCCAACGGCAAACTAGCTTCCGTACACCAATTGCTTCATACGAGATCTTCTGAATGGTTGTACCTGAGATGCCCAATAGAGCATCTATTACTCGATACATGACGATCTTCGAAAATTAGTTGTCTCACAGCAATCATATTATCTTGATAGAAGGCGGATTTTAAGCGTCCTCGTTGTCACTGATACTAGTATGACCTCGCTGGAATTCTAAATACCGGCGTTCGAACGTCCGCAGACATGGGGCTTCATTACTGAACACAGATGTTAGCTCTTCAAAATACTGAAGCTGTCTCAGAACTCTTCTAAAGTTGTAGAAAATTATTGCACGAACATTTTCCTTGGATATATTATTTTTCGTAAGTAATCTGACAGATTCCAATCGATGCTGTGACTAAACAATAATTCTAATACTTTCAACTGTTTTAAGATTCAAAATTTAAACACATTCAAAAATATGGAATTGTTCCAAATTCAAAATGGCCCGGAAGTATGGAAACGCCAGAACTTTAAAGGCATGCTTTGTTGAACTGATATTATCACGTACATCCATTAATTATTATTAATAATAACAGTTTAACTGACACCCTGTCTAAAGACAGCGTCTAAACACAGGAGATACAATTAAAGGTATAGCTCTAAAAAAAAATCCCCTGATGTTGACTTGGTTGCTTCATCTGAATCTTATGAGTGTACTAATCTTAAGAATGTACGAGATTTTAAATGAAAGATACCTATACGTAGGTACTGATAGCGCTGTAAAAAGTTCAACGCCAGACTTTAACTCGGTTGCTTTACCGACCTTATGACCTTTTACTCTATTGGATACACCAATACTGAAGTATAAATTCAGGGTTCCAAACGCTGATGATAGTTCCTATGACGTCGGCGACCGGCGTCGTGCAGAAGTCGCGGGGCTCGACCTCACATTACGTTCGCACTTTACATAATCATTACAAGATACAATATTTAAACACAAGATATTGAGTTAATTAGTCTTCTACATGTTGTGTATAAGTTGTTTGGATAGCAACACGTGCCTCTATTTTTGCCATTTTGCCATGAAATCTTTAAACAACGATAACAAATGCAAAAGCTAAAGGTTAAGATAATTGACATAACAAGCGTAGTATGTTTTCAACAAATTAAGTAACAATTACTATTAAAATATTTGGATATTCACATGTAAGTTTGGTAAGATTTTTAGTTTACTATCAGTTTACACAATGTTTACAGTCAAATGTTATACTTAGTGTGTTTTATTTGCATTCTATTTTATTTTTCTTGTTTTTATTTTAATTTCTAGTTTAGTACTAATTCCTCTTAGTGTAAGTACCTACTACTAGGAAAAAAATCTCGCAGTTAGCTAATTTACTCGATTTACATGATTTTATTTTATGTTATCTCTTTTACGAAAGAACATTTTCTTCTTTATTCCCTAATGTTGCAAATCTAAAATCTAAACCCCTACTTAAATAGAGATTAAGGCCGTGTTTCACCAAGCAATGTTAAAGTTAATGTCATGTTAAAATACCATGCCATCTCATTAATTGATAGGAAATACGAGAGGGATAACTTGATATTTTTAGAGATTTAACTTGGCGTTAACTTTAACATTGCTTGGTGAAACACGCCCTAAAGCTAAAACAACACAGCGAAAACATACAACGCAAGTAATTATGTGACAAACCCAAAGTGCAAAACGTAGAGTGTAATTTTGTTAAACTCTGTTTTTATAAACCTAATTCATAGAATAGCATTAGCAACCGTAGTTCGCAGCGGCTAATGAAGTAACCATTAACCTTTTGTAACTTGTTCCTAGAGAACATTGACTGTCACTATCTTATATAGAAAACGTTCGTTCTCCGCTAAAGCTTGTCATTCAGCATTACAGCCGCTGACAGGTTTACCTGTGTAGGTAATCAGGAGTGTGTATGTTGCAAATATTAGTTGCAATAAGTAGGTATGGTTTCCATACTAGTAGGCTCCAGCCTAAAGGTAAACCTATGCGGCATACCATAATATGACGTATGTTATGACAAGGTTTATACATCTGCCGTTGCCTCTATCTTTTCGTAAGACATAGTTAATTTATACTTATGTATTTATAAACGAATATTTTTATAGCTACTGAAACTAGATTGATCTGTCATAAAAATATGTTTGTTTTTATGGTATTTCGTTGTCAGATGACGTTTGAATTTTATTTACGCGTACGACCACGGCTTTATCTTGACAATTTTTCTACCTATGCATTTTTGGATTTCTAATTGAATTATATTCTTGTTTAGCTTTTTTAGAGCCCTTTTTGCGAAGTCGGGTTATAGTTTTTTTTTTACTTTTTTATTTCTTATTTTTCTGTTTCCACATGAAACATAACTATATTTTATATGTTTGATAAATTAACCATTACATATACAATAACTACTTAATCTACTCCTATAAAATATAAAAATTAATCAAATTAAATTAAATACATATTCATGTAGTGCTTGCCAAGACCTATCTTTTGATACCAAACACGAGACATATTTCCTCTCGCCAGTCAGTCGGGTAACCGTCCCACGGGGCTACAAGAGTTTAGTCGTCCGTGTTTGTATGAGAAATGCCCCAACATCATAAATTTTCCCGTACAATAAAATTAAAAAAGTACCTATTTCAGCGCTGGTACTTCCACAGTAAACTCAATATACGGGACCCATACACACCCTATAGTATTATCGCTCATTAATATTATAGCCTGTATAATATATTTCTACGTTGTAATATTAATTACAACGTAGAAAGTGGAGATGAATAGGTCAATGATGCGAGCGCGCGGTGGGATCATTGAAAATAGAAATACACTCATACACATACTCCTGTTTATAATTAGATAATATACGGGTGGCGTGTGCTAGCTACGAGTACTACTATGTAGCTCATACACGTGGTGTGTGGTGTCATGATGTCGTCATTATCATTATTGTTAGAATGTACGTTACGAGTAAGTAAGTACGGCTTTTTATTCAGATGATCCAGCTGTTTTGTTATACATACTGCACAATATAACCTACGTGGGACATTATATAATGTAGTGTGTAGGAGTGTCCGTAACCAAATAGGTGGACCGTTGATTAGCACTCGAAAGGGGGCAAGGTTCGATTAGGTTGTGGCATTGTATCAATGAGACGTTTTCAGATCTCAAGTACATAATGCGGACTAACGGTGAAGGAAAATATCGTGATGGCTGGATGATGACTGCACATGGTTGGCCCCAGACGTATTGACCAGTCATTCATCTGGACTAGGCCGACTATGTTGTGAGAATGCCGTATGTGCAGGGCAACCATGCGATATTTAAAACCGCCGTCCCAGGCACTACGGTATTTAAATGACACTCAACGGATGCATAGCCCTACTTTTCGTGTAGGACAACCACATAATCCTGTTTTATAGGTAATTAAATAACATACATTTTCTGAGGGGGGAGCTATATTATTACGCCCATGCTTAGGTTAGTATAGTTACTTATCATAATATGATTATCCAATATTTGATTTTTATTTATGAGAGATTGCTGTCTCACGCAAAACGTACCAAACGGACTTTGATGAAATTTTGAATATAATATAATGGTTTAGATTCTGATTATCTTTGGCTCTAATAGCATTTTAACTGTTTAAAATATTAAAAAAATGCTTAATATATTGTGTTCCAAATCAATAATAAAACTTAAAAAAAACTATCCAAGTTCTATTATAGCTACACAGAAAAACATACAATGCCTATAAGAAAACTTATAAAAACTTCGACAATTACAACAAAACAAGGCAAGTGCTTGGCTTAGCAGGAACATTTGAAAGCTCCGTAAAAGTAACGTAATCGAACGTCAATTGTATTGGTGCTGTCATGCTTTTGATACAATTATTATTCTTAACGTTCCGCTTTGCAAGTTCTGCGTTGCAGGTTTCACGTAGCGGGTTCCGTGGTGCGGGTTCCACGTTGCGGATTTCACGTTGCAGATTCCACGTAGCAGGTGTCTCGTTGCGGGTTCCGCGTTGTGGATTCCGTGTTCAGGTTCCACGTTGTGGGTTCCGCCAAGTAAATAAATGACATCACAAACTGTTTGTATGCTCAACGAAGTGGGCACGGGTCAGCCAGTCTATAATATTAGTAAGGCACAATAATTGCTTACTATATAGCGACTGGCCTAAAATAATCTTTATTTCTTTGTTTTAATCGAAACAGTAAAAGGTATCGTAGGTATATATGTCGCAGTCATCTGATTGAATCAGCTATTTGATCAAATGTCTAGCACGTTTATTGAATGATGACACTTAATTGATTGATTAGGCCGAACGTTGATTAAACAAGCTTCACTCAGCGTCCAACTAGTTATCGGACTGTAACTGGCCTAGTCAATCAATAAAATCTCGCCATTCAATAAACGCGCTAGACATTTAATCAAATAGCTGATTCAAACAGATGACTGCGACATATATAATTACCAAGCACTAAAATTACTGTTTCAGCACAAAGCTTCCTTCCCAAATGTTGATCTAAATTAGTGCATCCGATTGCGCGTAAAGAAATAACAAAAACTTATTAGTCATTCCACTCACAAAACTAATGATGAATGATTAATTTAAAAGAAAGCTGATAAGAAGAAGTAAACTCTTACTTATCATCTGTTTATATTAATGCATTTTATTAATTATTATTTTTATTTTTTAATTAGTTTATATAAGATATGCAGCATTGCGACGCACTTACAAGTATACTAACATTATTTCATAAATTCGTATGAACTAAAGATAACCTACAGTGGAAAATTTATTAACAGTTATTCCTTTTAGACACAGAATCTTTTGCAATACATTTCATTTTATAATGGACTACTTATTAAAAAAAGTAAAACTGCTCTCTAGAGGTAATAGGTATGACGAATCGCATTATGGCGAGGAATAACCGCAACTAGCGACACTCTTTTTAAAATAAATTTTACAACGACACAAAGATCTTATTAAAAAAAGTAATCGGTTCAAACTTTAAGTAAATAGTTATACTAATTTATTGGCATTTAATTACAGCTCTAAATCCTATACTGTATTTACTCTCGTAAGTAATAACTAAAGTGGCCGATTTAGTTACTTAAAGTTTGAACCGATTACTTTTTACACGTTGGCGTTATTCCTCGCCTTAAATAAAACTTATTTAAACGTGTTTTAAGTATTTCTTGGAGGAGTTTGATCATATTCATAATCTTCTAATTTGAGAAATATAAATAGATAATAATTAATCCATCCATTTATCGAAAAAAAAAAACAAATGATTGTGGAGGAGGTCTTTACCCGAACGCCGGTGGTTCCAAAAACACAGATTAGTTCAATATTTATAAAATAAATAGTAATTGTAAGCAAAATTTAAAAATCTATAATATTTTAATTGTGTAACTTTAAATAAAATATTTTAAATGTAATCATGAAAAAGTTTTTAGGTATGTACCTAAGTATTAAACTGGATCTCAAATTAATAATGAAAATTTTCA
Organism: Celastrina argiolus; assembly: GCA_905187575.2. Taxonomy (NCBI): domain Eukaryota; kingdom Metazoa; phylum Arthropoda; class Insecta; order Lepidoptera; family Lycaenidae; genus Celastrina; species Celastrina argiolus. Next base: position 8,961,046 of record LR994591.1, read on the forward strand.
AATTAGTAGGTACCTATTATGCAATTAATTTATAATATTTTTCATCCTAAGTATTTAAATATCTACCAGATGTTGTGTTTAGCATAATAAAAAAGAATATAGGTACTAACAATTTAAAATGTAACCTATAATTTTTGGCTTTAAAATTATAATTATTATAAGTAATTATTAACCTGATAAAACATGATATTATTGTCTTAATACGTGAAAACTTAAATATGTGCAGACTGTAGAGCTAATGCCTAAGGGTTCAACAAGATTGAAAGCATTTAAATACATTGTTTGCAATATAAAGATTAGACATTGCTATAATTAATGTAACAGGCGTTTTAATTTTATTTGAGGTTACAATTTACATGTTAACTCTATTTATGTTACGGTCAAATAAGAACCTTTTTCACGACATACTCTTAAGTTTGAAGAGTTATAAAATACTTACATTCCGCCTTTTACTTAGGTTCTTTTGCCTACATTATTAAGAAGACGTTACTACCTTTATTTAAGTTGTCATCACTAACTGGTTCACTTCGTAATCTGCATGGCTGCATCCCTCGAAAGACACGTTTCACAATATATAATTCGCTAGTAAAATCTCACCTTTTGTACTTAATTGAAATCTGGGGCAGTGCTGCAAAAACAAAATTAAAAAAATTACAAATAACACAAAATAAAATAATAAAACTACTTTTTAATTATCCACACATGACGTCCACAAATAAGATATACAATGAAACTAATATACTTAGTATAAATCAATTATACGTATATAGCACATGCTTAGTCATTAGAAAAATTATTGATAAAAGCGTAAATATAAACATACTTTTCATAAGGAAATTACAAATCACTAGTCGTAGTAATCGCCGTCCATGATTGCTTGTATTGCCAAAAGTTCACACCAATTATGGCAAAAAAACCTTGAGCTTTGAAGGAGCACAACTATATAACAAATTGCCTTCTGATATTAAAAATGTAAGCTCATTTAACATATTTAAAAAAAACTATTAGAATACATCAAACAAAAATAATCATAAACCTATCAGGTACCTACCTATATAAGTATTTTAACTATAATAATAAACAGAAAAAATATATTATATATCTTAATTTAGCCAAGTAATTAAAATGTTAAAGGAGCACAAAATCAGAAAATCAGATCATATTACCTACTAATTCATAAAAAGCATAAATTAATACATATTATGTTGTGATGACCATTTAAAAAAAAATGTCAATCTACTACTGTTCTCATATAAGTGACTCTGTATGTCTTTTTGAGAATAAATTCTTTAAACCTAAACCTTTATGAATTAGTAATATCTCGTTATTAGAGGTACCAAATGAAAGTCGATAATCCTTACTTATTTAAATGTTTATTCATAACCATAATCACAAGGAGAAATTATGATTTAAATCTAATATAAAAATAAACAACATTATAAAATAAGAAAATAATTTTGCTATATTAATTGTTAAAACTCTACATTCCTAAGTTTTATAAATGGTTTAAGCAATGTGTGGGTATTATTTGGGGAAGATTATAATGTTTAACAATATTTTAACATATTATTTACAAAATAGGCACTATGTACAATCTATATACACGATAGTCACCTTTCGAATTTTGGAATCTAAAAATAGTCGAGGTTAAGCGTTTTAATAGGATGGTTAAATGTATTTATTCAACTTTAACTGAACTTGTTATTCCAACTAACTTACCGGTCTTTTCTTTCAATAACAAGTATAATAATTATATGCCTTGGTATATGATTTTGAGGTGATCTATCAGCAACCCAAACAGGAACATTTAAAAGCTCCGTAAAGTAAAGGAATCGCTTGTTTATTGTATTGGCGCTGTCATGCTTTTCATACAATTATTATTCGTTTTACTTTACGAACTTTCATTTTTACGGAGCTATCAAATGTACCTGCTTGGCCCACAAGACAACATAATATAATATTTTCGGTACAGTGTTTATAACCCATCTCTTTTTTTAAAGAAATTTTTCTTAATCGCTGTCAAACTTATAACGGTACTTATTTTTTTTATTTTAATTTCAAAAAAAGGGTCTTGAAATTTCAAGTTATGAAAATAGAAAATGTTTATTTTCGTACATGTTAGTATTTTACTGATTACCTAGTAAAGCATCAGTTAAATGAAAAGGTACCAAAAGAAAACTATAAAAAATATAATAGATACTTAAGTATGATAATTTCAAAGGTGCTTACCTAATAAGTTAGTGATACTGTAATACTTAAGTTAGATCAAAGAATAATAAATACTTGCTTATAGAACGATAATCCCTACTCACCAGGTGATTATTTGTATTAGTAAGGTATGAACAAAATAATAAAGCCGATCTCGCCAAAATTTTATAAGCACGATTAACGATAAACCTGGATTCGATCTCGCTCTCTCAGTCATAGTTAGAACAGCGGGCCTACTCCCGACACAATCGAGAACTGAATCCGTTCGATATCAGTGGTTTTTCGTACTTTATTTGGTGATTTACTTTGAAACTAACCAGGATAAAGAAAATTGTTAGATCGTAACTTTTTGTTCTCCCGACCATATCAATCGACTGAGAATCAAAATAAACAAAATATATCAATTTATTAGGAGGTACGCGGCATGATCGTATCTGAATCAAAATCAAATCAGTTTGGAGAGTAAGGCCCCTGGACAGAAAATTGGTGAAATTGGGGCTAAGTAAGTTATATATTTACACGCTACACATTTATAGCACCTGTGTGAATAAATTAACGAAAACTCCCTTGATTAAAACATTTTTGCGTTAAATACGTAACAATTCAGCTACTTTTAAGCAACTTAACTAATGTGGGGTTAACAGATAAGTTATATTAGTGGAGCTGGTGGTGAGTGGGGGAAGAGTGGGCAGTACTGGGGTGGGGTAGATGCGGCAGGGCGCCTCCGCAGGGGGTCCGAGCATGCTCAGCAGGAGATACGACACGAGAGAACCCGACAGTAGACCACCGTTGTACGAGAGAGTCATCATGTTACCTGAAAATAGGTGAAAATTATATTAATATGTGAAACTAGCTATAGTTTTACAAGAATCGTGCGAATGTAGTGGTAGGGGAGCCGAAGAGAGGATTTTTGTAGTAACTAAAGCGCGTCAGATTAACATAGTACCTATATGTGTCCCACATGCCTCTGGTAATCTAGGTATCTTCTTAATTTGAACTCCACCAGGGTTAAAATATTTAAATACCTACATAAGTTAAATTTTATTCGATGCGCCAGATTATGGTTGAAGATGTTAAGTTAAGTAGGTGTCAAAGAAGATCCTACAGAAAGCTCTGACGTTTGAAAGTTAGCTAACCTATAAGGGACTTATGTAAAAGTTAAAAAGTTAATCACTTTATTTAAATAATCGTTTTTCTCAAATATTTTATAATCGACTCAGTGTAACACGTTAATCTTGTCGAATCTGAATATGAGTAACCTATATTTTAAAACTATTTCATATTAATTTTGTTTTTCAATGTTTAAATATGGCTGTTTCCGCTCATTCCACCACTAAATTAAAAAATAAATATGCTTTTTTTCCTCCTATCATCTAAGCACCAAAACCTACTAGTTACGTCTCCACAACGCTCGAGTACTACACGTTTAGAATTCTGTGCTCCCCTACTAGTATAAAATGCTACAGTTACTTTAGCATTCTTAGAAATACACAAAATTAATGATAATTAAGTTCCGCAAACTATCTCACTCACACTCACTGCCATGCATTTATACTAAATCCTAAATGTACGCCTTTAAAATTCTATAAGCAAACATCCACAAATTTGCTTTAGGGACTTAAGTTACGCATATTTACTTTCACTTGATTTCTTATAAAACTTATTGTAATTGCTAACTAATATTACGAGTCCCCGCATTACGACTTCCAAAAAGAGCAGTTTGCAAGGAAATATTTCTTACCGGCAATTTCACGGTGTTCTCTGCCAACTCTAGATGGCGCTAATATCATAGGCACCGAACCGAAGAGACCATTCGAGAATCCCAACACGACGGAGAACATTATTGGATATATCTGGAAACAAAACGGCATCCAAAGATTAATAAATAATCAAAATATCAAACATCTGATTTTCGACTGATGAAAACATTACCTATGACTTACTTGTTTACCTATATATCAATCTACTTATACTCAGAAGATATAATTGTTGAATAACTTTTATACAAGGAGTAAAATAAATGAGTGATAATACTTTAGGGTGTGTTTGGTTCTCCTATGTAGAGTATACTGTGAAAGTAGCAGCGCTGAAAGACTTACTTTTGATTTGCATGTTTGTATGAGAAATGCCCCAACATCATAAATATTCCCATTCAATAATAAAAAAAAAAGTACCTCTTTCAGCGCTGGTACTCTATATACGGGATCCATACACACCCTAAAGTATTATCACTTAATAATATTATAGCCTGTATACAATTTAATATATACTTTGCTTCTGAATAAGTAGGTGATATGTAATAATGATCCCTAGGCTTCAGAGACTCAGCTGAGGGTACACGGTTACACACGAGCAGCAGACGGCAGCCGCTCGCTATCAGCAGCTGGCTGCGGCTCCACTCGTACGGCCACGCTGCTGCGGCTGAAGGTACACAGACTCACGTCTCCAACGATGTGCGGCGAAAAGCGCGGCGCTGCGCACAGCAGCAGCAGAGGCACAAGCAGCAGACGGCAGCCGCTTGCTATCAGCAGCTGGCTGCGGCTCCACTCGTACGGCCACGCTGCTGCGGCTGAAGGTACACAGACTCACGTCTCCGACGATGTGCGGTGAGTAGCGCGGCGCTGCGCACAGCAGCACCAGCGACACGAGCAGCAGACGGCAGCCGCTCGCTATCAGCAGCTGGCTGCGGCTCCACTCGTACGGCCACGCTGCTTCGGCTGAAGGTACACAGACTCACGTCTCCAACGATGTGCGGCGAAAAGCGCGGCGCTGCGCACAGCAGCAGCAGAGGCACAAGCAGCAGACAGCAGCCGCTTGCTATCAGCAGCTGGCTGCGGCTCCACTCGTACGGCCACGCTGCTGCGGCTGAAGGTACACAGACTCACGTCTCCGACGATGTGCGGCGAGTAGCGCGGCGCTGCGCACAGCAGCACCAGCGGCACGAGCAGCAGACGGCAGCCGCTCGCTATCAGCAGCTGGCTGCGGCTCCACTCGTACGGCCACGCTGCTGCGGCTGAAGGTACACAGACTCACGTCTCCGACGATGTGCGGTGAGTAGCGCGGCGCTGCGCACAGCAGCACCAGCGGCACGAGCAGCAGGCGGCAGCCGCTCGCTATCAGCAGCTGGCTGCGGCTCCACTCGTACGGCCACGCTGCTGCGGCTGAAGGTACACAGACTCACGTCTCCGACGATGTGCGGCGAATAGCGCGGCGCTGCGCACAGCAGCTACAGAGGCACAAGCAGCAGACGGCAGCCGTTCGCTATCAGCAGCTGGCTGCGGCTCCACTCGTACGGCCACGCTGCTGCGGCTGAAGGTACAGAGACTCACGTCTCCGACGATGTGCGGTGAGTAGCGCGGCGCTGCGCACAGCAGCACCAGCGGCACGAGCAGCAGACGGCAGCCGCACGCTATCAGCAGCTGGCTGCGGCTCCACTCTTACGGCCACGCTGCTGCGGCTGAAGGTACACAGACTCACGTCTCCGACGATGTGCGGCGAATAGCGTGGCGCTGCGCACAGCAGCAACAGAGGCACAAGCAGCAGACGGCAGCCGCTCGCTATCAGCAGCTCGCTGCGGCTCCACTCGTACGGCCACGCTGCTGCGGCTGAAGGTACAGACACTCACGTCTCCGACGATGTGCGGTGAGTAGCGCGGCGCTGCGCACAGCAGCACCAGCGGCACGAGCAGCAGACGGCAGCCGCACGCTATCAGCAGCTGGCTGCGGCTCCACTCTTACGGCCACGCTGCTGCGGCTGAAGGTACACAGACTCACGTCTCCGACGATGTGCGGCGAGTAGCGCGGCGCTGCGCACAGCAGCAACAGAGGCACAAGCAGCAGACGGCAGCCGCTCGCTATCAGCAGCTGGCTGCGGCTCCACTCGTACGGCCACGCTGCTGCGGCTGAAGGTACACAGACTTACGTCTCCGACGATGTGCGGCGAGTAGCGCGGCGCTGCGCACAGCAGCAGCAGCGGCACGAGCAGCAGACGGCAGCCGCTCGCCATCAGCAGCTGACTGCGGCTCCACTCGTACGGCCACGCCGCTGCGATCTAAAGGCACAATATTTATATATATTTAACTTTTGTTAAAGAATGCCCCATGTAAACAACAGGAATTTGAGTCCTTCGACTTTAAGGACATAATATTCTACTCGGAGGTCTAACCTTTTTATTACGTATTTGTATCATCTCAGAAAACATCAAAATAGCTTAGAGTATTAACATCAATAAGAAGCATTAATTTATATATAGGTATATAACATACATGCTTTATATACCTACATATAAACACGGAAGATTATAAATATCCTAGAATTATCTAGAAATCTCGTGCGTAAAATTATAATTAATATTTACTACGAGTTATATTATAGGGCCAATTGTCAATTTGACCCTTGCGGTTATCATGAGTTTTTAGGTCATGAGGTCTCCGTGCCTATTTGCGAAAGCAAAACAAAACAGCAACGACAATTATTGTTTTTTTTATTCATATCGTGCAGTGTTCAGTTTCAATCTAAAGTCCAATTTAGCTCTACTTTTACGATTCATTAATTAACTAAATCAATAAAACCTGATGACTTAGACCGTGTTCAGTGCCATGTTTCTTGGCGCATGCGCTTGTAAAGCACCAATGAGAAATCTTTATTTTCTATTACCCGTCAATTTTAATGTAAAAAAATTGACGGGTAACAGAAAACAAAGGTTTTTAATTGGTGCTTTACAAGCGCATGCGTAAAAAAATAAGCCACCGAACACGGCCTTAGTCAACTGGTCGTATACATACCTACACTATTGATGTAAAATAACTAGTAAAGTGGAAAAATGCAAGTTATTTATGTACTTATTATTATAGTGTAATATGAATCTCACCAACAACCTACAGTATGTTTAGTAACATAAATAACAAAAAAATGTTTATCCATTAATAAAACGTAGGTAACTACTAACTAGGTATTTGTTTACCTTTCCGATGAAATCAAAGAAGTTGAAAGCAGACATGAGTATGATGGGCATCCACGAGCCGAGCCTGCAGGAGGGGACCTCCGACGCTATCCCGGGGTACAGGCTCAACGTGGTGAAGTACACCAGACCAATGGAAACCATGTACGGGTATATTGCCCTGGCTACCGCCCACCGTGCTAATACGCCACCTAAAAACATAAACAATAAAGTATGTACTATGCTTTCATATATTTGTATAAGCTAATAACTAAATATTAATCTGCTGTGGAATTAGTTACGAAATCACGTAATATTTATAAATTGAAAACACAATTAAGTACAAAATACTTTGTGGAGTCACTTAGAATTGTGATTCCGTAGCATTCAACTCGACCCGACCGATAAGTTGTTAAAACTTAACACTAAAATAATGAGCAGGAAATCGTCCTAAGCAACTTAATAAAGGGTCAGTCAGCATTGGCCAGCTTTAGTTCCGATTTCACAAACGCCTGTTAGTGTTAATGCCCTGTTAAAATACCATGCCTTCTCATTCATTCTGGAAATACAATAGGAATAAAGTGATATTTATTGAAGCATGTGTGCTTTAACATGTGTTGGTGAAATTGGCACTATATATTACAAACAAATCATAGTTTACAATTATTTATCAGAAACTGTATTCACCGATGGTGTGCCGAAGTAAGAATATATCCCTATCAACAATGTGGTGTCATAAAAGGCGATGGAGAGAATATGTATCCGGATCCGTGGACATTTTTACTATCTTAATTAATAAATAGCGCTTGTCCCCTGTTAATCGTAAAGCGCGATTTCCCCATGAAATACTTTGGGAGGCTTAGTGGAGCGTAATAGCTGAAACGACAGCAAGCCGTATCTTACGTTTAAAGTTCCTCCATGATGTCGGTCGCTCTGGGGCCTCAAAGACCACGTCCTCCACTTTATAGGAGGGTCTGGGGGACCGCACGGACGGCGTGCGCGGTTCCGACACGGTCTCCAGCGCCACGGGCAGCGTCGCCGTTGGAGAGTACACCGGGTTCGCGAAACTGAACGCACTGTCGGCTTCCGCTGGGAACAAAAAATCGAACCTATAACTTCACTGAAGTGGCCACATCGTGGGTCTCTCTAATTCGAGGAGGATTGGAGGATCAGGCTCTAGTCCTCGCTAGCCCTACCAACCCGTAAGTTGGCAAATGTAATGAGCATTCGAAATTTGTGTCTTCACTTGTCTCAGATTCAACTTTAAATAAAATGTAACGAAACGTCTTTTTTGTAAATTTAATACGCGTTAACAAATAAAAAGGCCATAAGGCAAGGTATGAAACGAATAGATTTTTCTACTAATAAATGATGTACATTTTATACACTTATAATTTTTTTCATTCTTACAGTCACGGTGAGATTTCTGTATAGCAAAGTAAATATTTTTGCAAACTGATAAGGTTAAAAAGTTACACTGAAACTGTCGACACTACGACGCATATACCTACGTGCTTACCAGTGCCAGTGGTAGAGGCGATAGGGCTCTGCAGCTTCAACACACCATAACTCGCCTCCCCCGCCTCGCTTTCCATCTGCAAACGAAATTATATGTTATATTCATTTCGTATTGTCTAAAGTTTTTATACACAAAACTATTTAGTCCTCTTAGAGACAGCAATCAGATCACACTAAAACTACACGCGACGTTGCGTTTTGAAGATGGTTACTGAAAAGTTAATAGTATCAGACGTTACTTTGCGGAAATCCATAGCATAAAATCTAAATGTCTACATCCTGAGATGCTCTGGGGTTGGAGCGAAACGCGCGTCGAGTTTTGCAACCTGCTTTGTGGTGTGAGCTTTGTACGATATTTGTGTTGTTAGTGTTTTCAGGTTTTTGCTGGCGAGTGTACGCATTTGCTTGCAGGTTGTGGTTATCATTTTTCGCGGGATATTGCAAGATATAATACATTTAAATTTTATAGTTACTGAAAATTTAACTTTATTCACTCAACAAGTAGCTACGAACAAAGAGAAATAAGTGTGCGAAATGTAAAGTTTGTAGTCCTGTGCGTTATATCAGTTAATCAACTTTGCCTTTTAGATACATTTATCATTAGTTATTTATTCAGTATTCTCATCCTTATTGTTTTTGACACTACATATTGTGTTTTGACACTAACCAATGTCGCGTCCTCAGTGGGGTTCAAGTGTAGCTGTATGCGGCGTCGATGCCGGGACTCGTTGGTGAGCCTCAGGTAGTGCTGGACGAGGGGGTGCTTCATCATCACGTGGTGCAGCATCGAGTGGCCCAGCAGGATCAGGATGGAGAAGATGAAGAACATGAACGTGCTCCTCTTCGGTTGCTTGAACCAGTACTTGGTTACGATCCTGTCCAGGGAAACCCAGAAACCTGCGGCACCTGGGGAAAAATATTTTAATACTTACAATACGCAATAAAATTTTGAATAGAATTCTGTATTAAGTATGAATTTTTAATAAGTTTCGTGAGCTTATTTGGAAGTGTTGTCATATATTGCTTTTTTCATATCGAGCGATATAGAAAAAACATGGTTTGATTGCATTGAATAGCTCCTACGAGATACTGCACTAATTTTTATGAAATTTTGGATCAGGTATAAAATAAGTCACGAGAAAGGACGTAGGCTTCCTTTACGGGATTTTACAAAACATCCGTTAAAAAAAAATTTTGATGAAAATTGTAACCAATATCATATTTGAACATATAAAAAAGTCCTTAAAACCTTTTTGAAATTTTAAGTAAAATAACCTTGTGTTTAATTTTTGCAGTTGGTTACTTTTTATATCTAGGAAACAGACTTAAGCTTTCTAGCTTAACCTAAGAAATAAAAATATATGAACTCACTTTCACCCGCCATAACAGCCTGTGTGTATCGCGGTGGGAGGCAACCAGTGAACCCGTAGTAGGACGCCTGCTGGATAGTGCAACCGAAAGCAACCACACCTATAGCAACCAGGTTGATGGTGTAGGACACGTTCGTGGAGAAACCGTCCCAGCCGATGTTGCAGACCGCCACGAACAGCATGGTTGCCAGAGATAGGAGAATACCTGAGATAGATATCAACATTTTGTATGAGAATTATTAAATTGAACATCAATTAAATAACTAAATAGTAATTTTTTAAATGAAAGTTTTTTTAATTAATTGGTAATTCATTCAATATTCTATTCCCTTTTTTATTATTGTATTGTAATTATTTAACGAAAAAATTGCAAACAGTTGAAGGAATTGTAATTTTTATTCTTGTAGATAGGTTTTTGTTATTTATTTTAGTTTTAGCTTTATTTTGTAGATAATCGAACACTAACTTTGTAACTTAGCTTTACTGCCAATCCCAAATAAATGTTTTTTTACAAGATATTTCTCTTTAAATGCAAAATATTTCGCACAAGGCTTAATTGAACTTTTATTTTTATTTGTTTACACACGATGATAACCTGTTCAGACCGGTATGGTACTTAAGTAGGTACCTACATGTACTTTACTAAAAATATTTGAATTCAAAATGGAAAACGGAGCTTTGTACAAACTTAGAAAGATTTTCAAGGTACAAAACAGTTAAAACTCAGAACTAATGTGCACATCGCACGCAAATGTGAGAGGTACACGAAAAATACCGCACGTAATAGTAAATTCTGTTGGTTTTATTTACTAATCGTTTTGTAACAATTTTATTTGTTTTGATAACAACGCTGACATGTCAAACTTAGATAGGTACTACACAAAGTACTGTAGGTAGTAGGTACATGTGTAATTGTTATGTGAAATGTGAATACGCGAAGCACTTTTATTTATTTAACATTTTTTGTGCACATAAACGACAAAAAGATATAAAGAAATACGACACAAAAGGACTACTTATCACTTTTAATACAACGCGAAGGTATAAATAATAATATTCCCTGTATTAAATTGTCACGGTTAAAGTTCACGTGGAGGACACAGAAAACCCTTTTTATAATATTGCTATAATACCCAGATTTGAAATGAAATTGTATGAAGTATGTTTTATTATTGTAAATATTAAATTTTTTGGCTCGTTGATGTTTCTGCCTTGGGTCTAATTTAATGTCTTGTTTAATGAAATTGTTCTGAATATTTTTTTAAAGATTATATATATTATATTTACTAATTCTGCTATTAATCCTATAATAATAAATTTGGTTTTATTATTTTAGACTTAAATTTATATTTGTTATTCTCATTATTTATTTTATGTTTAATTGTCGCATTATTAGCTATTAGTTATAAGAATTTGTAATAGAAGAGCGCTGTGGTCCGAAATACAGATAATTAATCTTTGTCTAGTTCGGACACTACCGTTTCAATATATTTTAGATCCACTTGTAGTATAATATTTGTAATGCCAATTTTAACTAATATGCATGTACCCAAACCTTTTTATGAAATAAATAAATAAATCTATCAACTCGTATTACACGAACGTAATTATAACTTACCAACCATACATACGAGTATAAGCCTTAAGGCCCGTTTAGATAAAACAATCTCAAACCCAACCTCACCTTGAGAACCTATTTGACAGATAAAAAAACGTTTCGTTTCACTTTTAAAAGTGAACATCAATATTAATTAACATTAAATAGTACTTTAATTTATTTTCTTTTTATACCGTTACATTCATACTATAGATTACAGGAAACAATTAAAATTAGTATAATGTATATTTTTATAATCTTTATTTTTACGTTTTCAGAAAGAAAAAATTAAAGTATGTAACATAAGTAAAATTCTTCATTTTCTTCGTTTTTTTACCTGTCAAATAGGTTCTCAATGTGAGGTTGGGTTTGAGATAGTATTATATATACGCGTACTAACAACTTCACTCACCGAACGTAATCCTAGTGTTGTACGTGAAGAGGTCTATCAGCATGTTGTTGACGACGACCGCGACGCAGGCGGAGGCGATGTACACGGTGGACATGTCGAACATGATCGTGGTGTTGGGGTAGTGGTGCTGGAAGTAGTCCACGGCCATGATAAAGCTGGAAGTGTCATGGAATGGGTTTTTCAGCGCGCTTGAAGCTGTTCTTATTACACCCTGTATAGACTATACTATATATCAATACATAGTATAAAACAAAGTCGCTTTCGCTGTATGTCTGTCCGTATATATGCTTAGATCTTCAAAACTACGCAACGGATTTTGATGCGGTTTTTTTTAATAGATAGAGTGATTCTTAAGGAAGGTTTGTATGTATAATAAATGCATAATATAGTAGAGAAACACTGATCAATTTAAAGGTTTCTAATGTGATGTCGTAAACAAGCACGTTTTTTTGCGCTTATATTGCAAACGCTGGCTGAACCCTACGAGATATACCAAAATAATGTACTACAGTATTGTTCACCTTAAAAAATTCAACAAAAAAGTCCGCGATGGTATATGTCTATCTCTTAGGGATAACCCACCATAACCATTTTTATCCTTTACTAAAAAATGGTTATTTACGAAGTGATTTTAAACAATACCTACAGCATTAATCCTTATCCAATTAAGTACCTTAAATAAATTGTGCATTTATTAACGATCAATATGCTTTTTACAGCATGTAATTTAAGCGAATATTACCGAAGATATTACAAATTTAAAATGCAGGGTCGTAGTTGTTTGCGCCGCGGCGGTACCGACCCGCGGCCGGCCGGGGGTCGGGCGGCGTAATATACGAGTATAAAAATGAATTGCTGTTCGTTAGTCTCGCTAAAATTCGAGAACAGCTGAACCGATTCGGCTATTTTTAGTCTTGAAATATTCGTGGAAGTCTAGGGAAGGTTTAAACGGTTTCTATACTCAACGAAGTGAGCACGGGTCAGCTAGTATTGAATATACCAAGGGTCCGTACAGGATGTAATAAGAACAGTCAAGGTAACTTTGGGATATCTCAAATATATAATCATATGATTATACTACCTTTTAACAAATGTATTTTATTAATAAAAATATATTTTTTGCTTTTATGTTATTCTTGCGACTAAAAACATAAATTGTACAAAGCATAAACTTTTATTTTATTTTGGGAGAAAACATTTATAGACTTAGAAAATTTTGTATAATCATATCCCAAAGATATAGTGACTGTTCTTTTTACCCCCGGAATATTATAAATAAAATAAAAATAAACTAAAATACTTTCATTTCAGACCCACAACACAGTCCATAACAATATTAGTAGATGTGTTAGTAACAATATAAACTTATATTATGTTAGTATAATTGTTACTTTAATAAGCCTCAAACAAAATTAGGTCTAACGGGTCATACGCAATGTAAAATATAAAACCGTGCAGCCGAGTTACTATTTCGTTTATTCGATCTTTATAAATATAAATATATTTACATAGTATATGTGTAAGCAAAACACTTTAATGTCAAAAATTTTAATAAACATTCAGTACAACTACTTTTTTAACGTCCATCATTTTTCTAAAAAGAATACATACTGTGCACACAAAGATTTCAAAAGACAAGAAACTGCATATTTTTGTTGTAGTAGGAAATACGATACCGTATATGTTGCATCGTATTTCCCAAAATTATTAACACAGGCCAAACTTATACCATAGACCAATTACATTACAATGTATAATTGGTCCATGCTTATACCCTCAAACGTAAATTTGTACGACAAAAATTAAAATATTTTTTCTATGGACGATAATAATATTTCAAGGACTAAATCGGTGCGTATTTTGTGTTTAAACCCAATTAATTATATACTGATTATAAAATAAGGTGTCTAAAACTAAACAATTTTGCACACCGTATCTGCTAACTTTTATCCCACTCTCCGTAGCTGGAAGAAATTTCTTTTTAGAAATAAGCAGGGCCCTGATTACGTAACTCCGGTCGCTTTTCCGTTTCTCGAGATCAACTGTCATTGTGACGTTACATCTTTTTAAAACACGATTTAAAAAATGAATATGTCATAATTTTGACGTTTTAACTTTTTAAATCGTGTTTTAAAAAGATGTAACGTCACAATGGCAGTTGATCTCGAGAGACGGGAAAGCGACTGGAGTTACGTAATCAGGGCCCAGTAGGTACGTTTGTGTCGTCTTTCTTTGTAAATTGTTCTATTGTAAATGTATCTTGTGTGCAATAAATTGTTAAAATAATGAAAATATGTTGTCTCTTTTTATTTACCTCGTAGCTGTTGGCTAATTTGGTCTACGCGGTCTACGATACGGTCTACGTCGTAGCAGCCATTCATAGTAATTAATTTTCTTAACAATTTTAGTGTTGTTTACATTATTAATATAATAATCGATGAATTTGTGTGATTTTTGAGATTTATAGTTTGTATGATAAATAATCGATAAATAAACATTGAACGGGTATCAATTGTGATATTGATATTGAACGATGACTAAAGATGATTGTAATTTTTATATGGATACTAGCTGACTCGTACCCGCTTTGTTCAAACCTTCCCTGGACTTCCACGAATATTTCAAGACCAAAAATAGCCGAATCGTTTAGCCATTATCGAGTTTTAGCGAGACTAACGAACAATAATTCATTTTTTAAGATTACCTACCTATTAAACGGCAGTAAGAACGCCGCTCCAGCCACGAAGAGGGTGAGGTAAACTGAGTTGTACCGGTCCGCCGGCGGGGCTGCGGGCTCCGACATGTTGACGGCTTCGCCCCGGGCCGCGCGGATAGCTTCGATGCGGGCGTAGCCCCTGCCCAGTGTTTCATTCATACTTCACACTGTACCACCGACGCACTCACGATATCCACACTCCGCCATTTTAAAAATAACATACACAAACCTATCTCAACTTAACCCGCGGCGTTACATAAAATGTTATTTAAGTTACATTACTATAGTAACAATACATTTTTGTCCATGTATTAATTATTTTATTTTTAAGATGTTTTTAGTTCACGATAAAAAATTGTTATCGATAAGTAGATAGCTTTGTTTAATTTAAACGATTTAAGTGAGTAACGTTTAACGATGTTTTGTATTTACATGGTTTATTTTCTATTATTACGAACTCGGTCCGGCTGTGCTTGACAGGAGGTAATAATTACTTAAGAAGTGCTGACGCATGCGCGCTGTGAATCGATTTTTAGAGAAGGGCACTGTCAAAGAGTTTAGTGTACACTTTGAATGACTCCTATTGACTATTGCTATTATAGCAAAGCATATAAATAAAATATCCATAAATAAAAAACAATCAATATTTTATTAATCCATCACCAAAATCAACGACCACGACATAATAAATGGCACTTCACTATCTCAATTAATAATAATACTTTTTCATTTTTTTGAGTATACGTTATTAGTAATACTTTCTCATACTAATTATTCACTATATCCATTATTAATAATACTTTTTCATGCTAAACAGTGGCGTAGCTAAGGGGGGGCGGCGGGGGCGGCCCGCCCCGGGTGTCACCCGTTTAGGGGTGACACCCGAGCCCGACTATGACCATCAGTTATAGTTCTTTCGATTTATAAAAAATCGTAAATCTGCGGCAGAGAGCATAACCGCCACTAATAAAATTATCTAGGTAACTATAATATCGTACCACGAACATAATAATTGATATTAAAAAAAAACAATGTGCACAGTGTCAATCGATCAGGGATTCCCCCAAAATTTAATACCCCGTTCGCGCATAACCAACGCTAGTCAGGGGATTCCCTCGATATAGCGCTCGTCACTTGTATTGTGGATTGGGCTTCTTTTGTTTCCGACCGCATTCATTTCAATATTCGCTTACGTGAACGTGTGAAAGTCTAGTGCAAAGTGTTTGTTAATTATTAGATATTATAAACAACATTTTTTGTATAAAAGTCGATTCTTGAAGAAAATAAACAAGGTAAGTGAATTATTTTTGTTATTACAGGTAATACTTACATTTTTTATCCATTTAGTTTCTAATAGCAGTATCTCAGATTATTTTGAAAAACCCTTCAATTTTATTCTCTTTTAATTACTGTGTATTTTAAACTATATTATTGAGAAGTCCTAAATGATAAATAGGTACCTAAAGAAGGTATTTCAGACGGATTGCAATAATATTTTTTTGTTTAGCCTGGGCAAGTATTACTTATCTACTAAAGGTATTTATTTATTAAAATAGGTTTTAAAGACTTTGCTGGTGTAAAAAGATTTTACTTATATTTCTACACGTTTTACGATATTACTTTAGGTAATAATGTTTAATTGTAAATAATATTCTTATTTATTATTAACTTACTTAATATTTTTCTATCTAATAGCAATGGGATTTGTTTACAAAAACGGAATACATTAAGTTTAGATTTTTGATTGAAAGTTATCATAATCATATCATACAACTTCGCGTACGTTGATTTTGCTCCGAGATGAGCAGCTCGAGCACTCGTGGCACGGATATCACAATTACCGGTGGAGTTTTTAACCTCTTGCGTCCCAAGACTCCCAAGCGGTTTCAAAGAGCCGCGCCATTTGCACTGCGCCATTCACTTAAGACCCAAACGGTTACATGAAACCGCGCTCTTTTATTCTATTAAGCATCGTATTTCCCTGACTTACAGACTACTTTTGTATGAAGAAGTTTGATTAGTTAGAACCTTTGCTAAATAAGCCTCAATTCGAATGAACAAAAATCCTTTGTCTGTGGCCAACCAGTATTCGATTTGCCGTCTAGTATGGTGGGTGTGAGTGCGAGTGAATAGTGCAGTTTTTTGAAGATTTTGCTGGTTTTCACGAATGTAAGTACTGTTTTGTATTATTTTATAGTTTATTTTAGTCATCATAAGTATTATTAGATAATCATTTGAAAGAAATACGTCGTAACATTTAAATTTTATCTCTTGAAAAAATTGGTTTCTATACGTATATATATAGACTGATTTAGATATGATTTTCTTACTATGTTTGTAAATAAATGAAGTAATAAGCCTAAAGAAGTAAATATAACTAGTGTACAAAACGATTTATCGTCGGATTATGCCTAATTTTAGTAAAATAAACAAAAGAATTTGACAAAAAAAGGGCGTTTTGAATGCATTAATAACGGTCTCCCGCCGGCCGCGGCCATTATGAACTCTATTTGTACTACACTAAGGACGAAGTTTGCCTGTGAACTCGTAGTGTAGTAAGTCGTAGTGTCACAACTCAAGTACTTTTTTTGTAAGCATCTCAAGTTCTTTCGTCGATTTATTTACATAATTAGAAAGAATAGGTCCCTGTTCTTTAGATTATAATATAGCATTTATTTATTTCTTGTGAAACAGTCAGCAACACAGTTTCCAAAGTTTATACTTGTGAAACGGATATGAAATCAGACTAAATACTATAGTTTGATGGCTTGATAGATAGAAAATATATCAGCTATTACAATGTTTTTTACAGAACCATAAAACATGGTGTGGTTGTAAAGTTATTACATTATTTGTACAGAGAAGAATTTTACGCCCCACCTTTGCATATGTGCATGTGCATGTGTTTGTTTGCTCTTTGACATCTGTCACGGTGGAAGGGTTAACTAATATTTTTCTAATAATACTTAAAAACATATTTACACCCAGACGCAGGATTGTTAGGTAATATAAATTAACAATCCTGCGTCTGGGAAAAATATATTTCACAAAGCTAGTAACGTAACGTGTAGGTGTTTATTTACTGTTATAATTAGTTTATAAAATCAACGTTTCACTTACTAACTAAAAATATTTTTTAGAATACCCAGAACGAAATATGCCTCTGGGAATTCATACTTCGAAAAGACAAAGCGGGTTTCAACAGAGAAAAGCCAAAAAGGCTAAAATGGATGAAATTCAGAGCATGTCCGGTTCTCTTTTCAAATATGTCACAAAAGCAGATAGCGGCCAAAGTTCAAGTAAAATACCCGAGTCTCCTGCTGACGAAAGTAATGATTCACATCTTGGAGACTCACATTCAGATAGCAACATCGACAATACAGAATCAATGAAGACGACCCAGGACCTTGACGGAATCAAAATAAATAATGAAAATGACGCCGTTAATGCTACTTTCGGAGATAGCATTAGCTTTGAAGAATCAGTTCAACACTTGAGAGATGTTTCACATTGGAGTTTACCGGTACCTGATAATGTTCGCATTGACATAATAAAAAAGGGCAGTGAACATTTCCAGAACAAAGAAGGACCGTTTCCTACTGTATCTCGTCATGGTTCAAAGATTAAAGGTGATTCTCGTCATCTTTCACAGGAATGGTTTTATAAACCGATGCCTAATGGTGAAAAAATTCTACGATCATGGATGGTATTTTCTCCTATATCAAATAACCTGTACTGTTTTTGCTGTCGTTTATTTGCTGTCAGTAACATACAAACAACATTTACAACTGGATTTCAGAAGTGGTGGAAACTAAATCCTAAAGTATTGGACCATGAAACTTCATGTGAACATTTAGAAAATTTCGAGAAGTGGAAAACTTTGGAAATGAGATTAAAATCTCACACCACAATAGATGATGCAGCCTTGCAATTAATGAATACGGAAAAACAGAAGTGGAAAAATCTTTTATCTCGATTATTAGATATAACATTGTTTTTGGCTAAACAAAACCTAGCATTTCGTGGACATGATGAAACCAAAGGGTCGTCTAATAAAGGTAATTTCTTAGAACTAGTTAAACTGCTGTCAAAGTATGATGCAGTACTCAAAGAACATATACTATATTTGGAGCAGGAAAAATCACCTAAAGTAACATATTTATCGCCAGAAATACAAAATGAGTTCATAAATGTTTTAGCTAATCATGTAAAATGTCAGCTTGTAAACGAAATTAAATCGGCCAAATATTTCGGTATCATGTTTGATAGCACACCTGACGTTTCACATGTTGATCAAATGTCTGAAGTGATTCGTTATGTAAAAATTAATAATAGAAAAGTAGAAGTCAAAGAAGTATTCTTAGGATTCTTTCCTTTACATGGAAAAAAAGCAGCTGACTTAAGCGCTGAAATACTAAAGAAGCTTGAAAACGATGGCTTAGATATTATGATGTGTCGTTCTCAAGGTTATGATAATGCTGCAGTTATGAGTGGTATACACGGAGGAGTACAAGCTATTATAAAAGAAAAAAACAATAAAGCAATTTTTATTGGTTGTATAGATCATTCAATTAATTTATGCGGCCAACATTCGTTCGCACAAAATGTGACTTGTGTTACATTTTTCGGAGCAGTGGAAACAATATTTAACTTTTTTTCAACTTCCACAAGCCGTTGGGAAGTGCTCCTCAATCACAGCAAAGCAAAAAAATTTCTTAAAAGACTTTCGACAACGCGATGGAGTGCTCATTACGGTGCAGTAAAAGTATTGGCTGAAAATTTTGATGGGATAATATTTGCAATTGAGGAACTATGTGACCAAGGCGTAAATTTAGAAACTAGAGGTGCTGCACAAAATCTTATGCCTGCTGTGTGCAATTTCTCATTTCTTTGTTTTCTTTTCTTTTGGAATGATGTGCTAAGGGAAGTGAACAATGCTCAGATTGCATTACAAAGTAAAGGTTTATGTGTTGATGAAATAATCATAAAACTAGAAGCACTTCGTCTATTCATTGGAGAGAAACGGTTGCATCTAGCAGAAGAGGCAATAGATTTTGCTGTACAAAAATCGGAAAAATACAACATTTCGATGGAACGACGAATTCGTCGCAAGAAACGCATGCCCGGTGAGTTAGCGTCGTCCACCGATGCTGGACTTACACTTAGAGCGGAACTTCAAAAGGACATGTTAGAATGCATTGACAGATTCAATATTGAACTCGAAACAAGAGTAAAGTCCATTAAAGACGTAGCTTCATTGTTTGAGGTTGTGCAGTCAAAGACCTTGCTTTCGGCAAACACTGAACAGTTAAAATTAGCTATATCAAAATTTACTAACCTTTACGATGAAGTATCAGAAACAGAACTCCTTTTAGAAATACCAAGATTGAGAAGACATTTAAAAGCGGCTAATATTACTGTCTCTAATTGGGTGATACTGGACTTTTTGAAATTTATTGTGGAATGGGATTTTACAGAATCTCTTCCGAATCTAACGATAGCACTAAAGTTATTTATAACAATATGTGCATCAGTAGCTTCATGTGAGAGAAGTTTCAGCAAATTAAAATTAATTAAAAATTATTTGCGGTCTACAATGACCGAAACCAGATTAAACAATCTTGGTATTTTAACGATAGAACATGAAGCAACACAAAATATAAATTTTGAAGACGTGATTTCGGAGTTCGCTAGTGTCAAAGCTAGAAGGAAGAAATTTTAATTTTTAACAAACTAAATTTGTTTTACATAATAAACAAATATTTGTAATAGGTACTCATATTTTAATAAAACGTAAATGATTATAACTTTTTTTTATTTTAACAGTTTCGATTGAGTTTTAGGGTGACACCTATAAAATCCGCCCCGGGTGCCACCTATGCTAGCTACGCCACTGATGCTAAATATTTACTATCTCAAATGTTTATAATACTATCTATATTCTAACTACATAGTACTTTAAAATCTCGGTACAAATACAATGTTGAAATCAGTAGCAGACAGAGTGATTCCGTCTATCGGCTCAGAAGACGGTAACGGATCACCTTCTGGCACCTTGATAGTGAATCTCTGCATGAGATGAGTCAGAAATATGAATAATTCAGTTCTCGCTAACGCTTCACCCATGCATCTTCGTCTTCCTGAAAAGAATTAAATTTAAATTTATTAATATAACAATGTATGGTGATACGTTTAGATATTTTATCTGCAATCAGCAGTCTGTTGTTTACAAAAATATCACTTTATCGTATTGTAAGGATGAATGGACGGATGTTTGTTACACAATAGCCTTTTTTAAGCAAAAACTAACGAACTTTGGTAAAAGTAAAGCGTTACCATATTTAATTTTATAATAAAAATGAAATCAGTCATTTATGAATCTATATCTATACTAATATTATCAAGCGGAAGAGTTTGTTTGTTTGTTTGTTTAAACGCGCTAATCTCAGGAACTACTGGTCCGATTTGAAAAAATCTTTTTTTGTTGGATATTGTATATATTAGGGTTCAGAACCGGGAAATCCCGGTACCGAAAATCCCGGGATTTCCCGGTTCTTTGACTACTGTTATAGAACCGGTTCTCAACTCAAAAGAACCGGGATTTTCGGTATTTTCGGGATTTTTTTTACCTTAACAAAAAACAAACGCAACGGGCTTAGAAAAGTACTTTTGTATTTAAATTACACATTGTGGCATGTCAAGTTAAAGGATAATATATTTATTGCTATACAATGATTAAAATATCGTTATACATTCACTTCCATTAAAGTTTTACATAGATATAAACAATTTTTATAAACATGAGTAATATTATATTACTAGCTTTGGCCGCGGCTTCGGGCGTGTGGAATTATTGTATTCGTAGCAAAAAGTTTTTTCCAAATAACACTACAGCTGCAATGTGGTTTAAATAATGTTATAGCAATAAACATATTATGAGTATCATTATATTTTAACCAATGCATATAAAAACTTAATAAATTGTATACTTTTTACACCTTGGGTTACATTATTGGAGTTTTAGTAAGGTTCCCTTTTTTTTTAATATAATAAAGCCTGTGTTGGTGTGTCACCGTTGATGGTGTAAATTTCCGTCGGCGAAAAACGCTTTCAAATTTTAACTTAAGTTACGATGTTATTCAAAATATTCTTAACTGATTTTACTATCTCAACATATTAAAATAAATCTAGGGGAAATGTCTGCTCATTAAATATATATTTAAGTCAAAATCAAGATTTGGGGTCTATAAAGGCCATAGAACCTAAAAATAATAATTATGAAAAAAGGTACTGTCTGTCTGTCAGTCCGTATGAGAGTCCGTACTGAATGGAATAAAATGAAATTTAGCAGGCCGATAGCTTCGAACCTAAAGGGTAATGTAGGATATTATTATCCCAAAACGAAAGGGCGCCCGTTGGATTTTCAAAAAACAGTAGCTACTTATTTGATGGTATTTCGGTGAAACTACTCGACGTATTTAAATGAAACTCGGCACAAAAGTAGATTGGACCATGAAATTAATAACATGATTTTTTTTGTTGGGAAACAAAAGGGTCCCAAGGGATCATAATTATAAAAGCTGTATTTTTGAACTTGCTTATAAAATAAAAATAAATTATGATTTTTTGTATCGTCGTATTTATCTGTATTCTGATTTATTTTAAAATATAACAATTAAAATAAATAATATAATCTTTTTGCTACTACTTATAAATAAAAATCGCAAAAACCAATTTTATAAAATATCTTTGAACTATGAATTTTTGTTGAATCAATTTATCTGTTGGAAAAAGTTGTTAAGATTTTTGGAAGATCCATCTTTTTAGCCAGTTAAACTCACTTCGATATTAAATTCAAAGGGTAAAAACTTACTTTCACAATATCTGCGTTTAAAATTTTAATTTCTGTCCAAACATTATACCGCATTTCGTGCGATTGGCTAAGAAGAAAAATAGTTTTAAAATGTTTTATCCATACTAAATATTATTTCAAACGTGAAACTAACCATGTCTGTTACTTTAAGACTCATGAACCGTTTTACCGATTTGGTTTAATTTTGGTACGGCGATAAGTTTATAATAAATAGGACTTATCCACGCCGAGGCAAAACTACCGAGTAAAGTAGGATTCAACGTCACGTATATAACGTGACGTTGATACCTACTAACAAAATATAATTACTTATACTTATACTTATAAAACTCCTCAGTTTTGGTTGGGTTTTTTGTACACAGTATTTTACAATATTATCAGTTTTAATAGATTTACACCGGTAAAATAGTTTTTTGGCTCATGATAGATCGTAGATATAATATGCAATGTTTTATTTACCTATTCAAAAGTAATAACTTTGCAACAGCGGCAGGGAATCTGCTAAGTGTGCCTTATAGGCTGGCAAATCGTTATACATAATATACGCCTCGGAAAAAAATATTGTAGTGCGTATGATCTGGCCTGAAACTGGATAGTAGATAGTCATAAGATTATTGGTATAACATTATCTTAATCATACTGCAGCCATAGAGTTATTTGATAAAGAACTTTTTGTTACGAATACTATTCTACGCGCCCGAAGCCGTGGAAAAAGCCCTAATATTAGAGACGTTAAATTAAATAAAAGTTTATCAAAGGTTAATTTATAACCATATTTTAATCATTGTATAGCAAATTAATGTATCATACTTTAACTTGACATGCCAAAATGTGTGATTTATTTATAAAAAGTAGTTTTCGAAGCCATTGTATTTGTTTCTAGTCAAGTAAGAAAAAAATCACGAAAATACCGAAAATCCCGGGAAATCCCGGGAATTCCCGGTTCTGACTAGTGCCGGTACCGAAAATCCCGGTTCCTAAAAATATACCGGTTCTCGATACCCTAGTATATATAGAGGAAGGCTCTAACATTTCGCTGCGACCAATAGGAGCGAAGCGTCAGTGAGAAATGTTGCAAAAACGGGGAAAATTAATTACATTTGGGGACTTTCATTGCGTGCGCTACATAAATGGCTTAAGTCACTCAAAAACCACGCGAACGAAGTCGCGGGCACAGCTAGTTAATATTATAAAGCGGAAAAGTTTGTTTGTTTTTTTTGTTTCATTGTTTGTTTAAACGCGCTAATCTCAGGAACTACTGGTCCCATATGTTTTTTTTTTTTTTTTGGATAGTCTATATATAGAGGAAGGCTCTAGGCTATATAACATTTCGCTGCGACCAATAGGAGCGAAGCGTCAGTGACAAATGTTGCAAAAACGGGGGAAATTATTAACATTTGGGGACTTTCCTTTAAGTCACTCAAAAACCGCGCGAACGAAGTTGCGGGCACAGCTAGTGTTATAATATAACAACTATTGAACGGTTTTTGTATGGTGGTAGTTTGGACTATAATTTATTTACACATATTATACTACTTTTATTGCATACGATGTCGCGGGCAATATGTATTATTAATATTTTTTCCTTACCTAATCCAAAGGCTAGAAGGTTATCGTCATGTCTTATATTATTATCCTCTGTTATGAAACGTTCCGGTCGGAACATGGTGGGGTCATTCCAGTGTGCTGCATCATTATGTAAGTCGTAGGCAGAGAGCAATATCATAGTTCCCTGAAAATATATTTTTTGGGAAACTAGCGAGAAATAAAAGTATGAATAAATATTATCCTCGAACTAATTAGTTATTATACATTCCGTTACATCTTTGTAGGGCTTCAATGGTAGCTTTAATGTACATTATATACCAGAATCAGCTGTAAATCATCTTAACACACAACAAAAAACAGTACTGTGTTTGTGTCTCTATCACCAGAAGAGATGTTTTGTGATTTGTAATGTATATTTTCTTATATAGGGAGTTCTATGTTCAGCAGTGGACGTCTTCAGGCTGATGATAATGATGATGATGATGATGATTATCTTATAATACAAATATATAAAAAATAAATTATAGCTGGCGTGTGTAAATTTTTTAAATATGAAATAGTGAGTAAGACTTGCGAACAACACCAATACTTACATATCTTTAAAAATAACAGCCGCTAGTTTGTGCGTCATCAATTATTATTATTGTGTGATACTCAGTTGCAATCATTAAATGAAGTAAGTATATTTAATATTTTAAAAAGGCTGATTTATACAGAATGATTCACGGTTCATATATCAAGCCGAATATAGGGTGAAGAGAATGACGCGTAGAGCATTTTTGTTTTGGCACCTCACATAAATTACTTACCATAACGCGACTAATCACGATTAAAGATCTCTATAAAAGTCACAAAACAGATGAGTTACAATCCTGGTCAGGTCTTAGGTCAACGAGCAGTGCGTTCGTGTGGATAGACTAGGAGCCAGCGAGCCCCAACATAGTGAGATTCACTCCTTGTAATTTAGACATTTGAAAAAAAATTATAGTTATATTAAGTAAGTGCCAAAACAAAAAATGCTCTGCGCGTCATTCTTTTCACACTATATTCAGCTTAATATATGAACCATGAATCACCCAGTATAAGAATTTTTACAGGTGTCTGCCCTATTTACCGTTTTACCCTTTGAGTAGGGAACCAAAAAACTTATCATACCTACCTTTGGTATAACGTAGTCGCCAAGTTTAGCGTCTTCCAGTGCCTTGTGCGGGATACTCATGGCGGCAACTGTGGATATCCGCAACGTCTCCAGGATTACTGCTTCAGTGTACACCATTCTTAAAAACATTTTCTCTATATAATAATAGCACCCCTCACCGATTTCGGTGTCGGTAGCCGATTTCATTGAAACCAGGTCAGATACGCAGGAGTTATTTTATAGTGCTCAAGTGTTTGCGCAACACACAAAGACACTCTCTCTTCCTTTTACTCTCATAACCCAGTGGGACGGTAAATCGACACGACTGGCGAGAGAACAGGCGCAGGACCGACTTTTTACATGCTCATCCGACGCATGGATCATCTTTCTTGTCAGACAATCAGGTGAACCAAACTTGAAAACAATTTTTTTTGTTCCAACGCGGGAATCGAACCCACGACCTCCGGGTCGAGAGCGAAGCTCAGAATCACTAGACCACGGAGGCGCTCGGATCTCTATATTAATAAGTAAAGTAAAAACTTTAGGTACAATTTTATGAGAATTGTGCCAACATAGGTGTATGAAATTAGTCTTTAAGGTATAATATGGGCCTATGCAGCCTGAAACAAGTGGTATTTAATTTAATAAAAAAAAAAAAAATACATCGGCCGAGGACAGCAGCTTGTAGGTGTAGTTGTCGGTGTTAAAATTATAAGTGTATGTAAGTTGGTGTAGATATGTATTAGTATAGTTATTCATTCTAGTTCATAGATAAGACTGAATAACGTATTAGGGCCATCTAGTAAAGAATAAAAACCTCGTTCGGTCGTCTAGAATAGGCTTTCTCGTGCCGACTTCTGCGTCAATTTCCTTCTGCAACTTCCGCTGCACGTCCTGATTCAGGAGTAGGTGTAACAGGAGAAACACCGTCGTATTGTTGACCGTTTCCACGCCAGCTTCTAGCAGATCTAAGCATATGACGTGTAGTTCTTCCATTGTAACTAAAATATACATAAAATATCACATAAAAATATACTGTATGAGATTTAAGTATGCGAAACGATAAAAATATAACGTAAAGTTACATTTTTAGTGACGCTTGTTAAGCAAGCTTAAAAGTAACGTGATACACGTGGTATTTACTGTATTACTTTAATACAAAAAAATTGCAATAGATGTAACTACTATTAACGTTTGTAAATATTATAAAATGTAAATATGCCGAATTAAGTACAAATATTGACATTAAAATAATGATAAGCATATTTTTAAGCATAACATCACATTCAGCTAAATTCAACTCCTCAATTAAGAAGAATATACGAAACGAAAATAAGTAATTAATATTTTCCAATAGTGGCGCTAGATGGCGGTTTCCAGAATTTCTAAGGACTTCAACCTTTGCCAGTCGCATTGCAGTATTAGGGTTATACCATTTTCTAGTACTAGGTCGTGTCTCTGTTATATATCTACCTACTTTGTGACTACACACATTAAACACTAAATTGGGATGCAAGTTACGGTATTCGAATATTACGTAGGTACCTACTAAATTACGTTTAAAAAAGAAAAAAAAACCTTATCTGAAATCTGAATGAATGAATAAAAAAACTGGCTTTATAACAAAAGTACTTACAAGTATCCTTATTGTGCATCATATCTACCAAAAGTGTGTCAATGACATCTCTCGGATTGTTTGGATCGATGTTCGCTTTGTGCTCTTCGATTGTTTCCTACAAAAGGAAATATTTTTTTATTGTTTACAATAAAATACATATAAAAACAGTTAGACCAGCTGTCTCTCTGTACACTACTCTTAGGGCCGATTTTTCATTCGTCAGATAACTTTTATCTGTAGAATAAAGATGTGACTTTGACATTTGTTCCATACAAAACCTGTCAAAGTCACATATTTATTCCTTAGATAAAAGTTATCTGACGATTGAAAAATCGGCCCTTAAATAAATTTATATTAGAGTTGTTTAATTTGACATTTCGTCACGACACTAGCACCTAATATTTGAAATTATTCTAATCCAATGCCAGCGGTATTGTTTTCGAGATATTTTCGCGACCAGCACGTATGCTATGACATAACAGGAGCCTTACTCTCCAAACTAATTCGATTTTTATTCAGATTCGATCGTGCCGCGTACTCCCGAATAAATTGAAATTTGTTTATTTTGATTCTCAGTCGATTGACATGGTCGGGAATAGAAAAAGCTACGATCTAAAGATTTTCTTTATCCTGGTTAGTTTTAAAGTAATCCACTAAATAAAATACCAAAAGCCGTTGAGATCGAACTGATTCGGTTCTCGATTCTGTCGGGAGTAAGCCTGCTGCATCGAAATCGGATTGGTCTAGGATCGGCATTGAAATTATAAGTTTCGAGAGTAAGCCCCCTGACCAAAATTACAGAATAGCGGTCTTACTGTTTAGATCGGTTTCTTCTAGAAAACCATTGCAGTATGTTAAGAAAAAAAAATACACTTCCATAAATTAATTATATCAAACTCACAAACTTTCATATGTGCTATGATTATTAATAGTTTACCTTTGATATGGCGCAATGAGGTAATTATGTTGAAGGCACGAAGGCACTGTTATGTAAAATATTTTCACCGTTTAACCTCTGCTGGATAAAGCTAAAGATTACACAACAATATATGTGGTATAAAAGAATAAGGATTTATTTGTGTTACTCTTGTCTGATAATCTAAATTTAAAAAACTTCTACGTATAATATGAAACTCTAGGGTCCGATTCTCGTGCTTTGAACTTCGTTCCTCCTTCCTTCAATTGTATGCCTATTCCGCTCTCACACACATGAAACCATGATTGTCCCTAAAAATAATGAAACTCAGTCACATTGCTCGTGTTCTCTGGTTTACGAGTGCTTTTGTGTATTGCGCAGACACTTGGGCACTATAAAAATAGCTTTTTTTTCATTTATTTTTATAAAAAAAGCAATGTACAGTTTATGATTACGCATTAAAATACCACGTAGGGTTTAACAACAAGTGCTAGTTACAATTATTATCTATTTAATTATAAACGACTTAAAAGTTTTAGATTACATTTTAGTAGGTAGGTAGTTAGGTGAGTGCATTATAATATTATAGGATTTATAGGTACTGTTTAAATTATTTAAAAACAAAATTTAGGGGTCAAGCCCCTACGCTAGTCTTGTTTCATAGAAACCGGCCACCAGCACCGTCGCAGAAATCGGTTAGGTAACTAATTGTAGTTAAGATAAGAAAAAGATAAGAGTGTGTAATGTACTACTGTACTTGCCAAGAAGAAAGCGTGTAATTGTCCATGTAACTCCTTCGACTCCGTATACCCGATGAGGTCCGGCATGACGTATCGGAGGTACGGCAGGCAGCTGAGGGGTCCACCGCTCATGTTGTTGGACTTAAACGAACGGCTCACTAGACTACACAGTCTTTTCAACTTTTCATCCTTTATGTCATATCTGAAACATAAAACGGAATTGTTTTTTTTTTGTTCCAATTTTGTTTATAAAATTCTATTGGCGGTTTTATAACACCTCAAATATGAGAGGTATGAAAAGTGACGAGTCAGTAACGATTCTACGCGGTATTTTGTTACTTTTACACCTTTACTGATTACTGCAGGAACATTTTAAAACTCCGTAAAGTAACGTAAATCAATATATAAATATTTTAAAAGAATGTCGTTCGAATTCCTTCTGTCTGTTTGTACGGGTGAGAAGATAAGAAGCCGATTTAAATGATGTTTACCCCAGTAGATAAAGGAATAATTGAGAAACGTTTATATATATTGTTTACAATATTTGGAAAATTGGGTTCGGGGTTGCGGATCCAGGGTTTGATGGTTCCGCGTTTAGGGTTCCACGTTACGGGTTCAGGGTTGTGGGTTCCACGTTGCGGGTTCAGGGTTGTGGGTTCCACGTTGTGGGTTCAGGATTGTGTAAAACTATTTATATGCTTAACGAAGTGAGCACAGGTCAGCTAGTCAAAAATAAAACTGTTTTAAATATACTCAACGAAGTGGGCACGGGTCAGCTAGTGAATAATAATTGTATTAAAAGCATGAAAACGCCAATACAATAATTGACAATCGATTTCTATACTTCACAGATATTCTAATGTTCCTGCTTGACCTACAGAGCCACCGTGTCAGGGGTCGTCACAGCACCAGCTAAAAAGTAAGTGTAACCGTAAGCTCACTGTTGTTAAAAATAAAAATATCAAATTTGGCTGTGGTAGAGCCGCTACTAATACTAAGTACCCCAACGGCCCCGACCGAAACGACCATGGCAGCGGGGGACAAGTAGGTAGTATCGGCTAGCGAGTTTTGGAATTAATAAGCTATATGCCAACAACATAAAACTCACTCGCCGCAGCCATGGTCGCCTGTGTGTAGGCGTCCTAAATGCTCGACCCGGGCTCTGATTCAAGATGCCACTGCTATTTATCGCTTTCGAAGTTCGAAAACAAAATGTATGGAACTTGATAAGTTTCGCTAAATGACATACGTTGTCACGTGATTTAATACGGGCAGTACACAACTTAGATCTTATAGATATCGATCGGGCCCCGTGCCCACTTCGTTGAGCACACAAACCGTTTGTGGTGAACCGTTTAAACCTTCCCGGGACGTCCACGAACAAATATTTTAAGACTAAAAGTAACCGAATCGGTCAGCCGTTCTCGAGTTTTTTAGCGAGACTAACGAACAGGAGTTCTCGAGTTTTAACGAGACTGACGAGCAAAAAAAGTTATAGTAACTGTTCTTTTTACACCCGTTATAAGATAAATAGATAAATTAAACAAAATTAAATATTTAAATTAACCCTCGACTTTGTGAGACAATATTTAATAGTGAAGCAGTGACTTAACTGGTTATGATGAATGCTAACACTCTCGATCACGTCAGCTTTCAAACAAAAAGAAATAAATTGGCTGCTCCGATGCCACAGACAAACACACACACAGGTACATCAAACTTATAATACCGATCTGTTCGTCAGGGTAAAAAATATCGAAAAACAAAATGTACTATACCGCTTTCCAGCTACCAGCTTCCACAAAATATTGATTATGGTCACATTGAACATATGGTTGGCTTTAATGGGTTTCCCGTTGGTTTCCACCAAGTAGTCCACGAGCGTGTTGCACTCTTCTATTATGTGATACTCCATAGACCGGGATCCAAAGCCGAAGTTCCTCAAGCATTTTACCACAGTCTTCCTAGATTTGTTCCAGGTTTTACCGTCCGAGAATACTAAACCTGTCAATGATAGTTTAGGTAAGTATTAAGAATTATACAGCCATATAGCCTAGCCTATTTATTTACAGCTTTTTCATTAAAACCAGCTCAGTAGTGTAGGCGCTACGGTAGAACAAACATACATACATTATACTGAGACTGCCAAAGACGTTCTTTTCTGCATCGCGGGTCGCTTAGCCCGATTAATAGAGTGAAAAATATATAAAATTTGGTATTATTATGGTCTCGATAGCTATACGAAGTCTTTGTTATAAATTTACGGAAAATATTTCAAGTAATTTTTTTTTTTATAAATGACGAGAATTGTTACGGTCGTGTAATTTTAAGTCATCAATACTAATATCTAAAATATTCAGATCACACACCAAGCTTCTTCTCGAAAGAACGCATCAAGAATGCAAGCCCGTCCGGTCTCCCATCGAACTCGTCCCTCATAGACACTTCAGTGATAAGGTCTTTCCCAGTCACCACCACGACGTCCAGCACACCAAGCCGCAGGCCCATAATTTTCCCATATTTCTCCGACCACTTTTTCCACACAACATGGTGTAACTTATGTTTCCTTAGCGCTATCCAAACCGACAGTAAGTTTCCGAAGATAGGCAACGCTATTGGACCTATAAAAAGTTATGGTAAAACTTTGGACTTGAATTATATCGTAAGTCACGTAAGGAAATACTTAGATTATATGAATGATAGCACACCTTGGGAATAAAGTAGCCCCTTACAAGGCTACTGATATGTAGAATGTACTCATGCTATTTAATTTTATGACATATTTATATGTAAATTCATACTTTTTTTTAAAGAGAAATTTTCCATCTTTTTGGTAAAAGATGGCCCCATGCGAGTTTCTTACGCCTGTCCTTCTTGCTGGGCTAGATCCCGAACCGGTGTAGGCATCACGACGTTCAGAAAGCATTTTTTGTAAAATTTAATCTGAATAAAAATATTATAATTTGATTTCATTTTTGAATAAAAAAAAATCAGTAACTTAGGATCTGTTTAAAAAAATACATTTCTAGAATGAGAATATGTATATGGTAGTATAGTCATATATCAAAGATATTTTAATTGGTCTTTTTTTTATTACATCCTGTAACTGTTTACTTTATAAACAACGACGAAACTTCCGAATAAGCTACCAATCCATCACTTGTTAGGAGATTATATTAAGTTACATGTTACCAAAAATGATTCAACGTTTTCCAGGTTTCTAAATCAGGATTTCCTGTCGGAATAATCAAAAAGAAGTATTCTGGAAAATTAGTTATAATTTAATCTTAGTGGACACAAAATATTTTTTTCACTTATTAAATTACTTACCAGGGGGATAGGATTCAGGTTTTTTAAAACTTTTGTGAATCAGGAGTACTATTAAAATAGTAACGAACAAAGCCCACATCCTGTCTCTATGACAATACGAGTGACAATAATGTGTGGTTTATGACTTTGCACTGTTGTAATGTATAGATTATTCAAATCAGTTCAAAGGTCTCTTCCGATCTTAAAATACTTGTATGAAAGCCGAAAGATGGGAAAGAATCGTTCCACATCACACCCCACCTACAGTAACAATGTAATTCGGTATAATAATAATCGGTAAGGATTTTGCTGTAAACATATTTTATATTCCCGTGGTACTTCCCCTTTCAGTTGTGACTTTTGTCATTACAATTTTGCTCTCCCGCTTTAATCGGGGAGAATAACGGGTTAACTTTCTACTCCTTCTTCATTGTTCTGATTAATTTTGTTGCGGGTCTCAAAGTAGTCACTTGGGCACCCCTGAGATCACATCAAAGGGTTTTGAGGTTGGTTACCACTGTCCTGGCTAAGCAAGAATTGTAGTGGGGATAATGTGAACCATTTCCCCGTAGAAAAATACTTCGGTAATCGTTTTTCGAACATCGACTTTATTTTTCATATTAAAACATGATCGCGATGTATAGTGTTCACGCATCTACAGATTCCACAGATGAGTAGCGAACAAATAGGCCTAAATATAGATTAATAACACCTAGATCTTAGATTATTAATTGGTCTCAGCGCCTTCGACTAGATAGAGCGCTGTCAGGAAATGACAGATTTCTGAATGCGGCAACTTCATATTGTAGTGTGTGTAAAACAATGCGCAAAGATTGTAGTGTGCATCTATAATTGTGTTGCCAGCTACTTGACTAGTGCCCGATCAATAGGGTAAATATTTCGTCGCTGTGGTGTGGTAATTTATCAATATTAATAAATAAAAAAAAACTTTAACATGAAATCATAATCATTTTTATGAAGGTTCTTCTTCATATTCTTAAATAATTATTAGGCATAATTTTCAAAAAGAGTTTTTATTTTAGTATCTGGGGGCACGGCAGTGTCCCCGGCAAGTCGAGCGCGAAGCAAACACTGCCGTACCATCCTTTTCAGGCACCATTTTGTCGCATTTTCAAGCCCCTATTTGAGAACCTCCGGATAAGACCAGAACGCAGAAATTTTGGTCATCCAATAAGCTATAAAATCTGTCAATAATTAGAAATCCATCTGTCAACGGCCAAGTCACACAACATTAACTATAATTATATACAGTGGACCCCCGGTAGTCCGACAAACATTTTGCAAGGCAGTGTCGTACTATCGAATTCGTCGGATTATAGAGTACTGCCTAAGACCCTCTATAGTCCGGATTTTTTCCAAAACAGTACCTTGTAATCCGACAAATTACAGATCCAATGATAAGATTCTTTATACATACATATTATATATACATAATTGTATATGTACTCTGAAGTACAAATCATACTTCATTATGTACATATGTAATTTAGTTAATTAAACAACAATAGAGAGCTTACGTTTTATTATAAGATTAACGTCATTAATGCTATAGAACTTACAAAAAATATGCAATAACTTTACGTTAAGAAATATTTGTGTACAAACAAATGTACATAATAATATGTACTAAAATAATCAAAAACTATGAATCAATTATGTAATTTAAGAAGCATGCAAATATTCATCAATTTTTTTTTGTTTAACATTGTTGAAACGCGAGATTAAAGCTTTGTCCCTCAGTCTTCTCAAAAGTAGAAGTTCGTTGTAGGATGCACCATTTTCTTCAGCCCATTGCAAACCCAGCTCAAAGGCATTAATTGCATCTTTTGCATTCACTTCCGCTATCAGAATCAAAACAATACCCTATGCGTCGAGCACAATAGTGTTGGTGCGTACAAGTTGTAACTTGTTCAATCATGCTTAGCGAATAGGTATTCAATAATAAATAATAAACCATGTCGGATTACAGGGGGTGCCGGATCAGACAGGGGCCAGATTACCGGCGCGGGGGTCCACTGTATATATACTATATATATATATATACTATAATAATATATATATATATATTATTATAGTATATATATATATACTATAATAATATATATATATATATATATATATATATAGATCCCACTACCTATGCTGCGTCGAACATGGCGGCTTTTACCGACCATCATGCGTCTACCCGATTTACTGCGTCCTGTATACGGACGCAAGATTGACGAGCCCTGATTTTTTTTCTGTAGCCGTCATATTACTGTACCAGTGTCTGGTAAAAATTTTGGCATGGACGTAATTTTGAGTCGGGAATAAAATCCGGCGCATAATTTAGTTCAGCGACTTGCCGCACGCACCGCGAGGTCGCTTTGTGCGGCGTATATTGTATACGTGATTTTGTCACTGTTCAATTCTCCGCGTTTGATGATACCGAATATCAGATTTTTTTTTTAATTTTAATCAATATAAATGATGGATTTAATTGCATCTGCCAAATAAACAAATCGGCAGAGATGTGAGGCCTCTCAAGGTTAGGTACCGTATATATCACAAATATTTTATGTTTTAATCAATATAAAGGATGGATTTAATTGCGTCCGCCAAAAGAAACAAATCGGCATCGATGAGAGGCCGCTCAAGGTTAGGTACCGTATATATCACAAATATTTTATGTTTTAATCAATATAAAGGATGGATTTAATTGCGTCCGCCAAAAGAAACAAATCGTCAGAGATCAGAGGCCGCTCAAGGTTAGGTACCGTATATATCACAAATATTTTATGTTTTAATCAATATAAAGGATGGATTTAATTGCGTCCGCCAAAAGAAACAAATCGGCATCGATGAGAGGCCGCTCAAGGTTAGGTACCGTATATATCACAAATATTTTATGTTTTAATCAATATAAAGGATGGATTTAATTGCGTCCGCCAAAAGAAACAAATCGTCAGATATGAGAGGCCGCTCAAGGTTAGGTACCGTATATAAAACAAATATTTTAAGTTTTAATCAATATAAAGGATGGATTTAATTGCGTCCGCCAAAAGAAACAAATCGGCATCGATGAGAGGCCGCTCAAGGTTAGGTACCGTATATATCACAAATATTTTATGTTTTAATCAATATAAAGGATGGATTTAATTGCGTCCGCCAAAAGAAACAAATCGTCAGAGATCAGAGGCCGCTCAAGGTTAGGTACCGTATATATCACAAATATTTTATGTTTTAATCAATATAAAGGATGGATTTAATTGCGTCCGCCAAAAGAAACAAATCGGCATCGATGAGAGGCCGCTCAAGGTTAGGTACCGTATATATCACAAATATTTTATGTTTTAATCAATATAAAGGATGGATTTAATTGCGTCCGCCAAAAGAAACAAATCGTCAGATATGAGAGGCCGCTCAAGGTTAGGTACCGTATATAAAACAAATATTTTAAGTTTTAATCAATATAAAGGATGGATTTAATTGCGTCCGCCAAAAGAAACAAATCGGCATCGATGAGAGGCCGCTCAAGGTTAGGTACCGTATATATCACAAATATTTTATGTTTTAATCAATATAAAGGATGGATTTAATTGCGTCCGCCAAAAGAAACAAATCGTCAGAGATCAGAGGCCGCTCAAGGTTAGGTACCGTATATATCACAAATATTTTATGTTTTAATCAATATAAAGGATGGATTTAATTGCGTCCGCCAAAAGAAACAAATCGTCAGAGATCAGAGGCCGCTCAAGGTTAGGTACCGTATATATCACAAATATTTTATGTTTTAATCAATATAAAGGATGGATTTAATTGCGTCCGCCAAAAGAAACAAATCGGCATCGATGAGAGGCCGCTCAAGGTTAGGTACCGTATATATCACAAATATTTTATGTTTTAATCAATATAAAGGATGGATTTAATTGCGTCCGCCAAAAG
This sequence comes from Celastrina argiolus, assembly GCA_905187575.2. Taxonomy (NCBI): domain Eukaryota; kingdom Metazoa; phylum Arthropoda; class Insecta; order Lepidoptera; family Lycaenidae; genus Celastrina; species Celastrina argiolus. The sequence goes on from LR994591.1 coordinate 8,996,892, forward strand.
AAACAAATCGGCATCGATGAGAGGCCGCTCAAGGTTAGGTACCGTATATATCACAAATATTTTATGTTTTAATCAATATAAAGGATGGATTTAATTGCGTCCGCCAAAAGAAACAAATCGGCATCGATGAGAGGCCGCTCAAGGTTAGATACCGTATATATCACAAATATTTTATGTTTTAATCAATATAAAGGATGGATTTAATTGCGTCCGCCAAAAGAAACGAATCGTCAGAGATCAGAGGCCGCTCAAGGTTAGGTACCGTATATACCACAAATATTTTATGTTTTAATCAATATAAAGGATGGATTTAATTGCGTCCGCCAAAAGAAACAAATCGTCAGAGATCAGAGGCCGCTCAAGGTTAGGTACCGTATATATCACAAATATTTTATGTTTTAATCAATATAAAGGATGGATTTAATTGCGTCCGCCAAAAGAAACAAATCGTCAGAGATCAGAGGCCGCTCAAGGTTAGGTACCGTATATATCACAAATATTTTATGTTTTAATCAATATAAAGGATGGATTTAATTGCGTCCGCCAAAAGAAACAAATCGTCAGAGATCAGAGGCCGCTCAAGGTTAGGTACCGTATATATCACAAATATTTTATGTTTTAATCAATATAAAGGATGGATTTAATTGCGTCCGCCAAAAGAAACAAATCGGCATCGATGAGAGGCCGCTCAAGGTTAGGTACCGTATATATCACAAATATTTTATGTTTTAATCAATATAAAGGATGGATTTAATTGCGTCCGCCAAAAGAAACAAATCGTCAGATATGAGAGGCCGCTCAAGGTTAGGTACCGTATATAAAACAAATATTTTAAGTTTTAATCAATATAAAGGATGGATTTAATTGCGTCCGCCAAAAGAAACAAATCGGCATCGATGAGAGGCCGCTCAAGGTTAGGTACCGTATATATCACAAATATTTTATGTTTTAATCAATATAAAGGATGGATTTAATTGCGTCCGCCAAAAGAAACAAATCGTCAGAGATCAGAGGCCGCTCAAGGTTAGGTACCGTATATATCACAAATATTTTATGTTTTAATCAATATAAAGGATGGATTTAATTGCGTCCGCCAAAAGAAACAAATCGTCAGAGATCAGACGCCGCTCAAGGTTAGGTACCGTATATATCACAAATATTTTATGTTTTAATCAATATAAAGGATGGATTTAATTGCGTCCGCCAAAAGAAACAAATCGTCAGAGATCAGAGGCCGCTCAAGGTTAGGTACCGTATATATCACAAATATTTTATGTTTTAATCAATATAAAGGATGGATTTAATTGCGTCCGCCAAAAGAAACAAATCGTCAGAGATCAGAGGCCGCTCAAGGTTAGGTACCGTATATATCACAAATATTTTATGTTTTAATCAATATAAAGGATGGATTTAATTGCGTCCGCCAAAAGAAACAAATCGGCATCGATGAGAGGCCGCTCAAGGTTAGGTACCGTATATATCACAAATATTTTATGTTTTAATCAATATAAAGGATGGATTTAATTGCGTCCGCCAAAAGAAACAAATCGTCAGAAATCAGAGGCCGCTCAAGGTTAGGTACCGTATATATCACAAATATTTTATGTTTTAATCAATATAAAGGATGGATTTAATTGCGTCCGCCAAAAGAAACAAATCGGCATCGATGAGAGGCCGCTCAAGGTTAGGTACCGTATATATCACAAATATTTTATGTTTTAATCAATATAAAGGATGGATTTAATTGCGTCCGCCAAAAGAAACGAATCGTCAGAGATCAGAGGCCGCTCAAGGTTAGGTACCGTATATACCACAAATATTTTATGTTTTAATCAATATAAAGGATGGATTTAATTGCGTCCGCCAAAAGAAACAAATCGTCAGAGATCAGAGGCCGCTCAAGGTTAGGTACCGTATATATCACAAATATTTTATGTTTTAATCAATATAAAGTATGGATTTAATTGCGTCCGCCAAAAGAAACAAATCGTCAGAGATCAGAGGCCGCTCAAGGTTAGGTACCGTATATATCACAAATATTTTATGTTTTAATCAATATAAAGGATGGATTTAATTGCGTCCGCCAAAAGAAACAAATCGTCAGAGATCAGAGGCCGCTCAAGGTTAGGTACCGTATATATCACAAATATTTTATGTTTTAATCAATATAAAGGATGGATTTAATTGCGTCCGCCAAAAGAAACAAATCGGCATCGATGAGAGGCCGCTCAAGGTTAGGTACCGTATATATCACAAATATTTTATGTTTTAATCAATATAAAGGATGGATTTAATTGCGTCCGCCAAAAGAAACAAATCGTCAGATATGAGAGGCCGCTCAAGGTTAGGTACCGTATATAAAACAAATATTTTAAGTTTTAATCAATATAAAGGATGGATTTAATTGCGTCCGCCAAAAGAAACAAATCGGCATCGATGAGAGGCCGCTCAAGGTTAGGTACCGTATATATCACAAATATTTTATGTTTTAATCAATATAAAGGATGGATTTAATTGCGTCCGCCAAAAGAAACAAATCGTCAGAGATCAGAGGCCGCTCAAGGTTAGGTACCGTATATATCACAAATATTTTATGTTTTAATCAATATAAAGGATGGATTTAATTGCGTCCGCCAAAAGAAACAAATCGTCAGAGATCAGACGCCGCTCAAGGTTAGGTACCGTATATATCACAAATATTTTATGTTTTGATCAATATAAAGGATGGATTTAATTGCGTCCGCCAAAAGAAACAAATCAGCATCGATGAGAGGCCGCTCAAGGTGCGGGGTGAGAGTTGTGTGGTAATGTTTTGTTTTCAGTATCTCGACATTTATTAGCCGGCCGGGCGCCGTGACGACGCTGCAGTGTATGCGATTTTATAAGACTGATTATTATTTTCTAAGTTTTTTTTTGTCGTTTTGCTCAATTATAAATAAAAAAAACTGTTATTATATGTTAAACCAGCGGTTCTCAAATTTTTTTTGGTGGCGGAACCCTTTTGGAAAGCAAAATACTTGACGGAACCCTACAATAAAATAATAGTTTTTAAAAGTGTATTCTTTATTAATAAAGATAATAAAAGTATGTATAATGTAACAGTTACTAATTATTACTTACTTTAACATGCCACATGGCAAGTACATTATTACAAGATATTAAAAAAGAAAAAATCTAACTAATGGGAGGTATGAAACTGTTTTTTATTTTTCATTAATTGGTTGATGTCAGGTTTGATAAAAGACAGTTGCAGTCTCATATCAGGTTCGGCGTCCAGTCTATTGCGATATTTTGTTTTCGTTACTGCATACGTTGAGAATCCTGTTTCGCACAAATATGTTGTTGGGAACGGGAGAAGAATATTCAGAGCCATTTTGCCAAGCATTGGATATTCATTACGAATTCTGCACAAAAATCTTTGAGAGGCATCGTTTTGAACAGTGACTCCATACTTAGGTCTGATGACATTTCTAAAAGAGATTCATATATCTCGTTTGAAATACTTTCGGGCTTTTGCAAGTTGGGTAAAAAAGGATTATGAATCCATGAATTCAGTTTTATTTTTGTATTCTGTTTTTCGGGAAAATACTTTTCAAAAGATGCGCGCATCGAAGTGAGATATTGGACCAATTCTTTAAACATATCATCTTGAAACATTTCTGAGTCGTTATCGCTAACAAACTCACTGAGTAACGTAAAGCTTTCTATTTCTCTCTTATCAACGCAAACAATCCAAAAATCTAATTTTCTTTTGAAGGCAGATATTTTGTTATAGGCCTGGAACACTGTTGTCTGTTTACCTTGCAATGATAAATTCAATACGTTTAGTTTTTGAAAGATATCCGCCATAAAAGACAATCGGAACAACCAAGTTCTATCATACAAACGGTCTTTCAAATTAAAAGAAGTATCAGCTGAAAGGAACATTCGTAACTCCGCTCTAAGTTCAAATAGCCTTGTTAAAGTTTTACCCCGAGACAGCCCCGACACAGAAGTGCGAACTTCTGTATGGAGCAGCAGTGTTTTATGTTTGCTGCCATAATCTTCACACAATAATGAGAACAATCGGGATTGTAGTGGTCGTGATTTAATAAAATTAATTATTTTTACCGCTTCATCCATAATTAATTTTAGATTTTACGGCATTTGCTTCATCGCAAGTGCTTGTCTATGCAGAATACAGTGGCTGGAACTACAATAAGGCGCTTTATTTTTTATGCGTGACACTGCTCCTGCTGTTTTACCTGTCATCGCCTTGGCCCCATCTGTACAAATGTCAATGCAATCGTTCCAACTGAGATTATTTTCTTCAAAAAATATGTTTATTTTATTAAAAATTTCTTCCCCGGTAGTGTTTGTGGGTAGCGGTGAACACATAAGCATATCTTCTTCAAAAGAACTTTCATATGGATATCTCACAAGATATGAGAGGCTTACCCTACCCTAGGGTTCCGCGAAACCCCTGTAGGGGTTTCGTAAGAATTTAGAAAAAAAAATGAAAATACCTCTATCTGGTCGAACGTTTTGACTCCGCCCGCCGCGCCGCCGCCACGCGCATACCTACTAATAATTGTGAGCGCGCGTCCTTTGATAAAAGCTGCCTCTGAATTAGACATTATAGTTGTGAACAAGCGACTTTCGGCTCTAACTTCAAAACATAAAGTCGAGATTGTTTACAACGCATTTTTGTATTTTTATTTCCGCTTTTTGTTTATCAAAGGCGCCGACTCGAGTATTTTTGAGAATGTTCGAGATTGCGTCTAGGACTAAGTATAAAAGCGGCGATCGCGCGTCGCGCCTCGTCAGTCAGTTGAAGCGTTCGGAGCGATAAGTTCCTACCTTGTGAATTATTTTGACCCCACCATCCTGACGATGTAACATTATTAATAAAGAAGAATGGAACGTTGGCTTAAAGGCGTTAAACGTGTTGCAACATCATCTTCTAATGACGCTGAATGTTCAAAAGCAGTACGCGCGGAGCATGCAGCAATTACCGATCCAGACGATGATGCCACGACGTCAAGTTCCACGGTTTCAAAGACGAAAAAAATGAAATATGATGAATCATTTATCAGTTTCGGATTTGTTGATTCCAACGGCTCACCTCTCTGCATGCTATATAGTAAACTGCTTCCTAATAGTTCCATAGCACCTGCCAAATTGCCGATATTTAGAAACTGTACACCCCGAGTCTAGAGACAAGAATAAAGAATTTTTTGTTCGCAGAAAAGAACAGTTATTGGAAATTCAAAAAAAAATGATGCATGTAACACAAACTATCAATGAAAAGGCCACGGAGGCATCATATTTAGTTAGCTATCGTATTGCACAAGCAGGTGAAGCGCACACTATCGCTTCATGTCTTGCCGCTCCGCCTAGTACCTGTACAAAAGCAATCTCTAGATACTACAGCTACCTACATGTACTTACTCTCATCTCTTGCCGCTCGGCCTAGTACCTGTACAAAAGCAATCTCTAGATACTACAGCTACCTACATGTACTTACTCTCATATCTTGCCGCTCCGCCTAGTACCTGTACGAAAGCAATCTCTAGATACTACAGCTACCTACATGTACTTACTCTCATATCTTGCCGCTCCGCCTAGTACCTGTACGAAAGCAATCTCTAGATACTACAGCTACCTACATGTACTTACTCTCATATCTTGCCGCTCCGCCTAGTACCTGTACGAAAGCAATCTCTAGATACTACAGCTACCTACATGTACTTACTCTCATCTCTTGCCGCTCGGCCGTACCTGTACGAAAGCAATCTCTAGATACTACAGCTACCTACATATACTTACTCTCATATCTTGCCGCTCCGCCTAGTACCTGTACGAAAGCAATCTCTAGATACTACAGCTACCTACATGTGCTTACTGTCATGTCCTGATCTGCGACCTAGACTTCTAGCTCTTGCTCTAAAATCTTGTTTACGGGGCACGCGGTTAAATGTTGTTTCGCAGTCTATGAATGCTAGGTTAAGATAGAAAATAAATTGCGTGCAGAACGGCATACAGCTGATCTAACAGACTAACCAAATATTAAATAAAAATAACACGCAATGGTCTACAGTAATGTTGTGGTTTTTAAGTTAATTTAGCTGACAGAAAGGAAGAATCGGTGGGATATATCAATGAAAATATATAATGTGCCATATGATTACGGTTAAAAAAGGACGTAGCAAGAAAGCACAATGCACAAGGCATATATGATAATATACGCACACCACTTGATTACCACGCTGAATGGTCGTACTAAGAATAGTACTATGCACGAGTTATATACGATAATATACTGTGTGCTACATAAGTACCAGTATGAGTGGACCTCAAAAGTGACGAGTTATATACGATAATATACGATAATATACAGTGTGCTACATAAGTACCAGTATGAGTAGACCTCAAAAGTGACGAGTTATATACGATAATATACGATAATATACAGTGTGCTACATAAGTACCAGTATGAGTGGACGTCAAAAAAGACGAGTTATATACGATAATATACGATAATATACAGTGTGCTACATAAGTACCAGTATGAGTGGACGTCAAAAAAGACGAGTTATATACAATAATATACGATAATATACAGTGTGCTACATAAGTACCAATAAGAGAGGTCGTCAAAAGTGACCGAGAATTATTTGAAATCGAATATCAGCATACCGTGTTTAAATGTAATATAATTACGACCAAGTTCATATTAAGCAAATAAAATAACAATATTCACTCGCAGACACTTTTAAATCGTACTAGAAGTGGGAGATGCAATAAGTATCGAGTTTGAAAAGACGCACGAAGCCGTCTGAGATTTAAATATATATATATATATATAGAACCCTGTTAGGCCATGCACTAAAAAGTATCCTATATGCAGTTTCCAGTGCTCAGTTAAACAAACTAATAGGAAGACATATGCCTCTGAAGCTAACACAGAAGTGTCATTTACACCAGTGCCCATGTCAATATACGAGTTTGATTTTGGTCCCACATACTTTTCTGGCGTATGGCCATTTCATCTGAAATTAGCACGCAAACAACATTACATTTATCACATTAAGAAGGAGCGTTTACTTTACTAAAACTATTAATAAAGTAAACGCTTCTTCAGTAAATCCTGGGGCGCCATCGATGATGACAAATTTACTCCTCACGTAATTATATGCCGATGGGGAATAGAAGTTTAAAGTCAAACAGATTTTTTTAAGTTCATTATAATATTTTGGTATAATTTTCTTTTCGTTTTTATGCTTTTTGTATATATTATGAAACAAATCCGCTGTGACAACATTTTTACTAAGAATGTTATATATATCAAGGAAACGTTCATGATTCAAAATTTTAATAAGGCCTTAAAAGTCATGTCCTATCTACTAGTCAAATATAGCCCCCCCCCCCTCTTTCCCTCCACGAATACTTCAGTTTTTAAGATATAAATTTCGAAGTTTTATTTGCCACGCAAATGCGCTGGAAAAGTGTGTTGTTTATTCTAGTTCAATCACCTATTTTCCTTAACTAGAGTGAATCGGGCAGAAGTCGATACGAACGAAATATACTTCCGAGTATACCAACATAATATAGGTATACTCGGAAGCAGAGGAATAACGCACAAATTAGACATTAGCTGATAATATCCTCCATCCGAGATGGCGAGTTGCGTTTCGTTTCACGTTTTCACATAATTACATTTGAAAAACTGTACTAAAGCATAAAGTTTACGTTCCGTTTCGCATCATTGAAAATTTTTTGATTTTTTTTTTAATATTTTGACGCAACTCCGGCATTCAAAATATCTATAGGGGGAATTATGACTATCTCCCTTAAGCCCCCTACACCACGAATACTCGCAAATTCAGGCGACTCGTTATAAAATCCAATCCAAAATGACAACGCACAAACGTCATATCATGGTTGCCTGTCAAGTCGTAAACAATATGTTTCTTGGCGTTACTATGACATGACATGACGTGGTAAACACGGGTAATCTGATACTAAATATGGTTAAAAATTTTTGAATACAAGGCAACATTGAACACAAAGCGGTACTCCGATCGGAGATTTTAGGATTATATTATTTGACTGTGTTTTAGAAGATTTATACAATACTTACTAATGGTATGTGATGCCAGTATTTTTCTTGTTTCATGTAGTATTATTTTGACATAGTTTGACTATGCAAATCGGCATTTTGCTTCGCTCTCACACAAATCTTTGACAAATTATCGAGACGTCTACTTCACTTTACGCTTGTAGCGCGACTGGCGCGGGTACGCCGAATACGGCGTATTATTTGTTGCCGCATTTTTCAATACGCTGGACGGTATCTAGTCAAAGCGACCAATTATTAATCTATGACCTAGGTAGAGCCTTTATAAAAACGCATCATACTTTGAAGCAACTAAATACACGTAGGCGTACGTCATATATGCCTTTTACACATATTACATTCGCCAATTGACGGGCCGACTAAAATAAAATTCTGTGTCAAATGTATTTTTTTTATTTGCGTCATTTTTTTTACGCGTACCCGTACAAGAGATTTTTTATTTATTTTCCTAATAGGAAAATGCAGCATTTATCCTCTGATCCGAACATTATTTTTTTACTACATTTACCATAGACTTATCTTAATATATAAAACAAAGTGGGTATGTCCTGACACTTATAAGTGAATGCACTATATTATTGTATCTACCTAACCATTGAAATGAAAGATCACGTGATAAATATTATTGTACTCTGTAGCCTGAATTCCAATAATAGCAATGAGAATATAACACACAGAGATGCAACAATCTAATAATAAATAATAATGTGAAATAGTAAAACTATTTTACAGTCAATAAGTAAAATTAAATTGATTTGTTTCGAAGGAACCCAAATAAGTCTAAGGCACACAGTAAAAGTATTGTGCCAAGAGCTGGACTCTAGATCCAAAAATGAACAGAACTCCTTAATAAAATCAAATGCCTTATTCAAGATGTACACACAGATAACAATAATGAATAAGGTTTCGATCGATAAGTGACATACGAATTCGTGTGTTACTTATATCAAATTCCATACATTTTACAATCGAACTTCGAAAGTGATAATAGCGATGGCATCTTGAATAAGGACCCGCTCAGAAATGACAGCATAGCGCTCAGAGTTATCAGCTTATGATCCCACCAAAAACATTTTCATGTAAAAATGTTGTCAAGACGAGCCTACACAGCTTACCCTGTGAAAAAGTTATCAGATATCGTATAAAGCCAAGCTCTACACTACACCTTAATCAAAATCTATCAAAAAGTGGTCAGATCTCATGTAGAACCAAAATTCTTGATCTATGCGCCCTTACTTCACCAGGCTTAACTTCACTTACGCTACATTGCAGTTAAAACGTGATGCTTGGCCGTTTTATTTCGCACATGATTAATGAATTCGTATGAAATGTTCGTAACGGTAGCAAAACGGTCAAGTATCACGTTTTAACTGCAATGTAGCGTAAGTGAAGTTAAGCCTGGTAGGATATTGGATTCAAAATGGCGGCATTTATATTTTAATATTTTTTTTGTTGGTTTTGTAGCAATAATAGCTTACATAAATAATATCAGCTTACTTGGACGTCAGGAAGTACCTTATGAATTTTGATGATCTATAAATGAGTCAGTGACGAAATCTGGGGTTTTTAGACATTGATAAAATCTAAAGTATAATAGCTACAACATTCAAACTTTGTATGTTACATGTTTTTACTGGGGTCATTATATGTTGAAATTTTCAACTATGTAGCATCATCCAAAGCAAAGTTATGAGAGTTCAAAAAAACGACGAAACCTTTCGAGAAAAGGTAGGTAGTGCCCTTGCGCTTCGCTTGGCTCGTCTTGACGGGGGCACTCCCGTGTCCCCACCCCAGATATAGTTACACAGCCTTCTAAACGCTATTCACGTTGGGTTATTTCACAGATTAATTTTGTTCATGGGTTTGTAGTCTACTACTCCCAAAATTCATGAGCGCCCGAAGGTAATCTAGCATTAAACATTTTGACACATTAAAAATTAGCCCATGCCCATTATTAACAATATAAAAAGCTTATATTTGTATCAGTCTAAAACTTATCTTCTGACAAAAAATCACGACAAAATAAAATAACAAAAACTACTTATTATTATTGATAAAGGTACCTATATTATAATAGTATCGTGTACAATGTACTCGTACAGCGATTTTATCGCGAATCTACTTGACGTTGATGTTATTAGCGGCATTATTTAATAAGGTACTCATAATCTTACATGTGTAGAATGAGAATGAAGTGACAAGGAAGTGAAAACTTGCCATATATCAATTGCCACAATTGAATTTGTTTCAAAAAATATCTAATACTAATTGTAAAATCTGTTCAATAAACTGTAAATTAGACTCTTTGTTATTGGGTAATGCAAAAGGAAAATCTGAACGTTCTCGCCCCAATAATTTAAAATCTCAAACCAACATAACCCAGAGCATCTAAAGAGGGTCCTGTAATTTTCGACGCTAAAATTTTTAAATCACAGCCATTTTTTTACCGACTCCCAAAAATACGGATTAATTTGTATCGTTGAACGATTATATAGCCCATTTTCAATTACTTTCTTAGGTTCGGCGTTTGAATTCTTAAAGCAGGCGATTTATTAGCACGTTTGTCGCCTTACATTAATTACAATCAAAAGCTAGACGTAACTAATTACGCCGCGAAAGATTTATTTCATAAAAAGTAAGCTAAAGTAATAAATCGAATATCAATTGTTTATTCAAAATTAACTATACCACAAGTATCTCAAAACAATTATTGTTATGATCGAGAAAAATACGAGGCAATAAAAAATATTGCGTGATACTTATTTACTGTAGATAAAGAATGAATAAGAATAATAATTATTTTGTCAACGCTCGCGTATAAAGCCGCGGCCGAGACCCCGTGAGTCTCATTTATCGGTTATCGGTCACAGTGGTCTGTCAATTTGCATTAAACATGTCCCCCACTAACGGAAGGGTTCGCAATGGAAACAGTGTTTCCCTGCCGGAGGTTGTGGATACCGATGAGAATGGACAGAAGAGGTAAGGATGCATGTTAAAAGTGCAAAGTGTTGCCAGTTGCACCCTTCCTCAATTTTTTAAAGTGTTTTATAATTTTTCAAATAATTTATCTCAGATTATACAACAATATAGTTTCCACTGAATGTTTGATTTAGTGGCTTCACCGAAATGTAGGATGCGCTTTTTCTACCTATTGTTTTGTAATCTGATAATTTTCATACACTTTTTTCCTTATGAATATTTGGAATTAGACGTACCTACTCGTATCTAATGAAAGTAACTTGGATAACAGTTTGAAAGTTTGAATACACTTCAATTGCATTTTGATATTTAGAATAAGAAATATGTGACTATGAGTTAATTACTAGTTCAAGAAAGATGTACGATAAGTGTAAGGCGAGAGGAGGCTGGAACAATCGTGACATGACCCTTGCATATGCGAGATAAAATATTATTCTACTACCGTGTCCAATAATGTGATAACAAATATTTATAAAAATATCTGTTACGAACTAATTAGTACACAACTACTTAAAAAACTTAATGGAATAAAGTACAACTTAATGCATCCACTCTACTTTTGTATCCGTTATTGAACGGAAAATTCCTGAACTTGATTTGATTTTATCTAAATTTGAATCTGTAAGTTAAATACCTACTTGTAACTTTAAGATATTTAAAATTTGAGTTTAAATGCTGTTTATTAAAGGTCAGATCGATATCCGTTATGTGGCCTTCAAAAAGAGCAAGTATTTATAACATCACGTTCTTGGCTTTATATGGTTCAATGAGCAAAAACAAATATTCTATTTATAATTTAATAGCATTTTGGCGAAAGATAGAAAGGAAATGTCCAAAAGTAGGACTTGGAACTTCTAAGATAAAATATGCAAATTCAATCGCTTAAATTCGCAAGTTGTAGGTACCTTTAATAGATATAAGATATTAGCATATAGTATTATCACGTATTATGTAATTTTAAAGATAGATATTCGGTATATTAGATTTATCGACGCTCGAATTAATTATATTAAATTTGCTTGTTTTGTGGGAAAGTTATACTTGAACATTAATACGAACGACTAATAATTAGTCAAATAGCATAATGCAATAGGTATAATATTCTATTGCGCTGTATTATGATGTGTTAAACAACGGTACTTAGGGCGTTTTTCACCAAACAATGTTAAAGTTAACGCCATGTTAAATATCAAGTTATCCCTCTCGTATTTCCTGTCAATGAATGAGATGGCATGGTATTTTAACATGGCGTTAACTATAACATTGCTTGGTGAAACACGGCCTTAAGGGCTTACTGAAATTGAAACTCTACCAAAAAATTAGAGCTCTAGAGTATCGACTAGTAGTCTAGAGTCTTTAGGCTATAAGTTTTTATTATTTTATTTAATTTTTACTTATTGAATTAATATAGTGGTGGTAATTAACACAAAAAATACTCAATGGGGTCAATGTTTTATTTACAAAGTAGGCTGCATTAATTCCACGCAATCGACAGGATAATTAAAGTTGTAATTGCCTAAAGGTATTGTAGTCTCATTCAATAATATAATAATAATTTGTAACAGCCAGTAACAACAAAACATAAGTATAATTTATTGCAGCGTACGCGTTTTTGCGGCTTGTCAAAGGAGAAAATTAAGAAAATATTGTTAGGTATTTGTTCAATAGGTTCTGAAAGTACTGTACCAAGTTTAATGAAAGGGATACTGATAGATAAGACCAAGAGGAAGGATATAGGATCTTTTTGTCGTGGCAAAATTCGTGATTCTCGCTGGATTGCCGTTCATGAAGTCGCAGGCAAAAGTATTTAATAAAGCTAAGGTAAAAGGTATTGCTCATTTCGATTTATGATGCAACTTTTTGATAAAAAAATAAAGATTTACGTCATTTAGGTAGGTCTGTTTGACTTTGGTCGAGTTCGTATTTTTTGTTCATGTTATTGAAGCTTATCAATAGTTCTTTCGTTCTTGAACTGATAAATTGGAATGTATACAAATCATTGTCGTTACTCGTAACGTCCCAAACACAAAATAAAAGTTTTCCTTTATTAATGATAGATACTTTCCTTATCAACACAAAGTAGATAATAAACTAATAAATAAAAATTCATCAACATACCTATAGATCATAGGACTAAATGAAAGGATTTAGTCCTGAAATCTTACATGCAATGCATTAAAGTCCTTTCGCCGAATTATATAAATACTTTTATATAATAAACTAATCTTGTTATTCTTTGGTATACCTAATACCTACCAAGTTGGTCTAGTAAGATATATTACCAACTACTAAGTTGGTACTACCAACTTGGTAGTACTCGTATATCTTACTAGACCAACTTATTAGGTAATAGAAAAGTATTCAAATAATTCGTCGACAGGTTTAAGTATCCCAAAAAATACTTTTATAATGTCAGTTGAATCTCCGGTTTTGGTAGCCTTTGGTATATAAATACTAATATTGATCATTTGAAATTAATCGAAAAGTTGGACGCCATGTTAAAGTTTGTGGTGTGTTTTTTTATCGTGGTGTCTGTCAGGGCCTGGAATCCAGCTGTTATGTCACCGGGTCTGCAGTCAGCGATATCCGTAGTTCAAGGACGTTACCACAACTCTTTAGTCCCAAACGTTCAGAATCCCCCAGTAGTACACATTCCACCTCATGTGATCGAGAAACGTATAGCGGAAGAGGAGAATGCGTCACTCGGTGCTGCAGCGGAGAGCGTCATGAATGCAGAATCCGCCGTAGCTGCCAACAAAGGCTCGGCTCAGGCGGTGCATACCCGAACTCAAAACCGACGATTCCAAGAGCCTATTTAGCTTGTAAATAAATTAAACTGTTAACAGTCTTGCCTATAATTTTTGAAGGAATACAAACTAGAGTTATGCAATATTGTAACCAACAAGCTGGCAAAATAAGAATACCATGAGAAACAAATAAGTGTATGTGTGTATGTACGAATCTAAAATGTTGTACTACTTGGGCCTATAAAAAATGTATCTTTCGCGTTATCCTACGTTTGTAGTAATTATAGTCCAGATTAGTACAAAACACGTGTTTGTAGGTTCAAAGAAACTTGAATTAATAATAATTGTAAACACGGTTGCTAGTTCTGTGAGATAACTACCTAACTTCATAGTGTCAGTTTTCAGTGTCAAAGTAAAAAATTACTCTCAAAAATTTTCTATAGCGCGCCTAAAGAAGTATAACCTAAAAAACTAACCTGACTACAACAATTTTAAAATATGGCCTGAGGTTGATACCTATGTATCAACTTTTCAACAAGGTCCAAAAATGTATAAGGTATAATAGGTATACCTATGTAGGTAGGTAGGTTACCTTACCTTATATATTTTTTGTACCTTGTTAAAAAATTGCAATATTTTGCTGATAAAAGGCGCTTTAACTAAACACCCAGTCTATCTTAAACTAAATCATAAGATAAGTTATATTTTTTATTACTATTTATTATAATTTATATGTATCACAATTCATTAAAAATATAAAAACACGTATTATTTTTATAACTCGTTTAGTGTGAAGTGAGAACGCGGCAGTGTAAAGTAGCTAACCTTGTGTGAGAGTTAACATAAGAGCATAACAATATGGAATTCGATCTTTATAACAGGTAACATTCTTTCAATTCTCAACTACTTATCATGAAAGAAATGTAATTATTAGGGTCCCGTAGCAGTGGCGTGGGGTTCCTATAACTCCATTCTATCGGCTTCACTTACCCCTAAGCCCTTTTAGACCCTTTTTTTATTAAAGGGGAATACGTTACGCATCCCCCAGGGAGGATCTTCTAACTTTTTTTAGACCCTTATTCATCCAAATTTATACCTAAATAAGCTAGGCTAGGCTCTGAATGAGCTCCGTAGAAGGAACTCTCTATAACTATGATTAGGAATCGAGAGGACGAGACAAAATTCAGAGCACTAGGAATAGAATTCAGAACTAATACAATAGTGTAATATTGAACACCCGAATAGCGAATCAACTATTAATGTCAAATTTGACAACTCGCTCCTCGTAGTCTTGCTCAAACAATTACTATGTTTTGCTCAAACAATTACATCCAGCCTTTTCTAGAATCAATAAAAGTAAGTGACTATTGTGAACCTATCGAGAACAGTGGGGAATGAGCATCAACTAGGGTTAATTGAAAAGATTAATAGGCAGTAGGCACATCAGAAAGCAATAAACAGAACAGAATTTTAACGTATGACATTGACTGTTCTCTATGGCTCAGTCTTCAGCGTGATGGTGTTCAGGCCGGAGGTTGCGAGTTTAAATCTGACCGAAGGAACCGAAAGTTATAAATTGTCTTGGCTGAGCATGACCCAAGATTTGTATTAAAAAGTGTATTTGACTTGCTTTGCAATTTTTAAACATTAGCAAATTATATGTTATTGAATGTACTGTAGGTTCCTGATGGAAATACATTTTACACAGTAATGATATACAAATTACTTGCAATTAATTTGTGTACCATTACTATTAAAAAATTAAACCAGTCAAGTAAAAAATTACAGTATGCCTTTTAGCGAATTAGCAATCATCGCTTTTCATACATAGTATTATGACCAGTCAAGGTTAAAGAAAACTTTATACTTTTTATTCCTAATGTAGTACGTTCTTTTTGCATTTGGCTGAGTAGGTTCATCATAAGGTCGTTACGTATATTATTACGCGTGAGTCGTGACTCGTGAGAGCTACTTACTACTTACTAGTCAAACTGGTCACTCGTCACTCTAGGAGTTGTAACTAAGCTGGATGCTCTACATAATTAAATTCTGTATAGTAACGAGCAAAAACGAAAAACGAGTTGATGAGCCTGGTATTAAGGTATAATTAGTACATTCCAGAGAAAAACATGTCCTCGAGTTGACTTGACTGTTGAGCCTAGTATTAAGGTAGACAGCGGAAGTTATTGTGGAATCGAACCGGTTGCTTCTAGGAAAGAAGTACTCATTTGCAAGAGTCATTAGGGTAGCCAGTTTAATTAAGTGTCAATGACAGTCAATTGGCTCTCAACTATGGGATTTAAGTTAACGACGCTTCTTAGAACTCCTTCTTAACACACGGACATATCAATCGCGCGAGCATACTTTTTTAACTTCTATCTATATTAAATAAATATCATAGACGATATTTATTTAATACCCCGAGAAAGGGCTTTGTAGAAAAAATCCTGTGAAATAGAGACATGCCTATTAGTTACTAGCGCCTGCGCCACCGCGGTGTTGAACCCAGTACTTTACGGTCCAAACTACCTTCTGTTGGCCAAGCAGGAACATTTGAAAGCTCCGTAAAGTAATTTTAACGATTAATAATTGTCATTCAATTGACACTCGATTACTTCACTTTCTTGGTGGCAAAATCGTATCGGATAGAGGCGATTTGTATTCCTAGAGACGTAGCGATATTTCCTTGTATGTGCTCGAATCCGTTCAGTCCGAACTGATGTCAGTTCTACCTGATTTCCTTCTCATAATAGATATATATATATATGTATTTGGAAATAATCTACAGACTTTAGCTAATAGAATCTACCTTCAGACGTAACTACTAAGTTAACTTATGAGATACGGCTAACTTATCAGATTTGTTTACTAAGATTAGACCTTTTCTCGTATGTTCTATAAGTTCATATTTTTGGTTGCAGGTACTCATACGAAATGCTACAGGAGACGGCGAACTTTCTGCTCGCCAGAACTCCTATCCGACCAGCCATAGGAATCATTTGCGGCTCCGGGATGGGTGCGTATTGGAAAGACGGTACCTACCTACTTGCACATTTTACATTGCACTGCACCGTTCGGTCACAACTCACAGTAGTCATCTATACAGTGGCCCTGATTAAAGATGATAAAAGCGATTTTTATCACTTTCGAAAACAATAATGTTTGGAAATAAATAATTTGATATACCTGTCACACATTCCCACTGCAACTCCTGTGTAGCCATGGATCGACTGTGCCAATCAACCTCAAAAACCCTTTGATCTCATTTGAATGATCTCATAGGTACCCGAGAGATTACTAGATCTGTCTTAGACGACGAAATTAATCAGAAGAATGACATAAGGTTAGCTAAATGACATGCAATTCGTATGTATCTTAGCGAAGCTTATGTCAAATCTTATACATCTTTGTTTACGAACTTCGCATTTAATAACCGCCATGGTATCTTGAATTAGGACCCAATATATTCATGCTAGTCCTTCCGAGTGGACTCACGCACAGCGTGCGTGTTTCTTCTTTGAATGTTCCTGGGTTATAGATGTATATTAAATTTGTGTATAAATGTAATAAATTGAATTATAACTATTGTAAGTAAATGTGTACTAAAAATAAAGTGTAGGCTTACCTAAATAAATGTGTACTTATAGTATAAAAGTATTAATATTATTATTTTCCTTGTCTCGTACTTGTAACACAAGTTTTCCGGACACTTAGCACGGGGCCAGATTGATGTGGTGTTAACGTTTTCCCCAACTTTTTACCCGCTTTCAAAACCTATGGGGGCGGCCTTATAAACATTATGAGGATATATCGTAGCGCTGTGGTTAAGCGCATTGGTGCTCAAGCGAAAGATCGCGAGATCGAATCCCACCGAGGGAACAAAAAGTTTTTCAAATGTTTCTGTCATGGATGTGTATTAAATTTGTGTATAATAAAATCTTAAATATGTGTGCATATAGTATAAAAGTATTAAATATATTTCCGTTGTCTGGTACCTGTAACACAAGTTCTTCGGACACTTAGCACGGGGCCAGATTGACGTGGTGAGAAGCGTCCATATATATATTATATTATTATAATTACATTATTTTTGGCAGTGAAATAAAAGAACCGTATATATTTCCCTAGGATCCTTAGCAGAGAGCATAACAGACGCGAACCACATCCCATACGAGGACATCCCTAACTTCCCCGTGAGCACGGTGGAGGGCCACCACGGACAGCTGGTGTTCGGCCGGCTGGGAGACGTGCCCGTCGTGGCCATGCAGGGACGGTTCCACTACTACGAGGGATACCCGCTCTGGAAGGTAACATCCCACTGAATATTATAAATGCGAAAGTTTGGATGTGTTCGTTACTCTTTCACGCTAACACTACTGAACGTACCGTACGTGCGATTATTACGTATTTACGACGACTTTATTGAACTAGCTGTTCCCGCGACTTCGTTCGCGTGGTTTTTGAGTAACTTAAACCGTTTATGCAGCGCACGCAACGAAAGTCCCCAAATGTGAATAATTTTCCCCGTTTTTGCAACATTTCTCACTGACGCTTCGCTCCTATTGGTCGCAGCGTAATGTTATACAGCCTAAAGCCTTCCTCTATAAATGGACTATCCAACAAAAAAATAATTTTTCAAATTAGACCAATAGTTCCTGAGATTAGCGCGTTTAAACAAACAAACAAACAAACAAACTCTTCCGCTTTATAATATTGAGGCGATATTTATACATCCAATAACCGTGTTAATGGATTTCGCTTCTGCTACTCACAACGACATTGGCGAGAACTTGGATTGCACTTGGAAAACAAAACTTTTGCCGAGTTTTAGGTAAATCACTTCTTTCAGGAATTGATTGTTGCTATCGCCTACTACAGTTATCAGTCGTCTACATAGGTGTGCACTGTGGGCCTAAATTACTATGGAGAGTTAGCATGCCCCTACAGTATTGTAGACTACTACTTGTGAACGTTACATAGTACATAGGCTACTTTTACCGCAGCAAAATTTATGATTCCCGTGGGAATTTACACACAGCACCAGATTAACGTGGTTTGGAATCGTCCATAGATATTGTTGTTATTATAACATTTTTTAATCAAATGTAGCACTATATACTGTATAGGGTGATGTAAGAGATAGCGCCCGACCCCCAGCGAAGAGGCTATCGGAGCAAACCTTCCACTGATTACTCAAGCACACACGATAAATATTCCAATACTTTTGTCAATAAACACTATCGTTCAAAGCCAAGGAGTAAGTCATTATTGATACAACATGTCAACAGAAAGGGAATTCCTATTTACTAGCAAAGGACCAAGTCAACAATCATTTAGAATATCTAATAAGACAACACATTCATAACATTTTACAACAACATACTACTTTAATTTGATTAGTAGTATGGATGGTTCGTTATTCTTTCCCACATAAACTATACCGAATAGATTTTTATGGACATTTAATAAGTAGTTTAGTAGTAGTTTAGACTTCAGGGCCCAAATTTTAGATGCCATCGCTATTATTCCACACATGTATTCGAACTTTATAAGTGATCATAGCGGTGATATTTTGAATTAGGGCTCATGCTTTAACACATGCCACTTTTTATAGCGATAAAATACCTATGTTATTTCTTTGTGCGTAAGTCGGGCAACATCTAAGAATTTTGTAGGTACCTATATTAATACCTACATAATATTTTTCATTAGCTTCGATATTTTATTATTTTTTATATAAAATTTGTTAAGAGTACCTACCTACTTAGTTAATGATTGTATACTATCGTAATGCCTCTGGTTAAAATAACTGAGTATGTGTGAGGTATGCGTGACCACTACACGAACATAGCAATTTCTCAGTAAAATAACAATACTAGATAATAATTATTATAGTAACTAATTTCCTAGGTACCTACTTACTACCTACTTGCTATAAATATAGGCATGATATTATAATAAAGTATTAGGACCCACTTCCGCTAGTCTGGGTTAGAGAACTCAGAGTTAGCCTATAATTCTCCTTCATAACCTTGGGCTAACTCTGGGTTTAATTTATTAAAAAATAAATAAATATTTATTTTCATAAAAACTATGTAACAAAATAAGAAAAGACCTACCCGAATCAACTCCAGACTGGTACAAGTGCTCATAAATTACCGATCGGAAAGATCGGATATACCTACCTAAGTACCTATTAAATACCGGGGAAGTACTCAGTTTATCAGTTAGTCAAGTTGTCCTGTAAAAAGTTTACAAGGAAACTTAGTAAAAAGACCTGCCAACTTATTAATTTTCTCATTTTTTTCAGTGTTGCCTGCCAGTTAGAGTGATGATGCTGCTAGGCGTAAAGACACTGGTAGCGACCAACGCGGCGGGCGGTTTGAACCCCAACTACAAGATCGGGGACATCATGATCGTGAAAGACCACATCAACATGATGGGCTTCGCAGGCAACAACCCCCTTCACGGTCCCAACGACGAGAGGTTCGGACCACGGTTCCCGCCGATGAACAAAGCATACAACTACAAGTACAGAAACATCGCGAAAGAGGTAATTCTAAAGATAATTATTATTATAGGTTACAATCCGCCATTTTTATAATGTCCAAGTATGTGCACAGTACATAAACACATTCTCCTTTACTCTCATAAGTTATGAGTAATAACCTAAAAGGACGATAACCGACACTACTTGTGGGGAGAACGCACATTATCTTTCTTGTCAGACGTCCAGCTGTGATCGGTCTGGTAAGAATTGTCCTAAGACTTGAATAGTGCCAAGTGATGGATTATTTTCTGGTCAATGTTCCATCTGTCGATCGAGCATAATTAATTTGTCTACTAAGGTACGATCTTCGTTCTGTGCTAGCCAATAGCCATACAGAATAATATTAGTGTTGTTTATACGCCCAGTCCGAATATTACGCTGGAGCAAATATTGATAAGATGGGCATCACAATTTTGTATTGACGTATTCGACAAACAAGCGAAAACCATTTACATGCCTACGGAAAAGGTTATCTTGGGTCGTGAGTTACAGTGCCAACATCATTTGAATAGGAAAAGGAAGTCGATGATGATGAACGTCTCGAAGATAATGCTCTGTCATGTTAATACGCATCATTTTCCTTTGTCATGTGAATAAACAGAAATAATTTCTTGATTGTTTGTAACCACCTACCGTACCTAGACACTACCTACTAAGTACTATCTACTTAATAGATAGGCAGGTAAAGGTCGAGTATCCCTCAAAAAGTAACCCAAATGCATTGATTATTTAATCATAATAATCAGAAAGTATCTAATAAAACTAGCAATTTCATTCTAGACATACTAGATAGATAGATTACATACGGGATCCATACACACCCTATAGTATCACTCATTAATATTACAGCCTGTATATTATATATTATTATTACCAGGACCTGTGGCTTATCAAATCGCTTTCTTCTCCAGGTCGCCAAGGAACTGAACATAGAGGACATTGTGCGCGAGGGCGTGTACACGTGTCTCGGCGGACCCAACTTCGAGACCGTGGCGGAACTCAACATGTTGAAGATGGTCGGCGTCGACGCCGTGGGCATGTCCACTGTTCATGAGGTACGTTTATGGAGATATGGTTCAGCCCTTTTCTTCCTTTCTTAGTATGTCACAAACCGTGTTGTTTACTTTTGTTCAGTAGACCAATCAGGAAGGTTGTCGAAGAAAAATTATAACTATGCCAGGGCCATACATTTGATAAAGTTACGAAATACGTAGCTAGTTCTCATTGTTACTGCTTAGCCTACTGAACAAAAATAAACTACACAATTTGTATTTGTATTTACCCAGGTAGGTATTCCTATTACCTAGGAATTGAAAATAAGAGAACGGCGGCAAATATCTAAGTATAGCCTTTATTAGTTAAACTATTGTGCCTACAGTCGAACATTCCTTTTCGAAGGCACTATTTATAACAAGGACACACGGCCGAATAATGAAACGCACGATTAAAGTTTGGAGCCCTCCTATTCACAGGCTGTAACTGTCACTGCTTGGTAGAATGATAGAATGACAAGACAATTTTTCATGTCTGAAAATCAGTAGGGAATCTAACTAACAAACCATAATAAGCACAACATAACACGTCGCCGCCAACACGTGTAGTTTATAAGTATTTTAAATGTGATGTATGTTAGTCTTTAAGGTATTTATAATATGCCCATATTATGCAGCCTGAAATAAATGGTATTTAATTTTGACTTCTGGAAAATATCGAGTGTAACCTTTATCCTGTCGCTTTATTTTTTGCAAGTTTTTAAAGTCAACTAATTTCAGGTCATAACAGCAAACCACTGCGCGATGAACGTCTTCGGCATGTCTCTCATCACGAACGAGTGTGTGACGAGCTACGACACCGACGGCGAGGCCAACCACGAAGAGGTCCTGGACGTGGGCCGCATGCGACAGGAACTCCTCAGGAAATACGTCACCAGACTTGTCGAGAAGTTCAGTAAACTTGTATAAATAAACGGCAACGCACAATCAGTTATAAATACCTGAAAACAGCGCCTCCCCTGTGTGGGCGCTAAGGCAGTGATGGCGCCGCCAATTATACCAAAACATGCATAAAATATGAAGATTCGTAAAAATAAGAGGCGCTTAATGGGTTTCACACAAGCGCTGTAGGGGGTCGGCGCAACCATGTCAGAGAAATGGTTTAATATAAGCACAGAATACAAAAGATTAAACAGCAGTGGCGTGGGGTAATGTATCTTAATAACCAACAGCTTCACTTACCCTTTAACTTTTGAGACCCACAATTTTCTAAATAATAATATACTAGCTAGCGCTTCCCTGTACAGGAGAAAGAGCCTTCGCGATTGTTAAACCATTAATTTACTAGCCAACCCCCTGACAGTGACATTTGACATTTTGAAGACCTCACGAGCACCGCTAAGGGCAATTAGATACGCGATAGCCCATATTAGCGCCACAAAATTTAACTGTATGCAGCATGTAGCAAAAAATATAGCCTATAGGTACATATAAAGATACTGCTTTATGGATGCATTAACACTAACCTTATACATTTTGTGTCCTTTTAAAATAACTAAAAAAACTAAAGCCCCACTTTCAAATTTAAGTTCTAAGGTACAATACTTGATTTGTGGATCAGATCTGATAATGATCCCAGCCCCACTTGCACCATCCATAATAAATCCAGGGTTTATTAAACCAGACTGCCGCAAGTTGGTTTAATTTAATTATAGAATCAAGATACTATATTAAAATAAGGGGTTACAATTATCTATATTTTAGACAAAAATGAATTTTTTCATTAAATTTACGTGAGATAGAATATTATGTATCTATATTTAGTCTGTAATAAATAATGACCTACTATAGAATCCGTAAATGAAGTGCTTTAGTTATATTTAACTACACAAGCAATTTTATTCTTAAGCTTACATGTAAAACTTGTATTTATTAATGTGTTGGTGTTATTGTTAAATAAAAATTTAAATTGATTCCATTGTTGATGTTATTTAAATATTCCAATAATCCTTCCACATTTAACTTGCTGTCCCGGCGAACTTTGTATCGCTTTAGAATTGAGTTTCGTAACGCTCAAAAAGCAGCGCCACCTATCGGATCCAATTAATACACTTAAGCCTTCCTCGGGAACACCTCTGTCGATTGGTGAAATCAGCATGAAGATCGGTGCCGTAGAGTCTGAATTTATCGTGAACATACAAACATACGCGGTGGCGGACTTTGTTCTATAATAGTAAAGAATTATCTGCAGTTATAACGGGTGTAAAAAGAGCAGTCACTATAACTTTGGGATATGGTTATACTACCTTTTCTCATTCAAGAAATAAGTATATTTTTTTTTAATTTAAAAATATTTTTGTTTGCTTTTTCTTTGTCTTGTGACAAAAAAATAAGAAATGATAAAAAGTAAAAAAAAATGTTTAGTTATTGACAAAAAAAACATTTCCAAAATTAGAAAAGGTGCTTTAATCGTATCTTAAAGTTATAGTGACTGTTCTTTTCTCACTGTATACACTCTTTTCGAGTGTAACAACTGCGGTCCATGGACTACATCATTATACTCGAAAATCATTGGCATAGGCTCTCATTATTTTCAAAAAGTAGCCTAAGTATATATAAACAAAACTAGAGGAATTTAGTGCTGGAGACATTTCTTTGGTTTTAGGATTTTTTGATAAACTAATAACGAATTGTGTTTTTAACGTCTTTGTAGTTCATATTAATTACCAGAACCATGGCCTACCATCTCATACAATATATCTTTAATACAAAAAAATGCAATAGATGTCACTACTATTAAACATTTGTAAATTATAAAATGTAAATATGCCGAATTAAGTACAAATATTGACATTAAAATAAAGATAAGCATAGTTTTTAAGCATAACATCACATTCAGCTAAATTCAACTCCTTAATTAAGAAGAAGATACGAAACGAAATCAGTAATTAGTATTTTCCAATAGTGGCGCTAGATGGCGGTTTCCGGAATGTGCCTGGACTTCGCCCTTTGCCAGTCACATTGTCAGTATTAGGGTTATTTCTAGTACTAGGTCATGTCTCTGTTATATATCTACTTTGTGCCATAACAAAACTAAAAAATCATCTGTAAATTATATTTATTTATCAAAATATATTTCATATTATACTAAATTAACTAAACTTAGTCCAACAGCGTTATTTCACATAATGATAGGGTTTAATTCCTATTTATTTTTAATAAATTAAGACATAATAAATTTAAAGTTAATATGAAAACAAATAGGGCTTCCACATAAGGTATAGATAAAAATTATAGTTATTAGTATTTGCCATAATTTTTGATAATATTGATAATAAAACAAGTCAAGTTGTATGCACTTATTAGATGATACCCTTATAATCCCATCAAATCCTTTACAAGGTATTCTACTTATCTGAGCCGTGAGACTCGGCACGGAACTTCATAGAATTTGCCGTGAGGTCTATGAACTTTCGTGCCATGTTTCACAGCTAGCAATACCAGCTAGTGTAGACAATATAATAAACCAGATAAGTACCAATTACTTGTTCGTTATCGTTATTCAAAAATCTGAGACCATATTGGATGAATTTCTGGCTTTCAAAAATTTTTCATTTGAGAATTATATTTATGAATTTGGTTTGTTTACGTTAGCCCCTCACATAGCTCATCGAATTTATCATTTTTACATGAAATATTCAGAGATTTCAAATAATGACAAAATCTGTTGTTCCTTTTCAAATTACTATCGGTTTTGTTCTTTTCTAATCTGCAAATTGTTCTACACGACGACCAATAGTCTAGCGCCAGGGCCCTTCTATCTAATGTAGGGGATGGACTTAAATACTTGCTGAGAGTGTTGTGTTGACTGACGATTTTGTTACGGCTCCTGAAATGTAAATTATTATGTTAACACAGTTGATACAGTGGCATAAAAACATTGCATTAACTAAACAAGGGAAATTTTATTTATCTAATATTGCAATGAATTGAAGCTTGATAATAAAAATAAATTCACTTCTATGGCGTTTACACTACACTCTGTTCTGATCCATTTTAATCTAAACGTAAACAAGAATAACATTAGTACACAAAATATTTCAATGTAAGTTTTAATTATTTTCTATGTCTTGAATATGCTTCAATCTACAATACATCAACAACAATACAGTGTATGTTTTATATTGATTTAATGCTGTCAATTTGGTCCCAGTACAATAACTTTAGAGGTCACCACCAACATCCTGAGAAATCTGGATACCAATATAGATATCGCCACCAACATCCCCATTCCCGACATATGTTAGAATTTTATAATTTTGTTTATGTATGGATTTAAATGTATTGGAACTTAGTGTTAGTTACTTAGTTAGTACTCAATTATTTTTATTACAATTTACATGTAGCACGAAAACAAGTAATACAATAGGAGTTATGACCAAAGAAGGGCTTATCATTTTATCAACTTAAATTCAAAATACTAACCTCTGTGTTGACATACTTGGCGAACTTTTTGTAGTCTTTCGCCAATTATCTAAGAGTGAAGTGGATTTATATAAGATATCTCTTGATATTTCTCTGTTTAGTTCATTCATAACATTATATGAGTCCATGTTTTCTTTTTCCATTACACTAGGACTCTGAAATGACAACCAAGGCTTAGAAGTAATGTTGGCCCTACTATCTGGATTTATATCTATGTAGTCTGTGAATGATATGTTTTCTAAAATACGGCTAGCGTCGTCGAGACTTAAACTTGTATTGCTATATTTGTCCACATTTCTTTGATTTTCGGAATTGAAATGATTTGATACATTCCACCAGGAATTAAACAAGTCAAAATGATGTGAATCTAATAATAGCATTTGTGTATCAACTATGCTCTTGATTTCCTTATCATCTACCTCTTTGGTAATATCTTCAGAGTCATGATCAGCCCAAGACATACTAGAGCCCTCATCATCAATGTTAGATGTAAAATCTATGCCTTGAGACCCTTCATCAATTTCATTGAGATGTTTATTTGATGTCATATAAAACTGTAGAAAAAATATAGTCTTTCTAATATCGCCTCTAAAGTAATCTAATATTCTAGAACCAAAACCAGGAACACAAGTATTTGTATCTGCTAAGCACATAACATCCAACCAAGTGCCTAGCATCCTTGGTACAAGTGGATTCATTTTTATATTTTTCCCACAAGATATATATTTTTGCAAGTGGGCGCATGACAGTGACGACGTTATTAAAATAACAGGCCTTTTGGAGTAATTAATTAACTGTGAAACTGCCGCGCAAAAACCATCATCTTGATCAAAAACAATATCAGCATCATCAATTAGTATTAGAGATGATTCTGTTCTAGAACTTTCTTGACTACTGGATTGTGATTGTTGACTCAGACTATTTAACTCTACAACATCTTTTGGCTCAACACACTTCGATTTTCTCTCATATGTCTTTTTAGGTCTTCCACGCTTTTTGAATATTTTTGATGACATAACATTTTCTTGTAAACCCTGCGAATTCTGAGAACTGTCCTTTTTTTTGCTACCTCTGTTTACTTTGTGGGACTGTGTAGCTTCTTGTAGTTCCTGTAACATAACTTTACCAGTTCTTTTACTGCTGGCATTTACTTCTATTACTTTAATAGACAATTCTGCTGCAACAGCATAGACACATGAAGTTTTGCCAGTTCCTGGCTTTCCTGATATAATTAGCGCATTGTTTGTGTGTCTAAATATATCTCTACTGTTGGTATCAGAGTCAGATAAACAAAAATCTGACATATCTGAATCATCATTTTTGCCTTTTACATTTTGGTTATCATTCCAAGATTCCAACCACCTCTTTAATTCTTTCACACTATCAAAATTTCCAATAATTTGTTTTGATGACATGGGTTTGTATTTCTCATTCCAAGATAGCTTATCCGGAAAATCATTACTAAGATCGACAATGTCCTTAACAATTTCAATACTATTGTCTAATTCAGAAATGTTAATGTCCTTAACTTCAGCCTTACTCTTGGTTTTCAATGAGTGAAATGTTCTGTACACTGGAAACTTTGGATAAGATTTTTTCAAATAGCTTAGTAAGTCTTCTGGTTTGTGTTTTAATGAAAAATGTATGTCGTCATTCTTTTCAACCTGTGGATTTATTAAGTCAGAATAAAAATTATGATAGTCACAACTAACATTTGTTAAATCAGATTCCTCAACAGTTAAGCATTCAAAGTTTTTGACATCTATATTCGTTTCCTTATATTCCTCTTTGTTATTTTGTTGAACATGAACTGTGGCATAAAAGTGGTTCCAAGTAACAACATTTGTGCTTTCTTTAAGTTTTATTTTTAATTTGTCAGGGACTCCACTTTTCAAAAAGCTTTCTTTAGCTGCCTGCTCTGATGGAGTTAATTTCGATTTAGTGGAAAATATTGGTGCTAGTTTTACATGCTTTTTACTTTCTACTTTGATTTCTATTTTAGTGCTTGTTTTCTGAGATTTTATTTTGGATAATGATTTTAATTTGGATTTACTATTGTTCTCCCTATCAATTATAACATCATTTTGTATTAGATCTTCACATACAAGTTTTTTATTTTCCTTTCTCTTTCTAATAGACATAAATATGAGTTCTTCATCTGAACTAGATACTAAAACATCCTCTGAATATTTAATAGGTTTCTTAGTATTTCTTTTTGGCCTAGAGTTGATATTTTCATGTTCAACCTGTACATTTTCTTCTGTTTTTGGTATATAAGAGGAAGTTTTATCTCGTTTCCTTTTCCTTGAAGGTGTAGTATTCATATCGTCATAATTTTCATCATCAGGTTTAGTTAGAGGCATGTCTGGTGAATTTGAGTCTACATTTACATTTTTTTCTTCAAGATCACTCTCTAACTTTAATTTAGTTTTCTTTTGTTTATGTTTAGCTACAAATTTAACTTTTATAACAGAATTTTTGCTATTATTATTATCATTTATTTCTATTTCAGGGCTAGAACCTGATGTATCTTTTTTTTCTAATTTTTGGAAATATGATAACATGTTTTCTTTTTTCCTAATAGATGGACCAAGTTTTTTCAAAAATTCTTCATCTTCATTAGACATTTTAGCATTACAATCATGATTATCAGTAATAGAATTTTCACTGTCACTTAGAAAATTAAATAACTGCAATTTGCTACTCTTTACAATTGTTTCCTTTTCTTCCCCATTGTTTAAACTAGACTTATCTTTAATTTCACAATTTTTTGTTTTAATTTTATTTTCCTTTTTGGAAATGTCAAGTGTTATCATCTCCTTAAGTCTATCTGCACGTTTCTCAAGTTTCCTTTTAATGCATTCATCGACAAATTCCTCATTTTCCTGGTTCTTTGCAAAACCTTTCTTTTGAGCCATTTGTTGCAAAACTAAATTTCTTTTCGCTTTTAGTTCTTTCTTTTTAATCTGCTCGGACTCATCAATAACTTCTAAGTTTTTGTCTTTACCTGGAGAATTTCCTCCAATACTTTTGTTTCTTGAATCCATTAGCAACTTGAATGCATCTGTATGTTTACTCCCATTACTTTCTGCTTCTGGTAATGTAGTGTCTGGGAATAAAGTGTTTTTACTACCCAAAATATTGGGAGTACCTTCTGTTACTTTCTTCATAGTCTCATTCTTCTTTCTTACCATTTTGAAAAGATAATTTTTTGGTACACCCTCTTCAAGTTCTGTTTTAATAATAGGCAATCTTGCCTCTAGTCCGTTTGGAGACTTTATTTTCAATGATGATATCAAAGTCTTTGACACATCTATAATATCTTCGTCCTCTTTACCATCTTTCCTTAGTCTATACTTCTTTAACTTGTTTTTCAAAGCCTTGTTACATTTTGACTTAAATATATTTTCTTTTGACTTTAATATATTAAGTTGATGACTTTTATTTTGCTGATTATCTTTACAGAGCTTAGAAGAACGAGGTTGACGAGTTACCTCTATAGAAGAGGACATTTCTTGTCTGAAATAAAGAAATTTCTTTATTTTCTTTATTTAAATAAACAAAATACTAAATTGGAAGTTTTTGTTACTTTGTATGTTGGATTGTAGATGGCTTTTAACTTATCTTATTCCATTAAAACAAATATGCAATTGTGGTACGTACGTTTTGGTAACATTTTAAACTGCAACTATTTCAGTCTCAGTCACTTTTTCTTCCAGTACAAATAGTATGGGTATAGATATTCATAACACAATATTAGAAAATATAACATTCAACGTATAAAGTTTTATAAAACTTTAAAAATTGTGATTATTAGCGTTGGCGCCTATAATTTTGTAATTTGTATTTAGTTTGTCAAATGTCAGAAGTCATGTGTCATTTGTCAAAGTTCCATAAAAGTTTTTTTTTTTGCTTATTTTAAGGTACTTAAGCATCTAATCGAACCTCTTTTTGGTTGTACAATGTAGTACGTACATTATCGTAGTTTTCACGTTAAACAATCGCTTCAAACGTCATTCAAATCCACGGAACAGAAAACTAAATGCGAAGCGAAGTCTTTTACGTAAAAGATTCCAATTTCAGTAAATAATAGTAAATACTTTTTGCTATTATTTACTGAAATCGTAAATAATAGGAAAAAGTATTTACGATTTCAGTAAAAATACATAATTTTTTTACAAAAAATAAAAAAAAATTATGTCATAACATTGGTCAAATGTGAAAAATTAAATATCAATAAAAAATTAAAGTGAGGTTATGTCTTATACGTTTCGACTAATATGAACAAGTATTAGGTACACATACAACACCAGTGAAAATAAATTGAAATACTCAAAGTGCTTAAAAAAAGTAAATTCGTCAGAAATATTTACATACTTGTGTACTTCATATTAAACATCCCGATATTTGTGTTTATAACCATGAAGCTGCTTACACATAATATGCTTACATCAAAATGCCTTAAAGGTGTAGTAACGGGTTATCCTCTTGCTATTAACGCCACCGATATTAAAGTGAATGAAGTAGAATTTAATCCCGATTTCATTTCTCGAGTTATTCCTAAACTGGACTGGGAAGTCTTGTGGAGAGCCGCTCACAGCATAGGCCATAGTGAGGGCTTGCCACAAACAATTGAGCTCAAATTTGAAGAAGATAGTGAATTTCTCAAGAAAGTTCATAAAGTCCTCTTAGAAGTAGAAGTTGAAGAAGGTCACCTAACATGCCCCGAGTCTGGAAGACAGTTCCCAATATCGAAAGGAATACCAAATATGTTATTAACAGAAGCAGAAGTACAGTAACTAATCAGCTTTTAAACTAGTTTTAAGTTATATAAAATAACTATTATACTCACAGTAAGTGTGTATTATATACTACTTTCTTTCTAAAAAGTAAATCAGCCTAGAACATGTTTTTTATAATTTACTTATGTTACAAAATTGTGATTTATTTTTAAGTACTAAAATAAACTTATTGCATTAACAGTTCTTTTTCTTAATTTACTTAATTAATTATTACTTGTAATTTATAATTATTATGCCATAATCCATCCTAATTACTGTAAACATGCCCAGTTTTTGAAAAGCTTGTTACAGATTGAAGCTTTAAAACATTTAGAGGCTGGAAAATAATAAAAGATCTTTCGTAAAACAATAAATTATATTATTAATGGTCTACAACAAAGTTGGTTGGATACTTCAGGCTAGCAAGTATCATGAAACTTATAGTTCATCTACATAAGGTACAAATGCAAGGTTGCCGGCAGCTCCCATGGACATCTTGCACTTTGAAGCATTTGCCAAAGCCTGAAGACAAAATAGATTTAATTAGTATTTTCATTTAGTTAGACCTTGTAGATGTCATACACATAAAATATTTTTATTGTGGTTACAACCAGAACAGTATATTATTAATATTCTCAATTAATTTCTTAAAATACCACATTGTTAGTGATTTTTTTAAAACAATCCTTCAAAAATAAATATATAATGCCATTGTGAACTTTTTTGGAGGCCTAATTCATTTAAACATATTGTATATAATAGGTACTTTACATTTACATAAATACATGTAAAATTATTAGTATTTTAGACAATTCACACAACATATTATACTTTATTAATTTATAGCATAATAGCTGACCCGTGCCCACTTCATTGAGCATACATACCGTTTAAACCTTCCCTGGACTTCCACTAATATTTTAAGACCAAAAATAACCGAATCT
Organism: Celastrina argiolus; assembly: GCA_905187575.2. NCBI lineage: Eukaryota > Metazoa > Arthropoda > Insecta > Lepidoptera > Lycaenidae > Celastrina > Celastrina argiolus. Next base: position 9,028,489 of record LR994591.1, read on the forward strand.
GATCAGTCATTATTGAGTTATGCACTTACCAACACATTTTGCGATCCATTTTTATATTATAGATTATTATGTGTTATTCTTTTGTATAAGCTATAAAAACATCTATATTCCATAGATCCATACTCACAAACATGCATGTTTATAATATTGGTAAGGTCTCAAATTTACCTGTGAAATATCACTGTTGGATAGTTGATCGATTTCGGCAGCTATATCTACTGGGGACTTAGCATTTCCGGTGTACAGAGCCTGGGCAGCAATGGACTCAGTAAGTTGGCCATTAGAGTCAACTTCACTCAGAACTTGCAGTTTTAGTTGATTCTTTCCAGCTTTGATGGCATCTCCGCTTAAGTTTGCACTCTTCAAACACTGAGCTGCTGCTTTAACAGCCTAAAATGAAAACATTTTATTGTATTATACCTGCAATCAATATTATGCATACAAACTACAGCTACATTTTTACATATCAGACTTACAAATTGTTTGAAAAACCAACACTTAAAATGTTGAGTAAATTTAACCATCTACCAATATCCTAATATATGAAAGGAACTGTTTCACAAGTAATCATCTTACCGCGGCAGCTTCGTCTTTTGGCACAGAAAGAACAACTCCAAAGAGTCCATTGTCTGAATATGACACATTGAAACCGGCTGCAGCGAATGGTCCGATGTTGCCGATAGCTTTTCCCAGAGGTGTGTTGTCTGCTCCCCATTTTGTGACAGGACCACTGCCGAGGGCTAAACAAAAAAATATTTAAAATATTAAGGGTTTGTAACACAACCCTGAATGCATGCGACGATCGCGTGTACGACACACGCGGGAGTATTAATATTTCTTAGATAATATTCGTCATCATTTACGTTACGGGCAAATGACCCACCACACATGCAACTCATGTGTAGCCAGGATCAACAGTGGTAACCAACCTCAAAATCCCTAATTGTTACGATCTCAGAGTTGTGAATAAAGGAATGACGTCCGTCGCAATGACTGTTGATCTCGAGAGATGGGAAAGCGACCGAAGTTAGGTAATCAGGGCCCAGTTTCCTTCGCCAAGCAATGCGGGAGACAGCAAAATTGCAATGACAAAAAGACACAATTGAAAAGGGGAAGCACCACGGGAATAATAAAAGATGTCAAATCCTAAACAATAGCAATAATAATTATGTTTTACTTTTTATTGACAGTTAATAAATAATTATAAAGGCAAAATAACCTATGCGTGTTCAATATTAGGTATATAATCATTGTCATCATCAATATTTTATTCAATCATCAATTAAAATATTACAATTACGACGAACAATTAAAATATTATCAATCTTAAAAATGAATACAAGTTAGCCCATTTTTTACATATAGCATGGACTTGAATTAAAAAAACCAAAGAAGATATTTTTATTTAGATCAATAAATAATATTATTATATCTTTTTTAAATACCTTTAGCAGCGACAGCCAACGCGAGGCTCTGCTTAGAGCCAGCCGGTGCACCCTGTAGAGCGAGGGCGACGTGCGCTAGGGCACCTCCCATTTCCTTCCTAATAAGTACAAAACAATTCAAAATTAGTATTAAGACAACGCCTCAAGCTAATGGCTGTATTTACACTTACCGCCCGGCACTGGGGCGGCTGGCTGGTGATATGTGTGGATTCATCGCTGGCCGGTAAGTGAAAAACACCTATATTACGTCCTAGATAAATTTTACCCAAACGTAAACAAACCCGTCTATGAAACAACCAAAGACTAGTCAATGATGCTAATTGGCCAGTATTATTACAATGATTATTGTTTGCTATGAATCCATAGACAATAGAGTTATATTCTACAATCGGCAGTGTCAAAATGACGTACTTTTTCTTTGAAAGATTTTCATTTGATGTTTAACGTATTAATTATTTTTTAATTGTTTTATAATGTATTGGGTAATGAAGTATAATCCGGTGAAAATGTTGATAAGTGTCCACAATAAGTAAATATGTGAAAATTTCGGTGTTTTTGGTTTGTTTACCTTTAGGTTAAATTTATCTCAGACGTACTATAGTTTATTGGTTAGATGTAAGATGAATCATTCATAAGCAAAATAAACTTTTCAAAATTTCTAACTAAACGTTAAGCGTCTCCGCGACAAAAAGCTTTTACAGTAAGCACTGATCTGAAAGATTCACTTTAAGGGCGTTCGCTGCGTTGAGCGTGTGCACGGCGCGTGTGCCTGTCACTTGCAGGCGGCCAGTATAATGTCAATCGCGCGGGTGTACATTCGATACAGTATGTATTTACTATTTTTATTTAGATTTATTTAGATTGTCGACTATGTCAATAAAAAAAATATCTGGCCCCGTGCTAAGTATCCGAAGAACTTGTGTCTCAGATACCAGACAACAGAAATATATTAAACTTTTTATACTATACACATATTTAAGATTTTTATTTTATTATACACAAACGCACTAACGCGCCACCACTACGCCACGGAGGTCGAAAATCCAAATAAATCTAAAATTATAATCCATACTGTATCGACTGTACACCCGCGCGATCGTCACTGGCCGCCTGCGAGTGACAGGAAAACGTCGTGGCCACACGCGGCGTGCAGGCGTGTGCACGGCGCGGGCACACACGCTATGTTGACTACCAGAATGTTAAAAAATACATATATTTCAAAAATATTTCATTATTTTATTTCATCTCCAAATATAATTTTCTCCTACCTCAAATCACCACCAATGTAGTTGCTGGCAGCAGACTGGGCCTCACTTCCTGAGGGCAACTGGAGGGCCTGAGCAATCATTGCAGCTTTGTCCTTGTTACAAGAGAAATATTTTACATTACATTACAATTTAAGATAATTTCGTATATATTATTTTCGCTTTTATTGTGTATAAGGTTGAAAGTTTTTATAGGTCTATTTAGGTAGACTTTATGTACATTTAAAAAAGGTACAAATGTCATTTGTTAGCCTCTTTTGATATTAAAAATTATTTATAAAGCTATAGTAATGTATTATAATCTCGCCTATTGAGTCAGTCATCCATCCTGCTAACTATAGAATTACGACGACTTACGAAAGTAATGAAAAAGACAAAGTTATTGTGCATTGTGGACAAATCCGCCACAGTCATCGAAATCGGTGTGAAGAGCTACTGTTATATTATTATTTCCAAATTACAGAATTTACGACTAAGCAAAGATCAATTCTCAAATATTTTACCTTGCTGTCTCCCACAACAGCCACAGCACAACGACCAGGTTGGAGTGTGGAACTAGCGAAATGTTGCAAAGATTCCGAGCTGATGTTTCCAATTTTCTTAGGGGCAATGAAAATAGAATTGCCCAGCCCACGCCTGAAAGCAGCTCTGTGCAGCAAATCAACTGCACGCACCTATAAACACAATGTTTTTTATGAATCAATTATATAAAAATATTTTATACTAGCATTGGTCCGCAGCTTTACCACTGTGAATTATAAACTGCCCTATGTTACTTCTAAAATCTCAAAGAATATGTGTACAAAGCATAGCAAACATATCATGAACGTTAATATTTTAGGGATTACGAATAAAGGATGTGGATGAGACACAATAGATTTGACCCAAATTACTACAAAAGTTATTGTCTGTTTTAGTCCAAAACAATTTTCCTGAAAAACATTCAGTATGACCTATCAAAATGAAAGTTAATTACAAGTTTCTACCTATTATTGCACACTTTCCAATCTAGGTTAAATAATAAATCCCAAACTACCTTAATTGTACCAGCAGTTTTAAGAAGGGACAAAAACTGTATAACTTTTTTATTTTACAGTTTTGTAATGATTGACCTATGGATCAAATAACTGCATTACTGCATTATAGGTGTAGAATATATATATTTTTTTGTATATCAAGAAAATGTATGTGAAGTTGTTAATGGAATCAGGCATTACTTTGCGGAAATCCATAGCATAAAATCTAAATATATTATATCTAGCAATATCCCGCGAAAAATAATATCCAAAACCTACAAGCATGTTCTTAACCAACATTGTTCGCAGAGCAAGTAGACTCTGACCTGAGGATGCTCCAGGCAAAACATGCATCGTTTTGCAACCTACATGGTGGTGTGGGGCTTTGCACAATCATGTCAACATTATTACTTGTGTGATATTGGTTAGTTTTCACGTTTTTATGCATATGCATACACTCACTCATTTGCTTACGGGTTGTGGTTATAATTTTTGGGATATTGCTACATATAATATATTTTGTGTTTGTGAAGTCTATGTGGTGCATATTACACTTGAACCTGTATATATTTAAGAGAATGTAACAAATATTTTAAAAAGTTTAATCAAGTTAATGTTAAAACTTTATATTTTTTAAATTATCAAGAGGTGAATGGTGTACTAAAACACCATTCTTGTAATATCATTCTCGCAAGGTATCTACAAACCTGAAAATTTAATCAATACCTGGGGTGACAAGGCAGCAATGTCAAACTTCAAACGTGGAACATTGTCGCTGAGCTCCCATGGTCTGAACTCTTGGTTAGAGATGATGTTGTTCAAGTAATGAATCGCCTCGTCCACATTTTCTTGAGTTGCCTGTAAATGTTAATAATTATTGTAACATATTTTAATTTAATTAGATATGAGTGATAAGCAAATGTAATAAAATAAAAACAGACAACATTTTAAACTTCTAAATTATCAGATCAATGAATTGTATTTAAATTTTAAAGATTATAATAACAAATTTGGAAATATTATTGTAGTTTTTTTAAAGCTGAAACATAAAGGAATAAAAAATATGTCAATGTATGGTTTTCAGGACTACACATAATGTCTACCTCTAGAGTATAATAGATGAATTCTCTGTCACCAGATGCATTGAATGTTGCTCCAATTTGTGCAAGTTTACGTGAAATTATGAAAGCACTAGCATTCTTGGTTGTAAGACCAGCAGCTGATCGAAGAGCATGAGATAATCCAAGCTCAGTTTGTGGCTCATAACGAGAACCAGCCCTGAAAACATTAAACATTTAAATATAAACAAAAGTTAATTTAAAAAGGTTAAAGAATATAATAATATGTCATAGAATAACTCACTTGAAGGCTACAGTAACCCTAGTGACAGGGGAACCATTGTCTACTCCGGCTACTATTATTTTGTTCGGCAAAACACTTGATTGTATTCTGACATCTTTCCTTGCTGGTGCAGCTTGGGCGTACCCACGAGTCTACAATAATATTTAAAAGTAATTATACATACATAATTTAAAAAAATCAAGTTGAAGCAGTTTTACATAACAGGGTTTGACAGGTATAAAATTTTACTGACTCAAATCAAAGGTCATAAAGAAATTATATCTTAGCTTGTAGTTTACCGTAATTTGACGAATTATTGGAGTAGCAATTGATTTAGAAGACATTCTTTTTATATTTCGATTGATATTCAAGCCAAAATGATTTCTGCGCCCAACTCCCAAGAGCTAAGAGCCTGACAAGTGACAGATGATAATAAATGTGACAACTGACAGCTTACACATTCTCCTTTTTTAGCCAGATTCTACTTTCCTGGTTTAAACATTATCATCAAAAAAGTATATATATATTTCCTAGCCCGCTAAGAATTAATCTTAATTCTTAACGGGCTAGGAAATATATTTTTTATCATATCATATTATCTCATAATCTCTCTAAAACTCGAGAACGCCTGAACCAATTTGGCTATTTTTAGTCTTGAAATATTCGTGGAAGTCCACAGAAGGTTTAAAAGGTTAGAAAATATGCGAGGAAAATACTTAAAACAAAATTAGAAAATTTAAGAAAGCAGTGTTGTGACATTTGTTGGAACCACGCACTGCTACCACTGGAATAGCGGCTATAGAGGTATTTTGATAAATTATTAATATTTAAAAAATATAAGTTGTGAAATGTCAAATATTGTCATGTCACCACACTTGACATAACACTTCATTGGAATAAATTCACTAGGTACACTGTCAAATAATTATCTTATAAATTTTATTCGTGGAAGAAAAAAAAATGTTAAAAAAATGTTAATACTTTTGCGATAAATAAGTGTGTAATTAATAAGTGTGTCTCAATTATTTATTATTCTAGTTTCAAATATAAAAACATCAGATAATTGCTGAAGAACTGTGTGAATTATGAAATGAGTGACCCGTCGTGTTCAAATTCTTTGTCCAACAAAAAGGAAACACACGTTTACCAAAAAAAATTGAATGTAGTAAAAAATGATGATAGTCTTTTACAAGGACCATCGAACTGTGCAGATTCAGATTTATCCAAAATTGCTAAGAACATGAACATCGATGTACATGTTGGTGGTAGTAGTAGTGAACCAACTTCGAAGGATTCACCAGAAGCTTCACCAAAATCCAAGAATGCACGGAAAAGAGACAAAAAACGGTTTCCTAATGCAGCAACTGAAAGTCTAAACGCAATGCAGATCACTGAAAATTCTATGTCAAATGTAAACTCAAACCCTATTCATGATATGTTTTTGAGTCAAATAACCCCTTTATATGCGGTTACAAATACAAGATATCTTGAAAATCTGGCCCATCACCCACAATTCAACGAAATTCAAGCCCATCATTTTAGAGATATCATTCAAAGACAATTAGCTGCTAGTGCAATTAACACACAACATTATGCAAAAAGCCCAGAGCCTAAATACTTACAAAATGTTATGCAACATCCATTACTGAAACATAATCATGAAATTATAAACCAGGTTCGAGCACAGCGTACTAAGTCCAAAAGCTTTTCAAGTCACTACAATAACACCCCACAAAAAGAATCTCCTTATCAGAAAAATAAAAAGAAAAGTAATACAAATAAGAATGAACAGGGATTTGATCCATACATATCCATAGAGGAAGTTGAAAAGGGTTTGAAAAATAATGTCCTTATTGAAGGAGTTCTGAGAATAAACCCAAGACAATTTACACATGCATACATATGCAGTAATGATAAAAGTGAACAAGATGTGCTCATAGAAAGTCTCAAAAACAGAAACAGAGCATTAGAAGGAGACATTGTAGTTGTACAATTAATTGAAGTTGATGATCAAGAATCTACTGGTGATAATAATGAGGGCAAACAAAAACAAGCCAAAGTTGTTTTCATCAAAGAAAAAGTGCATAAGAGAACATGTATTGGATCTTTGAAACTCATGGCTGATAAAAATAAACAAAAAGCATTATTTTTACCCAGAGATCACAGAGTACCAAGGCTGAACATATCTGTGCTCTATTGGCCAGACAATTTTTATGAAAAGGCTGCAGAATATGAAAACACTTTATTCTTAGCTGAAATAATAGATTGGCATGATCTCAGATATGCTATGGGTAAAATAGTTTGCATTATAGGGACTGCTGGGGATATGCAGTCAGAAACAAAGGCAATTCTTGCACAAAATGACTTAGATGTGACTCCATATGGGTCAGAATTCAAACATCTGTATCCTGGCTTAGATTATGTTATTCCTGAGGAAGACATAAAATTAAGAGAGGACTGTCGCAACTTGTGCATTTTTAGTATTGACCCTCATAATTGTAGAGATGTAGATGATGCAGTTTCATGTAGAAAACTAGCAAATGGAAACTATGAAGTAGGAGTCCACATATCTGATGTTTCACATTACTTAACTGAGGGCACTCCTTTAGATGTAAAGGTTGCTGATAGAGCTACTACTATTTATATGGTACAAAAAGCTTTCCATATGCTTCCTGATGAGTTGTGTATGCTATGTTCCTTATTACCAGCAGTTGATAAATTGGCATTTTCTGTATTTTGGGAAATCACACCTGACGCTCAAGTATTAAAGCACAGATTTGCAAAGACTGTTATTAATTCTTGTTGTAAGTTAGCATATGAACATGCTCAGTCTGTACTTGATGATAAAGAGGATGCAGAGCAAAATTTTGCTGAAATATACAATGATTTTAAATACACCGATATACATGGAGCTATAAAAGTTTTGGGTCACTTATCATCTACATTTAGACAAAGAAGATTTGATGGAGGTGCATTAAGAATAGATCAACTAAAAATAACCTTTAAACTGAGTCCTGCCACAGGATTACCAGAATCATATTCAGTTTATGAAAGTCAAGCTAGCCATCAGCTCATTGAAGAATTTATGTTGCTTGCCAATATGACTGTAGCAGAGCGGATCTATGAAGATCATCCTAAATTAGCATTTTTAAGATGTCATCCAGTACCAAGTTTATACTTGCTTAACCAATTAGCAAAATCTTTGAAGCCAATGGGTATCGACTTGAATATTTCATCTGCTGGTGAGCTACACAAATCATTGCTGCCTTATGTTGCCCCCCATAATACAAACATTGGTAGGGCAATGGTAATCAATATGTTATGTGCCAAACCCATGACAAGGGCCAAATATTTTTGTGCTGGTTCCTATGAAGAGGAATTCTCACATTATGCCCTGAATGTTCCTCTATATACCCATTTCACAAGCCCTATCAGACGATATGCGGATATAATGGTTCACAGGTATGCATTTAATACAATATATATTATTACTATTTATCATTATACTAGGTCTAAAAACTGAAACCTATACTTCGACCAATACCTATGTACTATTAAATGGAACTGTCGTAGTCCAATTAAACAGATCATTTGAATGCACATATAAAAATTTGGTAGTCAAGTGACACTGATGAAACAAATTTAAGGCATAATATTGGAACAAACATCAAATGTTGACTTTACTTATCACATTTCAGATTGCTGGCAGCAAGTTTAAAATATTCAGAAGTACCAAAATGGGAGACTGACAAAGTCCGTATGATAGCAGCGAGATGTAATCAACAGAAGTACAATGCAAAAAAGGCTGGAGAATCTTCCACTGAACTGTATACCCTGAAGTATATAGAGCTTAATTCACCTGTTGTGACTGAGGCTGTTGTTGTTGACGTCAGAGAAAAATATTTGGATGTCATTATCACAGCAATGGGTCTTAATAGGAGGATATTTTTTAACAATGTAAGTACAATAATATTCATATTTAAACAGTGTGTTCAATACAACGCTATTTTTGCTCATATGACTCTGATCATTATTACCACAAAGTGTTGTTTCTTTAATACAAACACAAAATATGGTCATAGTGGAGAAGAAACATGATATGAACAAAAAAATGTGTTTTTTTTTCGTTTATTCTTAGCTTTTGGAACTATACAATCTTTTGTTTTGTCTGTGACTTTTCTAATGTATTAGACTAGGAGAAAACATTATTTAATATTATATATTATACACATAATAGCCTATAGGTACTCATTATTTTTGTATATACAGCAAATATTTTTTATTACTAAACAATAAAAATGTTATCATGATTAAAAATACCTTTTAAAAAAAATATACTTATATAATTTTTTTTCTGGTTTACTTACAGGATTTTCCTGGTAAATGCAATTTTATAAAGAATGATGCTGGTTTTAAGCTCTCTCAGATGGAGATAACTTGGAACCCCACAAAGGATTTGCCAACTGTGAAGCAAACAATAGAAGTGTTTTCAATTTTAGAAGTTGAAATGGTTAAAGGTGATGATATGATTAAAGTTGAGACGAAGCTTAAGAGGCCAATGAAGTAACATTTTCATTTAATCCATATTTTATAACTTGACGAACTTATCATAATATTAGGAATTAAATTATAAAGTTGTTCGACTCCTAAAAATTTTAGCCAAATTATAACTTAATAGTTACAAGATGCATTTGTAGATTTAATTGCTTTTGACTATTTGTATAAAGAGGAATAACATAGGAATTTCGAAAATTACTTATTACTAATTAAGGTTACATGAATTTCAGGTATGTATGTATAAAAAATTCAACCATTTACTCTTAGCAGTGGCCTGGTTTATAAATCTAGTGCACTTTGTTAAGTTTGTAAATAGTGACTACTATTATTATGACATTTGTTCAGCATGTAAAAAGTTTATGTTGCATAAATTTTGTATCTGTTAACTGAAGTGACTCAATATTTACAATATCCATTACGAATAAATTGACTTGTATGATTTTTATAAGTTATTATTAGGCTTAGGGCGTGTTTCACCAAGCAATGTTAAAATACCATGCCTTCTCATTCATTGACAGGAAATACGAGAGGGATAACATGATATTTAACATGGCGTTAACTTTAACATTGCTTGGTGAAATACACCCTTAGAATATTATTATGATACTTGTTGTGTGATGTTTTAAACGTATTTTTTTAGTATTTCGTAGGTACCTCAAAAATAAAATCAGCAATTGATATTTATAATCATAGTCGTATTATAATATATTTGGTATGCCTATTGGCCCTTCTTTTTTACGTTGTAAGCAGTCTTTGGCCACATACATATGTATACCTGCCAATTATTTTAAAAATGCTTCCTTCCATTTTCATGGTCGAGAAAATCTTTTATGTATCTAAAATCTATTGTGTTGCTGAAAATATGTGTACATTTGCACAGTATGTTATATGAAAAGTAAAAACTTACATATAAGTTGTTATTTATAACTTACGAGCATGCACAATAACTAGATAATAAACGGTACTTGTAGCTTACCTAATTCTGAATTTATATATTATATTATTATATTTCTCATGAGTAAAACTAGGGCATCATAGTAATTTATAAAGTACTTATCCTAGCCTTTAGATGGACACTTTGATGCTCACTATGAATAGGAATGGCCTAATTTATTGTTTAAATATTGTATTTACTATTTATCGTGACTGTTTTCACTGCGTAAAATGACTTATTAGTGAAAAGTTTGAATTGGAGTTTGAAACAATTAATAAACAACTATAATATATCGAACATTGTCCAACGATAAATTCACCTTATATGTAGTTCTTATTTATATCTTATCCTGTGTTTTACTTAGTGAATCTATAAGTTAAAATCAGTTAAAATCTTCTAAACTAAAACAGTCCAAACTCCAACCCAAACCAAACCAACAATGCTTTTTAGCAAAACAAACCTAAGTTCTTTAAGTATATTTTGTTTTACGAATTAATATTTAATTATTTGGTAAATAACCCACTACCCGATATGTATAAATCGTAAACCTACGATTTTACAGCAGTGTGTCATTTTAAACATTTAGTCTCGATTTCATCAACGCATGTTAGTGTTACGTCAATGAATGAGAAGGCATGGTATTTTAACGGCTTGTTAAAATACCATGCCTTTTCATTCATTGATAGGAAATTACGAGAATAACAACGTTATATTTAACGAAGGGTTACCTAACTTTAATAACTTACATCCTAGTGACACCTATAAAACTTAAGTAGTGTAGTAGAAGATAAAATTTAGTGGTGGCTGGTGCTATGAAACATGATAGCAAATGTTAATTGATAAGCAAACAACGCCAAAAATTATTGTCTTATTAAATTTAAAAATGGGGAAATATTTATATTTCCCTGACAATAGCCCACAATATAACCATGTTGGTTACATTAAAATCAATAATAGTACATTATTTAAATAGCATGTAAATAGTATAAGATTTGTGGAATTATAAAGTACAATTTTTTATTATGAATTTTAAAATTGTCTAACATTACCATTTTTAAGTACCTACTTATTTTTATAGTAACTACCTTTATTATTGTATTCTTAAAATGTTTGAGATTATAAATTATTATATATTTTGAGACCCGTTTTTCGACTAGAACAATAATTATGTTCATTGTATACTATATTATTTGTATTATTTTGTGTGGTAAATAAAATTTGTAGATTTTATAGAATTCATTGTTTTTGTTTTGTTTGTTAAATTGCATACACTGTATTGGAATAAAAAATTAATACGTCTATTTTATTAAGTACCATAGATGAAGAATGTATATTCTTCATCTAAGTTAAGTACAGAAGGTATCATAATATTTTTTAAAAGTAAAATTTATACTGGGTAAAATTGGAACATAGTCAATTATTGGAATAAAGATCCAGGGGTGAAGACACGGTAAACTTTATTCCGTGGGTGACTTCGGTCAACAATACATACACTAGATGTCATGTCCCATACAAAAATATAGCTAAAATCTGTCCGAAACAAAACAAAGGCACTCGTGGACTGTCGCGGTAAAGCTATTGTATACAATTTTTTATCAACTTATCCGATACAACCAATGTCATCTAGAGGCGAGTTGCTGAACTAAAGAGACAAGCGTGATATTTCAAAAAAGTCATTAATAGTTCTGCTATTCATCGATATATGGCAATAAAAAGTATCCGGTCGGAGTGGGAGGGGAGGGGGTTAGGTTATTTTCGTTACGGAATTTCTTGATTTGGTCTCCTCGCTCAAGGCCCGCGATAGAAGCTATGCTATAGCTTAAAAAGTATCCGGTCGGAGTGGGGGGGTGTTAGGTTATTTTCGTTACGAAATTTCTGGATTCGGTCTCCACGCTCAAGGCCCGCGATAGAAGCTATGCAATAGCTTAAAAATCGAAACTTAATACCGCAAAGTAAGTTTAAATTAGGTTTTCGTCCAACGTCCACACGTGTTGATGTTGACAGGATTCCAAGCAAACTAAATGAAATAATAGCTCCTTTTTTAAGTGAGCTAATATTTGACGAGACGGATTTATAGTTGCTTACATGATTTCTAGTGTATTGTTAATCGAAGGAACGACTTTTGAAAGATCGATCTCTTTCTATGTCAGATATATCCAGGAACGCATAAAACGCTTTGTTTCTCCGACGAGATTCGAGCCCGGGAGCTCCGGCTAGATCACGTCGCACGTGCAATTTGCAACACTGCGCTACAGAAGCTACTTTTCTAAGTAAGTAAGGAGAACAAGAGGCTGACATTAAATATAACATCGGTTATGTACGAGTAGTTTATACGAATCTATAATCTAACAGCGTTATATACAGTTTCCCACGGGAACCTACCCTCAAGTCACTCCTCCTTATTTTCGTTTTTATCTTCCAAGGGCATTTCCTTACCCTTGGAAGACAAAAATGAAAATTACTTAACATGGTTGAACCCAAGGCCCGGGTGCCAATCCTTTACTTACGCAACTATATCCAACCTTGTGATTGTCCATATTACTTTAGGCATCTTTAGGTTAGCCTAACCCAAGGTTAAAGTTAGGTTGGTCTAACCTATTTGGATCCAAACTGGTGGTTGCAACGGGGAAGCTCAAAAATGTTGAGATGTGCCTCTTTGCTTTACAGAGGAAGTCACTTTGGCGACTAGGGAGGATCTTTGCTAGTGCGGTGTTTGGGGCGAGAGTTGTTACATCGCAAGGTTCAGTCGCAATCGTTGTATGGCAAACAAGCGATCATGGCACTTTCTTGAAAGAAATCCCTCGCTTTCCGCCTGACACAGATCACCGAGCACAGCAGCTTCGGTACTTGCATCTTTGGCGCTTTGGAAGTCACGGCCCAGCATATCATAGAGGCGTACAAATGATGGCCCGTACCAAAGAGAAAATAATCACTACGTTTCTGTACAGCGCGAGCGACCTCGTAGAGTAGGTATGTAACTGATTGAATGTACTGTTGGTTCTTGATGGAAATTCATGTTCACAATAATAACACACAACTTTTTTACAAGAAAAGTGGAAAAGTGTAAAAAAGTTGTGTGTTTAATTATTGTGAGTAGGTATGTGGCAAGATGTCAATGTTGGCCAAGGTGCCTTTTTTGCCCTCGATGATCGATCTCGGCGAATACCCCTCTGACTGAAAAAAATCCAACCTCCAGTTTACCAAGAGCTTACTTATTGGGAGATTCCTTGGATATTTCTGTTTTGCATTATTTCCGAGCATGGATTACGGAATTTCGACCATAGATTAAAAAGGATTTGATTTGAGATTTTTCAGTTTGACATTTCACAAGTTCACAAGTAACATGACATTCATGCAAATAAACAATGTAAACAATTGGCAAGTAACATTCAATAATTGCGCATTTTTCAGTTTAGTGCTCCAAAAATTGTCGCTCTTGATGTAGCATAAAATATTATTTATTTACCATGAATAATTTGCCTCCAAAATCGCAAGATAGCGAAAAAGAACATCTACTAACATTCCTGGATAATTTGTATTCAAAAGATATAGATATTACGGTAAAAGATACTGATTCAATAACATCAGAAATAATTGATCAAGAAGTAATAAAAGAAATCAAAGATTTACCATCAACTGTAAGGTTAGAATTTGGTAAATCATTAAGAGACATAAAATGTACTCTGTCAGACAGTGAAAATATAAGACAACATGAAATTTATATTTCTTATGTTGCACCCCAAAAGCTTGCTATAAGGTCTGTCGTTCTTCCACATTCAATATTACAGGACCAAGAATATAAATCAATAGGAGAACTTGTTGATGCATTTAGAACATACATTAACAGTTTAGAAAATTATTTTCATGAACTAGAAAGTATTGATAGACATCTCTTCGTGATGGAACCTGTACACCCAACATTTAAGGATGATTATAGAAGGATCGCTCTTGGTCAGTTTTCTTCATATTGTGTTTATTGTTTAAAATTCTTTAATTGTCCAGAATACATGCTACATTCTTAATTTTACTACATAGTATAAAACTTTTACACATTACCTTCCTATTTTCCTGCACATAATAATTGTTTTCAATGTCAAAATACCTGAAATCATTAAGTATTTGATTTGTGGCATCTTTTGATTATTTTCTCCAAATACATTATAGCTATTGGAATTTAAATATTTTCAGATGAAAGAACATGGCTTCATATAGAGGTGACTCAGTATGGATTGGCAACAAATATTCATCTCATTGCTCAGTCAGAAATGTGGCAGGATAAATTACACAAAGGTCTTTTAAGATGGGATCATGACAAAGGAATTGTTGAAAATGTTATGGATATATTTGGTAAAATTAAAAAGTTTCATGGAACTTGTAAACAATCATTGTAATTTAATTATTATTTATGGTATAATGTTTTATAGATCTATCAGATGTATCACAAGTTGGAAAGCATTTGGCAGTTGAATCTAAACCACAAACAGTTGATGAAGAAATTGCTTGTGGGATATGTTTTTGTGCAGAATTAATAGACTCTCCTGGTGTACCTAAACCTCTGTGCCAAAATCCCAATTGTGGTGTATACTTTCATAAATTTTGTTTATATCAGGTATTATAAAATAATTGTTTTAATGTATGTATTATTTATAGTTTTTATTGAATTATATTTTGTATTTAGTGTAATTTTATTTTTTTCAGTGGCTTGTTGCTTGTGAAGGAGGCAGACCACCAGCTTTTGGAGTTGCTAATGGAAACTGTCCGACATGTCTTCATCCAATTGCATGTAGTGAGAAAGACAGCTAAATAATATATGTACAAGACAATAATTTACCTCATATTTAGTTACCTATGTGTTTAAGAAGTCTATCAAAATTATTTTTGAACTATTGTAAATTAAATTAGGTATGTAAAAAGTTAAAATCTGTGACCTTGAAAAGATGTTTCTATTTTTATAATAATAAGTATAAAAAGTGTTTCTGTTTAATTTACTTACAGCTTTTTAAACATCAATGTAGGTACCTATACAATTCTTAAAGTCAGTTGATGACAAAGAGAATATAATCACTACGTTTTGTTGATGATAATTTTATACAAACCCTGTGTTCCAGGAGACGCTCTGAACGTTCAGATCATTCATAACGCTGACATTGACAGCTGACAGTGCCTGTGAAAACAGTTCAAAACGATCCTAAACAGTGCTAAAGAAAATAGTAAACGAAAATAACGATTTTTTCGTTCAGATTTGCGTTTCTTTAGCACTGTTTAGGATCGTTTTGAACTGTTTTCACAGGCACTGTCAGCTGTCAATGTCAGCGTTATGAATGATCTGAACGTTCAGAGCGTCTCCTGGAACAGGCCCAAAAGAGAAACTCAATGTTCATGAAAAACACAAGAATATAACATATTTAGCATGTTATATTATTTAAATAACTAGCTGACCCGTGCCCACTTCGTTGAGCATAAAAACAGTTTATGATGAAATTCAACTAAAAAAAATAACTCTAAACCCGCTACGCGGAACTAACATAAGTTAACGGCCGGTGAATGCTCCCGTCACAGTCGGTCTAGCCGATTCGGAGATCATTAGTTTGATGACGATGATGATGAAAAGTAGCCTAATTTAATCCTTATAACTTTAGCTATCTACCAGTGAAAGTCTCGTCAATATCGGTTCAGCCGTTCCAGAGATTAGCCGGAACAAACAGACCGACAGATAGACAATTTTTTTAAATTGCATTTTCGTTTTCAGTATCCTTTATAATATTATATGCATTTAGTAAAACATTGCTAATTTAAAGTTACAAACAGAAACTTCAATTTTATTTATTTGTATAGATAATTGTAATAAAGAAAAAATAATTAAACAAAATATGAGTCACATCAGACTCATCATCTATTCTATTTTATTCATAAATATAATATTAATGGGACTACTAATGGGAATTATTATTAACCATTCAAAAATTAAAAGCATTTAAAATACAACAGTGGGACAATACAAATGAGTTGAAATCAAACACCCAAGCAACGAGTAAATTCCAGATGGGATGGGAAGGGATAAAAAATACCTTAGATCATATTCAAGTACCCACATTAGGGCTTGTACACAAATCCGCGATGAGATGCCGCATCGCAGAAATGACGTGACAGCTATAGAATTATCACCCGTATTGTATGGGCGTGTGACGTCATAGATAATAGACCTAGATCCCAGAGCAATCAGACATAACTTAATTTCACACGAATGGAACCTGAAGTTTTCAGTAGCATCTCGTGTGCCTTGAATACCTACGCGCTTTGTGTAACTTGCCGAGTGACACCTGGGCAGGTACCAGGTGAGAAAGGTAACTAAAAATATGAGATAATTAACTTATTTTCACATGGCTGATTTTTATATAGGTATGTTATGTAGAATATTATTTTAAAGTAATATTACAAGTGTCAGACACTTTTGATTGAGACACATGCGCATAGTGCTCTCGCACTCATACTTCTGGCTGAATAATTTTTGTCTTAGGGGATGTTTGGTCACTCCAATTTGTCTGACTGATTGAATATAACTTTTAAATAAATACTTCAATAACATATTAAAAAATCAGACGTGTAAAAATAAGTAAAGTTCATATTTTATTTTTGGGTAGTTTAAAAGCGTCTGACTAAAGCTCTGGTCAATCAAAAGTGTCTGACACTTATAATATTACTTTAAAATAATATTCTACATAACATATATAAAAATCAGCCATGTGAAAATAAGTTAAATAGCTCTTATTTTTAGCTACCTTTCTCACCTGGTACCTGCCCAGGTGTCACTCGGCAGCAGTGTTAGTTATCGACACGGAGGTTACAGGTTCAATTCCCGCATTGGAAAAACTAAAAATGTTGCTTTCAAGTTCGGCATAATATAATGAGTCTGCCCTGCACCTTAATACTTGTGTCCTGACCGACCCACTGGATTAAAAGAGCAAAGAATGTCGTACTATGGCTTTGCTCTGTAGCTGGACTGGCTTCAATGAAACTAGACACTCTGTGTCAAGAAATATTATTGCCTGAATATGACGTCTTGTTTATACTAAAAACTATAGGGAGCAATTCGCATTAATCTGCACAGTAACATAATATAATATCTATCTATCCAGTGGCATTCTGCTTTTATCTAATAACGTGTTCAATGTGAATGTCCAATACCTTGGCCTTCTATAGATAGTTGGCAGTAGACCTGGGTGTCGCGCCGGGTATGCTGTGCTGCCCGCACCGCCGCCGCCGAGGATCCCAACTCGACGCGCCGTAAGGTCCTAGTGGCGTTTTAGAACATTTATGAAAATACTGATAATTCTTAAGCCACACAACAGATCTGCTCATAGTCGCCCAGACTGATCGCATGATTCATCTTACTAACAGCACTTGAAATAACGTTCATTTGATGTTTTATTACGCGAACGGGACTACTAGATAGTACGCTTACATACGCGCCGAAGATTTGAAGATTTCGCGGCGACACTGTATTAAGATTGACGTCACTGTACTTAGATTTTCGTCACTGTACTAAGATTGACGTCACTGTACTAAGATTTGTATGGTTTTTGCGACGCAGCGCCTGCAGACGACCTATGGGGCAAATTTTGCACATCTCTGTGGGATAATGATCAAATATGTTCCCTGTTCATATTTAGGAGCAGCAAACGTACATACATACTGCTTTGTACTTTACACATATATTAGTTTTTGTTGTTGTCTGTGCCATATGATGTCTGTTTGACATCGGAGAGGGGGGAAACAATTAACTACCTAGTATATTGCTTCCATTCATCCCAAATTCTAATGTATATTTAAAAAGTTATGAGTAGCAAATAAAGTAATAGTTGCATTCACTTTTTTAATATTACAATTAAAAATTACGTAGACATAATATTTTGTGGTTACATATTATAATTCAGTATATAAACAATGTTGCAAATGCTTTCTTCAGCTGTACAAACTCTGTGTGTTTTGTTAGACAAAAAGAAAAGTTAAGACAGACCTGCCGGCGCTATACATGTTTTTCATAAAAAGTATATTTTGGACAGTCAAACATATTTCTTCTTCAAAAGAAAAGATGACAAAAAAATAATTATGTTTAAACAGATAGAGCACTATCCTTAAAAAAATGTGTGAGCTTGTTTTACCATTGCATTTAGTTTGTCATGTAAAAATAAGCTTAGGAGGTATTTTATCACAAGGGCACTGTGTCGAAGGTGCGTGCTGTTAGACTTGTGCTAGATCCTGGAGCCTCCCCACTTTGAGGACCTGCTTCTCGGCCAACATTCTGTAAAATAAAAATATATTATTTAATTTTGAGTTTTGAGCTGACAATATTGAACTGTATCAGGGTTTCCCTAGGTACATGCAGATGCTATCAAGCAACTAATTCCAATACCAATACAATTCTAATAATGCAGTCAATTTGTATGCTACTCTCGTAAACAATACCAATCAGATAGAATTGTTCTGAGAAATAGAAATTCCATAAAATTAATACTCAAATTCAAAGCAATTTGGCGCTAGGGTTGTGACAAACTGTCAAATTCATTTGCAATTCCAATATAAAAATTATTGAAGTCAGCCTACAGCTATTTTGTTGTCGCTTGACTTTGTAAAGTATCAAACTTATTTACCTAGGTAACAATTTTAAGGATCATATGTTAAGGATGTCTTTAAAATTGTACACATATACATGTTAAACCTTTAAAATAGACTATTTAACAGGTGACAGATCTACAAAACACAATTCATAATGACATGCAGGAACTGTAAAAGTCTTACCTTCACATGTATTTGATTCTTAAGCATGGCAGCACGAAGAATAAGCATTGAAGTCCGCCGTTGGTATTCTTTACCCATAGCAAGACTCCGTTCAAATGTTGTGCTCCTCTGATCCACATCTTTAGCATACAGAATCTTGTTATGTGAATCAATTCGTGCCTGAATTTGCCCATCAAGAATAAGTTGCATCAGTTCATCCTCAAGGGCAATCACTGTGCGATTGAATGCAGCAGCCATGATATGCATATCGGCAGAGAGGTATGGACTGAAGTATTGAATTAGGGCTCTATTGCGTATCTGCATATAAAGTGAATTCAAATGTGGTGCTAAATACATATCTAGAAGTAAGTTATCACGGATTTCATCCAGTAACCTTAAGCAAGATGCATATTTAGATTCATAAAACTTAAATATTATGTCACGCAATTGCGGCTCTAGCTCTAAAAATAATTTAAAAGAACTGCTAACTATGACTTGCTTCTGTAGCTCAGAGCGGTCAAAGGTTGCAAGGGCACACAGACCTCCATATACAGCAACATTATTACTACTAAGCAGTTCTGGGTAGTCACAATGGTCAATGCTAGCACCTAGAAAGAGTTTGGCAGCAGATTTATATTTCTTTGTAGCTAGTTCCGCTAAGCCCGCTGCACACTTTAAACGAGTCAGTATGGCTTGATTAGAATCCTTACCATGGACATCATTAAAATCTGGTGTGCCCTCTGCTTTTGACACATAGTTGAGAACATGAGCCCAGTTTTGCAAATACACTGATACTTTAACTACATTTAAACACATCATTATTATGTGTTTAGCACTTGTACAATAATCTCTCGCTCTTGAATAGCATTTTAAAGCACTGGTGAGATCTCCACAGTCAAGATAATGGTCACCTAAATCATCATGCCCTCTTCTGATGCTTTCTTTTATAGAATTTGTTTTATAATTTTTGAGATCTGTATCTAATTTTTCCAACTTGATGGCAGCTTTTTTAGTCTTGGATTCTACCCACATTGTGTCCAAGACGGGAATGTCTTGTGATCCCATCTGCACTGCAACATCTGGTAGACCAGCCGATGCTATTGCCTCAGCAAGCTTCTTGTGTAGAGTTTGATAGAGACTTACATTATATGTTGTCATAACATACGATATAGCCATTTTTAGTGCTTCTAGCCTTAAAGAAGGGCAATGGTCAGCTACAAACATTAGTCTGTATAATTTTGCGAAACCTGTATATGCCGCAGCGTAAGTTTCTAAATCTAATGTCGGATTTTCGACCACATAACACTCAGTTTCATTGTTTTCATTATCTTCAAGTGGTACGTCCACTTGCATCGGTTCTGCCGTATTCTGAAAATAGAGTAAATTTTTCATTGTCTTACTATTCACATGGTGAGATAAACATTGCAGTACTTTTTAAGTAACATAAATAAAATATAACTAACCATTTCAAACATTTTAGATTACTAAACTCGACTTCTAAAGGAAAATACGTGAACACCACTGTCAACGCAGGAAACCAACCTAAAACACAATGTATTTTAGAATAACTAAAGCAATTAAAGTTTAAAAGAAAACTTGTAAACATTTCTGTCCATTTGTAACGATAAATATTTAATAACCAAATTCCAATTTAACAAAATACCTTTATCATTACGATTCTTTTCTTTTTTTGCAGCGGCATTTTTCTTTTTTGACGACGTTTCTCAGTGTTGCCAAAATTTTTACACAGATTAAAATACCGTCGATAGAATTAAAATAAAAACTGAATGTCGGACGTGTTCGGACCACGATCGGACAGCCCGATATTCTAATTGATTATGGAAGTTGGTTTGTAGTAGTTACTTAAAACATGTGGCTGTAAAACTATATAAGGTCCAGCCTGCAAATCCAACTGCAGGCCAATGCCGTCAAAAGTATCAATAATTTTTAATTTTTACTGCCTACTCCTCAGCATCAAGATCGGAGCGATAGAATTCGATGCTGGCACAATAAGAGGCCCTTTACTTTATTAATCTCTAACTACGTCATACAACATAAAGTTAAAAGCTTTGGTGAACATCGATACTCTTTTTTTTTTAATAATAAGGGCGTGTTCCTTTAGGCGCTCTTTTTACTCTGGACGCTCAGATCATTCTTAATGCTAGTGGAACGACTGACAGATGTCAAAATTTAATATTTCCTTTTTATCCCAAAAATTCTATTTATATTTTAAATTAACAATAATAACTACATTAAAAAAGAATCTAGAATAAATTTGTTCTATCCATAATTTAAAAATAACATCGAGATCAGTGAAATCTGTAAAATCTAAATAAATGTCAAAAACAAGATGGGTAAAAATATGCAAAATGACGTGATCATTCTGAACGTTTTGAACAGTTTTTTACAGCTGACAGCTGCATCTGGAACACGGGGTGCGAATGCATGTATCTACATTTTAATAACTGCATATAATATGAGTATCTACGACTAACTGGCTAGCAAAACAAAACTTAATCCAATTTAAATTCAGGTATCTACTTATATTCACGAAGTATAAAACATAAATAATAATATTAAGTTGTGTTACCCTTTTTTTTTAACGGAGCCACGGGAAATATAAAACAACCGCGACTCCGCCGACGCGACGGGCGCCTAAGTTGTGTTACCCTAACAATAAAATTTATGGCGCATGCGCTTCTATACCCAATAAAAATTCGTATGTTACAGAAAACTGCGAGTAAGTAACTACAGAGTTATATCAGAAATGTATTTATAAATCATTAATTTGAAAGAAAAACGGATCAAAATTGTTGACATTTTGATTACTTCATAATATCTATGTACCTATGTTGCTAACTTCTGAAATAAAAAATGTTTATTTAAAGGTAAGTTCATCAAATTATAAGGGGCACTAGGTTAAAGTTAACAGCAGCTAAAAGAGCACATTCATGTTACACGTAACTTAAAAGTAGGTATATGTCTACCTTTCATTATTATCAACAATTTTTGATATCTTCTTTTATGCTTTATAATTGAATGGTGTAATTAAATGGTATAATTAAATGGTTTTTATATTTTAGTATTATTTTGGATTTTGATTGTCTTTAGTGATTTTGATGCTGACTGTACTTTTATTATTTGCCGTGTGGTGACGGCATTAGAATACAATTATCACCACCCCCGATACTATCCTAGGGGAGTCGTAAGAGGCGACTAAAAGGAAACACACACACATCAACAGCTAGTGTGAGAGAAGGAAAACTCGAAACAAAACCCTGTACCAACCCGTCTAGCCAGCGTGGTACCAGTAGGCTTAACTTCCTTCAATAATGTATTGGAGAGGCCTATGTCCAGCAGTGGACAGTAAAAGGCTGTAACGACGACGACGACGACGAACGACGTACTTTTATACTACTGTACCTACTTGCGCAAAGTAGATAATAAACTAGCTACTAGGTACGTTAAATCCGAATTTTACTAACGCCAGTTGTTATTGCTGTTCATAGGGTGCAGGAGTGCAACCACCAGCTGTTACCTACCATTTGATAAGGCGCGTTTTAGCAACTACCTATAACTAAAGTCTACAATACCTTTTCACATATTAGGTTTAAGGATAGATAGCCATACAAGGTGACAGCGGATCGTTGTCAAATTGATCTATCTTTTCTCGTAATAAATAGATCGGGTTATTGAAACGCGCCATTTGAGAACATACGCACACTTTAAGTGTCACTACTACCACATTATCAATGTCTTTCGGATATTGTTGTTTTTCATATTATATTATATCGCCATTGATTAAGAGGGCCATTAGCATCATGGTCTTGATTTACGTTTCCTAGAAATATTTACTCGTATGTGTCGTATTTAATAAAATAATTAAGTATGTATTCGTTTTTCGAGTACCTCCACTTGAATGAACTAAACCTGTTGTGCTCGTAGTCATTAGATACCTACTAGATAGTTATCATATTATATTCATATTGTAGAGTTGGGTAATTTGAATAAGTATTAGAACTTCTATTGTAGAGGCTGACATTTAATGGAGAAGTGGTGGAATATGAGCATTATTTCACGAATATTTTGCAGCCCTCGGCTTGTTGCTCATTTAACAAAATAATGTAAAACCTGGATATATCTACCATAAATGACTGTCATGTGAGTAAAATATAATATTTATGTACAAATTACTAAATAAAAAGTAATGATTACATAATATTTTATGTTTCTAATAGTTTTTGACCACTTAAAATAACGGTTTCGACGAACTACAAGAAATATTTTAATTTCCCTCTGTCTGTCCTCTTATAAATATAAATAGACGAAATTATGCACAGGTATACATCCCATAATATATATAATTTTGTAGGTAGTAAAATCTCTTTATGGAAAATTATTTTCAAGGAAATCGTACCTTACCCTACTTAAACAAAGGCGTGTACAAGGTACTAAGTTATATTGTTGTCAATATAACGACATATTAATCAACTACTGGTGTACTGGATTGCTATAAAGTTTTTTAAGTTTGAAGTAGGTACCTCGCAACTAGTTTGTACCTGCCGTAAGACTCAGTGATGAGACAAGAAATGAAAAGATCTCATACTAGGTACCAATATGTTTTAAATAGTGAAGGTAGGTAATGTGTCCACAACTCCAGACTCACTGACGAAAGAGAGAGTTAAAAGATCAGTTGGTATTCGATTTCGTTAGTAGGTATTAGTACGTTATTGAATTGACATTATGAAGGTAGGTAATGTGTCCACAACTCCAGACTCACTGACGAAAGAGAGAGTTAAAAGATCAGTTGGTATTCGATTTCGTTAGTAGGTATTAGTACGTTATTAGCGCGTTTTAGTTACCAAATTTTAATACCAATACAAGGGTACGTGTTTGTATTCTAAGTACAAAAATAATTTTAGGAGCAAAACATGATTATTCAGTCTATTTTTAAACACGCAATCTATGTTTATACCTACGATATCCCGTCCATGTAGATTTATTTTAAGATTTGTTTGTGGCCAGATGCACGATTTAAATTTAGTCTCTTGCTCACACGGCACGACGATGTTCTTATTAACCGGTCAGTGTTAATTATTGACTAGTGCATTGTGTTGTTATTTACTAGTGACAAATCTCCTTACTAATAAAAATATTTACACACAGGGTGAGCTTTGCAACTTTGTCCCTGTCTGTCAGGTGACTTTTCTAACATATCAGACAAGGACAGAAACATTGTATTGCTTATACAATGTGTATTTTGTAACAAGTAGGTATTTACTAGCAACGTCAATGTTTCAGGTGGATGAGTGACAGTGATTTCATGATGCTGGCCCTAAAAGCGGTGGTACTTGTGGCGGTTTTGTACTTTATATACGGCGCGAGCGCTGCGGGGGTGATACACCGCAGTGACGTCATCAACGACAGACCAATAATTGGGATACTCTCTCAGGAGCAATCGTTGTATTTCCACACCAAGTACCCGAAGAAGAACTACACGAGCTACATAGCGGCGTCCTACGTGAAGCATGTAGAGGCATCGGGCGCGAGAGTAGTTCCAATCATGTAAGTTTTTTCTAAAATTATTCCCTTGTCCGATATCCTGTTTGGAATGCTTTACTATTATCCCTAAATCACCTAAAGGTTAAAGGTTGACTGGTAGAAAATGCCTTAAGTCCGCCTATGTACAAAGTGTGCATGATGTATAAAATAAATAAATAAGTTATAATAAGATCTCGCACCGATTTCGATGGCTGATTTCATTGAAACCAGGCCACCAGGACGCATTTTTATAGTGTCCAATATGTACGCAATACACAAGCATACTCTATCGTATATAAGGGAGATTTACCTGACAAGACTGGCGATGATAGACATAGATCATCTTTATTCATTGATCTGGCTGCGTCGTCGTCTGAATCAAAATTGATAACAACATTTTAAGTAATTAAAATTCAAATTCAAAAAATTTTATTTCCAAGTTAAACTTAACAAGCTATTTTCGGAAAGTCAACAACATACTACCACCGGTTCAACCCTAGCCCGCCGAGAAGAACCGGCGTAAGAAACTAGGATTATGAATTCGCTTGTCATTTATGTCAAATTCCGTACATTTTCGGTAGCTTAGGCACTATGATGGCATACATATATGATGCATAGACTGCCAAATCATTACCTTTTCTTTTAATATAAAATATAACTATAAAAAGTAGTAGTACATCATCATGCGATAGAAGTGAAACCGTCAAAAACATTGTCTTTTGTTATCGTTTCACTGCTACTTGCGTATTAGCGAAGTTTTAAATAACATAAAATACTAAGTAAGTAATGAATAAAACATAGTTGAAAATAAAAAGGTACACGACTAAGATGCAGCGACAATGTAATAAATATGTTGCGCAGTTGTTACACAGTTGCTTAAAAATATTGTCAAAAGTAAAATATAACACTTGTATCTGTATCATAAGACTGATGTCGGGTCTGCCACTGATAAGATTAAGATAATGTAAAGATAAGAAATACATAATTATACCAACTATAAACAATGACGTGATTTAAAAAGTAGTGGTTATAAGCTATGTTTTCTTCAATGAATTTCCATATTTAAAAAGCACACAAATGTATTCTTACTAACCAATGTTATACACTATGTATATGTCGTAGTCATGTGATTGAATCAGCTGTTTAATTGAACGAGCGCGTTTATGACATGACGACATTTAATTGAATGACTAAAGGACAACTCGCCATGTTGTTTATTGTAATGTCCAACGTCTTGACTGAACGTGATTTAGTAATTTAGCATAGTCGACGAATTACCTACTTATGGAATATCTAGTTAGGTGACATTTTTTTCTAATTTGCGTTCATACTACCGATATTTTATCGATAAATGTAACTTTGCAAATTATAGTATATAACATAAATACATCCATTTAGTGTAGCTATGTATGTTTTATCAGCTAAAATAGTAAAACGATGACGTACAGCATGTTTAAAACTTACCTTCATTATGTCGTTCGTACTCAGTCAGTTTCACCTCAAATTTTTCTTTACGAATAGCGGGCGGCGACGTAATAATATATATGCTGTCATGCTGTCACACTATGTTAAAACGAGTATCGCACTTTAATTTAGATTTAATAAAAAAAAAATTGTTTTGGTGACTACTAGCGCCGCAGTGAGAAAAAATTTCAATCACCTGACTGACGATACTATAATTACAATCCGCTAAATAATTGGACGTTGACCGACGATTGTTCAATCAATGAAACAGCTTTTTTTAATTAGATGACTGCGACATGTATATGTCGCAGTCATCTGATTGAATCCGCTATTTAATTGAATGACTAGCGCTTTCATTGAATCCTGTTTTTACCAACAAATTTAAGAATCCAAGACTAGGACAGCCATTTAATATTTTAGTTTTAAACTTCGAAATTTCTGAATGAGTACTAATAAAACGAACATTAAAGTAAATGAATCAAAAAATATATCAACACATTGCTATCTGTACGAGCTGTTTGACGCCATATTTTTATAACCGCCTAGTGATTCAATTAAATAACCAGAATCAATAAGATGACTGCGACATATACATATTCTGTATGTATTTAATTTTTATTCATCTCGGCGGGCAGGGTTGAAAAAGTGGTAACCTTTTTTGTCATCTGCAATATTATGTTATAAATAATGTTGTTTCAGGATTGGTAGAGATCGCGAATACTATAGAGATTTGATGTTGCAAATTAACGGGTAAGTACGAACGCTTTACTGTTCCACTGTATTTAAAACTGATGTCTAGAGACTGTTCACGCTGTAATCTACTAGTAAGTATATCGTTCTGTTCCTGCTTACTTTATATCGAGCGACAAAGACAAAATATACAAAAAAGCACTCTAATACGTAGGCTATTGGTCTTGGCTATTTTTAATTCGACCATAATAAGTAATGTGCCATTGTATATTTCTTAATTGGACGGCGAATGGTTATTATATTATATTTATGTGTTCTATATATTATTAAAAAAAAAATATTATCACAAATTGTAATACTTACTTTTACCTATGTGGTATTATAATACGGCCCTCTTTGTTTTTTTTTGTTACTGTTGTAATTTAAATTTTACTTTATTAGTTCTTTAACTATGAATAAACTCAAATTAGGAAAAAGTAGCACCTTTGTACATAATATTATCTGTTTTAATTTAAGTTTTTATTGTAAATTAATGTGTAGGTATACATAAGTTATTAAATAAAAAAAATAAGGGACATTTAAATTGGAAGTATACTGAGCTTTCTTAACTTATTTTATATCACAAAGAATCGGAACGGAGTTTAGCTAACTGATAATTTGGACTTCTAATGCATCACATTCACAAGCGAAATATTGATCTCAGTAGGTACAAGCGCGCACACATTAATAGTAATGATTTTTCAAGGGTGTTGTTCCCAGGCGGAGGAACATATTTCAACCAGTCGAATGGCTACGCTGATGCTGGAGAGCATATTTACCAGATAGCCCACGAGCTGAACGACATCGGCACGTACTTACCGATCTTCGGAACGTGCCTGGGATTTGAGCTGCTCATCATCCTCGCATCGGGTCGAGGGAAGGTGGAGAATAGAGAGAAATGCTATTCGTTCAGAAATACACGCCTCAATTTTACTAAAGGTATTGTTTTTAATCTTATCTCATTGTTAAACAATTTCAATTTGTTGTTGACAATTTCATGTACTCGCGAATTTTATCGTCATAGTAATAAAACTGATAAGCGGTTCACCGACCACCGTACGTCACCTTGCCGGAGGGCTTACGGATTATGATGACGTAACTAGAGTCTAGGGCCCGTATTAATAAAGAAATCTCAACCAAGACGTCAAACTCAAGACAGCATTTGAGATGACGTTCGAATTAATAGACATTACTTGAGCACCTAGCTCAAGAAAGGTGTCTCAGCCGGGGCGAGCATTGTCAACAGCTGTCAAACTGCTACTTGGATATGTCAACTTAAGTGAGTGACGTCACACGACAAACTGCTACTTGGATACGTCAACTTAAGTGAGTGACGTCACTGACGTCTAACCGTGACTTGAGTCTTGATTTGAGGTTCGGGATATTATAATCTGCTATTTTTTGTTTTTACTTTGTTGAAAACAATATTTTTGTGATGGAATTGATTAATGAAATTTACTATTACGACTGGATTGAAGAACATGAAGAGTTGTTTTGGCCGGATACAACTCGTATTCCAAAAACGTACATAAGAGATGCCAGTAATCCTTTTGAAATGCCTGTAGAAGAATTTAAAAAGAGATACAGATTTTCGCAGGATTCTGTTTTTTATATAACAAATTTGATAAGACCTGGTATGGAAAAAGTGAATAACAGAGGTTTGCCGATTAGTCCTGAACTAGCAGTATTATTGACATTGCGATTTTATGCTACGTCATCATTTCAGGTGCGATTCTAGTTCTTATTTTACTCACTGTGTGATTAACGCATAGATTAGAATAATTATTTTAATGATTAACGGGACCGGCCCTACGTAGGCCCTACAGTTTATGCGACTGTTTATAATAGTATTGCAATATGTAAAATATTCTATTACTCTATTGATGGCAATAAGTCTTGTAATAGGTGACATTTTATGACATAAATATTAGATAGGTAGGTACCTACATATCTATGTACATATTTGTTTTGTCATTAATTGATATAGTGTTTCTGAAATCTGAATTCCGTGTTTTTTTCTCAAGTTTTCAACGTTTCACCTGTTTTTCCATTACCTTGGCGTTTCTTTTTGGACTGTGCTAAACTGATAAAAAAGTTTATTTAATTTTCCAAAACTTATACCTACTCTATCATAACATCAAAATCAAATGTGTTTTGGATATTGTTTTACCTGTGAAACTACGATTTTGGCACCTGAACACTGATAAACGAGCACGATGTATTCTACTTGGCGACTGCCAGAGCTTTATGATTAAGCGATGATTCGCTAAGAGGCAGAATAGCGGACCTGCTTGAAAGTTATTTTAAATATGTATGGTAAATATTGTAAGAACGTCCAGTGAAACGGATTACTATTAGCATCATTCTCTGTGGGGAATTATAAGGCAGAAAATCGTTCAGTCAGACCATAATTATTTTAATGTGGGTGCCTAAAGAAATGAATTAAAATTAGTGGACATTACTTATGTAATTATTATGGTTAATAACTTAAAAGACGAATAACAGCAAGTGTATTTTATACAATGTGCCATTTATGATTGACAACAAAATGAAAATATTGGAGAGAGAAGCCTTCACAACAAGAGCCACAATACATAACCTATTAAATTAATAAGTTGCACTGGCTAAATATTGTGCAAATAATGGGCTACAAATTAAACTTATTGTTTACTCCTCAGCGAGGAAAGACTATTATGATCTGGCTGCTATTTCATAATAAGGGTCCTAAATAATTTTAGAAGTTAAATGTCAGTTGATTCAAATATATCACACCATTACAGAGCCATATTTGTTTGAAAGAAACAATAAACTACATCTGAAAACATAATCAATTAGCAAAGTGCATACATAATTATTATCATCAATTACTGGGCCAAATAAACTGAACAATAATTATACTGCAGAGATTTTTTTATATCATAATGTATATACTTCTAAGGACTTTGACATTCAAGAAATGATTCATTTGATGCTAACATTGCTAAACTCATTGGATTCATTTTATGAATGTTATTTAAAAGAAACGATTTTTATAAATACTTGTATCATAACTATGAAATAAGACAGAAAATAAACAAACTTTTAAAACTATTACTTTTTATTTCTACTTACAATACTATATAAAATATATTATAAAATAGCTTTATTGTGGGTACAAAATACAACAACGCCACTAAAAAAATCCAGTCGTTTTACAAAATATTTTTACCTTATATAGTCTAATAACTATTGAAACTTAAACCAATCTGTATCACATTATATCCCTGTAACATGTTTTCAGATTGTTTGTGGAGATCTACTGAGGGTATCACAACCTACAGCCTCAAATATTATTTCCCAGGTATCAAAATTACTGGCATTATTGCACAGGCAATATATTAAGTTTCCTGTAGGCAATGAAGAAACTACAAATAGGGAATTATTTAGAGAATCAGGAAGACATGGACAGTGGCCTGGACTGCCTGGCATTGATGGGGCAATTGATTGTACTCACATAAAAATTGTATCGACACCAGGCTGTCAGCATCACGAAGTTTACAGAAACAGAAAATCAGATTTTTCAATAAATGTCCAGGTCATTGTTGGTCCACGTTCAGAGATACTAGACATTGTGGCCAGATGGGCTGGCAGTATGCATGACTCTAGAATATTCCAAATGTCAAAGGTCCATATGCAGTATGTCCAAAATATACAGACAGGTAGACTAGTTGGTGATAGTGGATATCCAACCTTGCCATTTTTATTAACACCGATTAGGCCTACCCCACAGGATGCTCCATCCATTCGGTACAACAGAGCACAAATCAAAACAAGGAATATTGTAGAAAGGACCTTTGGCATTTGGAAACGAAGATTTCCATGTTTGACAAGAGGCCTTGGCAATAAATTATCTACAGTGTCAAATATTATAGTAGCATGTGCAGTACTACATAATTTATCATTAATTTTGAATGATCAGTTATCATTGGCTGCAAATAATGAAAGCGAGGAACAAGATGAGGAGCAGGAGAGTTTTCTTCCAAGCTCAAATTCTGGATTTTTGACTAGAAATATACTGATTGAAAATCATTTTCAGTAAGTGGAAGTTTTTTTGTTCTCTGTAACAATTACTGATTCAGGACCTGAAAAACAAAAACCATCTAATCAATACTATATTCTATAATAAAATGTAATTTATCTTGTAATTTAACTATAAATACTGCAATTTATACTATGCATGGGGTGCAGGAGATCTCACCTAGTTTACCTACCACTACCTACCTACCCATTAACAACAATCTTTCCCGTGGGTGTCGTAAAAGGCGACAGAGGGAATCTATAAATTGGGCTCTCCAACCCGCCTGACAAGCTTGGCGAGTATAGGCAACTACCTCCGTATCATAAAATACGTACGAGACTCGTGTCCAGTAGTGAACGTCATTGCTGAAATAATGATGATGATGACAACAATTTACTCTTGGTGTATGCACCGGAGTATTTTTGTTAAATGATTAACCGGACAACAAATTGATTTCATCCATTTGCTTGTCTGGTCTAGAGCTGCTTGATGTATACCTCCTCGGTCTCGATCCTCATTTTGTTTATTAACACTTAACAGAATTTAGAATTGTAATAAAACTCTGATAATTTAAATACTTACTAAAGTATCTATAATAATAATTGTAGTAATTTTATTTGTTTATTCAGATCAACAAGGTAAAGAAGAAGGAGACGTCAGACGACCGCCACCTTTTTTTCTCGCTGGTTGACAATTACATGAAAAGTCTTCCTGTTATGACAACAGAATATTAGTACCTATATTTTATAAAAATATTTCTATAATATAAAATTACTAGCTGTCCCGCCAAACTTCGTATTGCCTTATTAATTAATTGCTTGACATACAGACTGCAGCGCCACCTATCGGTTCCAATTGTAAATCTAAACCATTCTCGAATCTCCACGAACACACACAAAAAATTTCATCAAAATTGGTCCAGTCGTTTAGGAGGAGTTCAGTCACATACACACGCACACGAGAAATATATATATTAAGATTAAGTAGGTACCTAAGTAATAAAATATTAATAAAATAGTGAACACAATTTCTGACTTCTTTTCATTTGACAAGTGTTAACTTATACATTACCAAAAATGTTAATATTTAGGTAATTAGACAAAAATATTAATTTTACACATTAAACATTATGGCGAGGAATAAACGCAACTAGCGCCACTCTTTTTAAAATGACACAAAGATCTAAAAAAGTAATCGGATCAAACTTTAATTAAATAGTTAAACTAATTTATTATAGTAATATATAATAGTTAAACTAATATTATACTTATATATAATATATAACCTTATAAAGGTACATATTAAATAAAGTTTGAACCGATTACTTTTTTTAATAAGATATTTGTGTCATTGTAAAATTTATTTTAAAGAGTGGCGCTAGTTGCGGTTCTTCCTCGCCTTAAATATGTAAATACCTACTTATATAAATAAATAATAAATAAATATAAACGTCAAACGGATTACGAAAGGCAACACTCAATAGTAATAATCCTCTAATTTATGTAAATTACTTTAATATACCTAAGGTAATAATAAAAGAAGAAGAAAACAATAAATAGTTTAGTTCAATTTCACTTGAATTTTGTGTTATTAATTTTTCAAGCTTTTAAATGTAAAAATAATTATAATGCAAAGTATAAGTTTTCCTGCAATAAACCGGAGCTACTCATAATAAGAGTATTGGTTTCTGTGATCGTTACGTAAGGACAAAGGAGCTGCATCAGGTGCATGGCAGACTTACATTGTCCCGAAAAACGAATCGATCGTTACTGATTGTACATAGTACCCTACTGAAGACTTGAGGGGCTCATTCTGGGACTGATATTATCCTGTAAAAACAGACTTATCTTCTTAACCTCCTCCTTATTTAAAGAAATATTTTAACATAATATGTAAACTTATGTTACTAATAAAGTGGTAAAATTGGAAGTAGGTAGTTTGTGTATTATTACTGTGTAATATGAATTTCCACCCAGAACCTACAGTATGTTTTATAACAATACAATTAATTAGTTATGAAATATATTTTAAATAATTATTATGTTAATAATATTACTACTATCTAACACCAGTGGTGATGGCTGGTTCACCTTCAGCCCTTGTATGAACAATAGGCAGGAATTTGGACAAAGTCTTCATAAAGAAAGGGTGAATTACATCTAATAGGAATGTAGTTGTAGAACCTCATGACACTGCTATCCATATTATTATCATAGGCCATTAAGAGAAATAAAATAACATATTCATAATGTGAATTATTTTACTATCATAAAATAAACAAATGTAAAAATGTTACCTCCCCTGAATTGTCAAGCACACATGTGTTAACTTTATCTGAAACATAAGTATTGCTGAAAACACTGAATTACATCAGCTTCAAAAACTAGATGAATTGTGTTCATCCTTTTGGGATCCTATGATACCACAAATATACATACACACACATGCAGTGAAACATAATGGTTTTTTTTAAATGAACAGGTTTAAACCAATAGTGTCAATACTGCTTGCTATAAGGAGTAGTCAATCTACCAGTGTGTATGTGATGTGGCGGAAGTTCTCCTCCTCCTCATTGAGTGTCCAATGGTTAATTTGTGTCTGAAAAAATTAAGAGAAAATCATTTAAGTAAAAACTGTATAAAAGTATAAAATAAGAAACTAAATACTATTTCAATGCTTAAAATAAACAGCTTAAAAGTATAGTTAGAACATGTTTTCTAAATAACTTGTGTGATAGATCATAAAAGTTATATCTTCCACTATCGAGATTATACTCCACCTTTTTTAGGGAATGGAGGGAAGGAACAACATTGGACTTTAAATATTAGTAGTAGGAATTAGTTGGATTCAGGAGTTAGTATAGGAGTGTTAAGTTCAGGAGGAGGAGGATACCTGTTGCTCTTTGAAGCAAGAGTTCAGCCATGTCGGCTTTCGCTCTTGCTTCTCTTAATCTTTCATTAGATATTTTCAGTTCCATCTCATGGAGCTCTTCTGCCCGTCTCTTCCGGTCTCTGTATTCTATTTCTAATATATTTTTTTTTTATCTGGAAAAGGAGTTGGGGAGCGGTTGTTGTGGACTTGGTGTTGGTATGGAATTTTGTGTAGGTTGGCGAGGAGTTGGTGTTTGTAAATGTTGTGTTTGGGTTGGTGTGGAGTTGTGAGGAAAAGGTTGTGGAGGAATTAGGATGTTTTCAGTTGTGTCAGAGACAGGCATTGGCTCCATAGTGTCTCCAACATCTTCAATGTGTGGCTCCACGGTTACTTCTTCAATATTGAAATCTGTTGTGTATAATTATTATATGTACAGACATTCAAACTATAGTTTTATTTTATTGTTAATGTGAAGAAAACTTGAAAACCCAACAGCAATTTTTAATCAGATATACCCAGTATCACACTCAGTGTTAACTCAAATCTAACAAGATGTTGTATTGTAGGTGTCTCCAACAAAATACCATTGAGTCGTTCAGGCCAATAAAATAAGGCTCCAGTGCCCTAACAATTTATACCTACCTATATATATTTTAATACATACTTCAAAAAACATAACCCTCCTTCTGACACAGTCTGGTAACTAGCACACATCATTTAGCCCAATTAAAGCTTTTTAAACATAAAAATCTGATAAAAATTGGTGGTCATTCATTTGGTAGCTATAATGCAACAGACATTTTGAAACACCCCTCTGTTCTTGTCAAGAATTAAAAATACATATTTTCTATAATAAACAAACCCCATGCATCCGAGTCAATGGCACTCTCCACACCAATAATTAGGGCTGGAGCAATTTGTGCCACATCTGCGTCAATTGTGACGCTGCTGGTGGACGGTCCACCCCCTGTTGCCATTACATACCCCCTTTCTTTGGCTAATGCGTCTCTTTGACGTTGTTTTAAATTCGTCCAAAGCCGACGCAGTTGTTTACTTTGAACCTAAAACAATTTAAATAAGATTATTCCTTCACATTTGTGAATCACATATGATCTGCTCTGGTATAATAACATAAAGACAGACAAGCATCACTCTAAATGATTCTATTTTAGTTCTACAGATACCTAGTTGAAAAGGCATAATTTAATAACTAGCATAGATAAGAAACAAAAGTTAAAATAAATATTTACCGGTGTATATGAGTGGGGACTAGCATTGTATGCTGCAACTATTTTTTCCCAAGCTTCATTTTTACGTTTTAATGACACCCCATCGGTATTTTTGTTTTCTATTATATGGGAGTAGTTTTTTAAAATACTTAGGAAAGTTTTTTTTTCAATGTCCGAAAAGATGTGTTTTTTTTGTGTAAACATATTCTAAAAACACAAACATTGCAATTGTATATAATATTTAGAATGAATAATAAAAGTACCACATAATAAGTACTTATTATGATTTAATATTAAAATGTAAATACTTACGATACAGTCAAGATAATTTGCTATCACAAAATAACTTTCGAAGTATTGGCGGTAAATTGACAATGACATGACAGGAAATCTTTTTTCTAGTACATTTACATACACATTAGATTTTATAAATTCCGAACATTCCGCATACGGATATTATGCATGGATAATAATGTATTTATTACTCTTATCTATGATATTAAGTGAAATAATGTTATATTTCTACCAAAATATTAACGAAAAACAGTTTTTTCACTACAATAATTAAGACTATGTTTCTTTTTGATATTTATACTAGAAAATATGTTACATTTATGTCAAGAAATTTTGAAAAAATGTTTATACCAATCTTAGGCTATTTTTAAAAGTACATAGTAATAAAACGGTATTTGACTAACGTAATAGATAAAAAAATTCAGTTTTCAAACTAGGCAGTATGGTCTACGACCTTAGCCTGTTCATCGTGAACGAATTTAAAAAAAAACAGTTTTCAAAGGTGAGGTGACGTTTCTAGTTGAGGCAGCGTTCCTAAACCCAGTTCAAGTCTCAGCTGAGATCTGACTATTAATCAAATACCACCTTGAGAAGCTAACCGTACTCAAGTAGGGGAACCGTCTTGAGTCCCGGTTTGAGACTTCTTTATTAATACGGGCCTAGATCTGATTGGTGTCTCTATCTCCATTACCTTGTCCAACACAATTTAAATGTCTCACTTATGACACACCCGCAGAGAACAACGATAAAGTTCGGTGACAAACCTGTGTACAGTATCAATACAATATATTCATTCATACTGCCCGATCGGCGGACGCACAAGGGGAAAAATCTGCCATATTATCAAAAAGTATAAAAGTATATGACGTGGCCTACCCACGCCCCTAATGGCCTTATCATACTAGCGGTTTGGGAGCGGTTGCGGAGCGAAGCAGCCACGCAGCGCGGACGCGCAACGCATTCGCCGCGCATGCGCAGCGAATTCGTCCTGGAAGCGCAACGTAACCGCTGCGAATACGTCTCGTGTACAGTCTCGTTCAAAATATGTCAGTCCGTTACGGGACACTGATAATCTCAAATGTGTGTCTTCATGCCTTAGGTAAGATTCTACCAGATGCAACAACTCATAAAATATAAAATATAGGTCTAGACACTCGCAGGTAGGTACGGAATATTTTTGGATTATTTTTTATTCGTTTGCAAAACAACCACGTGATAGTAGTCGCTCTCTTGCATTCGTATAATTGATAATGGATCCTCCCAAATCCTTAGATGTTTTCGTTTTTTTTTCCGGCGTCTTCGAAGTAACAAAGCTAATAGCAGAGTTTCCTCGTTTCCATTTTGTTACTGACTGTATTAAACGTTGTTAACCCGCTACAAATACGGGATGAAAACGTTGCGAATCTGCCGCGCATCCGCGACGCATTCGTTACGCAGCCGCGGCGTGTTCGCAATGCATTCGCCGCGCGCCCGCTCCGCTTCCAAACCGCTAGTATGATAAGGCCTTAAGTATCATACATCATCAAAGTGTAGTTGAACTTGACTTGACATGCTGCCGCGTGTCTAGATCCTCTATAACCTGTTTATTCTGTGACAGAACCTTGGAGTTTTATCGTCGTTTGTAGTGGGCATTAGGTAGTACATAGGAATTAATATCACTTCATTTTTAATGAAATGTAGGTAGGTAACCCAAAATAGACAACTCACATTCCACAATGTACAAAGGAACAATTTTGCATAGATAGATATTTCAGAAAATAATATTTACACATGGAACATAAAATTTTAATTAACGTTAAGTAATATTGTTTATGTATAAAGCAATGACAATAATATGCATAAACAAGAAAAGGTGAAAGTACCAGCGCTGATAGACTTACTTTTGACTTTCATATTTCTATGAGAAATGTCGCAATAGCCAATATCATAAAAAAACTCTTTCAGCGCTGGTACTTTCACAGTAAACTCAATATACAGGACCCATACACAACCCTAAACTATTATCACTCATTAATATTACAGTCTGTATAGGTGTGTTCATAATCTCTTTATCATTGAATAAAAATTAATAAAATGATCTTAAAATTTTCAGATTTCCGCAACAGTAAGATGTACAAGGATGCTCCCAGTGACATTGTGGATATCTTGTCCAACGAACACGTCGCTGCTAATGCTCATCAGTTTTGCATTTTAGATAGTGTAAGTAACTATAACAAATAGGAACAAAACTAATGAAAAAACTAGAAAACGCCCAATTTGCGACACAGTCTAAGAAAAAGACAGGAATGATAATATTAAGTTCTAATTTCAGCAACGAATGTTAAAATACCATGCCTTCTCATTTATTGACAGGAAATACGAGAGGGATAACATGATTATTAATGAAGGATTAACTTTAACATGACGTGTTGGTGAAATTGGCACTTCAAATCAAAATAAACCAAACAGGTTCTTTGTTGTGTAGCAGTTAAGTTATTATTTTAAAAACTAATCATTCATATATATTGATTTCAGAACATGGAGAAGTATAATCTCAAAAATGACTGGCGTGTAACTTCGCACAGTGAAGATGAAAATGGGCTGTCGTTTGTTTCGAGCGTGGAGCACAAAAGGTGATTATAATATATATTTGTTACATATTATATAAAATAAATATATTTACAAGTAGTTAGTATTATATCACACTGATATTATACAGATGAAATCGTGTGAATGAGTGTGTGTGTTTATTCCTTTTTCACGTCTAAACTTCTGAAGGTCGCTTCAGAAGTTTTAATAAAATTTGGTATGTAGTTAGCTGACAATTGACACCCTGGAATCTGGATTAAGGCGAG
The DNA here is from genome assembly GCA_905187575.2 of Celastrina argiolus. Taxonomy (NCBI): domain Eukaryota; kingdom Metazoa; phylum Arthropoda; class Insecta; order Lepidoptera; family Lycaenidae; genus Celastrina; species Celastrina argiolus. The sequence continues at coordinate 9,066,844 of LR994591.1, forward strand.
GAATAATGGCAACTAGCGCCACTCCTTCTTAAAATAAATTTTACAACGACACAAAGATCTTATTAAAAAAAGTAATCGGTTCAAACTTTAAGTAAATAGTTAAACTACTTAATTTATTGTCATTTAATTACAGCTCTAAATCCTATACTGTATTTACAATCATAAGTAATAACTAAAGTGGCCGTTTTAGTTATTACTTATGAGAGTCCTATTCTTAACAAATAGGTTACTTTTGCAGTAGCAAAATGTACGTTTCCTGCTGAATTTATTTAGCGCGTACGAATTTGCATCTGATCTACAAATTTTATTAATTTCGCTTCAGCCGTTTAGACGTGAAAAAGAAACAAACACACACTCACACCTTTAGGCGTGTTTCACCAAGTTTTCACTCTCACCTTAGTTTCGCTCACACCTTTAGGCGTGTTTCACCAAGCAATGTTAAAGTTAATCCTTCGTTAAATATCATGTTGTTCCTCTCGTAATTCCTATCAATGAATGAGAAGGCAAGCCGGTAACACTAACATGCGTTGGTGAAATCGGGACTTACAATATTCTAATAACAAGTTTACTCAGAAGGCTTACAATGTACTTAGAGTGCAATATAACAACATTTTCAGGGCGCTGGTGCGGTTGCCCCGGTACTGTAGTGCCTCAGGTATGTTTGCAGATGCCCATGTAGTTGATTTTTACGCAATCATGCGAAAGAGGACATGGTCTGTGGTGCAAAGTACAAGAGCAAGCTGCAACAGCATTCTGAAAATGATAGCAGATAGGTTAGACTCTGCAGTTCTGAGTCGCTTCATCGATCTACATATTGTGAGATGTGTGAATCGTTGAATTAACGCAAAATTACTGACATAGATATTAAGTTCTAAATTATAAGATTACTAACACATTATATGGACTGTAATTGTCTCAAATAGATAATTTTTATTTCTTTTATTTATTTAATATTAGTCTGGTCGTTTTGTCAATCTAGCTGATTGTCAAAACGAAAAGGACTTGTTAAAATTTCTTTTTGTACTGTACAACAACAGGTAGTGAACATAACTATTATACTATATTACTTTAGTGAATACATACATTTTCTTCCAGGTATCCATTTTACGGGGTTCAATTTCACCCGGAGAAAAGCGCGTACGAGTGGAAATCCTCCAAGCACTACCCTCACTCTGTGAGCGCGGTCCAAGCGAATCGATACTTCATGGACTTCTTCGTTCAGGAGTGTCGCCGGAACAACCAGACTTTCGCAAGTCCTAGCGAAGAGAACCGCCACCTTATTTACAACTACCACCCAAAGTTTACAAGGCTATTGGGAAGTAGTTACGAACAGTGCTACTTTTTTGAGCCTAGAGGCATAATGTTGAACTCTACAGTGGCAAAGGCTGGCTCTTCTTCAGAGGGGAGCCCTAGCATGTAGCTATTTAGGTGGAAATTTTCAAACTGTAGGGGTAAAGGGGACGCCGATAGGAATGGAGTTGTAGGAATTCCACGCCACTCATTTAACACACTCGTAATATGTTAAAAAAAAATGTTATACGTAGAACCAATTTGTAAATAAATAACAGAAATCTACTGTTTTGGGTATTTAGTACAGAACATTTGTAAGCAAACCACTAAAACGTCCTTGGTTTACAGATATTTATTTAAGTATTAGATTTAATACTCTGTTTTCGTATGCTATCCAATCATATACCATTGAATATTTTTTTGTTTCTGATGGGTAAAATAGATTATCCTAATTGCACCGTTTGTGGACGATATGAAGACCTTTACCACGTACTCATGGAATGTGAGAGGAACGAGTATATACGCTGTGAATTTGTGCAGTTTACTAAGTGTACCGATTTGTACTTTTTTATTCATAATATTCTGTATTCAAATTTTAAAAACGAATTCAGGGCAAGATTTATTAGTTATGTTATTCACTCTTTACACTTAAGGGATCTAGATTTAGACAGTTAATTGTTAACTCGAAAGTAAGGCTGACTTAATCTTTAAGATAATGCCTTTAAATAAAGAGAAAAAAAATTGTAACAGTAATGTGTTTTTATGGCTTATGCACGAATATCCTATCAGATCTATAATTATGATAAGTGCAACTTGGTCGATAAGTTTGATGTTCGTTATACTAAAGTATACTAGGGCCTTACTCTCCATACTGATTATTTTTTGGTTCAGATACTCCCGAATAAATTGACATTAATTATAAGTATTTTGATTCCCAGTCGCCTGATAGGGTTGGGAGTACAAAAAGTTACGATCTAACGATTTTCTTTATCCATGTTAGTTTCAAAGCAATCCACCAAATAAAATACCAAAAGCCGTTGAGATCTAACTGATTCTATTCTCGATTTTGTCGGGAGTAAGACTGCTGTACGTCCGGCCTACAAATTCAGTGCCTGTTCTACGGATATCGGTAGGCTAAGCAGGAACATTTGAAACCTTCTCAAAAGTTAATGATTGTATGAAAATCATGACAGCGCCAATACAATTGACATTCGATAATGTTACTATTACGGAGCAACATAATGTTCCTGCTTGACCTAAAGCTCGCACCAAAAGTAACTTTTGCTGCTGCAATATAGGCTGCTGTGACACTATTCAAGGCGGCTGGATCTGCAAGCTAGATGGGAGGAAGACGATGAATTCCTTAGTAATTAAAAATACTTCAAAACTCTATCAAAAGGCCTTGGTATTAAAAACAACAATTAAATAATCTTATCATTAAATCGAACACTTCTTATTTAAGATCAGTTTTACTTTTTTATCTATACTAATATTATAAAGAGGTAATGTTTGATTGTTTGTTTGTTTGAATGGAATAGGCTCTGAAACCACTGAACCAATATGAAAAATTCTTTCACCGTTGGAAAGCTACATTCCTAGCGCTGAACATAGGCTATATTATATGTTTAAAAAAAGTAGGGTTCCTTACTAAAACCCCAAAAATGTAGCCCAAAGTGTAAAAAAAAGACCTCCAAAATTTCTTACGTCGTGTGCGCTTCGACAACGGCTTGACCAATTTCGAAATTTTTTTACGGTATGTTCGTTATTGTCACGAAAAGGTTATTATGAAAGAAAATGTTGAAAAAAATAAGCAGAAAATTAGAAAAAAGAAGAAAATACGTGATGGTCACGCGGGGTTTGAACCTGGGCTCAATCGATTCACGTCGTTGCCAGTTTATATGACACTGGTGTCATGGTAACGACATTGTTTACAAATGGAAAATAAAAATTATGAAATGCTATAAATAACGTATTAACATAAACTTAAACTATTTGGATTCATTAAACTATTTGTCCACCACTAATAAATAGTCGGGTCATTTTAATAGGTAACATTTGACAGTTTATCAAAAATGAGCGACGTAACGTTGTAACGACGACATAATAAAATAAATATTTTCTTTTTGTTAAAACTGCAGAATTTACTAAACTTTATTTAATAATTATTAGATATTTACTGTCAACATAACCAATATGAGTTTTTTTACGATTTGCTTTCACTGATAAACGATCTTAAATATAATAAACAAATTATGATTTAATTAAATAAACGTCGTGATAATGTTACGACAGTTAACACTTTTTCTTATTAAACACTAGAGACTTACTCAAAAAATCGATTAATCTTTTAACAACTATAAATATACCTATTTAAAAAAAGTACTTAACTTATAAGTTGTAATAAGAATATATTATAAATGTTAATTTAAAAATCAGATCGAAGGAGTTAGATCCATGGTCATAATTCACGAACAATTAAAAAAAAAATCGAAAACGTCATGATATGACGCCACTATGTCGTCATTTGTCTTTGTGCGAAGTTAACGTCTGTCTGTTCTGTCTTTTTTTTTTCTTGCTACTGAAAACGAAAATGCAATTAAAAAAAAATGTCTGTCTGTCTGTTAGCGTGTCTCTTTGCTCCGGCTAATCTCTGGAACGGCTGGACCGATTTTAACGAGACTTTCACTGGTAGATAGCTAAAGTTATAAGGATTAATTTAGGCTTCTTTTCATCGTCATCATCGTTATCTAACTAATGATCACCGAATCGGCTGGACCGACTGTGACGGGAGCATTCACCGGGCGTTAGCTTATGTTAGTTTCATCTTTACATCAGCTTTTTGTATTAAAGTAAGTCGTGTTAGTTAAATGAATTATTTATAACTCGAGAACGGCTTTATCGATATGGTTGAAAATTGGTGAGGAAGTAACTTAGAGCCAGTAGACGGACATAGGATACTATTTATTCCATTTGACAGCGCAGAACCAGCAACGTTCACGGAAGGGTTTGGCGTTGTGGGTTCCGCGTTGCGGGTTCCGGGTTCCCGTGTTGCGGGTTCCGCGTCGCGGGTTCAGGGTTCCCGTGTTGCAAGTTGCGGGTTCCGCGTTGCGGGTTCGGCGTTGCGGGTTCCGCGTTGCGGGTTCCGGGTTCTCGCGTTGCGGGTTCCGGGTTCCCGCGTTGCGGGTTCCGGGTTCCCGCGTTGCGGGTTCCGGGTTTCCGCGTTGCGGGTTCCTGGTTCCCGCGTTGCGGGTTCCGGGTTCCCGCGTTGCGGGTTCCGGGTTCCCGCGTTGCGGGTTTCGGGTTCCCATGCTGCGGGTTCCGGGTTCCCGCGTTGCGGGTTCCGGGTCCCCGCATTGTGGGTTCTGGGTTCCCGCGTAGCGGGTTCCGCGTTGCGGGTTTCGGGTTCCCATGGTGCGGATTCCGGGTTCCCGCGTTGCGGGTTCCGCGTTCCCGCGTTGCGGGTTCCGGGTCGCGGGTTCCGCGTTGCGGGTTCCGCGTTGCGGGTTCCGCGTTCCCGCGTTGCGGGTTCCGGGTTCCCGCGTTGCGGGTTCCGGGTTCCCGCGTTGCGGGTTCCGGGTTCCCGCGTTGCGGGTTCCGGGTTCCCGCGTCGCGGGTTCCGGGTTCCCGCGTTGCGGGTTCCGGGTTCCCGCGTTGCGGGTTCCGGGTTCCCGCGTTGCGGGTTTCGGGTTCCCGCGTTGCGGGTTCCGGGTTCCCGCGTTGCGGGTTTTGGGTTCCCATGCTGCGGGTTCCGCGTTCCCGCGTTGCGGGTTGCGGGTTTCGGGTTCCCATGCTGCGGGTTGCGGGTTCCCGCGTTGCGGGTTCCGCGTTCCCGAGTTAGGGGTTGTTTTTTTAGTTGAATTTCATCATAAACTGTTTTTATGCTCAACGAAGTGGGCAAGGGTCAGCTAGTTTATCAATAAAATAGGTAATTACCACAGATTAGGTACATGACTTTTACTTTTTTGTTTATCAAAAAAATATAATATCTATAACTGGTAATTTAACGCGGCTTCACCTGTCTCAAACAGCTTTCATCCCCTTGGGAGTTGAATTTAAAAAATCCTTTCTTCTTTGGTTGTTTAAGACATAAGGTATATTTTAATATTATGTGAGCGAAATTTCAAGTTTATGCCCAGAGGTATGTGCGTTGATACATCAGCCTATCAGCTTTATAGTTATATATAGATAGATGATTATCACTGTATACTCAGATCTAAAACATGATAGTGTTGATAATGATTACATTTCCCTATAAAATATGGCTGATATCTATTTACAAAAACTGGCAAAAATGAAGTACACGCTTCTAGCGTTGGTGTATATTTTGCACAATGTGTTCGCAAGTGACGTCATAAATGATAGGCCCATCATTGGGGTGCTTGCCCAGGAGCAATCCCACTATCTCCATACTAAATACCCGGAGGAGAACTACACCAGCTATATAGCGGCCTCGTACGTGCGAGATGTGGAAAAGTCGGGAGCCAGAGTGGTGCCAATCATGTAAGTATAGTTTGGTGAAAATGTTGATAAACGTTGTCAGGACAAATTGGACCATAAAAAAGGAGATCGGAACCAGCTGAAAGTTGGAAGGATTGTTCAAAACATTATAAATTAAATCTAAAAGTCAGAATAGGTAAGGACCTAGATATACTTTTAAGTATCTCTAGGTCCTAACGTTTGTTATAAAACGTCGACGACATATTATCAACTTAAGTATAAAAATATCGTATGTCCAGACCAAACTCAGACCAATTTTTTGATGAAACATACCGTTTTACTAAAAAAATTGTGTTTTGAACAATGCTACCAATTTTCAGCTGAGTGTGAATTTTTGTATCCTCCATCCTAAATTGGCCGGCCTATAACACTGAAATTATTTAAAAAAAATATTGACAAATAAGTCAGTCCATGGTAAATTGTTATGCGGTCCCTAGACGGTCAAAATTGCTTGACAAGCATTTACGTGCTTGACAAGCATGCTTGACGAGGCCACGACATCAAAAAACATTCTTGTCAAGCATTCGCATCATTTTGTCGGATAGAGTGACCCAGTGTTGAACTTGCGCTAAAACAGAAACATTTGCAAAGTAGTAGAATGTCTCTAGATGCAGATATGGCTTTTCTTGCTCTCACAATTGCTTTGTTGAAGAAAACAAAAAAGAAACGAACAAGACGATGGTCTAAGCAGTGGTATCTGTTAAGAGATAGATTTACCCATGAGCATTTGCAATTGACGGAGCCCAATGATTTCAAAAAAAATTTGAGGATGGATAATGAGGCAACCTGGTCTCTCCATAACGTTCCGTAGTACACTGAATGTGTTGCTTGACAAGCATGTTCTAAACGATCAAGCATGCTTGACAAGCATTGCAAAAATATAATTTTTCATCAAGCTACATCAAGCATCGAGTTTGCTTGTCAAGCACATCAAGCTTCGTTCTAGACGGTCAAAATTGCTTGACAAGCACGTTAATTTAACGTGCTTGTCAAGCAATTTTGATCGTCTAGGGACCTCTTTAGTATTTTTTAGTTATTGCCGTAGTGATTATATTCTCTTTGGTTATAAGCGAGCATTTGTGCCATTTTCTACGAATAAAAATATAATAGATTCAAAACAAATCAACATCGAAGCCGCATTCTAAATTCTTCATAAAGCTATTTTTATATAAATTAACTATAATGTTTTTGTTCAATTTCTTTTAAAATACATTATATTTATTTTAAAAATATGGATGACCTGGCTTTATTTTAGGATCGGAAAGGAGCGCAGCTATTATAGAGAATTAATGACGAAAATTAATGGGTAAGTCTGAAATAAACTACTAAGTTAAGGTTAGTTTCAGTTTACCATACATAATTACACACTAAATGGTTTCTCCGTACGTTATTTTTTGTTTAATTGAAAAAAAAAATCTTTTAAGAAAATAACACGTTGCTAGATTATCCATTTTAAAATAAGTCGGATGTACCTATGTGCAGGAAGTGGGGTAAATATTGTGATTATTTCATAATTTCCACAAATATTAATACAAAACATGACTAATTATTTATTGTTTATCTCCACTTTTACATAGATCTGAGTTACAATATTCAAGTTTGATAAATAATAGTAATTATTGTAAAATCTATTTAGTATTTTGGTTTGTCTTTTAATTTTTTTATTAAAATCGAGTACCTAATGTTTCATGCTTGATTACTGAGCTTAAGAGTTTTTTGCTACAAAATTCTTTGTTCCAAACTTATACACATGGTCTCGTTACGTGTGTAAATAAACTGATCAAATTGACTTGTGTAATTTTAACAAAACAAAAAAAAAAAACTATTGGCTACTTCTACTCTTCGTCCGTTATTTTTCCAGGGTTCTTTTCCCCGGTGGCGCCACTTACTTCAATCAATCTAATGGCTACGCTGATGCTGGTCAGCATATTCTAGAATTTGCTAAAGAGCTGAATGATGCTGGGGATTATTTTCCCATATTCGGGACCTGTCTAGGGTTCCAACTGATAATGATTCTAGAATCAGGACGTGGCGAGAAGGAGAACAGAGGAACCTGCTGGTCGTTCAGAAACCTGCCTCTTCATTTCACAAATGGTAAGTAAAAATAAAATAGATAAATAAAAATAGCTTTATTAAACAAATAAGGGACAAAAAAGCACAGCGAAAAGAATAATATTAAACAATAGAACAAAAAAAATTAAAAAGTTATAACTATGTAACAAAAACTAAATGGCAAAAATACGAGTAGTTGAATTCAAGACCAGCTGTGCATTGCATTGCCCACTCATATGCTCAAAGGGAAGCCACTCAAAGTCAAGCATAACCACGGCAGAGCTGAGGCGCTTGATCTTCCGTGGCCCCCTATCAGTCTGTAGTAGGTAGTAGTAGGTAGCTGTAAGATTTCCTATGGATATCCATTATCTGCCTTTATAATGATATATCCGCCCAGCAGTTTTGTAGGGTCTGATGGGCACTCATTTCCTGCATGTCTCCCTTAAGTAGAGGTACTTATCTTTAGGCAGATTTTTTTAAGATATAAAAGAATAATAGTATTTTTATATTACTTATAAAGTATTTTAAACTGGTAAATATCTATAACTTTTAGATTTTCGCACCAGCAAGATGTTTAATGAAGCAAGCGCTGACGTTCTTGATATTCTTGCAAATGAAGATGTTACTGTAAACGCTCATCAGTTCTGTATTTTTGATGAGGTAAGTACTACCACAAAGTATATATATAACAGAGACACGACCGAGTACTAGAAAATGGTATCACCCTAATACTGGCAATGCGACTGGCCAAGGGTGAAGTCCTTAGAAATTCCGGAAACCGCCATCTAGTGCCACTATAAGAAAATACTAATTACTAATTTCGTTTCGTTTCTTCTTCTTAATTAAGGAGTTGAATTTAGCTAAATGTGATGTTATGCTTAAAAATATGCTTATCTTTATTTTAATGTCAATATTTGTACTTAAGTAATACGGCATATTTACATTTTATAAATTGACAAACGTTAATAGTGGTTGACATCTATTGCAATTTTTTGTATTAAAAATAGATTGTATGGGATGGTAAGCCATGGTATGCCATGGTACAAATAATTATTTAACAAAGATTTAACATAAAAGAAAAATATCGTAAATTAGAAAAAAATAATTGATACTCGGACCTAATACTATATAGTTGTTCCCGGCGAACTTCATACGGCCAATTAATTTGAGCATTGACAGCAGCGCCACCTACTGGGACCAATTATGAATATTTATAAGAAGTCTCAAACCCAACCTCACTTGAGAACCTATTTGCCAGATAAAAAAACGTTTTGTTTCACTTTTATAAATGAAGAACTTTACCTATGTTACATACTTAATTTTTTTTCTATTTTAAAACTTAAAAATAAAGGTTACAAATATATATAACTTATTTTAATGTTTTTCTGTAATTTTTATTATGAATATTGCGATATAAAAATAAAAGAAATTAAAGTGTTACTAGTACCCTTATTGGGCCTTAATCATTCTCGAATAGACACATTTTTTTATTTAACCGATTTTAATCGGCTTAGGCGTTTTGGACTTCAGTTACATATATACGCAAAAAAATAAGCAATTATCAAGATTTCTCAAACAGTGAGTATGCTGCTGATGATGATTTATAGCTAAGAACACTCGATCATGATAGCCTTTAAACAAACAAACAAAAAAGTATCACAAAGGATTAAAATCAAACTACTAGTTCTTACATAAAAGCTTTTACTTAAAAATTAATAACACTAGACACAGCTAGAACTTCCCTCTTTATCTTTCAAAAGATCGATGCTACTGATGACCGATTGTAGCTCAGAAGAAGACGTTACATTTCTTGCCATCAGTGTGCTGAATTCGTACGGGCAAATGATGTTCAGGATATACCCGTTCCCTAGGTCGAAAAGTACACCATCAAGAATATTACATTCGTTCTCCCGACCGAAGTCGGTAGAGAAATGTTTCACGCCGCCTGCCCCGTAGACAAAATTCTTCACTGTTTTCCCATTAATAGTGTATGTCGATTGTATAACTTTCTCACCTTCCGGAATATTGTCCTTACATGCCGCTGTCTCCGAATATGCTACCTCTTTGAATGTCACTTTAATACAGTCCTTGGCGGCAAACTCTTTAGGCCAAAAGTATATCGGGTGCCAGTCACCAAGTAACTGCTCCAAAGTAAATTCTTTTTCGCTTTTGTATTTGTTCAAGCAATATTCTTTAGCTTGTTTCGATTCCAGCAGTTTACTAACTGCAATAGGTATTAATATGTATACGAGTATTACACACAGACGCCAATTGAGATACATTATTTGTGTCGGCTGTTTGAACCAAGGGTTTTAACAATACTGCTTAGAATGTCGCGCAAACTATCGGAAGAACGATATCTGTTTGTGTGGAGGTTCAGAGGTTATCCGGGAAGTGTATCACTATTTTGTTTGATGATTAAAGTTCACCTCGGTCAGTCGCGCGTCTTGGGTCAGCGCGCCATTTCGCGGTTTTCCCTTCGTAACATTTTAAATTCTTCGGCCCATAGAATAGAAATAGTTAACGGTCATTATTGATAGAGGTCGCCCTGTGGTTTTATTTTACAAAGTTTTTATCGTTTTTCTCTTTCAGAATTTAAAAGCGTACAACTTAGATAAGGAGTGGCAACCGACTTCATACAGTGTTGATGATTTCGGGTTATCGTTTATAGCCACCATTGAAAATACAAGGTAAGCACTGACTATTTATTATAATGATGCGCTATCTACAATTGGGTACTTGACAGTAATTTATTGTGTACATAAAAATGTATAGTACCTACTCGGAAAAAAGTTTGTAAAAGGAATAAATACCTACATATAACATAACAACCAATAGTAGGCATTTAAGAAAATGAGAATTATTTGAAGCACTTTAGTGAGTATAGTGAAAAAGCCCTAAATAAAAGTCACAAAAATGCTTCAACCATTAATTTTGCTAACTTATTTTCAAAACACTTATGTAAAAAAATGTAGTTAAGTACTCAATTGCATAATTTTTAAACGTATTTAGTCGTTAACTTTTCGAACTCAACCTGAGTTTGGTGAAATAAACTAAGTTAAATAGAATAGAATCAAGTTAGTTAAATTATTCGTCAACAACATTTACGAAATAAGTAATAAGTACTAGATATTAAAATTTAAGCACTACGTATTTTTTTTTAGAAAATGAATACGTCCTTTTTACAGTCTAAAACTTTCGCACAACTTATTTTACTTAGTACTTAATATTCTAAGTACTAAATATTACCCAACTTTCTTACCAGTAATGTTTTAGGCCCACTTGCTCCAGTATGGGTAGTTAACAAAAGCGGATATAGCTCATAATTATTATCCTATTTAAGGGAAAATATCGGGTTTTATTATTTAATCTGGACTGGTGCAAGTGGGCTTAAAGCAGATCACACTCTCGGTTGTTATCTTTCATAATAGGTATCCTACAAAACCATACAATACTGAAAAAGTTAATCACTTTCGGTATCATACTGATGACTATTTTACGGAACCCACTATGGTAATCCCTGGTCTGGGAAACCACTTTCGTAAAATAAGTATGCAATAATAAAATGTGTGTCTTTAATATTGATTCGATCGCAATCGTTATAATTTAATCTAGCTGTGCAAAAACGTTTAATACATACTTTTTTTTCTAGGTATCCATTCTATGGTGTCATATTCCACCCAGAAAAGAGTTCTTTCGAATGGAAGCGTTCCAAACACTACCCGCACTCCATCAACGCTGTTCTAGCAAACAGGTACTTCATGGACTTTTTCGTGAAGGAGTGCCGGAGGAGTGCACACACGTTTGTCAACGAAGCGGAGGAGAACCGATACGTCATATATAACCACGAGCCCAAATTCACGGGGGTGCTGGGCAGCCAACACCACGAGTGCTATTTCTTTGAGCCAAATTACACGAACGGTAGTCAAGGGTAGAAAAGACCCATTTTATAAATTTTGTTGGCTTGTTATTTGACGAAGAGGTCGATTCATAAACGTGTCTAAAATAAATGTGTAAATAATACTTTAGGGTGTGTATGTCCTATGTAGAGTTTACTGTGAAAGTACCAGCGCTGAAAGCTTTTGGGGCATTTTTCATAGAAACATGAAAGTCAAAAGTAAGTCCCTTAGTCTATACTAAGATCTACTACTACTAAGAGAGGGACTCATACACACCCTAAAGTATTATCATTCATTAATATTACAGCCTGTACAATAAATTTTCAAATCATTACAGTCTTTTATATTTTAATCAAGGCATTTTCTTTATATTTAACATTATAATCCTACTACTTACTATTACAAAGGTTGGATGATCGCGGGGAGTATGGGTTGAGACTATTACTTACATATTATATCTTAGTAAGTAAGCAAATACAGTACAACCTAAACAAAAAGGTATAACTAAATGTGTTTAAACTGAAAAATGAAATCTTCCAACATATTGTACGAGTTAATAAAAAGTGTAATCGCGAGTCGATGACTTGTAAAATTAAAAACACTTTGACGAGCATCGGCGATCTCTTGTAAGTAAACACGGCGTTAGGCAGGAACTTATCAGATAGTGGGATATGGGTCATGCGGGCACGGGTCGCAGGATAACAATCAATTTTATTGCCAACCCCCATAAAACTCTGATGCTCCCGAATTGGAAGCCGAGTAAACACTTTTATATGACAGGCTTTGTTTTGGTTTGTTCGAGGAAGGAAGTTGAATCTCCGAAAATAATAGAGCGCTGAGGAGTGAAAGAGAAACAATCAACCAATTTTATCATTAAATGATTTTCATGGTAAAATCTCAATATTAATACTCTACTTTGAAAATACCGACTCCATAAATTATACAGGTTATAGTATTAATTAGTGATAATAATTTAGGGTATGTATAGGTTCCGTATATATAGAGTTTACTGAGAAAATACCAACACTGAAAGAGGTACTTTAAAAAAAAAATGTTGTATGAGAACATTATATTTTATTATAATACATACAAACATGAAAGTCTAAATTAAGTCTTTCAGCGCTAATACTTTCACAGTGTGACCTGTCAATAGTAACATGTATGATTTTAATAAAAGAGGTGTCACTATAAATGCGAATCTATAATTTGGGTCTCAGTGTGCTACTGTGGAGTTAACATAATATTATAATAATAATAATAGCTCCCCATTTACTCTCATAACCCAGTGGGATGGTAAACCGACATGACTGGTGGGAGAACAGGCACAGGACCGACTTTTTACATGCCCATCCGACGCATGGATCATCTTTCTTGTCAGAAAATCAGGTGATCAGTCTGCATTGTCCTAACCAAACTTGTAAACAACATTTTTTGTTCTTAAAACGCGGGAATCGAATCCACTACCTCCGGGTCGAGAGCGAAGCTCTGAACCACTAGACTACGGAGGCGCTAGGCGCTAGGAGGTGCGCTGGAGTTAATATACCTACATATTTTACTGTCAAAATCATTACTCTTCCTTTAGGTTTCAACATAGTCGGATAAAAAAAAGTTATAAAATCTGTACTAGACTATTGTACATTGGTGTTTATTCATAGACAGTACATAGTGAAACTTGGATGCATACTGTAGGCATCTACTCTAAGGGCAGGTATACTTTTTGTAGGAAGTACTTGCATAACAGTATTGACTCTACTTAATATGCTCAGTTTTGTTATCCACTTTGTGCTCTCAGTGAACAAAACAGCTCATTTCATCAATTCGACTGCTTTCAGATAGCAACTGAACTATTTGGAAAAGGTTGAGGGGTCATTCGGTTTGACCTCATTCTACAAATACTAGGCCCATAAAGCCTTCAAGTCCCGTCTGCGTTAATGAAGGACTTGAACAAATAGTTCTAGAATTACAATTAAGTAGCTTTATGTGAACGAATGTGCCTACTTTGTATTAGGATAGCCATACACCATACTTAATTATAATAATTTGGATATTACACTTTCTTCATTATAATTTATAATAAAGTAAAAATATGAACAAGAATAAAACAGGCGTTTAGGAAAATAACAAAGAAAACAAGAGAATATCAAGGCAAAAACGCAATAAACATACAACAAAAAGAACTTATTAGTTTATACAATCGGCATGACACTGCACACTCAATCCAATCGGCAGTACTACAATATCAATAAGTCAAAATATAAATATGGTTACAATAATCAAAGGTCACAAGTTATAACAAAAACATATATACGGTCGAATTGAAAAACCTCCTCCTTTTTTGGAAGTCGGTTAAAACATAGAATGAATTCAAAAATATACCGAAAGTTTCAATGAACCCAACCTATGGAATACGGGCTACGCCGGCTACGAAATGGCTACGATACAGTATACATTATGTAAATTTAAAAATAGACTTTAACATTAGGATAATTGCTTATCAATTAAAGTATGTATATACATCAGGGATGCTACAGTCCTCTTCTGTTTAGGAAGAAGTATTAATAATTATTAATCTTTAAAGTAGTGTTTATATTTTGTTTTTAGTAAAGTGGAAAAGTAACACAGTGTTGAATATTTTTTTATGAAAAATAAATACATTTTTAATATAAATTTATATTATGCCAGTGGCATAAAGAGTTTACATAGCTTATTATAAGTCTAAACAGTATGCCAAGTAGCTTTCCTAATGTTTCAGACAAAGATTATACGGATTTAAGGGGTATAGATAAAGAAAGCAAGCAAGAAAGTCTATACATATAATAAATCTGTAGAGGAGTCGTGTCTGTACATTGAAGATATTTGAAAAAAAATATGATAGGGGACCTTTATTTACGCAATAGTACCCAAAACTATGATTTTTGAAATTTTTGTCTGTTTGTCTGTTTGTCTGTGGGTTTGTGCACGCTAATCTCAGAAACGGCTTATCCGATTTAGATGTACTTTTCACTAATATATTGCGGCAAGCTTCACTTAACATTTAGTGTTTGTTTTATGTAAATCGGTTCATAAATAAAAAAGTTATGACCATTTTAAAAGATCATGTCGTTTTTGCTGGACGTTTGTAGGAAGCCCGCGGCGGGCCCGGGAGCCGCGCGCCGCCGCGCCGGCTTCAAATTGTATTCGCAGCAAACGCACCGGGGCCGCGGGGGTAAGGTAGGGACAATCTAAGATTTTTTTTATTGAGTTTATTACGAAAGTTATTTGTATAAAATCAGTTAGTACTTTTACTGTAAAGTCCTTTGTGATAAGTAGGTACTGTATACATATTTGTTAGCGTAGGTTAGGTAGTAATAAGTAAATAAATAAAAACCGGCCAAGTGCGAGTTGGAATTGCGCACCGAGAGCTCCATACAAACCTGATTGACATAGAATTTTGATTTGGTTACAGCTTGAATATATTAGAGACCTACCCCTTAGGTTTTGATCCCTTACGAGTGTCGAAAATGACGAAATTTAGCGACATACCTAAGCAACTGCTTTTGGTTGCATTGGCTAAGAGGTCTGATTTTTTCACTGCTTCAAGGAACAGTAGGTATCCTGAGTATTTTATATAATTTTCATCTTGATACCTACACGCGTTTCTGAGTAAAAGGGTCTTGACAGACAGACGGACATGGAAATTATCTTATAATATGTGTTTCGTTTTTTCCTTTTGAGGTACGGAATTTTAAAAACTGTTTTAAGATTTTCATAAATATATTGCTCTTTATTTTGTTTTTTCTATTTTATAATATATATGTCGCAGTCATCTAATTAAATCAGCTATTTCATTGAGTGACTAGCGTTTTTATCGAATGACGACATTTAATTGAAAGACTAGGCCGAACATTGATTGTACAATCGTCACTCAACGTCCAATTAGTTAGCGGATTGTAACATAGCCCTTATATGAGAGCGGACATAAAATCTGTCAGCTGACTGAATTTTTCCAAAAGCGAATCTATCAACCCCGACTCCACGTAGTACTTGTCTGTCAACCCCTAGAGTGTATATTTAAGCGCGGAGGCGCGGAGGGAGAGCAGCCCCCGCCCGCCGTAACGAAATGCAGAAACCAGCTCTCGCCTTGGCGGCGGAGGCTGGTCGCCGAAGGCGACCAGAAAGCCGGAGCTGCCTAAGGCGAGTGTTGGTTGATGTCATTCGTTACGCATGGGCGAAGGGGCTGCATTTCCCGCAGCGCCGGAGACGTGACAGGCCGACATTGTCCCAAAAACAAATCTATCAACTCCGACTCCACGTAGAACTTGTCTGTTTTATCTAACCTCTAAACTACAACTGTAAATATTTTCTTAACTAGTGGTTGCTGAGTAGAGGGGAGGGTAGGGGGGATTTCCTTTGTCCCCTTACCGCCGTCTCCACCTTTCTCCCCTGTTTTACTCCTGGAAATATCCCGGAAACACAGACATAACCTCAAAACTTCAACCATAAATATCTTCCAAACTAGTAGTCTCCTAAAGGTGGGAGTGGTAGGGGGGGTTCTCTCCCTCCCCTTCTCCCCCTCCCTCCACCACCCAATTAAGAGGGATTTATACTAAATTTTTTCCAGCTCCTCCTTTTTTGGAAGTCGGTTAAAAAATCGGAAAATTATTCGCTAACACACATAAAAAAAAACCTACTTATTCATCGAATTGAGAAAGCTCCTCCTTTTTTGGAAGTCGGTTAAAAATCGGACTAAATGACGTTCAGTCAATGACTACATGACTAAATGACGTTCAATCAATGTTCAGTCAAGACATTGGACGTTACAATAAACAACTTGACGTGTTGTCCTTTAGTCTTTCAATTAAATGTCGTCATTCGATAAAAACGCTAGTCACTCAATGAAATAGCTGATTTAATCAGATGACTGCGACATATACATACGTTAAAAAACATCTTGATAGTGACTAAACTGTGTTACAGGGGAAAACTGTTGATACAACTCGCCTCCAATCGAGATACCTTTTGAAATTCTAGCCTTTTGCGGCCTGTCCTGGATATGTGTTAACAGATTATTATGGGTTTTTTTGCCAAATATCATAGTTAATATTGATAGAGTATTCTCATATACAAATCTATCTTACAAGCGATAGCGCGATGCAGAGCAGACCATAATAGCGACATCTATACGCCAAATGCCGTACTTTGAATACAACTATAGCAAAGTTGAGTAGGAACCTACATTTATACAATACGTTATACAAGAGTTAAACTCAGCGTGCATCATTAGCAATGTATAATATTATTTTGCATTGTATAATATTATAGTTCTCATTCCGTCCGTTAAAATTCGTACTACAGCCTACTATTACTGTACATTTTATAGTCTTCTTTGTCCAAATTATGTATTCGATAACTGCATAATACATAGAATTTTGATTAACATAAGTATTGTGTTTACAGTTAAACTAAAAAAGTTATGTCAATATAAGTTAGATTTATGTTTTTCTTGATATTTTTATTTCTTAGTTTTTATTATGGACCGAATGGTTTTTATGTTAGGTACAACTTAGGTTTGTTTTCTTTCTTTTGGTACTTTCTATATTTTGCTACTTTTCTGTATAAAATCAGTACTTTAACAGTGAAGTGATTTATAATCAGTAACTACATGTTTGGTTATTATTAAATAAAAAACCGGGCAAGTGCGAGTCGGACTTACGCACCTAAAGGCTAAAATACCGCAAAATTTTGCGGCACGCTGTCTTAATATCATTGTCGCCACACCAGCAGCGTCGGCGTGGAAACGATCATCGCCTGCAGTCGCTGCGGCGCAAAATCCATACAAATCTTAGTACTAGATGTTCGTCGTGTATGTGAGCGTACTATCAAGTAGTCCCGTTCGCATTATAGTAATTATACACGGTCGTTTGTCAAGCTGGTAGTAGGAATTGTCAACATAAAATAGTTTTTTAAATACCTCGACGACAGTTTTTATAACTAAAAATATTTTTAAAACAGATTTATTATAACACTGCCCTAAATTACTTTTCCACGCGTACGGAGTCGCGGGCACAGCTAGTTATCAATATATTTGTAACTGTAACCTGTTTGTGTACTAAATATAAATAAAAAAAAATCATAAAAAAAAAGGAAGTGGATATGGACACGTCCGTTTTGTTGTACGTGAATACGGTACTAATCGACATGTAGCTGCAACACGAAACTGTATTCTCAGATTTTGATATCATTCGTTTTGTGTCCCTATAAAAACAATTTTAAAGACGTATTCACGTTGAAACTGGCGTAACAAATAAGGAATTTGAGTGTAATGTATCTTCCAGTGTAATCTACACCTTGGACAGACAAATAACCGCCGGCGATCTGACCGCCATGTTGTTTTGTCTGAGCAATGTTATTGTATGATCTTCATCACTTCATCTATTACAATAAATGTCTAATATTATAAAGTTAAGCCTCAACAAACAAACGGAGAATGTTCGTTTGTCTTGAATATATTCCGTAACACCGTAAATCACTATTTCATTGAGTGACTAGCGTTTTTATCCGTCCGTTCGTCCGTCCGTTCCTCTGCCACCAGGCTGTATCGCATGAACCGTGTTGTTAGATAGTTTAATTTTCGCAGATAATGTATAACATGCCGATATAATAAAAAAAAACTAAAAAACAAAATGAAATAAATATTTAAGGCGGGCTTCTATACGACAAACGTGATTTTTTTTCCCGTTTCGTAAACAATCCTTCGTTCGCCAGTCTGATTGGCAATTGGCCGGTTTTTTCTACTTATCTCCTTATATTCGACTATTGTGAAGACAATAGATATGATTAACAGTCTATGAATGTGTCCTCCGTAGCGCCTAAACTACTGATCCAATTTTAATAAACGTTTGTCCTGAAAATCGTAGTTATTTACGTTAACAAAGTAGAGTAAGTTTCGAATATACGTTCGTGGGATCTTTTAAGGGTTCTTATATAAATTCGTTTCCGGTATTCTTTATTAAATCCCTGGGCAAAATCTATAGAACTGTGTAATGGAAAAACTTTCACGATTTGTATGGCATTCCAGTCAATAGAGGTTAACAACTTTTAAAGGTTTTTGAACCGCGGACCGTGAGATGAAGGAGTCATCTGCTATGAATAGCTGTTGTTGGCGTCATAATACTCTACGATATTTGTAGTGAAATAGTTTGAGAAGCCAAAAAGTGCGCGCCCCAGTTGGATCTACTGAAGAACATGATTGAGGACAGCGATTTAAATACAACATTATTTCGGAAACACAACACATGAAATCATTACTTAATAATATATCAACCAATTTTTAATGTACCAAACTATTATAATATATTGTTAAACCTACAGAATCAATCTTTATATATGTTCTAATATCTTATTTCTTGTCTAGTGTAATGTACAATACTTTAATAAATGTATTATTATTATTAATACGGTAAAATTACACAATAATTATTGTTACCCCGGCTCCACACTACTCGTGAAGTTCCTCGGCGAAGTACGGCGAAGTACTAGTAAAGTTTGACGAGGTAAGCCGAAGTGCATCTCTACATTATCCTATTCGTCTAGCTTCGTTCAACTTCGCGAGTAGTGTGGAGCCGGGGTAACACGGCTTGTCCCGCCGCGGTCGAGTAGATCTTGGTGCTACATGGTAGAAAGGTCTGCCGCATACCAAGATGTATTATAATATTCATTGACACTGTAATCCCTTCAACTCTTGCCATACCCCATAGGTCAATAACTCTGTGAACACCTTTTACTGAACAATATTATCCTTCATTAATCAGTGGTTTAAACACATTTACGGTTTCTCGAACGCCATTCAAATGAATGATCAACTAACATGGCATTCAAATCAACAACCCATATTGAACGCTGATTGGTAGAACATTATCAGACAGAAAGGACCGGACAGATATTTTATAATTACATCACGCTCGCACTTGCATAATTTTAAAAAATTCCACAGATTAAGTCAATTCACCAAAGACACAGATTAGTTGACATACAATTTGAATCAGCGAGCGAGCGTGACATAATTATAAAATATCTGTCCGTTCCTTTCTGTCTGATAATGTTCCACCAATCAGCGTTCATTTTGGGTCGTTGATTTGAATGCCATGTTAGTTGATCATTCATTTGAATAGCGTTCGGGAAACTGGGGGTTAGTGTCGGTCGTGACACGCAGTTTCAAAGGATACACTTTTGTTGGTATTCAGAAGCTATCCGGTTGCGTTTCGGATAAGCGATATTTAATGAGCTAAGTTTAAAAGCTTAATATTAAGATTTATGAGGCCGTGCAGAATATGTGACCTCTCACCCGGGCGCTCCGGTCACAATTTACCTTTAAATTAAAATAACGAATCGAGTTTGCACTTATATTTTTACCCGACTTCGGCGTATATGTATGTATGTATATATAACGGGTGTAAAAAGAACAGTCACTATAACTTTTGTATATGATTATGCTACCTTTCCTCATTCTAGAATTGTATTTTTTTTTAATTTACATTTTTTTTTTCTTTTTCGTTATTCTTGCCACATTATTTTTATGGCTACAGCGCCCTCTAGTGGACATACACGAAAAAAGAAAATTTTTTTGACGGTGTCGTGTGGGTTTAGCACATTTCAAATATGTAAATATTATTAGCTGTTGCTCACAGCTTTGCTTGCCTGAAAATTGCTTAATATAGGTTTTAGTTTTTTAAACTTTGTCTTGTTTTATTCATGCTGTGAAGGAGTGCAGCTTGACTGGAGAGTAAAGCAATACAAAAATGATACGTGATATGAGATATCATGTTCGAACGGCAAAGGGCTGGCACTAAAATGCACTTGCGTTAATAAGTATCGGTCGTATTTCATGATGTACTTAATAACTAAAAGTATACCTACGATATTGATAGATTTGTACCTATATATTTTTACACAGTAATTATAAATTAATAACTTGCAATTTTTCCACTTTATTAGTTAATTAACACCAGATGATGACTTAGTCGAAACCGGTATTGTATTTTAATAAATCTTATGTTAATCTACACTAATATTATAAAGAGGAAAGATTTGTATTTTTCTATGTAACGACTTAACTTAAAAAGTACTGAACCGATTTTAAAAATTCTTTTTTCATTAGAAAGCTACATTATCACTGAGTAACATAGGATATATAAAAATCAATTGGTGTTCGTTAGTCTCGCTAAAAGTCCCGGGATGGTTTATACGGTTTCCATGGTCAACGAAGTGGGCACGGGTCAGCTAGTAAACTAATAAAGTGGAAAAAGTGAAAGTAATTTGTGTATCATTACTGTGTAACATGCATTTTATTTCGATGCTGCATCTGAGAGACTTCCATAATAACCATGTAGTCCGTTTTACGACCTACAACATCGCCACACGATTTTTAGATAAGCATTTAAAAAGATCTAAAAAGTTCACGTTCACTCACGGCTCGAGCGGTCCCGATCTCCGTTCGGCTTCATTCGTTTTTCGTGTGCGACATCGTCAACACTTATAATTAATTTTAATAGTGATACAGTGCAATAATTAGTTTTTATTGCCGGATAACATGGAAATATGGAAGTATAAGGATGATCACGAACATATTCGTCAAATATATGGCGAATGGAAAGTAAATTACGCCGCAACAAAGGACTTTAAAGGTACCAAACTACCCACAATTATTTTAAAAAATATTCCGTGTTTTTCCTTTGTTCTCAGTTAAGGTGTAGTCACTGTATGTTACTAAAATGACCGTCTTAACGTGTTAATACATGATATTACCCAGATAGTCATTATTTTGTACCTTAATGTGGTAATACGAGATATTATCCTGGTTACAAAAATAAGTTCTTTCTTAACGTGATGACACGCGATGCCATCCTGAAAGTTACTTCTTGCTTTTCATCCTGGCGTTTTGGTTTTCTGTTTTTGGGAAAGCCGACGTGATTATGAGCGCTCGCCGGGCGTCAGCAGACGTGATAAGTGCGAGTGGCCGAATCTGGCTGCGCCACTCCTCGGTCTTTGACCGACATCGTAGACGTTGATTACGTCGAGTCAACCGCGCTAGCGCCGACGCCGCAGCAGCCCGATCCGCCGACGTCAGCGCCGGTTAATCAAACAGACCCTGAGCCGGTGGACTAGCCAAGAAGTTGACCGCTTGTTCTGTGGTGTAATTGAATTCTTAAATATTCTTGGAGTGGCAAATAAATTTGCCAAATTATAATGCGAAAACATACCCATTAAACTCTCTAAACGTTGGGGTACAATCCTATTGGATGAGCTGTCAAAGACACAGAGCAAAATCCTATTGAATGGGCTATCAAAGAGACAGAGCAAAGGAGTCTCTAGTTGCAAAACCACTTATACCAAAAATCTTTTTACGATCACAAGTGCCTAAATTTAACAAAAGTACTTATTAGAGAAAGTCTTTTGAAAATAGAAATAATAAAATAAATTTCTAAAACAGCTGACCTCCTACCAGATTTACATTTTGATGAATCAGTTGGCTGAAAGAAGCTTAATATATTGCCTCAATTGTATAAAGAATTTTGGAATACAATCCAAGGTGAAAAAGGTATGAATACTGGTGCTGTGAAAAGCTTGTGGAAACACAAATAATACCAAGGATTTATACTCGTCTTCAAACTAGTAAACCTTTAAAGCCTTCTCCCAGCGCAGGCATCGGATACCGCCGGGAAACTCCGGAGCTCCTCCTCGTCAACATTGTGTGAGGCCAGCGCCAGCAGCGCCGGCCCGCTGCACGAGCCGCAGCCAACAGTACATGAGGCCAGCGCCAGCAGCGCCGGCCCGCTGCATGAGCCGCAGTAACAGTACGTGAGGCCAGCGCCAGCAGAGCCGGCCCACTGCACGAGCCGCAGTAACAGTGAATGAGGCCAGCGACAGCAGCGCCGGCCCGCTGCACGAGCCGCAGTAACAGTACATGAGGCCAGCGTCAGCAGCGCCGGCCCGATGCACGAGCCGCAGTAACAGTACATAAGGCCAGCGCCAGCAGCGCCGGCCCGCTGCACGAGCAGCAGTAACAGTACGTGAGGCCAGCGCCAGCAGCACCGGCCTGCTGCACGAGCCGCAGTAACAGTACGTGAGGCCAGCGCCAGCGACGCCGGCCCGCTACACGAGCCGCAGCCATCCACGTCAGCGAGGAGGACACTGCCGCAGCG
Source organism: Celastrina argiolus (assembly GCA_905187575.2). Classification (NCBI taxonomy): domain Eukaryota; kingdom Metazoa; phylum Arthropoda; class Insecta; order Lepidoptera; family Lycaenidae; genus Celastrina; species Celastrina argiolus. Next base: position 9,089,762 of record LR994591.1, read on the forward strand.
CCGCGGCCGTCCCTACACGAGCGCCAGAGCCAACAAGGAGAGGAGACGCTGTTATTAGAGGTACCTCACGCAAGATGCATTCCATTGTTTTTACACAATTGGTTTCTAATTAATGCTGACAGCACAGTTCTGTCGTGCGTTTAAGGTATTATATATACCTTTTTATTTACTAACTTACATGACGTCAGTTTTCATGACGTAAAAATATAAAAAGCTTATAAATTAACATAAGGAATTAGAAGCTATTTTAATATGATAATTCATATTTTACCCGACTTCGGCGAAGCCAAAAAGAAGGGTAATGATTCTAACACCGAACGGTAATGGTGGGTTTAATAAGTTTATATTGAACTTAAAGAACATCTTAACAAATTTGTACATAATTAACATTTTATAGTGGAAGATATTCGCACCGCTAGAAAATTTGATTCTTAGGTGCTTCTAAGCCCCCATCAATTGATCTCAAAGAAGTTTGCTTTATTGTGTCAATACATAAAAGGCATAAAAAATATGTGAGGTTTAGATTTCATAATTATAATCCTCATGAATTTTATTGTCTTCCATGTGGCTTAAGTTCTGCTACATTTGTATTTACAAAGCTCAACTAACTAACTTAAGCCTCTTCTCACATGGTTAAGAAACCATGGGCATTTAATAGTTGCTTACCTCGATGAAAATCTTTGTGTTGGTAAAGATTATTCTATAATATGTAATTAAGCACTATGTACTAATGAACTAAAGGTAAAATTAGAATAACTAGGTTTTGTTATAAAATTTGAGAAAAGCAATATGATAACTTCACAAGTTTATACATTTCTTGGGTTCCAGATAGATACTGCAAATGCAGTTATAATTACCTTCTGAAAAACTTCTGAAAATCTCTTAAATATATTACGAAATCCGTAGTAACGTCCAAATTGGTGAACGTGATTTCGTGAAGTTTATTGACAATTTGACATTATCATGTCCAGCATACACCAGTTATGTAATAATTATTTATACATACTTTGAAAGAGAAAAGTTTTTAGGTTTGGAGAAATATATTAATAATATTGATTCGATTATGTTACTACAGTCTTATTCATATTATGATATGGACTGGAGTTGCGTTATCGGGTCCAAAGCCTTTAATAATAAGTAATTAATATATAAAGAAATTTGTACGATTTACAAATCTTTACGTACTCTCTACTTACAGGCTGAGGAGCCGCATGCAATGGAGTAATAACAAGACGCCATTAATTAGTTGATGGCTCAAAATCATAGTAATTACCTGGAATTATTAGCTGCATTTATGGGCTTACAATAATTTTGTAAATTTTATGTAATGCTCGAAATAAACAATACTTGAGCTATGTCTTATATTATTAGATTATGTGGCGTTCAATCTCAATGAATTCACAACAAAACTAGGTAGTAGTGCGAAATAAAACGTACCTAAGTATTTATATTTTTGCTTTATTTTACTTTGAATCTTACGATGACAAAGACGCCGACGAAACATCTAGGTACATTAGTATCGATAGATAATGGAAATTAACCAAGAAGGACTTTTAATTATCTATACAACTTAATAATATGGATTTATTTGCGTTTCCATGCGATCTACGTTTAAATAACAATATACATATTATAATAATATGTAAAATTTTAATCTCCTACTGGCTGTTGCTGCCATGGTTGCCTCTGTTTCAGTCGCTACTCAAGTTTGACATAATTTATTTGAAACCTAATATATAATGTCTACTGTCCCCTTCTAGTGTTACCCTAGCGCGAGCAGTATTGTGCAGCAAGCCTACTTGGTGCGTGGAATACTAACGGGCCTCAGTTTATTGACATAAAGCTAAAATCTGTAGCAAAAGGTACATATTATCAATATAAAATGGAATTAAAACAATGGTGTAACTAGTTCCAGGAACCTAATTTAGTCTTGGAATATCTGCTAAATTTTGTAAGTATGATTTCACTGCAACCCAAATTTTATCACAAAAGGCACTAACTCTGATGGCGTTGTCCACAGGACAACGGATGGAGACTGGAGACGTTGTCACTAAGTAGAATAGCAGACGTTCACTTTTACGATTCGCGTATCGTTATTGCAATTAATGATTAATTAAGACATCGACACCAAATAGGTGTAAGCCTCTTGGCTTTGGCAAGTCAAGACTTTGGCCAACCTTCAATTTGTCCTGCACTCACTTTGTTATCATATTTAGAAAGAACTAGTATTTGTCTCAATCGTGTAAAAACTTATAAATTATTTCTCACCTTTTAAAAAGCCCGTTCACTACGCGAGTTCTTAGACCATAAGTCGCATCTGCGACTTGCGAGAGGCGTGGACGTGAACGTATTTACGGCGCACAGCACGCGTCACGCCGCCACTTCCTCGGTCAGATAGGCCGGCGTGTCATTAGATTTTAATTACAAAACTGGTCAGGCAACTCGCTTTTATTTTACGGATTTTTAAAATCAACCTCTGATACTTATCAGACATGAATCAGCAAGTGTTATCGTTTTCTGTATTAACAAAAGATTATATAACTTTATTTCAAATGCTTTATTAGACAATAATTATTTTTATAAATCATTAAAACTACGGATGAATAGAACTATAATATTGATAACATTATTATGTTTTTGTTTTGAAATGATTACATTCTTGAATATTAAGTTTTTATTTGTGATAAAGAATGAACACAGATGTGATAAGATTGTAATTACCATTTTATTCTGCCACAAGCGCTGAACATCTACATGGTTATTATGGAAGTCTCTCAGATGCAGCATCGAAATAAAATTTATGGTTAAACGAACTTACCTTAAGTGAAGTTCGACCAAAATTTTGTGAGATGCTGCATCTGAGAGACTTCACTCCCTCCCACACCCTAGCACGCGGTGCGCAGGAGGCGCACGCTGAGCAAGGACCCCAGGGTGCAGAATAAAAGCCTCGACCAATTCTCTAAACCAAATGAAGCCGAACGGAGATCGGGACCGCTCGAGCCGTGAGTGAACGTGAACTTTTTAGATCTTTTTAAATGCTTATCTAAAAATCGTGTGGCGATGTTGTAGGTCGTAAAACGGACTACATGGTTATTATGGAAGTCTCTCAGATGCAGCATCTCACAAAATTTTGGTCGAACTTCACTTAAGGTAAGTTCGTTTAACCATAAATTTCCATTAAGAACCTACAGTACATTCAATAACAAATGTATATTTTTATTTTTGTCAATGGAAGTTCACTTTTTAAAGCATACATATAAAGTTATCACTATAATATTATAAACGTGAAAATGTGTGTGTGTTTTTTTCCCAAACAAACGGCTGGACCAATTGTAATGAATTTGAAATACTGAAAGCTGAATGTATTCTGTATCCAAAAAAATAACAGTGTTCCCGTAGCACACTGGTCATACGCGGACAAAAGCTAGTTAATTAAATAATATAAAAAACAAATGCGCAGCAATTCGCAAAATTGAAAACAGATGTTCCATGTTTAAAAGCGCAGTTAGGCACAATAAAGTCCTCATTTCGAGCAATAGAATTTCTCAAAATGGGATAACGTTCGCGACCCAGTTGAGAAGGGTCCAGGTAATGAAACGCTCTAATTCTGTACCGAATTACTTCGCGAGCCGCAATAAGTTACATCACTGCCAGCTGCCCGAGATCCAATAATGCCTACTATTTGTGTGCCCCTCAAATCACAATTCGTTTGTGCTTCTATTTTTAGAAAATTAGTCTTACGTGTATTTCAAGGTGTTTTCCACGTACGTATTTATTGCGTTTGAGCTAAACAAACTAGGCAGTATCGATTCGATAGATAAGAAATTTCAAAAACCTTATAAGCAACCAAGTTAAAAAATTAAAGAATATTGCGAAAATCCCTAAATATTTGTTTACATTATTTATTTTGTCTCGTGAACTTTACTATAGATGTACGTACCTACATTGGCACTTGAGTCTTTAGGAAAGCAGGCATTTTCAGTGTGTAGAATGTTTTCTTTAACTGGTTTTGAGTTCAATGACTTCGTAATAACAAAGGTCGCTGACATCGGAAATTATAAAACTTTCGCTAATTTATTTCGAGATTTCGCGAAACAAGACAATCTCAATTTAATCTCTCGCTTGTTTCCCAATATGTTTGGATACGTACCTATGATGTCGACACGAGCATTAAGCTGAATAATAAAAACGCAACAGTGTAATGTACAATTTTAAATCATTCTTAAAAGTCGAGTTTGTTCGAGCACTTTTAACACAAGTACAGCTATTAAAACAGTAGAAAAAATTATTTAATAACAAAATGTTCATAGGTTTGGTAGTCTGTAAAATGTGGGTACTGTACTGTACTGCATCCGTACTGTTCCTCTAAGTAATCCTACTAAGTAATACAACCTACACCTAGCTACAGGTAGGTGTAGGTTTTATTACTTAGTAGGATAAACAACAACATAAACAACTAAGTAATACAACCTACACCTACCTGTAGCTAGGTGTAGGTTGTATTACTTAGTAGGATTTCAGTGTACCTAGAGTGTAGCTATTAAAATATAAGAAAACTAATGTAAAATATATAAAAGTTTACGATATAATATTAAATGTTTTTTAAAACAAAATAATATTAAAAAAGTTAAGTGCGTGGTCGTATGTTTTGTGTTTGTGTGTAATGGATATAATTGATTTACTTAATAATGTTGTCTAATTCCTGTGTTTATATAATTAATGTTATAATTTACAGCAATATTATTAGTATTATTAGTGCCTACCTAAGTCCATACTTAGGTAGGCACTACTAATAATTATAATATTGTTAGAGCACTTGGGGGGTCTAATTAAATGATAGACACACTACCGAAATGGTTCTGTCCCACCTCCCTATATATATTGTATAAATATAAGTAATGTAAGTTAGTAATTAAATGACAGTCGGGAACATTACATATTTAAGTAGACCCCTCAAGCATGCAAATTGCAGTTCTAAAATATTTTACTGAAATTGTAATTTCTAATTTATCATTTAATCAATAGTATAGTCCCCAAATATATGATTTTTGTCCATTTCATTGTTCTTAACATTGTTTTATTTGTTGTTACATAAGTCCAATGACTTATTTATAGAGCGGCTATATTTATCAAGGACTGGTTGGTCGGGTGGGGGCCCATTGACGCAGGGGATCGATCAGCCCGGGCCCACCACTAACCTACATAGCTCGCTCAATGAAATGCGCCAGTACACCCCGATGCAAAGCCTCCTAATCCATAAACACGAAAAAACGCAATTTATTTATTTATTTATAGTAACTCGTAATTAAAACCCCAATTACATTAATTAACTTATATCTAAGCACAATTATGAATACATACTAACTTATAAACTAAGTAATAAGCAATACAATAAACACATTAACTAACTATAGAAGACACTCTTTCGTACTTTCCCTAACAGAATTTCAAACAAACTTTCTTGACATCCATCCACTTATCAGCAAACACATCACACTCGGGGTTGGCAGATAGAAGGGCGCAGAGCACGGCTACTGCCCGGTACAGTGAGGACTCGGCTCTTGCCATATTCTAAATATTAAGTACAGTATAGGTAAGATTCATTTTGATGTTTTTCATATTATACAACAGTGATTTCATATTGTTTCACAGATGGCAAGATATCTTATCGCAAAATTACATAACAGTAATTCTACAAGCAATTTACCCATGTATATAATAACAGCGCGACGAACCAACAAAAAAATACAAAATTAAATTTAAAAAATGTGGGTTAGGGTATTTGCATCCGCGGTTCATGGACACAACTGCAGCGGTGTCGTCGACCGCGCGCCCTAGTTCCGCGCTGACGTCACACCCCCGCCCCCTGACGTCACCGCGAGCCCCCGGCTCATTCAAACTGGAGCAGCCCATACCGCACTTCCTGTCCTTGCCTCACCTGCCTCGCTGCCTCACCTGCCTCGCCCGCAGCACGCGAGGCCGAGGATATCTTTAGCCAAAGGTCATCTTTGTATGCGAAAGGTTGAAGGTTGACCGATCATATCCTAGGTATATTTTGATGAAGTATCAAGGAAATATGTTAGAATTAAATTTTAATAGTAAAAATAAGACAGGGGTAATTGGTCAAACCAATTTTTTCTTTTTATATATAAAAATGAATTGATGTTCGTTAGTCTCGCTAAAACTCGAGAATGGCCGAACCGATTCGGCTATTTTTAGTCTTGAAATATTTGTGGATGTCCAGGGATTGTTTAAACGGTTTGTATGCTGAACGAAGTGGGCGCGGGTCAGCTAGTAAATTAATTCTTTAATTTGTATATTAATACAAATTAGCAAGGATGGTCAAAAATGTTTTGGCATAGGTTACCATTATATAAAAAAAAAAAAACTTTAACCTCAATGAGTAAATTATACATCCCGAAATCCAAAATTCCGAATTTACCTTTTTCGCCGCTTATTCCCTACCTTGTCTATGGCAAAGTACACAAATCCCAAGTGTCAGTGCCAAAAACCAAAAAAAAAAAAAAAAAAAAAAATTATACATCTAAGCTGGGTTATGTAACCCCGGCTATTATTATGAATTTATTGGCACTTCTTAAATTGGCAAGTACAAAGCCGTCCATAATTACCCTTGCTTTTAGATTCACTGTAGTTGGGTAAACTGGATAATCATAAGGAAGTCATCACTGCATGTGGAAGATGGAAGAGGATACAAAATTATAGTAGTAGTAGGGATTCGCCGGTTCTGGCTCACGAGCCAGAACCGGCGAATCTACAGGGGTTGGTCGGCCAACTACAGGGGTTGGTCGGTTAAAAAAAAAAAAAAAAAAGTTTGGTGTCAAAATAGGGGTTTTCCGCTACGCCCGATCGATCTATGCGATCCATTTTTGCGTATCTGCACTCCTTAACGTTTTAGGTTTTGCATAAGGAAAGCACTAATAGCACTCATTACACTAATCGTTAAACTCCTCAATGTCTAATGACCATGCGCATCACGCGTTTTGTAATGAACGACATTCTAAACTTAATGACATAGTCGTAATGGCATTGATAATAAACAACATTCTTTTGGTATGTTTCCAAATAATTGAAGTCGAGATTAAAAAAATAAAACTCGGGTTTAATTTCGAATAAATCCTTTATTTCAAAATAACTCTTTCATTAAATCTTAAAACAAGATTTGAACATCATATTCAAAAACAAATCATTCCTGAGTGTATCGCTGCCAAATTCATTTTGAAAGTCTTTCAATGACTTGTTTTTAAATTTATATAGTAAGTACATTAAACAGTACTCTCCACACACTGACGTATAATCATTTTGTAACCGAACATTATTAAAACGCCATTTCCTTGCATTTCTGTTCAAAAACATTTTATGCATCCCCGTAGGGAAACGACCATATGTGTCAAAGTATTCCCCGACCCCATGACTGTCTATGTGGATGGCTACCCAGTGGGAACCTGGTTTGGAGTCCGGATCCAAATTGCTTATAAGGAAAGCGGGAACCGTGACATATATCGGTAATCGGTTCGCAGCATAAGCGTTATAGTGTAAGCTTGGATGGATATTTTTTAAGTATGCTTGTATTTGTAAAGTGTCCATATTTCTTTTACAAGACTATTTAATTCGCTCTTTCACACGCGAGTGAAATAAATAAGCTGTGACCGTCTTATTTAACATGTCATCGACTGGGGTTTTTAAATAAAATGAAAGCATAACTTTAAAAGTAATCATTTATTATAATATATATTATTTAACACATTCAAATTATTTTACAGAGTTTGAACTTAATAATAATTATACATAGATATATATAATACAATATTTACTATCTTAGCTACTAAAGTCAGCAGTTACATTGCGATTTTTATCAATTTCAATAACATTATCGAACTCTGCATAAACAACGCAATTGATCGTTTGAGTCAGAGCAGATTCAAAGCGAACTTCTAATCTCACACTACCGTGTCTAATTAAATTCCAATGAGTAGATGAATTGGCTGATAAATCAGGTGTGAGATCAAATGCTAACAAACAATAACCCTTCGAATACTTATCGTGAGATATCCCATTACCTTCGTTGAGAAAATGTATACCTGTTCCTGTAAATAATGTATGATAGGTTGTAGTAAAAATATTATTATCAAAACATGGTTGTAAAGCTTTTGAAGGAATTTGTTGACCGTCAATATATAAACAAAAGGAATTCATTTTGTAGTTCTCAAAATTAAACGGATTTTTAGACAAACAACCATTAAATGCTGCATTATTTACAAATCCAACTATACATCTCTTAGGTACTTGACACAACGATAGTAAAAAAAAATGTTCCCGTGGGATATTGACAGAGAGTTAGAGTCGCGGAACAAAGGTACTTATAAATATATTTTGTGGTTTTTGGGATTCATTAAGTACTAGTTTATTTAAACTAGTTGTTAACTATCTAATTTGTGTGTCGAAACTAGATAACTAATGTTTATTTAATTTGATTCTTATGCAACTTGTGTACTATGCTTGTATAAATATGAAATGCTCTCCGAATCGATACAGAGTGCAGTAAAGTTTAAGTGTATCTCTCTCTACTCAGACTCAACTACTCAGAGTCAACATAAAATGGAGGTAAGATATTTTTCTTCTTTTTATTTTACTAATGCAAATATTTTATTTTTAATATTCTGGTAGTTATATTTTTTATGTTTTTTATTTCAGAACAATTTTGCTGAAAATACTTATAAAACATTCTACTTTGAATCTCCAAATAGTGAAACGACCGATTTGGAAATAGTACCTACTCAAGAAATAAACCTAAGTAGAAAAAGATCACCGCTTCCAAGTTTAGATGAACTATTCAATGTTCAGAAAAGCAAAAAAAAAAAAAATACTATCTTCATCAGTATCACGAGTACAAAATAGTGGAGACACAGTTTTCGTCTCTACTAACACAGATGATGGACAAACTGCTTCACATTTGATAAAAATCGAAGTATATGATTTAAAGAAGATTTCAAAGATACCAAGCAACGAACATTGGAAAAATACGGAGACAAGGATAAAATTATACACATCGCAAACAAACAAAAACTATGAACATATTCAGAAGTTGATATTTAATTTAACTAAAGAAATATGCACGACTGACAATTGCAAAAAGTATTTTTTTAGCAAGAATGGATGCAATTCATAATAACATAATATAACTGTAAACTCTATTGTTCTATTCTTACTTATGATTTAGTCGTTAATTAATTGTAGTGATCGTTAGTTCGTTAAATAGGGTTTGTTAATATTTGTACCTGTGTTTTCTCTACAAATGCCCCAGACATCGATTTTAATATGTTAGTTGGACTACTAGCTTTCAAAAGGATATTACATCTTTCTATTTTTCCTTTCTAAAAATGGATACATGCACGAGCATGTTCTTTGATTCTCAAATAGAAGAAATTCTAGAAGACATAGAGTTAGTTAGATTGTGTCAAGATGCTGAAGAATTTGATACGCTTGCAAACTGTTTCCTCGAAGAGTTTGTTGAAAGTCAACATGAAGCCGATACAAAAAGTAACAAGTACGTATAACTCAATAAAATATATTTATAATATTTAAATTTTGTATACATTTCATTGTAAATAACAACTCGTTTATCTTTTTTAGCCCACCACAACTACAAGCTGGAGGATCCATAAAAAGAAAGTCTGACAGTGTGATCAGTTCGGAATCTAAACTTCGAAATACAACATCAACTTTCTCTAACATCACTAGAGAATCATGTATTGGAACAACTGCAGGAGGCTTACCAACCGAAGGAACCGATGTCGCTGCTGCTTCATATCCGGATAACATACCCACAGAACCCCACACAGGTACCGATTCAGATAACGTATATTGTAGCGCTTGTCAAAAAGAACTACGTAGGCGGTATTACACAAACCATTTAAAAAGTAATCTTCACAAAAACAATGTTCTTAGAATAGAAGGTTCTCTAAAAAATGTTTCCATAATTGAATCTGCCTTTGGTCAAAGAATCATTACTTATAGAATTTTTAATAAATCTCAACAAAATCTTGGAACATTCCAAACACCAGAAATATTCATAAGTTCTATCAAAGACGAAATATTTAAATTACTCGAACGTTCAATTATAATAAATACCATTTTTAAAGTTAATTTTATTTTAAACGCTGAATTCATACAACAGAGCAAAAATAATACCTGTAACACTTTCGATTTTCAAACAAGTAATTTTATAATTTTTCGCGGAGATGATTTAAACATCTTTTTAGCTTCATTGAGTAATACTTTAACAAATCAAATAAGTAGCTTTGAGAAAAAAGACAGCGGATGGAGTCTGAAACAAATCATAAGCCTGGATATGAATGTTAATAAGTTCAATCCGCTTCGTGGTACTTCTTATATTGATTTACCCCAGGATATTAAAACTAAAAAGGCTGTTATTAATGTTAAAAATCTCGACTATATGTGTTTTAAATGGGCATTGCTCTCTGCATTATACCCAGTCAACAAAAATGTTGAACGAGTATCTTCATACAGCATGAATGCAAATAAATTAAATTTTAATGGTATATCATTCCCGGTGAAGTTAACCGATATTCACAAAGTTGAAAATTTAAATAGTATAAGTATTAACGTTTTCGGATTGGAATTTAATAATGAAGTTAAAAAAAATAATGTTATAGGTCCCTTGTATTTTACTAAAAGTCGCAAAAACGTTCATATTAATTTATTATACATAACAAATGGGACAAATAGTCACTATTGTTATATAAAGAGTTTATCGCGTTTGGTAAGCAAACAACTTTCAAATCATCATCATATGGTTTATATTTGTGATGGGTGTTTATTATACTTTCCTACAAGTGAAAGATTATCAAATCACCAACAAAATGACTGTTCTCATGTAACTGTCGAATTACCAAGTAGCGAAAAAAAATTTAAAAATTGGTTTGCAGAACCAACATCTAACGATAAACTTAGGTTTGATCATTTTGAAAGAAACTTAAAAATACCTTTTGTAATATATGCAGATTTTGAAGCTTTTCTAAAGCCAGTCCATTCATGTGCTAACAATTCATCTAAGTCTTATACCAATAGCATTCAAAAGCATGAACCTTATAGCTTCGGATATTATATAAAGTGTTCTTATGATGAAACTTTATCAAAATATGAAACTTACAGCGGACCCGATTGTGCAAATGTGTTCATGAGTAGATTATATAATGATATACGATTAATTTGTAGTAAAAATAACTTGCAAAAAGCTGCTTATCCTCTAACTGATGAAGACAAAAACAAAATTGATGATTGTTTCATTTGTTGTATTTGTGAAACAATTTTAGGTGAAGATAAAGTTTTAGACTTTGATAGGAATACTGGAAATTTTAGAGGTGTGGCGCATGACTTATGTTCAAAAAAGTTTAGGCCTCCGAATTTCGTTCCAGTATTTCTTCATAATTTAAGTCACTATGACTCACATTTTATAGTTCATGCGCTCAACTTTGTTGAAGGACAAGTTGACTTGATACCTCAAAACAAGGAGAGATACATTTCTTTCACTAAAACCTTATTTATTAACAATGAAATGTTTAAATTGAGATTTGTTGATTCCCTGAAATTTTTGCCTTGTAGCCTTGATAATTTGGCAAAAAATCTTAAAGATGAACAGTTTCATACACTCAAAATGAATTTTCCCAACAACCTAGACTTTGTTCGCTTAAAAAGAAAAGGTGTTTATCCGTATGAATTCATGACATCTTATGATAGTTTAAAAGTGACATCCTTACCTAGTCAAACCCATTTCTATAGCACATTAACTGATTCTAATGTATCTGATCATGATTACAATCATGCACAAGATGTTTGGAACCATTTCAAATGTTTAAATATGTTAGATTATTCTAACTTATACCTCAAAACTGATGTTTTACTTTTAACAGACATATTTGAAAATTTTAGAGATATTTGTATTAGAACTTATAAATTAGATCCAGCATACTATTATACTGCACCTGGCTTAAGTTGGGATGCTATGTTGAAGTATACTAAAATTGAATTAGAGCTATTAACAGACTTTGATAAGATAGCGTTCATCCGAGCAGGTATTCGTGGTGGCATATCACAATGTAGCACTAGATATGCTAAGGCAAATAACCAGTATATGACTGGTTATGATAAAATAAAATCAAAATCTTTTCTTGCATACTTTGATGCAAATAATCTATATGGTTGGGCAATGTCTCAATACCTTCCTGTAGACGGATTTGAGTGGGTGGATCCTGACATCGACTTTGATATTCCTGATACATGTGAATATGGTTTCATTTTGGAAGTTGATTTAAAATATCCCGATAAACTTCACGATTTGCACTCCGATTTACCTCTATGTCCTGAAAATATTTGTATAGGTAATACGAAAAATGTTAAGTTAGTTCCAAATTTGAATAATAAAACAAAATATAAAATTCACTATAGAAATTTGAAACAATGTCTTAAGTTAGGTATTGAACTACAAAAGGTTCACAGAGTTTTAAAATTTAATCAAAGTCCTTGGCTACAAAAATATATTGATTTAAATACTAAACTAAGAACAAAGGCATCATCAGATTTTGAAAAAGATTTTTATAAACTTATGAATAATTCAGTTTTTGGTAAAACTATGGAAAACATTGAAAAAAGAGTAAATGTAAAGCTTGTAACCCATTGGGAAAATCAAGGTAAGTCCTTAGGAGCACAAGACTTAATAGCAAAACCAGAATTCCACAGTATGTCAATATTTTCAGAAAATTTAGTAGCAGTTCAATTACGGAAAACAAAAATTGTACATAATAAACCTATTTACTTAGGGTTTTGCATTTTAGATATTTCAAAAACACTCATGTATGAATTCCATTATGATTATGTTTTGAAAAAATTTGGTGAGAAAACGAAATTATTGTATACTGATACTGATAGTTTTATATACCAATTTTTTACTAATAATTTATATGAAGATCTCAAACCTGATTTGATGTTAAGGTTTGATACATCAGATTATCCATCCGATAATTTATTTGGTTATCCTAGAATAAACAAAAAAAAGTTAGGGTATTTTAAAGATGAAAATAATGGTGATATTTTAGAAGAATTTGTAGGACTCCGATCGAAAATGTATGCATTTACAGTAGATAAAAAAGTCATCGCAAAAGCCAAGGGTGTGAACAAAAGTGTTACAAAAAAGTTAGAATTAGAAAATTATAAATCTTGTCTTTTCAATAAAAATATTCAAAACCATACCATGCATAGGTTTAGGTCAATAAAACATACAATATTTACTCAGGAAATTAATAAGACTTCTTTGTCATACCAAGACACTAAGCGCTACATATTACCAAATCAAATCGATACGTTGGCATGGGGTCATTATAAATTGAGAGAACTGTAAAAAAAAAATGTACTTATTTAGTTATATATTATTATATTTGATAATGTTATCATGTTTTTTTTTTGTTATCACATTTGTGTCAATGCATGTTTTTTTGTATTTTTTTTTATTATTTAGAATTGTGTTTAATTAATATTTGTACATAATATATTATATTATAAAAAAGAATATGAGTTGTTTTTTTCTTACCACCATTGTATTGTAATGTTTAAGAACCATTAAAACTGTTTAAAAAGATAAAAAATACTCATTGTTTTCTTATACCTCGTCTAATCCACACGTGACAGAAATGAATCATTTTATTCATCCATTTACTGCAATAGTTGCAGGACCTAGTGGTTGTGGAAAATCAAATTTTGTTACAAAATTTATTGAAAATATGAAAGAAATATGTAACACTTCATTTTCCCAAATAACATGGTGTTTTGATGAGATGCAACCTCTATACAATTTGAAAAATGTTAACTACTTTCAAGGATTACCCGACTTAAGTATGTTTGATGGTAATGAAGCCAATTTGATTATAATTGATGATCTGATGAGAGAATCTGATGGGCGAATTGTAGATATATTTACAAAAGGGAGTCACCATAGAAATTTAAGCGTATTTTACATAACTCAAAATCTTTTTCATCAAGGAAAAGGTCAAAGAGATATTTCTTTAAATTCGAGCTATATCATTTATTTTAAAAACCCCCGTGATAAAACACAAATTCGATATTTAGCTCGTCAAGTCTCACCAGATAATGTAAGATTTGTTCAAGATGCTTATAAAGATGCAACGATTGATGCACATGGTTATTTGATGATAGATCTCAAACAAAACACCAATGACGTGTATCGTTTTAAGACAAACATATTCAATGATAAAACCTGTTCAGTTTATGTACCAAAAAGAGGGTTTAAATATGATAACGTCCAACAAAATTCTGTCATTTACAAATAATGTTGGGTAGTGTAAACACACATAAAGATCTGCTCGTTGCATTGCACACTTTAAAACCAAAACATCAAAAAGTTTTATTAAAATCATTTGATGAAGATGAAATAAATTGTATATGTGAGTGTATTCATAATGTGCTGCAAGGCAAAGTTCCATTGAAAGAAAAGGATAAAAAATCTTTAAAACAACATATAAAATTACTCCGCAAGCTTGTTCATAAAACTACTACCAAAGTTAGAAAAAATATAATTGTTCAAAAAGGTGGTGCATTTCTACCTATTATTTTGGGTTCCATATTGAGTGGATTAGTTAGTGGTCTTGTTTAAAATGGAACACGCTAGGAAAATGATACTGGTAGATCCAAGTTTCATTGATAAAATAAAGGAAAGGAATGAGATCAATGAAAATCCAAAATCACGATTAGATGCTGAAATGCAAAATATTCTTAGAAGTAACGATAACGATAGAAAAAAATGGATTTTATATTTACAAACTTTACAAAGGTATTTGCATTTCATTGAAGAAGATCGCCAATCTTATCAACTTCCGATAGTAACTTCAAATATGGATTTATCTGAAACACTTTTAAAAAAAGAACATTATGATAAAAGTAGTGATCCACAGAACAAAGATCCAATTGTCAGTCAAACATTGAACGAAGAAGTGGGGCACATAAAAAGTGATACTGTTCAAAATATATCTCTATATTCTAAAAAACAAATATTAAGTTTAGTCCCTAAATCTTACATTAAAAAAGGTGAATCATTATTAGATTTCTTATTAACAAACCAAAGCAATATACACTGGACTGATGATGGTACAGTAGTAGTCGATGGTAACAAAATAAATGGAAGCAACATTGTAGATTTACTTAATGATTCATTGAGACCTTTGAAAAAAAGTGATCCGATAGGATGGGAAAAATTTGCTAAAGCTTTGAATGATCTAAAAGTACCAATCACTTATATAGGTAATCCGATGAGAAGTGATTATATTAGCCAACTTCGATTAAAAAATTTTGAAGAAATATCCACTGAAGAAAAATTTTCCACACCAGAATCTGAAAACAAGTATAATAGAAAAATAAAAAAGAAAATCGATTGGGAAAAATGGACCCCCTACTAGAAGTTCATAATATTTATTATGATGCAAGACATCCTTCTAGTTACAGTAGTATTAACAAACTCACGAAAGCTATGCGAGGCAAAATGAATATGAATGAAGTCAAGCAATGGTTACAATCACAAGAAACTTACACACTTCATAAGCCAGTTTCCAAAAAGTTTCCTCGGAATAAATATATCCTATCTGATCTTAATAAACTGTGGCAAGCAGATTTAAGTGACATGCGTGCTTATAGTAAATATAATGATGGTTATAACTACATATTGTGTGTAATTGATGTATTTAGTAAGTATGCTTATGCTAGACCTATGAAAAATAAAAATTCTGTTGAAACCAAAAAATGTTTTGAGAGTATTTTTAAAGAAGCTCACATAGTCCCAACCCATATACAGTCAGATAAAGGTACCGAGTTTGTTTCCAAGGATGTTCGTCAATATTTTAAGAGTAAAAATATAAATTATTATACAACAAATAATCCTGATATTAAAGCTAGTATCGTAGAACGATTTCAAAGAACTCTCAAGTCAAAAATGTGGCGTTATTTTACACATAAAAATAAATACAGATATATAGATATTTTACAGGATTTATTATATGCATATAATCATAGTTTTCATTCAAGTATTAAAATGGCCCCGTGTGATGTGAGTTCGACTAACATTATGACGGTTTGGAACAATTTGTATGCTCGAGAAAATAAAAGTTCAGTAGGAGATATTTCATTACCAAAGTTTCACATCGGTGATCATGTTAGGATCACAAAATATAAACACATATTCCAAAAGGGATATGAATCTAACTGGAGTGATGAAATTTTTACTATTGCAACTGTAATCCCTAGATCACCTTGGGTTGTATACACCTTAAAAGATTTACAAAGCGAAGATATAGAAGGTACTTTTTACGAAAAAGAATTACAAATAGTTTCTCCACCTAGCCCTACTTCAGAGCACAAAATAGATAAAATAATAACTTCTCGATACTCTGGTAGCAGAAAGCAAGTGCTCGTGAAGTGGAAAGGTTATCCTGAAAAATTTAATAGTTGGGTTTTAGTATCTCATTTAAAACAGTTATAATGAAAGGAAGTTTTTATTTAACATTACTCAGCAACAGTTCTATACAGTATTTTCCAGACAATTTGACAACCCATTTTTCAACAAAACTACCGAAGTCAATAAAATTAGAGGGGGAATGGACTGTGGGTGTTGTTGAATTCCAATACCCATGTACAATGTTCACTGTTCAAGAACATGAAAATGTAGTTTATATTACTAAGAATATGTTAATGCCAAATGAAAAATATCCTTCTATTGTTTACTATAAAAAACACATTCCTGCAACCAACTATGACAATATTAATCACATTTTAAAAGCTTTAAATAATATAAATGAAAAATTTACTTTTCGTTATGATGAAATATCTAAGTTTGTATCTGTGGTAATAGAAGATGAAGCAATAATTTCATTAACGTTATCGCCCAAGTTAGGTATTCAGTTGGGGTATGAACCTAATAGAGATTTAGTAGAAAAAGCGTTTGGCAAACGCCCTGCAAACTTACATTTAGGGTTACCATCACAAATGTTTGTTTATTGTGACATAGTGGAACCACAGATTGTTGGAGACGTTATGACCTCTTTACTTCGAATCATACCATTAGACCCTTCAAAATACATATACGGTGCAAATAAAATGCATGTGTTTTCCCCTCCTCACTACGTATCAGTCATGCGAAGAGAGTTTGACACAATTGAAATAGATATAAGATCAAGCACTAGCCAAAAAATACCATTCCAGTTTGGAACAGTGTGTATAAAACTACACTTTAAAAAATTATAATGTATATACGCAATAACATAAATTGTCCATATGAACATTATTACACCCATCAAGGAGGTTCTGGAATAGGAGTCATCTACAAAGGAGCTCCTTATCAACGTGGCCATGGCATTGGGAACTTTTTGGGAGGGTTGCTTCGGTCTGTATTACCTTTGCTTTCTAGTGGTGCTAAAGCAATTGGAAAGGAAGCTTTAAGTGCAGGTGTTGGAATTCTATCTGATATAACAAAAGCACGATCTGTGGATGATTCTATAAAATCACGGTTTAAGGAAATGAGTTCAAACTTAAAAAGAAGGGCAGATCAAAAAATTGATAAGTTAAACATGTCTGGTTCAGGCTATATAAGCAAAAGAAAAGGTCTTGTATCAGCCACTCCTTCATTGAACAGCAAAGGAAGAGGTTTTAAGAAACAAAAATCAACTCGTCAATATAAAGGAGATATATTTTCATAAATTAAAATAAACAATGGCTTTCCTACATAGTCATTCTTGTGAATGTGTAAAATCTGAATTAGATTTGTTTGCTTTACCATCAACACAAACAAGTATAGAAAGTGGAATGTGGGTGCACTATAAACCGATATCATCTTTAGCTGACGATGGACCAATCGAGTTTCAAGTACCTGGAACTGGTGATGATTATATAGATTTATCTCATACATTGATTCATTTAAAAGCAAAAATATTAAATGATGATTCATCGAAACTGGCTGCTGCAACTATTGTAGCACCTGTAAACAATTGGCTTCATTCACTTTTTACCCAACTCGATGTTTATTTGAACCAAAAATTAGTTTCTCCTCCAAATAATACATATGCATATCGATCTTACATCGAAACTCTTTTGAATTACTCACCCGATGCTAAAGAATCTCATTTAACGTGTAGTCTTTGGTATGATGACACAGCTGGTAAAATGGACTCAACCGACGAAAAAAACTTAGGTTTTACTAAAAGACAACAATTAGTTTCGGAAAGTAAGGAAGTTGAAATGATAGGACACCTTCACGGTGATATATTCAACCAAGGGAAATTTTTAATTAATGGTGTTGAGATGAGTATAAAATTGGTTAGATCTCGTGAATCATTTAACCTAATGGCTCCAACAAACGATGTTAAATACAAAATAAACATATCAGATGCGACTCTACTTGTCAGAAGAACAAAACTTAACCCTTCCGTCTTACTTGCCCATCAAAAAGTATTAGCGACAACTACAGCAAAATATCCTATAACTCGAGCTGAAGTAAAAGTTCTTACGATACCGTCAGGGGTTCAGGGCAAAACATTAGACAATATCTTTTTGGGTCAAGTACCTAAGAGATGTATAGTTGGATTTGTAAATAATGCAGCATTTAATGGTTGTTTGTCTAAAAATCCGTTTAATTTTGAGAACTACAAAATGAATTCCTTTTGTTTATATATTGACGGTCAACAAATTCCTTCAAAAGCTTTACAACCATGTTTTGATAATAATATTTTTACTACAACCTATCATACATTATTTACAGGAACAGGTATACATTTTCTCAACGAAGGTAATGGGATATCTCACGATAAGTATTCGAAGGGTTATTGTTTGTTAGCATTTGATCTCACACCTGATTTATCAGCCAATTCATCTACTCATTGGAATTTAATTAGACACGGTAGTGTGAGATTAGAAGTTCGCTTTGAATCTGCTCTGACTCAAACGATCAATTGCGTTGTTTATGCAGAGTTCGATAATGTTATTGAAATTGATAAAAATCGCAATGTAACTGCTGACTTTAGTAGCTAAGATAGTAAATATTGTATTATATATATCTATGTATAATTATTATTAAGTTCAAACTCTGTAAAATAATTTGAATGTGTTAAATAATATATATTATAATAAATGATTACTTTTAAAGTTATGCTTTCATTTTATTTAAAAACCCCAGTCGATGACATGTTAAATAAGACGGTCACAGCTTATTTATTTCACTCGCGTGTGAAAGAGCGAATTAAATAGTCTTGTAAAAGAAATATGGACACTTTACAAATACAAGCATACTTAAAAAATATCCATCCAAGCTTACACTATAACGCTTATGCTGCGAACCGATTACCGATATATGTCACGGTTCCCGCTTTCCTTATAAGCAATTTGGATCCGGACTCCAAACCAGGTTCCCACTGGGTAGCCATCCACATAGACAGTCATGGGGTCGGGGAATACTTTGACACATATGGTCGTTTCCCTACGGGGATGCATAAAATGTTTTTGAACAGAAATGCAAGGAAATGGCGTTTTAATAATGTTCGGTTACAAAATGATTATACGTCAGTGTGTGGAGAGTACTGTTTAATGTACTTACTATATAAATTTAAAAACAAGTCATTGAAAGACTTTCAAAATGAATTTGGCAGCGATACACTCAGGAATGATTTGTTTTTGAATATGATGTTCAAATCTTGTTTTAAGATTTAATGAAAGAGTTATTTTGAAATAAAGGATTTATTCGAAATTAAACCCGAGTTTTATTTTTTTAATCTCGACTTCAATTATTTGGAAACATACCAAAAGAATGTTGTTTATTATCAATGCCATTACGACTATGTCATTAAGTTTAGAATGTCGTTCATTACAAAACGCGTGATGCGCATGGTCATTAGACATTGAGGAGTTTAACGATTAGTGTAATGAGTGCTATTAGTGCTTTCCTTATGCAAAACCTAAAACGTTAAGGAGTGCAGATACGCAAAAATGGATCGCATAGATCGATCGGGCGTAGCGGAAAACCCCTATTTTGACACCAAACTTTTTTTTTTTTTTTTTTAACCGACCAACCCCTGTAGTTGGCCGACCAACCCCTGTAGATTCGCCGGTTCTGGCTCGTGAGCCAGAACCGGCGAATCCCTACTACTTATAGTATCTTTACTTTCTTCAATAGTTTGTTATAAGCTACTATGTAAGCGCGACTTCGTCCACATGAAATGGTAAAAAAATCTTTGAAAAACATTCTTCTTTTATGCTCTGTTAGTCTTAGAGTGATGATACTCGTAGATAACCAATAGCCTTTCTTTTTATTTATTTATTTATTTATTTGGTATAACAACAGCCAATCTTAATCTAATTATAAGTTATGACTATAACAATAAGTAATATAGGGCCAATTATAGTTATTCACCTATTATTATAGATTCCTATAAAACTTTTTAATAATAATTACATATTTTAATGATACAAGACAAGTGATAACAGGCATGGCGACAGATTGTAAGTAGTTAATAATCATAAAGTACTTTTTATTTGTGCTATGTGAAATTGTAACAGAGAAAATGTCGCCAGCTCTTTAATGCTACTGATAACATTGTTTGTGCAAAACGCTTATACTTATAACTATTACAATGTAAATGTAAGTATGAACAATAACATGTTATAACATAATTCTAATCAGATACATAGCAATAAGTTCAGTAGTTTAATGAGCTACTTAAAATAGTAAGTATCACTATATTGAACCACTTCTTTATATAACATAATTCAAAGCTAATAATAAAGAAAATGTCATCGGGACTTTTATGATGATGAATAATACATAAATTCCACAATAAGATGCATATTATTTATTATGCAAATAACCCAACTTCTCAAAGGTATGCATCAGTGCGTTAACAGGAAATTTATATGTGTGTGTGTGTACATATTGTGTGTGCGTGTATGTGGCACCATAACCTTACGACAATGTCTTGGGATCAGTCAAAGACTATTAGGATGCCAATAATTTGTGTGTGTGTGTGTGTGTGTGTAACACCTTACCCTACGATTCTATCTTGGGATCAGTAATGATTACTATAAGGTGTATGTGTTAGTAAATTTTAATAAATAGGCTATCCAATACTAAAGGTTTTTTAGAATCAGACCAGTAGTTCCTGAGATTAGTGGCCAAGTAAAGAAACAAAATCTTTAGCTTTACAATTTTAGTATTTAATTCCATAAACAAACATTTTTTTAAAAATATCTATCTTAATCTTTTAATTAATTATGTACTTACTTTCGTACGAATTGCATACGAAAATAAGTAATTAATTAGTCCATTTGGGACTTGGATTGATACTGTTCTTTAAAAGTAACCTAACTCATTGTACCAGTTAAAACTAAGTAATTCCAGTAGATGAAGAAATACACATGAAATGTGAAAGAAAACTCGATAAAGAAAATATTTTTACGAGAAAGTATTATTATAATAACTAATGGATATACCTATATACTTAGCTGAAATAAGTTTATTAACTCTTTGTTACCTTATCAAGTTTACAATAATTGTAAGTAGTAAATAAAAGAAGTCTTGACCATAAACCAAAATACTATTAGATTGTAAAAAAATATTTACAAATTACATTTAAATTTTCTTCATTCCCACAATATACTCACCATGCTCAATTATTTAATAGCATTCTCAGTATACAATAAATCCCTTTAATCACGCCCTTGTGCGAAAATTAAAAATATTTGTTTTTATAAATATAGGTCATAATATTCGTACGAAATTCAAATGTAATATTAAAATATTACTGCTATTTGATCCTCGTAATAAGTCCCCAGGCCTTCAACATAAAAACACATGCAATGGATGTACAGGAAGCCGAATTTAATTGATATAAAAAGCATATGCCAATTATAAGTTATAACAATTTCTATTTAAAGCCGCATCCTTGGCACACATCGAAGGGTCATGCCCTTTCAGCGCTTGACGCCACTGCGCCGAAGGTTCTCGCTACAAACTTGGTTTAATTGGGTTAAGTTATTGTTTGTTGTGTATTGCATAATAACCCCCCTTTTAATCCGACTGCGTCATGAGGGTGATTATCAGCCTATGTATGTATGTTTCACCGTAGCACCTAAACTACAAATATGATTTTAATTAATGGTATCAATAGATTTGTTATGATAGCAGTCTTTTTCAGTATGTTAGTTTCAGCGTAACGCCTAAACCAGTGATACAATTTTAATAAAAGGAGTCAAAGAATTCGTATTAATACCACGAGTAACGTACCCGTTGCGAAGTCGAGTTACGGATTTAAAAAAAATGTGGTTATTGGCTTCAGTACTGGTAAGTATGTAACGAATCAAGTACACTGAATAACAATTATGAATAATTTTTCTTTTGATTGATAGATTCTAATTATTAATTATTATTGTATTTATTGTAGGTATTATGGGTTAGGTATTCGAATTGTTATTATAGCACCTCCATCCATATTTCCCGTGAGTGTCGTAAAAGGCACAGAGGCAATAATAATTATTTGAGAGCAATAAAATATTTCGAAAATAGGCTGCAGCGTTTTCGCGGACATTGCTATTATTTTAACCCTGCGCTCCACAATCCGCCTGCCAAGCGTGGCGAGTATATGCAACCCAAGAAATAATTTGGGAGGAGCTATGGGCTCCCACACATAAACACGATACCGGCGTCGTCGTCGTTTCACGATACGACATCGTGTCGTGGAAATCTACAATGAGCATCGTAAAAAAACACGACATCGTAACGTAATGTGCCACGCACGTCGTACACAAATGAATTTTCGCACACCTCTTTCCATGCTGTTGTTTTTGATTTTTTATTCTTGTATTCTTCAGATGTTTTGTTCCATAGTACGGGACGCTGCTCGATTAGGGTAATTAAATGATCGACGTCAATAACATCCGTCATCTTTGAATTTTGAATAACAACTGCGCAGGGTTACACCGTGAGTTTCTAACGTCACGACGTCGTATCGTGCATCGACACGTTACGACGTCGTGACGTAGATTTCCACGACACGATGTCGTATCGTGAATCAACGCCGCAACGTTGTACGACGCGACGTCGTATCGTATTTATGTGTGGGAGCCCTATGTCCAGCGGTGGAAGTCATGCTGAAACGACGACAGTGATGCCGACGAGTCTCATCACCACCCATTCATACTTACATAATTACTACTAATTGCCAAACGTGTACATTAATTTTATTTTACTTTAATTTTACTACCACAGGTGGTACTTAAGTTAAAGTAAAATTAACAATTATAATAGATTGAACATGAATTTCCATCAAAAACCAACAGTATACTGTTGGTTTTTGATGGAAATTCATGTTCACAATAATAAGACACCTTTTTATTTACACTTTTCCACTTTTGTTACGTTTTTAAAAGTTTTTACAAAATAACACTACCGGTTTCGATTAAATCATCATCAGGAGTAATTTGAAAAATATTTTTAAAAGTAAAATAATATAAAAGTAAAATAAACGTAATAAAAGTGGAAAAGTGTAAATAAAAAGCTGTGTATTGTTATTGTGAAAATTAACAATAGTTTGTATATTTAAAACAAAACAGGGTTGTGCTTTTTAATTTGAATATACCTAATATTATTATCCGTTATCCGTCGGTACACTCATAATCGGATCGAATATAACGACAATACGCAGTCTAGATTTAGATTCATCTAAAATTTAAAGGTTCTGGACTCAAGGTATATGTAATATGTCATAGGCTTGAAAGTCACTACTCTACGTTCTTCGGATGAAAACATTTTAGTTGCTTCATACTAATTTTAAACCGCAAAGTATTTTATTTGATTTTTATTTTAACATTTATTGCACACAAGGAAATTCACAACAATACATTTTACAAAGAAAGACGACACAAAGATACTGCTTATTTCTAACAAGAAATTTCTTCCAGCAGCCCTGTAGTATGTATATTGAAGTAGAGTATATATAAAAAATAATAGAAGAAAATTTACAAAATATGTTCTGACTAATTCTAGTAATTATCGTATCTGGCTGAAAAGAATATCTTTCAGTGACTAGTTTGTTTTTAAATGGATAAACATAAAAACTACAATGTCATTGGTTTCTGGTAACCAGGAGTCAGGCAATTATTATAAATCCAATACGCCCACCGGTGACCTAATTACTGTCTAGGCACGAACTAAAGAAAATTCTTCCTCGAAAGCCTTTGCTCGACTGAAATTAGGTGCTCATTACTTTTCTTCAGAAGTTTCTTAGAAACATATTTTGTATCTATGTCAATTGAGGGAACATTTGTCATTTCTTTGTAGTAGGAAGGCTTTGCTTTACTTGTCGGGTTCAACGATCAAAACAGACCCGATTTTTAACCTACTATAGTCGGTTGAAAATCGGGTCGGGGTATAATTCAATATTTGTATCACACTCCACGAAAACTAAATGTATGTACATATTCGCCGCATACATGTACAGGATGTAACATATTATACGAGTAGGTGATTCATGGGTCATATAGCTAGCCGAATATAGTGTGAAGAGAACGACGCGTAGATCATGTATTTTTTATTTATTTGTTTGATTTTATTTTCACAAAAAAGTAAATAAATTCTAAGGTCTAAAGTGACCACATCATACTAAGCTAGGGCTCGAAGGCCTAGTCTATACACACGAACGCACTGGTCGTTCACCTAAGACCTTACCAGGATTGAAACTCATCTGGTTTGTGACTTTTATGGAGATCTTCAATCGCGATTTGTCGCGGTATATTAAGTAATTTATAGAAAGTGCCAAAACAAAAAATGTTCTACGCGTCCTTCTCTTCACACTATATAAGGAACCGTGAGTCATTCTGTATAGACTTCATAGTGCATATGGAGGTTTCAAATTTGTCGTCTAACCTGGACATTGTTTACACTATTTTCCATTAGATTTCAGGTCGTAAAGAAATACAAAAGCTGTTCGTGAGGGAGTCACGTTCCTGGAGCAGGCGCCGGGCGCGGGGCGCGGGGGCGGGGGCGCGCCGCAGTCCGCACGGTGCTCGCCGCACGGCGCGGGATATTAATAGCGGGCACATTGCGTGCAGCGAGACCAAGACGGCTTATGCAACGAAAAACTTTATGCTAACTTTTATACTTTATATCCTGATTTTCTCTGCTATCGATAGCTATGGGAATGACGGACGAACACTGATAAGATATTCTATTTAAATTAATAATACTTTAACTAACTTAAGTTCTATTACTACTTAAGTTATTCAAGTCACATCTTTATCTTTCGCCAAGAAGTGAGAGTGACAGCTTGCGAAAAGAAGGGAAAAAAGAACATACTATATAAATTGTAAGGAGGTTCAGAATTCAGCCTGTTTTTTGAAATATCCAGGTACAGTTTTTTTAATTGTTTGTATTTATTTTACAAATATTAAGTATTTACCGACTAAAAGCCCTAGCCTAGCAGAACATAAGTGTAGGTTCACAATATCTATAAGAGGTCAAAGTAAAACAATTCATCGGGAGAAAATAGGACCTATAAACTCTTACGTCACTCACAATTACTACGATACCTAAAGAATTAGTGTGGGTGAAAGTTCAACGGCCTAAATGTTTATTTTTGTGTTTTTTAGTTATGTCATATTTTGTTAAGGCTCGGTATAACGCCACTTCAGTTCATTTGTGGTGAGAGTACCGACGCTCTTCTGTCAACCTTCGAGGTAGAGGAGTTCTGGCCGACGGGTGTGGTCTACCGGAGGTTCCGGGGAACGAGAGACACTTGATGATGATTTAATCTAAAACGGGTGGTGTTATTTTTTAAAACGTAATAAAGTGAAAAAGTGTAAAAAAAGTTGTGACGTTATATTTTTGTATGTTTTCAATAAAACTGGTATTGACAAAAAAGCTTGTTGGCCTTATGCGTAAGCTCCAAGTCATTTAACGAGCTATGGAGAGGGCTATGCTCGGAGTTTCTCTGCGGGACAGAATCTGAAACGAGGATATTCACAGTTGAACTAAAGTAACCGACATAGCTCGTAGAATCAGTCAGTCGAAGTCGCAGGGCAGGCCACATCGCTCGGAGAACAGACACGGGGAAGGAAAGTTATCGAGTGGCGACCACGGATTGGAAAACGCAGCGTAGGGCGGCCCCCACAAGATGGACCGACGATCTGGTCCAAGCTGCGGGCAGCCGTTGGATGCAAACAGCGCTCGACCGGTCGTTGTGGAAGTCCTTGGGGAAGGCCTATGTTTAGCAGTGGACGTCTTCAGGCTGATGATGATGATGATGAGAAAAAAGGTTACAAAGTACTCAAATTTTCAGTTTATCGCGCTCACTCAGTATTAAGTTGTTTTTCATAAGGAGGAAGTATTTTAACATTAGGAGACCTTTTGTATAGGCGCTGCCGAATTTGACCAATACGTTAGGGATAGCAGACCGTGATTAGCTAATATGCGTCATGCCGCCTCCATCTTCCATCAGTGTTGGACTCGACTTAAGTTGGCTTTGAGTCTGAACCCCAATTCTCGTATTGACTGAGACGTTTAATTTACGAATAATTAATCATAAATCATTTATATCTTAAATCGCACGCTATGTGGTCCACTGGACAAAAGCTTCTCAAAGTATTTGGAGACATTGGAGGTAGCTGCCTATTTTCGCCGCACTTGGCAGGTGGATTGGTGAATGCAGTTTTCAGATAATAATAATGTAAAACAACTGAGATCCCATCAAGAACATAAGTTGTAAAAAGTGCCAAGTGTACTTGGTTCTGCTACCGTAGTTGTGAGATACATATTATGCCAAGTAGGGGTTAGTCGGTCAGTCTAACAACATCTTAACATAGTGATCGTAATCAATATTATTAAACACCGCTGCTCATTTTAGGATATACCTCTATATTCCATTTATTACCTTTTACGTCACCCACGGGGAAGATGGTTGCTGGCGAGTAGTTAATCTCAACCTGCACCCTATGAGATGTCACTTTTATAAATTTAATAGTTTTAAACTTGAATTTCGACTACTGTACCGAATCCTAATATGCAATTACTTGGCTACGCCTGACGCAAAATAAAACAACAATATAATCTAATTTAACATATTTATGGATATTTTGAGCAAGCACGTCGAAAAGATGTTTTTCATTAACTTTCTACGCATAAAAAACAAGGAGACTGATGAAGATCGTCCTGGTCAATTCGCAAGTCGCAATAACAAAATTATCTATAAATAGAGGCCTCCCACGCGATTGTTTCGAATTTTGTAACGCACATTTAAAGGCAGCGTCAACAAGGCATAAACAAACATTTAATCAAAATATTAACTTAATATTTATGAATTTCATAATTAATATTTTAGGTATTTCTGACCGTTGAGGCTGCATGATGCCTTTTTAATTGGGAACCATCGCGGCGCAGGATAAGACACTTGCGTGGAGCCATCTTTTAATAAAAAAAAATAAATGTTATAATTACCCAAGATATTGATTACATCGGTCACTAAAGCCGTGTACATATTATTTCACTAAATATGATCACTTTTTAGTAGGCACTTTCAGTCCCCTTAGTGATGTGGTAAACAGTGTAGCGCCTTTACAATAATATATTATTTTATTGACTTTTAAATATTATTTTATCTTACACTTTTCCTCATCAGTAAGAGTAGAGGTTTGGAGTAGGAGATATAATTATGTACGATATCATTTGTGTCATCTTTTGTGAACTTTATAATCTCGTCATTGTTAAGCAGTAAGCAAATTGATGATGATGAATTATATTAGCTAATAATACCCGTGTTCACGTCCGTTTTTAAATATCCTGATCAATACCTATTGGAATCATCCGTTTGGGAGCGACGACGCACACACATATACAAGGTGTAAAATAAATTAGTGATAATACTAAACTTTAGGGTGTGTAATGTGTATGTGCCTCCTACGTAGAGTATACTGTGAAAGTACCAGTGCTGAAAGACTTACTTTTAACTTTCATATTTGTATGAGAAATGCCTGAATATAATAAATTTTCCCATACTATAATTTTAAAAAGTACCTCTTTCAGCGCTGGTACTTTCACAATAAATTCTATAAACGGGGCCCATTATACATACCCTAAATTATTATCACTCATTAATATTATAGCCCGTATAGAGGCATGAAACGTATAACATCACTTTGTTTTCGACGAGGTTTAAAATTATAATATTATATGTAATGCAGTTTACATTGGAGTAGGAACAGCAGTTGCAGGAGTTGAAGCCGCTCTCATCGCCTCCAATACAACTCCTGTAAGCCACGAATTCGTATGTCACTTAACGAAGCTTGATATCAAATCATATACATTTTATGTTTTTCGAACTTTGTAAGTGATAAAGTTATTGAAACTTGGCTCTACCCCATGATCGACAATGATAACCACGAAAACCCTTTGCCCAAGAGGTAAGCTAAACGTGATCCGCAAAAATATAATCAGAAATAATGTTGAATGAGTAGAAAGTATTCACTTTCCCTACCCAAGAAAAGCGGAAACATCACAAAACTATGACCAAGAAAGAGAGACACAATATGTACCGCAAAACTATAAAATATTTAAATATTTCGTATAACTACTTTTTGAATTCTTTTAATGAAAATTAAAAATTGTCAAGCCATTACCAGTACAGGCACAGACAACCTGTTGTGAAATAATGATTACAAATATCATTTCTGTCCTTTGTTCACGGCAACAATGCGTGTCAGGCGCATCTCTAACTACCACTTAACAATTAAATCATTGTTGTTATGTAACCGGCTGACAACAATCGTATATTCATTATATCTACAAGCTGAGTCTTCATGCCTATTGCCTATGAAACTGAGTGCTGAAACCATCAGTTTATTTTGTAACGGGGCATATAAATTAAAAAAAAATAACAAATTCGTAGTTTAATAAAATGTAGATAAACAACTATCTATTGTAGGTTATAGTTTCCTATAACAAGTAGTATTGTTTACAGCTGCAAAGCTTTTTTATCAAAATTATCTTGATTTTCAACGAGATTACCAAGAGAGTCTGTTTAAAAACCGTAGCCGTTTGTAGCGGACATAACTCTTCAGCCGCGCGTCGCTCCTGAGTCCTGTGCGTCACGAAGCCGCACACGGCACAACGTAATAAAACTCATTCCTTGGTGTTTTAAAAGGATTTCCCATCGATTGCTCACGTGTTTCCAGCTGGCGTTGATATTTTTCTTAGTCTGTTCTTGGAACCATTTGAAAAAGTAAATTAAAGACAGAGTTAGTGATTTCACCTACTTCGACATTACTTTGTTTTTGAATATAAGAAGTTATATGCTCTTAAGTATTAAGATTAAAAAAAAAACAGTATCACGTAACATGATCATTTTATGTAATATGTGCTTTATATTCCCTAAAGACAAATGAAAAAGTTAGGTTTTTCCTGCGGCTTCGCCCGAGTTAATATTTGAAAAGGTTTAGAAAAAAATACTAAGCTACCTCACCCGTCTCGCTCGACGCCTCGCTTGCCGCTCCGCTCGCTCACCGCCCTGCTCATCGTCGCAATCGCCGCCGGCCTTGTAGCCAGCGAGCAAGGTGATATGTGTACAAAAAATTGAACCTTAAACGTACTTAGTAACTAATAAGGTGAAATTAATAGACGACATATAAAGTTATAGGTAAGCAAAACTATTTTAGCCGGTTCTTCTCGGCGGGTTAGGGTTGAACCGGTGGTAGCTTGTTTTTCTTGTTGACTTTCCGAAAATAACTTTGTAAGTTTCATTTGGAAATAAAACGTTTTTTAATTATTTATTTATTAGCACAAATCAATTAGAACTCGCCACGTGATTGGTTACTTGCCTAACAGTTCACGAGACGCGTATTACGTTAGAAACCAATTACTTACATTTTTAGTATGAATTGTTTTTCTTCGGGCACGTGACTCGTGATCTCATTGAATGGTTTATTTAACAGAGAAATAGTAACGTAAATGCACCTAATAACGACCCCTTAAAATTCGCGCCTATTACCGCCCTATTTAGAAAACTATCGTTTTTATGTGATATATTAAAGTTACACAATTGGTTGGTTAAAAAAAAAGATGTATATTTTGTATTGCAAATATTCGCCTTTTGTATGTGTGGGTAACTCAACGATTTAAAGAATAATTGCTAAATTCGGCCGTGTACGTCGGCGACAGTTGCATCTTCCATACTGTGGCGTTCCCGATAACGTAAGTACTGTCGTTCCACCTTGTCAAGCTTTTAAATCTAACTTCCAGTACTTTGATGCATTTTAAAATATTTTGAGGAACACAAATAACAACTATTTTTAATGAGATACTATTTTATTATGCCTAAAATTCAATATTAAAAACAGGCGGTAATAGGAACAAAAACCACATTTTTTTTCCTATTATCGACCCTCGATCGACCTATGTCGCTGATAAGAACTTTTCGTATTTTTTTTGTATCATGATTTTTGTTAAAAAATAATTAATTAATAGGCAGGAGGGTGTATTAACTCAGGTCCTAAATATATTAACTTGTATTTGAGCTATTAACGCCATATAGTCTAGAGCTTTAGGAGCCGTAAAAACTAACTTTGTTCTTATGTAAATATTTTGATGAATAAAGCAGGTATACTTTTTAAATAGCGTATTTTTAAAGTGCATGAAAATGACACAAAATTAAAATATAGATTTATCATTAAATTGTGATTATAAATATGTAAACTCTAGTAACTTTAATATTTTTTGGAGTGTTTATAAGCGTGGAAAAACAAAAAAAAATAAATACTTCGAAACCCGTGGATTAATCTGACACAATTTTTTTTCATAGGTTTATGTAAGACTCCTAACCTGAATTATAGTTGTTTCATCGACTATAATTTTTTTACAGGTACCTACTGTTTTAACGAACTGGCAATATGTCGGGTTGCAATGGGCGAAAATGGCCCAAATTAGGTATCCAGAATCCGAATGATATCCCACACATGACCCCATTGTTATTTTAAACATTAAATTTTTTAAAACAGATTTATTACAAATTAAAAAAAACCGACCACTTATTTTCGATTTACTCAAAATGCAATGGTCAGAAATGACACAAAACTTGAAAATAAGCTAGTTGGGCACTACTCTATCCACATGCAAAAATTCAGAAACTTTAGAATTTTTGAAGGTCACCTCAAAATACGCTAGCCCGACCGGTCTATATGCGAACACTCACTCATTCGCTAGCAGATTGTGGCTATAATTTTTCGCGGGATATTGCTAGATATAATACATTTAAATTTTATACCTAGTCCTGCCATAAATACTGATACAAAGAAAAATATATATTTTTCTATTGCAAATAAAATTTATTTCTTTTACAGTGTGTTTGTTTTATTCATAAATAAAAAGGAATTTAAAATATGAAAAGTTTATTCAAAGTGGCCGCCGTTGGCTGCAATAGAGTCCTTTAAACGTTGAGGCCAGATATCAATAGAAGCACGCACTCTTTCCATGGGAAAATTCCTCACTGCCAATCGTATGGATTGCTTCAGGGACTCCAAATTGTCATGGCGTTTAGAGCAAGACATACTCTCTAAAACTGACCATAAATCGTAATCCAGCGGATTAAGATCGGGACTAGACGATGGCCAATCTTCAGCTCTTATGAAGTCCGAAACGTTCGTTTCCAACCAAGACTGCGTAGAGAGAGCTTTATGAGCTGGTCTTGTTGGAAGGACCATTCTTGGTTATCGAACATAGTTTTGTTAAGGGGTTTCACTACTTTCTCAAGAATGGTATCTTGATACACTTGTGCCGACGTTTTGATACCTTTTTCACAAAAGTATGGCTCAGTCACTCCTTCATAGCTAATACACCATCAAACCATCACTGAGGTCGGATAGTGCCCACGTTGCACTCTCTCAACCAATTGGGAAGCTTCCTTAGAGCTTTGAGCATAAATACGGTCATTTTGCTTGTTATTATGTTGTTTAATTGTAAAAAAAATCTCATCAGTAAACAAAATTTTTCTGTGACCTCCCTTTGCGTACCGCCTCAGTAATTGTTTTGATTTTAGCACCCTATTCTTTGACCAGTACGTCTCTTATGGGCTGAAAGTCTTAAATCGTCTTTTAAAATACGCGATATGGTTCTAGGGGCTATCTTCATCTCCCGAGATAAAATCTTTTGTTTTCGAACCGGATTTCTTCGAATTCTTTCTCTTACTGCCTTAACCACCTTTTCCGTACGAACACAGCGTGGACGGCTAGATCTTTTTCTGTAACAAGCAGAGGAGCTCTCATTGTACCTATTAATAGCCCGGTACACAAACATTTTGCTTATACCAAGCGTATGGAGAGTTTTAAAAATTGCATTGGGCTCCATACCTACTTTGTGTAACGCAATCACAGCGATTCTGTTCTCTTTATCACCCCACTCCATTTTAATATCGCAAAATAATAAACAATGTAATGGCGCCAACATAAGAAAACACAATGAATAATCATGTAAAAATGACAGATTCCAATTTCAAATCGAATATTTTATTTATTTTTTATTGTAACAGTATTTATGGCCAGACTAGGTATTTCATAGAAATAGGATATACATAGGAGTGGAAAAAATATAGAGCTAAAAACAGCTATCTATCTTACAAATTTCAAATGCGAAGATTCATGAGAGTAAAAGAGACAGCAACTTCATGATTTTTCGCGTTGTCACCAGGTCAGAGGTTGATTTTCGGGTCTGTCAAACGTATCAAACCAACTAAATAAAAACGTCTCTGTATTTTATAGCTCTTTAGAAATTAGCGACAACTTCAATTGGTAGCATTATATGCCATACTGCTGTCACCTATTATTGTGTCACCAATAAAACATGAAGAAAACATTTACTTTTAGATTTTAATATTATATTGTAATAAGCTACTAAATATCATCTGATTTATTACATTTTTTGCAATTTACAACATAACTGTTTCAGAAAAAGCCTTGCTTAGTGAAGGCGTGTAAAAGTTATACCTACATCTCGAAAAGAAAACTGTGATCTTTTCATAAGTATGTTTATAAATAGGCTTAGTAAATATATCCAAATAGGCTGGAAGTAATTTATTTTAATGGATGTATGTGTATATTATTATAGTTTCTAATAGTAGGTATGCGGTGTTTGCATTATATTAAAAATTATTTGTTTACATAACATAGAGGTTAAGTTTCTCCTAGTGATGTACATTTCTATATCGATAACCCTTCGAAATCATCACTTTATGTTTGAATAGATAAATTCGGTACATTTAACTTTTATTATTTTTAACCATACCAAGTTAAATATAATTAATCTGCTATTTGGTATTTACAGGTTTTTTTACAAAATCATGCTTTAAAAATAAAATGGTTCGAGTTCATAGGAAAACCAGAAGCTACATAGAAGCAGTCATGTTTGCTCTAAACATTTACACCCAATTATTTTATTGCAAACGAGAATATTATAATACCTTGTTGTTGATACACACCGGTTTCCTGTGAATCCGAGGTATGAATCCGGTCCTGCCGGTCCATTCGTATCGTCGAATTCATGGCTCTCCTACGTAACTGGAGTTAAATAGTGTTTTAGTAGATTAGATTCCTCCAGAACATTGAACGGCATCACAATGTTACAATCTTTACATTTTAGCAATAGTAGTACCGAGGTATAGATAGAACCTAAGAATGTAAGATGCTAATACTTCTCAGATTAGATGCTTATTGATTTAAGTTTTTTAAATCATTAAAAACTTTGCTTCGCGCGGAAGCAATGTATTCTTATTCATATTAGAAAACTTCCTCAAGAAGAAGTCTTGAATCACAATATTTGTTGGGGAAAACTAAAATCCCTTGAGTTTAATAGACATAGGCGGAGATAAAGAGGAAAGTAATTTATACTAGGTGGTAGATAGTATAAACATAACATCTTCTTCTTTATTTTCATTTTTATCGACATGTGATGTCGACTACGGACATCCCTTGAATAAAGACATGAAATTAGCTCAAGCTAGCAGACATGCAACTTGTGACCAACTTCGTAAAGAGGTGATCGCCCAAAGTGGTGACAAGCCTAAAAAATAAAGTAACGGACAGCTAGACTTCCCTTTCCTTCCCATAAGCATGTGTCGTATAGTGAGACAAGAACAGAAATATGCCTCTGCTCTTGCTTTTTATCCGGTATCTATGCTTTAGTTATTAATCTGAGGTATATATCAACACACCATTTTGTATACTAGCATTTTTTTCAAAAACTTGATTGACGAATAACACAGACATTATTTTAACAATTGCAGTGTTCCAGGAACATAAAATGGATGTAGAGATATGTTTTCCCTATATTCGCACACCTAGATCGAAACAGGTACAACTCAAAAAAACTCATTTTACAGGAAACGCAAAAAACTGATTTCCGAGTCCCTGTGCATTGCAGAAGTTTTCTGCTTACATTTATGACCTTTATTTAACAGCTGGATGCAATAAATATTAAGAGTCTTGGGTTTCAATTAAGGGTTGGGTTTAAAAATTGCATTTTTTAAGTTGTTTCCTTTTAGTTTACCAATGTATATATTTTTTTTGTATTATTATGACTTGAATCCTTATTGGTGAATTTCGTTTTTAGTTGACTCTGTTTTGTAGATGCAAAACATGCATAAAAAACAATAGTATTTATATTATTTATTATTAGTACGACTCATTAAGTAGTATGTGACCAGCAGTAGGGATATATTAGATGAAGATATAGCAATAAAATATTTGGCAGTAAGGAAAAAATAAATATTCTTTATTAATAGTACTATAAAATAATGTAATTAGTGGCAGTCTCTCCTTAAATTATGAAAGTATACTCTAAAAATAAACCATTATAGAAAACTAAAACAACTTAAATATATAGGAACCTTCCGTTCAACAAAAACATTTAAATGTACATCAAATATCACATTTTACTTATAATTAAATACATAATTTTAATAACGTCATAATAACGTCAGTAATTTTAAATTTAAAAAACATTACCCAAAATGTCTAATGAACATTTTAAATTCTAAAGTCAACCTCACAGCAATGAAACAAAATATGTATCACAATAGCTGTGCTAAGAAATAATTAACCATAAAATTTAAATATATTATATCTAGCAATATCCCGAAGAGAATTAAAACCACAATCTGCTAGCAGATGAGTGAGTGGGGCTTTGCACGATCGCGTTAACATTAGTGCTTGTGTATACACTCTAACACTAATGTTAGTGGTGGTATTTTCACGTTTTTGCTTGAGAGTGTACGCATAAGCAGTGTGGGAAAGAGGGAGGTGCATCAAAGCGGAGGTACGCATAGGCACGCCTATGCGTACACTCACTCATCTGCTAGCAGGTTGTGGTTTAAACTTTTTCGCGGGATGTTGCTAGATATAATATATTTAAATTTTATGCTACGGATTTCCGCAAAGTAACGCCTGATTCCATTAACTAAATAATTAATCATAAATAAACTAATAATGTCATTTTGAGATCAATGGTAATGAAATTACAATTACCGAAAACCTAGCATTTATTAAGTATTATTCTTAGCTATAAAGAGGTAGGTATCACTTTGGTACACAAAACTTTGGATTTCCACTTTTTTGTTTTCCATAATCTCTTCCCACCCTTTTTCCGTCTTGGGTTCATGGGCAAGGTTCCTGCAAAATGCTGTGGTTAACAAAAGCATTTTGCTGGTTGATTTGATCATCTTCGGTATCCGACGAAGTACTGGAGATTGAACTTCTACTGCTGGTGCTGGATGAAGTCGAAGACGAAGGTACTATCTCAAGGGGGGCTCTTTTTTGGAAATCAATTGGAAATTGGGATCCTCATTAGAGTCATCAATGTCACTTTTATCACTTCGAATTAACGAAATATTATAATTGTTTGGTACACCATTCCCTTGTTGCCTAGACGTGCTTGGAAATGATTTATCAACTAGGTGTAAGGTAGGAATTAGTGTTTTTAGAAGAGAATTCAACACTAGTTAACATCGTGTATTCCAGAGCTGCATGTCGAGTAAGAGTTGTGTCAGGGAGACTGATATTTTCTTTATCCATTTCTTCTAGCATATTTACTACAAATCTACCACGTTTCGTTTTGCCTGAAATAATACTTTCTATCATCAATTTTTCGATCATATTAGTAATTTACCAGCTAAAGGGGTCTAACTTAAAAAAATCGTATTAAAAAGAAATCAACTCTTTATTTGCCGGAATGAAAATAAAATATTATAAATGTGAAAAAAATCTCTCGTTCTATAGCAAAAAACAATCGATATGATAATATTTTCAAAGAAATAAAAGACATTAAAAAATGATTCAACAAAACAGAATCAATTAGAAATTGAAATAAAATTCAACTATACAGTAACAATTCTAAATGTGAATAAAAATTTTACTCACCTTGCCAATAATACAGATTCAACTCAAAATGCTTCATTAATCAACTAGGCACTAACGACCAAAATGGCGACAACTCAAAATAATGCTTCTTCAAATTTCAACAACACGGGCGCAATTCAAAATAACTATAATTTGTTTACTCAAAGCACATGCATTCTACTTTAAAACTTGGTTCCAATTGGCGTTGTCGCTGTTTCACGTGCGAGGGTGGCGGGCCACTCGTTCAACAAAAAAGATATACAACGTCATCTAGCGTCGAATATTGGAAATATTTTTGAATCTGTTTTATTGGTCGATAGGCATTGAAATGACAAACTCGAAGATGTGCATAACTCAAAAATCACGAATTTTGAGTTAGCTCCCTTTCGATCTAGGTGTGCGATATGGCCGTGAAAGCCTTGGGCGAAACTAAAGGGACCTATTATATGTATAGTACTAGGGCATAAAAGTATAATAATAATAGTATAATATCTATGGACGCTTCCCTCCACGTCAATCTGGCCCCGTGCTAAGTACCCGAAGAACTTGTGTTACAGGTACCAGACCACGGAAATATATTTAATCATTTTATACTATAGGTACATATAATTAAGATTTTTATTATATTATGTAACACAAATTTAATACACATCCATGACCAAGGCACTCGAGCTCTCGACCTCTCGTTCGAGCACCAACCCGCTCAACCACTGCGCTACGGAGGTCGTCGAAAAGCCGATGGCGCACATCAACGCGATCTAGAGAGAGTCAATACAGTAGCAATAAATCATGAAAAGGTTTCAATTGCTAAAGCTAAATATTCTCATACAATTTAAATATATTATATATCTAGCAATATCCCGCGAAACAATTATAACCACAACCTGCAAGCAGATGAGTGAGTGTACGCATAGGCATGCGTTTGATGCACCTCCCTCCTCCCACACTGCTTATGCGTACACTCGCAAGCAAAAAACATGAAAACACCACCACCACACAAGCAATAATGTTAACACGATCGTGCAAAGTCCCACCACCATGCAGGTTGCAAAACTCGACGCGCGTTTCGCTCCGACCCCGGAGCATCCTCAGGATGTTGACTCTGCGAACAATGTTCGTTAAGTGATGCCGCCCGCCAAAACACCGCCTTATATTCCCTACAGCTACTATCCCTACCAACTAGTACCCCCACCAAACAAGTTAATAAGAGGTGACGAAGTAAGGTTAGTTTGGTCATTCAACAATGCAATTCTATTGTTGTTCTTTACTTTAATTATTTCTAACTGTTCCAACACGCTCAGTCGAAAGCCTTTATCACATTTATGTAATATCTTATAGGAATGACCATCTGGTATATTGTGACTACTATCTAAAAGATGTTTGGCAAAATGTGATT
The DNA here is from genome assembly GCA_905187575.2 of Celastrina argiolus. Classification (NCBI taxonomy): domain Eukaryota; kingdom Metazoa; phylum Arthropoda; class Insecta; order Lepidoptera; family Lycaenidae; genus Celastrina; species Celastrina argiolus. Next base: position 9,127,659 of record LR994591.1, read on the forward strand.
TATCATGATGACCATTTCTATAAGCCGCGATATGTTCTTTATACCGAGTCTCAAAGTTACGTCCAGTCTGACCTACGTATACACTGTCGCATTCAGGACAATCGATTCTGTATACACCTGATTGATACTTTAAATCAATCCGGTCTTTATTATTACATAATTGATTTTTTAAAGTATTATTCGTCCTAAATGCGACATGCATATCGTTATTTTTCATTATTTTGGATAAACGTGCAGATACCTCACCCATGTAGGTCAAACTGGACTTATATCTAACTACTTCCTTATCAGAGGTCCCTGCGTACAAAAACTTAACCAATTCCTTTTTATTTTTAATATTTAACATATTATCAATTATTTTGGGATTGTACCCATTCGCCTCAGCAATTTGATAAATTATGTTTAACTCTTTTTGGTAATTTACTCTACTAAGAGGAACAGAAACTAATCTGTGAATATAACTATGAAAGGCCGCGTGTTTGTGTTGCCAAGAATGACAGGAGGATGCATGAATAGTAGTATTAGTATACGTCGGTTTGCGAAAGATCCCAAAACTGTGTTTATTATCAACTCTAGTGATAGATAAATCTAGAAAATTGAGAGTATTATTATCTTCACATTCTAGTGTGAATGCATATCGTTATTTTTCATTATTTTGGATAAACGTGCAGATACCTCACCCATGTAGGTCAAACTGGACTTATATCTAACTACTTCCTTATCAGAGGTCCCTGCGTACAAAAACTTAACCAATTCCTTTTTATTTTTAATATTTAACATATCGCTCGTTTAAAACTACAACGTGGCACAACGAAAAACTGGAATTTTGGGAAAACGACTTTGAAACTTTTAAAATCTTATAACTTTTAAAGTAAGATAGCTACAAAAAAGATTATTTTGGCCATTTTAAACTTTACTAAGAAACTATGAATCTCAATGAAAATTTCATTGATGTATAGATATTTATTTATGAAATAATAGTTTTATAAAAAAAAGTCCGTACATGTCACGTTCTTCCTATAAAAATAATGAACTTACTGACTGACAAAGGGGTATATCACGTTATAGGTAACAAAATAAAGATATTTAAGAATGTGGTACAGAATATATTATATAGTAAAAATAACACTGTTGAAATTTTAATAGGAGTATTTATTGAAAAAAACTATTAGCTAAAGTGTAACTTACTAGTTTTATAATCGGTCTCACAAACAAATAATAACAAAAATAAGTAACTAAATTAAAACCCTTATTTTATTAGACTACACAATCCTATGTCTAAAAATAATAATTTGACCTGATATTATGAATTATAGAAATATTAAAATTTACTATAGTGTCGTAAACGACAAAATTTGTACCAAAATAAGGTTCAAGGCGAGGAATAACCGCAACTAGCGCCACTCTTTTCTGTACATAGTTCATACTCGTACTTATAATTAGGTAGTACCTATTTTACAATAACCATAATGACTTAGATATAATAATATTATGTATATTGACTGTTTGAGAACCAATAACAGATACAGGAAATATCACATCTTTTTTTAGGATCAGAACTAGGTACTAATATTAATCTAAGATGGCATAACTCGTGAAAGGAGCATTGTTCTTCTTCGTCTTCACGAGCCTCACTCATTGGGTGTGTATGTGTCGCATTCATCTAATTAAATCAGCTATTTCATTGAGTGACTAGCGTTTTTATCAAATGACGACATTTAATTGAAAGACTAGGCCGAACATTGATTGTACAATCGTCACTCAACGTCCAATTAGTTAGCGGATTGTAACATAGCCCTTATATGAGAGCGGACATAAAATCAGTCAGCTGACTGAATTTTCCCAAAAGCGAATCTATCAACCCCGACTCCACGTAGTACTTGTCTGTCAACCCCTAGAGTGTATATTTAAGCGCGGAGGCGCGGAGGGAGAGCAGCCCCCGCCCGCCGTAACGAAATGCAGAAACCAGCTCTCGCCGTGGCGGCGGAGACCAGAAAGCCGGAGCTGCCTAAGGCGAGTGTTGGTTGCTGTCATTCGTTACGCATGGGCGAAGGGGCTGCATTTCCCGCAGCGCCGGAGACGTGACAGACCGACATTGTCCTTAAAACAAATCTATCAACTCCGACTCCACGTAGAACTTGTCTGTTTTATCTAACCTCTAAACTACAACTGTAAATATTTTTTTAACTAGTGGTTGCTGAGTAGAGGGGAGGGTAGGGGGGATTTCCTTTGTTCCCTTACCGCCGTCTCCACCTTTCTCCCCTGTTTTACTCCTGGAAATATCCCGGAAACACAGACATAACCTCAAAACTTCAACAATAAATATCTTCCAAACTAGTAGTCTCCTAAAGGTGGGAGTGGTAGGGGGGTTTTCCCCCTCCCCCTCTCTCCACCCCCCAATTAAGAGGGATTTATACAAAATTTTTTCCAGCTCCTCCTTTTTTGGAAGTCATCAATGTTCAGTCAAGACATTGGACGTTACAATAAACAACTTGACGAGTTGTCCTTTAGTCTTTCAATTAAATGTCGTCATTCGATAAAAACGCTAGGCACTCAATGAAGTAGCTGATTTAATTAGATGACTGCGACATATGCATTTTCTTCCTGATCGCATATTATATCCGCAGCAATAGCATCTTAAAATGTAGCTATGTATTGGTCTATAGAGCTGAAAACACAATTTTCTTTGCCTGTACTACTTATTAAGTCTTTTGACAATTCGTTTAGAGGTACAGTCATGGTTGTCAAGGTGTGAGCTTCTTCATCATCTGCACTTTCTTCAATAGCTTTGTTGATGGTGAAATTCTCTCTAAAGGGTCTCGAACAGAATCGTCGCTATCCTCGATGAAGTATTCCTCAGCTGAGCTTCTAGATGCTCTTCTGATGCCGGAGCTGCTAGAAGAATTTCTACGCCGACGCTTTTCTGGAGTTTTCTCATCTTGATGATAATTTTCATAAGCCATTTCCACTATTCTCCTTGATCGTGAATCGATCTTGAAAGAAAAAAAAATCTTTTTTAATAAAATATTATTATAAACAATGTGACAAAACGATGAATTTCTTAATATAACAGCAATATTTCAAATATATATCGTGACATCCCGTTATAAACGAACCGTAAATTTAAACAAGTGTAAAAAAATATTGCATACAACGTGACATGCTAACACAAGCCAATTTTATTTTCATACTTTTCAAAGGAACAACGTGTTATCAAAGTGATGACCAAGTACGATCAATTAATTCTTTAATGCTAGAATGCGACATAATAAGTGTGACACATTATAGAATTAAATAAATAAGTAATAAAATATTTACCTTTACTCCAAAAAGGTGTCATGCAGGTCGTGACACGTTGCTGTCTTATACCGCAAGCAAGTACTCTCACGCACTGCATTGTCACACTGAGGAGGCGCGTTGTGGAAATAAGCTTAGCTGCTAAACGGGGCAGCGCTACATCGTGACAAGCTCTCTCTTTTCCTCATACTTTTGTCGGTATTGGCTTAAATTGTACCACGTTTTTGCACTAAATAGATTCGGTTACGGTGAATAAAATGGTATCAATAACTCAAAATTGAGTTATGCCACTGTGACACGTTATAGTTTTAAACGAGCGATATTATCAATTATTTTGGGATTGTACCCATTCGCCTCAGCAATTTGATAAATTATGTTTAACTCTTTTTGGTAATTTACTCTACTAAGAGGAACAGAAACTAATCTGTGAATATAACTATGAAAGGCCGCGTGTTTGTGTTGCCAAGAATGACAGGAGGATGCATGAATAGTAGTATTAGTATACGTCGGTTTGCGAAAGATCCCAAAACTGTGTTTATTATCAACTCTAGTGATAGATAAATCTAGAAAATTGAGAGTATTATTATCTTCACATTCTAGTGTGAATTTTATTTTAATATGTAACAGTTAGAAATAATTAAAGTAAAGAACAACAATAGAATTGCATTGTTGAATGACCAAACTAACCTTACTTCGTCACCTCTTATTAACTTGTTTGGTGGGGGTACTAGTTGGTAGGGGTAGTAGCTGTAGGGAATATAAGGCGGTGTTTTGGCGGGCGGCATCACTTAACGAACATTGTTCGCAGAGTCAACATCCTGAGGATGCTCCGGGGTCGGAGCGAAACGCGCGTCGAGTTTTGCAACCTGCATGGTGGTGGGACTTTGCACGATCGTGTTAACATTATTGCTTGTGTGGTGGTGGTGTTTTCATGTTTTTTGCTTGCGAGTGTACGCATAAGCAGTGTGGGAGGAGGGAGGTGCATCAAACGCATGCCTATGCGTACACTCACTCATCTGCTTGCTGGTTGTGGTTATAATTGTTTCGCGGGATATTGCTAGATATATAATATATTTAAATGGTATGCTATGGATTTCCGCAAAGTAACGCCTGATTCCATTAACTATTTAAAATCGGTGAGCATGACCGTACAGGCACGACTCTATATTAAGCTAACAAAATTACATCGAGTTGCCGCCCAAAATATTTGGTTCAATCAACAATGCAAACATCTTAATGTTGTTCCCAGTTATATTAATGTTAAAACCAACACGCACAGTAGAGCCGCCAATACGGCTATTAAAAAAGCAGAGTCCATCTGGCTTAACGAAGAGACGCGTCATTGGTTTACCGTTAGAGATAATTTAAAACTACATCTCAAAGTTCTTTATACCGAGCTCTCATTCAAATTACATAACTTAGAATTCGATTGTTTGGATGAAAAAGCACGTAGTTTCGCATCAATCGAAGTGCATGCTAAGTATGTTAGTCAAAAGAAAAAGCTTCAGGCTTTAGTAAATAAAAAGAGGAATGTACAATCCTATACAGAATCACAGTCTGAACCTTTTTCTTTCCACCCTCGCGTCAAAAACTTAACCAATGTCCAGTTTGCCAAGGATGAGATGACACTTCTGGAAAAGGGTCTTAAATATAATATTTCTCCTAAGATTAATCAAAATGCCTTGGAAATGCTTGCGGTAGATTCGGAAATGGCAGTTTTGATTAATAAGAAGGACAATATGGTTAAGGGTCTACTAGCTAATGAAATCAAGGGTACTCCTTCCGGTTTTTCGATAAACCCTGAAGAAGTTGCTTTGAAGTCATTAAAACAAACAATAACTAATAATGACTTGGTTGTATCTAAAGCGGATAAGGGTAACACAATAGTGGTGATGAGGCGCGACGATTACTCGGAGAAAGTTAATAACGTGATTCGTTGTGACCAATTTCTAAGGGTATCTTCTGACCCAACAAATAAGTTTGTGGCTAAGGTTAAATTAGCCATAAACAAAAATTCACACTTTTTCCAAACCGAATCAGCAAAGAGGAAACTTATTCCAATGAATCCTCGCGCGCCATCACTTTACGGCTTGCCAAAGATTCACAAAACTGATATTCCTATGCGTCCAGTTGTCTCATACATAGGTGCACCAGCATACGAGTTAGCAAAGTCACTTAATTACATTATTAAGCAAAAGCTTTCATTTAGACCACCTTATGCTATAAAAAATAGCTTACAATTAGTAGATCATATTAAAAATGTGACTTTGCCATCCCGTTGCAAATTAGTCTCGCTTGATGTAGATAGTTTATTCACTAATATCCCGTGTGAGGAAACGTTGGGTATTTTGGGTAATGCATTGGAACAACGTTTACCTCCTGGTGAAGGTGATGAATTGCTTTCCCTTACTAAAGTCTGCATGGAACAAAACTACTTTAGATTTAACAATCAGTTCTTTGTTCAACAAGACGGTCTAGCAATGGGCTCACCACTGAGTCCTTTGCTGGCTGAAATATTTATGGACGATTTTGAACAGAGAAATATTGTTAATAATAAGAGCATTTTATATTACTATAGATATGTAGATGACTGTATACTTTGTTGGACGGGTACACAGAGACAACTGGACGTATTTCTTAAAAATCTTAATAAAAAACATATTAAAATAAAATTCACACTAGAATGTGAAGATAATAATACTCTCAATTTTCTAGATTTATCTATCACTAGAGTTGATAATAAACACAGTTTTGGGATCTTTCGCAAACCGACGTATACTAATACTACTATTCATGCATCCTCATGTCATCCTTGGCAACACAAACACGCGGCCTTTCATAGTTATATTCACAGATTAGTTTCTGTTCCTCTTAGTAGAGTAAATTACCAAAAAGAGTTAAACATAATTTATCAAATTGCTGAGGCGAATGGGTACAATCCCAAAATAATTGATAATATGTTAAATATTAAAAATAAAAAGGAATTGGTTAAGTTTTTGTACGCAGGGACCTCTGATAAGGAAGTAGTTAGATATAAGTCCAGTTTGACCTACATGGGTGAGGTATCTGCACGTTTATCCAAAATAATGAAAAATAACGATATGCATGTCGCATTTAGGACGAATAATACTTTAAAAAATCAATTATGTAATAATAAAGACCGGATTGATTTAAAGTATCAATCAGGTGTATACAGAATCGATTGTCCTGAATGCGACAGTGTATACGTAGGTCAGACTGGACGTAACTTTGAGACTCGGTATAAAGAACATATCGCGGCTTATAGAAATGGTCATCATGATAAATCACATTTTGCCAAACATCTTTTAGATAGTAGTCACAATATACCAGATGGTCATTCCTATAAGATATTACATAAATGTGATAAAGGCTTTCGACTGAGCGTGTTGGAACAGTTAGAAATAATTAAAGTAAAGAACAACAATAGAATTGCATTGTTGAATGACCAAACTAACCTTACTTCGTCACCTCTTATTAACTTGTTTGGTGGGGGTACTAGTTGGTAGGGGTAGTAGCTGTAGGGAATATAAGGCGGTGTTTTGGCGGGCGGCATCACTTAACGAACATTGTTCGCAGAGTCAACATCCTGAGGATGCTCCGGGGTCGGAGCGAAACGCGCGTCGAGTTTTGCAACCTGCATGGTGGTGGGACTTTGCACGATCGTGTTAACATTATTGCTTGTGTGGTGGTGGTGTTTTCATGTTTTTTGCTTGCGAGTGTACGCATAAGCAGTGTGGGAGGAGGGAGGTGCATCAAACGCATGCCTATGCGTACACTCACTCATCTGCTTGCAGGTTGTGGTTATAATTGTTTCGCGGGATATTGCTAGATATATAATATATTTAAATTGTATGCTATGGATTTCCGCAAAGTAACGCCTGATTCCATTAACTATTTAAATATTCTCGTTGAGCCTAAAATTATGTTTGTTAGTCAAGTATTTTTATAACAGCCATTATTATCATATTATAACGTAGATGCAAAGTACTCGTCAATACATGTAAAACGAACACAAAGTCGATGGGTTTTGTCGTTTTATTGCGGAATTCCTATTCCCACCTTGGAGCTCCAGTATCATATCAGCTCCATGTCATGTCATAATATGGCATTAATTCGCAACGTATGACATATGTCTTCAAAATTTCTACGTGGAAAATTTAACAACCAAGATTTCATAACACAAACGGCGAAAGGTGAAAATAAATAAAATGATTGTAAAAAATACGTTATTTTTGTTTAACTAAATATTATCTCATAAATAAGAAATATACGGTTATATAAAAATACATCCAACTATAAAAATACTGAAAACTTGATCACACACCCAAATAGAAAACAAATGTTTAAAATAACATAACTTCATTTGTACACATTTGATACAGATTAAAATAATTCTTTAAAGGCATCTTTTTACTTTCCTAATGCTGTTCATAGTATAGTTAATTATCACAGTGGAGTACTCATTCGTTACGAAACAATTAATATTATGTTCTGAATGCTAGTAACAGTATATTCGATCGATTCATTCATCACTCGGGGTGGGATCTGGGGTCCAAGGCCCATACGCTGACGTCACTAGATTTAAAAAATTATAACCCCCCGGCAGCTGCGTTCTCCTCATGACCTACTGACCCAAAACGGGATCAAAGTGACGTAGGCAAACGTACACACGGCCCCACAGATTGCATCACCTGCTGATCCAACGGCAAGGGAAAATGGGATACCCTGTGTTGACTACTGTTGCTTTTTCAATGGGTCCGCTTGTGTTGAGGTCCGTGACAGTGTATGTGTGTGCTCTCCTCCTCGCTGTGAACCTTTGGAAGCCAAGGTTTTGTTCATAGCATACACCGGTGGGAAAAGTTTGTTATTGTAAAGCATACGTCAAGATATTCTTTAAAACCACTAGTAGTTAACTTTTATATCTTTAGCTTATCCTGGTTTGACCTTATGAAGAAAATGCATTAAGTGTAAGAGTAATTAATGAGATCTTTAATTGTATAATCTTTATTCAATCCAATATTGACATACAGACCTACTTGTTTGGATGTGAAGATGACATTAATGAAAATATTTAGCGTATAACTGTAAAAATATCATAACAATCGCGGTTATCCACAACATGTTATTTTTGGTCCTGTTTATTTATAAACTTACCAAAAAATAATATACGGCTATTTTTAACAATCGACTGTATCATCCACAAATAAACGATACTTTTCTATTTACGTTCGGTCTGTCCTATTGTAGACTACTCGAATATTTTGATAGTTGATACTCTGTAAAATATGAAATTAATTTTATAAATTGTATGTTGTTATATTTTCTTTCCTCATAATTGATTTCAACTAGAGGTCGCCCTGTCGATTTCGCTTATATTATTATTTTAACGTTTGAACTTTATAGGGTTTTTTTTGCCTCTTATATTGAAAAACATCAATCAACGAATCAGACGCACGATGGTGTGAGTTAATAATATAATATGGTAATGTAAGTTATTGCTATTGTTATGTACTTGTAAGCATTATCACCATATGGTATAAAACCAATAAAAATGTATTAGGTTTTTTTCGAGAACACCTTCCTCTATAATCTTATTGTTAGAGGGCCCTGATTTAACAAAAATGTATAGGATTTGACACACGGTTTGCTAATTTTATTGCAAGCGAATTCGTATGCATGCAACTTAGCGCAGCTTAATATGTCAAATCCCATACATTGTGTGTTTGAATTTCTAAAGTGATAATAGCGTTGGCATCTTGAATCAGGAGCAAGGTTAGTGTGAATTTTCATACTTTGCGCAATTTTCGTTATACTCTTTATTAAAATAATAAAAACATAACTTGTAAAATATGCCCAGTCTCGTAAATGTTTAATAGTATTGATAATATGGTCAATAAAAGATGTCGTTAGATCGGCCAACTTACCCCAGCTTGGCATCATGTGGATCTCACAACTTTTTACGGTAGAAGAATTAAGTAGCGAGACCTGGCATTTTTTACATGTTATGTTTTTTGGTATCCCTCTAAAATTATTTCATTTCAAAATTCAGTACTTTTTGTAGAAGATTAACTTAGTGTTTTTCTCTGGAAGTGGAAATATAACTTTTTAATCCTATACATTTATTTATGTAGTTGGTGTAGCTAGTTAAGAGGAAACAACACGGTTGAGAGAAATACAAAATAGGTATTTATAAAAGCTATTGCTGTCTCGCAGTGACTTAGCTAGCCAGCACTAGTGCGATAGAGACAACTGCAACTTGGACAGAAATTACCCATTAAAAGTACCAGAAATCGACTTCATCGATTTAATTTTTTTTTCTTTATTAGCTAATAAAAAAAAAATGAGCTAGGTTCCTATTTTTTGATTTTGTTGTTTAATGTAGTCAAATCTCTTTCCTAGATGTTTAAACATAGCGGAGAGTCTGGCCATTTTTTTAGGTTTTTGAACGTCCATATCTCTTTAAATAATTAATTTATTAAAAAAAGTAAAAAATAGGGACGTACAAACAATATCCATGAATATTCAGGAAAATAATTGTTACTCTAGCAGCATTATCCAGGGAGGAAACATGAATCCCGTAGACCCCTATTTTTGGTTGGAAAAAATTTCGTGGTGTTTCCTCTTAACTAGGCAGAAATTCCAAAATATTTAAGTTTTTCCTTCATTTACGAGTATTTACTAAACACTACTTGTAAAATTTGAAGCTACTATGTCTGTTAGAAGTGCCTAATACTTTTGATGATTAGTCAGTGAGTGTGTCAGTCACAAAATTAAGAAACTTTGACAAGTTATAATTCTAAAACTTCTGTTTCAAATTGTATAAAATTTTAAATATTCCGTGTTTATGCAGTACTACTTAGTTACTAAAAAAACAAGCTTTTAGTCGTGTTGTGTCGTTTGTAGATAACTACAACGAAGTTATAAGGGGTCGAAAATGACCTGAACTGTTTCGAGAAAAGGATGGTACGGCTGTGCTATACTTGACATATTATATTAAAAACGACATCAATATTTTTTGTATTTATATTGTTGTTTACCAGATCATCAATAACTGAACATTTAGTGATCTGTTCCTATTGTACACTGTGGTTCCGATTCAATTCATCGAATAAAATCAGAACATCGAATTTACCATAATAATTTTGTAGCTATTAATGGTTTGGCTAGCGCTGCTACGTCGTAGCTCGTAGTGGTCTACGGGGCTATTAACAGTTATTTGAGAATTGACCTAAATTTATTGGTCATGATTTTATTTGTTAATAATTGGCCATCTAGCTAACAATAGTAGACCATACGTAATCTCTGTCTAACTTTTTAAATAGATTGTGTATATTTTCTATTTGAAATTTCTATGCGGTTTTCAATAATAAATCATTATTGCAATTGTCATTAAAAATATTAAAAGAATTCAAATTCTTTATGATGGTGTTATGAAAATTAAGTTTTCGTCTAATGTAAGATGTTTTAAATTCTTTTGTGAATTATCTTGTTTAAAAAGAAAACTTCTGCCTGCTCACAAGTCAAAGCTATAGGTTAAGGGTTAGTGCTAGAAAATATGTTCTAAAAGGAATAAAGATAAAAAATATGTTAATTAATATCATTTTTTATTATATACCAAAATCCATACAATAAAAATGACTTATGTATAATTATTTAAAATTGCATCTACCTATAACTTACATTTATATATTTAAGTAACAATAATTATTTTAAAACATTTCCTATGGTGATAAAATCAAGAATATATTTTAGGTGTAAAATAAATACTTAACTTTAAAAGGGTGTTCTGTTACAAATAATCTTAACAATACTAAGAGTAGAATATATCAGTTTGCACTTATTAATAACGTTTACACACGGACAATTTTGTATTTTGATAGATGTTGTTTGGGGACCCATCAAAACGAAAACTTATCTTCTGCTTAAAAGTTATTAAATAAAAAACTACCTTAGTATTGTAAAACGTACCATAATGTACTAGGTGCTGTGTTTGTAGAATATTAGGAATTAGGATATAATACATAAAACGATATACGATCATTGTTCTTGTACTTATCATTAATCTACTATAAGACTACTTCTTATATGGAAAGGCACTATTCTTGTTTAAGAAAATCCAATACACGGAGGTTTATGACCATCGCAATACCACACTTTTCAATTTAAGCTATAAAATTTAACACAAGTTCAAGTGATCAGAATAGATTTTAGTTGAAACCTAACTTATGTTTTACGTCAAATGAAACGATGCTCGCGGACCATCTACTACAACTGCACAGTCTTGAAATTTTCCTAAGTTGAGCGCAACCATTGAAACCAACGGCTGCTTCACGGCCCTGTGTTTATCTCAGCTTCTAAATTCTTGGTCCTCGGTAAAGACAGTCCCCTCCAGTCGTCACTCCTACTGATATGATGAGAACACTTCGCTAGCGATTCTTAGACTACCTTCATTAGTCTTATCCAGTCTTCAGTTTTCGTCTAGAATCGACTCGCCAGTAACCGCTAAGCTAGTCTACCGGTTCAACCCCATGGAGCCACAGTACACCGTCTGTCTGGGGACTCTCTGGGTCGGTAGTCCCGATAGGCCTCGAACGTATGTGTATGTCACCGGTGAACGCAGAATGCGTTTGGGCTGTGCCTGCTTCTTCGGCTGCCGCTGTCGGTCTACGGGTGATGAGGATTGGGATCTGCTGGTGAGGTTCAGGTTTTTGAACACACGCCGAAGGGAGACCGTCGAATGATGGCGGCGATGGCGTTCGGAGCCGTCGCTGCCGGAGTCGCTGGTGGAGCAGGAATGTTCTTCTGCCCGTCCGTTTTCACACGACATGCTGTCGTTGCTGCTCGTACTTCCCAGGGATTCGGCATCAGTGGAGCGCCGGCTCAGGCGTTTGCTCAGAGCTTTCAGGATCCTCGTTCCGCGGGGCATCGCCTGCTCGGTTATCTCCTCCACGGGTGGACACACTACTATTTTGGGCGCCATCGACTCCCGCCGCGAACTTCTCTTCGATGCTTGAGAGTCCGCGCTCACCGGCAGGTCACCGACGAACCTCTGGCTGGCTGTCAGCTCGATTTCCAGTTTGCTTTTCATAAGTCCGTTTGTATCACCACTCGAAACGTCGAAACGATCACTCGTTATCGAAACAAGGAATTGAGGAATAATATTTGTTTTCACAATTATTTACTGTTATGATTGAAAAAACTTTTACGAATGTCGAAGTTGTTTAGTTATTAGAGAGCGAAGCTTCCAGGTAGGAGAGCGTCCGTTGACTGTCGCGGCGTGGGGAAGGCGCCCAGTTATAAGGGGTGTTAGGCGCATGCGCGGCGGGGTCGTGAGCGGTGCATCCTTTGGCTTGCATAACTGTCAGAATCAGGCTTATTTCCTTAACCTGATGCAAACAATGCATAAGATTTACGCAGATATGTTGATTTCCAGTTATTACGTTGAATAATAGCACTTCGGGCTAGAAATCAGAGTCGCATAGAATTTATTGATTCCGCTCGGCACGTATAATATAAAATTCTATGGAAGTAAGCAAAAAGTCAGTATACATATGTCCTATGTAGTTAACATGCTTAAATTTGAACGACAAGTTCTAAGGCACCATCAAATGTTTATTAACTTTAGAGGTAAATATTACATATCAGCTCACTTGAAAAGTGGGCTGTTCTTTATAAATCTAAGTTTAAGCACACGTGACGGTGTTTAAATTTAGATTTAAAAAAATTACATGAAATAATTTTCGATTTTAAATCACCAAATCAACTTTGAAATGTTTTAACACTTTTGTCTCAGTTTGTTACTAAACAAAGTAGCTCCATGCTCATATATGAGCATGAAGCTACTTTTTTTTGGAAAATCTGTCCGCGTGGTATATACCACAGATTTTAGCCTTGTTTTTGTTAGGGACACTATCTAGTATATTGTTGATCGAAAATCACAATACATCATTCAAGTATGTGCGTATATGCATACGCCATGCCTACACCCTGAAGAGGATGTCCGTAACAGTACGCGAAAACTTGGCCACTAAGCAATCCCTTAGGTAACATTCATAATCTGTTAATAAGCGTGACGTAAACAAGACGCAGTTTGATCCGGGCATTGCTCGGACTTTCCGCGCTTCCAGCCCGGTATTTTTGCGCTAACTTCAAGATGGCCCGCGTGACTGAGAGCACGTGCCGAACCTTTACCGATATAGATTTCCACCGTCTTTCTTAAACGTGACCGGCTCTCGCGACGCGCGCCGCCGTCACGACAAAAACGAGACTTTTTAATTACTCTTTTAACGAGTCGTAATTGTTTGTTTCGCATCACGCGGCACCGCCTCGTTGGGAGAAATGTCAATTTATTTTAAAGTAGAAAAAATTACTTTCTAAGGTTTCTAGAAGAATGGGTAAATGTTTGGTTAATAAACAATCAATTAGGACAACTAATTGATTTTGTTTTGAAAATTGTTAATAATTCTTTACTTACGTACTTATTACTGTGGACTAGAGGTGCCGACCTCTAGTCCACAGTAAATGTGGTCGAAATTTGACCATATTTGAAATTTGTAGGGAATTAATTGTTTTTAGAAATAAGAAATAGAAGTCAACTTTTTATGGATTACTTTGATACGAAATTAAAATATGTAAATTCTAGCTGACCCGTAACTACTTGTGATGAAATTTAATTACACCTAACGCGAACCTGCAAACCCGGAACCTGCAACACGGAATCCGCAACTCAGAACCCGTAATACGAAACCCGCAACGCAGAACCCGCAACGCGTAATCCAATGTTGGAATCTGAAAGAAATATTGACAAAAGTGTCAAACCTAATTATGATTTTCTCAGTATTATTTTAAAACAGCTTTCTGCACTTCTTATCTACATAAATTTTAAAGTAAGAAAATTTTCTGTCCACGCAAATGCGTGTAAAAAGGGCGCACAAAGGTTTTTTTCATTTTAGTTACATTAATATAATATAGAAAAGTCATACTTATTAGTACAATATATGTAATATACATAAACGTATAAAAACATATCTTTTTGTATCTTTTTCTTATTTTGTTTGGTGCTAAATTAATTTCAACTCTCATGTCGGATAATACTTAATTTCATTTTATGTCGTCATACACAAGGTGTTAAGTTCCTTATTTTGATTTCATTCCTTTGTGAGACCTTCACATTCACTCGTACCTTTAATCAAACGTGTTTTTTTTTTATGTAATCAACAAATCTAATCTATTTTTGTATTTTTCCGAAATGTTGGAAAAATACAAAAATAGATTAGAAAAACAGTTGGTGGGTAGATTATACGGAATTCTAGTAATACAAGGGCTATAATATGCAATTCTATACTATACTAATATTATAAAAAGGAAACATTTTATTGTTTGTTTGTTTGTTTGTTTGAATGGAATAGGCTCTGAAACCACTGAACCAATATGAAAAATTCTTTCGCCGTTGGAAAGCTACACTACTAGCGCTGAACATAGGCTATATTATATTAAAAAAAATAGGGTTCCTTACTAAAACCCCAAAATGTAGCCCAAAGTGTAAAAAACGACCTTCAAAATTTCTTACATCGTGTGCGCTTCGACAACGGCTTGACCGATTTCGCAATTTTTTTACGGTATGTTCGTTATTGTCATGAAAAGGTTATTATGAAAGAAAATAAAAAAAAATAAGCAAAAAATTAGAAAAAAGAAGAAATTATACGTATTGGTCACGCGGGGTTTGAACCTTTTTCTTTATATTAATCCAAATGGTTCAATGTTGTTTGAACCATTTGGATTAATATTTTGTGTTCCAAATAGATACAGAAAATAAAAAAAAGTGTGGCACTCGGGAAATGCCGCGGTAAAGATATTGCATAGGATTTTTTATCAACTTATCCAATACAACCAATGCCACCTAGAGGCGAGTTGCTGAACTAAAGAGACAAGCGTGATATTTCAAAAAGTCATTAAAAGTTTTGCTATTCATCGATAGATGGCAATAAAAAGTATCACCGCTTTGTGTTCGTTACGGAATTTCTGGTTTCGGTCTCCACGCTCAAGGCCCGCGATAGAAGGAGCTTAAAAATAAATTATAATGAAATTCTGTCATTTCCAGAAAAACCTACAATGCCTTTATGAAAAACTTACAAAAACAGTGACAGCAAAACAAGGAATACGTACTACTTGTATATCTACTTTCTGGTACTACCAATAGATCCAGCAAGAACCTTTTAAAGCTCCGCCATAGTGACGTTATCGAATGTGAATGGTATTAGCGCTATTAAGATTTTCATGTAATTGTAATTATTATTCGTTGACATACTTTTACGTTACGTTACGTTGCTGTCAAATGTTCCCGTTTGGCCTACAGACGAAGAATAACTCTAGGTAGTAATAGGTACTCTAGATGTGAGTTCCGCGTTGAGTGAGTTGCCAAGTTCCACGTTATGTGTTCCGCGTTGAGGGTTCAGGGTTGTGGGGTTCCGTGTTGAAAGTTCAGCGTTGCAGGTTACTGGTTTGCGAGTTCCGCGTTTGCGGGGTCCGCGTTGCAGGTTCCGCGATGCGGGTTACGCGTTGCAGGTTCCGCGTTGCAGGTTCCGCGTTGCGGGTTCCGGGATACTGGTTCTGGGTTCGGGTTTTAGATTTTTTTATTAAATTTCATCACTGATGTTTTGAAATTAAAAAACGTAACTTGTTGTTCACTAGTCTTTTATTGAATGGCATTCTGTGTATTTTCCCAACCAAGCAACTCTCACACACCAGGTTGAATGTTTGTTTAACCTCAATGTTGTTTTTTCCGCAAGATATCTTTGACGTAGGCAAAGTTTTGATGCGCCAATCTTCTGTGCCACTCGTTTAAATCGTTCGACGCTAGTACTGCAGTACTCGCAGTTTCACAATTATTAATATACCGTAAATCCGAGTAAAACGAATTTCCAATTCATTCCGCAACCACGCAAATTTTATTTGACTTGAAGAATTTGCATGAACTGTCATCTGTCACTATGACATATCCTTTGTCTGTGGCGCGATTGACCGAAAATAGGTTCGTTTTTAATTCAGGAACTTATAACACACTGTCTATGACTGTGTCAATCCATTCATTTCCGTTCAACACTTGAACTGCCATCTGTCCGTAACCAATTGCATTTATCACTGCTCCATTACCGATGATTACAGGTTTTGGCGAAGTATTTGAGAATGATGTAAATAATGCACGGTCGCGCCAGAATTGGTCGCGCGTTGCGGGTTCCGGGTTCCCGTGTTGCGGGTTCCGGGTTCCCGCGTTGCGGGTTCCGGGTTCCCGCGTTGCGGGTTCCGGGTTCCCGCGTTGCGGGTTAGCACATATACCAACATTTTAATGACATATTCATGCTTTGCATTGTTGCCAACTTAAACATTGCAAAAACACATTGCCATATTAATAACAATCACAATTAACTGTTTGTATGCTCAACGAAGTGGTCAGGGTTCAGCTAGTTTATTATAAATAGGTTTTATTTAATTTTAGGTTTATTCGTGGGTGCCGGAGACACTAGCTGTTCAGATTCATAAGTCTAATAATATTAGGTCCTTACATATGATATTGGCGTTTTGTCGTACTGGCCACTTTGATATTAAATATATCATCTTTGGTTAGGAATTCCAAATTCAAATTTAAACAGCAATTTACTCATGCATTTGTGTTTTGAAAACCGTAATTCATTTGTTTTTTTAGTAAAGGGATCAATGAACTACCTATAAGATGGCAAAAGTGTTTAGATAGCAATGGTACATACTTTATATATGTAATATGTATATATATATGTAATAAATGTATATATTTTAATATGAAAAAATCGCCTTTATGTTCCTCCCATACAAAACACCAATTTCGTATGTAAGGACCTAATATAATTAGTCTATTGGCATGTTATAAATTTCTTTTTTTAAACATTTCAAATTTGGAATGTTACGTTACGTCAAATTTTTTTCATTGCATAATTTTTCGCCATTATAACCTAATGTACGGTACCATTTTTTTATTTTATAATTTTAATACATTATATAGTTACCTTACCAAGGAATATCATTAATTTTGAGCCCAAATTTAAAAAAGTTTTTTACCCAGAATTAAGATTTGGTTCTGAAGACCAGTACATCCCCATCGTGGTGGGTGTTGTAATTCGTCGCTACACAAGGAATAAATATCCGGAAATAACACGGAAATTGGTAAGAATATCACCTTCCCATCAATCATCTTTATCGTGGATGTCGTAAAGTCAGAGGTTTGATGAAGTTGATCCGGAAATGGGCAGGAGCGTTTCTGCTGAGATTGCTGAATCTGAAAACTGCGCTCGCCAATCCGCCTGCCACGCGTGGCGTGTATAGGCAATGGCATCACCAAAAATACTTATGTCTAGTAGTGGACGTCATAGCTGAAATGATGGCATAAGTTTATAAGTTTATAATCTATTTTTAGAAAGTTTCAGTCTATATATATAGTAAGCGGTTGCATGACCGCAGTAGCTGCAATGCGATGAATTTATATTTAGAACAGGTTAAAGTTTAAACAGAGGTCGAAAGAAATTTTGGAAAGTTCACAGGTAAATGGAAGCTAAAGACCCACTTGCACCAAGTAACCCGAGGTTAAAAATATAAATGAAATAATAAATAAAAGTTTATTGGTGTAAAAGGTGATTGTATAAAGAAGTAGGTACAAAAAATGTTTCTAATAAATAGGTACATACTGTATACAATTATATATTTTTTGTATCTACTCGTAGATAAGTACTACTAGTCCTACTCGTAAGTATAGTACTTTCTACTAAAGAAGTCTGCGCCAATTAGGTGAACTTTAGTTCTTTGAACTTTAGTAGTTTAGTAGATAAGATTTATCTTATCTAGATAATATATTAGAGGTCAGTCAATTTGTAGACACAACTCGTTAATAAAAAATCTCGATGTCAGATATTAACTGAAGTCCTAATTTCACCAACGCTTGTTAGTGTTAACGGCTTGTTCAAATACAATGCCTTCTCATTCATTTACAGGAAATACGAAAGGGGATAGCATGATATTTAATGAAGGATTAACTTTAACATGTGTTGATGAAATTGGCACTTACCCGTAAAAGAGTTTTTTTTCTTTAGGGATCTTATAAGATCATTGGTACATGCCAGAGCCTGGGTATCGAACCTGCACCCTTTCGAGTGCTAATCAATGGTCTACCTACTAAGCCACGAATGTTGTTATTCAGATCTCAAGTAGGCTCATTATACGGACGGTTTAACGGCGAAGGAAAACATAGTAAGGAAACCGGCACGTGATTAGCCCCAGACGTATTGACAAGTCATTCGTCGGTTTTAATAAATGAGGTCTCGTGTTTGGTATCAAAGGATAGGTCTTGGCAAGTTGGCAAGACCAATATGTATTTTTTATATTAATTTCTATATTTTATTGTTAAATTCAAAATAAACGTTTAAAATTCGGTCGTACAAGGATAATAGGTCGTACAAGGAATTGTTTAGTTACTTTTAATGTAATAATCAATTTAATAAAAATATTATATTACTAGCTGTCCCTTGCCCACTTCGTTGAGCATAAAAACAGTTTATAATGAAATTCAACTAAAAAAAACAACGCTGAACCGGCAACGCCGAACCCGAAACGCTGAACATTCAACGCGGAACCCGCAACGCGGAACCCGGAACGCGGAACCCACAACGCGGATCTCACAACGCGGAACCCGCAACGCAGAACCCGCAACGCACACGGGAATGCTGTCGAATGGAATAATATCCTATGTCCGTCTACTGGCTCTAAAATACCTCCTCACTAATTTTCAGCCATATCGATAAAGCCGTTCTTGAGTTATAAATAATGTAACTAACACGACTTTCTTTTATATATATTATATTTTATATGTATGTCGAAAGGGGCTCTCATGATTTAATAACATTCCTTCGGATACTGTGGGCTTTCGTGGGTAAATCGTGAAAAGAGAACAGAGTAACAATATCACTTGTTTATTCGTAATCACAATTTCTTTATAAATTCACTATTCACTACACTTTATAAATTTACTTTACTTTAAATTCACTTTACTTAACTTTATAAGTATTGACACTAACGAAACATAACACGTTTCAAGACATCTCAACTTGGCGACCAAATCACGAATGAATTCAGTCTCGTCGAGAAAGTCCCGAGTCATGTCAAAGCGCGCCATAGACAAGTTGCGCCATTTTGCCACTTGGGGGCGCGCTTCCGTCTCGTTTTGTGTCCATATTCATATCCGGCTCCGACACGGCCATTCTGATAAGCCACACGTCCCGTGTGATGCTTCTGCAAAAGAGAAAACCAGCTGCAATATCACGAGCCTTTCGCTCGGCCAACTCTGACCAATCTCCACAAATCATCAAAAATAAAGTTCAGATCTCAATGAAATTTTGTTTCAAATAATAATCTTTCAAATAAAATTCTTGATCAAAAAAATTTCGACATGGAATGATACCCTGGGTCATGTTACTTAAATCATGTTAAAACTGTAGGAACTGTAACACAACTGAACACAAATAAACTAGTAAAATCTCTAACTCCACTACCATACCCAATTTCATAGACATAGAACTCACAAGGTTCATTGTCCCAGACCGCCAGTCAAACGCCCTCCTGACATAAAACGGACTTAATATAGTCCGAGTTACCGGTTACGAAATAACTGGACGGTCAACCTCATTACTCATAGACCCAGTCCCATATCGCCAGTCAAACGCCCACCGAACATAAAACGGACTTGTTACAGTCCGAGTTACTGGTTACGTAATAACTGGACGGTCAACTTCATATTCGCTCATAGTACGGTAGGTAGAGACTTTACCCAACAACTCAAATTTGTTCATCATTAGCAAAATCTTTATCATTATCAACTTTCACCAATACATGACCCGAAGGAATCTTTCTCTAACGTATGCACAGTCATAAGTACGCTTTGAAATTGCAACTTTTACAGCCTTATTTTCAACTATGAAAAACAACCAATCGAAAATCTATTTACTTACGCCTTATTGCTTTCATAAGGTGTATTATTTGAACTATCTTTTTATCTCGGTTACTCTATAAAACAGTCAATGTACCTTCTCAACTAAGATTTGTAAAAAGGGTTCATAGAAAAAGACTATACAGAGTCTTCACACTAAAGTCACGAGATAAACAATTACGCTCACCAAAAAAAAACTCAATATCCTAATCTGATACTTCAATGATGTACAGAGTGCAGGCCCCTTGGCGCCTGACGCCATCATCATAGGCCGATACATTGCAGCATTGCTGCATGGGCAGCAGTACCCAGCACAGCTCGACGCGCGCAGTCTGCGTCGCGTCGCGGCGCTCGTTCATTGAATCTCCGTCTGTACACAAAATTAAGCAGCACAAAAAAATGTTCAAACTGTCCAATTATGTTCTTTTTTAGGGTTCTCTATCCGTGGGGTGTCGAAGAAAGAGTAGCACATCCTATCAACCATCTTTCCCGTGGATGCGCCCGCCAACTCGCCTGCCAAGCGTGGCGAGTATAGGCAACTATCCCCCATGTAATATTTTAAGGGAGGCTATATCCAGGAGTGAACATCATAGCCGAAATGATGATGATCATCCAAGGGTAAATAACAGAAAATATAACTTTGCTGTATGTCTGTTTGCCACCAGGCCGCAGCTCAAGAACCAAGCTCCAACCAAGAACCAACGCAGTTCAAATATCGCGGACAATTATTATGAGATCAAAATGTTAAATTTGACTTTGCAATAAATTTCATTTCATTTCCTTTTAACGATCTAACTAATTGACTAAAGAAAAGCTGTTACAGTAACAGTCTCATATTAACAACTGATCAGCAGCTGTCCCAATAACACAACTTGACCACTACATTTTAGTTGCACCATCGCAGGAATTGAACCCACAATTCTTAAGTGGAAGCCAGGCTCTGGTCACGTGTGCGATCACAATACCAGAAGACTCCCAAGTGCGTTTACAACCTTGCACATGATAACCAAGTTCACCGAAGCTGACTGAAGTCCACCGATGAACTTTCTTATCCACCTCAGCCACAAGCTCACGGCCTCTGCCACTGGACCGTTTAGTGTGTGCTGCCGCGTTCACCATCAACACCAGCCACAGGCACCTAGTAGGCTTACATACTGCAGCTTCTGGAAACGTGAAATTAAAATGCGTCAATTCAATAAAGTTTATTTAAATCACAACCTATTTTCTTTTCGACGCATATTACACTATTATTGTCGTAACTTATAGTAATTCAAATCCGCCTAGTGTGAAAGTCATAGATAGACAAACATGTTTCAATTTTACAGCTTACAATAACAATATCATAAACTGACAGTTTTATTGCGGATGTCCTAGCACTTATTATCAGTTATCTGTTTGTTTAAACACTCTCAGAATAAATAACAAACACGACATTATTTAAAGTTACTTTTGAAACTGATCAATGGCTATTTCTTACTACGTATGCGGTAACGCCAAATAAGAAATAGAACTGTGTACAAACTGTATGTATCTTCTGTGATTAACACCCACTTGATGAACTTCACTATTTAATAGCAGGGATGTTAGGGAGCTCCGTAACCGTAACCGAATCCGAAATAAAACTTTTGCTACTGTAAAAAGGAAACTAATATCCAATATCCGTAACCAAAATTATCCGAAACAAATGGGTAATCCGATATCATTTAATATTTATATCCGTATCCGAAATTTAAAATCCATTTCTTCCCGGTTTAATAGACATGGTAAGTTTACGGAAATTTTAATTTAAGTCGTTTCAAACTAGGTAGCATCTTCCAAACAATATTTGTACACGTCAATTGCTTTTGTTTATGCAGTGCAGGTGCACCGATACGCATACCGGATGTTGTTTATTTCAGGCACACCTAATAAGAATATAGTACATCCAATAACAAGTTTCAGGTATTGGTAACCAATGAATAACTGCCGCCCAGTAGTTACGATATCGACTCTATAGTATTATTCACTTTTCTTACTTTCTTACTTCACGTTAATGTGAATCCGTTAGAACTTTATCAATTCTGAATTAATGAACACCCAACAAATAATACGAATGCCTAATTGTATTATCAAATACACATGAGAATTGCTTATCATATTATGATTTTGATCACTTTTTTACAAACAGTACGATTTCACGAAATGAAATGTCGATAATGATCTTCTGCTGATCAAACTTTCAAGTGCTGCTGTATTACAGCGTGATCTACTTCGGTCAAGGAAACAGTAATAATGATGAATATCTGTAAGACGTATGTCCTATGTACTAAGTACTTGTTTTTACTTTGCGTTAATAATTGCTTATTCACTTAGATTTTTTTTTTTAATAATACTTTGGTTATAAAACCAGAACCATTTAGAACTTTATAACGAAATAAGTAACGATCATGATACAACCAGTTCACATCATTGCGAAGCGAGTAGAGAAGTCCATAAGATGCACAATGCTTGTCTGCGCTGGTCGGACACCCAGCACGCTGGTCGGTCACCCAACAGCCAGCACGCTGGTCAGTCACCCAGCACGCTGGTCGGTCAGCCAGCAGTCAGCACGCTGGTCGGTCACCCAGCACTGCTCGTTCTCCCCTTGGCGAGGCTATGCATCATCCGGTCGAACATCATCCCAGTGTTTTGTCCATCTGCACATAAAACAAAACAGCAAAACAAAAGAACACTTTAGTGTAGGTACAATTTATTGTAAATGAAATTTTGTGATAATACTCGTATAAGCAAGATATTTTATGGACACTTGAAATAAAATTATTTGGGGAATAAAAAGATGGCTACCACCTTTTACCAAAACCATAATCAAAGCCTGTCGTTAAAGCGCCACTGCTGGTGTCACCACCGTGTAGACGTCACGTCACTGTCATCATCACGTCACCGCTGTCAGTACTTCTACTCCTTCTTAATCATCGTGGCGGGATTATTGGTACATGGTATCCTTGCAGCACTCGGCTCACCGCTGTCCCGTCTTACCACAATTACGCCATGTACATAGCTTGCAAAGCAGCACGGGTTAGTACGTACTGCCCAACTCATGTGGATCGAGTTCGTATTGATTTGCAATGATTACTATTATCACTTTTTGCAGACCACACAAAAGATTAGGTACACTTTTTTTTTTTTTTACTACCCGCACTTTTAAGAAAAACCTCTCTCTCTTGCACGATTTAATCCCAGATTCTGATGTCGAAAGGGGCTCTCATGATTTAATAACATTCCTTCGGATACTGTGGGCGTTCGTGGGTAAATCGTGAAAAGAGAACAGAGTAACAATATCACTTGTTTATTCGTAATCACAATTTCTTTATAAATTCACTATTCACTACACTTTATAAATTTACTTTACTTTTAATTCACTTTACTTTACTTTATAAGTATTGACACTAACGAAACATAACACGTTTCAAGACATCTCAACTTGGCGACCAAATCACGAATGAATTCAGTCTCGTCGAGAAAGTCCCGAGTCATGTCAAAGCGCGCCATAGACAAGTTGCGCCATTTTGCCACTTGGGGGCGCGCTTCCGTCTCGTTTTGTGTCCATATTCATATCCGGCTCCGACATGTATATAAATTTTCTTTTATTTATATAGATTACTCCTACTAACATAAGCTAACGACCGGTGAATGCTCCCGTCACAGTCAGTCCAACCCATTCGGAGATCATTAGTTTGATGACGATGATGATGATGATGAAAAGTATCCTAAATTAATCCTTATAACTTTAGCTATCTTCCAGTGAAAGTCTCGTTAAAATCAGTCCAGCCGTTCCAGAGATTAACCGGAACAAACAGACATACCGACAGACAGACAAAAAAAATTAAAATTGCATTTTCGTTTTCAGTATCTTTTAAAATGTCCTATGCATTTAGAAAAACGTTGCTTATTGAAAGTTACAAACAGACACTTCAATTTTATTTATTTGTATAGATGTATAGATTTGGAACACCATCCCGATCTTGGCCCGTCTATAGGGCTGCGTTTCCACTGACGCGGAGCGGGGCGGAGAGGAGCTTAGCGGTGCCCAAGCGAAGCGGAGCGGAGATTTCGAGCATAGTGATTGGTCCATTCGGGTACCGCAAGCTCCTCTTCGCTCCGCTCCGCGTCAGTGCAAACGCAGCCTAACGTCTATAACGTCTAACCGTCGTCATGGTAACAACATTGTTTACAAATGGAAAACAAAAATTTAGAAATGCTATAAATACCGTATTTATATCAGCTTAAACTATTTGGATTCATATTTTTGTTAATCCAAATAGTTTTATTAATCAAAATAGTTTAAACTGATATAAATACGGTATTTATATATATATGATATAAATATAGTATTTCATAATTTTTATTTTCCATTTGTAAACAATGTTGTTACCATGACACCCGTGTCATATAAACTGGCAACGACGTGAATCGATCGAGTCCAGGTTCAAACCCCGCGTGACCAACACGTATATTTTCTTCTTTTTTCTAATTTTCTGCTTATTTTTTTCATCATTTTCCTTCATAATAACCTTTTCATGACAATAACGAACATACCGTAAAAAAATTGCGAAATTGGTCAAGCCGTTGTCGAAGCGCACACGATGTAAGAAATTTTGAAGGTAGTTTTTTTTACACTTTGGGCTATATTTTTGGGGTTTTAGTAAGGAACCCTATTTTTTTTTGAAAATATAATATAGCCTATGTTCAGCGCTAGGAATGTAGCTTTCCAACGGCGAAAGAATTTTTCATATTGGTTCAGTGGTTTCAGAGCCTATTCCATTCAAACAAACAAACAAACAATCAAATGTTACCTCTTTATAATATTAGTATAGATATTTGATGTGAAAACAGAAAAATATGAAACAAAAAAATAAGTTTAAAAAACTATAACCTCAAACCGATCGCAAAAAAGAGGTCTACCCTATTTTTTGCGATCGGTTAGTGAAAGTTTTGTTAAAAAAAATGATTCACTAATAAATAAAATAAATAAAAAACGTTTTATTTCCAAATGAAACTTACAAAGCTATTTTCGGAAAGTCAACAAGAAAAACAAGCTACCACCGGTTCAACCCTAACCCGCCGAGAAGAACCGGCGTAAGAAACTCGGACGGGGCCAACTTTTAGCAAAAAGATGGAAAATTGATCTTTTTTAACAGTATATATTTTTTACAATGTAACTTAATCTATAGCCTACACATATTAATATTATAAAAGTTAGAGTACATATAGTAAATAAAAATATAAGCAGCCATCATGGTTGGCCACCTTATTCCCAGGGTGTGCAATCATTAACAAAATCAATTATCTTATAATAAGCTTTAGCACACAAACGTTCTTTAACTACTTTTTTAAATTTATTAATGGAAAAATTTTGAACGTTTTCTGGGATTTTATTGTATAGGCGTATACATTGCCCTTTAAAAGATTAACTTATTTTGCTAAGCCTGATCATAGGTATATCGAGCTTGTGCTTATTTCTAGTGTTCCTACAATGATTGTCACTTTTTGTTTTAAAATTATTTAAATTTTTCCTTACATATAATAAATTGTCCAAAATGTATTGAGATGCAACGGTTAGTATTCCTATTTCTTTAAACTTATCTCTCAGAGATTCAAATGAGGACATCTTGTAAATGGAACGTATTGCTCGCTTCTGCAGCACAAATATTGTGTTAATGTCGGCTGCATTTCCCCATAAAAGGATGCCGTAAGACATTCTACTGTGAAAATAACTGAAATAGACTAGTCGCGCTGTATCTTCGTCAGAAATTTCTCTAATTTTTCTGACTTCATATGCTGCAGAACTGAGCTTATCTGCCAGGTTGGCAATATGAGGACCCCACTGTAATTTACTGTCTAGCGTTATAAATGCAATTCACTGCAATTCGTATCCTATAATAATATAATGTAATTAGACAAAATCTTGTTTATTATAAATAATGTGAATATTCATAATATTACGAAATATTATGAAGGCAAAAGACAAGGCTACGAGTAATTCCTTATTCATTTCCATAAACAAAAGTGCCTGAATATTTGTAGTAAGTATAGGAAGATCGTTAATAATAAACATTTTTGAATAAATTCAGTGAAGGCTGTTTTTATATCCGGTGTCCCATGATTTACAATTAAGTACGTTGATATGATAAAATAATAAAGTAGGTATTATAACACGGACCTCCAAGAAATAAACATTTTTTGTATTAGAAAACATACATTACTATAATAATTATTATAGGGGAGAAAGTACGACACGTAAGCGGGCAATTTTTTATTTTGATGAACTTTATAATATGAATAAAAGTAACATTTTGGACCATTTTTTTTAACCGCAGGCTGACCTTGTCAGGCCCAGACGTCTCTGCGATCCTTCTGGATCTATTGTGACTCCATCGCTTTAGAGTACCGTCCTCAGTCCCAAGTTACTCATGAAGCGAACGATATGGTGGGGGTCTGCGGTGCGAATTTTCTCTTCTGTAGAGTATACGTGCTGCCCGAGGTACTTGCTTCTGCTCAGATGAAGAGCTGGAAAATCAAGACGAAGGTGGAGGGGCTTTCTCCTTGCAGAACCTGCACGTTATTAGTTCACCTATACCTATCCTGTGAAGGTGTTTGTTTAGCTTGCAGTGCCCGGTTAGGGTTCTGGTGAGGATTCTTAGTTGGTTCCTACTCATTACTCATAGAAAGCGCCGATTTTGCGTATCGTTTGTTCAAACCCGGGATTAGCGCTTTGGAGTGCTCACTTTGGACTAACATATACGCTACTTTTTATCTTGAAAAATATAGAGTTCCTGTGGGAAAGCTACTTTAATAAAATAAACACATATATTATAAAACACTTTCAATCAAATTATTAGTGGACATTTTAAAATATGTTAACTTATTAACCAGACTACGCAATTAAAAATAGATACGTTACAATAGTGAGGTGTTTAAAATATAATACAATTAAAATTATAAAGAAATATTTACATAAATTATAGAATAATGTCGGCCTTCTCTTGTAACACCTTTATTTCCTACATAAAAATTACCTTGTTCTCACATTACAATGATTTTATTAAGGTAATTAATATGTCAAAATAAATAATTATTTTAGTCGTTTCTGGCTTACTGATTTGTCCGTTTATATATTATGCATACTTCTAAAAGTTAAAAGCCGAGCTGCTAAAACTTTGGTGAAATCGAAACTTAGATTTTTTGAAACATTTAAATGAGTTTTTATTTGCAGTCGAATCATTAATGATACATGGCGTAAGAAATGTTATTTTGACACTAATTAAATTCTTGATTTTTACCAATTACCTAACAAAATATAACAATCATAATTCGCTTTGATATTTAAATTTATGTGTGTATGAAGTCTGTGAAAGACGTATTTTTGACAAAGATAATAAACGCTTAAATAAAAAATAATACAGAAATTTTAATACTCTTCATGAATTTGTTCGTATGAAAAAACTTAAAACTCAATGAGACGGGCCATTTTAGTAGTAGCTTAACAATAGTCTTGGAAGTTCTAATAAGGACATGTGTGAATTGACCATTACGTAATTAGGGCTATGACCAAACATACATTTTACCCGGATGCTAAGTGGACCGTAAAAAATCTGTAGGTATGTAATAGAAATAAATGCGAGTTTTTTTGCGTAGATATAGATTGTAACAAGATAATATTATGGTCCATAAATAACGATGGACATTATTGCAAGTCGGCTAATTTATTGCTTATTATTTCATTGCTTTACTTTCTAAACTATGTCATGACATCCATGTCATAATAAAATCTAAAATTACTAAGTTTTTTGACTCTATTGTTATATCTAAAAGTTGTAGTTTTATAGAAACGAAGTTGTGAAGGCTCATTCATCATCATCATCATCGCTTTTATGATTTACAATTACCGAAACTATGATTATATTATACTATCGTCGATAATACGAGTATAAGCTGACACATCTCCATTCTCTAACCACCATTGATCAATCGCTTTCCGCTGCTCCTGGACGACCATGCCAGATCTTTTACTGCACAGCAGACGGTCTCCAAGTTGCTATAACTGGGGTTGGAAGCTCTCCATCATCCACCTTACTCACCAGACCTTGTGCCTGAACTTCTTTCAAAATTTGGATAACTTCTTGGTGGGAAAAAAAATCAATACCCGAGAGGTAGTACAAAATGCCTTTGAAGAATTTGTTGTCCAGCTGATTTCTTTAAGATGGGCATCTATAAACTGCCGCTGCGTCGGCAAAGATGCATTGATTCCATGAGTGATTTCTTCTATAGGATTATAATATAGGATTTTTTCAATAAATGGGCTATCCAATACAGTTTTTTCTAATCGTACTCGTGCTTAGTTATTGAGATTATGGCGTTAAAAAAAAATTAAGTTCTATAATAGTATAAATGAATTTGGCACTCCTATTCCTGTTTTAAAAATACTATGGTACTTGTATTAAAACATTTTACGTTAATAACTGTAATTTAATTTGCATACTTTGCCTGAATACTACAGCATTGTGTAATATGCATATTTTGAAGTTGAAGGCTGCAGTTTGACTATATAACTTGTATCAAGCGGTTCTAGCACCATAACGGAACCAACCTCCAGAAGTACTGAACTAGCCATGTTCTTCAAATTGGTAAGTTTAATTAATAGTATTTAAAAACACTTATTTTAAAATATAGGCATACCTCCTATATTATTCCTAACCAGCTTCGTCGTTTGGGCTATGAAGTCTACTGCTGGACATCTATACTAATATTATAAAGTGGAAGAGTCTGTTTGTTTAAGCGCGCTAATCTCAGGAACTGCTGGTCCGATTTAAAAATCAATAAATATAGAGGAACATTTTAGGCTATATAACATTACGCTGCGACCAATAGGAGCGAAGCGTCAGGGAAAACCGGGAAAATTATTCACATTTGGGGACTTTCTTTTTTTTTTTAATTTTCATTTTTTCATTATATATAAGCGCTGCATAAACGGCTTGAGTCACTCAAAAACCAAGCGAACGAAGTCGCGGGCACAGCTAGTATTTAATACTCTGGTCTAAGTTTCCTTGAAGCTGTGAAAAACAGATTTCTAAATCCACTTTAAAAAAGACAGAAGTTGTTGTTGCCTCAAAAATGCTTAGTATTTAGATTCAAGGGTTTTACCTACATCATCATCACATACTTTCCATTGAACTATGAAATTTGGCAAAAAAAAATTATTACAAGTACAGTAACAATAAACTTCTACTACGTCTATTGTACAAAATTAAAAAAGCAATTATGGGCATTGTTTACTAACGAGAAAAAGTAAACACAACTTTAATAGAAATTGTTAGCTACGATATTCAATGAATCCAGGTTAATTTAAATCCTTCTTAATGTTAAAGCCTCTTATGCAAATCGAGTAATATCCTCCTGTGCATATAATGATGACAAAGTTATCCTAGAGCCTGTAGTTATTTATACTAATAAAGCGTAAGAGTTTGTTTGTTTGTTTGTTTAATGCCTATGAGTACACTCACTCATCTGCTAACTGGTTGTGGTTATGATTTTTTCATTTTCGACGACCTCCGTAGCGCAGTTGGTTGAGCGCGTTGGTACTCGAACGAAAGGTCGCGGGTTCGAATCCCGCCGAGGGAACAAAAAGTTTTCAATTTCCTGGGTCATGGATGTGTATTAAATTTGTGTATAATATAATAAAAATCTTAGATATGTGTATAGTATAAAAGTATTAAATATATTTCCGTTGTCTGGTACCTGTAACACAAGTTCTTCGGATACTTAGCACAGGGCCAGATTGACGTGGTGTGAAGCGTCCATAGATATATTATAATATATTATTATATATTATATATATTATTTTTATTGCTAGGAATATATTTAAATTTTATATTATAATATTATATAATATATACAAATTTCGTCGGGACAGCTGACAATTATTCAGCTGGATAATATATAATAATGGTGAACAATGCCTTTTTCAGTTCGCCCTTTTCGCTGTGCTGGCGGTCGCGATGGCTGCTCCGAAGGCCAACCCCCAGTTCCTGTCCTACGGGTCGCTGTACGACCCCTACTCCGTCGTGGCGTCGCCCTACCTGCCCTACTCCTACTCCCTGCCCTACGCCTACAGATACGGATATGGAGGATACGGATACGGATACGACAGTCCCTACTTCTTCTAAGTGTTGTATTCAAAGTATAGGATAAGGTTTGATTAACACCACCGCTGCCATTTTGAAACCATTATTGGAATTCTGTTCTTAGTTAAGAAGCTATGTACTCTTCTGTAATGCTCCCGGATTAAATTAAGAAAATAAACTATGTTAGTAACTAATTTTTTTTCTTTCATTTTATCTTTTTACTATGTGGAAGTTCAACCAATTAGCGCTAAGCATGACGTGATAGCCGAGCGCCTACATTGGCTAAATACACGCAAACTCTATGTTAAAATCGTACATTACAAAAATGTTATATCCTCTGTTTTACTAATAAATTTTTGCGGAAAATATTTTGAGTAAACACTAGCTCTAAGAACAGTACAATGTCTATATTTTACTGCTTCTCAGTGCCCATATTTAAGATTACATCGCTATTATCACTTACAAAGCTCGAAAACTGAAATGTATGGGATTTGACACACGCATTCGTATGCCACTTATGTCAAATCCGATACATTTTGAACATTGTAAGTGGTTACAGCGATTCATTTTGAATAATGTTCCAGGTCGCCTGCCTGCCCTAGGCTGGGTTAAATATTAAATCGAAATTTAGCTACTGAATATAAAAAAGTAGATTTATTTATAAACACAGGTCTTATCGAACCATAAAGTAATAATTATATTTCAGAGGTCAAAAATAATACTATTTACTTGCGGTAAGGATTATATTTACTTCACAGTTTAGGTATTGAATGAAGAAGAAATGAATTTTCACAGAAAAAATGTGACAAGAGTTCTAAATTTAAAATTATTAAAAATGTAAAATTACAATATGCAAAGGAGTTTACATAAGGTTTGTGTCTTTATAAATCTGAATAAAAAGTGAGCCTTATAGTTATCGTTGTCATTACCATAAGAAAGTCAATAACCGGCAGAGAATTTTCCATAAATTTCACGATTTTCTCGGAAATATTCTAGAATTTCTCCAAAACAACTCTGCTCCATAAACATTAACTAATTTTCAAATAAAAACATTCACATACAGATATACCGAGGGTATCATTACTCGGTGCGTTGACCTTTTCCAAGAAAGTTTCGTTGAAATGAAAACCACGTATGCTCAGCCTAAATAATCCTGAACTTAAATTAATTTGTTTGTTTTGTAAATTAATTGTTGGAAGTTTTTAAGCCACCACGTTTCGTTAAGACATAAACCATCTTGTTTTCTAATGTACAGTAGGTTCTTGATGGAAATACACATTACACACTACTTGAATTTTTTTCACTTTATTGAGTTTATTAGGTATCTACTAAATTAATATAAAAACGGAAAAAGTGGCAGCAGTTTGTGTATTTACTGCGTAAACCGTTTTATAGTTTTCATAAGTTAATTTTTACTTTTTCTGCAAATTAAAAAATAAAACACAGTGATTGCAATAATATAACTAGCTACTAATAAAAAAAAATAAAAAAATCAATACGCTACAGATAAAAAATAACCCCAAGATCGTCCCCATTAGGCAGAGTACCTAGAAGGCTCAAAGAGTTTCATCGTTGGATGGCGTTGCTTATTCTGGTGCCTGCTCAGGGGCCTTACTCTCCAAACTGCTTCGATTTTGATTCAGATTTTATCGTGCCGCGTACTCCCGAATGAATCGACCATTGTTTTTTTTTATTCTTAGTCGATTGATATGATCGGGAGTACAGAAAGTTACGAGATATCAATTTTCTTTATCCTGGTTAATTTCAAAGTAATCCACCAAATAAAACACCAAAAGCCGTTGAGATCAAACTGATTCGATTCTCGATTGTGTCGGGAGTAAGCTTGCTGGGGCCTTGGGTGACGTTTTTCTATATAACGCGGGACAATAATTAAATTATTAGATAGTAGATAATATATTCATAATCATTTCCAATTAATTGTAGTGAACTCGGTGAAAATAGATAAATCTAAGTTGTATTATTGATTCACTTCGACTTGCAAATAGACTAGATGTAAATTGTATTACATCTCGTCTATCTACATTGGAATACTAAATACTGACCCGATTTACCTTCTGACGTATTTGCTGTGATTAACCCGCTGATGAATAAAACTTTATTTGGTCCGTGTTTTCAATGATAAGTGGAATAATGACAGAAAAGTAATTATTATTTCAACAATACTACTGTCAACTATTGTTAAGTAGTAACGGAACTAACGATATTCAATTCTAACTAATAACACTCTCGATCTTAATAATTATTATTGTGTTATTAAATACTAATAATGAAATAAACGGGACAAAGTCCTCGTTAGTACAAATCAAATAAGCCCAAACTCGATAGGGTTGTGTCGTTTTTTTTATGAGTCCTTTAGCGATCTTCCAGCTGCAGTATCAGATCAGCTCTATGTAGACTAGGAGAATTGGTTTAAAATCGTGCGAAATTCCATTACACACGCAGGTGAAAGTAAATAAAATGTAAATAGGAGATGCAAATATTTATTTATACAAATATGAAGTTATAAAGCGTATACTTTACAGTTTGGTCTATTGAAAATCAGAGGAATGAAGGAAGAACATTTGACTTTTTAGCGATAATAGTAGGCATTGGACAGAGCCGAGTAAGGAGAGTATGCGAGCGGGGCGTTGTAGGGGGAGACGACGGGGAGGGACAGAGGGGAGGCCACCGGCACCGCGGGGTAGGTGTAGTCCAGGCCGGGGTAGGTCAGCAGCTGCGGGGAGGGCTTGGGCGCCGCCAGAGCCACCGCCACCAGCGCGAACAGGGACAACTGGAACACATAGTACACGCTTTAGAACACATATTGGAGTCGGTTGCTAGGCAACGCACCTTGGTACAAACACAATAGGGATTAGATTATGTTGTCACTGCTTTTATCGCCTAGGCGGGTCCAGTTGCCCAGCGCGAGGAGGAGGAGGCGATTTTAGTGCGGTAATCCCGAGTGCGATTTACCCAAGTAAAAAAAAAAGGATTAAATTATGTTAAAGTATTCATCCAGCATAAGTGGTGAGTGGTGACTAATATAATACATTAAATCTTAGAATTGGCAAATTTTCCCATTTTTTAACCGACTTCCAAAAAAAGAGAAGTTTTGCTTTTTTACGTTTGTTTTATTTTACTTTTAATTAAGGTAAGTTAATATGGTGCTTTTGTCACAAACTATTTTTATTCCATATCTAGATTATTATATTTTTGTCACTTAACAATAATAATAATAGCTTTTCTTCGTCTCGTATTCTTCATACCACGACATACTGGCTAGAGTCCAGACAACGAAAATATATTTAATTCATTTGTACCATACGTATTACTACTATTATTACACTATAGACATAATTTTTTATTGAAATAATTTTTTTATTGACTATTTTGTAACACAGACCGCATCAGTCGCTTTTTTGTTGAGTTTGTTTAATCTTATATTTACCGTTCTATTTATTTTGATTCCGTTGATGTTGATTCTAATCTTATTTAAAACCTATTGTATCAACCTTCTTTCATTTTTAACCGACTTCCAAAAAAGGAGGAGGTTTCTCAATTCGACCGTAGGTATATATGTATTTTTTATGTTTGTTCGCGGATAACTTCGTCGTTTATGAACCGATTTTAAATATTTTTTCTGTGTTGTGTAGGGTATAATTCCAATTTGGTTCCATTGTTACCAAAATGGTGACCTGATGATGGGATCCGTGAGGAATTGAGGGAACTCCTCAAAATTTATATGGCAACACATATCGATTTTGATTTTTTCTGAAGTAGCCTAAGCATATGCTACCAAATAGTAAGGTTTTTTGCTTTTTAGTGTACCTTTTGAAGTCGGTTTTTTTTTGTTTAAAATTATTTCTTATAACATAATGAAAAATAACTTCATTCTATTTTAAAAAAAGTACATATGAAAAAACAAAGGCTTAGAAAGGATTATTAAAAGAATTTTTAATCGATTTTTATTAGATGGATAAAAAATCGGTTATTAATAAATCGATCTTTTTTGCTCAATGTCACATCCCTGGAGATCGTTTTAAACAATATTTATTTACGATTTTGGGTGTACTCAAGTAATCGCAATTTGCTCTTTATGTACTTACCAATTTGAAGAACATGGTTGATGTTTGCTGTTACTTTTCGATATGATGCTCCAAATGTAATAAATCATCATTATATACCCAAAGTACAGCCTTGATCTTCAAAAACTAAAAGGCGTGAATAAACAAAAGCTTTTTTTGATAGGAAGTACTTAGAATACAATGCGTTATCAATAATCTGATACACATAGGGCGTGGTTTCATCGCTCATAAGCGTAGGTTTAGTTGATCCCTGAGATGTCCAGTGGCAAACAATTAGACTGATTTCATTTGACATTTCATAAATAGTATTTTTGATCCCGAAACTTTATTCTAAGTCTACCTAGCGTAAACTTTTAATTTACTGGCAGGCGTATTAATATTATTAATAAGTATACCATTTTAATAGATACCGACTTTAATGGATGAGGCGATAGATTAGATATAGTAGCTGGGTAACAGGCTTTTATTTACGTAGTCGGGTTAACCTTTTTAAAAAGCTTTTATTCAACTTGCCCTGTTAGTATGTTAGTGTAGGACAAATCTTGCGAGTTAAATAAGGAACACTTCCTGTAGTTAGATTACGTTGAAATTTAGTTTAACAACGTAACATCGGTGACAGTGAAATAATATGAGACCATGAAGTTGGTCTCAAGATGGCGTCGGAATGCCCATCGTGCCCACCGCATAGGAACTCCTAAACGAAACAAGATAAAACGTTCGAGTTTGGACATGTTTGAAAAGTCTTGAAAAGCACTCAGAACATTTAAATAAAAGTTCTATAAATTTTTTAATTAATTAATTTAAATGTGGTTATTCCAACTTAGTTGATTGTGATTATAGTTTTGAGATTAGACTTAATGACAGACAAATAACAAATGTCCAAATTTTAGTAGTAATGCCTATAATCATTTGTAGGTAATAAAATAATTTATGTGCGTTACCAAATAATTTTCTCATAACTCAACAATCAAATTTAATGATTGTTGATTTACGAGAATTAAAACAATGAGCACACGAAAAAATTATCAGATTATCGATTACAAACATTACACTTCCTAACATGGCCTGCTGTCGCGTCGCGGGTTTTTGCCTCTGTGTCTTACAAGATCAAGGTTGCTATGGGCTATATAATATTGGGCAACGAGACTTGGTCATCATAACACACGCAAACCAATACCAAACATGTTCTTCAAGTTGGTAAGTATTTGGTTAATCTTTATAAAATTGTAGTTAATCTAATACAAGGTGCACAATAATACTTTAGAATGTCTATGTGCATATGTAGAGTATACTATGAAAGTCCCAGCGCTGAAAGACTTACTTTTGACTTTCATGTTTGTATGAGAAATGCCCCAATATCATAAATTAGCATAATAAAGAAAAAATGTAGCTCTTTCAGCGCTGGTACTTTCACAGTAAACTCTATATACCCATACACAACCTAAAGTATTATTACTCATTAATATTATAGACTGTATATAAAAATTATTGCTGTTCGTTAGTCCCGCTAAAACTCGAGAACGGCTGAACTGATCCGGCAATTTTTATTCCTGAAGTATTAGTGAAAGTCCCAAAAAGTTTAAAAACCGTAATAATGTAAACAGTTGTTTTGCTCCGTATCTCATTATCTGGATTGTGAAAGCAAAATAAATCTTCTCGAATCTTGGGAAATATGTTTGTCTTCTAATTTTGTCTATACGAAAATAGACTGATATTTTTGTGCACACAAGAATAGCCATACTGATTGTTTT
Source organism: Celastrina argiolus (assembly GCA_905187575.2). Lineage (NCBI taxonomy): Eukaryota > Metazoa > Arthropoda > Insecta > Lepidoptera > Lycaenidae > Celastrina > Celastrina argiolus. The sequence continues at coordinate 9,163,978 of LR994591.1, forward strand.
CATTCCTGGTCATGCTACACGTGCTGGCTGTACCTTAATCCCCATTCTAATATATACCAAACAACTTGTTAACAAATATACACTTAAAAGTTCCAATTCACTGTGTTATAAATGTAAACAAATTACTAAAATTGTACAAAATGAATGTGCCAGCGTATTTTTTCACTGTTCGGTGAATAAGTGACATTTAAATTAATAGAATTTTAGCCGTACACAGAACAAACGAGAGATCCGTAAAGGTAACGTTATCGAACTTTTATTGTATTGGCTCTGTCATACTTGATACAATTATCATTTGTAACGGGTCTTAAAAAAACAGTCAGTTGTTCCTGCTTGCCTTACAGAGCTTTGTTTACATTAATATCACGTTCAATCGGAACGTAGTGTAGATTCCGTTGTTAGCAACCTACTCCAGGAGTGTTCTAGAACTGTGTGTGTGTGTTCCAGTTGTCTCTGTTCGCGCTGGTGGCGGTGGCTCTGGCGGCGCCCAAGCCCTCCCCGCAGCTGCTGACCTACCCCGGCCTGGACTACACCTACCCCGCGGTGCCGGTGGCCTCCCCGCTGACCCTCCCCGTCGTCTCTCCCTACAACGCCCCGCTCGCATACTCTCCTTACTCGGCTCTGTCCAATGCCTACTATTATCGCTAATCTCTAAAACTATGACTATTCGAATAACGACTATGCTCCTCTGATGTTCGTACGAGTATATTAATTGGCAAATAAAATTATGGCATTATATTTATAAAGTTTTATTTTGTGTACCTGCTTTTCTTGAACGTTGTGGGTTGTGGAAAAAGTTTCTTCGCATTTTATATAAAAATGCAAAAGGTTTTTTTATAAAGTTTATTTACCATTATTAACTATTTCTATTCATATTAACTATTCTGTTTATCAACTATATTAACTATTCTGTTTATCAAAAAAACCAACTGGTTTCCTTGATAAACAGAATAGTTAATATAGTCCCGCGGCTTCACCTGTCTCAAATAGTTTTCATGTCCTTGGGAGTTGAATTTTAAAAAATCCTCCCATAAATACATATTGAATTATTCATATACATCCAGGTTGGGGAAAGTTATCGTCTTCGCATTTTATTTAATAATTCACAAGTTTATTTACAATTGACTAAAGTATATAGGTGCCATGTTGTTCGATAACTTTTTGCCATCTTGTTGGTAGGGACATGATCCCATTGCTATAAAAATTTTGGGGCTTCTGATGAAAAAACAGCGACACGTTTTGGCAGTCCTCTTGTGATGTCAACCTGACATTGCCTAAGGAATTCTGCAGCGACCGAAATTGGTAGAAATCTGAAGGTACAAGGTCTCAAACTTTTTAATGATACCAAAATCAGCCAGATGCAATTGATCCAAGCCCAAGAGATTTTATGACAAGTTGTACATACTTTAATGCGAAAAACCTTTTCCCCCAACCTATTATATTCGTAAAGGAAATCCGTAAACCTTTAGAACCTTACCTTTAGTATGGCCGATATAGGAGACACTAGCCATTCTGGGGCCTTTCTCTCCAAACTGATTCAATTTTGATTCGATTCGATCGTGCCGCGTACTCTCGAATAAGTTGACGTTTGTTTATTTTAATTCTCAGTCAATTGATATGGTCGGGAGTACAAAAAGTTTCAATCAAACGTATTTTTTTATCCTGGTAAGTTTCAAAGTAATCCACCAAATAAAATACCAAAAGCCGTTGAGATCGAACAGATTCGATTCTCAATTGTGTCCGGATGTATTGATTCTAGATCTGTATTTATAATTTATTTTATAGGCACCTTCATCTTTTTAAAGATTTATAAAAATGGGTTCATTTGTAAACTTATCATTATCATATTACGAGTACACAGGCAACTTCTATTATTGTTTTCGTTAAAAAACGATTCAAAATCCAAGTGTGATTTTTACTTTTAAATCTATATTAAAATAAACCCAGCGGCTAAATCACGTTTAATTTTATATTACCTATTTATACTACATTTTATATTTTTAATGTACATGCGGAGAATAAAACCAAATAGATAAATAATAAAAGAATCTGTGTAATTATAAAAAGACTAATAAATAAGTAAATTGTTCAGACGTTTCGACCTTATTTTACGTTATAACCTATTTAAACTAATGAAAACTAGCTTGAATTGCCAGTTTATTTTTAATTCTTTGTATGAACATGCCATCGATTTCGTGCATAAAAATTAATCGTTCATCCTCCGATAATTTTCTTAGTTTATTCGCTAATATTTTGCCATAGCGGTCACAGTCGTCCTCGTCTTGGGTGTTATTTCGCCTCGCTAGTGCTTGGCTGATGCTATTGAGGGTTTCGTCGAATAAACTTTCTTGAGGCTCGGAGGAACGACACCGTTTCCTCGTCGATGTTGCCATAAGACGTTCCTTGCTGACTGGCACGAGGTACACGTTTTTGCTGTCGTCATCTTGGGAGAGCGGGTCCTCGTCTTCGTCATCATCCTGCAATGAATAATACAAATACAGAGAAAGGAAGGTAGGAAGAAGAGAAAAGAAGAGGGAACGCAACTATGCTGAACATTACACATTTTGTTGTTGGTTGTTTGTCGATCCTGTATACATAACACCGGGGGGTCAAACTTAGGCTCGCAATATTGTCATTCGAAATTTAAAAGTAAACCGGGGCATAGTCTGTGTAAGCTATAGCTTGTGATACGTGAACGATATTATGCTGGGCAGAAATTAAAAAATAAAACAAATTTTAAACTACAAAATTCTATTCTAGGAGTTTTTTTTTCAAATTTGACAAAGTTACAAAACTCTGTTGTGTGCAAAAACCGTAATTTTAGTGAAATGCCTCAATTTACATGGATTATAATGAAAAAGTCTTTGTATAGTAATTGACAGCAGCATACAATGAAAATATTGCAAGAATCAAAAGTGCAATAATTAATTATACAGCTACTCTGCAGCTAAGGATGACTTTTAAAGTTTTGAGCTATCGGTACATTATGTAAACCTAAAATATTTTACTACCATTTTTATTTTTTGATTAAAAATCAATAAAAACTTATAGTTGTTTTGTTCTTTAATTTACCCTTTTATTAAAAACCTAGCTAGTTTCTATAACCTTGCCAGGTTATTTTTTTCATTATTTTTTGCACTTTTAGACGATAATGCGTAAAAGATATCCGGTTCATACATCAGATTTAAATTGCGAACACTTTTTTTTATTATGGCAGTCCAGCCTCTTTTTATTTATTATAATATTCTCTTTGGGATACACAAAAGCTACAGTGCTACCGTAATATGAGTAGCAAAAACTTTCTAGCCCACGTATAGGTACTTAGTTATATTACATACTCATTTATGTCAACATATTTTAATTCAGTTTTGATATCATAAAAACAAGTTATTGTGTTTATATTATAGTCAGCAAACTAACGCAAAGAGTGGCGAATAGCGACAAAAGAAGTGCACAAACGATAAGTCAATAATATTACATAATATGCTCCATTTGTCCAAGCACTCTGTCAATTATTGTCATAATGTTTAACCGCGTTTCGCATCTAAAGCACGCGCGATGTGATCGGTGGTAGCCGCCCCCCTCCCATCTCCGCATTGGTCCAATAGTTAATCGCTCGAAGGTCTCGAGGTACGAGTGAGGTACGACGCTGGCTGTGTTGCGTTCCGAGTACGATTTTTTATCACTGCCCGCCGTAAAGAAGGTGGACGGACAGACTCGTCTAATGTTTTTTATATAGGCATTTTAGCTATACAAAATCTACTATGATGTAAAATAATAAATGGTAACTTACTTCATTTTCAATGGTTTTTATTTCAGTCGGCCCGTCTTTATTCAGAAAAGAATCCATGAATGCATATGCAAACCAGATGGGCTTATACACGTCATTAGAATTCATTGATTTTTTAATCTTATTTCTATATAGACGGTAACTAGACAATAGAGAGTCTTTTTTCCGCTTTAGTTCTTCGACGTCTATATTCATGGTATTACTGATCCGCTCCCAGGCTGCATGATGTTGACTTCTGTCCTTGTAGTATGGATTTTTCATGTCCCACAGTATTTTCTCGGCGCAGTAATGCTTTAAAAACTCCATTTCTAATTTGTTATCCCAAGCTTGGTGAGTTTTTGCCGCCATTTTGTTCGCGACAGCACGCGTCTAGGGTCGCGTTCAAACTGTCATGGCGCCGAGAATGTGAACCCCGCGAACGAGCTGTGAACCACTCGTCGCCGTACAAATTATCGACTAGGCCGACATATCGACGAGACGCTCCGAGAACACCCGAGTACACGCGTGCAAACTGTGAACGATATCTCGCTTTCTCGTTCGCGCACTAACCAGTTCACCGCCTGGACTTTGAGCTTCGGTGTCAGTATTTTTGCCCGCTGTGAGTGTTTCTCGCGCGTGAACAACTGCAGTAATGTTTTGAACAGGCGTTGATTTATACATAAATAAATACAGTAAATAATAAATGAATAAATATATGTAATTCAAGTCCATGTTATTCATTTTGTATTTACAATTATAGATGCCTAGTTATAATAAGGCATCTAAATTAAGTATATACTTACCTATCTAGAACTTACATATTATTAAGCACTAATATTAAATAAATATTTTGTTTATAATCCTTAGATGTGTATGCATGTATGGATGTTTGTTGCTCTTTCACGCAAAAAGTAATAGAAGGGATTTAAAAAAACAATAATATAGCTTAAAATAAGTATAGCAGGTAAAGAATTACATAGTTATTGTTAATTATAATATTTTACGTAGGGACAAACAAATTAAAAGATTGTGTTGTTAATTATAACGGCTCCTAATAACATTTATAATTGCTATTCGTGACAAAACTGATCGAATAACTTGACATTGACTTTGAAAATTATCACACGAGGCTCGGCCAGTATTTACATGGTGTAGGGTTGTCACTTGTCGTGTCCTACTGTAGTTGCCAAAAAAACTGTTATGTTATTGATAAACAGACAGACGTGTGTAGCTTACCTAATGCTTGCATAGCACATTATTGGAAATAAAATCTTGTAAAAAATTGGATTTTGAAACTAAAATATCTCCTAATGTATTTAGTATTACCTACTGTATTATAAGTATGTTAAAACGGTATTGAGTCCCTTCAGTCCTCCTCCTCCAATACATTAAACCTGGTTGTAATAGTCGGCATCTGTCGTATCCGTGGTCTAACCTAGCTCTCGACTCCGGAGTTCATGGGTTCGAGGCTGATCGCCTGATTGGTTGGGCCTGTAAAAAGTCAATCCGGTAACTCTAGCCAGCTCTTTTATCCATCCCATATGAAAGTAAACGGTAGAGAACATTCGTCCTTGCAAATAGGTTCAGCCGTTTGCGCTAGCAACAAAATTATACAGGCGCACAAACCTTCACTTTTATTATATTAGTGTGATTAGGTAATGACTAGAATAAATCGACGGTGCCAACTGCCAACCCTAGGTCAGCCATTACACATTCCTGATGTTATTATTAAAATCATTGACCTGATACTAACGACACTGAAAGCGTACCACCCTTTCTAATCAAACCCTCATTTCGTAGACAACAATTTTGATTTTGAAGAAAGTATTTAGGGTACCCATTAGTTATTGGGGTGACCAATACATTGTATTCATACTATAACAATGTCGGAACCTACTAAACTATTTATATATTTAGACGATGGATTGGAATTTCACATTATATATTTAGACATGATGTTTCTGCTTAACATTCGATATTACGTAACTTTACGTAATATCAAATAGCTGGGTCATTTTCTCAAATAGCTTTTTTTTTTGTCTTCGTTGAAATTACTATTAAAAAAAGGGAACATTTTTGTAAATTATTTGTTTTAGTATTCAATAGATAGCTATAGGATTGTGGCAAAAATATAATATGCCTAGGACTATTACAAAGATAAAAAAAAAAATCTTAAAGCTCTATTTTTATCAAATCGGTGCTGTCTCTCTACTTTTTTTACAAACAAATATGCTCGTATACCATCAAATATGAAGAAGTTAGGGATATAACTTATATTATTTCATAGAATATTAGTTTATCTGTTATTCTACACCATATTTTATTACACAATTAACTATTATAGTGACTTAGAGGCATAAATGTACTTGTCACATGCACGACGCATTGCACGAAAAAAAAATATTATCAGAGGAAAAAAGCTAAAGAAAATGTTGCTCAAAAAAGAAAAACTAATTATTAAATTTGTGATTATATTGAAGTTCTGCTGTGATTAATGTTAAACTTTAAAATAAATAAAATAAAATAAAAAAGCCTTTTATTTCTTGCAAAAAACACAACTTTTTTACACTTTTCAACTTTTTATTACGTTTTAATAAGGTTTTACTAAAACACCGGTTACGATTAAACACACCTGATAATGATTTAATCGAAACCGGTCGTGTTGTTGTAAAAACCTTATTTAATAAAAATTTGAAAAGTTGTATGTTATTATTGAATATTGAATTACCATCAAGAACCAACAGTACATTCAATCAGTTACATTTGGTACATAACAGTTTTTTTTAAATTAAATAGTTACGTTTAACTTTAAAGGCTGATAAATGTTACTATCTTATAATAAACTAGAAGGATGTATGTTTAAAGTGTAGAAACGGCTAAATATTGTTTATATGTCTTAACAATAAGCTGGATGTTTGGTCTGTATTCGGCAATTTTAAGTTTTTACCTATATGAGATTTTTTTCACGTCTAGTTTATTTTAATGAAGACAAAGATGATACATTTTTTTTAGTCTTTACATAAAATATTGTATCACATTTAAAAAATATTTTAATGTAATTTTAAGAAATCTGTTCTTGATCAATATAAATACATACTTAAATATAATATTTTGAAGATAATATTATTATCATATCGCTGGATTAGTATGTCATTTCGGTGGTTAAACTTATCACATCGGTGCACAGAAATAAAAATCGGTGCCGGTTTATCATTTCGGTGGAAACCAGAATTCAAACTGAATTTTCTCCATAGCCTTAAATGATACATTAATGATATTAAATTTTGGGACATTTTGTGTCCTAAGGAATACATAAAACCTGAAAAGTATATAAAATATATATAAATAAAAAAGTTCACCGATATGATAAAAATATGGGCATTTGTTGAAATTGACCCAGCTACATATTTTTTAACTTGGAGCATGATTTTTAGGGTTAAAACATAGTAGGTACTGTTAAGATTTTACTGTACGGCCGCCTGTCTATTACCAGACTATCTTATGGACTGTGATTACTATACTATTTAGATTGTAGAATAATAACTCATTAAAATTTAGAATAATATAATCAGTACATATTATGATAAATCCGTATTAAACGTTTTTAAAAGTGCAATTTGAAAGATGACTTTCAGACAACCCTGCAAACGTGAATTGTGGCAAGCATAAAAATCAAGAGAAAACATAAACGATAGGACAAAAAATAAAAATCGGCGATAATACTACATAGGTTAGGTAGGTTTGGGTAGATTTTTAAACGATATTGTGAATTATTTTAGTATAAAACCGTGGGTGGGCCATGGCGACAAAATATAAATTGTACTTTCTGTTTTCGCCGGATAAATTATACTAAGCTACCGTTACCTTACCGTTTTAAAGAGAGGAACATAACAATAGTTACGTCGCGTATCTGGAGGGTCACATATATATGTAATGAGGTAAATACAGGGATATTTTAATTCACACGACCTCTCGCCAGTTTTCCATAATACGAGTACTTGAATTGACTTAACAATAAAAATTGTACAATTTAATGGTATTTTCGTCTGTTGCCGGGACTTTATAAGTGGCGGATAAACACTTACTGTATTTTATTAACCTCCGACGAAAACAGAGGTTATTTAAAGTTTGACGTGTCTGTGTGTGTCCGTGGAACAGTAGCCTCCTAAACGAATGAAGTGATTTTGATCTAGTTTTTTTGTGCTGACTGGATATTGTTTTTAGCTATAATTCTTCATAATCAGATCGCTTGTTGCTTCATTTTGAAGGCAATTTCATATTTTTAAGTAGGTATGTGTATTTTTAGTTAGTACTAGCTGACCCGTGCCTACTTGGTTGAGCATAGGAACAGTTTGTGATGAACTGTTTAAACCTTCCCGGGACGAATATTTCAAGACTCAAAATAGCCGAATCAGTTCAGCCGTTCTCTAGTTTTAGCGAAACTAACTAACAGCAATTTATTTTTATGTATACAGAAGAAGAAGAAGAAGATAAGCACACTTTGTAATTTAAGTAATAGTTTTATAGTTATTCAAGGTAAGTACTAGAAAACTAGTACAATTACCTATTGACTAACTTTGATTACAATATCGGCAACATAAAAATACTACATATTAAATACCTATTGATTTTATTGTAACAGTAATAAGTTATACCTAATATTACTTCTGGTAATATTATCATCACCGGATCACGTGGCTGTCATCCCTACCAAACCCCTACTTCCTCGTAGAGGGTGGTAGGAAGCGGTGTGTATAAAATCGGCTCCGTTTCGGAATGAGGTGCAATCGTTCATTTTGTTTTGTAAGGGTCATTTATGCCCGAATACAGATAGATTGTATTACAATAATTTATTGAAGTGTATCAATATCAATAAACCAATAAGTGTAGAAGTACTTACATAAGTGAATTATTTTCATTCGTGAACATAAAACGTGGAAGATTTGTGTTCACTTTATCCCACTTTACATTATTAACGTTACATAATATTACTGAATAAATTACCTTTTATGATTCGTCCTTGATGTAAGAGCTTCTGACGATAACAGTGTTGACAAATAATACGCTTGTTTTGACGTCGGGTTCATCGATCTTAGTTCGTTTTGTTTTCATGTCCCGGACGTGACGTCTACATTTAATTTTTATATAATTTCCTCCATATATAAAAATATTAACGCTTCTTCTCAAAACCGTAAATAATGTTTACAACTAATTTTTTAAACCACAATACATTATTTAATTCTGCAATATCACAAAATCATATTATGTTATATTACAATTGTTGTTTGCACAAAATGAGCGAACACTATTTAATTGTATTTTAATGGCTTAAAAGTTAAAAGTAATAATAGATATTCAAGTCAGGCGTATTTGTGTACTCAACAGACAAAAGAGCCTAATTGAAAATGTAGAGCTCGTAGCCAGACGTTTTTTAGCGTTCCCTAGTACTACAAGTAACCCTTGTAATTTCGTTCTGTGTATTTCTGTGTCAAGGCTATGTCTGTCAGACAGACATACCCTTTTAACTTCTAAAAATAGAAAATAAAATAAAATAATATATACAGCCGAACAAAATATGTTTATTTTTCGACTCAACAGAGTGGCTCGATTTCGTTTTTTAACCGACATCCAAAAAATGCGAACTCTATTCCCGACACAATCGAAAATCGAATCAGTCCGATCTCAACGGCTTTTGGTATTTTATTTGTTGGATTACTTTGAAACCAACCAGGATAAAGAAAATCGTTAAATTTGAACTTTTTGTACTACCGACCATAACAATCGACGAATCAAAATAAACAAACGTCAATTTATTAGGAAGTACGCGGCACGATCCAATCTGAATCAAAATCGAATCAGTTTGGAGAGTAAGGCACTAGTTCTCATTTAATCCCTTCCTGTGGTATCGTCGAAGAAGTCTGTAACAAAGGCAATGTAAACCTTTTTTTGGGTCACCAAATTGGTTGGTACACATTTATTCCCCCTAGCATTTCTAAACTATAACACATAACTTGTAACTTATCATGCTGATGGATGATTAACTACTCTTTTGGGCAACTTGGTGAGCGCACGGCCGTACCATCCTTTTTTCGAAGCAGTTCAACCCCCTATAACTTTGTTGTGGGTCAAACTAGAAGCCCGCATTTTTAGTTACTAAGTATATTTCAATATACATTCAATTTGAAACAGAAGATTTAAAAAAAAAAAGCATAACTTATAAGTTCTTAATTTTGTCACTGACTCATTCACTCACTCACTCACTGGCCGATCATCAAAAGTATTAGGCACTTCTAGCAGACTTTTTTTAAGCAGAAGTTTAGTTTATAAATGTAGGAGGATATCAGACAACTGTTAAGCGTTGTTGGTTACAGAACCCTCTTTACTCATGCCCTGACACGGTCTTAGTTAGGTTATCTGTATTCTATATTTAAATTGATTTCGAGCAGAATTCTTTGTAGGTATCCGTTATGGTAGAAGCTTTCAAGGACGATTGTCCATATAAATATAAAACAAAACCATACAACGTACATACGTCTTCCAGAAGTAAGGAGTAACAGAACTACACACGATGCTCGCTAAGATGGTAAGTGCACATAATAAATAAATAAATAAAATATTTCCAAAACATCCTAATTATGTCGGCTCCGATTCAATGTGATCTAGTTGTGAGCAAAACTTTAAATTATAATTGAAGACATTAATGGATGAAAGTGATAAGGGACAAAATTATGATTTCGAGAAAATTGAGTTCAATCCGCCACTTAAACATTTTAAAAATACGTCGTAAATTATTACGTTCATTAATCTAAAGATCTCTAGAATCAATGTACTTAATACGTGGTTACAACATATCCTAAAATGTTTAAGTGACTGTTTAAACTCAATTTTCTGGGTAATTTTTTTTTGCGACATATCACCGTCATCGATTCATGACTTCAATTATAATTTGGTAGATTTCATAATAATAACGCCAATTCTTAGCTATAAATTGATTTCACATCTGATCTGAAGTTGCTTGGCCATGAGCCGACCACTGGAGTAGACCCGGCAAGGGTCTACTCTGGAATAGACCCTTGCCGGGTTCAGTTCCTTTCAGAAAAAGAAAGTCCTCAAAAAGCATAATAGTAATAATGTTTAATTGTTATTTAATTCGACCAATTAATGTGTCACTGTTTTTTTTTATTTATAGTATTTATTACGTTGTATATCAGTGACTAAAGTGTTAGAAATAAACTGCCCATAGTGAGCTTTGTTTACATTTAAGTTACATTAAATCAAAACAAAGTAAATAAAATGGGTTTAAACGAAAATTACGGGAATACCTTCTAAATGATCAATAATATTAAATAGTTATATTTGTAACTCCCAAATTTAACCCCAATACCTTAGTACGAGTACCTTTATTCTATCGTTTATTACATTGATTAATCCTATATAATTATTGTTCAAAATTGCATCCCTGTTTAAGCTAAGTATAATACTGTATAGGAATTTGTATCTAGAAAATAAGTTTTCTAGGTCTAGAAAATAAGACCTATTAATAAGTTGTAATTGTTAACATTGTTAACATTGTTTAAAATAGTTTTAGATTGATGTTTAAGTCAAACAATTATTGTAATTTAAATTAATGTATTTATCACACTATTTATGACACTATTTTATATCTTCTATTTAGTTTATCATATTTTTTACTTGTCTACGGTGTTCACTGAAAATCAGCGAATTGTTATGTTCGCAACATTATGCTGAGTGAACACCAATTTGGTAAATTTTCTTTTTTTTTTCTTTAATGTTTATACTTTTTGTTTTGTTTTTATATGTTTACCAAATAAATTTTCTTTCTTTCTTGAATAAGTTACAATCATCTATTAAAAGATGTTTTAGAAAATTATTTACTGCGAGTATAACTAGAGTAACGTAGATATTACATCTAATGCTAGCCATCGAAAATATCTCGAAACTAAACGGTCTTATAACTTGTGTGTTATAAGGAAAATATTATTTTAAAATAAGATTTTATAAATTCTGAGGAAATCGTTGGTAATTGGCGTATATTTTTTTCTATTATAATGCGATAATAATTGTTGTGTCAATCAATATAAAGTATTTGATACTTCAGTTAAAAATAAATATAAATGTGTAATTCCATTTAAAGTCTTTCATAATTATTTTTAATAATTAGTTTCTGCTTGGCCTACAGCTGCCTTTCTAGATCTCATGACGTAGTAGGTATAGGGTTGCCATCCGTCCGGGTTTCCCCGGACTTCTCCTATAGTATTTCCTGTCAATGAATGAGATGGCATGGTATTTTAACATGGCGTTAACTTTAACATTGCTTGGTGAAACACGGTCGTCCGGGAAGCGTCCGGACCGGACGGCTGATATCCGAATTTAGATTGTTTTTAGTATTTAGATATTTCGGAATTTGGTGAGGCGTACGTTTCTTAGTTTTGGGCTCCAGAGTACGGGTTTTAATGCGTTATGTCCTAGTTTTTTAATTTTAAGTATGGCAACCATATACTTATGTTCTGTCTTATGGTATGTTCCCATACTTATATTATGTTCCCTTACTTAATTTGATTTTTTTTCCAGATTTTCTTGTTCGCTGTCTTGGCCCTAGCGGCGGCTGCACCACAGCTGTACCCGGGTTACGGATACAGTAATTACGGATACAGCGGCTACCCCAGCTATTCCGGATACTCCGGATATTCGAATCCGGTTGCGTACAGCGGTTACGGAACGTACAACTCTCCGTCCAACTACGGTTACTATGGTTACTAGGCTAAACTCAAAAATGCATTATAAATACCTACCCTGTATATTCCGCCAATTTCATTTCCAATATTATTAATCTAGTCTTGTTATAAGTATTTTGTATCTATAAATTGTTACTTACTAGATTCTGATGTGAATTACGAAATAAATAATTATGTTATAAGGTTTTGTGTTTTTTCAACTTATAATAAACAGTTACTAATAATAAACAGTTTAAACCTCTAAAAATATAGAGAAGTAGAAATACTCCAACTTGAAGAACACCCCTAAATGTCAATTGAATTTTAGACTTTAGGCGTGTTATTCATTCAGTATTTAAATAAAAGATTAAAAAACTATAACCCGACTTCGCAAAAAAGGGCTCTAAAAAGGCTGAAACAAGAAAATAATTCAAATTGAAATCCAGATATGCATAGGTACAGATATGGTCAAGGTAGAGCCGTGGTCGTACCCGCTATTGGGATTGTATAATATTTCAACAGCAGACGAACATTATAGATTTGTTTAGCGGGTACGACCACGGCTCTACCTTGACCATATCTGTACCTATGCATATCTGGATTTCAATTTGAATTATTTTCTTGTTTCAGCCTTTTTAGAGCCCTTTTTTGCGAAGTCGGGTTTATAGTTTTTTAATCTATTATTTTATTTTACATTTTTTTGTGTCCAAATAAACTATAACATTATATTTTCTCTAAACTAACGTTAAATTAGCACATAGAAAGTAACTAAATAACTCCTAGATACTATTTGTACGACCGCATTTTAAACGTTTGTTTTGAATTTAACAATAAAATATAATAATTAATGAAAAAAATAAATACATATTTGTAATGTGCTTGTCAAGACCTATCTTTTGATACCAAACACGATACAATTATCTTAATTTAATTTTTTTTGGAGATAGTTTTTGAGGTATAATTTTCAAAATTCAAAATTTTTCGAATAATTATATAGCCTATGTTACTCGCGGGACCACTACGAATCGATTGACACCTTATTTATTAAAATCGGACCAGTAGTTTAACCGCTACGAGGGAACATACATACATACATACAAACATACATACATACATACATACATACATACATACATACATACATACATACATACATACATACATAGACTGCCAAAATCATTACCCTTCCTTTTGGCTTCGCCGAAGTCGGGTAAAAAAGATACGTCCGACCAACCATTCAATAACGAATCAAAAGAGCGGCACGTCGCACATTTCGCCTATCAATTGCTATTCAGTTTGGTGGGCTCACATGAAATGTATTTATGTTAAATTGTTTTTACCCGACTTAGGCGTAGCCAAAAGGAAGGGTAATGATTTTGGCAGTCTATGTATGTTTGTATGTATGTATGTATGTTCCCTCGTAGCGGTTAAACTACTGGTCCGATTTTAATAAATAAGGTGTCAATCGATTTGTAGTGGTCCCGCGAGTAACATAGGCTATATAATTTTTCGAAAAATTTGGATTTTGAAAATTATACCTCAAAAACTATATCAAAAAAAATAAAATTAAGATAATTGTATCGTGTTTGGTATCAAAAGATAGTTCTTGGAAAGCACATTACAAATATGTATTCAAATATTTTATTAATTATCACATTTTATTGTTAAATTCAAAATAAACGACGCATTTTAAAAAATGCGTATATCTAGGAGTTGTTTAGTTACTTATATATCTACTTTGTGGTAATGGTAACTTTAATGAAAAAATATTAGATGATAAAACAGAAAAATATAAAATAAAAAAAAGTTAAAAACTATTACCCGACTTCGCAAAAGAGGGGTCTAAAAAGGCTGAAACAAGAAAATAATTCAATTTGAAATCCAGATATGCATAAGTACAGAAATGGTCAAGGTAAAGCCGTGGACGTACCCACTAAACAAATCTATAATATTTGCCTGCTGTTGAAATTTACAATCCCAATAGCGGGTACGACCACGGCTCTACCTTGACCATTTCTGTACTTATGCATATCTAGATTTCAAATTGAATTATTTTCTTGTTTCAGCCTTTTTAGACCCCTCTTTTGCGAAGTCGGGTTATAGTTTTTAACTTTTTTTTATTATGTTCAATAAACAAATTATTTATAAAAATAAAAAAATTAGGGAAGTTGAACTGAATCTATTTTACATGGTTACTAATATACAGATACACATACTTGTCAAAGTAATTAAAAAATAATTAAACGTACTTGATCAAAAACTAACTGATCCGTGCTGAGTACAGACTTTGTTTTTTTAGAAAAATTTTCACTTGTTATGGTGTCAGGTTAGGTTTACTATGTGTATGATTTCTCAGAGTGCTAAGATTTGTCTCCAGGAGCACGATTCTCGGCAGTGGAAAAAAGTTTGAATATTAGTACATCCCGCTAGCACGCGCGCTAAATCTCATTTGCATGAGCGGGACAGACCGATAGTAAAAACTAAGTTCGAGGCCTGAGAATTGGGGCCCAGAATGTTAAAAGTTAATACGGTATGTAAAAACCTTTACAGGGCGTAATCGAACAGGCTTCAACGATACCAGGCAACGCCGCTGACACCCTATAATTTTATAATAATTTAAAAGTCACTTAATTCATTACAATCACGTAATATTGTAATGAAATAAAAATAATATGTGTACACCTCATTTATTTTACACTAAAACGACTAAACGGTTAGATTGTTAGTGTGTATTAACACACATACTACTTTTATCACTGAAATGCTGCGGGCATTGATTCAATTCAAGGATTAAATGAAACAAATAAATAAAAAGGAATAAAATAAAATTTTATTTAAGTTTAAATAAAATCTCTTAAAATGATAAATTCATGTTTGCTGACTGAGCGGATTTCGGATTCGGTTACCAGATGCCACCGTACCCTGTGTTGTAGGGGTAGCCGTAGGATCCGTAGCTGCCGTAGGAGAGGGGGCTGTAGCCGTATCCGGAATATCCGCCGCCGTAGCCGTTCCAACCGTAACCGTTGTTGTATCCGTATCCGGCAAGCAGCGTCGGCTGAGCCGCCACAAAGGCCAGCACGGCGAACAGGAAAAGCTGAAAGGAAAACATTATTTGTTTTGAACAAAATAATATAATAATAATAGCTCCCCTCACCGATTCGGTGTCGGTAGCCGTTCATTGAAACCAGGCCAACTACAAATACGAGTACAATACAAATACAAATTTCTTTATTTCTGACTTCCATGGTCCATGGGTTAGTATTACATATTTGACAAAAATTTAAGGATTAGTAAAATAATAATAAAGTACTTAAAAATTAAGCTACGCAGGAGTTATTTTATAGTGCCCAAGTGTGTGCGCAATACACAAAAGCACTCTCTCTTCCTTTTACTCTCATAACCCAGTGGGACGGTAAACCGACACGACTGGCGAGAGAACAGGCGCAGGACCGACTTTATACATGCCCATCCGACGCATGGATCTTTCTTGCCAGACAATCAGGTAATCAGCCTGCATTGTCCTAACCAAACCTGAAAACAAAATTTTTTGTTGTTCCAACGCGGGAATCGAACCCACGAACTGCGGGTCGAGAGCGAAGCTTTGAACCTAGGACTAGACCACGGACGCGTTGTGACAAAATAATATGGCAATAGACAAATAGATGAAGTTAATAGAAATAGAAAGAAGAAGAATATTGACGACCTCCGTAGCGTAGTGGTTGAGCGCGTTGGCGCTCGAACGAAAGGTCGCAGGTTCGAATCCCGCCGAGGGAACAAAAAGTTTTTCAAAATGTTCCTGGGTCATGGATTTAGTCATGGATGTGTATTAAATTTGTGTATAATATAATAAAAATCTTAAATATGTGTATAGTATAAAAGTATTAAATATATTTCCGTTGTCTGGTACCTGTAACACAAGTTCTTCGGATACTTAGCACAGGGCCAGATTGACGTGGTGTGAAGCGTCCATAGATATTAAAAATTAAATTAAAAATAAAATAAAAACTCCACAATTAGTTCATGTAGAGTGCAGATTGATGACGGTCAGATAGTGATTTGTGAGCAGAGTTTTAAATTTATTAAATGTTTGCGCTTGACTTATAGTTTTAGGTAACGAATTCCATAGCCGAACCGCGAGAGACGCAAAAGAGTTACCATATTTTTGGGTAGGCATAATATTTAACTCGAAAGCAGGTCGCGCAAATACTACAGGTCACATACATATCTATGGTCCAAATCGTCACATAATAAATTATAATATTAGTAATTTTTTCGCTTGAACTCGATAAGGGCTACTTTACTTTTTACATAAAAAATATTATTTATTGTGACAGATGGACCAATTTTAACACGTATCAAAACGGTATTAATAATTTTAGGGTCTGTATTATTGTAATTACTTTTATCTAGTTTTAGGCATATTAAAAAAAAATCTTAACTGTTTACACATCTTCAACCACATAAACTAAAGCTGTCCAAACTTCCTCCATTTGCATTTTGCAAAAAGGGTACCTAAGCTTTCGCTTCATATTATTATACTAATACGTAATAGGTGTGTGTTACTATAATATATTATTTTTTTGTTAATTGTTAGTGGTAGGTTATAAGTTTGAATGGCTGATGCATTAGGTTCCTACAACTCCATTCCTTTTCTTTCACTTATCCATCCACTTTTAAAGACCTACATCTGAATCTAGGCTCATCATCATCAATCTAGAATCATCTGAAGCTAGGGCTTTTCTCTAAAAATGGACCAGCCTTCTTCACGACACCATCGAGGATATTTCAACGCAATTCAAGAGACTGACAAAGGATAGAAAAAATAAAATAATTTGGGCAGATTATTTAAAACATACAGCTTAACTTACCAACTTAGCGATCATCTTGGGAGTAAGGCTTCTATTAGACTTAACTTCTTAAGTGATTGTGATAAGATTGCTGAGACTCTGTTAATATTTATACGATTTTTAAGTCCTTGGTGCCTTGAACCATAACGAAAAATTAATAACGAGTTCTGCTGAGAAATAATGAGTATTATAATTTGGTTAAATAATATTAAGTTGTTAATCCACTCATTTGTAACCTACCTAGGTTTGTGTCGTTAGATGAAGCGATAGAACCAAGTTCCCAAACTGTAGTAGGTCTGTAACTCATAAATCTCTTGATCGGAATCGGAGTTTGACACACTCGAATTTTAAAACGATGCTAGAAGATCGACTGTATTAGATTCAACATTGGCGTGTTACACACTTACTGAGAGATATAAGTTTAGCTACTATTTATAACCATAAAAATGTTGTGTAGGCCTCCCTACAGCTATATACCTATATTATATTTAGAGTAAAAAAATAAAACAATGTAATAATAGTGTTATATATTTTAATAATAATAATAACAGCTCCCCTCACTGATTTCGGTGTTGGTAGCTGATTTCATTGAAACCAGGCCAGCTACGCAGGAGCTACTTTTTAGTGCCTATGTGTGTGCGCAATACACAAAAGCACTCTCTCTTCCTTTTACTCTCATAACCCAGTGGGACGGTAAACCTACACGACTAGCGAGATAACTGGCGCAGGACCGACTTTTTACATGCCCATCTGACGCATGGATCGTCTTTCTTGTCAGACAATCAGGTGATCAGCCTGTATTGTCCTAACCAAACTTGAAAATACCATTTTTTGTTGTTCCAACGCGGGAATCGAACCCACGACCTCCGGATCGAGAGCGAAGCTCAGAACCACTGACGCGGAGCAGAGCATTTGATTATTTGTTTGTTTATTTGAATGGAATAGGCTCTGAAAATTAAAAAAAAGAAGAAAATATACGTATTGGTCACGCGGAGTTCGAACCTGGACTCAATCGTTCACGTCGTTGCCAGTCTATATGACACGGGTGTCATCGTCTATGGTAACCACAGAACAGATAAAGAGGTTAGAATGGAAATAGTTTCAAATTTGTATCAGGGCGGCGATTCTCGCTATTAGAACATTTTCCGCATGACATTTTTTCATGATTTTTTCCATTCTACCGAAACGTTCGAGCGGTTTACAAAACACGTAATGCGCATGGTTCTCAGGCAGTGGAAAAAAGTTCACATTCGAATAAAACATCGAAATTCGGAAATTTTAAGAACGAAAAACACTTGTGTATTCTCAGATCTTCACAGTCGAAGTAAATCGTGAAAAAGTCCCCGATATCCAACGAGTGGTAAGGACCGGTAGATGTCCGAATCCACATGTACAAATAAATAATTTGGCAGTCTATGTATGTATGTAATATATGTATTGATGTATTTATGTATTTATGTATTTATGTATGTATGTATGTTTGTATGTATGTATGTATGTATGTAAGTATGTATGCATGTATGTACTATGTATGTATGTATGTCTGTATGTATGTATGTATGTATGCATGTTTGTATGTATGTATGTATGTATGTATGTATGTATGTACATATGTATGTATGTATGTATGTATGTATGTATGTATGTATGTATGTATGTATGTAAGTATGTATGCATGTATGTACTATGTATGTATGTATGTCTGTATGTATGTATGTATGTATTGATGTATTTATGTATGTATGTATGTATGCATGTTTGTATGTATGTATGTATGTATGTATGTACATATGTATGTATGTATGTATGTATGTATGTAATATGTATGTATGTATGTATGTATGTATGTATGTATGTATGTATGTATGTATGTATGTATGTATGTATGTATGTATGTATGTATGTATGTATGTATGTATGTATGTATGTATGTATGTATGTATGTATGTATGTGTGTATGTATGTATGTATGTATGTATGCATGCATGTATGTATGTATGTATGTATGTATGTATGTATGTATGTATGTATGTATGTATGTATGTATGTATGTATGTATGTATGTATGTATGTATGTATGTATGTATGTATGTATGTATGTATGTATGTATGTATGTATGTATGTATGTATGTATGTATGTATGTATGTATGTGAAAAAAAAGTTTATTTCAGATTAGTGATAGTAGATATGTCCCATATGTTCCGTTTCTATTGCGCGTATCAGTAATACTTTTTCGTCAATACACAGTGATTTTCTTTTACTAGCCATGCTTACAGTTTGAAAGTTTGTGAGCAACTAAGAATATGTTAACGTATAGATAATCCATGACTCCTACTTATTAGTAATGGTCAAAAACAGTCAACACGTGCAAGCAATCCCAATTTGTAAACAAAAGAAAGAATTTCTTAGAAAGTTCACTATGCATGATGCCGACAGTCAAGTTTATTGCGGGGTAATATCATAAAGCGACAAAAGACCATACACAGCTGTGCAGTTTTTACTTATTTTAGCAACTTAAAAAGTAGTTTTTATTACTAAATTGTTGTCGTTATTGAGAGTGGGTGTAATGTTTAAAAAACGATTTTAGATTTTCAAAATTAAACTTAAAAAACTATATTCTAAAAAATTCAATTAAGATAATGAAATTTATATAGTCTATGTTACTCGCGGCAACAATACGAATTGATTGACACCTCATTCATTAAAATCGGACCTTGCTAAAAGATGGCCCCGCGCGAGTTTCTTACGCCGGTTCTTCTCGCCGGACTAGTTTCCGAACCGGTGGTAGGCATCATATTGTAGGAAAATTCTATAAGACGTGTTATTTAATAATCTTTATGGAAATAAAAAGTTTTGAATTTAGAATTTTTTGGATTTTGACCAGTAGTTTAGCTGCTGCGAGCTACATACATACATAAACTGCCAAAATCATGTACCCTTCCTTTTGACTTCGCCGAAGTCGGGTAAAAATTATTTTAACTATCTATGATTGACGAAATACGTAATTGATACGTTTATAATACATAATATTATACTTAGGTAATTAAAATATTAATATTTCAATAAACAACAACAATATTTACAAGAAAGTCACTTTATGTCTTTGAAGTTTCCCATAGCGTTTTTTTAACGCTAAGTTTTTTTAAAGCTAAGTAAGAAAAGTGCACCACCAATTTGATAACCTACCAGCCGCCACCGTATGTATGAAGTTGTCCGTTCTACTACCGAAAAGTTCGAACGATTCATGAAACTCGTATTCTGGGGTACCAATAGAACAATTACCAATCGAACTGTCGAAGTAAACCTTACATCTTCTATAATATAAAAATTGATCGCAAAATATGTTGGTTAGCATAACCCAAGAACGACTGAACCGATTCGGCGAAACGGTTTGTATGCTCAACGAAGTGGGCACGGGTCAGCTAGTATTTATATAATTTATTAATGTGAACTAAAAAATTAAACAAACATAGTTAATATATTTACGTCTACAACAAAAATGATTAATTACGAGTATTATTGACGCTTTAAAAGTCAACGATATTGTATAACCTAAACGCACCACCAAAACAAACAAACAATACGAAACATTTCGTCGAGTAAAATAATGAAAACACGTTACTTCATCGACCTGCAAAATGCAACTAACAAGTTGTAACAAGTACAAAATAAGCCGTTTAAAATATAACTACTTATAAAAGTAATATGCAATAGTAAAGAATTTTTACTCTTATTACCCTCTAACAAGAACGATTTTTCTTAGCAGCGAAATATGCGTAAGCATATTGTACAAAATGAACTCTTATCACTTAAAAATGTACAAAGAATTTTCACACTTATGCCGGCAGCCTAAGAACGATTATTCTTTGCTCATTCCACACTTATGATTAAATAAGTAATAAACGGATTTTTTTCAGTGTGTTCTGAGAATACACCAAGTGTGCATCGTTCTTAAAATTTCCGAATGTCGACGATTTATTCGAGTATGAACGTTTTTCCACTGCCGGAGAATCGCCGCCCTGAACGCGTGTCGCCGCTCTTAATTCCACTACATGGAAGTAACCCAATACGTACGAGCGTTACGCACACAAATAAACCCAATACGTACGAGCGTTACGCACACAATACAATACTAAAAAGTCGCAATAAATGGTTTTTAAGGCCGGCCGTAAGTGTCCTAAAAATGTCCCCCCTATTTATTTGAACAACGAACCTCTAGAAAGAGTGTATACTTTTAAATATCTTGGACACTTAGTAACAGACGAACTTAAAGACGATATAGACATAGACAGGGAGCGTAGGGCGTTGTCGGTCATGGCGAACATGTTGGTACATAGATTTAGTCGCTGCACGGACGCTGTTAAAATTACTCTTTTTAAGTCATACTGTACATCTTTCTATGCCTCCAGCCTATGGACCAACTATACTAAGAAGGCCTACAATGCCCTACGTACTCAATACAATAATGCCTTCAGGGCGCTGTTGCGGCTGCCGCGGTTCTGTAGCGCCTCCGCGATGTTTGCCCTAGCGGATGTCGATAGCTTTGAAGCTATCCTGCGCAAGAAGACCGCATCACTTCTAGCCAGACTCCGCGGCAGCCGACACAGCGTTCTGAGGGAGATAGTCGAC
This sequence comes from Celastrina argiolus, assembly GCA_905187575.2. Lineage (NCBI taxonomy): Eukaryota > Metazoa > Arthropoda > Insecta > Lepidoptera > Lycaenidae > Celastrina > Celastrina argiolus. Next base: position 9,185,960 of record LR994591.1, read on the forward strand.
AGTGGGAATTGTCCACTGATCGAACACATGTTAAATAAGACAAAATCGTTATATAAAATAGAATACTAATATAGGATAAGATTTTTACTAACCAACAGATTAGATTAGATATTATTAAGTTTAGTATGGATTTGTTGTTGTCCGAAATAAAGAGATTTATTATTTATTTAAACCTCACGCACTTAGATCGCTAATTTGTAATTGGTTGTCACACTAACGTAAACAATGCATTAGATGTACACTTACACACGCGCACTTTTCTCATACACGCTAGGGCGACCGAAGGTCGATAATTGATATCGATAAAATAATTGTCACATTTTTTGCAATAGTTCGGTTCAATTTTTGAGGGGTGACAGGGTACCGTACGACTAATGTATTGTTCTTAGGGCCGATTTTTCAATACTCAGATAAATCGTCAAATAGTAGCCTGACAAATAAAATTATTTGCCTAGTTGTCAAGCCAATAAATATTTTCGATTTTTCAATCGTCTTATAGCTACAAAATAGCTATTAGTGGTATTTAACCAGACAACTTCACACTATTTGTGTGCAAGTGAGATGCACAGTTATTGCATTCAATATGTTAAAAAAGAACAGCAACATGTTCGGTAGGTATAACTTTTTCAGTTGTCACTTGTCAGTTGTCAATATTGTCTTTCGAAAATTCAAGCTTACAAATAATTATTATGTATTTTTGTTGTGTAACATAGATGTAAATAATAAGGGTTTTATAATTTTATAAAACCATGTTCCATTTGGAACAAAAAAGGATGCGAGAACGTTCTGCAACTTTACCAACTCCGAACTTGTTAGTTGTAATAGAACTCGTGACAAAATATCAAACTACAAAATAGTAATTTTCTTGTATAGAATTTTATTGCCAAAGGTATTTATTATTTTATTATCTAACATATTGCTAATCAAAACCGCTTACTTTTCAAAGGAGAAAAAGAAAATTGAACCGAAACTATTATATATATAGGTTTCTTCGTTGCAAACAAAATATAGGTATATGCAAAAATAAATTCATGTATTAATGCATGAATTAGGTTGGAACATTGCTTGAAATTTAAAGATTAATATCTTTTTGGTTTGCCATTTTATACCGGAAATTACTGATACATCTAATCATAAATTTTTTGCAGATTCAGAGTTGATGGACAGCTGATAAAACTACAATAGCAAAGATGGCATTATTTTCTAGAAAAGGAGCATAAAAGATGTTATGTCTTGAGAATTATGATATGAGGAAAGAACAAAATATATATAAATAGAGCAAAATGCAGCAAACAATTACTGTGTTACTGACAATATCATCTTATTTGTAATAAAAATGTGAAACTTTATAATATTATGTTTTTTGTTTCTCCTTAATGTTTAAAGAGTAACATTTCAATAGTTTAGCGCACATAGTTTATGGCTGTGATTTCTTTATTCAATAACTAGCTGTGCCCGCGACTTCGTACGCGTGGAAAAGTGATTTAGGGCAGCAGTTCAAATACATTTTTAGTTTATGAACACTGTCGTTTGGATATTTAAAATCACTAATTTATAGTAATGCTTCTTTATTTATTTTTAATAATAATAGTTTACTGTCAAATAATGGCCGTTTTTGTCGTGAATGTTTTGAGGTATTTTTTCTATGAAAATACTAAAAATTCCTACTACCAGCTCAAAAAATGACCGTGTATTATAAGCCGACTTCAAAAAAAGGAGGAGGTTCTCAATTCGTCTGTATGTATAATATTTTTTTTTCTTTTATGCGAACGGGACTACTTGATAGTACGCTCATATACGCGACGAAGATCTCTGTACTGAGATTTATATGGACTTTACACACACAGATAGATATACAGACAGACATTTTTTTCAAAAATGTTATTTTTAGGTTCTGTGGGTTTTATAGACCTCCTTTTTTTAATTTTCACTTAAATATTCTTAATGTACAGACATGACCCCTCTACAGATTTATTATATGTATAGATAATCAATTCTATAAATAAGAAATCCTATTAATTAAATATTAAAGAGTTACATTATATGTTGTTTTATATTTGTTACTTGTTAGTAATAGCTTATTCAATGTCAATACTTGAGCACCAATGCACTCAACCACTACGCTGCCTCCATAGTACAATAGTCGACTGTAGTCGACTGCATTGTTGTTGGTGCTCAACCGAGAGGTTGCACATTCAAATCCCACCGAGAGAAAAAAAAAATCCAATGTTCCTGGGTCATTGATGTGTATTAAATGTGTGTATAATCTAATAAAAATAATTTGTGTATCGTATAAAAAGTATTAAATATATTTCCGTTATCGTTCGTAAAGTTCTTTGTATGCTTAGCACAGGGCCAGATTGAAGTGGTGTTCACAACGTCCATAGATATTATTAGTATAATGTGATTTGTAAGAAACTAGCTTGTCAGTGACTCAAAATATTCCTTGTGCTAGTTACAATCATCACTACTACTATTAGGCATAAGGTACTGTTGAAAATACAAGCTGGTCGGGGTTTTCTACCAGACAAATGTAAATAATTGAGGAATTCAGGTACCTCCTCGATTGCTAAGTCGTCCATTGCTTCAAAAACATCAATTTTATTAGATTCTGATACCCAAAGAAATTGACGAAACTGTTAAATATAAATGCAGACACGAACTTATCGGGGAAATAAAGCCTTATCAGGCTCTTCAAGCAGCAGATAATTTTATTCCTTTAATAGGTGTCTTATTAGACAGTTAACAACTATCTGAGTATTGAAAAACTCAAAATATTGCTATTCGTCGAATAAACGCTATCTGGTTGTTTATCTGAGGATGGAAAAATCGGTCCTTAATAATCTATTTATTTATTTACTAGGCAAAAAAAACATACATTAATCACAGATATAACAATATAATTATAATAATGTCCGTATGAAATTATCTTTTATTTCTTAATAGAAAGCTAAATTAAATAAACAATAATATGACGGTAATTATCAATAAAGAGAGTTGCTTAAATTATAATATCATTTTCTTAGATCGACATTGTTTACATCTTGGTACAACACTATCGATACGCACGAAGTACCTAGATTTGAAGCTGTCATTCCGCGAGCGAACAATCGCTGCGAATGCAATACATTGCTCACTCGCAAGGACATTACACAAAATGGTACCCACGTATTGCAGCAATGGATAATTTTGCGCCTAAATACGAATGTATCGTTTTCGATCACGAACTACATAATGCTATGGAAATAATTACTAATATCACATAAAATTTAAAGTTTTTGGACTTACCGGTGGAAAGAAATTCCTTCTCGGGCTACACTACACACTTGGCTTCTTTTCCGACACGTTAAAACAGCGCAACACGGCATTTTTAACGATTTTTTATGGAGCTCCGTACGCTGTCACAGTAAGATTGTGACTGTTGACCGATAAAACGTGTTTCGGCTGACATATGATCATTTGATCATATGTACGGCGCGTCTGCCCCGCCTACAATGCCATTCTAATCTCTTTTACTCTTCTGTGATGGTAACAACATTGTTTACAAATGGAAAATAAAAATATAAAATGCTAAAAAGTTAAAAGTACCGAATATAATATTATGTATTCAAACATAAAGTGATTATTTCGAAGGGTTATCGATATAGAAATGTACATCACTAGGAGAAAATTAATCTCTATGTTATGTAAACAAATAATTTTTAATATAATGCAAACACCGCATACTAGTAGAAACTATAATAATATACACATACATCTATTAAAATAAATTAGTTCTAGTTTATTTGGATAAATTTACTAAGCCTATATCATTTAAAACATACTTATGAAAAGATATTGTTCCGTCACAGTTTTCTTTTCGAGATGTAGGTATAACTTTTACACGCATTCACTAAGCAAGGCTTTTTCCGAAACAGTTATGTTGTAAATTGCAAAAACTGTAATAAATCAGATGAGAATTATTATCTATTACATTATAATAATAAAATCTAAAAGAAAATGTTTTCTTCATGTCTTATTGTTGACACAATAATAGGATGGCATATAATGCTACCAATTGAAGTTGTCGCTAATTTCTAAAGAGCTATAAAAATACAGAGACTTTTTTTTAGTTGGTTTGATACGTTTGACAGACATGGTAACAACATTGTTTACAAATGGAAAATAAAAATATGAAATGCTATAAATACCGTATTTATGTCAGCTTAACAATGACAACCGTTAGACGTTATTAGACGTTAGGCTGCGTTTCGCGCAGCCATATAGACGGGCCAAGATCGGGACGGTGTTCCAAATCTATACATCTATACAAATAAATAAAATTGAAGTGTCTGTTTGTAACTTTCAATTAGCAACGTTTTTCTACATGCATATGACATTTTAAAACGATACTGAAAACTAAAATGCAATTTTAAAATTTTTTGTCTGTCTGTCTGTCTGTCGGCATGTCTGTTTGTCCCGGCAAATTTCTGGAACGGCTGGACCGATTTAAACGAGACTTTCACTGGAAGATAGCTAAAGTTTTAAGGATTAATTTAGGCTGGACCGACTGTGACGGAAGCATTTACCGGCCGTTAGCTTATGTTAGTAGGTGTAATATATATATATAAAAGAAAATTTATATATATATATATATAAAAGAAAGTCGTGTTAGTTACATTATTTATAATTCAAGACGGCTTTATCGATATGGCTGAAAATTGGTGAGGAGGTAATTTAGAGCCAGTAGACGGACATAGGATACTATTTATTCCATTCGACAGCGTTCCCGTTGTGGGTTCTGCGTAAGTGTTCCGCGTCGCGGGTTCTGCGTTAGGGTTCCGCTTGGCGGGTTCCGCGTTCCGGGTTCCGGGTCGCGGGTTCCGCGTTCCGGGTTCCGGGTCGCGGGTTCCGCGTTGCAGGTTCCGGGTCGCGGTTTCCACTTTGCGGGGTCCCCGTTGCGGGATCCGGGTTGCGAGTTTCGCGTTGCGGGTTGCGGGTTCCGGGTTACGGGTTCCCGGGTTGTGGGTTTTCGCGTTGTGGGTTCCCGGGTTGCGGGTTCGCCGTTGCGGGTTCCGCGTTACAGGTTTCCGGGTTGTGGGTTCCGTGTTGCCGGTTCCGCGTTGTTTTTTCAGTTGAATTTCATTATAAACTGTTTTTATGCTCAACGAAGTGGGCAAGGGTCATCTAGTATTTGATATAAGTGTAATTGGCATGGCAAAATTTGCATTATATATTATTGTTAATGTACAATGTCATTAATAGCATTTAAGTAAAGTAATAATATACTGAGCGGAGCGCCTACAAGCTGCTAGATCAGTTTGGCGTACTACATGACTGTGTATGAAGAGTAACTTAAATGAATAAAGCATTAAAAAATAAAAATAAAAGAGCGGGTGAGACATTTCTGAAAATATTTTCAACCACGATTTAATATGTAAGTTTGATGTTTAATAACACGCTGCTTTTCTATGAAGAGCACACTATTGCAAAAAACACAAGTAGGCATAGTTGACGACCTCTATAGCGCAGTAGTTGAGTCCATCGGTACTCAAGCTGGAGGCCCTGGGTTTGAATCCCGCCGAAGGAACAAAAGTTCAGGTTTTGGTTTTAAGAAATTTACTATCATTTTATTCATTTCGTTTCACATATTTATTATATTGCTGCAAATATTCAGCTAATTGTTTCTTAAATAAATGAGTTAACATGTTTCATATGAGAGGTTATATTGTGTTTTATACGTCTGCGCTCCATCGGTCGTTATCAATGTTTTCTATGTTCTTGAATATATAAATATATACTAATATTATAAAGCGAAAGACTTTGTTTGTTTGTTTAATCGCGCTAATTTCAGGAACTACTGGTCCGCTTTGGATTTTTTTTGTAGGGTAGTCCATTTACAGAGGAAGGCTTTAGGCTATATAACATTACGCTGCGACCAATAGGAGCGAAGCGTCAGTGAGAAATGTTGCAAAAACGGGGAAAATTATTCACATTTGGGGACTTTCGTTGCGTGCGCTGCATAAACGGTTTAAGTCACTCAAAAACCACGCGAACGAAGTCGCGGGCACAGCTAGTAATAGATAACACAGTTTTTGTTCAAAATTAAAACAAAAAGTTTGTTATAATAAAAGAAAATTGAAAATAAATTTCACAGAAGATATTTATTGGTTTTTTCGAAGAATTTTCCTATTCTAAGAATCATCTAATAAGTGAGCTCAACGACTTTTTAATTTCATTCAAACATTACAGGGAAAGTGCGTTATTCTCTTTCTTTTAATAATAATTCAGAGGTCATCTGTGGTCAAAATTCGGGGGCAAACATATTATAAAGAAGTAAAAATGTAGAGCTTCCGTTCGGTTATTTTATTATCTCAAAAGTAACATAATAATTTATAACTAATTAAAATTTAAACAATAAAGCCGGTTTTGGCAAAATAATAACAGAACTCGTTACACACGTAGCCGAAATAAAATAATTATGTTTTAGGCTATATAACATTACGCTGCGACCAATAGGAGCGAAGCGTCAGTGAGAAATGTTGCAAAAACGGGGAAAATTATTCACATTTGGGGACTTTCGTTGCGTGCGCTGCATAAACGGTTTAAGTCACTCAAAAACCACGCGAACGAAGTCGCGGGCACAGCTAGTAATAGATAACACAGTTTTTGTTCAAAATTAAAACAAAAAGTTTGTTATAATAAAAGAAAATTGAAAATAAATTTCACAGAAGATATTTATTGGTTTTTTCGAAGAATTTTCCTATTCTAAGAATCATCTAATAAGTGAGCTCAACGACTTTTTAATTTCATTCAAACATTACAGGGAAAGTGCGTTATTCTCTTTCTTTTAATAATAATTCAGAGGTCATCTGTGGTCAAAATTCGGGGGCAAACATATTATAAAGAAGTAAAAATGTAGAGCTTCCGTTCGGTTATTTTATTATCTCAAAAGTAACATAATAATTTATAACTAATTAAAATTTAAACAATAAAGCCGGTTTTGGCAAAATAATAACAGAACTCGTTACACACGTAGCCGAAATAAAATAATTATGTTTTAGGCTATATAACATTACGCTGCGACCAATAGGAGCGAAGCGTCAGTGAGAAATGTTGCAAAAACGGGGAAAATTATTCACATTTGGGGACTTTCGTTGCGTGCGCTGCATAAACGGTTTAAGTCACTCAAAAACCACGCGAACGAAGTCGCGGGCACAGCTAGTAATAGATAACACAGTTTTTGTTCAAAATTAAAACAAAAAGTTTGTTATAATAAAAGAAAATTGAAAATAAATTTCACAGAAGATATTTATTGGTTTTTTCGAAGAATTTTCCTATTCTAAGAATCATCTAATAAGTGAGCTCAACGACTTTTTAATTTCATTCAAACATTACAGGGAAAGTGCGTTATTCTCTTTCTTTTAATAATAATTCAGAGGTCATCTGTGGTCAAAATTCGGGGGCAAACATATTATAAAGAAGTAAAAATGTAGAGCTTCCGTTCGGTTATTTTATTATCTCAAAAGTAACATAATAATTTATAACTAATTAAAATTTAAACAATAAAGCCGGTTTTGGCAAAATAATAACAGAACTCGTTACACACGTAGCCGAAATAAAATAATTATGTTTGATGTTATCGTAATTTTAGCACCGCCTAATTACAACGAATGAATGAAAAATAAATATTCAAATAATTCTTAACGTTAATGAAAAAAATGTTTAAGTCGCTAAGCCGCTGATTCCTTTTAGATAACAAATATTCTCAATAACTCGATAGCAAATAAAAAAAAAAAATACTAAAATTTCTGTGTACCGAAATTAAAGTATTAGGTCCTTACATATGAAATTGGCGTTTTGTCGTACTGGCCACTTTTATCTTAAATATATCATCTTTGGTTAGGAATTCCAAATTCAAATTTAAACAGCTATTTACTCATGCATTTGTGTTTTTAAAACCGTAATTCATTTGTTTTTATCTCTTTTGTTTTTTTTTTCTGCGTCACTCATTTCACAAAATGGAAAACTTAAAATATTGCATTATTTACGAGTACGAGAATTTTAAATCGGATCATTACATATGATGAAAAGTGGATCCTGTACGATAATCGTAAACGCTCATCGCAATGGCTGAACCCTGGTGAACCAGCAAAGTCTTGCCTCAAGCGAAAATTGACTCAAAAAAAGTTACTTGTAAGCGTTTGGTGGACATGTGCCGCTGTCGTACACTATAGCTTTCTTAAATCTGGTCAGACGATTACGGCTGATGTCTATTGTCAGCAACTGCAAACCATGATGGAAAAGCTCGCCGTTAAACAACCGAGACTTGTCAATCGCTCTACGCCACTGCTGCTTCAAGACAACGCTAGACCACACACGGCCCAACAGACGGCTACCAAATTAGAGGAGCTTCAATTGGAATATCTAAGACATCCACCGTACTTTCCGGACCTTGCTCCAACAGATTACCATTTTTTTCGAAATTTGGATAACTTCTTGCAAGGAAAAAAATTCAAGGAGGCAGTCCAAACCGCTTTCAAAGATTTCATTGATTCCCGTTCGAATGGTTTTTTTAGTAAAGGGATCAATGAACTACCTATAAGATGGCAAAAGTGTATAGATAGCAATGGTACATACTTTGATTAATAAAATATTTTGATATGAAAAAATCGCCTTTATGTGCCTCCCATACAAAACGCCAATTTCATATGTAAGGACCTAATATATCTTTAGACTTATTGCTGCGTAAGTAAAAAAAAACTTTAGTCCATTTGTAGGGTTACTCACTAAAAGGTAGCTTTATAACCTAAAACCTGACAAACAGATAGTCCGACCGTCTATCTGTCTGTCTATTCTTCTATGTATAATAGTTAATAATTAATATAATGAGTTACAATTCGATACCGTAAAGAGTTTTCTTAAAGGGTTATGGTAAATTGTATATTGGTGGTTTACGGTGATTCCCTATCCATACATGTGTTATGGGGTCGGTCGGTCTTAAATTCTTAATACAGTTATGATGATTGATACTATTATTTCTTACATTACATTTATACTAATATTTCTCTAAATTACTCAAAAATGCATATAACGTTAAATGAGTTACAATTCGATACCGTAAAGAGTTTTGTTAAAGGGTTATGGTAAATTGTTTATTGGTAGTTTACGGTGATTCCCTATTCCTAATATTTCTCTAAATTACTCAAACATGCATATAACTTATGTAAATAACAACACACATTACCCCACTTACACTACCATGCGTTTGTATAAAAGATAACAATAGATTAGACATATTATTATACGTAATATGTAATATTTATTTGGGTATCGAAGACGAGACCTTTAAAACTTGAAATTAAAAAATGAAAGTACTATAGTATCTTCAAATTTCAACCGCATACCCATCTTTATTTCTCAAACTCTCTACTACTCTTTAAAATATAATATAAGCTTGACGATTTATTTGTACATTTCTATACATTGTGTTGTGGTTTTGTTCCTCGAGAGACTGAAATCAGCGAAAAAGATTACCAAAACATGCCTCGTTAGGTATCTATATTCTTTTGTTACTAATTACCTTACATCCATAATCGTAAGATCTTTTGTTTTTCCGCATTTGTTTAGAGACCAAGGCAAGGGCTACCTGTATATATAACAGATATTTGAAAGATTTCGACATAACAAACCCAGAACTTCAAAGAAACGGAACAACCATTCAAAAACCACAATGTTTGCTAAATTGGTGAGCTTATGACAATTTATTTTTCTATTGCCAGTTTTCCTTAAAAATAACGTTTTCCAAAATAAAATATACTTTTTAATACATAGAAAAAAGTAAAGTCCCTATAACAGTGTACCGTACCCGAAGGGTGAAAATAGAACCCTATTACTCAGAACCGGGAAACTCTAGATACACAAGCACAAACCTGCCAGCACAAGATACTGACGATAGCGAAGTCCCAGTAACATTACTGGAACTTCGTAAAAAACCGTAAAAATATATAAATAAAGAGCTCCCCTCGCCGATTTCGGTGTCGGTAGCCCATTTCATTGAAACCAGGCCAACTACGCTGGAGTTATTTTATAGTGCCCAAGTGTGTGCGCAATACACAGAAGCACTCTCTCTTCCTTTTACTCTAATAACCCAGTGGAACGGTAAACCGACACGACTTGCGAGAGATCAGGCGCAGGACCGACTTTTTACATGCCCATCTTTCTAGTCAGACAATCAGATGATCAGCCTACTTTGTCCTAACCAAACTTGAAAACAACATTTTTTTTGTTGTTCCAACGCGGGATTCGAACCCCCTCCTGGGCGCGAGCGAAGCTCTGAACCACTAGACCACGGAGGCGAAAAACAACAAATAAAAACAGAACCCTATTATAGGGTTTTTACGGTTTAGGTACGGAACCCCAAGCTTGATGTGCCTGTTAAAATGTATTCTATAACTAGCTGTGCCCGCGACTTCGTACGCGTGGAAAAGTGATTTAGGGCAGCAGTTCAAATACATTTTTAGTTTATGAACACTGTCGTTTGGATATTTAAAATCACTAATTTATAGTAATGCTTCTTTATACACGGTATTAGACGTGCATAGGCAAAAGAAGTAGGCCGATGGAGTAATAATAATAGTTTACTGTCAAATAATGGCCGTTTTTGACGTAAATGTTTTGAGGTATTTTTTCTAAGAAAATGCTAACAATTCCTACTACCAGCTCGAAAAATGACCGTGTATTATTAACCGACTTCAAAAAAAGGAGGAGGTTCTCAATTCGTCTGTATGTATAATATTTTTTTTTCTTTTATGCGAACGGGACTACTTGATAGTACGCTCATATACGCGACGAAGATCTCTGTACTGAGATTTGTATGGACTTTACGCCGCAGCGACTGCAGACGATGATCGTTTTCACACCGACGCTACGCTGCTGGCGCCGAGCGCCAAATTTTTTAAAAGTCTACTCTCGGTGCGCAATTCCAACTCGGACTTGCCCGGTTTTTTATTTATTAATTACCTACGCTAACAAACATGTACCCTACTTAGGGACTTTACGGTTAAAGTACTAACTTCCTTTAGACGACAAAATAACAAAAGTCCAAAAGAAAGAAAAAACCCAAGCCGTACCCTAGCATGAAAACTAATAAATAAAAATATCATGAAAAACATAAATCTTACTTATATTGACATAACTTTTCTAATTTAAATGACTATGACATCTCATTCATATCTTGAAAACAAACTATCCTACGCCTATACTTTATTAATCGTATTTGCAAAACCTAAGTATAATAATAAATTACTTCGCACAAAGTAATAATTATTTTCATTTGTACTGGAAAATAAGTATTACTTTGTGCGAAGTAAATTTAATTGTTCCTTTTAGTTTACGTTTTGAAGTCGTTTTTTTTTGTTTAAAATTATTTAATTTTCAGATTTTTAGTGATGGGTATAGACTGAGTAGGGATAATTCTCGAATGATCAGACGACGATTATTTGAGGACGGAAAATGAAAAACAAAAACTTTTTTTATTTTATTTATTTTGATTAGATAAAAAAAAATAGTAGAAAGAGAAAAAGTCTACCTAGCCTGACAGGCTAGGCTAGGTAGACTTTTTCTCCTTCTACTATTTTTTTTTATAAAAGCCAGAGCGGCGCAATTTTTGAATTATATATATATTATGTATATTGTATATTATATAGTTTACCGCGCATTATATAGCAGCGCGAAATTTTTCAATATATATATATATATATATATATATATATATAGTTATACTGAAACGCGAAATTTTTTGATATTATAGATCCAGGATATGGTGCAAAACCTTATTGTTTTTTTAACATATGCTTAGACTACTTCAGAAAAAATCGAAATCAATATATTATTCCACATAAATTTTGAGGATTTCCTTCGATTCCTCACGGATTCCATCAGCAGTTCACCATTTTGGTGACAATGGGACCAAATTTAAATTATACCCTACACAACATAAAAAAAAATTAAAATCGTTTCAGAAACGATGAAGATATCCGCGAAGAAACATAAAAAACAAACATATATTTACGAATTGAGAAACCTCCTCCTTTTTTGTAAGTCGGTTAAAAATATTATGTTGGTTATTTCATGTTACAATCTACCTTTGTGCCAAGTTTCATTTAAATACATTGAGTAGTTTGTCTGAAATACCGTCAAATAGGTAGCTACAATTTTTTAAAGATCCCACGGGAACCCTTACGTTTTTCGGGATGACAATTTCCAATAATGCTCTTCAGGTCATAAGCTACCTGCCTGCCGAATTTCATTTAAATACTTTGAGTAGTTTGGCTGAAATACCGTCAAACAGGTAGCTACAATTTTTTGAAGATCCCACGGGAACCCTTTCGTTTTTCGGGATAACAATTTTCAATAATGCTCTTCAAGTCATATGCTACCTGCCTGCCGAATTTCATTTAAATACGTTGAGTAGTTTGGCTGAAATACCGTCAAATAGGTAGCTACAATTTTTTGAAGATCCCACAGGAACCGTTACGTTTTTCGGGATAACAATTTTCAATAATGCTCTTCACGTCATAAGCTACCTGCCTGCCGAATTTCATTTAAATACGTTGAGTAGTTTGGCTGTAATACAGTCAAATAGGTAGCTACAATTTTTTGAAGATCCCACGGGAACCCTTTCGTTTTTCGGGATAACAATTTTCAATAATGCTCTTCAAGTCATAAGCTACCTGCCTACCGAATTTCATTTAAATACGTTGAGTAGTTTGGTTGAAATACCGTCAAATAGGTAGCTACAATTTTTTTAAGATCCCACAGGAACCCTTTCGTTTTTCGGGATAACAATTTCCAATAATGCTCTTCAAGTCATAAGCTACCTGCCTGCCGAATTTCATTTAAATACGTTGAGTAGTTTGGCTGTAATACCGTCCAATAGGTAGCTACAATTTTTTGAAGATCCCACGGGAACCCTTTCGTTTTTCGGAATAAGAATTTCCAATAATGCTCTTCAGATTATAAGCTACCTGCCTGCCAAATTCCATTTAAATACGTTGAGTAGTATGGCTGAAATACCGTCAAATAGGTAGCTACAATTTTTTGAAGATCCTACGGGAACCCTTTCGTTTTTCGGGATAACAATTTCCAATAATGCTCTTCAGATTATAAGCTACCTGCCTGCCAAATTGAATTTAAATACGTTGAGTAGTATGGCTGAAATACCGTCAAATAGGTAGCTACAATTTTTTGAAGATCCTACGGGAACTCTTTCGTTTTTCGGGATAACAATTTCCAATAATGATCTTCAGATCATAAGCTACCTGCCTGCCAAATTTCATTTAAATACGTTGAGTAGTTTGACTGAAATACCGTCAAATAGGTAGCTACAATTTTTTGAAGATCCCACGGGAACCCTTTCGTTTTTCGGGATAATAATTTCCAATAATGCTCTTCAGGTCATAAGCTACCTGCCTGCCAAATTTCATTTAAATACGTTGAGTAGTTTGGCTGAAATACCTTCAAATAGGTAGCTACAATTTTTTGAAGATCCCATGGGAACCCTTTCGTTTTTCGGGATAATAATTTTCTAGTAATGCTTTTCAGATCATAAGCTACCAGCCTGCCAAATTTCATTTAAATACGTTGAGTAGTTTGGCTGAAATACCGTCAAATATGTAGCTACAATTTTTTGAAGATCCCACAGGAACCGTTTCGTTTTTCGGGATAATAATTTCCAATAATGCTCTTCAGGTCGTAAGCTACCTGCCTGCCAAATTTCATTTCATTCCATACAGTGGTTTTAGCGTGATGCGACGACAAACATTCCCATATGGACAGACAGACAGACAGACAGACAGACAGACAGACAGACAGACAGACAGACAGACAGACATTTTTTTCAAAAATGTTATTTTTAGGTTCTGTGGCTTATATAGACCCCCTTTTTTTAATTTTCACTTAAATATTCTTAATGTACAGACATGACCCCTCTACAGATTTATTATAATGTATAGATCTATTTCAGGTGTTCTTGTTTGCCGTCATCGCTTTTGCCGCAGCTAAGCCGTCGCTTTCGTCCGTTTTCGGGTATGACGGAAACGGCTACACCGGTTACACCAGCTATCCCGGGTATACCAGCTATCCCGGATATACCGGATATGCAGGGTATACCGGCTATCCCGGGTATTCCACATACGATGGATACACAGGCGCCGCGTACAACTCCGCTGCATCCGGATATCCGTATAAATCCGAGTATATATTTTGGTGATTCCTTTATAATTATACACCCACTTAAAGAAAAGGTTTAAAAAAAATGTCTACACGATACTGCAACTAAATGTGTGTGTTTTTTTTCGAAAGCTGAAATAATTAAATTTACTACATAAAATACTTATTGGAATTAAATCAAGTAGTTTCATTTTTCTTTTGCTAATAAAAATTTAAATCTTGAGTCAATCAAGTTAAAATTATAGATTTTTAAAAATATTAACCTAATCATTGTTTTTTGCTCTATTTTTTCTGCAACAGTTGCGAAATATTTAATGGTTTATGTTAAAACTCCGTTATAATTATTAATAATGGAAACTCTATAACTACCTATTCAAAGCAGCTGTATCAAAGGCAAAAACGTTTTACATGTAGATATAGCATTAAGACTTTATTCACTTACTTTGTTTTCTGGTCTAACAACAATTTGAAGGTACAAAAAACAATCTTATACTGGGAGATTTTTATTCTGCTTCTAGAGATACTGAGGAAAATAAATAGGCGTAACTAAGTTATTTTTTTTTATTTTTAAAGAAAACTTATATTAGTACAACGTTAGTGCGTCATTATTATATAAAAATAATAACAAGGAAATAAGTCTTTATAAATAACTAGCTGACCCTTGCCCACTTCGTTGAGCATAAAAAGAGTTTATGATGAAATTCAACTAAAAAAAAACAACGTGGGAACCCGGAACCCGCAACGCGGGAACCCGGAACCCGCAACGCGGGAACCCGGAACCCGCAACGCGGGAACCCGGAACCCGCAACGCGGGAACCCGGAACCCGCAACGCGGGAACCCGGAACCCGCAACGCGGGAACCCGGAACCCGCAACGCGGGAACCCGGAACCCGCAACGCGGGAACCCGGAACCCGCAACGCGGGAACCCGGAACCCGCAACGCGGGAACCCGGAACCCGCAACGCGGGAACCCGGAACCCGCAACGCGGGAACCCGGAACCCGCAACGCGGGAACCCGGAACCCGTAACGCGGGAACCCGGAACCCGCAACGCGAGAACCCGGAACCCGCAATGCGGGAACCCGGAACCCGCAACGCAGGAACCCGGAACCCGCAATGCGGAACCCGCAACATGGGAACCCGAAAACCGCAACGCGGAACCCGGAACGCGGAACCCGCAACGCGGAAACCCGGAACCCGCAACGCGGGAACCCGGAACCCGCAACGCGGAACGCGCAGCATGGGAACCCGTAACCCGCAACGCGGGAACCCGCAACGCGGAATCCGGAAGTCGGAACCCGCAACGCGGAACCCGCAACGCGGAACCCACAACGCGAAACCCTAACGCAGAACCCGCAACGTTCACGGAAACGCTGTCAAATGGAATAAATAGTATCCTATGTCCGTCTACTTGCTCTAAGCTACTTCCTCACCAATTTTCAGCCATATCGATAAAGCCGTTCTTGAGTTATCAATAATATCTGCATTTTCGTTTTCAGTACCTAGATATCGTTGCCAATGCCAAAAAAAGAAGAAAATATCGTTTAAAATGTCATATTATGCATTTAGAAAAACGTTGCTAATTGAAAGTTACAAACTGACATACATTAATAGATTTCTGAACGCATAGTTGTTACATCATTTGACAACAAATGTTTGACATTTGATGAACAAAATATGAGCATTTATTTACATGATTAATTATTCATTACACATCAAGTTTTCACTATTTTAATATGTATTCTGCTATTCGGGGAGGAGACAAATCCAACGAATCAAAAACCATGAAAATTGGTTCAGCCGTTCTCGAGTTATAAGTGTTGTAACAAACACGACTTTCTTTTATATATATAGATTTTCAACCTAGTAACCTATATTATAATAATGCAAGTGATTGAAAAGTTTATGTCTTCCCCTATGCGAAAAGTGGTTCGCTATTATCACTTACAAACTTCGATAACAAAATGTATGAGATTTGACAAAAGCTTCGCTAAATGACAAACGGATTCTTATGCCACTTAGCGAAGCTTATGTCAAATCTCATACATTTTTGCTATCAAACCTTGTAAGTGTTGCAATGGAATATTAAGGCCCCTGGCGATCACTCGGTTCCCTACTGGGTAGGCGAAACTATTTTTTTTATAATTTTCCAAATTTTAAATACCTGAGCTTTGAGACATATCTTTTTGTAAAACACATTTATTTTCAAGTTTTGTTGACGTAATGGCATCGTGTTTAAAAAAGTTTTAACCCTCAACGAATACAGATGGGTGTTATAATTTTGACGTCTCTCTCTTTCTCTCTGTGCGTATGTCTGTGACATGATAGCTCACGAACGGATAAACCGATTTTGATTTTTTTTTGTTTGAGTGTTTTGCTCTGTAATTCATCATAATCAGTTCGCTCACTATTTGAAAATTCGGAGGTTCCACATTTTTAAATTTCTTTATACTAATACAAAATTATTCAAGTATTCATTATTAACAAATTGAATCTTAGTCGGTAAAAGTGAACGAAATTCCAGGAAACAACTCGAAGTGCCAATCGAGGGGGGCGATTCTCGGGCAGTGGAAAAACGTTCATACTCGAATAAATCGTCAACATTCGGAAATTTTAAGAACGATGCACACTTGGTGTATTCTCAGAACACACTGAAAAAAATCCGTTTATTACTTATTTAATCATAAGTGTGGAATGAGCAAAGAATAATCGTTCTTAGGCTGCCGGCATAAGTGTGAAAATTCTTTGTACATTTTTAAGTGATAAGAGTTCATTTTGTACAATATGCTTACGCATATTTCGCTGCTAAGAAAAATCGTTCTTGTTAGAGGGTAATAAGAGTAAAAATTCTTTACTATTGCATATTACTTTTATAAGTTGTTATATTTTAAACGGCTTATTTTGTACTTGTTAAAACTTGTTAGTTGCGTTTTGCAGGTCGATGAAGTAACTTGTTTTTATTATTTTTTTACTTGACGAAATGTTTCGTATTTTAATTGTTTTGGTGGTGCGTTTAGGTACAATATCGTTGACTTTTAAAGCGTCAATAATTATTGATTATTATAATAATAATTAATCATATTTATTGTAGACGTAAATATATTAACTATTATATACACATTAATAAATTATATAAATACTAGCTGACCCGTGCCTACTTCGTTGAGCATACAAACCGTTTCGCCGAATCGGTTCAGTCGTTCTTGTGTTATGCGCTTACCAACATATTTTGCGTCCATCCATTTTTATATTATAGAAGATGTAAGGAAACGTAGTGATTATATTCTCTTTGATGTAAGGTTCACTTCGACAGTTCGATTGGTACCCCAGAATACGTGTTTCATGAATCGTTCGAATTTTTCGGTAGTAGAACGGACATATGGCGGCTGGTAGGTTATCAAATTGGTGGTGCACTTTTCTTACTTAACTTTAAAAAAACTTAGCGTTAAAAAACGCTATGGGAAACTTAAAGGACATAAAGTGATTTTCTTGTAAATATTGTCCGAAATATTAATATTTTATATGGGTAAGTATAATATTATGTAGGTATTATAAACGTATCAATTACGTATTTCGTCAATCATAGATAGTTAAAATAATTTTTACCCGACTTCGGAGAAGTCAAAAGGAAGGGTACATGATTTTGTCAGTCTATGTATGTATGTAGGTATGCATCCCTCGCAGCAGCTAAACTACTGGTCAAAATTTCGGTAGAATGGAAAAAATCATGAACAAATGTCATGCGGAAAATGTTCTAATAGCGAGAATCGCCGCCCTGGACGGAGGTATTTATTGTTGAGCAATGACTTGCCCTCGATTTTTGCAAAGTATTTGTGCGTGTTAGAAATAGAAAATGTTTTTAATTGAATCATAACTGGAGCAATTTCTATAAGCGTCAATTGCGAAACATATTATAAGGGTTCGTTATATAATGACCGCCGAATTTTGTAATTCTGGTGATAGCTAACACAAGCTCTTCGGATACTTAGCACGGGGATATATTGAGGTTTAAGGATATTAAGTTTCGCAGAAACATACACATATTTGAGTTGCACACTTTGAAGTCTTTAATATAAAATTACGTTCCTACTTCACTACTTGAAAGGATGCAGGTTCGATTCTCAGGTTGTGGCATAATATATCAACGAGACCTTTTCAGATCTCATAAGGAAACCCGCACATGTATTGACTTATCATTCCTCTGAACTAGGCCGATTATGTGGTGAGAATGCCGTATGTGCTGGGCACAGGCCAACCATGCAGAATTAAAAACGAGTGAAATGAGTGTTTACTTCGCTCGGAGAATACCTACTGTAGTTATACTAAATTATCCAATATCGGAGGCATAGTTTTAAAAATCTTCTCTACAACTTCTAAATAGCTGATGACAAATATTTTGCTTAGTAAATAATGTCGCAAAGTGGTACCAAATGTGAACTGTAAACCATTACAGAGCTGTGAATATCAAGTTTTAGATTGCGCCCGCGACTTCGTTCGCGTGGTTGTCGGAAACACTATCGCGATTATCTTTTGATTGTTCACGTTGGTTTTTGTTATTACGATTATTAAAAAGGAATAATTCTTTCATACATATTTTTTTAATAACTTAAACTGTTTATGCAGCGAACGCAACGAAAGTCTCAAATGTGAATAATTATCCCCGTTTTTGCAACATTTCTCACTGACGCTTCGCTCCTATTGTCGCAGCGTTATGTTATATAGCCTAAAGCCTTCCACGACAATATAATTTTTCAAATTGGACCTGTAGTTCCTGAGATTAGCGCGTTTAAACAAACAAACAAACTCTTCCTTTTTTACATTAGTATAGATTAGACTGTGCAGTCTTATGAGCGTCTCGGGCCTTTTGTATACAATTTATATCTTGTTCCTTGACTGAGGAGATTGGAAATACGTTACATATTATTCCTGCATTATAATTAATTCCTGATTAAGACATGGTTTATGTTAAGTTACATACAAAGTTGCACTACGCCTAGAAACAAACTAGTTTTATCAATGAAGGTATTTTTATTGTTGTAGCTCAAGGCATGTATATTTTATGAATCATAATAGAATAAAATAATACATATCTTTGCTGTATTATACGTTTATGGTGGTTTAGGAAATGTTTTTTTCAAAACACTATAACTATTAGCTTTTACGGGATTATGCCCCACATAAAGACTCATTTATGATGATCATTCTTATACAAAAAAAAATATTGCGAGCAGACAAACAACAATTGCTTGCAATATTCTGCTTACAAGATTAGAAATACCTACTGATAAGCTGCAGTCAGCTTGCCAGTATTTCTAATCTTGTGTACACAAAACGTAGATTGGACAAGACTGTCTACCGTTAAAACTCTATTTTCCTGAAAAGCCATTACGCTGTACTCAGATGAATATTTTCTTTGTAAATAAAATGGCGTCAATTCATAGATTTTTTTGTTTTTCTTTTCCTACGCCAAGGGTTGTTTGAAAGAAATTGCTTCACCACCCTTTGTGTAAATTTTTTTTTGTTTGATTCTCGTGCTTGTATATTTTTGTATTTGTTTTGGACACAATAAAGAATATTTATTCATTCATCCATAGATATCAGTAATTAAAAAAAAAACATAATCCCACCAAAAACATTTTCATGTAAAAATGTTGTCAAGACGAGCCTACACAGCTTACCCTGTGAAAAAGTTATCAGATATCGCATAAAGCCAAGATCTACACTACACCTTAATCAAAATCTATCAAAAAGTGGTCAGATCTCATGTAGAACCAAAATTCTTGATCTATGCGCCCTTACTTCACCAGGCATAACTTCACTTACGCTACATTGCAGTTAAAACGTGATGCTTTGGACTTTTTTTTAATTTAAAGATAACCTATTTTGACCCCGGGCCTTTACTTACGGAAAATAGAACAGTCAGCGCCTTAGCCTAGTGACGCCTAGTGACGTCAACTGATGTCACCGTCAATATTATACCGTGTATATTACATTTGTACATTTACAACAATTTTTTAGAGGTAGAGGCGGATTTTCAAATATATGTCTCGTCCATATTTCTTTATTTGTTATATTATTATATTATATATAAATTATAAAATATACATTATTTTATTGCTGGAGTGAAACTTCTCATTTGGATATCCTAGGATGCCACTAGTATAAATTCAACACTAATAAACATTCGTGAATTTGAGAATTGCTTATCTATGTAGGAGGTAAATAGCTGTTGATACTTATTAAAATAATACAGTAAGTCTTTATCGTGATGTAGACAGACGACGGTCACCGCCATCTGTTGGTCACTAGAGGTACTAATTCTTGTACGGCTCTTATAAACTTAGCATTTTTGAAGAAAAAAAAAACTTATTTTTATTTTTGAAAAATTGCTTTAAGGTTTTCTTTTGATTATGGCCATCTTTAAACGTCATGGCGTGACGTGTTAAAATCATATTATTATTTTGGTTATAGTCATAAGATTAAACACTAAAATAATTTATACATTGATCGTGTAATATTTTCGTTTATTGTTATCATTATAACGTTACCGACTGTTAAATGTGTTGATAAATGTGTGTTTAGATGTTTCACAGTTCTAAACATAGATTGCGCTGTAAGCTACCTACATCGCGCTATCGAAGTGTCGAACGGTTTTTACATAAGATTTTATGGAAGTTTGTCAATGTTATGTAAGGTACCAATTCTCCCTCTATAAACAATATATTAATCTAGCATCAGCGGGAGCTTATGCCGGACCGATTCCAAGTGATCGACGTAATATTTTGTTTATATACACTGACAACAAATTACTACTAGCTGCCTGTTAATTCTAAACTAATTTTTACTTACCAAAAAATTAATACCTAATTTTAAATAAGTGGATAAAATCTAATTTTCTCATAGATAATATATTTTTCATTTACAAAAAGTCGGTCACCGATTAATAATCGGAATAAAATAGAACATACTGATTGCAGTAGTGCAACGCACTCAAATAAATACAGTCGGATAGAAATAATCTGGAGCAAAAATCTGACCGGTTATCGGTCCTACAAAAAGTAGGTCTTATTTTTTTTATGTACTTGTATAATATAATATTTATTTTATGTACTAAAGATCATATCCGTATAATAAACATATTAAACATCCATTTTGTACCGTCCACCATATTGGATTCAAAATGGCGGCATTTATATATTAATAATTTTTTTGTTGGTTTTGTATTGTAGCAATAACAGCTTACATAAATAATATCAGCTTACTAGGACTTCAGGAAGTACCTTATGAATTTTGATGATCTATAAATGAGTCAGTGACGAAATCTGGGTTTTTTAGACATTGATAAAATGTAAAGTATTATGACTACAACATTCAAACGTTGTATGTTTCATGTTTTTACTGGTGTGTTGAAATTTTCAACTATGTAGCATCATCCAAAGCAAATTTATGAGAGTTCAAAAAAACGACGAAACCTTTCGAGAAAATGTAGGTAGTGCCCTTGAGCTTCGCTTAGCTCGTCTTGACGGGGGCACTCCCGTGCCCCTAGATCCTCTGTAATATGATTGCTGTATACGACAACGGTTTCTTAGGAACCCTCCGCCTAAAAGAGCCTATCTATTGTTTTATCTTGATCTACGTAGAAAGTTGTAGAAAGAAAATAATATTCATGTATAAAACAAAGAAGTATTGTCCCAGGGAATCTACTAATGAGATGCGGTATCTATACACAGCATGGTGTTTCAAATATTCTATAATTACATATTGAAAGTAATCTATATTAATACAAATATGCAATAACTAAGGCAGTGCTTACGCGTGTAATGTAGACAATGTAAAACTGGGGCGATTGCCAACGATATCTCATAACTATAGAACCACAAAATGGCGGTCAGTGAATCTGTGGGGTGGTAAGTATGTTAGAATAGTACCTCCTCGTCGACTATCTTTCCATTAGTTGTCATAAAAGGTGACAGATTATTATTTATTCGGAAATTGGCAGCAGCATTTCTGTAGATGTGAACTTAAAATCCGCTCGCCAACCCGCTTGCTAAGCTTATGCTCCAGCGGTGGACGTCATAGATGGAACAACGATAGCACCACACCCCTTTTAGCCCAATTGGTTGTTCTAAGCGGGAGAAGTACAAGAGACGATTTGGCACCTACTTTAAATAAAGAACTAAAAAAGGTAAATTGGTTGACTGAGTGTTGACTGAATGAAAAAAACTGAAATTACATAAATGAATAGGCGCTGTGACAAATAAAAGATTTAAAATAATAATAGTTAGCGAATGTACTAAAATAAACAGTTTTAAAGAAACTGCAGATTGTTTGAAACATTTTTATATCATACAAACATTGGCGTAATTTGGTCCAATTGTCGTGGTCATAATTAGAAGCTATCTAATTAATCAGCGAGGCGTAGTTCTGTCACACTATGTAATTCGCATTCTCATTATTTCCATTTATATCTGGCCTGAGTTATCACTAAACGCCTTGAAAGGTATGATATCACGAGTATAATAATAGCTCCCCTCACCGATTTCGGTGTCGGTAGCCGATTTCATTGAAACGCAGGAGTTATTTTATAGTGCCCAAGTGTCTGCGCAATACACAGAAGCACTCTCTCTTCCTTTTAATCTCTTAACCCAGTGGGACGGTAAACCGACACGACTGGCGAGAGAACAGGCGCAGGTCCGACTTTTTACATGCCCATCCGACGCATGGATCATCTTTCTTGTCAGACAATCAGGTGATCAGCCTGCATTGTCCTAACCAAACTTGAAAACAACATTTTTGTTGTTCCAACGCCGGAATCGAACCTACGACATCTGAACCACTAGACCACGGAGGCGACGAGTATGATACGTCAATGGTTTGTACAACCTGATATGTATATCTAGTACTAATTGTCATTGTTGGTGACAAACAGATGGAACACGGATATGATTTATTCATATCAATAATCACAGCTTTGAAGATCAAGGGCATGCATGGGCAGGACAGAGGCGTGGTTGTATATAAACTGGAGCAGTCTTCTAAGAGGCATCACTTGAGAACACACTTAAGTACAAACAACAACCATGTTCTACAAACTGGTAAGTTGCATTTTATATAATTACTAACAGGATCTATGGTTAAATAAGGTCCAACAGGCTTACTCCCGACACAATCGAGAATCGAATCAGTTCGATCTCAACGGCTTTTTGGTATTTTATTTGGTGGATTACTTTGAACTAACCAGGATAAAGAAAATCGTTAGGTCGTAACTTTTTGTACTCCCGACCATATCAATCGACTGAGAATCAAAATAAACAAATTTCAATATATTCAGGAGTACGAGGCACGATTGAATCTAAATCAAAATCAAATCAGTTTGGAGAGTAAGGCCCCAGATTAAATAATTCACTAGCGAATTTCAAACTCGTTCACCTCGTACAGCTCATTCCTTCTTACATTGAGGGAACCTTTGAAAGCATTGTTATTGCTTAGCGGATGGTTCTCGGTTAACTCAGAAAATTTAAGAAAATCCTGAGGGAACCGTACGTTTTGATGAAATACAAAGTAGCCTATGTATTCAATCAGAATTTAAACTACTATATTCAATATTTTATTGAAATCGTTTCAGTACTTTTTGCGTGAAAGAGCATTACTTGTTGATTGTTAGAGCGTTCGCATGATGCACGGTTTCCATAGATGCGGTGTACTACTTTTGAACATTACAGTCATAGTAATAAGATCGAAAAGTAGTCACTATTGTTCTTTATAATGTTACATTGTGTTATATGATGGTCAGAATAAAAAAAATATTTCTTCTTTCTTTCTTTAAATCTGTCGGCGACCGTATAGACCTGAAAAGTTAATTGGTACACGACTCAAAAGAATCGAATCTGTATCCTCTCCAGTGCGAATCAAACGGTCTACCTACTAGGAATAGGTCGCAAATTCAACTTTTACTTCAGGGCTCGGCTCTTGTCGATAGAGCTTTCTACTCTGTTAGAAACTTTAGCTAAACCTTTATTTAGAACGTATAGTAATTACATTTAAATTCTCTAAATCTTGACTAATATAGTTTATCTCGGGCTTTTTCATACCTCTCTTACCTTCTATTTTCCCTCTAGTGTTGGCATATTGCACGATAAAGTGCTATTAAAATGTAGAAAATGCTATTAAACCGGCGATATTTAAGAGCTGCCTCTTACATTTCGCGTGCTTTAACCGATATAGTTTAGAGTCTCAAATCCCCCAGAAGAAAACAAAATATACATTTTCTTGTACCTATCTGTTTAAACGACGCCACATTTTTTAATTTGCATCTCTTTTCTATTACCAGTGTTCTATTTCCGGCGCTGTTCAGTTTAACGCTTTTATTAGGTACTCAATAGTTTAGAGTCACTTTACCGTTCTAAAAATATCTGTTCTAGTTTCACTCAGGATTTTATCCTTCGAATTACTTTTAAATTAAAATAGAGTAACAGGCTCTGATTATGGATAACTAGCTGCCCCGAGCCCACTTCGTTGAGCATGCAAACCGTTTAAGCCTTTCCTGCACTTCGACGAATATAATGAAGACTAAAAATAGCCGAATCGGTTCGAGTTTTAGCGAGACTAACGAACAGCAATTCATTTTTATATATAAGAAGAAGAAGAGAAGATAGATATAATAATTAAACCTATATTTTTGACAAATCTCTTAACCACATTCAAGGTGCTCTGTCCGTTCACTATAAACTCAAAGACTGCACCGATCTTCACATTTTTTTCACCAATGATTAAAGTTGTTCTCGGTGAAGGTTTTGTGTATTGATTAGAGCTGGTAGGCAGCTATCAGTGCATCAAGATACGAAGTTCAACTGGTTGTTAGATAAACCAAACGAATACATAATACCTACATACAAGATACTTTTACTAAGTCCGTTTATAAAATTGTCACAATATCCATGATCGAAAAAAATACATTATTTATCGTCATTCCGTTCAAACATTTTTAAACACACTTTATTTTACAGTTACTATGACTATTAATATAATTGTTTTGCAGTTCGCTCTTTTCGCCCTGTTCGCGGTGGCCTTCGCTGCTCCTGAGCCCAAGGCGGAGCCCCAGGTGCTGACCTACTCTCCCGGCGTCTACGGCGGGTACTACGGTGCCCCTGGCGTCGTGGCGCCCTACGCCGCACTGCCCTACGCCTACAACCCTTACCTCATCCGCTAGATCCGCCCCTGACCGTGTTCAATACATATAATTAGTTTTATTTATTGTATGTAAAAAATCCCCAAAATGACTATGGCTAACTACTTGATGTTTTAATAAATTTTATTCTGGCAATATTGTTTTTTACTTGTTTAGGTATTTTTCTGCATATAGTGCATTCTAGCACTGTTACAAACATGTAGCAAAGTATTAGGAGTACAATTGCTAAGTTAGTTTTAATTTCAATGCCTTAATGCCTAGAATAGCTAAGTTTGCTAAAATATTTATTAGTGATTAATTCCATCAATTTGAGAAACCGACTCAGCAAAAATAAAATAAACAACATGTCACTTAATTAATTTAATCAGTAACTATATTTATAAGATATTTAGTACACCTTAATTTAATAAAAAAAAGGAAGTTATTAGTGATTTATACCCGTACACAGTATTTTACAACATAGTGAGTGTTACATAATGCTATGTCATTATGTATTAGGTTTAAAACAATGTTATGTCAAAGATGACATCTGACACTGATGCCTAAGATAGTCTTTATAATAGTCCTCTAGAGAGGCCCTTGTAGGTGAGATCTGTGTACCTAGTTATTTATAAGATACTGTATAATTTATAATATCCACGGGAATAAAGCCAATACGATTAACTAGAAGTGTTTATTATTGGACGTGTAAATGGATCCTAATAATAACAATATATGCTGAGGCACTAAACAGTGAGTTGAAATGTTATGATATAAAACACTAAAGGCTAGTCTCCTGATAAGTGTCATTTAGTTACTTGCATGTTTTGTCTCTGTTTTTCGATATAAAGTATGCAGCAAAAATTCTGAATTAGCTAGCCGACATTGATTTTGAAACACATCCCGTTAAGATCGTAGTAAAAAAGTTTATTGTAGTTGAGTTAATAAGTATTCTATATTATAACATATTGTAACATAGTATTATAACTACTTTAAATGATGATCTATCTAAATATATTCAGGAAGTTCTTACAAGCTGCTCACTTTTGGTAAAACAACTGAACGTACGGCGAAGATAGAGTGTAATCTTGATAGTACGAAGGACTATAATATTGATAATCCCACACATAATTTACTGGAGCTAACGGCATCAACGAAGATCCAATTGTCCCAACCGGAACTGATGATGATGCTGATGATACCAACGGTGATGGTACCACAGGAACATTTGATGTAGTTGGTACCGCAGGGACCACTTGAAATGCAGACTGCGAAGTTGGTGCTACTATTGATGTTCCTTGTGCCATTAGAGCAGCTGTAAGTGGTGATGCGAAGTAGCCATTGCTGATTAAGAATGTAGCCGGTTCCGAAGCGACTATTGTAGCGATGGCTGATAGGATCTGGAAGAATTTTAAAATTCAGGCAGGGCTATGCGACCCAAATCTGTCAGGCTAGAGAAAATTCAGCGCACTGAAAATAGAACCGGATCACTTAAATTCAGACAACTCGTCAATAGTGAGTATCATAATCAGCTTGAATGTGTTAGACTCTGGTGTCGAATTAACAATTTTTAAGCAATCCGGTCGCTAAGTCATTATGTAATATGCAACTGTAAGCAACGATATATTTGAAAGCGGCCCAGTCGCATCTCCGAGTTGCATATTATACTTGCTTCACGCGACGTAGCGGCCTACCCGCTCGATCGCTTGGTTATCATAATTTTAACCTGTGTTTATTATATTGAAATATTTTATCTTTATTTAATTGTAAACTACAACTGCTCACCTAGCAGTAGACATACTCTTCTTTTGACTCGTATTGTTCATAACATGTCGTATCTTTAAAACTATGATTTTCTATTTTCTAAGTCTCTCTATCTATTTTTTATAATCTATTTTTTAAGTTGCTATCAATGATGTAAAATAAGGTTTTAAAAGCATATAGCAATATTATTCAAGTTAATTATCTTTATTCTCATAGTTTACAACTTTCTATTGTATCAGGAAAAATACACAAAATAACCAGGATGTAAAATCTTAAAGAAACTTACCAAAATAAACTTCATGTTGTTTCAGCCAGCGGAATACTAAGTTAAGCTAAATATTTTCAGTGTTTATATTTGGATGAGCATCAATAGACTACACTTAACTATATGGATGTCTGAAAATTATTGAGATAATAAAGCGAGGACGTTTTCAATGGTTTTCCAAAACAAAGGTGTCCGAAAACGAATATGGAACAACAGTTCATAATTCCTTTGTTTATACAGGCCGTTCAGAATATTATGCTTTATTTATTTATTGTACATGAGGCATTTTATGAAACTGTTGCTATCTGGGATCTAGAAATACGTGTTGCTGAGAGTGAAAATATTATTAGCATTTTTAAACTAGTTACTAGCTGTATTATATCGTTTATATCGAGATGTTTTTGTTATATTTCTACTTTTAAAGAACTATCTTCTCGCAGATGAAATGTATCTGAAATTAGATTATATAAATTAAATAAACAATAACAGTAAAAATCATTGCAATTTCAAATTGCGATTTGCAAATTGCAATTTGCGGACTTATCCGAGAAAATGAAGTATAAGGCTGATTTTAGTGTCGCGCTCACAGCCACTGATCGACAACGTGGACACCGAAACCATATTGGCCTTTGCACGCTGACTCATCGTCAGCGTGGGATTAAGGCCACAATAGAGAATCGAATCAGTTTGATCTCAACGGCTTTTGGTGTTTTATTTGGCGGATTTGAAACTAACCGAAAGGGTAAAGAAAATCGTTAAATTGGAATTTTTTGTACTACCGACCATATCAATAGACTGGAGAATCAAAATAAACAAACGCCGAGTACATAGCACAATCGAATCAGTTTGGAGAGTAAGTCCCCAAGGCTCCAATTCGAGATTATGTTGACTATTATCACTTACAAAGAAAAAATACAATGTATGGGATTTGATATAAGATTCGCTAAGTGACATACGAATTTGCTTGTCATTTAGCGAACCTAATGTCGAATTCCATCCATTTTGTTTTCAAACTTCAAAATGCGATTTGATAATAGTGATGGCTGGGATCTCAGGCTTAGTTTTTAGGAAACCTCGAAGTTTTAAGTAAATCTTTTTCGGTACCATTACCTACATGTATAAACCAAACAGTACCAAACAGTATGTATATTAGATGCCTATGATTTGTTAAGTTATGACATACATAATTAATATTCGTAGGCCAAGCAGGCTTTATAGTATTCGTAACGTTATCGAATGTCAATTGTATAAACACTGTCATACTTTTATACAATTGTCTTAATGCTACGAATACGTAGTTGACAATTGTTCCCGCTGACCACCCAGTTAATTCATACATATGTACACAGTTACTAGATAGGTACAGACTACAGAAGTAACTACAGAATAAAAAATTAAAAAATCTCATGATAATAAAATACCGATATGTAATAACTTTATTGCAAGGTTGTAAACATTAAATAATCACAAAACATCCATACAGAATCATCGGGGTCCGTTGTTTAAATGTAGTAGGGCGCAGCTACACCGTAAGAGGGGTAGGTGTAGGCTGAGTAGGCGGAGTAGGGGTAAGAGTAGGCGGCGCTGTAGGGGTAGGAGTAGGCCGCGGCCACTGGCGAAGTGTAGGCCGCATACGGCGCGTACACGTAGGGCTTCGCCGCGGCGAACGCCAGGAGGAAAGCGAAGAACATCAGCTGTAACAAATAAAGCAATGTCACTGTCAACAAATATTCTGTAGTTTAAGTCCCGATTTTTTGTATGGATACAATCTTTGGATCAAAATCCCTAAGTAAATAAATAGATTTAAAAAAAAGTCCCGATTTCACCAACGCATGTTAGTGTTAACGGCTTGTTAAAATACCATGCCTTCTCATTCATTGATAGTAATTACGAGAGGAACAACATGATATTTAACGAAGGATTTAACATTGCTTGGTGAAACACGCCCTAAATCTCCTTTCTTGTTATATTAGCCTTTGTTTCACACTATTAATTAAATTTTGCAAAATTTGTAACTTAAATATTTTCATAATAATACTCGTAACATAGTTAATTCTCTGTAATTATTCAATAAGTTTAGGTACTTCATACATATTGCATGCTGTATTTACACCTATAATATTGTATCTTTTAATGATGCTTGTGTTGGTGTATCCCAATAAATATATAAATAAATATAAGAAATAAAGTAACAAAAAGGTTTTTAGGGAATAGGATAAAAATAGTATTTTATCATGACACGTACGACAACGAGGAGAAAATGAATATTTGTATATACTTCCGTAACGTCTAAACTACTTATCCGACTTTCATCAAAGATACGTTGATAAAATTATTGACTGTAATTATTATAATAATAGTCTGGGTAGTATTCTTATAATAATATTATTTACTTGACGTAGTTATAGGATTAGGGATAAAATTATTATAAACATTGAATAAGGCATAATTTGTTGATAGTTACACTTCAAACAAACTTTCTGTAAATTAAAATTAAATAATAAAATTATTATCTGTTGTAACTATTATTTAGATGTACTTTGAACTCTACAATTACCTATGCCAAGTTGAGTACTGTTTTTTGTTTTTTGTTCTAAAATTATATAAGTTTAAAAGTTATATAGATAATAATAATTATCAAATTACATAACTACCAATAAATATATTATAGTATAGCAGAACTAATGCATTAATAAAAAATCTGGGAAAAGCATTCATATAAAAAAACTTAGTACAAAAATAATCTGCTCCACTTTGCTCTGGTCAAATACACTCGTAATAAAAAAATACTTACATATTTGAACATTTTGTTTGTTTTCTCGTCTAACACTGGTGTGTACCGAGAAGTCCCGGTCAATATATAGAGGCGGCTCCCGTGAGTGCGTGCGAGCGCTCAGCAAGGACATGCGCCATTAGGAGTACGCTGCTTGAATACGTTTATTCTTCATATTAACTACAGGATGTTCGAAATATTGGCAGGTACTGATGTGCAGCTACAGGTGTTATGGTTAAACGTAGTGAAATTAATTTAATAATAATAATCATGCCTTCCAAAGGTCCGGGACTTAATTGCCTGTGAGCAAGGAAAACTATACACAAGCATAATAATAAGCAAATGAATAATACAAAAAAAAAATAAGTTTTTTAATAAATAAAAAATAATAAAAAGAATATTTTTTCATAAATGTTTTACAATTATATTGTTTTAAAACATTTCGAGGAATAAAGTCAGTGATCGTTTTTCTGTATGTAAAGTAAAAAAATACCCATTAGTTACAAATATTTTTAAACAAATATGCTTAACCTTAGTTTGACCTTCATTGACGTCATCACTGGAAGGCATAAATAACTTCACTAACATAATAACAATATTAGCTTCATTCCGTTTTAAAAATAAAATGTGCGAGCAATGTCAAAAATATAATGACATTTTGAACTTTTGGTAAGTTTCGCGAATCAGCTTTCACATAAATAAGAGAACTTACATTTGGCGAACCAGCCATTACAAATAGGTACCTACGATTGCAAGGAAAATTTACTAAACAAATGTAAATAAACACGAGGAGTCGCAGGGACTTGAGGTTTGTATTTCTTATGACATTTAACACCATGTTGACATTTGACAATGCTCTACTTTTTTAATTTTTATGTATTCAATGCGTCTTGCCGCCGATGATGACGTCATAGATCCGAAAATTAAAAAAAAAACTAGCCAATAGATTTCTAAAATATTGAATTTATATTCTTAAAATACCCTATCGAAATCGAAATCGAAAAAAAATATAAAAAGTACATGTGATTTTTTTTGGACAATGCCCATTGCGTATAAGCAATCTCTACCAGTCAACCTTTTTGTACTTATTTAAATATTGTTATGACTATTAGAGTTATATAATATATTAATAATTATAATGTAATTTGCAAAACATATTAAAGGATAAATCATTAAATTTTACATTTTAACATGCCGTTACTTTTATATTAGTCAAATGTTTTTTAGGTCGCATATTTGAACTTGATAATAACACGCACCGTTTCTTTTATTTTTATAGGGGGAAAAAAGTAAAATAATTAAATAATTTTTTTTTTTTTGATTTTCAAAAGGACACTCTGTATAAGCGACAGCCGAAAAATTGTCAGTGCATTTAAGTCACGACAACAATTGTGAGTAATAAATATTAACTGATTCATATAAGTACGAGTAACCTTGAACTTTATTTAGGATCTAGTGCCACCACATGCAGACTAGGATCTACATGTTTGCACGTACAACTGTTATTGCCAAGTGCCAACAAACAATGTCTACTGCTGTTTTACGACATTTTTAACCTGTTTATCTATATTAATGTTACCGCCAGTCGTTTAGAGCTCTGGAGTCCTAAGTTCGTAGGTTTTCCGCGTTGGCACAACCAAAAATGGTTCACAATAATAACACACAACTTTTTATTTACACTTTTCCACTTAAGTACGTTTAGTTTTTAACAGAATAGCACGGTCGTCGGTCAGGTTCAATTAAATCATCATGGGGTGCAAAAAAATGTTCTTTTCAAGTCTGATTAGGTTAGGTTTGGTTAGCCTCATTAATTTCGCCGCAGCGCCTTGTGTAAGTATGTAGTACGCGTCCATTTAAAAACCTTAAAAAGGAATAAAAATTAAAAAGTGCTCCGTTTATAAAAATAACCGCAAAAATAATTTTATTATATTTTTAACTAGTGTGATCATATTTACTCCAATAAAGGTAACTTTTTAGTAATCACGCCAGAAATAAATTTAATTCCCGCGGCGCTATGCCAGCCTAATTAGGTACTAACTAACCCTGACTTGGCATCACATAGATCGGACAAATTTTTACGGCAGAAGATCTAAGGAGCGAGACTTGACTTTTTTTACGAGTTATGTTTTTGATGGGATATTATTATACAAGCTAGGCTTTCCCTCTAAAAGAGATTCAGACTTCACCAATACTACATATTACAGTGATTATTTTTAAACATGATCTTTATCAAAGAAATTAGGTGAAAAAGGGGGAGCAATTGCCGTCAGTTCCTCCTACACAAAATGGTACGTTAAATACGTTTGATGGTATAAATTATTCATTAATTAATGCATTCTCACGGCGTATCGCTTATCGTATTATCGTGGGTTTTCCAAAACCTACCCAGTACCCTTAAATATTCAGCAGTAGCATCAATGATGTCATACGTCATGTCATCTATTGTCGATTGTTCCAGCAGCTACCACACAATGAGGCCATGTCACTTCGCATACATTATCCGAATAGTTACTAATATCCGACATGTGTCATGATGATTACTTAATGTTATTATTAGATAATATTATTTAATCATGATACATATCCGCCGGGTGATTAAGTAAAAATAACAATTAGCAAAAATCGCGCAAGAGACGCGCAATCGATTGCTGAATGTCAAAAAAATAGTGCAAGCAAGTCGCTCGCTGTTGTGTTTGAATGCACTTTGCTTAATTTTTGCAATGACACTAGCGCCAAAAGCAATTCAGTGACAATCATAGTAACCTTTAATGAAATGTTACGACAAACAAATAAATTTTAAAACTTTAGACTGCTCTCATGGCGCAATTTTTGTGATTGCTTTGCATTTGAAAGATACACATACTCGTAATAAGCCTACAGATATAATAATTATCATCTATAATAAATTAGATATTGGTATGATATTGACATCAGACGCATTCACACCACATCAATGTTTTTCATTAATTTTTTTTATCATCAAAGGATTAGGGAACAACTGACGGTTACTTAATTTTATAGAATATCATCTTCCATCTGTATGTGCTGTTACAATTCTCATACTCTCATTCGAGTGCTGTCAATTGTTCCTGCTAAACTTACGTATTCGTAACGTAAAAATACTACATATTATCTTTTATTAAATATAATAAAACACTTTATTATTTTACTACAGCTGATTCTATGGGTTTTCGTTGATTTGAGTTACGAAAAGTGTAAAAATATTTTCTTTAATATTTTAAGGTTGTTAGCGATTAGGAGTGGAGAGGCGGATTCTACCATGTCTTTTTTGTGACATACCTACCTATGGGATAGTTCCCAAACCCATTTAAGTATTGCAAAACATAGATGTCCTCTCTCGAAACAAAAGAACTAAACCTTTTTTTATAACTATTAACAAAAAATTTGTGAATTATAACGTCGGCATCCTACTGGGGCATATCCTCGTATCTTGGAATTGCCCTAGATAAACGTATTTGCAGTTAGTTAAGCCCTAAAGCTATATTATATAATATGTTCTTTCAAGAATAGTTTACTGAAGTTCTACCCTATCTTTAAATACTTTTTTCGTTAGCTTTAGTCCAATTTCGCTACACAATAAAACTCAAATTACTCATACAATCATTGATTTTATTTATTTATATCACGTTACTTCGTTATAAACTACTTAAGGAGGACTGGGGCTCTGTACGCTGCAGAAATAAAGGGAGATGAGTACGCCACTGGGGCAGAGTAGGCAGCAGCAAATGGGGCAGTATACGCAGCGGAGTATGGCGCAGGTGCAGTGTATGCTGCAGCAACAGGTGCAGTGTACGCCGCAGCAACCGGTGCACTGTACGCCGCAGCAACAGGTGCAGTGTACGCCGCAGCTACAGGTGCAGTGTACGCCGCAGCTACAGGTGCAGTGTACGCCGCAGCTACTGGTGCAGTGTAAGCTGCTGCGACAACCGGTGCTGGGTAGGCCACGGAATGGATACCGGGCTTAGCGGCGACCACAGCAACGAGGGCAGCGAAGATAATCTGCAATTAATATATGTTATTTAGCATTAAATGCAACATTACGTTACACATATTACAATTATATAGAATCTTTACTTCAGAAATCTTTATTATATCAAGACTTCTAGATAATTACTCAAGTAATAACAATAAAATTCTAAATGAAAATAATTACAAAATTATCACAAGAAGTAAAACGTATAGTCCTTTGAGATGTAAAGGACATAAAATCTTCATTTTGCAGACGCTGTATTGATATAACAAAGAAGCAATTTTCATTAGTATATAAATGTTATAAAAGTCGGCTTTGAAGGAACAATAAAGTTATTCCTTAAGCAATTTGAGGCTTGGTTTTGTAGACATTTTAACCTAGAGAGGTCAAGACTATTCGACCAATTTTGATAAAAAAAAAAATAAAAAACACATAGAACCACAACGGTGAAGTGTGAACATACAAAGAGATATTTATAAAATTTTACTTTGGCCAAATAAAAAAGGGAAGAATTCTGCGAAGCACGCGGTGGCCTGGGCCCTAATTCTCAGGCCTCGAACTTAGTTTTTACTATCGGTCTGTCCCGCTCATGCAAATGAGATTCACCGCGCGTGCGAGCGGGATATACTAATATTCGGAAATAAGTTCGAGGACTGAGAATCGCCGCCCAGATCTTGTAAGGCTTGTCTATTGTGGTGTGTGGTTTCTTTTATGCGTAGCTACTAAATACGTGAAGCTACACACTACAAAAAACGATACAGTTTTTTCTACAGACTTTTATTTACACTTTTCTTTTTGGACTTTATTATTATAGTAAAACCTCAGGTCAAATGCCTCAGTACCTCAGTGATTGCAGTACAACAAAGCCTAAGCTAGTGAAATCTATTTTTTTTATGTACTCAGAAATGTTTAAAATAATAAATACTCTAATACTACTTTTGGTTATATTTTTTGTTAAAATATAATATAGTTTTTGTTTAATTTAAATGTAAAATGAATAAATAAATATCTAATAATATTTAATACTTCTCTAAGTACTATTAATTTTTTTTATAAATCAAAAAATCGAAAATATTAAAAAACTATTTAACTGCCAAAAAACATATCGTGCAGTTCTCTACTAACCTGCTTGAACATTTTGGTAGTTGTATTTCGTTTGGATTGAGACTGTAAGTGATGCACAGTAGATTGTGTTAATGGCTTAAATACTTTAGAAATGGTTTAAATTATTCTTGACATGATTTTGAGGGTTTGCTAACTTGGGCTGAGGCCTGAGCAGTGGTTCTGCTCCGAATTCGAGTCTAAACAGTTCTATGTAAAAGATAATCAAGCATTCAAAACGTTCGCTTTTTATCCTACTACGGTGAAGCAAGAAGGACGGGTAATGATTATGACACGTGTATGTGTATTTGATCTATCGTAGCGCCTACTGATGCAATGTTAGTAAATGATACTGGATTTGTTATAATCTTAAAGTCGGGTTATAGTTTTTAATATTTGATTATACTATGTAGTAAGTTTGAAAACATAAGTACTCATCGAATTTCCTTAAATAAAGTTATTAGTCTCGTTGTCAAATGCCTTTAGGTCAAACTTTTTTCTCTGCTTTATAATATTTGCAATTGTTTTGAAGGCAGACGAATGTTCAAAATAAAATGTAAACTACTTACTTGTAAAGTTGACTGTGTTAAAGTCCAATATGAATTGGTAGTACAAAAATATATATTGTCATAAAGCAAAGAATCTTCTCTTCAGAATTACTCCGCAGGTGTCTTATTTTTAATTAATTCATATTTTAGTCAATTCTTAACTAATTTATGTTTACTACAGTTTCCCAGAGCAAACTATGTACTAAACCCACTTATTAATACAAATATATTTACACATCTTATACTCTGTTTTTCTCTTGGACCTTGGAAAACTTTGTACTTATAGTTTATCGACATAAAATCAGGTTGTAAATAATTTTATTTGTAAGGGGGTATCTTGGCTGGTTATGTATGGCATTGCACATCCGACTTACAATGCGAAGCTCGATCGTGGTTGCGTCAGAGGTCACCGCGCGCGTGTTTTGTTTACTCGCCGCGCGCCGTACAGCCGAGCTGTAGGATGTAGCCAGACGTTGCAACAAACAGAAAGGTCAATGCTCTAATCTGGATCAGGACTAACTCGCCTATAACTAGGACTATAAGTTATATAACACGTGATTAAATATCTCTGGCCTAGTAGGTGGATCGTTGATTAGCATTCGAAAAGCAGGTTCGATTCCTAGGTGGCCCAGACATATTGACCATCATTCCTATGGACTAGGCAGACTATGTTGTGAGAATGTTGTATACCATCATGAGACATTTAGTACTGCCTCTCCTAGGCACTACAGTACTTAAAGAGTGGTTACTTTGCTAGGAAAATACTGTATACTACAAAAAAAACTGAGATCTCATCAAAAATATGACTTGTAAAAAATGTCAAGTCTCGCTACTTATTTCTTTTTCTTTTTGTCTAACAACATCATAAAGTGATCAAAATATCAATATTGTTAAAAATCTTTTATGTCTTGAATAAATAGTAGATTGACATGGCAATCGTACTAAACAATCTATTAAGACCGACCGACTTAAACTCTTGGAAGTTTTTGCGGCAAGGTCAATCATATATAATAAAATTTTGTAACTTATTTTGAACAATAAATAAATAAAATAGACTTACTCCGGCTTAGCATCACATGGTAGAAAAACTAAGTAGCAAGACTTGGCACTTTTTACAAGTTATGTTTTTTGTAGGATCTCAGTTCTTTTTGTAGAAGATTTACTAAAACGCGTGTTTTTGTCAAAAAGTGCAAATATAACTTTGTAATCCCATACATTTATATGAGATTACAAATTTAATTATGCAGTTGACGTATCTAGATAACTAGAAAGATTTTTTTTTCGGTTTTTCCTTTATTTATACACTTTCGCTACTTGTATTTCAAATTCGAAGCTTCTATGTCTACTAGAAGTGCCTAATACTATTGATGAGTGAGTGAGTGAGTGACAAAATTAAGAAGTTTGACAAGATATAATACTTAAACTTTTGTAACAAATTTAATGAAATTTGAAATATATCGTGTTTATACAATGCTTACTTAGTAACTAGAAATCCAGGCTTCTAGTTTGACCCACAACAAAGTTATAGGGGATTGAAAATGGCCTGAACTGCTTCGAGAAAAGAAAAGGATAGTACGGCTGTGCTCAACTTGGCGGGGGCACTGCCATACCCCCAGGTAAAAACAAATGTAGCTCTATTGGAATATACCACTCGGACAGATTTTAGTTTTGTTTTTACATGGGACACGTTAATTAGTGTATTGATTTGATCAAAAGTTGGAACAAATAAAAGTTTTATACTAAAATACTAACACCTGATTATATATGACAAGAAATAAAGAAATGGGCATGTTAAAAGTCGATGTGACAGAAGATTTCCTTTCATTTACTACGATATTAAATTAAAATATTGCGCACACACAATAAATTGATCAGTCTACTCGTTTGCTGGTTTTTCCCATAAAAACGCCAGTCTCGCCTTGAGCTGGATATTCGGAGAACTAAATATGCAACAAATACGTCTGGATTCTGGAACGTAAGGAACGCGTTTCAGTTCCGGAGCCGTCCAGACGGACAAACATAATATTATAATGCCAAAAGAGTAATGATGTCATTCATTGCTCCTCTATTATCTTAGGATAAGATTAATCCACCTCAATTATAATAGGTTGGGGGAAAAGTCTTTTCGCATTATAGTATGTATGAAGTATGAACTTGTCATAAAACCACTTGGGCTATACCAATTGTATCTGGCTGATTTTGGTATCATTAGAAAGTTTTAATTTTACAGAAGACAATTTCAAATTCAAATTAGGTAAATGCGAGATTTTCGTTCTTTTTTTGCTTTGACGTCCACTACTGGACATAATCCTTCCCCAAAATATTTCAACAGCCGGAGTTGCCAATACTGGCAACGCTTGGCAGGCGGATTTGCGAGCGCAGTTTTCAGAACGCTGCTGCCTTATTCCGGATAAACATTCCTCCTGTCGCCTGTTACGAAACCCACGGAAAAGTGGAGGTACTAATTTTTCTTCGGCACACCACGAATAATGTATTTCATACATTATAGAATGGGGAAAGATCTATTATTAAATAAAAATAGTTAAAATATTTTGATTGGCTTGTTGGACTAATGATTGACGGCCGGCTATGTAAAAATGGCAATGTGCAAAAATCGCGCGATAGACACGCAATCGATTGCTGAACGTCAAAAAAAAAATGATTTAAATTTGCTTCAGTTCTGCTACGACACTAGCGCCAAAAACAATTTAGTGGCAATCATAGGAACATATGAATTAAATGCTACATCAAACAAATATAGACGCCAAATTCATTTTTTTGAATTTTAAATTTTTAAACTGTTTAATTTGGTTATTGGAGCTTATGCCTTTTTAACAGTCGCTAAAGTTCAAGATGAAAACTTGCGAAAATTTTGTGATTTCTTTGCTTTTATTATACGTAATAAGTCTGCCGAGAACTTAATGCAACGTATACGTCTGGAACGTCAGGAACGCAAAAGTTTCCGTTCCGACTTCGGGGAGCGGCGCAGCGGCGCGGCGGCGCGACGAGTCTACAGACGTCATGCCCATAGGTGGTCATGATATTAAGAGGAAACGCCACGGTCTAGAGAAATGTAAAATAGGTATTTGTAAATTCTATTGCTGTCCCGCAACTGCCCGAACAACCCGATAGAGACAACTGCAACTTAATTTACTTGTGAAAAACATGATAAATCGAAGATTAGGAGACCCCTGTTTCATCCTTCAAAACTTGTTTTTATTTTATCATAAAATGTACTCCAATTTGTTTCCTGGATGCGTAAACGCAGCCGAAAATCTGACCATATTTTTTAGGTTTATAAACGTCCATATTTCTTTTCATAATTATTTTATATTAGTATAGTTACATAGAATATACTCAAGAAAAAATTGTAACTCTAGTGGCATTATCCCGGAAGGAAACAGTAGTCGCGTAGACCCCTGTGTTTGTATGGAAAAACGGCTGTTGTATTTCTTCTTAAGCCCATTAATATATTATGTTGGTTTATTGATTAAAACATTTTAATTAGAAGGAAAATCATAAAACTATGTATATTCAGCAATAAATTAAACCAGTTGAATAATAATAATAATTAAAAAACCTTTATTAAAATTTTCAAATTTGTAGACAAAGGATTCGATATTCGATAATTTAATATTAAATTATCTCTTGGTTCTTTTGATATTCTTTCAAATTCTAGAATGTTCATAGATAACATCTAAAGGACTAACTAATATCATGGACAAATTATATGTAATTGGTCTATTCTAATATACAGGGTGTAAAAAGAGCAGTCACTATTACTTTGAGATACGATTATACTACCTTTCCTTATTTTGGAAATGTATTTTTTTTATATTTTTGCTGTCAAAAACTGAAAAAAAATTTTTTTACTTTTCACCATTTCTTATTTTTTGTCGCAAAAATGACAAGAGCGCAAAAAAAATTTTTTTTTTAAAATTTTGTAAAAAAAAAGAAAAAAATATACATTTCTAGAATGAGAGAAGGTAGTATAATCATATCCCAAAGTTATAGTGACTGCTCTTTTTACACCCGTTATAGGTACTACAAAATAATGGTTCCTGACTGTTTCTAAGAGCAAAAGCAAATTAATTATGTTGCTTAACATAGTGTGGAGAGACTAACATGCTAACGGACGAATACTCAAACGATTAGTGTTAAAAAAAAATTAAGTGGTGCTAAAGTCACACGCCGCCATCGATATCATTCCTCAAATCAGTGATAGTGATAGTGATAGTAATAAGGCCGCCCTTCTGTGCATGTCTGATTTAATGTTTTTTTGTTGTTTTTTTTTATTGATTAACTAAATTTGATGTTTTGTTAACATTAGATTTAATCAGTGTTTCAGATTTCACCGTCAGTTTTTCGCGCATCGGTTCAGTTATGGCCACTAATGTTGGACGATGAATAAAAATGGAGGCCTTCGCTATGGTATTGTTATGGGGGAGACCCCCATTTTGATTGTAGGAAAGGTATTTCCTTTTGGCTTTGCCAGATCGGGTGAAAGAGAAAAGTCCTGTGCGAGTTTTTATGATTTCTCATCAAATACAATACAATACAAATATACTTTATTGTGCACACAACAAGTTACAAAAAAAACAAAAAAATATACATTACAAAAATCAGACATGCACACAAAGGCGGCCTTATTACTAGATAGCAATTTCTTCCAGACAACCTTATGGTGTTAGAGAAAACAATGCTAGAGAATGGGAGTTGCGCAAAAGTATATTTAATAAAATAAAAGTAAATAAAATAAAATAATACATAAACACAATAAATATATAATATATGTATACAATATAATATAATATATATATCTATATATATATATATATACAATAGATAAATAGATAAACCTACATGATATTTTAATTTATAATAATAAGTGTTAGTTACATAAGTTAAGGGTTGACACAATATGATTCCAGATAATGATTTTTTATAAGAGTTTTAAAGCGATGTATAGTTTCAGCCTGCCTTATATGGATAGGCAAAGAATTCCAAAGGGAAATGGATTTTACAATGAAAGAGCAATTAAAGTATTTAGTGCGGTGGATAGGAATGTCAAGAAGAAGATTAGATATAGATCGTAGTTCCAGTCTGTCAGAGGTACGGAAGTTAAAATTACTTTTTAAATAAGTGGGACAATGGGAGTCAAATAGGATGTTATAAAGGAAGGAGAGAACACGAGAGT
The DNA here is from genome assembly GCA_905187575.2 of Celastrina argiolus. Classification (NCBI taxonomy): domain Eukaryota; kingdom Metazoa; phylum Arthropoda; class Insecta; order Lepidoptera; family Lycaenidae; genus Celastrina; species Celastrina argiolus. The sequence continues at coordinate 9,226,976 of LR994591.1, forward strand.
CACGGCGGTAGCGGATTGGCAACCACTTTAACTTGAGGCGATACTCGGAGATATGGTCAAATTTACGTAAACCGAAAACAAACCTCAAAGCCAGGTTTTGAAGGCGCTCCAATTTGTTCAGTTGTTCCTCCGTCAAGTTAGTGAAAGAAGCGTCCGCATAATCTAAATGGGAAAGGAGTAGGGATTCAGCCAAAACTACCTTAGTGGGTATCGGAAGAACATATCGTAGACGTTTTAGGGAACGCCAGGTAGAAAAAACCTTTCTACTAATCTCTCATCGTGAGGAAGTTAAGTATAATTTGTATATGTTTGCAATAGAGGCGTTGTTATGATGCCTTACAAATTGCAGTTAACTTTCTTACGGTGAGTAGTGACGGAAACTCGCACTAAACACACTGATTTAGTATGACTGAGTTACTCACTAACGGGTCAATTGGGTATTCCACAAAATGATTTTTTTAAATATAAAAAAATGATGAGGTAAAAAAATGCTAGATGTATGTGCGATTCCACCGGTGTTCTGAACTGTTGCGAACATTGTGCGTAACAGATGTTTGTCCCGGTGGCCTCGCTGACGCAACATTAACAAATTGGAAGACATACAAATTGGCACAGCTGGAATTCTGAAAAAAAACTTGGCTAACAAATGTTCTAAACACTATTTTGGTGGAATCGTACCTTAAAAAGTCACAAAAAAGTTGGAAATAATTTTTAATATTTATGACAAAACTTTTGTATGGGGCCTTTTCACAAGACTTATAAAAATACTTCAAACAATCTTTAATTTTATTATGATCTTGATTTTTAGTATATATTCCTTGTGTAAACTTTCGTATTTTTCAGACCACTATCCAGTTATGTAGTAATAAATTACAGTCAAGTACAAAGCCGAGATAATACCTTAAAGTACTGTTTAAATAATTCTCTTATGGGCAACACCCTTCGATTTACTATAGTAAGGACTAGGTGTGGCGCACGACTTCGTCCAATCAAAAGTTAATTACGCAGTATCAGTCATTTTGGGTACCTTATCTCATTCTAAAAATGTTTTTTTAATTACCTATTTATTAAAAAAACGCTTTCTTGCGACTAATAAATAGGTAACAAATTGTAACTTTTTTGTTGAAGAAAGGTAGTAGCTGGGCACCCCTTTTCTCATTCTAGTCATGTATTTTTTTCGTCAAGTCAATCTTCTTATTTATTTGAAACATTGTTATGTTTTTGATGGGATAACTTATTCCAAAGCAATAGTGACTGCTCTTTGTACATTCTGTATAATATTAGTATAATATTTAGAATTATGATTATTTTCTTTTCCTATTTTTTATTCTGTACAATAAAAAAATTTAAAAGAAAAGTGCCTTTTCAAATTTTGATTTTGACACTTGATTTTTTTTATAATTTACTTTTTATTATTTTAATTGTATTGTTTGGTGTACACTCAAAAAAGTTAGTTTTAGTATTTTAGTATTTACATTTTCTTAATAAACTTAAGATTTCAGAAATAATTTGCTGGCAAAGCAAATTCAGCACCTTCATGATTTTGAACCATAAGTGCATTTTTGTAATAATGCACTTATTACAAAAAAAAAATAGGATACTCTCGTTGGCGTTGTCGTACTCGAAAGGCTTTTTTAATAATTGCCCATACGCAAAATTGTGCAATATATATACATAACATAGAATTGCAATTTGACGAAGCCTCTTTTAAATAATTGCAGTCGCCAATTTTAATTATATTTTTAAATAACTACATCCGCATACCGTTTCCAAACCACAATATTATTGTTTGGTCACCGCATCGTAATTGACATATATAAACATCTTATAAATATTTTGATCCAAATTTTTTGCAACGATAACTGTTACTTTTACTATCATATAGAACTTGGATTAGGAACACAATTTATTCTTAGGCAGTTAATTGGTTTGCGGTTAAAACTGTACCGATGAACTGTCTGGCGAAACGCCGGATTAAAATTTCCGAAGTGACTCAGATAGTATTTAAAAGCGTGCGATCGCAGCTCGACTCCAATCTATACGAGATAACGCACTACGCAACATGTCCATCAAAATCGTTATTCTTCTCTGCTCGGTGGTGGCTCTGGGTGCAGCCGAGCTGTGCGAATGCGAGGAGGAGAAGAGACTGAGTGAAATAGAAGAGTTGAGGAAGTTCCTCAGCCTGCCGGTGAGGATAGACAACGAGCTCGACTACCCGGTGATACCTGGCGAGATATCTCCGTTCATAACCTGCGAGTGCAAGGAAAAGAAGAGAAGAAAGAGGGAGCATAGACACAAAAAACGCAACAGGAACTCAAAAGATTTTTTCATGAGAAAACTACGCAAGAATACATCACGAACATAGAAGTATGTATTTTAAATTTGGGTCCTATTTCTGTGTACGTTGTCGTCCAAAACGTAAGGTTTTCTACCAAATATGAGTTAATGAAGTTGAAATAGCCGAATTGGTTCAGCCGTTCTCGAGTTTCAGCGAGACTAACGAACAGCAATTCATTTTTATATATATGACTAGCTGACCCGTGCCCACTTCGTTGAGCATACAAACCGTTTAAACATTCCCTGGACTTCCACTAACATTTCAAGACTAAAAATAGTCGAATAGGTTCAGACGTTCTTGAGTTTTAGTGAGACTAACGAACACCGATTCATTTTTATATATAAGATTATGTAATGTTTCATATACACGTATATCATGCGATTGTAGGAACTGTAATTCTGGTGCAATAATGTGAAATTATAAAATTCAGTGATTCATGTTAATTGATCGTGTATTTGGAACGGTCTAATTATTGTTTTCCAATTCATAATTAATCAAAAACTTGTAATGTACATTATAAATCAAGGTTATGCGTAGATATACAAAAAAATGTCCTGTTATTGTATAGCCATAAGAAGCTTTAAGTTAATTAAGATAATAATTTATACTTAGTAATAATAAATGTTACGTTTCAAAAAAGCTGTGCTTTTATTATTAATCCTTCTTGTTCTAGTCACTCTAAAATTATAAAACTTTATACTGAAACTGTAATTAAATTAAGTTGCTCTCATGTCACACGCTATCCATATGCGTTGATCGCCAAGCAGCGTCAGTGACAAGCTGTAAATAGGAGGTATCTTAACTTTATTAGCATTTTAGTATTCGTTCTACTACCTATATACTTTACATAATAACTAATATAATAGAAAAAAAATATCTAGGATAAAACTGATATCCAGGATAAAATTGCATAGAGACAAGAACTAGACACCCTAATTCCAAGTCAGATTATAATACACTACAAACCTGTATTTTTTGTTAAATTAACCGTCAATATAATATAGAGTTAAATACATAAAAGGGTGGAAACGGGGTTACTTAACCCAGACCAGCAAGTGGGCATAATACAGAGTAAGAATAAGTATAGCAATATTGTCTCATACTTCTATTATCACTGTGGAGTAAAAACAAACAGTAAATCAAGATTAGTGCTTATTTTACTTACTAATTTCTATTTTAAATTTACTCCTGCACTAGGCATACCAATAATGGATTATTTATCAGTATGTAATATGCTTACTATTTTATTTATTTTATTTTATTTAACAATATGTTGTATTACTATGTTCTTTAACTAAATGTTACTAGTAAAAAGTTATTGGGTTCTCCCAGGTCCCAATACATTTTCTAATAACCCGCAGCCGACAATCAGGTTCTGGCAGGTAGTCGGGTTGGTAATGTCGGAATTTCCACACACCGATTCCCGGATAGGCGCATATACCTTTCCGATGAGTAATATGGTCGTTGACTTTATATGACCGACTTATTGACTGGATTACTGAGTTGTTACTTAATAGATACCTTAATAAAACTGAAACAAAATAAATATTGAACAACGACTATTTAATAAGGTAATATAATATAGATAATATTATAATTATTTCAGACTAGCTGTGCCCGCGACTTTGTTCGCGAATCTTACGCGTATCTTTTCATTGCTCACGTTGGTTTTTGTTATTATGATTATTAAAAAGGAATAATTCTTTCATACATATTTTTTAAGTAACTTAAACTTGAAATTCCTCGAATGTGAATAATTTTCCCCGTTTTTGAAACATTTCTTTTCATCATTTCAACTCACTGACGCTTCGCTCCTATTGGTCGCAGCTTATTGTTATATAGCCTAACGCCTCCCTCTATTAATGGGATATCCAACAAAAAATGATTTTTTCAAATCAGACCAGTAGTTAATGAGACTAGCGCGTTTAAACAAAAAACAAAAAGCTTTATAATATTAGACCAATTTTTTTGAAAGATTCTTCTACTGTATCAGTAATGTACAATCTTTATATTTCATTGCAAATAAGTAAAATTTGTAAGATTTTGTAATAACACTTGGGTTAATACATAAGTATTACCTACAAATGACGTTCACTATCAGATTCCTAGAAAAAAAACAATACGTCATCTGCAAAAAACAATGTTTATCTGCGTCACTTGCACAGAAAACCGTTGCGCCGGGGTTACCCACGGGTTATCCAATACCCGAACATTCCAAACAATAATAGTCTAGCAATGATAGCGGAACGCGGGAAAACCTCTAGTTTGTTTTTTTTTTTGGCGTCGTAATCCGATGATTGAAAATGAAAAAAAGAAATAATTATTATTGGCTACCTTGTATTTGACCTTGAACATTTTTTAATGTTATTAGGTCGAAATCATTGACTTCATGTGACTTGCGAATTTGTAGTATGAGATGTGAGTACAATCATTGTAGTATTAGCGCCCAGAGGCCTTACTCTCCAAACTGATTTTGATTCAGATACGATCGTGCCGCGTACTCCCGAATAAAGTGACGTTTGTTTATTTTGATTCTCAGTCGATTGATATGGTCGGGAGTACAAAGAGTTACGATCTAACGATTTTCTTTATCCTAGTTAGTTTCAAAGTAGTCCACCAGATAAAGTACCAAATGCCGTTAAAATCGAACTGATTCGATTCTCGATTATATCGGGCGTGAGCCTTCTGTACACGTACAGATCGGACGGCACATTAAACTACTTTTCATTTTTCAAACCGCGGCGGAATCTGTGCAGTTTGGACTGTGGAACTGTGGTACTCATTTTGTGGTCAAAGTCTTCCACGGTTTGGACTGACTGCATCGTAAATTATGTATCAAAATCACGGTTAAAACTGTGAAGAAAATGTAAAGATCGGAATGACAGTCATGTGACTGTCGACCTCGCGCATTTACACGTTCGTTTCGGAGCGAAGAGGATTGGAACGGCGCGGTCCTTACTGCAAATATGACGGGTGTTACAACACTGTCAACACTTATGTTTACTAAGACGAATGACTAACGTATGACTAACTAACTAGTTGGTGTAGGTCCTCGTATGAATTTGTCATTCATTCATTTATTGAATGACACGTTGGCTTACTACACTAGTTTAGTCAGAGTTACTTGATAATTGATACGTAGTTACTATAATAGTGAGTCTTATGACGTTGACATAAGGGTCCTATCGGAGGTACCTCTCTTTTTTCGCAGGTGTTCTGTTTTCATCATTATCATCATACACTTAATTTCTTTTTTTTTAATTATTATAAAGCAACCGAACAAATAGTGTTGAATGCAATAACCTAAGTCTTAACTCTAGTTAAGGGTCACAATTTACAAATATCCTTTATTGAAATACAATCGGTTTGCAATTATTTAATTTGCGAGCTGAATCTATATTTAACCAGGTCGCAACCTCCAGACTTTTAATATGTTGTAAGTCAAGGGGCGTCTTTAATAGTTTTGGATTCTATATCAGATTTTACACATAGTTCAGAGAAGTAATATCTGATCATTACTCACACATGACAGCGTTCCCTGAACTATTGAGTAAATCAGATAAAAAAAAATCCAAAGTATTTCAATAGTCGTAGCCTATACCTATTTGCCACACTTTGCAGGCGGATTGGCAAGCGTTGTTTTAAGACGAAAACGATGCTGCCTATTTCCAGGTATATATTCCTTCTTTTGCCTTTTACAACACTCACGGAAAATATGGTTGATGGAGAGTTGCTATTCTGTCTACATCACGTCAATGAGCGCAGAAATCATTTAATTTTACATAAATGATCATAACTACAGAAATTAGATAAAAAGGAAAATGTATATTCATTATGCATTGATTTACTTATGTATCGTGCATGTCTTGCAATTATTATTACCTAATATAATACGAGTATGTTTATAAAAGAGGGAATTCGCATTGTACGTAAGGCTCATCTCAAATTGGTACTGTCAAATGTTTTCCCCCATATCATATTAATCTATATTTTCAAATTATGATCATGCAGATTGCCTATTAGTAAGCGTCTTCGATGCCCGTTATGTTTTTTTGTGAAGTGCGCGATTCTTGTAGAAAAATGACACTCGGGATCCTTTGACTCTGCGCCAATATGAGTTATTTGTATATCAGTAGTATAGGGCTCTACCCTATACTACTGATATACAAATAAAAGGGAGCATGCACTGTAAAAAGTATAAAAAAATACTAGTATAAAAGGAAAAGAGTAAAAGTCAAGCTAAACTTGATGAACAAATAAATATATTTCAGCTATATTATCATTTCGGAAGTCGTCAGTGTCGTGTAGTTATCAACGCACGTAGTACCCAGCGTATGGTGAAGCGTAGGTGTAGGCGGAGTAGGCTAGCGGCGCGGTGTAGGCTGAGTAGGCGGAGTAGGCTACCGGCGCGGTGTAGGCGGCCGCTACCGGCGCGGTGTACGCCGCCGCTACCGGCGAGGTGTACACCAGTGCTGGCTTAGCTGCGGCCACAGCCAAGAAGCAGGCGAAGAGGAACTGCAAGGAGAAGCTAGTTATAAATCTATACTAATATTGTAAAACGTAAATGTTTGTTTTCTAGAACGCGCCAATCTCAGGAAGTACTGGCCTATTTAACGAAAAAGGCTTATAGCGTCACGCTTAGCACAATAGGAGCGGAGCACCAATCAAGCTGAAGAGTTCGTTTGTTAAGGCAGTACAGAGTCTTCGCATCTAGTTATAATATAGCTGTCATATTTTCTTGAGCTATACATGAGACTTTTCTGACCCAAACCAACCAACGGTCAAGGTAAACATAGTCGCGTTTATTATCTCCGACTGACATTACGAATACGCCTGAGTACCACGAGCTAAGCTAAAAGTTACTTAGGCGTGAGCTAAGGGCGTGTTTCACCAAGCGATGTTAAAGTTAACGCCATGTTAAAATACCATGCCTTCTCATGCATTGACAGGAAATACGAGAGGGATAACATGATATTTAACGAAGGATTAACTTGGCTTGGTGAAACACGCCCTAAAGTGGCGTACGGATTAGCTAAGCTAAGAGTAACGTAGGGGTATGCTAAGCTTAAGTTTAGCTTCATCTTTTCTGACGTAGGGGAAAACTAAGCTACGAATTATTTAGAAGAGATATATTATGACATAACTAAGTGCATGAAAAAACTTAACATTAAAAAATCTACTTGATACCGCATGCAGACGCAATGCAGGCGCTCCGGTACATTATTTAAGACTTGGCAAATGTTCTTATGTTTTTACTGGCACGTATTTTAAAATAAAACATTATATTTAGTGGCATGCTAGTAAAAGTTAATAAACAAATGTTACATAAGCCATAGTTAATTGTGATAGATCGGTTAATCTAACATAAATAAGTATTTTACCAAGCAATGTTATGTTACAAAGTAAAATGATTGTAATAGAAAGTTTTTGTTCATCTCGAATTACTTATTCTAAATTTAAAGATATTAGATAGTCGCATAGGCCGTGTCCTGAGTCCTGACACACTTTGGGTTAGGTAAAATTTAGATGACTTTGTAATTTAATACAAATATTGAGGCATAGTTAAAAGTTTGTTTATTTATAAATTACTTTAATCTATAAATAAGTTAGCTAAATTATAGGTTTTTTATAAATTTGATTATTAATTACTATAAATTATTATTATTCTTGCGACAGAGTTCAAATATAACTTCGTTCTTACTTACTATCCTCAACTTCAAAGATAGGAAAGTAATTCCAATTAGATTTTAATTATAAGAAAAATATACTTACAAGTTTGAACATTTTGTATGTTTCTTTGTTTGCTACTGCTGAGCTACTGATACAATGCATTGGTAGCCACAAATTTTATACTAACGCAATGAAGGCTATCAGGTGAGGGACGCTCATCTCTACGTGTATGGAATCTGTAGCGTTAAGGAAAAATTATCCTATAGTCGAGTTCAGGAGACCGAATAAAAAGAAGTACATAAACGTTAATGAGTCTTTGGATTAAATTAAAAAAAACACTTTGTATACTAATATTATATGTTGGAAAAACATATTAAAGACACCGTAATATTGTGTACTAGGTTCGAAATTGTATTCAGAATGAGTCTTTAGCTTATTTTTAAGTAAATTTATTTAAGTTATGAATGACACGTATTTTACTGTGGATTGTTTTTATTTAGAATATGTATATATGTCCCTTATAGCGCAAAAAATATGTATTTCTTACCTCTCGCTCAGTTAGGTTTCTTAAATAAATATTATGATTATTTTATAGCTAACAACAACATGCACTCACTCTACCATGCGTTTGTATAATAATAGTAGGTTTAATTTGTCGATGTTTCTTTCAAATATATAATATTTTCATTTATCTTATAAATGAAAATATTATATGGGTGGTATATTTTCATAAGACACAAAATATTATAAACTTGAAACTAAAAAATTTTAACAAACATTAGGCGCCTTCCAGTTATATACGAGTACCTATAATGTTCTCAGCATTTGTGATCATCGTTTATATAAATTATTCTCTCTCTTGGTTTTTAGTGTACTTGAAATTATCATTAAAATATGGTAATGCGACCGAAAAGCAAAGTAATTGATGTAAGCTATAGTAATTGCATAATATTTAATGATATTAGGTACATAATATACAGTCAGGGAAAATTATTCGAGACTTCTGTTGTTCACTCGCAGTCAAGAAATTGTATTTATTACTAGATGTTTTCTGCTACCTCGTACACGCAAAATGAAATACCGTGGAAACCGTAAATTTTGCTGCGGTAAAAAGTGGCATATGTGAGGGGTATAAAACCAATTGATTGATTGAGTACTTACTCAAATTTGGTCCAGAAGCATTATAGCGGACTTAAAAATGCTTGGCTAGTTTCGTACCAAAACCCGCAGATAAAAATATAGGTACAGAAATCTGCCCACCAAAAATATATTCAAAATCAAAAGCCCATATAATAGTGCATACCAGTATCAAAATCCGATTAATCTTAAACGATTTTTTATATACTCTCTCACGTTTTATATTCGTGTGATTTTTATAAGTCCATCGAAATTCGCCTAAATTCTATATTATAATTTTAAGTTTGAACTTTATAAAAGTTTTTATTGCATCTAAGATACCAGATAAAAATATGTTGTCCATAAATAAAATAAATATGTGTTGAAAAATAGTTCGACAAACTTTAACTATGACTCGGTATGACATAAAAATATCAAATTGTAGCATGGTAGTAGAAGTAAGAGAGTGTGTGTAATGATTTTTTAAGGATTAGGTATTACAAAAAAATTAAGTATTACCCCTTTTTAATCTTGTGCCTCAAAGCTTTACACTGCAAAGTAAACAAAACTAGATTGGCTTAATAATTATTATTATTTTAGCGGAATTGCAAACATTATGCAATCACTTGCAACAACTTCGCTCACTCGCTACGTTCACCAATCAGCGTTCAGAATGGTTTATTAACTCAAAAGTTAGCAATTTGATCAGCCTTTCAGAAACCGGGTGTTAAAGCCATCTATCGGTGTGAACTGCAAACCTCTACGCCGGCGACAGCAACCTGAAGTGGGCCATGGGACGAACGCAATTACAAAATTTATAATATATTTGTCAAGAAGTTTTTATTCATCCCTCCAGTATTCATTATTGCAAGTCATTATTTACATTAGGATTATTAGCTTTGTTTACATTAGGATCTCATTGAATCGGAACGAAATATACCTTTTCGTTTCTGTCGTTAGGTGCCATAAATATCTATTAAATTACTTTATTACAAAATAATTGGCAACAGACAAACGATTGAAGGGCAACGTAAAGACGTACGACAAATAAAATTGATTTCAATGATATAAGACATATTCAATTATATAGAGTTATCTAAAGAAATCCACATAAACAAATTATATTGGATGGAAACCTAATAAAGTATTCATGTAAGGTCGAACAATTACTTATGATTAGAGCGCCTATTGTACCCAATATACAATTTCCATTTAATTTTTATCCATGTTGTCATCCAGATGACTTTGTGACTAACTTTGAAATTTAAATTAGTTTAGATATTTTTAGTAAAGAGAGAGCTCTTTTTTTAACATTTTATTTTAACTTTCAAACCCCAATAATTCTTGTATTTAACTTAGATATTTAACTTTCAATTATAAACGCATCATCTTGATATCATATTTTAATTTGATCTTTGGTGGGGGCACGGTATTGCCCCCGCCAAGTTTAGCACGCCCTTACTATCTTTTTCTCGAAGGCCATTTTCGACCCCTTATGCAAGGGTTATAGTTTTATCGTTGTCGATAAAACTATAACCCTTGCATTTTTACATACTAATTAGTAAACTGTCACTTTAATATTTTAAAATATTTTGTAACATATCGAGTACATTAATTTAAAGATATATAAAGAATAAGTTATAATTCTTAAACTTCTGTTTCAAATGGCCGAAAATTTTAAATCTACTGATAAACACAGTAGATTTAAAATTTTATTCAATTTGAAACAGAAGTTTAAGAATTATAACTTGTTCTTTATATATCTTTAGATTAATGTACTCGATACGTTACGAAATATTTTAAAATATTTAAGTGACAGTTTGAACTCAATTTTCTCGAAATCAGTATTTTGCGTATATCACCTTCATCCAATCATGTCTTCAATTTTGTCACTGACTCACTCACTTACTGACCGATCATCAGAAGTATTAGGCACTTCTAGCAGACATAGAAGCTTTAAATTTAGAATACAAATAGTACTCGTATTTAGTGTACAAATAAAGGAGAAACCTAAAAAAATTTGAATTTCTGTCTAGTTATTTATCTAGATAACAAGACAGAAATTCCAAAATTTACTTGGCATAACATGTATCTCACAACTTTTTACGGAAGAAGAACTAAGTAGTGAGACTTGGCACTTTTCACAAGTTATATTTTTGATGGGATCTCAGTTGTTTTTGTCAGAAAGTGCAAATATTGCTTTGATATCCTATACATTTATATGGGATTACAAAGTTAATTATGCAGTTGGCTTATTTAAGCTATATTAGCACATTTCAAAGTTATATTTGCACTTTCTGATAAAACACGCATTTTAGTTAATATTCTACAAAAATAACTGAGATCCTATCAAAAACTGTCCTTGTAAAAAGTGCCAAGTCACAATGCTTAGTTCTTCTACCGTAAAAAATTGTGAGGTATATGTTATACCAAGTAGGGGTTACTCGGTCGGTCTAACAACATCATAATATAGTAATCATAATCAATATTATTAATAATCTTTCATGTTTTAAGAAGATTGCTTTTTGCATGTCGGTCGAATATAAATGTAGTAAGGAAGATTAGTAAGGAGAAAAAATATAATTATAATATCGTAAGGCATTTAATCAAGTCTTAGTAGTCCATATTCAATTATTTTCCTCCTCGTATTTCAGCGTCTTAGGTAGTAAGCGGAGTATGGTGATGCGTAGGGGTAGGCTGAGTAGGCGGAGTAGGCTAGCGGCGCGGTGTAGGCTGAGTAGGCGGAGTAGGCTACCGGCGCAGTGTATGCGGCCGCTACCGGCGCGGTGTATGCCGCCGCTACCGGCGCGGTGTATGCCACTGGCAAGATGCCGGGCTTGGCGGCAGCCACGGCCAGGAAGCAGGCGAGGAAGGACTGGAAAAAGAAAACAAGCTATGTTGTAATTTTAGAAATTCCAATAAGGCAATCCAATAAGACAAAAATCACCAATTTTAATTGTAACTTAATGCTGACAGTAACATTAGGTTGATATACTAGAACAGTAATTTGTTATTTAAAATCTTAATAACCACTTTTATTTTTGTAAATGTATTTACATTATGTATTAAAAAATCTTAAAATTTTAGATTAGGTAAAGTTAGATTTTTCACTTAGACGCTATTGCTTGCACCGTTGCAATAGCCGCGGTGTATTGAAAATTTTCGTTCACATTTCTGAGAAAAGCTAATCATTTAATTAAAACAAATGAATCCAACTCACCAATTTGAACATTGCGATTTGAGGAATGAGTTCTGTTGACTGATGGCATACACTCGCTGTCGGACCGTTTTATACTAAAACTTCAATGAAAAAGCAGTGTCGTGATCATGCCCGGAATATTAAACGACACAATAGACTACAATCAGACATCTAACGTGATAATGCGTACGTTATGACTTTTTGGCAACGGTTTTATGGACCGTTTCTGGGTTTATTGTTCTTATTTAATTTTTTTATTATGCTTTTGAGTTATTATCAACCTTGCTATACTTTATGCGATATATCAAACAAAATAAAGCGGATGCAAGTATTTATTCTCTTTAATTGTTTTATAATTTTCTGTCGCCAATAATTGTATAAGCATGTTGTATTTCACCTGTCATTAGAACTCATTTTACCTATAAGTTATTGTTTAATTATTATTATTTTTTAATTGTACCGGATGATGTTCTGTTGGTGAATCAATAAATAAAATAAAATAAAATAAAATAATAAATATTTTGAGTATTTACCTTATGGCCGGATAATAATAATAATAATAATTACCTTTATTTCGGGCTGCATAGGCCCTTATTATAAATGCCTTACAGACTAACATACTTATTATAATTAAAACTAGACTTCATCACGTATCACGGCGACGTGATGTGCGCCTTGCTCCGGAGTCTCCCCCGGAATCTTCGGTAGACTACACCCATCGGTCAGAACTCCTCAACCTCGAAGGTCGACAAGCGATGTGTCGGTACTCTCACCACAAAAGAACTAAAGTTAACTTTATGGCGAGACTCCAGACGCTCGACCCTCAAGTTGAAGGATGTCTTCTTCAAGATGTAGCCTATAACTACCGACTTTATGATGCATGTGCCCACGCCATATCTGGCAGACGCCATAGTCCTTAATAGATACCCATTCTACTAGCACCTAACCACCATAGCGCAATACCATATTTTCTACTAACCAGTTCTCCGTGTGTGCAATCCCAGAGAGAGTCACCGTCTAGTGTCACATTACATTTAAATTAAAATTGTGTAATAGGGCCTCTACGTATTGGCTTCGGCCCCACACATACCTTCCGAAGGTCCGGGATTTAATTACCTGTGAGCAAGGAATGCTGTGCACAAACATAATAATAATATTGCCTCCAATTTAGATTTCGGTAACGGTGTTCGTTTTATTGAAACCAGGTCTGCTACGTAGGAGCTACTTTTACTGTGCCAAAGTGTATGCTCATTATACAGAAGCACTCTCTTTTCCTTCGATATCCCATCCTAGTGGGATGGATAACCGACACGACTGGCCGGCGCAGAATCGACTTTTTACATGCCCATCCGACATCCGACGCATGGATCATCGTTCTTGTCACACAATCAGGTGATCAGACTGCATTGTCCATAACAGTTACTTTTTTTTATTATGGTATGGGAAAATGAAAAAATGTTGTGCCATTCTCATAGAAACATGAAGGTTTAAAGTAAGTCTTTCAGCGCTGGTAGTTACTTTCACAGTATACTCTACATAGGAGTCATATGTACACTCTAAAGTATTATCAATTATTTATTTTACATCTTGTATATTAAGATAAAACACTTAAGGTTGCCACCTATAAAACTCTTCACACGTAATGCAGTGGGTAAAATATTATTCTGATCTGTATTATACCCGGGAGCGTGGTAGCTAATATCGGTATTAGGTACGCCGCGATCACGATTTAATTGACAGTTCCATTAGTTAATTATAATATATATATAGCTTAGTAAAAAACTATAAAATAAATAATTGCGCCTACTTACACTTTTTCTGCATCACCCTAAAGTTGGCTGATAGAGAATGCCTTAATGCATAAAGTGTTGTAAATAAAATAAACTAAAACTTCTGTGCGCTAAAATAATCATTTAGCTGTAAACTTGCCAAATATATATGTCATCATTAATATATGTGGCTATAGCCACACTGAAACATATTTTCGATATATAGCATTTTAGATATATTAGTTCGGAAAGGGCCGAAATAGTAGAGATTTGGATAAAAATATTTATTATCACAATATCTATAAACCGACTCTGAGTGTAACCGTAGGTTTTTTATTATATTTTGTTCAGCCGCAAAAAACTTTTTTGAAAATATTAAACAAAATTGAAAAAAAGGTGCCATCGAGTTTTCAAGCAGTGAGTGAACTGATTTTGATGAATTATAGTTAACACTCGCGACTACGCCTGCTTCCTAGCAAAAAACAAAAACTATATCAAAATCCGTTTATGCATTTCGGAGCTACGACGTCACAGACACACATACATATATCAAACTTATAACATCCTCAGTTTAGGTAGTAGTCAAGAAGGTGCACAAAATATACAAAGTAATCTTGGTAACTCTCTTTTATTGTCTGGTCTGATTTGAAACATGCTGGATTAGATAAGTGATTAAATTTATCCTATTAATCCGTGTCCCCAGCCGAGGCCGGCGGGAGCGATGAGTCCGGGGGCAGCGATACCGACGGGGCCAGGGGCGATCAAACGGCCGGCAAGTACTCCGGGCACACCGATGGGGGCGATAGGAGCACCGATTAGGGGAGCACCAATCACGGACCTCTTTTTCAGCAAGTGGAGACCAGGAGCAGCGATACCGATGGGACCTGGGGCAATGAGGCGGCTACCGATGAGACCGTGCACGCCGATGGGGGCAATAGGCGCGATGGGAGCGATGGGGGCACCGATCAGGGAAGCACCGACGAGGGACCTCTTCTTCAGCAAATGGATGCCGCCGTCGACAGCGCGAGCAGTCAGGTGGGCAGCGCGGTCCAGGTTCACGCTCAGGGTGTCCAGGGGCCTGCCGTCGGCGGCCAGGATGTTGGCGGGTTGTCCGGGCGCAAGAGACAGCGGTCCTCTATAGTTGGGAGCGCCCAAGATGGGGGCGGCGGCTAACGCGGGTGCGACCACGGAGGGTGCCACCAGGGGGGCCGCGAGACCACCCCAGCCCAGGCCGAGTCCTGCGAGACCGACTCTTCCGAGGCCGAGGCCTCCGAGACCCAGCACGCTGGGGTCGGCCGCCGCGACGGCGACTGCGAGAGACAACACCACCAGCTTGAACATTGTGGTCTGTGCTGTGTATACCTTGAGTAGTAACTGCTATCTATTCGGAAACGTAGGGCTTTTATATGGAGCTGATTATATTCCAGATGCCTTTGTGACGTCAGGTACTATGCAATAAGGCGTTGGTCAGTCATCATACTCGGAAAGAAAATAGATACAAGGGTAGTAGGCGACAAATATGAAATGGATTAACAATTTGAACCTTAGGCCTATATGAAATAGCAACAATGTGTACAGGCAGCGCGTTTGCCTTGGAATAGACGACAAGATCACATTCACTCAAAGGATAATAATTGTTTATAATTAAATGATAATATGATATTTACATAAGGACTTCTTAGTTCTTAGGACATATGGACTACAAAAGATATTTTATATTTTTAACACTCGACAAAACAGCCTATCTATGGCATTAGTTTTTTAGTGCAAAAGGTGAAATAATCGCGGGTATTTTTAGCTATTTAATTCACCATTAGTTTGCAAACTGCTTGAAATTTCGGGTATCAGGTACCTTTTTATTTTGTTTATGAACCTAACTATTCATAAAACACTAATAATAATAGGAGCAACCGCGAGGTTTAATATTACAGTAAACATAAGCTTAATTCATGTAGGTTAATAAATTATAGAATTGTCCCACATATTGATCACCGGTTCGGAAACTAGTCCAGCGAGAAGAACCGGCGTGAGAAACTCGCGCGGGCCACATTTTAGTGACAAGATGGGAAATACGAGTTTAGGAAAAATTGTTTTATCTTTTTAATTTAGCTATATGAATTAAAGATTTACCTTATAATAAAAACTTATTGCCATTCATAAGAAAAAGTAAACTGATAGAGTACGTTGACCTAGCGTAGGCCGAAACCAATTGTGATACGAAAAACCCTAACAGTTTTTACATTTGCAAACGACATGATTAGGAAAATGATTTGTTAACATATCCAATATCAAATTACTTCTAAATTTATTGTGGGAGATAAACCGGAAACATATTGTATTTTAACTGTAGGAATCAGGTCAACATAATACAATTTTTCAATTTGTTAGTTATCGTAGCTGTTTAAATTAAAAAACGTAGTTAAAATTGTAGCATTTAGCTGTAGTCTATAAATTTATTCATATGATTAAAATTCGCATACGAAATAGTATTGTTCTAGACAAAATGGAGAAGACTACGGAAGTACTAACAACTATTAAGAAAAGAAATCTAGAATATTTTGGACATGTTATGCGCAACACTAAAAAATATGAACTCCTTCAACTGATAATGCAAGGCAAGGTGTTAGGTAGAAGGAGACCAGACCGCAGAAGCATATCTTGGCTCAAAAACCTTCGACAGTGGTTCGGAAAAAGCACCAAATCACTTTTTAGAACAGCAGTTTCCAAAATAGAAGTAGCCCTAATGATCGCCAACCTCCCAAAAGAGACGACGAGAATAAGAAGAAGAAGATTAAAATTAAATTAAATTAAATAAAATTATTATATTATAAACTATATCTACTTATAAATTAAATGTTATTAAAATTCATTGACTTGAAGATACAAGCCAAATTATACAATAAAAATTACGAAACCTATGTCAGTGTAAATAAAAGCTCAAGTTCATTGAACCGTAAGACGAATAAAAAAAAGGCATAATATCAAATATCAATATTGTCCGATACGAATTGAAAGGTACAAATGTAAACACAGAGTAAACACAACACAGAGGAGCTAGAGTAAAGTATCAAGACGTGTCGGGACCGGGCGCCTGGAGTTGACACGTAATAACTGTAGCCTCGGCGCAGGTATTTCTGCTTTAAATTTTTCTGATATTATATTTCAAAAAACAATACTCGTAAAATAAATATGTAATTGATAGGTACCGTACAAAAGTTGAGGGCAAGAAATTGATTGAATGTATAATAATTGAAAATTATTTAGATGTGGGCAAACTTATTTTTTTATCACGCTTTTATAAGCTCTAGTTATATGTATACGTTATTACGTATGTAACGGAATCATTGAAAAATATTTTAATCAATTTCTAGAAGTCTTATTAGTTTGAAATTTCGCATACGTATCCTAATACGTATAAAGGGTAATAAAGGACTAATGGCAGTGAAATTAAGCGTGTTTTTTTAAACTGTTACTTATTACATGAAGTGTTATTGGGGTAATTATGGCAATAAGTTACATCAAGACCCACTGGCGGTAAAATCTAGGTTTAAACTCAGAGTGTGCTTGTAATTCTCCTTTATATTAAGAGGCGAACTCTGTGTTTATTACTTACCACAAACTTGCACAAGCATTTAAGCCTAAGATGCTAACTGTATCAACCCAGTCAAATTGAGCATAATTATCACTCTTTCTATTTATTATTCTATTATTCTATTCTATTCTATCTAACTGTTATAGTGTTAACTTGTGGAGGGGGTGAATTATACTTTAATCTTTTATGACTTCTGATTTGATAAGTCACCAGGATGACTTATCAAATCAGAAGTCATAAATCTCCATTTTTTAAGGACATAAAATCTATACTAATATTATAAAGCGGAAGAGTTTTTTTGTTTGTTTGTTTGTTTAAACGCGCTAATCTCAGGAACTACTGGTCCAATTTGAAAAAATCTTTTTTTGTTGGATATTCCATTTATAGAGGAAGGCTTTAGGCTATATAACATTACGCTGCGACCAACAGGAGCGAAGCGTTAGTGAGAAATGTTGCAAACACGAGGAAAATTATTCACATTTGAGGACTTTTGTTGCGTGAGCTGCATAAACAGTTTAAGTTACTCAAAAATATGTATGAAAGAATTATTCCTTTTTGATAATAAAAAAAAAACTGTGACAGTATATGTCTATAAATAACTAACAGGATCAAAAATAAGGCAATAAGGCGGTTTTTGGAAAAATATTTAATTCATCACGGTATTAATTCTTATCACTTTAAATACGTTAGTTGGCTTAAGCATTTCATGAAGACTATAGTTGACCTTTAAACCATGCACATATAAGGAATACTTTAGGAGATATAGCAAAATTAAAATCGTTTTGCCGTGATTCGACCGGGCGCCGCGTGATGCCGTGTGAGTTGTGATGTGTCTCGCGTCCGTGCCGGGACAGTGTAGTGTATCAGTCGCGAATGCTGGTAGGTAGGGACTAGGGACCCCACGCATATTTTATTACAAGAAACTACGAGTAGGTATTATTTTTCATTATATAATTTACTACAAATAATTAGTATTGAAATTACAATTACGCACACAAAACATTACGCATGAACAAAACAATGAAATGCAGTGCATTTTTAGAATTTTTCGAATCACGTGATAATTTTCAACCGAGTGACATTAAAATCCCGTGAAAGACGAGTTATCGAATACATAGCTTGGGTGAAAAATGCTATTAAAATGTGCTAACAGGCAGCACCGGTAGTTTGAATTCAACCACGCACAGCCGCAAACTGTGCCCCAGTAATAATTGTGTTAACAGTACGGCATAAGGCGTTTAGATGTCGCTATGATTTTTACCCTTAAAATGGTCACAAATAATGTGGTTTTTTTAGAGGCTAATTATTAGACAAATACAATAATGATCCTTATCAAATTAAATACGTTAGTTACTTTTAAGCATTTTATACACGTAATAATTGCTATTTAGGTACACCATACAGTTTACATTAATATCTTAGGAAATATGTTAAAATGAAAAATTTTAAATTATCAAACGGTTTCGTCTTTGATTAACAATATAGTGTATTCGAATATCAAAGGGTTTCGCACCAAAATGCGACGAATGTAGGTACATAAATTAAGTTTAATTGGTTAATGGAATCAGGCGTTACTTTGCGGAAATCCATAGCATAAAATTTAAATATATTATACCTAGCAATATCCCGCGAAACAATTATAACCACAACCTGCAAGCAGATGAGTGAGTGCATCAAACGCATGCCTATGCGTACACTCACTCATCTGCTTGCAGGTTGTGATTATAATTGTTTCGCGGGATATTGCTAGATATAATATATTTAAATTTTAAGTTTAATTGTCCAAAAATCTAGGGGTTTTATTGTCTCATTGGTTGAAAATTACCTATCATTTATAGTTTTGTTCATATGTATATGCATAATGTTTATGTGCGTAATTGTAATTAAGTAATTAGTGGGGATTATACGGTGCATCCAAATAATATTGCCAGGCCGGACTTACTGGATCCGGATCAATGATATTCAATAAAACAAGAGGTTATAATTTACAATTTCATTGATCGGGATCATCACTGAGATGATGCTCTGTCCGAAGCAAGTATTAGCGAAAGTCCATTTATACAGGAAGGCTTTAGGCTATAAAACATTACAATGCGACCAATAGGAGCGAAGCGTCAGTAAGAAATGTTGCATAAACGGCTTAAGTCACTGAAAAACCACGCGAACAAAGTCGCGGGCACAGCTAGTCAGTAATGGAGGAAACAGAAAAGGATAAGTAAATAAAATTATCTAAAGTTATGTCATGAATCAATTTATTGTTCTTAGCTCTTCAATCAGTTTCAACGGCGGAGGTAGTAAGAGTATGGTGAAGCGTAGGTGTAGGCGGAGTAGGCTAGCGGCGATGTGTAGGCAGAGTAGGCGGAATAGGCTACCGGCGCGCTGTAGGCGGCCGCTACCGGGGCAGTGTATGCCGCCGCTACCGGGGCAGTGTATGCCGCGGTGTATGCCACTGGCAAGATGCCGGGCTTGGCGGCAGCCACGGCCAGGAAGCAGGCGAGGAAGAACTGAAATAGTAACAATTATTTATTATTAGATACAATATGATTTCGATGCATTTTTAATAACATGCAGCAAAATTTGCTGAAACCAATGTGTTGTGAATCTGTGTAGTAGCCCAGATTTTATGTCGGTTGTTACAGTATTTTTGTAGAATTTTAAAGGAGCAATAATCATCTGATTTTCGACAACACTAGATAAGTTACGTGCGTTATCGATTTTTAGGATTTAGTAATGTATATGTACTTGACAACCAAAAACCGAATTTAATTTATATTAAAGCTAACACTAAACTAGTGCAACATGTTCGTGTAATAGTTTCAATTGAAATATTTAAATTTTTTGTCACATCAAATATGTATAAAGGCAGAAGGTGACTGATGTATCATCTCTTATGCTAAACCGAAGGCAAGATAATTGAAATTGGTACACGAGCATGGATTTTTCAAAATTCAACACCTGTGCGATCTCTTTCCCATAAAGCTGCGGGTACAAAGCTAGCATTATAATTATCATTCTTACCAATTTGAACATTGTGGATTGTTGTTTTTGTTTTCAAACAAAGGCAGGGAATGTAATGATGTGAGTGATGCCAAGTACTCTGCACCAAGTCGTTTTATACTTTTGGGTCAATGAAGAAACAATCGTGTGTCACATGTTTTGAATACTGAACTCAATGCTGCTTTAATTACTCCTAGACTTTGGATCGATTATCCTCAATGTATTTGAGGCATCAGGCTGACAAGGTGAAGGTTAAATAATTATAATATTAATTGAAGTATCTCTTATGTGTGCATATACACAAAGAATTATACTAAGGCGCAATAATAAAATAAAAACAATTATAAACAAATAATTTATAATAATTATAATTTTACAATTATAAACACGGTGTAAAAAGAGCAGGTATTATGGGTATAATCCTATAATGAGAAAATTTAATACAGTTATAACTGTATTAAATTTTCTCATTATAGGATTATATATTTTTTTAATTTATTTTTGTAAAAAAAAAAAAAATTACCATTTATAATTTATTGTTTTTAGTCGTAATAATAACAATAAATATAGATTAATTATTTTTGTAAATAAGATACATTTCTTTAATGAAAAAAGTAATCGAAAGGTATAGTGTCTTCTTTTTACACCCTATATAAACGATAAGACAAAATTTAATACGACTATCGTATTAAAATACTTCAAAACTATTATTATTTGATAGATTTTGGCGAAGGTCGCCAAGTCGGTTCTATTAAAACCAGACCAGTTACGCAGGATTTCATAGTGCCTAAATGTGTGCGCAAAATACAGTGCTCTTCCTCTTCCTTAACGTGTTAATTAGTGAAACGGATTCGAGCGGCACACCTGGCAAGAGATCAGCTGATGCAAGGCCGGCTTCTTACACGCCCATCCGTCACATGTATCATCTTTCTTATCAGATAATCAGAATCAGCTTGCATTATCCTAACCCAACTTGAATACAAAAAAAAATAGTCCTAACGCTGATCCGACCTTCGGCTCTCGAGTAGGTGAACTCCAGCCAAGCTCAAAAAAACTGGACAACGGAAGCGTGCTTTTTAACCCCTGACTTTTTGTCAGAGAGGTAAAAGTACGACGTGTATGTGTCTGTATGTGTCTTAGCAGTTCCCAAACGGATGTGAAGATTTTGATCTAGTTTTTTATATTTTATAATCATACTAGCTGTCCCGGCAAACTTCGTATTGCCTTATTAATTAATTGCTTGACATACTGACTGCAGCGCCACCTATCGGTTCCAATTGTAAATCTAAACCATTCTCGAATCTCCACGAACACACACAAAAAATTTCATCAAAATTGGTCCAGTCGTTTAGGAGGAGTTTAGTCACATACACACGCACACAAGAAATATATATATTAAGATTTCACCAAATTTTTAAACGAATCAACACTTGTCGGTACGTTTTTTTAGGTCAATGGTTTACGTATGTAGTTTTAGCCATTTTGGCATTTATAATTGACTCTCGACACAAAAGGGAGGAGGGAAATTATAAATTTGGTGTCTGTCAGTCTGACGTAGCATCGTAGACACTAAAAAGTGAAAAATAAGAACAAACCACGTTAAAAAAACCGACTTCAACGACTAAAAACCATAAAATAATACTTGTATAATGTAGTTACAATTAATGATAATTTGCAGTCGGTGCCAGCTAAAAAAACAACATCCTAAAGTTGCTGACTTGAAACTCACCTTTGCTGACACCGAATTCAAAAAGAACATTATATTGTAACTACATTATAAAAGTATTATTTTATGCTTTTTAGTTGTTGAAGTCGGTTTTTAACGTAGTTTATTTTTTGTAGTAGGTATAGTACCTAATGTAATAATTGTTTAGCGCGCTCTGCAGACCGAATGACTTAGTGTTTAGTGTTTACTATGAGAGTGACATGGGTATATCAAAATAAATAATTCGGTAGGATTTTATAGTTTTAAACTACCGTCTTTTATTAAATGTGGTTATTTTTTTAGCACTCTATATTTACAAGGTGACCGCTGTACTCAAACGAAGTAACATAGCCTAAGCCTGAGACCATGATGCAATGTGTGCTATACATTTCAAAGAAAAGTGAATTTGTCTTATTAAACGTGGGCCACCGCGACATGCATCGGTACGAATGGGCCGGCTCGATCGGAAAAATACTAAAGCCTGACCCAAAATGTGTTTCGCTAAAATATGTGTACACAGAGATCCAATGTAGTGGGAATTCTAAGGCTGGAACGCACTTGTGACGCCTTTGTAAAGAGTGTTCATGGGCGTTATCGCTTACCATCAGGTGTTTTGCCGCTCTTTTCCTCCATTACATAAAGTTATATATCAATGTTAGTGATTTTGTTTGCTCCTAGGAGTTAATCTCTGAGAGAAAAGTTTAAGGAAATAGGAATTTTGACCGTCGCCTCTCAATACATTTTGGATAATATAATGTATGTCAGAAAGAACTTAAATAATTTTAAAACGAAAAGCGACAATCACTGTAGAAATACAAGAAATAAACACAAGTTGGATATACCTATGATCAGGCTTAGCAAAGTAAGCAAATCTTTTAAAGGTCAATGTATATGACTATACAAAGGATTCCAGAAAACATTCAAAATTTTTCCATTAATAAATTTAAAAAAGTAGTTAAAGAACGTTTGTGTGCTAAAGCTTATTATAAGATTAATGATTTCGTTAATGATAGCACACCCTGGGAATAAGGTGGCCACTTTCGAGGCTACTTGTATTTTATATAGTATATATAATTTTGTAAATTGTAATTTATGTTAAGTTATAACATTGTTATATATATATTAAAAAAAAAAACAACTTTCCCATCTTTTTGCTAAAAGGTGGCCCCGAGCGAGTTTCTTACGCCGGTTCTTCTCGCCGGGCTAGTCCCCGAACCGGTGGTAGGTTATCATGTAGGTCAATTCTAAAAGTGTTAGTAACTAACCTATTTGAAAATAAAAGATTTTTCATTTTCATTTAATCACTTTTCACTAAAATAAAATTTTAATTCGTTAAGAATAGCAGTAAACAGTGATATCCTCAACTTAATATTATCCTTTTTTAGGATTTTCAATATATTTCTACTTAAAAGCAGCAGACTTACTCCCGACACAATCGAGAGTCGAATCAGTTCGATCCGTTGGTATTGTATTTGGTGGATTACTTTGAAACTAACCAGGATAAAGAAAATCGATACATAGGAACCTTTTTGTACTCCCGACCATATCAATCAACTGAGAATCAAAATAAACAAACGTCAATTTATTCGGAAGTATGCGCCACGATCGATTCTGAATCAATATCGAATCAGTTTGGAGAGTAAGGCCATTTTTTACATCGTATGACTCGCCTCATATCTAAGTGTAGCGTATACATGCGTTAGATCGGGCGCCGCAACGAAAAAACACAGGCAATAAAATTTTCATCTTTTTATATAAATATTGCACGGACTTCTGGCAGTATAGACTTAAGGCTTTACATAACCTTGAACGACTATTTGTATGGCGAGAAAGGGCGACCGGGCCGACCGGAACGCGTTAAAATCGAATAAAAATTCGTTTTAAAGAAAATTTTTACAAAATTTGCAAAATCAACAGTTTCCTGGGTCTTGCCTTAGTTAAAATATTGAAGTCATTTTAACACTCGCGTCACTAATATGTAAAGAGAAAAAAGGTTACAACATTGATTAAATTTGCATATTATTTCAAACTTCATAGAAACAAAAATATCAATTTATAATAACGTGATGTGTTAATAAGACCAATCTCCATTATATTTACTTCAGAGTCTTATTATATATTTTTTTAAATATTAATTAAAACAATATGCTAAAGTCCACCCTTTTTTAAAGATAAACTTTTTTTTCTGTTATTAGTCACACGCTTGTGAAAATGATTTCAGAATTTTAAGTGATACTGGTCACTGGTGTTATAAATAGGCTTAACTCCAAATGCGTCAATGCGACCCAACATAATATGCGGTACATTTTTTTCTTTATAAATAGAAGATATTGCATACAACTTTGCGCTGCATGTGGCGGAAATTACGTCAGTGTGATATCGAGAATGGCTGTCTTTATTCGAAACATGTGTACTATGTTTTTTAGGTCCCAAAAAATATCGAACGATCGGTGATCACTTATAATTATCCAATGAATAATAATAATCAAATGAAATAAACAATACTAGAGTGAATTGAAATAACCACTGTATACGTTTCAAAATGGTAATTACGTAAAACTTTAAATTTAACTGACATAGTAACTGACAGTGGTATAACGTGAATGCTGAACTAGCAAACAACATTAAACATAGTTCACGTATTCTAGATCTGTCATGTATGCATTTCAAGGAAAGATAATTCGATAATACAGCTTTCAATATAATGTAATAGATATAATAGAATAGTATAGTAATAAAAGATTTTGCATTATAAATCAACAGATATTCTATCCTATCGGAGCTATATAAAAAATATAAGTGAATATAATTTTTTAACATAGTGCTATAAAATAAACAAGTACTTGCATTGCATATAATAATATATTTATTTTTCTTTGGTCATAGTGTCATTTTTAACGGCGGAGGTAGTATGAGTATGGTGACGCGTAGGGGTAGGCGGAGTAGGCTAGCGGCGCGGTGTAGGCTGAGTAGGCGGAGTAGGCTACCGGCGCGGTGTAGGCGGCCGCTACCGGCGCGGTGTACGCCGCCGCTACCGGCGAGGTGTACACCAGTGCTGGCTTAGCTGCGGCCACAGCCAAGAAGCAGGCGAGGAGGAACTGCAATATAGAAAATAAATTAAGTTTGAGAGATTTAAATAATGACATCAATAGTGCAACCATATGGTTACAGGATTGTAAATTATGAAAAACTAAAGAATAAAATATTGTCTAGAGAATTTAACAATACCAAAGCTAAGTTCATAACATAGTAGGAATATAATTACAGATTGTATAAAATAAAAACATTTTTTTTAAACAAGACCTCTTTTTATAGGAAGCGGGTCTTTTTTTGATAATAATAAATGGAAATTCATATTTTGTAGTTTTAGATAACTCTATTTGTGACAATTGTTAGTTTTGCTGGTTTGATTTGGTTGGTTAAATCAACCAAAACAACCAACTTATTAAATTTGTAATCGCAAACTTTAAGGTTGGAAAAAATATATAGTAGCCAAATAAAACTTACAATTTTGAACATTTTGTTTTGTTTAGGAGTTGGTTGGTAGTAGTACGGTAGCGAATGCTATCAGAATGATGAGAGATATCAGGCAAAGGACGGTTTTATACTTTGGGGTCAATGAAGAAACAACCTTGTGCCGTATGCTCAGAATACTAATTATATTTTATCCGTTATTATCCTTGTCGGTACGGTTAGTATAATGTTACGTCTTCATTACAAGCTCACATAGATAATTAAGATGCTTTAAATAGAATTCCTTTTACCTATGAACCTAAGTAATATGTATATTTATTTAGACATATTTTCCATATTATGACTAAGCACCTTTTCTTTTATTTTGTCTCTGCATGCAACCTATGGTTTACTGAAACAAAATGCTCTTTCTCTCAAATAAATATATCGGTAGCCGATTTTATTGAAACCAGGCCAGCTACGCAGGAGATTATTTTATAGTGCCCAAGTGTGTGCGCAATACACAAAGACACTCTCTCTTTCTATTACTCTCATAACCCAGTGGGACGGTAAACCGACACGACTGGCGAGAGAACAGGCGCAGGACCGACTCTTTTACATGCCCATCCGACGCATGGATCATCTTTCTTGTCAGACAATCAGATGATCAGCCTGCATTGTCCTAGCCAAACTTGAAAACAAAATTATTTGTTGATCCAACGCGGGAATCGAACCCACGACCTCCGGGTCGAGAGCAAAGCTCTGAACCACTAGACCACGGAGGCGCTTTGAATACATGCATAATATGTATAAAACAAATAAAATTTTTTTTAGCTGGATTTACTGGAGTGTCTTCAAAGAGATTATTGTTTAAATCCTTTTATTTCCAACCATTCATGTATTCTCACCTGTACCCTTGTGTGTAATGAAATTTTGCTCGTGCAATCCACCCTCCCTAGTCTGATTGAATTACAATTTGATGACATGGTTGTAATATGATGATATGATGATATTATCGAGCTGATCATATGCTGGAGATGAACGGTGGTCATAGAAATGTTTAAGTTTGATTTGTATTGATGAGTGTTTTCACTATCTAGTATTCAGAGTCTAATAAACAGGGTTGTTATTAAAAAGTTGCTTAAAAATATACTATTTAATCCAAAAACGACTGCCTCCTGATTTTCATGTTTCTACGAGAAATGCCCTAACATCGTTCATTTCGTTTCATTTTCGCATACAATAATTTAAAAAAGTAACTGTTTCAGCGCTGGTACTTTCACAGTAAACTCTCTATACGGGACCTATAATACACACCCTCAAGTATTATCACTCATTGATATTATAGCCTGTATAAATAGTAGGTAGTCTAGGTACCTATGAAAAATAAAAATTCTGCATGATTTCTGACTCGATAGATACTCAAGTCTCAACCGTTCTTTTTGACGCTGTCCTTAAAACGTTAGGTTATAATTAACTTTAATTAATTCAGAGCAAAATAGTTAATTATTACTGTAACGTCTGACCTGCCTTTCGTATGCGAGAGGACATGTTCATTTTGTATGGAATACAAATTTCCATACGAAAGTTTTTCTACTTGTCAAGGCCAGGTCATAGAAAATATAGGACTCTTTAAGGCCATGTTTATTTTGGTGGCTTCTTGATACTTCTAGTAGCCACCAAAATAGTAGCGTCTACTCTGTAGTAATACTTTACTAGTATCTAATAATTTATTTACATTTATTTTATGAATATTTTTTTGGTTTTAGGCTAAAAACGGGACCTTATTACTTAATAATCGAATAGAGCTAGATAGTTGAAATTGTCACAAATAATATATTGCATTTTTGTTACCGATATTATAATACAAATACTAAAAACAAAATAAAAAATGGAGAATACTTACAAGAAACGTGATTTTTTTCGTTTTGTACGGAATCTTTCATGCAAGCGTCTTTGTCCTTTCTCTATTAATAGTACGCAGTTGCAAAAATATGTTATATACTACGACATTAAAATGTAAATAGAAACCCAGATTAAAATAGCAAAACCTAATTCATATGCAGACATTAGCACTTAGCTACCAGTGTCTTGACTTCAAAGTGCGATTACTGCTGAACTTTCTGGTGTGTTATATTCATCGAATTATAATTCAATTTATTTAAAGAAATAAATTAAAATATTATAATAATTATGCCTTCCACACCGATTTCGGTGACGGTGGCCGGTTTCATTGAAACTAGGCCAGCTACGCTGGAATTATTTTATAGTGCCCAAGTGTGTGCGCGATACACAAGCACTCTCTCGCCCAGTGTGACGGATAACCGACACGACTGGCGGGAGATCAGGCTCAGGATCGTCTTTTTACATGCCCAACCGACGCATGGATCATCTTTCTTGTCACACAATTAGGTGATCAGCCTGCATTGTCCCAACCAAACTTGAAAACAATATATTTTGTTGTTCCAACGCCTATCGAACCTACGACTGTTTAGTGCCACAGCATATGTGTTATTGTTATTAGGATCCAATTACACGTTTAATAATAAACACTTCTAGTTAATCGTATTTGGCTTTATTCATACGTAGCTAATTTAATATACAGTATCTTATACATAACTAGGTACCTATACAGATCTTAACTCTCAGATCTTTACTCTGCCTCCCTAGGGGACTAATATTAAATCTATCTTAGGCTTCAATGTCAGACGTCATCTTGACATCTTATTGTTTTTTAATCATAATACATAATGACATAGCATTATGTAACATCTCCCTTTTTCGAGAAACGCATACAATATATCAATGCATATAATATACATGATTACAAAATATAACTTACTAATTAAATTTCTCATGTATGTACAATTTAGGTTGTTTTACAGTTCTACCAGATCTGGTAACATAATCTGTACCTATTTGCCTTTCCACAGGAACACAGTTATCATTATGCCTACTAATATCCTGAGAATTTTCACTCGTGAAACAACTAGGATTTATGGGAAGTATATTGCACGTATCATGACCAATATAAGAAGGATCTATTTTTTTAAATTCATGTTTACCGTCACCCGCAAAAGAGGAAGGAGGATTTATCTTTTTTAAATTGTTTTTCCTATGTCTAATATGCGCTCTATTTCTCCTATAAATAACACCATTCATATCGGTAATATAATGAGATCTACCACAATCTAGATTTCTATGTATTACACCAGGAGTCCAAAAATCTTTGGGATTCTTTTTAAAATAAATGTCATCTCCAGGCTTAAAGACTTCATTTTTTGCCTTGCACATCTGTCAAAGTAATATGTCATTTTGTTTTTATTGTTGTCATGACATTTTTTGTAAACAGAAAATTTTACTAAATTCGGTTTTAATTTCTTACACAGGACAGGCATATTCATACGTAAACTCCTAGACATTAATAATGATGCTGGGCTGGGAAAATCATTTTTAGCTGTGTTACGGTAGTGTAGCAATGCTAAATACACATCAGATCCATCCTGAGCGCATTTACGTAGTATATTTTTGGATACTTTTACAGCGCTCTCCGAAAAACCATTACTTCTTGGATAATATGGACTCGTGGTTATATGCTCCACGTCCCATTCAACCAGAAAAGATTTGAACTTACATGAGTTGAAAGGTGGACCATTATCCGACACTAATGATCGTGGGATTCCGTGGCGTGCGAAAAACGATTTCAAGTTTTTAACCACGTTATCAACGTTGTAATTCTTATGTAAAGAAACTAGCTCAAAATATTTAGAATAGCAATCTACACAGACAAGGTAATTCTCCCCATCAAAATAAAATAAATCAACCCCTACTCGTTCCCAAGGGAGTTGTGTAATATCATAACACTTCAAAGGTTCCTTATTTGTGTTAGGTTTAAATTTAGCACATACCAGACACTGTTCAATTAAATTTTTAATGTCTGCATTTATATTGGGCCAATAAACTGTTTCCCTAGCAATGTTAAGTGTTTTATTTATACCTAAATGACCACAGTGAATTTTATCTAATATTTGCTTTTGTAAAGCCTTTGGAACTATGAGCCTACTGCCCTTAAAGAGTAAATCATTCATTATATGTATTTCACTTTGAATATTCCAATATGGTTTAACCAAACAGTTAATTTTGTTTTTGCTTGTTGGCCAACCATTTTTTATATAAGATTTAAGCAAATTTAATGATTCATCTTGTTTACTTTCCTTTAAAATTGACTCTAAATATGACTTTGATACTGAAATATTAGAAAAAATTGAATTGACATGATATTGTAAATCTTGTTCATACTGCGGTACATATGTTTCATCGAGTGAAGCTCTTGATAACGTGTCTGCTATATACATATGTTTACCAGGTATATAAATTACTTCTAAGTCATATCCTTGCAACGCAAGCATCATTCTCTGTAATCTAGCTGGCACTTCATGAAGAGGTTTTTTAAAGAGATAAATTAAAGGTTTGTGATCTGTATGAACGGTAACAGGACCTCCATAAATATATTGATGAAATTTATTACAACCAAACTGTATAGCAAACAATTCCTTTTCAATCTGAGCGTAGTTTTGTTGAGAGCTTGTCAATGTTCTTGAGCTATATGCAATTGGTCGCTTATTTTGCATGATTACAGCGCCCACTGCATTCTTGGATGAATCTACTGACAAAATTAAAGGTACATTGCAATTATAGTTAGCTAATACAGGTGCTTTAGTAATAATATCTTTTAGTGATTCAAAACACTTTTGATAATTATCATCCCATAGGAATGGTATATCCTTTTTTAACAAGTTTCTTAAGACATTAGTTTTGTCTGCTAAGTTTTCAATGAAAGGGGCTAAAAAATTTAACATGCCTAAAAATCTTTGTAAATCCTTAACATTTTTAGGTGTAGACATATTTTTTACAGCTTTAATTTTATCTGGATCAATTTTAACACCATCTTTGCTAAAAATATAACCCAAATATGTTATTTCTTCTAAAAGAAACTTACACTTGAGCTTGTTTAATTTCAGATTTACCTGCCTAGCCCGTTCTAAAAATAATTCTAATCTCTTATTATGTATCTCAATTGTCTCCCCATATATTAATATGTCATCACACCAAATAATTATGCCTTCAATGTCCCCAAATAAATCAATCATAGTTTTATAAAATATTTCTGTCGCAGTATTAATCCCGAAGGGCAACCGTAGGAATTTATAGCGACCAAATGGGGTCTGAAATGTGCACAAATCACTACTTTCCTTTGTTAATTTTATATTATAAAAACCAGAGAACGCATCCAAGTGGGAAAAATATGTAGCTTTAGATAATTTTGACCTGACTTCATCAATATTTTTAATAGGATAATGACTTCTCAATAGATTTTTATTTAAATATCTAGGATCTAAACATACCCTTAATCCTCCTGCCTTTTTCATGGTAATGACTACACTACTTACCCATAATGTGGGTTTGTTAACCTTTAGTATAATTCCCAGTTGTTCCATGACTTCTAATTCTTTCCTTAACGGCTCGATGAGAGCAAACGGTACTTTCCTCGGGGGATCTACTCTTGGTGTGGCATCCTTCTTTAATACAATACTGTGTTCATATGGAAGGCATCCTAGACCCTGAAAAACATCATTATATTTGATTACAATATTGTCACATGTTTTTTCATATAGGTTATGTATATTTTTCACAATTTTATTGTCATTTTGACAACTTACAGAGAAGTTTTTTGTTATTAAGTTTAACTTTATACAAGTTGGTAAGCCAATTACAGTTGGACAATTCAAACTTGTTATTACAAAAGTAATTGTTTCAGGCTCTACTTTATTATCTAATAAACAGGATACATTAGATACTGCCACTATGGGAATTTTATGACCATTGTAAGCAAAAATATTATAATTTTTACACTGTTGTTTGTTTTTATTTTTAATATACAACTTTGAGCTTTTGCATGTGTCTAAAGACATCATATTTATATCTGCTCCAGTATCAATTATGCAATCTACTCTTTTATTGTTTATATTAAGAAAATAATGCCAAGAATTATCATTTTTACTTAAAATTGTGCTATTACTATTAATTTGTGATTCAATGTTGAACAATGTCCCTACAGTAAATCTCTCAGCACTTTTTTTTGTTACTTCATCATCGAGATTTGAGTTGTCTACTTCAGAAACAACATTCCTGACATTATTTTTCTTATAACATAAATTAGTAAAGTGTCCATATTTAAAACATGACCTGCATTTATGCTTCCATGCTGGGCAGTTGCGATGAGCATGTGTTGTGTTGCATCTCCCGCACGTTGTTCTGGACCCGGGTGTGGCTGATCTTCTTCGTTGATAATGCGGCACTGGAGATCTGGTTTTATTTCTATGCTGATGCGATGAAAACGATGATGACGGAGTGCTGTTCCGACGGTTTCTGTGTATCTTGTATACGGTGGCATCTTCTCTTCTTTCACCCCCATTGATTGAATCTTCACTCTTCTGTGCCATAGTGAGTGTTCTACATAGCAGCTTGGCTCTTTCCAGGGAGAGATCTTGTTCTTGTAGCAGCTTTTGTCGAATTTGTGAGAAGTTTGTGGCCATGTTAGCGATGAGAATATCTTTCACCAGGGACTCACGAAGCGTACCAAACTCACATGAATGACTTGCATTTTCTAGTTCCATCAGAAAATTGTCCAACGATTCGTTCACACGTTGTTTTAATGTGAAGAACCTGTGTCTTGCAACTGTCAAATTCTTCTTTGGTTCAAAGTATTCAACAAATTTTTCCTTAACTTGTTTGAATGTAGAACTGCTTAGGTCCAAATTGAAGGAGTTGAAGATGTTTAGACCTTTTTCACCCATAGAGTGTAGCATAATAGCAATCTTCCTTTTGTCTTCAGTTTTCTCCATTCCCGACGCCAGCAAATATATCTCGAACGACTGAGTCCATTTTCTGAAGTTTTCAGCATTATTGTTGATGATTTCCGTCGAAATTTCCAGCTTTTGTACTCCGTTTGCAGCCATTGTCGTCATTGTTGTTGAACCACACCCAGCCGGTCTCGAAATTTCTTTTTTCGCCGTTCTCGACGTACCCTCTCTTTGGTTAATATTTTTTTTTTCTTCTTCTGACACCATGTTTAGTGCCACAGCATATGTGTTATTGTTATTAGGATCCAATTACACGTTTAATAATAAACACTTCTAGTTAATCGTATTTGGCTTTATTCATACGTAGCTAATTTAATATACAGTATCTTATACATAACTAGGTACCTATACAGATCTTAACTCTAGGGGCCTCCCTAGGAGACTAATATTAAATCTATCTTAGGCTTCAATGTCAGACGTCATCTTGACATCTTATTGTTTTTTAATCATAATACATAATGACATAGCATTATGTAACAACGACATCCACCTCTCTACGGTCGAGAGCGAAGCTCTGAACCACTAGACTACGGAGGCGTAAATTTTGAAATAAAAATACACTAATATAATAAAGCTTAAGCATTTTATTAGTTGTAAATGCAAAATTTCAAGAGCTACTGACGCGATTGTATCTTTAAACAAAATTATGTGATAAATTAAATTTATAAAGCATTATTTCACGTGTTTTCTATAATGCCGTGATCTAATTGAGTTGATACGTACTGAGTATCCTCTTCGTAGGTTCGAGTGCAGGTTCATAATATCAGAATGTGGCATTTCTGTAAACCGTACCTCCCTAAGATAATATGTCCGTAGTCCGTACGTCATACATATATATGTAACTCGTGGCTAATAATACATTTTGATGGAAGTATTAATATCTGGAAACTACGCATTGTGTTATGAACATCAGAAGCTTTGTGTATCAAATGTTTATACAACAAGTTATAATGGCTTACGTACACAATAGACAAAGGTAGATTTTAAATGATAGATGATACAATATGTACCTGTATTAAGTTGTATTTTATTTAATATTAAATTGTATATAAATATATTTTATTTTAGACCTACTTATTAAAATGTAGATATTATGATATTTATTCTCAAAGAAAACTAAAACAAATAAAATTAAAACAGTAATTAAAATATGACTATATGACTACGAACTATAAACTAAAACAAGCAAAAATAATAAAATAACGTACTTATAAGTATTATTTATACTTTTTTGTACTGGCAAACACGATATTTATTTATTGAAATAAATAATTAGCTCGGATTACTTTACTGAAAGATTTCACTTTCAAAGGCCCTTTCAAAAAAAAGATTTTTATGGGATGTGTTTTTGTTTGTGACCCTAAAAAGCTAATAATGTATTTGTGATTTATTGTTGGTGATGCCAACAGCTGATTCTGCGAGCTGGCGCCAAATTGTTGGCAGGCACCAACTTATCACCAGGTTAGGCGTGACTAGTGAGCTAATTAGTTTGTTTAGTAAGGTTAGCTTTGTGGATTAGCTTAACAACAATATTAAGCCAGATATTATTGAATAAATATTGTTGTTCTAGAGCTACTGTACGATTAAATACAATATTTTGTCGTTAAAATAACAGTAAGACTTACTACGCTTACAAAATGTGTTAGGACAAATATGTTATGTATCACACTAGACAATTAATCTATAATGATAGCCCTGAGAATAGATTGAGTCAGATTTAAGTTGTAAATGAAAAAAAAAAAATAAGTTATAGTTCACATCATTTATTGTCATTATTATTCGTAGCAATCATAGAGTTTCAACGGCGGAGGTAGTAAGCGGAGTATGGTGAAGCGTAGGGGTAGGCTGAGTAGGCGGAGTAGGCTAGCGGCGCGGTGTAGGCGGAGTAGGCTAGCGGTGCGGTGTAGGCGGCCGCTACTGGCGCAGTGTATGCCGCCGCTACCGGGGCAGTGTATGCCGCGGTGTATGCCACTGGCAAGATGCCGGGCTTGGCGGCAGCCACGGCCAGGAAGCAGGCGAGGAGGAACTGAAAGAAAAGAAAAAGTTTAATTCTGGTTATTCTAATTGAAACATGTAATATTAACCCGTAATCTCAGGTGCAGTCCACCTATTATTTGTTTATTTATAATAAACAAATAATAGGTGGACTGCACATAACAACTAAATAATCAAATACATAAGCCACTAAAGCAATAATTATTGTAAGTTCACAAAAAACGAGGATAACTCTTGAAAGACATTAAGAACATTTAAAATTGAAAACAGTAGTAACATAAGTATGCCGAGAATCGACTTGTAAACTGTATATGATTTTGATTTTGTATTTGCTATTATTCTTCATCCAGTTGCGGTATATCTGCCCATTGTTTTGTAATCTGATCCCCTAATATTGTAATTAAATTGACCCTCTCGTTTTACAGTAGGTACATTAAAGCTCATAATATTTTATAATATAATTATTATGTTAACATGAATAAGAAGTTAGTATCTAAAATAATAGTATTGGTAATGAACACTCACTAATTTGAACATTTTGATTTGTTTGTGAGTTGTCACGAGAGTGAAGCAAATGAGTTTGATGCTACGAATCACTGACACGACCTTTTTATACAAAAGATACTATGAAGAAATCCTTGTAGCGCATGGTTTGAATAGGCAATGCGTACTCAGATACTCAGAACAAACTTTTTGGTTGAGGTTAAAGAACAACATTTATACAATGAATAATTATGACAGGTTCTTAAATCCTCTGAGAAACTTTTATGTACTGTATAACAGCGGGCTCACTCCCGACACAATCGAGAACCGAATCCGTACGATATCAGTGGTTTTTCGTATTTTATTTGATGAATTACTTTGAAACTAATCAGGATAAAGAAAATTGTTAGATCGTAACTTTTTGTACAGTCGCGTGCACTAACATGGATACATCTACAAATTTGCAAAAATATGGCTACGTTTAATTTTTCAAAAATATCGTCACCATATTGTATTCAAAGCGATGTAACCAGCAAAGTGTTTCAAAATTATGAATACATTATTTTCATAATGAAGTAAACAGCAGTATTTCAGTGAATAGTATACACACTTAAATTCATAATTATGAACACGCGACAAATTTCAGTAGCATGTAAACATTGTTTATTTCATTATAATGTAAACGTTAATTTTGTGTTTCAGAAAAAGCTGGTCAAAATTTCATTACATTGCAATAAATACAATAATGAATTCTAATAAATAATAGAGGTGATATGTTGACGGGTATGTATGTATGTAATGTATGTATGTTGACGGTTATTTAAAAATCACACATACATTAGAATATCGATTATATTCTTTAGTGTAATAGGTATAACTGCGATTTACGCGAACGTATATATTTCAAAGACTACTTTCATCGGTTTTTATTGTCTACCCTTAAACTATAATATGATCAAAACTAAACGATGTTAATATCGTTCTATATTAGTAATATCGTAAATATAAATAATGAAGACTAACACGGGCAAAATGAAAAACATCCCATATTTTAAAAGAATAAAAATTGTGGTTTTAATTGACTCCATTTGGATTACCTAAGCTTAAAAACAAACAACAAAGCAAAAAAAGCGAACGATGACTGTAAATTAACTCTGTTGTACAAACTCGTGACTAAATATTTCTGGTTTCGTTTTCATCATGTGTATAGTTTGAGGGTAGAAGTAAAAACCTGATAAAAACAGTATCTGAAATATAATATTATTTTCGCGTAAAATATCTGATCCATTGCAATAAATTGGATAATTCTTGTCTTTTCGTGTTTTTTTAGTCAGAAAAGCAAAATTATTTTTTTAACTAGCCCTGAATCGGTCCATCCATTTAGTAGTTACGATACCACAGGTAAACAGACGAACACACAAATAAATGTCAAACTTATATCATAGTGTAAGTATAGTTTGCAGACACGTAAGCTAACATTTTGTATGATAAACAAAATTAATATATTAAAATATCATAGATATAGTTTGAGGGTAGAAGTAAAAACCTAACAAAAATAGTTTCTGAAATATATGTTTAGGTAAAATGTCTGATTGACTGTAATAAATTTGATAATTCTTTTCTTTTTGTGTTTTTTCTAGTCATAAAAGTAAAACTATTTTATATGTAACACTCGAATTGTTCAGCAGTAAGCAAACTTATTTTGTTGAATCATAGCTTTAGTGTAAAACACTACACATGACCACGTCAGCTTTCAAACAAAAAAACTACATCAAAATCGGTTCATCTGTTTGGGAGCTACGATGCCACAGACAGACATACAGACAGACTCGAAAAATCCCTCTCTTTTTGTCGGAGTTGCAAAAAGGGATTTTTTACGAATTCAGTAGTCCAAATTTCATGTTTCTACCATTTGTAGTTACGGCTGTGCGAAAAGAAAAAGAAAAAATTAATGTATGCATCTTATTGGAACATACCCCGAGTACATTTTTGTGGCAATTAAAACATATTTACAGAAAAGCGAAAAATGCTAAAATTTTATAAGTGTATCCATATTATTGATACAATTATTGTTTACATTGTAATGAAGTAAACAATGTTTACATATTATTGAAATTTGTCGCGTGTTCATAATTATGAATTTAAGTGTGTATACTATTCACTGAAATACTGCTGTTTACTTCATTATGAAAATAATGTATTCATAATTTTGAAACACTTTGCTGGTTACATCGCTTTGAATGCAATAAGGTGACGATATTTTTGAAAAATTAAACGTAGACATATTTTTGCAAATTTGTAGATGTATCCATGTTAGTGCAGCCGACTGTACTCCCTACCATATCAATCGACTGAGAATCAAAATAAACAAATTTCAATTTATTAGGAAGTACGCGGCATGATCGTATCTGAATCAAAATCAAATCAGTTTGAAGAGTAAGGCCCCTGATTGAGTGTACTGTTGGTTCATGACACCTAGGGCCTTACTCTCCAAGCTGATTTGATTTTGATTCAGATTCTATCGAAAGAAATACCGAATAAATTTACGTTTGTTTATTTTGATTTTCAGTCGATTGTTAAGGTCGGGGTACAAAAAGTTACGATCTAATGATTTTCTTTATCCTGGGGCCTTACTCTCCAAACTGATTGGATTTGATTCAGATTCGATCGTGCAGCGTACTTCCGAATATATTGACGTTTGTTTATTTTGATTTTCAGACGATTGATAAAGTCGGGATACAAAAAGTTACGATGTAACGATTTTCTTTATCCTGGTTAGTTTCAAAGTAATCCACCAAATAAAACACCAAAAAGCCGTTGATATCGAACTGATTCGATTCTCGATTGTGTCGGGCATAGGCCTGCTGATAATGATGTAATCGAAATCAGTCGTGTTTTTTTGTAAAGACTTATTACAAGTAAAACGTAATAAAGTGGAAAAGTGGAAATAAAAGTTGTGTATTATAATTTTTATGTTTTGTACTTTATGTTTATGCGTTTATAAACTTTACTTTAATAATCTATAACCCAAATTTATATATTTTTTTTAATTTAATATTTTTAATAATAAAGAGAAATAGTAACCTAACTTACATCACGCCAACTATAAAATAATTTCCGTTACTTACTATCCAGTGGCATCACTATATTCCTAGATTTTCCAATAGGAAATTAGATAACATTATTCAGGCTAGATCTTCCTTCTGAAGGAGAACTAGCATAGGCCACTGCGAATACAAAATATATTTTTTGGTTTACCTGTACTATATTTAAATGCACTGCCAAAGTGAGTTCTATTTATTTGAGTTCAAAAAATATTATTTTATGATGTCAAAAATAAAGGCCAAATCTTAAATTATGAAGTACGATTTTTATTGTAATCAAAACTACTTCTACTCTACATTATGGTACCCTTGACCTCAACATGTGAGCAAGGCTGCGCGTGCGCACCATACCAAGTAGTATGAGGATACCTTCGTTGTCCGGTCTAGAGTTTAGAACACAGGATATAAATAGGGAGCAATAGGATGTCCCATCATTAAATTGAATCAGTTCAAAACAACATATCTTCAAGATGTTCAAAGTTGTAAGTATTTTAAAATAATTATTAATTACTCAATTTTTCGAAAATAATATTTTTTAGTTTATTTGCTCATAAGTTTTACATAAATTATTATCATAATTTTGATTTATTACTTTGATATTACAATAATAGGCCTGAACAGTGAACACCTTGTATATTTAGTTCTAAACGACCTCTGTAGCACAGTGGTTAAGCTCAAGTCTCGCGGATTCGAATCCTGCCGAGGGAACAAAAAGTTTTCAATGTTCCTAGGTCATGGATGTGTATTTAATCTTTTAATCTTATCTTAATATATAAAAATGAATTGGTGTTGGTTAGTCTCACTAAAACTCGAGAACGGCTGAAACGATTCGGCTATTTTTAGTCTTGAAATATTCGTGGAAATCCAGGGAAGGTTTAAACAGATTCTATGCTCAACGAAGAGGGGTCAGCTAGTTTGTGTATAATAATAATCTTAAATATGTGTTTAGTTAAGAGTATTAAATACATTTATGTTGTCTGGTATCAAGGCAAGTTCTTCGGATACTTAGCATGAGGCCAGATGGACGTGGTGTAGTGTCCATAGTTGTGATTATTTTCTTTTTGCAGGTGTTGCTCGCTGCCCTGCTGGCTTTCGCCGCAGCCAAGCCGTTGGTAGTGGAGTACCCGTTCACAGTGGAATACTCCTCCCCGCTGGAGTACTCCCCGCTGGAGTACTCCTCGCCGGTCTACTACTCTGACTACCCCTACTCCTCGTACGAGTATGCGCCATACTACGACCACTACCACACTCACCATTACTACGACTGAATGTAATATCACGTGATGTTCCCAATAAAATGAACTGCTGCACTTTTTTTTTTTAATTTAACCTTTGTCGCAAAAGTAAATTACTAAGGCTTTGCATTCCTAATAATATAGTGCAAATCATTCAATAAAAAATACATTCGAATATATTTTAAATTAAGAACGCCTTTGTACTTAGCTCAGTCAATATTGTTTGATAGAAGCAAACGTATTTAATGTTTTTACAAGTATTAATGTAGAGCATAAGATCTATTTAATAATAATTTATGTGCAATATATGTGCAATAGTTTTTTTTTCTCCCGAAGGCTGGTCTGTCACTACGACCATATTGGATTTATTGTGACTCCTTCATAGTACCCTCTTCAGTGTACGTTGTAAATAAGGCTTTTATGTACACTTAACTAACTACCTACTAATAAGTAGAGGAAATCGTTAGGCTATAGCAATCTGTAGCTATACCAATACCATCCTACACGCTTTGCATTGAATGCGTATAAAATTACACAAAGCAGGCTAAGGCCGTGTTTCACCAAGCAATGTTAAAGTTAACACCATGTTAAAATACCATACCATCTCATACATTGACAGGAAATACGAGAGGGATAACATGATATTTAACAATGCGTTAACTTTAACATTGCTTGGTGAAACACGCCCTAAGCCTTATCTTTAGCCTAAAACTGCTTTATACAATGATAAAGTGACACCATCTATTCAGAATCAATGTGTATAAGCGATTGATAAGAGAATCAGGAGTAAAATTTAAAATTATTATTTTTACCTTGTAATATACTTTAAATACAACCATTCTAAACAACTTCTTTCTTCAGTTCTCACTCCTATATCGTAACTTTGGATCTTTTACTGGCCTCCGTTTTGTCAAATATAAAACTTCAGTGCTCCAATGGGACACTCAAAGGATATTTAAGGCTCGATATGATCCGTCTATTATTTATTAGCATAGGTATATGATTAAAGAAAGAAATATAGGACGCTCAAAGTCCTTTTTGCAAGTACCTGCACTGATTTTGTACAAACCATTAAAGGGTAATGGTATCTATTTTAGATCTAGACCAATAAACCAGTCTGGTTGGTAAACAATAACAAAAAATGTTGCAGTAAAAGTAAGACGTTGAAAACCGTCTGCTAAATGGGAAAAATCTAATCCCCAGTTTCTGAGAGAAAAATCAACGCCCAATCAATTAATCAATGTTCAAATCTCTTATCAATTTTAAATTTAGCTCTGATTTGGCAGATGACAACAGATTTGAATACTGATTGGTTAATCACTTTTCAGAGGGGACTTGTAAAAGTTAGTGGTCACCATTGGTTACACGTCCCTTTACTACGTACTGTCTGGTAGGTACTGTCACCGCCAGTCTGATTCGCGTGAAATATTGAACCCGAAATATGAGTAAGAAAGAGTAAAGTACCTTAAAAGAAAAATTACAGGCCATATAGTCGACGAAAAGGTCAAATGGTGTCCCATTATATGATTGTCAAAATCATGTTAACATATACATAATTACGCAACATATCTGGTGATAACATATGTCCGGCACAGCCCGCCCGCCCTTTGTCGTGTTATACAATATTACATTCTAAACATATACTGAGTATTAATAGTCATATTACTGTAATCCTTACTAATATAAATACGAATGTTACGTGATTGTTATGATCTTTTGTTTTGCGCCTGAATATCTCGGGTCTCCTTTGTTATCACAGTTCGTAACACCTAATAGCTTAGGTGCTTTAGGTACTATAACTATGTAGGCTCAGATTATGCATATATATATATATATTAAACATCTGGGTAAACCGCTAGAGAAAATGTAAAATCAAAAGCGAATATATAATATGTCGCAGTCATCTAATTGAAATCGCCATTTCATTGGGTGACTAGCGTTTTTATCAAATGACGACAGTAAATTGAAAGACTAGGCCGAACATTGATAGAACAAATCGTCACTCAACGTCCAATTAGTTAGCGGATTAAAATCAGTCAGGTGACTGAAACTTTTTCTCACTGCGGCGTGATCACCAAAACAAATATGGCGTCAAACAGCTCGCACTGATAGATAGCACTGTGTTGATATTTTTTTCATTAAATCTACATTAAAGTGCGATACTCGTTATAAAATAGTGTGACAGCATGGATTTATCTATTATTACGTCGCCGCCGGCTACTCTTAAAGAAAAATTTTAGGTGAAACTGACCGAGTACGAACGACATAATAAAGGTAAGTTTTAAACATGCAACATACAAAACTACACTAAATGGATGTATTTATGTTATATTATTTATACTAGAATTTGCAAAGTTACATTTATCGATAAAATATCGGTAGTATGAGCGCAAAAAAAAAAAAGTCACATATTTTCATAATTCGTCGACTACGCTAAATGACTAAATGTCGTTCACTGGACGTGACGTCGTTGGACGTTACAATAAACAACAAGTCCTTTAGACTTTCAATATAATGTCGTCATTCAATAAAAACGCTAGTCACTTAATGAAATAGCGATTTCAATTAGATGACTGCGACATACATATTTCCTTTGATCGAAAGAGCTCATCTCGCCGTTTAACATGTGTTTGGTGAGATTGTATTGTTATAATATTTAAGTGTTATCTTAAGGCGAGCAGTGACCGCAACTAGCGCCACTCTTTTTAAAATAAATTTTACAATGACACAAAGATCTTATTAAAAAAAGTAATCGGTTCAAACTTTAAGTAAATAGTTTAACTAATTTATTGGCATTTAATTACAGCTCTAAATCCTATACCGTATTTACTCTCGTAAGTAATAACTAAAACGGCCGTTTTAGTTATTACTCACGAGATATACTATATAATATTAGTTTAACTATTATATATGACTATAATAAGCTAGTTTAACTATTTACTTAAAGTTTGAACCGATTACTTTTTTCAATAAGATCTTTGTGTCATTGTAAAATTTATTTTAAAAAGAGTGGCGCTAGTTGCGGTCACTGCTCGCCTTAAGATAACACTTAAATATTATAACATGCTCGCCTTAAACGAATAAATGATTTAAAAAAAAGAAATCTGTCTCGGCGAATATCAGACAATTATAAAGTGAGCTGTTATTTCATTTGATTGGTTGGGACACTGCCAACGTCAACACGTGTCACAATGCCACAATGTGTGTTTAAATTTAGATAAAAAAAGAAAAATGATATAATTAGCGATTTCACCACCAAATCAAATTTGAAATGTTTTAAAACGTTTGTCTCAGTTCGTTATTAAACAAATGTAGGTCTATTGGCATATGCCAAGCAAGGCTTAAATCTCACATTATATATCAACAACAGATTTTAGCTTTACTGATCAAAGCTAATTCCGCAATAAAGTACGACGTAATTGTAAATTCGATGAAAGACAAAATAAAAAGAAAAAACGAAAGAATTTCAAAAAAAGATAATTAACAGGTCTGTCAATGTTTGGATATCGACCGTACTTTTTTTTTTAATCCATCGGGATTAAAAAAAAGTACGACGTTCCCTGAAAGAAATAAAAAAAATCGAGATGTGCGATGCGTTCTATCTGCATATTGTTTTATAATCTCTGTCTGCAGTGGCAAAGGATGGTTCTCCTTTAGAGGGAAGACTAGCCTGTGTGTTAGGTAGGGATTTGGACGAGCGTCTGCAAAGAAAAGTGAAGCTAAAAGAATAATAATATAGGACGACATTATCGTTAATCGATAAAGTCCTTTTTTTTAGAATAAAAAAATAATAATATTATAATAATATCTATAGACGCTTCACACCACGTCAATCTGGCCCAGTGCTAAGTATCCGAATAACTTGTGTTACAGGTACCAGACAACGGAAATATATATTTAATACTTTTATACTACACATATTTAAGATTTTCATTATATTAATATACACATTTAATACACATCCATGACCCAGGAACATTGAAAACTTTTTGTTCCCTCGCCGGGATTCGAACCCGCAACCTTTCGATCGAGCACCAACGCGCTGAACCACTGCGCTACGGAGGTCGTGGATGAGCGAGTTGGGCGTGGAGGTCGCGGGTTCGAATCCCGCCGTAGGGACAAAAAATGTCTTGTGTTCTTACGTCGTAGATGTGTATTAATATAACAGAAATTTCAAACATGTGTTAAGTATAAAAGTATTAAATATATTTTTGTTGTCTGATACCTGTAACACAAGTTCTTTGGAACGCACGGGGCTAGTTAGACGTGGATTGAAGTGTCCATAGATATTATTGCAATATTATTATTAATTTACTTCTTTATTCCAAAATATCCAAATCTAATTTGGTTACGAACGAAACTCAAACTCTGCAAGTAACTTCAGTTGCAGTAAGTGGGTTGAAATTGAAATTGTTTCTATTTCAAGCATAATTTGAAGCCTCTGAAGTTTCGATTAATTGGCCTAGATTATATTTAGATTCGATTTTAAGTAGGTGAATCAAAAATAGATTTCTCGACTTCACTAGTGATATTGAGGGCGATGATTTCTTTAGAACAACTCATGCAGGTAAAGTGTTATAAGATATTAAATATTACCTACATAATGTTTATGGCATATTATGGTAGAGCACCATTAACAAAGCTATGCAATAGAATGACAAGCGATCTTACAATAAAGGAGATACTATCTTTAAAATATTCAAGGCTAACTTAAAACTTATCTTAAAATAGTTTGGTGCGATAGCCAAGTTGTTCTACTTATTTATTTAAAACTTAGAAAATTTTTAATGTTGATATTTTACATAAAGATGTTAATGTATAGTA
This sequence comes from Celastrina argiolus, assembly GCA_905187575.2. Taxonomy (NCBI): domain Eukaryota; kingdom Metazoa; phylum Arthropoda; class Insecta; order Lepidoptera; family Lycaenidae; genus Celastrina; species Celastrina argiolus. The sequence continues at coordinate 9,271,379 of LR994591.1, forward strand.
AAACACAAGCTACCTACACTTTTTTCCACTTTATTTGTTATATCAGGTGATGATGATTATGTCGAAACCGGTCGTGTATTTTAAGTAATAATTAATGTAAAATAACAAATAAAGTAAAAAAAAGTGCAGGTACGAGTAGTTTGTGTTTTACTATATAACATGAATTTCCACCATGAACCTACAGTACATTGAATAACATAAGATGTTGATGGGTTAGCTAATTATGTAATAACTTAAGACAGAAATTCCCATATGCAGGGGCTGAATATATTAAGCCCGACTTGGTATCGCAGGAATCCCACAACATTTTTTGGAAGAAGAACTGGGCCCTTATTCAAGATCATATCGCTAATATCGCTTGCTATGTTTTAATCGCCTCCGTGGTCTAGTGGTTCCGAGCTTCGCTCCCGACCCGGAGGTCGTGGGTTCGATATAAACGTCGGAACAACAAAACATTTTGTTTTCAAGTTTGATTAGAACAATGCAGGCTGATCACCTGATTGTCAGACAAGAAAGATATCCATGCGTCGGATGGGCATGTAAAAAAGTCAGTCCTGCGCCTGTTCTCTCGCCAGTCGTGTCGGTTTACCGTCCCAGTGGATTATGAGAGTAAAAGGAAGAGAGAGTGCTTCTGTGTATTGCGCACACACTTGGGCACTATAAAATAACTCCTGCGTTCTGCTGGCCTGGTTTCAATGAAATCGGCTACCTATACCGAAATCGGTAGGGGAGCTATTATTATTTTGCTATGTTTGAAAACAAAATGTATGGGATTTGACATAAGCTTTGCAGTGTGATATAAGAATGCGTGCGTCACTTAGCGAAGCATATTATGTCAAACCATAAACATTTTGTTTTCGATGCAATGACATCTTAAATCAGGGTCCTAATTTGCGAGTCTTGGTTTTTTTTACAACTTATGTTTTAGTAGAAGAAATATATACATAGATAAGCTTTTAAAGTAACTATACTACTTATATAATTTAAGGTTAAATAAAGTAAAGAAAGGTGGTTGTTGTTTAAGCGTAATTTTATTTTTTAGATAATAATTATATGAAGAGATTCTTTATATTCGTTCAAGTTTTGTTTGAGGTCATACAAGGTTTAAAGGTGAAATAGAGTAAATATCCTTAGGTATGTGAATCATAACCCAGTTTTAATGATTTCGTAAAAAAATATACTATAATCCATATCGAAATATTTGAAATAAATTGTTAAATCTATACTAATATTATACAGTGGAAGAGTTTGTTTGTTTAAACGCGCTAATCTCAGAAACTACTGGTCCGATTTGAAAAATTATTCACATTTTGGGACTTTCTAGAAAACCAAGCGAACAAAGTCGCGTGCACAGGTAGTAAATAAATAAATGTTGTATGTAAATGTATGGTTACAATGTTTTTAATTTAACTCTCTCAAGTACTAGAACCAAATAGCTCAATGCTCTATCATCATCAACCGTAAAGTTCGCACTTCTAGTTTCTTCCAAGTTTGTGATTTTTTTATAATTCATGGCACAATTATTAGCATAGGTGTATTTTTTTTTATAATTTTTGCCACTCAATATACGATTAGGTTACGATGTGACTGAATTACGCTGTCCGTCAGAAGTCCTTAAATAAAAATAAAGATAAAATTGTGCTATTCTATTCTGCGTGATGGGAAACTTGAAAGTACAAGGTTATTTTATGCAGTCTTTATAGACACGTAGATTTTCTTGTGATGATTTACTTCACTGTAACTTGTCAGCGTTTGTACAAAGTACTTAGTAGCTTCCCTACTTGATAACAGAGAAAGATTTTTAATATTACGTTAGAATGATGAATATAAAATATGTTATCTTAGCAAACGTCTGCACAAGCCACTGTGTTATATTATTGTCAATTTATTTTGATTTATGTATAATTATATAAGATAATAAGAATATTATACTCGTACTTCAAAACTTCACTAACTTTATTAGTAACCAATTAAAAAAATAGTCAGACCGTTTAAAGAACTATTGTCTGGAACTAATCAAGTCATTGAATAATGCCCCAAACAGTGGCGAAATGTGGAACAGATTCCAATCACGCACCGGCCAATGCCAGAGACGCAGCCACGTTTGGTGACTCTTGCGCCATGCCTTAAGAAGCTACTAGGTATAAAATGACCACTAACACTTGCACAGTATCACTTCTGTACTATCAGCGGCTCAAACCAGCAAAATGATGAAAATTGTAAGTGTTCAGCATATTATTATAAATAATCATTGTGTATAATGCGAAAAGTTCAATTATATATGAATATTTGACTAATCTACGATTAATTTTCAGGTGATCCTTATGTCTGCCCTCGTGGCTATCGCTGCCGCCAAGCCGAGCGCCGCATTCCTGGCAGCATCAGCACCACTCGTGGCAGCTCCAGCACCAATAGTAACCGCCTCCAGCTCGCAGTATTACCACCGTAACAACAATGTCCTAGCCGCCTACGTCGCAGCCCCCGCCGCTTACGTTGCTTCCGCTCCCTACGTCGCAGCGCCCGCTGCCGCCTCCTACGTAGCTTCGCCCTACGTCGCCGCCCCTGCTCCCTACGTTGCTGCATCCGCTCCTTACGTCGCTGGCGCTGCCCCATACGTCGCTGCCGCATCCCCATACGTCGCCGCCCCCGGCGTTTTTGCTGCATAATCGGATTAAATATTTGAATGGATCTGTGATATAATAAATGACATAAGAATTTCATAATGCTTTTATTAACTGCCGACAAAATCAAAGGGGTATTATGATATTTACGTGTGTTTGTATGTGTGTGTGTCTGTCTACGGCTTCGTAGCTCACAAACGGTTAAACCCATCTTGATCCAGTTTTATTTTGTTCTTAGCTATTGATCTCACTGCTTGAAAATTCGAGGTTTCTGAAATATTTTAACTTTGTTGAAAGTACAAACTTTATTTCTTAAAGTTACATAAAAATAAAATTGCGTTACAACTTCAATTTTATTTATTCGATATTACAAAATTATTTGAAATTCCATTTGAATATATATGTAATACGAGTAATAATATATTATCCATGTAAAAACTCTTATTTACCTACGTGGTTGCCTATTGCTTGTTAAATATTTTGCGTTGTTAATGTAATGTAATATTGGTGAGACAATAGCGTAGTAAGCAACGGCTACCCTACTAGTAAACACTTGATTATCTCTACTCTCTATACTTCTAATGTAATGAATCCGTACCAGCCCTGAATCTAAGAATAGACATTTAAACAATAAAACTTATTTATGTATTGTGTTGTTGCTAAATTAGTTTACCCGTGCCTGCTTAGAATTTTAACAGTTTTACCTTCAAACTACGTCTACAATCAACACCTGCAACTTACAACCTACAAACAACCTGCAACGTTCATCCTGCAACGCGCAACGCATTAATTTCATGTTTCTTCTCTTCAATCGTTCCATTTTTCGGATTAAAGTAGTCATTTTTCTGGCTCATTTGTGAACCAAATTTCATTATAATTGGTTCAGTAGTTTCGGCGTGAAAACGCGACGGATAAAAATATAGAGTTACTTTAGCATGTATTACTGAGAATGCAAAAACTTTTTTAATGCCTCAGATGACAGATAAAGTATGAAAAAGTACAATTATTATAATATATTATTTTTTTTCGACCTGCATATGCCCATATTATGAATAATGTAATATATTATAGTAGGTAGATATAGTAGGAATTTGGCAAGGATATGAAATCATGACGTTGTTGTATTAGTTTTTCTTCCACGAAGTAATATTTCGAATTCTAATAAGTAATATTGGTAGTATATCGGGCATTAACTATTCGTTAACAAGAGTGGTATACTTGCAAAGCGCGATTTTTAGGATTTCGTAACTCAAAAGGAAAAACGGAGCCGTTGTTGGATCACTTTGATGTCCGTCTGTCCAGTAAGGCCTTGGAGCTATGAAATCAAACTTAGCCAACGCAATCAAGAGATTCAGCTGGTACCCGCGACTTCGTCTGCGTACTTTTAATTTGAATATTATTTAAAAGAACGGTTTAGATTTGGGTATAGCATTTGGTTAAAAGAGAGTTGGTATATTTAAAAAAAAATCTGTTTACAGTAGGTACCTATTCCATTGAGTGGCAGAAAGTACCTAGGGAAAATTTATTGGTCTCTTATGTCCAAGAGACACTTACAGGGGCCAGGGTCACGTTGTGTACAAACATATTAAAAAAAAACTATTGTGGACAGAAACTTGACAACCATTACGGAGTTTAACAGATGCCGTCAGGGCGTTTTACGATAACTTCGGACAGCAAAATACCAGCCTGTAATTTTATTTAACTTGTATCTGCACGAGACTCGCGTGAAGTTGTTCTTATCATCCCACTGTACTGCTAACCTTTTACACTCTGACGTTGGCAACTCCTATTGAGGGGGAGGCATATGCCAAAAAAAAGAAGAAGAAGAAGAACTTCGGATAGCCGTTTTCAGGCGAGTCTATTTAGTAGGTTGTGAGGATTTTTTTTGTGCATTTACGGTCTTTCATGCACGGGCACGGAGGGTTTTCAGCCCCGGAGTAAAATGTTAACTGGCATCAATTCGTCAACTATTTCAGACCAAGATGGATTGCAGATGAAGGTTACGAGTAAATCAGGTCGACCATACACCATGCACACAGGCAAATGCTTCTTGAGTATACTCGTGTAAGTATCGGGGACTGTTCACAAACGGAGAGGGCAGAATCACCATTTTACCTATATTATTAGGGTTCACGTTGGCATCATTCAATACAGCATCTTGGAGATGAATATAATTTTCAGCTCTAAGTTTTGTTTGATTAAAAGATATGTATCGCAATCTTCCGCTTTCAACCTTCACTCACTTCACTGATATGTACATATCAGCATAAAACTGGATAGCGAGCTGTTTGCATCGTTGTATTACGTTAAAATCGTCTTCGCGTATCATCATATTATATTAGGCAAAAGTCCATGCTCGATACTTTTTTGTTGGGCAAGGGAAGGTTGGTCACTGGATTGACTTGTGGAATTAGATGGAACTATGAACTAAAAGATCCCGAAATATTAAGTACATATGTACGAAATTAATTTACAGGACCTAACTAATTAAAAAATATTTTATTCATTCTAAATATGTTGTGGTTAAGATTTTATATACAAAATTTGGCTTCGTAGTTCCCGTTCCGAATCCATTCCGTTCCGTTCGAATTTCGGAAATTTCGTTTGTAGAAAAACTCTGCACATCCTAAGAGACCTACGTACCAAGTTTCATGATTTTATCTAAAAAATGACGAACACCCATAAAAACTTTCAACCCCTATTTCACCCCCACACTGGTAAAAATTTCAAAATGCTAGAACAAACGATTTTTCGTTTCTTATTTAGTGCCTTAATACAAAATGTAATGTTTTTATCTTCAAAAATTAAGAACTTCATACAAACTTTCAAACCTTATTTCATCCCCTCACAGGTCGAAATTTCAAAAACGCTAGAACAAATGTTCAATTATTTCTTATCAAGTGCTTAAATATAAAGTTTCATGGTTTTATCTTTTAAAATTAAAGAAATCCCATACAAACTTTCAACATCTTCAACCCTTTGTTTCGCAATAAATGGTAGCCTATGTTGTTTCTCAGGGTCTAAAGATTGTCTGTGCCAAATTTCATCAAAATCGGTTGAGAGGTTTAAGCGTAGAAAGCGTAACAGACAGACAGAGTTACTTTCGCATTTATAATATTAGCAAGGAAAAACTCCTTCTCCAAAATTTATATTATTATTCTTGACTATTGACAAAATAATATCAAAAATAAGTCGTAACTAACCTTCCTTTGCATTTTGTATTTCAATCACATTCGGAATTAAAAACTGAAACAGTAACACTACCGATCATACATATTAAACAATTGAAGAAACATCTTACGCACAGAGGTCGCAACGTCATTGCGACACAATTCAGAGCTAGCTATATAATCTCAGACTAAACTTAGCTGAGCATCACTTTAGTGCTAACTTCTAGAACAAAAACAAGAAAATGATGAAACTCGTGAGTATCGGTTTTGTGAAAGCATTATTTAATATTAAATAGGTATTATTTATTAACCACACGTTTTTAATTCAGGTATTTCTCATCTTTACCCTCGTGGCTATCGCTGCCGCCAAACCAAACGCCGCATTCCTGGCATCAGCACCCATTGTGGCAGCTCCAGCACCAATAGTCACCGCCTCCAGCTCGCAGTACTACCACCGCATCAACAATGGTCTCGCCGCCTACGTCGCAGCTCCCGCCGCTTACGTCGCTCCCGCCGCTCCCTACGTTGCAGCGCCCGCAGCCGCCTCCTACGTAGCAGCGCCGTACTTTTCCGCTCCCGCACCCTACGTTGCTGCCTCCGCTCCCTACGTCGCTGCCGCTGCCCCTGCCGTCTCGACCATTGTAGCTGCTTGAACGTCTTAATTTTAATAAATAAATTCTTTAAAACATATTGAAGATTTTTTTGGTATCACGGTCACTCTGGTCTTCCTACAATAGCCATATGGAATTATTGTACACGAAATTATCTTTCGAATGACATAATTATTATAGATTTTTTAAACTGACCAATGACCCATATTTCAGTCCCACCGCCTTAAATCTTGTGTAGCCAGTAACGCCAGTCCCAACCAACCACAAAAACTGCTTTATGTCAAAGATCAAGCTTTAATCTCAGGGAAGTCCGGGCGACATGCTAGCTAGACAGTGTTGCCAGTATGATTATTTTTTAACGGGCATTGGCCCACCTCACATTCCCACCACTGTAACTCCTGTAAGCCAGGATCAACAGCGGTAACCAACCACGACAAACCCATTGATATGATCCCAGGGGTGCCCGAGGGACAAGCTAAATCTGTCTTGGGACCTACAACGAAATTAATCAGAAGAAAAAAAGGAGGAGTAGGAAGTATTCCAGTTTCCCTCCCCAAGCAAAGTGGGAGACAGTACAAAATTGTAATGACACAAAAGGCCAAAAAATTAAGGGAAAGCACCACGGGAATATATATTATTATGTCATTGTAATCTATTTATGAGTTTTTGTCATTTTTGGGGGATCTTTTATGATGTTGATGAATGTTTCCAGTATGATTAACCAAAAAAGTACGACTAGCTTTTTGACAAAGTACGGGCTTTAACTTAAAAGTATGGTTTCGCCAAAACAAATGCTATAGTAAGTAGTAAAGTATAAGTACGGCAGTGGTACGGTTGTGAGATAAAAAGTACGGTCGTCACTGAGGTACGGCAGTGGTACGGTTGTGAGATAAAAAGTACGGAAAACCGTACTTTTTGGTACGTTCTGGCAACGCTGTAGTTAGACACTTAATTGAATTACAATAAAACTTCCATTTGTTTCTCTGTAAATAAAGTATGTAATTTTATTCATCGAGTAGGTTAAATAATCATAATACAATCTTTACATAACTAAAATAACCGTACCTGTAAATAAAGAAACGACAATAAAAGTTTATTGTTATCATCTCTCGATTAACACATCTTAATAAAGTATAACAGTAAATAGGAAGTAAATTATAATAAAATTAAATATCTTAAATAATAACAGCATGTCAGACGCGACATGTCACGGAAAGCGTGGGGTGCGCGCGCATATTAAAATTAAAGAAACCATTTTCTTTACATATAAATAGAGTTTCTTACGCCGGTTCTTCCCGGCGGGTTAGGGTTGAACCGGTGGTAGCTTGTTTTTCTTGTTGAATTTCCGATAATAGCTTTTTAAGTTTTATTTGGAAATAAGAGGTTTTTTTTTTTTTATTTATCCTGGAACCTGCAACGAAATTAATGAGCTATATCACCATATTGCAATTTGTTCAATGAGTAGACCACCCTTCGTACACTTCTGCCATTCACCTTTTAATTAGAAGGTAGCACTGAAACGCTCTGTTGGCGGCTTCTAGTTTAACCAGAAATTGTCAGGTTAAAACCCCACAAATTTAAAGCTTTATACCTTATCTTGTTAACATGTATGTTTCTCAGAACATGAGAAAATTGCTTCACCTAAACCGAATTCTGGTTGTACCCTAAAAATTAAGATAAACGACTTTCGGGTCAATGCTCCGAGCATGGGTAAAATTTTTGCTTTTAGTATTCTAAACGGTGGCCGTGTATTTCCGTTTTGTTTACTAACCGCAACTAATAAAAATATTTACGTTTTCTCCTTGTCTGATATGTTAGAAAAGTCACTTGTTAGACAAGGACAAAACATTTTAATTAGTAGGCGTTAATACGTAAACTGCGGTACCTGTTTAATAGAAAAAGTTGTACAGAACAGATACTTGTTGGTAGGTTCGCATACAAAATGCTTCATTAGGATTAAAATGCTTACAAGTTGTAATTCCTTTTTTTTGCAAATTAGCCATTTTCGAATATGAAACATGAATGCAAATATTACAATTTTATAACCGAAATGTATATTTCAATAAATATAAGACATTTTGTAATAATATCATAGCTAGTGCGTTGAAAATCGCCTTTCGAAATAAAAATAAAATGTGCAGCAGCAACATTGCATCCAATTTTTTTGCAGGAATATTATATTTAAAAACATACTCCTTAGTTCCTGGCATTTTTCATACTGAATATAATTTATACTAACATTCTAAAGAGGAAACATATTTTGTTTGATTGTGTGTACGTTTGTTTTCATAAACCACTGGATGATTTTGATGAAATCCGGCACATGATATTATAGTTATACATTAAGACCATGCAAAATGATATAGACATAGTACTTTTTGTGGCAAAACTCATGTTCTAGATCTAGAGTTAAATAAATACTGGAAAATAAACTTCTTCTGCTAACTTTTTTAGTCTTTTAATTTTTTCGCAAATATAAAACACTTCAATAATTAATAGCAAACCACTCTTTCGCGTGTTGCTCAGTGTTGCCACGTCAATAAGTATCTTAGATTTTAAACAATAAAATCAAATAAAATTTAATTTTTTTAATTTTATATTTTGGTATCAGTATTGAATGTATGATATGAATAATTAATATTAGAATATAGTATGCTATTCGATATTAATTCTGTTCATGGAAGTTATTTGTATTGTATTGATAAAAGCAAAAAAGGTAACTACGAGTATCTTTGCATCGCATTGGCAAAAGAAAATGGAATCTCGCAAATATATATTTATTACTTTCTCACGCTTGACCAATTTCGATAAAATTTGGTATGCTGGAAGTTGACTTTTCTAGTGATATTATAGGAATCAGTTCGGAATCTCGGAACAGTGCTTAGTTGTCAAATTTAATAACTTTTGACAATTTGACACTGTTGTGTTAGATTTTCGACTCTATAATATTAGTGTAGAGCTTGATTTTTCGCCGGCCGCTTAAACGTAGTCCCAGTCACGCTGAAAAGAATGTATATTATACTATGGGAGGAAAAGCTACCAATATTGCAAAGCATTTAACCACCATGTATGTAGAGGAAAATCGCCAGACGTAACTCGGCTTCATAACATAGCTAACTAATTTTTTTTATAGAATTGACTGGAAAATGAAACGATGGCTGTATGGTAGGCAATTTACCCCTTTCGTGTATACCTACAAATACCAGAGAAATTATAAGTGAGCTTCCAAATTCAAAGTTTGTTTTTTAAAATCAGATTGAATTTTACAAAAATGGTTTCTGAACGTCGGTTCTATATCATGCCTACCATCTCTAACTTCTCCTTTAGCCTTCCGTATTCATTCCTCAACAAAACAAGTGTAATTTCACACCGGTTTTTTGTAAGGCCCTAGTATTTCCCATGTCAAATCTTTTTTGGTACCGCTATACTTAAAGGGTTACAACTTAATCACTTTCCAAATGCCCACGTCTAGTTATTATTCGTACGTCGTAAAATGAAGACGATTTTTGTAGCCATCAAGGTCCGACATTGCCCATTGAATATTTGGTATTCCAGTACGCAGGTCACATTGCCACACTGCTATGCAAAATTTGCTACACCCTATATATAAGTGAAGGCTCCATTTTCTAATGGGCTCATAACGATAAGCGGTCTGGGGGACGTTGCAACTATGATTGTGCCGGTAATTTTTTTTTGTCAAAAAGTAAATATTATATTTTGCATCTCAATCTATTGTCATACATAGGAATTAGCAAGTAATTTTTCATAAAAACTAAAGCCTATATGAAATCCCCTTGTAAATATTCTTGTCGGTAACAATTTTTTCTGCAATTTTTGACAAAATGAGTTTCTAAATTTAAAAAAAAAGGAAAGGACTACTGTTAAAATTTTCCTTCTATAGGTTTTCTGATAGTAATCATTACATATATTCTAATTAAAGCGTGTTCTGTCGCTTTCAGGTTCTTCTACTGTCGATAACAAGTGGGGTCCTGAGCTCTGGAAACCACCATGAATTGCCCGTTGGAGCCGCCCCCGTCGTCACAGCATCCAGTTCACAGTACTTCAAGAGGACATACAACAGATTAGTGGCGCCACCTGTAGCTGCCGTACCAACATTGCAAATTGTTCCCGTAGCCCCTCCTCCACCATTACAAGTCTTCCCAGTAGCTCAAGCACCACCAGTACAAGTTGCCCCGGTGGCACCCGCACCACCAGTAGTTGTTGAAGCCACTAGGACCACAGCTATAACAGTGAACCCAACGAATCCACCAGCTGATCAAAATATAGCTATAGCCATCGCCACCGCACACGCTGCTGCCCCTGTCGCTACGTTTCTTCTGCCACCCTATCCATTCGGTTTTCCACCAGGCCTCGGGTTAGCTCCTCAACCATCAGACACTAATTTCAACACGGAATCGACCACACCAAGTTCAACTACAATCCAAACCACAGAGCGAGAACAAGAAGCTACTACTGCTCTCCCATCCAACATTGACAACAGTTTTGCCCAGGCATTACCATCGAATGAAAACGTCAATTTCAAGCTTTATGGTCCTCCCCTTACCCTTACCCCACCACGACAGAAGCCCCAGAAACTGAAAACTACTGTAGATGTAGTTCCCGTCCCGTTAGCATATATAGCGCCACCGCCGTTGGATCTTCATCATCATCATCACCATGGTCATTTAGCCCTGAAAGCAATTCCTCACGTTCACGCTTATATACCAAAGACGGCTAAGATAATAATAAGACCAGTTTCGTATAGAACCCGATATGTAAGAGTACCAGCGTCTACACAGTCTTCGCGAAAGCCCGAAAGAAATCCTCAGAATATAAGAAGTAGGTCAAGAGATGTGGAAGAAACCACCATGAGGCCAATAAACAGGCCTGCAACGAAACCTCCGAGACTGTAAACTATAGTACTTAGCCAAGTTTCCTCTTCTCAATTTAGATCAATTACTGGCCCTCCATTTTAAAACATTATACGTGAGGCCAAGGGATCAATGTGAATTGGCAGAGGTTAATATGAGCACTTGTTAGCACTTCACTGTAAATATTTAAGGATGTAAATATATTAAAGTAATATTTTATATGTATTTTTCCTTTCTCCTTAACAATTTTTTTTTATCTATATATAAATAGCTTACAACTCTCAGTACTGGGCCCTGATTCAAGATGCCATTGGTATTATCACTTACGAGGTTCAAAAACAAATATTATGTATGGGATTTGACATAAGGTTCGCTAAATGACAAGCAAATTCTTGTGTCACTTAGCGAAACTTATGTCATACATAGCGCAGTGGTTGGGGGCGTTGGGCTCGAATCCCGCCAAGGGAACAAAAAGTTTTTCAAATGTTCCTGGGTCATGGATGTGTATTAAATTTGTGTATATTACTCGTATTATAAAAATCTTAAATATGTGTATAGTATAAAAGTATTAAATATTATATTTTCGTTGTCTGGTTCTTCACTACAACAACAAGTTCTTCGGATACTTAGTACGGGGCCAGATTGACGTGGTGTGAAGCGACCATAGATATTATTATTATTATTTTGTTTGCAAACATCGTAACTGATAATATGGATTGCATAATCTCAAAGCCAGTATGCATTATACCCAGATATCAAAGGTTGTAGAACAGAGATAAAATATAATATTCTCTCACATCTATAATCATAATATTATACGTATAGATGCGGTCAACGACTTTCTATTACTCTCGAGATGTACATGAGTTTGTTTGATGTGAAATTGATAAAACAATAAAGAAAATAATAATTGGCACTTAACGACATTAAATTGAAAAGCTTTATGGAAGAAAAATCATGACATTGTATTTGTGTAGGCTCAGTGAGTTGTGTCTTTATTACAATCTACATATTAGGTACATGTTATTTAAGTACATCGGTCAATGATTGTCAAGAGTATGAGATATTACGTACTTACTACTACTTAGTACTATGTGATACTATTAATACGTACTTTTGAAAAAAAAGACTCATAACACCATTTCGTTATTTTAAAGTTACCTATTTAATGTCAGTTTGTTTGCTGAAATGTAGGTACGTAATATTTGTTACAGGCTTTGCCTAGTTGATCTGAGAAGAGTCTGGCAGACTGCAGTCTAAGGCCCAAAAACTTTAATTATTTGGACAAACATTTCTGTGTCCTTAAAGGTTCGAAATATGTATCGTAGAGAAACGATTAATGTAAGAAGGTTACGTCACAAACATAACCTAAACCAACAGGTGATAATATTGTGATATCGCCTATATAAAGCATTCTACTGTGATGAATACAGTTCTTATCATGTAGCCTACATCTAAGCTCAACAGCCCCCTAAATAGAGATCTTATCTTGAAAGACGCTCCGACGCGTTCTTTGCCTGTATAACAATTTAAAAAAATAACCTGAACAAATAATTTCGTCGCCTCAGTGCATTTTCACATTACGCGATACGATTTTGAATATCGAACCTATAATAATGGCTGTACTATATACGGATAGTACGTAGGAGATAATTAAAATACTTATTAATTTAGATAGATTATATCGACGCTTGAAAGGCAAAACTGCCTAAGCGACATTTATCAAAATGTTCAGGAGAGCTGTTTAAAGTTTTTTTTTTGAGAAAAATGCTTATAAAATTGTCAATTCTTATCATACAGAAATAATTGTTAGACCATTGGAATCGTAATCAAATAGGCTATAATCTGACATATAAATGATTGACCTAACACTTTCAATTCGTGCTGTTTTGTCGCTTAGGTAAAAATTACACAAAAAAAAATTTCAGGTAAAACTATCTAACCGCCAGAGCTTTCTCAATTACAAACAGGTAGATTCATATAAATACTTCCGCGACTGTCTAAACGAACAGGTTAAAATGAATAAGTTGTAATTATACTTATTTTGCAAACAGGAACAATTGACTAAATGATTTCATTTTAGTGAAAATACTCAAGAAAAATTATCCAAATAATAATTATAAAGAATTATTTGCAAAACTAACCGACATTTTGTATGGGACATAAATGATGAAAACTATGATTGGTATAAATTGAGCATTTATTGTAAGTTTTTAATTCAAAAATGGCACGCATTAAAAAATAATAAGCCTAACAAATATTGGTTCCCTTTTTCCGGTCGGGGGGAGGAACAAAACTTGAACGAAATATTTCATGATCGATGTCTCGGATTCATCTTTTTACGTAAATCTGTAAAAACAACGAAAAATAATGTAGATTTTTTTTATTATTATATATTAGTCATGGGATACTCATCCCAACTTACCTGTCCGGTAGTTGTGGTATAGTATACGGGTATGCGATCCCGGCTTCCCTAGCTATTACTGTCCTATTCCCTTGCCCTCCTGGGCGGTAATATCCTACATTTCCATATTTCCTACTCTAACTAACCAATCTTCCTTCTCACACCACCTATCCTTCCCTCTCCCTATTCCTACCCTCTCCGCCAATCCAACGTCTGCCGCGCGGATGGATGCATGGCTAGGGGCAAGCTTTAGTCGTTAGCGTGCCACACTGCCCTGGGACCGGGCGACCCAGAATTAGGCCAGCCTTACCCTGGCATGCGGGGCTCTGCTGGGGTGGACAAACCTTTCCCTCGCTATTCGTGGGAACGCAATGGAGGATTCCAAAAATAAGTTAATCAACAAAAATGGTGGCGATGTGGTTCGCCACCCATCACGTCTCGTTCTCGCTGGGGCGAAAAGTGGCCCATGGAGAGCCGCTTCGCTACGTTAAATGTAAGAGGAGGAATGGATGGTAAGGTAGATGAAGTTTTCCGGATGATGGATGAACGATGCATAGATATTTTGTGCGTGAATGAAACTAAGCGGAAAGGATGTGACACCACGGTTCATGGTCCCTACAAGGCTTACTGGTTGGGAGTCCCCCAAACTAGCCGAGGCTGTCAGGGAGTCGGTGTGATTCTTTCCTCTCGAATAGTTGAATGTGTGATGGACCATGAATGTGTTAGCCCAAGACTCCTCTGGGTTAGGTTAAAAGTCGGACTCACTCGCTTATTTATCCTTGGTGTCTATGCACCGACGGATCTGGGCGGAGGTGGGTCATTAAAAGCCCAACAAGAGAGAGAGGATTTTTGGGATAACATGAGAGAGGTCTTGAATAAATTCGGATAAAATGAACGGATCGTGATGTTAGGGGACTTTAATGGGTGGGTTGGAGTAAAGCGTGTGGGTATGAAGGAGTTCTGGGTACGTTTGGGGACGAGAGAGTGAATGACAATGGGAGAAGCCTGCTTGAATTATGCTTGGAATGGAATCTGTGCGTGGCCAACACAATGTTTGACCACAAAAAGATCCATTTATATACAAGAGATGAGGGGGAGTCAAAAGTATGATTGATTTTGTAATTGTGGATGAAAGACTGAGGAAGAAAGTGCTAGACACTCGGGCATACCGTGGTGTAGGCCTCGACTCAGACTACTTCCTGGCCATAGCCCGAATGCGTGGCCTCTTTAAACGGTGGCGACACCGAAGGGCTGAGACTAAGTGTGTTAGATAGAGTAAAAGTGGAAAATCTACAAGAAAAAGAAAAGAACGACGAGTATGTAGAAAAACTGAAAGAAAGATTTAGAGGCATAAAAACTGAAAGAAAGATTTAGAGTGTGTTAGATAGAGTAAAAGTGGAAAATCTACAAGAAAAAGAAAAGAACGACGAGTATGTAGAAAAACTGAAAGAAAGATTTAGAGGCATAGAAGAGATAGGTGTGATTGAAGATTTGTGGGCGACATTTAAGAAAGGGGTCGTGAATGTTGCTATTGAGGTGTGCGGGGTAGCTAAAAGAAGGAAAGGAAGAAAGAACTATAATGTGTAGATGGATAAAGAGGTTGGATAAGGGTGGTGCAAGAAAAAAAAAACGTGGTTGGATTGGTTAGCAACAAAAGCTAACCAAAAAGTTCAAAAGGCAACGGTTGACGAGATAAAGGAAGCAAGAACGAAGTATAAAAGATTGAAATCAGCAGCGAAAGAAGTTGTGTCTAGAAAGAAAGAAGAGCGAAAGGATGATTTTGGTAGGAGACTCACTGAAGATTTCCAGTCAAACATCAGTTTTTCTGGAAATCCATAAAAGCAGCCAGAGGAAAAACTTCTACCTCGGAGCTAAGTACAGTGAGGAGTCAAGATGGGAACATTATAAAAGGAGATGAATGTGTGTTAAAGAGATGGAAAGAGTATTTTGAAAGTTTGTTTGAAAGAGAGGAAGTGCAGGTACAACATCCGGCACCTTCCATGGAAACTATTATAAGTGTTGATGAAAGTTGATGAAAGTGAGCATGGATGAAATAGTGAAAGCGTTGAAAAGTATGAGATTAGGTAAGGCTGCAAGGTATGACATATATTATATAACCGTCGAGATGCTGAGTGCCGGGCAGGGCATAGTGGCTAGCCAGCTGTACCGCCTTTTCAATTTGTGCTGGAGAAGTGGGCAAGTACCGGGAGACTGGTGCAAAGCCGTAATTGTGCCATTGTATAAGGGAAAGCCTTCTTAGCGTCGTTGGTAAAGTGTATGCGAAAGGGTTGTGAATGAAACAGACGAAAAAGTATGGGATGCACAAGCGGGATTTGAAAAAGGGAATGGGATGTACGCATCAGGTCTTTTCCTTGCGGTGCATAGCCGAAAAGTGTTTGGCTAAAAACAAGAAGGTCTATTGCGCTTTCGTAGATCTGGAAAAGGCCTATGATAGAGTGGTGAGGAATGAATTGTGGTCAGCTTTGTCCGTGAACGGTGTGAGCAGTATCCTCATACGAGCATTACAATATCTGTATAGGGATTCTAGTGCTTGTGTAAGGATAAACGGGGCATACACTGAATGGTTCAACATCGAAAAAGGTGTTAGACAAGGATGTGTAGCGTTACCGTGGCTGTTTAATCTGTTCATGAACAATTGCGTGACAGATCTAAAAGTGAATGAAAGTGGGTTGAGATTGAATGAGTTACTGGTCAAATGTTTTCTCTATGCTGATGATCAAGTATTACTTGCGTCTTCAGCCGAGGAGTTGCAGGAGATGATAACTGTTATGAGTGGAGCTTTTGTTAGAAAGGGAATGAAGATAAATATAAAGAAGACGAAAGTGATGGTGTTTGAAAGAGATGAGACAGTGACAGACTGCAATATAGTGATAGGAGATGAACAAATTGAACAGGTGAATGAGTTTGTGTATCTGGGTTCAAAGTTTACAAGAGATGGAAAATGTGAGAGTGATATTGAAATACGAGTGAATGCATGGTGAATGGAGCTTTGCACTCCTTTATGAACAGTCGGAAGGTGTCTAACAAGACTCGTTTGGCTGTGCATGAGGGGGTGTTGGTTCCGACACTCATGTACGGAAGTGAAAGTTGGGTATGGCAGAAGAAACATGAAAGCAGAATAAATGCAGTTGAGATGAGAGCGTTGAGAAGTATGGTAGGAGTTAAACTAAATGACAGGATAAGAAATAGCGAGATAAGGAAACGTTGTGGTCTGAATGAAGATGTAGTGACAAAAATTGAGAAAGGTATGCTGAGATGGTTTGGTCATGTCGAGAGAATGAATGAGGAACGATTGACAAAAAAAGTGTATAAGGCGAGTGTGAATGGAAGTGCGGGAAGGGGTAGACCTAGGCGGACGTTTCAAGACCAAATTAGAGACGTCTTGGAAAAAGGCCAGGTCAAGAGTACCCTAAACCGAAGAGCATGTATGAAGAGAATAATGAAAGTGGACGAAGCGAAACAAGTGTGTAAGGATCGTAGCAAGTGGAAGGAAGTGGTCTTTGCCTACCCCTACGGGAAAGAGGCATGATTGTATGTATGTATGTATGTATGTATGTATGTATGTATGTATGTAATAATGTAGATGGCTTCGTATAATTTGATTTAGTGTTAAAATCTAAGCAGGAACATGAAAAATATTGAAATCCGGAAGTATTTACATAGTTTACTTACTTAATAATCCAAGGAATGTGATGTTTACTTACATTTTTCCCATTTACTAAGCGCCAAAATAGACGTAAATCGGCGAACGCGCAGCGAAACGACCGGGCTAAGCGACACGCCGCGGCTGAATAATGTTTTCGGATTCGTTCCGTTCACTCAGTGCGTCGTTCCTAACCGACAACTGTCACTATATTACGCTTTCTAAGCGCCATCCTTACTGCTGTTTCAATTCACATAAAGTTATCTATGCGACATTCCCCATACAATATTCACACCAATAAAAATATCTAACCGACATTCAGTTTCAAAATATTTGTCAGGTAAAATTGCCTAAGCGACACCAAGTCAATATTTCAGTGTAATGTAAAATTATCTATTAACAATTTTATGCTGATTGTGTAAAGGCAATATCATCTAAGTACAAATGTAGTTAAAAAACAATTTCAGGAACAAATGCATAACATAACACTTGGACCTTTTTTATGTCAGGTAAAAACGTCGATGCGACTTCGATTGAAAAGACTAATTCAGGTAAAAATATCTTATTCCTTCGTGATAATGATTTTCATTCAGGAAAATTTATCCAAGGTAATGATTAAAATAAATTTCATTCAGGAACAAATGACTATCCACAAAAAAAAAATTGTCAACATGCCTAAACAACTGTCTAAAATAAAAGGGGTAATTTTTTGTCGCTTAGTAGCCAAAATTCTTTAAATATTACGAATTCACGCACTTCTTAAGCGACAACCAAACTCATCGCAGCGCTATGAGACCCAGACCAATCGACGCAGATTTTTTTTCTGATTACAACGATTTATAAAACTCAATTTGGCCCATAGTGTCGCTTAGGCACTTTTGCCTTTCAAGCGTCGATATTAACTTTTAAAATACAGTAAGTATGGAAAAACGAATAATTAATATGTGAGCGTCCACAGGTAGGGTTGAAGGCGTAGTGTGTTTGCGTCGGCTCCCGTCTCGAACGTACTCGTGGGAAAGAGAGGGACACATGTATAAGCCCGTATGTGCCCGAAGTTGACGCGGGAACATTGGCGAACATAGGAGAAAGCCAAGTATAATTTTAATATATTTTAATATGAAAAAGTATATGTTGAAACATGACACGACATTGAAATACGACACGAAACATTATATTATGTCTTTGTTATTATCGCACTGATATCAAATGTAGGATTTGACAATTTAAAAACGCACTAATGCATAATATTAAGAACGTTTTCCGATGCGATAAACGATATCGTATAGCAAAATGTAAAACACAGAAACGCCACATAAATCTTTGTGGCATATGTTGTATAATTAGAGCCTTTAAGAAGCGCAGGGTAAATGTAGAAAGATGAATTAAAAAACTTATTATATTTTGTTACATTTGTGTGCATCACAAAAATGTACTTGAAACTTTTTACTTCTACTATATGTCTTTTCATTAAACCTATTACACTGCACTAACAGTCTTTTAAATCCCGGAACCTTTGGGTCACATTGAATGTAAATAAAAACGAATAATGAAATTAAACAGTTCAAGACACGAATGGATGAAGGTAATATGTCGAAAAATGAAGTTTAAACTGTCACGTTAACATTTTAGGATATGTATTTAGTACATTAATTCTAAAGACGGTTCTTTAGATTAATGAATACGTTACGACATATTTTAAAATGTTTGAACTAAATTTTCTCGAAATCGGAATTTATGACATATCACCTTCATCCATTCATGTCTTCAATTATCTTAATCACAACCCCAGTGTGTGGAGAGATGTGAAACATCCAAATTACGGTGGAAATTACTCATAAACAACAGGCGCGAAAGGACAAAAGATAATATTACCAGAAGGCTGTTGTCTCCACATCTAATAACGGAGGTCGCTGAACTCATCACATTGGAAATGATAAATCTTATCGGTCAGTGTTTGCGTATTACTGTCGAACATCGATCATATCATATTATCCGATGCATGGAGAAAAGCGTCGTCTTTTATATGTGGGAAATTAGGATGCTACCAAATTCTTATACATGTTCATATGTACCACATTTTTTTTACTAAAATCTAAAATTCGACTACATAAATTATTGGCACATGTTTTCTGCAAATGATTTAATAAATGAGGTGGCTTAAGGTCCAGTTGCAAGGCAACCAGACGCCTCCGTGGTCTAGTGGTTCAGAGCTTGGCTCTTGACCCGGAGGTCGCGGGTTCGAATCCCGCTGAGGGAACAAAAAGTTTTAAATGTTCCTGAGTCATGGATGTGTATTAAATTTGTGTATTAATATAATAAAAATCTTAAATATGTGTATAGTATAAAAGTATTAAATATATTTCCGTTGTCTGGTGCCTGTAACACAAGTTCTTCGGATACTTAGCACGGGGCCAGATTGACGTGGTGTGAAGCGTCCATAGATATAAAAAAAAAATATATAATAACGTTTTGAACGAAATTTTCAATCAGATTCTGTTTTTTATGTACGAGCTAAGGGCGAAAAAAATAGAAACTTGATTAAAATTTCGTTCAGAACGTTTTTCCTTGCAACTGGAGCACACCTAATAGATCCTTTATTGATTTCGTTCCTTCCAGAACCTCATTTGTTAAATCATAGGCACTTTGATAGAATAAACAAACATATATACTGAGATTAATACATTTTAGATTTTTTTTTCAAAAACTTTACTTGTCGGGCAATGACCCTTAGTTTTCTTAAATAAGTAAAGGAAAACTAGTGGTTAAGTTGTGCTTACGTAAAACTGTATTTTTTAACAATGGCGTCAAAAGAAGTTCAATTAAGTTTAAAAAGTATAAGCTTTTCCTAATTGCGGGACAAAATAATATTTAATCAAGTTACACTAATGGTATTAAGCTTTTTAAAAATTATGCGATTCATATAGGTAAATATATAATAATACAGATATATTAACTCAGTTGTGCGTCCACACAATCGAGAATGGAATCAGTTCGATCTCAACGGCTTTTCGTGTTGTATTTGGTGGATTACTTTGAAACTAACCAAGATGAGGAAAATCGTTAAGTCTTAATTTTTTATACTCCCGACCATATCAATCGACTGAAAATCAAAATAAACAACCGCCAATTTATTCGAAAGTACGCAGCACGACCGAATCTGAATCAGAATCGAATCAGTAAGGCCCCAGCTTTAATGTGTATGGCAGGGATGCGGCCCGTAGCACGTTCGTGGCTGTATGTGTAGGTTACGTCACATACGCGTGTATGTGTGTGTGTATGATAACGTACTAAAGCTACCCTGTACAAAAACATAAACACGCGTACAGGCGCTCACTATATACGAGAAACGTATATAATTTTTTAAATGCTAAGCAACATTGAACATACCAATATTTTTTGTCATCCAACCTAATTAATCTACGTGTGTCATATAAACATGGTAATTTTTCCGTTTCTGATGTAACTGAACCTGACATTCAAACACAACTTGCGTGCAATTGTTCACATCAAGCACGTAAAGGCGCGTGCGCAGATTCTAATGACTCGCGCAACGTTGTGACGAAACCTACAAGGTGAATCTTCCAGTTTCGTATAAAAGGTACATATGTTGACAATCATCACATATCGCATCCAACAATAAACCTCAAACAATGTTCGGAAAGGTAAGAAAGAATTTCAACCTTTTGGAACTGAAGCAAAAAATTAGCAATAGAACACAACGAGGGTGTTTCAATGACTTAAGTGACCCATGCCTCACTTTGCTGGTTACATTTTAAAAAGTCGGTATTATTTTGCTGGAGGATTTAAGTTCTTATAATTTTTTTCTATTAAATGTTATAAAATTGTAGGTCCTACAATGATTAGAAATGGAGCAAAAATTATAAAGTTTTAGAACACAAAAAGGGTGTTACATTTATCTCAATGATTAAATTAGACTACTTTAATTTTGCAGGCGTATTTTTTAACTTAGTATTTTAATTGGTACTGGAGGATATCGTGGAATTCCAGAACCTTTCATCATGGCTAAGATAATGAAAGTTACTGTTTTTTTTTCAGATCGTATTCCTCGCTACCATCGCTGTGGCTTTGGCCAAGCCAGCACCGAGCCTAGTTTCCGCCCCCTTGGTTGCCGCTGCACCTGTGGTGGCCGCACCAGCCCCATTCGTGACCGCATCTAGCTCACAGTACGTCTCTAGGAACTTCAATGGCCTCGTAGCTTCTGCGCCCCTGGTAGCTCCTGCCCCTGTTGTAGCCGCTCCTTACACGGTAGCTGCCCCTGTAGCCGCCCCTTACGCGATAGCTGCCCCTGCTGCCGCCCCCGTGGTTGCCCCTGCCCCCGCCAGGCTGGTCGCCCCCGCGCCTTACTATGCCCCCTACTCGCCGTACTACGGAGCTGCCCCATTTGTAGCCTACTAAATTAATTATACAAATTGACTGATCTTCCAATAAATTTTATACGCTCATTAATACATTTTATTTTAACCTTTAATTTGTAGAATGTCAAATTAAAAGTTTTAAGTCAAAGCGTAAAAAATCTCTATTTAAAATAGTTCGTAAATAAATATCGAAGAATGTAGAATATAAAGAGCTAATTTATATTAAATTGTAGATAAGAAACTATTTAATCATATTATAACATAAAAACATAACAAATTTAAATAACGAAACCAAGTGTCCCTGTTTACAATAGGGGGAACAAGTCGGACCCACAATTTACATGAGTCCATTAAAAAAAAACCTTTCATTTGTGATGAAATATTTTATTGTGTTATGCACGCAGTAGGTTCCAGGAGTCACCAGTTCTATTTTGACTTTGATAATAATAACCACCAATCAATATGTAGTAAAAGGTGATGGAAAAGTTCATTTCTGTTAATTACATAGAAAAACAAGCTAAACGTTACGCTTTAAATGTGAACCCGAGATAAAAACCGTGATAGTTTAAATTTAAACTTCAGATGAATCACGTTAATACTGGAAATTAATAAATAAGAATTAAAAAAACTCAATAAAAAATATAGATAGAGCTCACCCAATAATAAATAAAATAGTGAAGCGACTAAAAGGTGAAGCTTTAGGTACTGTACTCTATTAAATAGAAAATTCGGAATGGTTTTTCATCGTTAAATTATATTCGCTTTTTATAAACAGCCAGTTAAACAGCAGTAAAGCCTTTATTGCGGTTTTTTTCTATTTTAATTATTTTGTTTATTTTATATTCGCTTTTGATTTCGTATTTGCATTAGTTCACCCAGATGTTTGGTGTGTTTGTTCTATCTGCCTATTATTTTTTGACGACCTCTGTAGCGCAGTGGTTGAGCGCGTTGATGCTCGAACGAGAGGTCGCGGGTACGAATCCCGCATAGAGAACAAAAAGTTTTCAATGTTCCTGGGTCATGGATGTGTATTAAATTTGTGTATAATATAATAAAAATCTTAAATATGTGTATAGTATAAAAGTATTAAATATATTTCTGTTGTCTGGTACCTGTAACACAAGTTCTTCGGATACTTAGCACAGAGGTAGATTGACGTCATGTGAAGCGTCCATAGATATTATTATTATTATTATTTAATTTATTTTCAGAGTTTACAACCTATGTACTAGACATGTAAAAATACTCTACAAGTTCCTGACATAGCTTGATTCCAAATATTTAGTAGAACTTTTAATTGCGAAGTATCTGGGTGTGTCCATTCCTGTTTGTAGGATTTGTAATATAATTGACTAGCTATAATAACAATAGTAAGTCGAACATAGCTTTTGCTGTCGGTTAATAACTGTTTAGATGTTATCTGCCTACTTCTGTGCTTGCTATTAAGGTGATAAATCAATGAAAACAAGATCGATATTTATAATAATAGCAAGTTATGCGTAAATCTAACGTTGAAATAAGAGCGAATGTATTTTGCAATTTTTTTCATATTTTAATTTATTGTTTGCAATGTTATTAGATCAAATATTTATCTTTAACGCCTCCGTCGTCTAGTGGTTCAGAGCTTCGCTCTCGACCAGGACGTGGGTTCGATTCCCGCGTTAGAACGACAAAAAATGCTGTTTTCAAGTTTGATTAGGACAATGCAGGCCGATCACCGGATTGTCTGACAAGAAAAATAATCCTGATGGGCTGGTAAAAAGTCGGTCCTGCACCTGATCTCCCACCAGCACACTCTTGTGCATACACTTGGGCACAATAAAATAAGTCCTGCGAAGTTACCGGCCCTAGTTTCGTAAACCGGCCACCGTCACCGAAATCGGTGTGGGAGGCATTATTGTAACTTTAATTAGTTTAAATTAGCAACAATCAAACTTTGAATGCCTATAGTTTTACGAAAATTCTGTGAATAAAAATAAGCAATAAAGTTTTGTTACCAAGAAATACATAATATACATTAACAACACACTACCTTAAATTATAACTAACAGTACCGCTGTAGCGTAGTGGTTGAGCGCGTTAGAGCTCGAGCCAGAGACGGCGGGTTCGGATCCCACCGAAGGAACAAAAAGTTTTCTGTTTTTGGGTCATGACTTAACAAGTGTACAAAAATATAATACCTATGTACCTATATAAAAAAGTGTACAACAATCTTAAATATGAGTATAGTATGACAGTATTAAATATGAATCCGTCGTCTGGTCACCGTCTTGACGACCACATTGACGTAGTATTTTATTATTACATCACTTATTATCATATACAGGCTGTAATATCACTCATTTATTTTACACCTTGTATAGAGTAGACAACGGGAATAAAATAGGCATTATTATAAAAAAATGAAGGCACTATTCCTGCAGGATTTTCTACTGCGCTTCTAGTCAAATAACTGAACCTGGGGGCCTACTCAAGATGCCATCGCTAATTATCGCTTACAAAGTTCGATAACAAAATGTATGGGATTTGACATAAGGTACGCTAAATGACATACCAAATCGCGATCATTTAGCGTAGCTTATGTCAAATCCCATACATTTTGTTATCGAACTTTGTAAGCGATAATTAGCGATGGCATCTTGAGTAGGCCCCCTGAAGTAGTTTTTTATACCTATTGACCAATGGCAACAGCACGTAAAAGCATTTTTACAAAGGACTTTGTGGCCTAAATAACATTCATCAAGTGGTGGAATTACAGGCTACTTTGCATTGCATCTTGTGTATTGCAATAATGATCAATCGTCGAACACAATATCCACGGAATATCAGGCAATAACCTACATTCGTACTCCCTTCATTAGGTATTCTGTATGCGTCATCATTTAGAACATCTCGATATTTTAAAAGTGACATCCATTTTATTGAGCCGTTTTACTACGTTTAGGGATAAACAATAAACATGGAATACATTTTAGTAGGCACTAGTAATTGTGTCCGCGACTTCGCTCGCGTGGATGTCGGAAACACTATTGCGTTTCCCTTTTGATTGCTCACGTTGATTTTTGTTATTATGATTATTAAAAAGGAATAATTCTTTCATACATATTTTTTGAGTAACTTAAACTGTTTATGCAGCGCACGCAACGAAATTCCTCAAAATTTTCCCCGTTTTTGCAACATTTCTCACTGACGCTTCGCTCGTATTGGTTGCAGCATAATGTTATATAGCCTAAAACCTTCCTCTATAAATGTACTATCCAAAAAAAATTTTTTTTTTTCAAATCATAGTTCCTGAGATTAGCGCGTTTAAACAACCAAACTCTTCCGCTTTATAATATCAAGTATAGATACGCTTAATATAATGTATTCCACGATTAAATAAATGTTAAATTAAACAAATCGGATATATGGTCCATACTTATGCCTATAAGAATGAATCGCTTTCGATTCGTTTTTGCACGCCTAATTCATCGATTCGCAAATGAGAGACTCCACTCTTTACCTAATAAATGTTCGGTGTCTCTTCAGCTAGTAGTTTCACAAAATATGTCTCAGGCAGACATTTTGTCTTAATCAAATACTATGAAATCTATTCAACTGGCAAAATTTACCTCTCCAATGAGCAGTAAATATATAAAGATATAGATTGTGATAAATTACGTCGTCATACGATATGTCAATTGATACTGTAATAAATAATTTATTTATTATAACAATTCTAACCTTTTTACAAGGTGTATGCAACGTGTGTACGCCACAACTAAAATTGCCAATTAAATTGAGCAAGACTCTTTTAGCCAAGCGTAATCTAGCCTAGCCAAATGGCAACTTCATCACAAAACAGTATCTATTTATTGTAGCTTATCGTATCGAACTTCGTAAATTCTTTGCTATAATAATTGTAGGACAGGTGTAAATATCCTAAGCAATATAATTTCTATCATAATAAGATAAAAGGGCATAAACACTTTAATTTAATTTTATCCTAATCCTAACCACAATGTAGATAATATAACTAATATTATGAATGCGAAAGTAGCTCTGTCTTCACGCTAAAATGACTGAACCAATATAAATGAAATTTCGTCCACAGATAGCCAGAGAAAGGACATAATTATATGCCACACGCAGGCAAAAGCTAGTATATTTTAAAGTAACTGTACTGATTATCGTTAGCTGACGTCTCATGTCATCATAATATCACCTATAAACACACTTTGCTGTTACATAAACTACCTTCGATGGTCAAGTGTGACGCATTTAGTAGTCGAGTACCATTAGGTGTCTAATATGCGCATGTCCTGCCGAAGGAAAGTGAAAATGTGACCAATATAGACGTAATGCTTGCAACAGTGTGGTATATAACGCATCGTGATCCATACATTAATATACTACCGCACATCCCTTCGACTTATCAAGCCGTCCTTCCATAAGCAATGTCTTCACTTAGATTAGTAAGTAATCTGATTTAATTAGAGCTCTATTCAATTTTTAGATTAAATACCATAGTATTTATAGTCTAGATTTATGCAGTAAATGAAATATATATTAATTACATTTTTTGTTTTTTTCGTTACAGATTATTTCCACATTTGCCTTCATTGCAACATGCAGAGCCAGCGGTGTAGGACATTTACTACCGGCCGTGCGATCGGTGCCTATAGTGAGATATGCTCCGTATTATAACTTTCCTAATGGCGTTAGATCAATACATGCAGTAGCACCACCATTACTACCAGCTCCAGCGCCATTACTACCAGCTCCTGCACCGTTTCTACCAGCTCCGGCGCCACTATTGCCGGCCCCTGCTCCATTGCTGCCAGCACCTGCGCCGTTGCTGCCAGCCCCTGCGCCATTCTTACCAGCTCCAGCACCATTTCTGCCAGCACCTGCACCATTCCTGCCAGGTCCAGCGCCTTTCCTCCCAGCACCAGCCCCAATTTGGCCCAGTCCAATTGTAGCCCGTGCTCCTGTGTTTGCTGCTCCAATACCAGCCTTACCCAGATTGATTCCATCTATTCCCGCGTTACCCAGAATAATTCCATCGATTCCAGCTTCACTTGGTGCTGCACCAGTTTTTGCTAGAACAGCTGTTCATGCACCCTTCTCACCAATAATTAGACCAGCAGCCATCTTCAGTGCTCATACTCAAGTCCTACCTCCTGCTCCTATCCCCGTTGCTAGAGCATTCGCTTACCCTCTACCTCCCCCTGTATTACCTGCGCCAGTATTACCTGCTCCCTTCCTAAAACAAGAAGCGTGGAAATAATTAAAATCTAATTTTTAGAAGTAATCAAAGTGAAGATGTAAATATTTGTTATGTGTGTTTGTATTGTTATTGTTAATTTTTATACTAGTCTTTTATACTTAAATAAATAAAAAAACACGTTAATTTTATTTTTAATCTAGCTATTTATGGGCCACTTTTATTTATAACTCGATAAATCAATACTTAAAAATAATTTTCTGGACTATTCATAAATGTATGTAGGTTGTATCCTACGCTTTTGGGATAAGTACCCTGTCTGTAACATATTTCATAATCTAAAAATAAATAATTTATCAAAACATTAAGTATTAAAGCAAACATAACATGCTTTCGAAGTTAGACAAGAAAAATATGTATTATTGATTATTTTCAATATTATATTTTCTATGAAATTATGACCTATTTTCCCGCTTTGAAAAGCCAGGGTTGGTAAACTGGCCTGGATCATTTACTATTTTACACTGTCTAATAAAGTACACTAATATTTTAATGATGAATAAGTACTAGTTAGCCTTTACACTGTCTTTGTCTCGAGGCTTGTCGACTTGGCTTCGAAACATAAAAAGTAAGCTAAAGTATAAATCAGTATCAATATTTGAATAACGTAGATTAAAATTTAACGAGTTAGAACCGATTTGACCAAACTTCTTATAATTAGATCACTTTTTCTCTTTCTCATTTAATGTGCTCACTTATGTAAATTATTACATAAGTTTACATTTAATATTAATTAATAAGTAGTTCCATAAGTTAATAGAATAACATGAACTATGATAGTAAATAATAACATTTTTAAATAGTTCATATGGAATAAATAACTTATATTTTCCCGTAGAAAATTGCTTCACTTTAATATTTTATACGAATTTTTAAAATTTAAATTAAATATTCATTTAATTTTTAAGCGTTCCGGAGCAAAATGGCAAAAAACGGAACCTTTGTAGATGCCTATCTGTCTGTCCGTGAAAATGCGTGTCCTCCCCCTGTAACTTATTTTAGAAATAAGGTACTGATAAATGTAAAAATAATATAATATGATGTACATTACCATGCATACTTCCACCGAAAATTGGTTTGAACGAGATCTAATAATTGTTTTTTTTTTAAATATGTTTTAAATCGTAAACCGCATTTTGCCTTTCAGTGAAACAACTGAAATATAGAAACAAAGAAAACATTTGCTGCTAGGGAACCCTTCATAACCGAGACTTGGCCGCTTTTGTTTTTATTAGTTTCATATCATATTATCGATATTATTAAATACTAGTACTAATAGGACATAATATAATGTAATAGCTACAAAAAAGTTTAAGGCCTTGTAGACCTAAAACCTCACACTGCCTAAGGGATATGAAGCAAGGTCGAACTGACCTGCTTACTTATATATCTAAACTAATTTACTAAACATAAGGTAATATTATAACTTTATATCAGTTTTTTTTTATTAATTATAAAAAGGATTTTATGACCACCACACTTCAAAACCTAAAAGAGTATCTTAAAACTAAGATGCTTGTTAAACGTATATTGATTCTATAAAGTTAACTTTGAAATAATAAACAATTTTATTTATAATATTTTATTATTAATGGCAAATTATAACAAAAGAACATAAGTCTTTTAAGTAGGAAGGTCAACTTCAATTTTACTTTAAATCTACCGTACGAACGCAGGAGCTACACCGAAAGGTGATCGCACTAGGGGCGCGGATGGGGCATAGGGGTAGGGCGCCGCGTACGCAGCGGGGGCGAATGGGGCAGGGTATCCGAAAGGTGCGGCATAAGGAGCAGGACCGGCGAAGTAAGGAGATGCGAAGGGAGCGGCGTATCTGGCTGCGATGGGGCCAGCTACGGGCAGAGGCGCTGGTAGAGGTGCACCAAAAGGTGAGGGTACTGGTCCAGCTAAAGGCGCGGTCAGGGGTGCAGCAAATGGGCCAGCAAGGGGCGCAGCAAGTGGAGCAGCCAGGGGTGCAGCCAGGGGTGTAGCGATCGCTGGACCGGCCACCAGTTGCGCAGCTCTGCTGTATAGGTTGACTTGTGATGCGTATGGTGGTATATTTTGTGGGACTGCATGTGCATATCCAACATGAGCTGGTGCAACCAACGGGGCAGCTACTGCACTACATTCGGCACCAATGGTGAAAGCCGCTGCGATAAGCACGATCTAGAAAGAAAAAAACAGATTTATATTATAAATTCTTTAAGACATTTTCAGAATTGTTGTTGTTACTACAGAAATAGATACTAAGATACTTACAGATTTGAAGGAAAACATTTTGCTTGATTAGTACAGAAGACCTTCCTTAATGAGAAGACGAGTTGAAGTGTGACTATTAAGAAAGTGTTCAGGTTTTTATACCTTGTTTATTGTAATTCAAAATACGTACGGAAATGAACAAATGACGAATTGCGGTCAGTCATTTGGGATTCGCGGGGCTCGCCTCACAATTGGATCGAATTGAGAAACTTTATGTATGTACAGTGAAATTTTTTCTGCTTTTTGAAATTTCAATCGCGTAAATCTAGCTCAAATTGAATGCTAAACTTCAGGTCGATTCCTTGCCTTTCCTTTATTGGCCTTATTATCGTAATAAGAATTTGGCCCGTAATAGGAGATCATTATTTTTACTATAGATATTTTTCAATGCTGAAAACGTAGGCAGTTATGGTACTAATTACATAGAACCAAAACTTAAAAGCTTTTTAGAAGATCTAAGAAGTAATTAATGTAATAAAATCGTCTCCATCATCTTTTGCTTTGCACATAATTAAGAGATTATGTGTAATCTACGCGCAAACACCAGTACACACAATTGAGTTAAGTAGAATAATATAATATGTAAAAGTATCTTCTATCAGATTTCCTTATTTGTAGACCAGTGCAAACAGATCTTCATAGATATTGTTTACCGTGGTAGTCATATGCTCATCATATTAAACGGACAGGATGTCACTTAACAATTATATAACCAACAGTGAAATTGATGTGCACAGAGTCCAAATTAGAATGCGTCGATCGTGTGCGGGTCAAAAACTGTGTTGCCAACGTCCTATGTATTCCTGCGACGTGCCATTGCTTAACGCAGTTCTTGCAAAGTATATATTGTGATACCATCTTTACAAAGGCACAGTACATCAGATTGTCCATCCTGAACAGCAGTCACTAAACCAAACAAAATGATCGCCAAATTCTTTGTAAGTATTCTCTTCAAGTTTTAATAAAGTCCTGGTTCCAGCTCGTATAAGTATCTAATTTGTACTCGGGTTATTTCTTGTGCATAAATGTATGATACTGTTTTTAAAAAGATACTAATAATCCTACGAAAAAACAATTGAAAAAAACCACCGCAACTGGGTGTGACTGTTGTTTCAGAACAACACTCTTAATTTTTTCCTTTTTTTTCAGATCCTCGCCCTCGCCGTAGTTTCTGCCACAGCTGGAGTCCTGCCGCTCGCGGCTGCCCCAGCTGCGCTGGTAGCGGCACCACCATCGTACGCCGTTGCCCCATACGCCAGCTCCTACTCCGCCCATGCTGTAAACCATGCCGTGGCTGCCCCTGTGGTCGCCCCTGCCCCAGTTGTCGCTGCTGCCCAGTACGTCGCCGCTCCTGCCCCGTACGTGGCTTCTGCCCCTTACGTCGCCGCTCCTGCCCCATACGCCGCGCCTGCCCCATACCTCGCTTCTGCTCCATACGTCGCCGCCTCCGCCCCATACTACTTATAAGAATTTGGTGATTGTCATTTAGTGACTTGCTCAAAGCTGTGTTACAAACGAATCTAATAATATAATATTTTATACTTAGTACAATTTATTATTTTCATTAAATTTCTGATCTAAGATCTGATCGCAAAAGACGCGGTAAAACTTTCGAAATGCTATATAGCAACGAGACTTAAGAATATAAAGGTTTTACAGAATTGAACCCTAAAGATATACTGTCAACGAGAATTCTTATATATCACATAACATTGGAAGGTCGTACATAAGAACGTATTAAATATTGTTAAAGTGACCCACATATTTGAGCTGCTTGACTATATCACTCACGTGACAACAACTCAGCTGGTGTCATTGAAATACTCTGATCTAAATTTAAACACTTTATAACTTGTAATAAAACTACTAGTTTTATATGGTATAGATTTCAATTGATATATTTTGTCTATAGTGTTCAATCTATACTTCGATCTATAGCTTGGGCATTTTTAGCTTCTTCATGATAATTATAAGAGTAGATTTTCCATAAGAACGCCGAATATATTTGAAGCATCTAACGACCGTAGAAGAACTTACATATTATTCTTTATTACAAAAGTTATCATCTATACATATAATAAATCTGTAGAGGGGTCATGTCTGTACATTAAGAATATTTAAGTGACAATCAAAAAAAGGGGGTCTATAAGAGCCACAGAACCTAAAAATAACATTTTTGAAAAAAATGTCTGTCTGTCTGTCTGTCTGTCTGTCTGTCTGTCTGTCTGTCTGTCCATATGGGAATGTTTGTCGTCGCATCACGCTAAGACCACTGTATAGAATGAAATGAAATTTGGCAGGCAGGTAGCTTATGACCTGAAGAGCATTATAGGAAATTATTATCCCGAAAAACGAAAGGGTTCCCGTGGGATCTTCAAAAAATTGTAGCTATCTATTTGACGGTATTTCAGCCAAACTACTTAACGTATTTAAATGAAATTTGGCAGGCAGGTAGCTTATGACCTGAAGAGCATTATTGGAAATTATTATCCCGAAAAACGAAAGGGTTCCCGGGGGATCTTAAAAAAATTGTAGCTATCTATTTGACGGTATTTCAGCCAAACTACTCAACGTATTTAAATTAAAATTTGGCAGGCAGGTAGCTTATGACCTGAAGAGCATTATTGGAAATTATTATCCCGAAAAACGAAAGGGGTCCCGTGGGATCTTCAAAAAATAGTAGCTATCTATTTGACAGTATTTCAGCCAAACTACTTAACGTATTTAAATGAAATTTGGCAGGCAGGTAGCTTATGACCTGAAGAGCATTATTGGAAATTATTATCCCGAAAAACAAAAGGGTTCCCGGGGGATCTTAAAAAAATTGTAGCTATCTATTTGACAGTATTTCAGCCAAACTACTTAACGTATTTAAATGAAATTTGGCAGGCAGGTAGCTTATGACCTGAAGAGCATTATAGAAAATTATTATCCCGAAAAACGAAAGGGTTCCCGTGGGATCTTCAAAAACTTGTAGCTATCTATTTGACAGTATTTCAGCCAAACTA
This sequence comes from Celastrina argiolus, assembly GCA_905187575.2. Classification (NCBI taxonomy): domain Eukaryota; kingdom Metazoa; phylum Arthropoda; class Insecta; order Lepidoptera; family Lycaenidae; genus Celastrina; species Celastrina argiolus. The sequence goes on from LR994591.1 coordinate 9,303,629, forward strand.
CTTAACGTATTTAAATGAAATTTGGCAGGCAGGTAGCTTATGACCTGAAGAGCATTATTGGAAATTATTATCCCGAAAAACGAAAGGGTTCCCGGGGGATCTTAAAAAAATTGTAGCTATCTATTTGACGGTATTTCAGCCAAACTACTCAACGTATTTAAATTAAAATTTGGCAGGCAGGTAGCTTATGACCTGAAGAGCATTATTGGAAATTATTATCCCGAAAAACGAAAGGGTTCCCGTGGGATCTTCAAAAAATTGTAACTACCTATTTGACGGTATTTCAGCCAAACTACTCAACGTACTTAAATGAAACTTGGCACAAAGGTAGATTGTAACATGAAATAATCAACATAATATTTTTAACCGACTTCCAAAATAGGAGGTGGTTTCTCAATACGTAAATATATTATGTTTTTTTTATATTTGTTCGTGGATATCTTCGTCGTTTATGAATCGATTTTAAATATTAATGTTATACCACTACTACTTAGTCTTTGAAGATATACGTTGGGCGTCACGGCGTCGGGCGTCAGCGTCGCGGCGTCGGGCGTCACGGCGTCGGGCATCGGGCGTCGGCGTCGCGACGTTGGGCGTCGCGGCGTTGGGCGTCGGCGTCGCGACGTTGGGCGTCGCGGCGTTGGGCGTCGGCGTCGCGACGTTGGGCGTCAGGCGTCGGCGTCACGACGTTGGGCATCGCGGCGTCGGGTGTCGCGGCGTCGGGCGTCGGCGTCGCGGCGTCGGGCGTCGGCGTCGCGGCGTCGGGCGTCGGCGTCGCGACGGCGGGCGTCGCGGCGTCGGGCATCGGCGTCGCGGCGTCGGGCGTCGCGGCGTCGTGCGTCGCGGCGTCGTGCGTCGCGGCGTCGTGCGTCGCGGCGTCGTGCGTCGCGGCGTCGGGCATCGGGCGTCGGCGTCGCGACGTTGGGCAACGCGGCGTCCTTCAGCGTCGCGCCGACGGGCGTCGTCGTCGCGACGTTGGGCGTCGCGGCGTCGGGCGTCGCGGCGGCGGGCACCGCGGTGTTGGGCGCCGCGACGTTGGGCGTCGCGGCGTCCGTCAGCGTCGCGACGTCGGGCGTCGGCGTCGCGATGTTGGGCATCGCTTCGTCGCGACGTCGGGCGTCGGCGTCGCGATGTTGGGCGTCGCTTCGTCGGGCGTCGCGCCGTCGGGCGTCGCGCCGTCGGGCGTCGCGCCGTCGGGTTTCGCGGCGTCGGGCGTCGTCGTCGCGACGTTGGGCGTCGCGGCGTCGGGCCATCGGGCGTCGCGCCGACGGGCGTCGTCGTCACGACGTTGGGCGTCGCGGCGTCGGGCGTCACGGCGGCGGGCACCGCGGTGTCGGGCGCCGCGACGTTGGGCGTCGCAGCGTCCGTCAGCGTCGCGACGTCGGGCGTCGGCGTCGCGATGTTGGGCGTCGCGGCGTTGGGCGTCGGGCGTCGCGGTGTCGAGCGTCGCGGTGTCGGGCGTCGCGCCGTCGTGCGTCGCGCCGTCGGGCGTCGCGCCGTCGGGCGTTGCGCCGTCGGGCGTCGCGGCGTCGGGCGTCGACTCCACGACGTTGGGCGTTGCGGCGTCGGGCGTCGCGGCGTCGGTCGTCGCGGCGTTGGGCGTCGCGGCGTCCATCAGCGTCGCGACGTCGGGCGTCGCGGCGTCCGTCAGCGTCGCGAAGTCGGGCGTCGGCGTCGCGGCGTTGGGCGTCAAGGCGTTGGGCGTCGCGGCGTTGGGCTTCAAGGCGTTGGGCGTCGCGGCGTTGGGCGTCGGCGTCGCGACGTTGGGTGTCGCGGCGTCAGGCGTCAGCGTCGTGACGTTGGGCGTCGCGGCGTCGGGCGTTGCGCCGTCGGGAGTCACGCCGTCGGGCGTCGTCGTCGCGACGCCCAACATCGCGACGCCAACGTCGCGACGCCGCGGCGTCGGGCGTCGGCATCGCAACGGCGGGCGTCGCGGCGTCGGGCGAAAGCGTCGCGGCGTCAGGCGTCGCGGCGTCGGGCGAAAGCGTCGCGGCGTCAGGCGTCGCGGCGTCGGGCGTCACGACGTTGGGCGTCGCGGTGTCGGGTGTCGGCGTCGCGGCGTCGGGCATCGGGCGTCGGCGTCGCGGCGTCCGTCAGAGTCGCGACGTCGGGCGTCAGCGTCGCGACGTTGGGTGTCGCGGCGTCAGGCGTTGGCGTCGCGACGTTGGGCGTCACTGCGTTGGGCGTCGCGGCGTCGGGCGTCGCGCCGTCGGGCGTCGCAGCGTCGGGCGTCGCGGCGTCGGGGGTCGCGGCGGCGGGCACCGCGGCGTCGGGCGTCGCGGCAGCGGGCACCGCGGCGTCGGGCGTCGCGGCGTCGGGCGTCAGCGTCGCGACGTTAGGCGTCGCGGCGTCGGCGTTGCGACGTCGGGCGTCGGCTCCACGACGTTGGGCGTTGCGGCGTCGGGCGTCGCGGCGTCGGTCGTCGCGGCGTTGGGCGTCATATACGGGACATGAGCGCGTTTAAACCAACAAACAATTTACATTTGGGGACTTTCGTTGCATGCGCTGCATAAACGGTTTAAGTCAAACAAACACCACGCGAACGGAGTCGCGGGCACAGCTAGTTAATAAATAATAACTTATTTAAGTCAATATTCAATTTGTATTTGGAATATTATTAAAGAATCTTTTTAAACCCTTATCACGTCAATCCGTCTGTGTGACTTACCGTCCAAATTAGTGCTAGAAATATGAAACTTTGCATGGAATATTGTACGTTTGCATTATAATTAATATCGTTGCTCCATGCATATACACAATTTATCACATCGATAAATTTGTATTTAATTTTAACACTTTATCGATTTAAAACAAAGATCTTCAAACTGCTGAGCATATTTTTTTTGGACCATGGCTAATCAGTTAAGGCTATCACTCGAAATCTCAATGCGTCGGGGGTTTAAATTGATAAAGCGTTACCTCCTAAACAAGTTAAGAGAAAAGAACAGAGAGGCGATATTATACATACATTTAAACAGTTGAATTTTATTAACAACAACATTGTTTAAGTTTTTGTATACGTGCCTTGTAAAATTATTACTGCAATGGCTATACATAAAAAAATACTGCATCTTTTAGATATTATAATACTTAAGGCGATACTAAGTACGACTTATAACTTAATAAAGTTACTATGCTTTTAATTTCTAGATAGTATATAATAATAATAATAATAATTAGACGCTTCACACCACGTTAATCTGGCCCCGTGCTAAGTATCCGAAGAACTTGTGTTACAGGTACCAGACAACGGAAATATATTTAATACTTTTATACTATACACATATTTAAGATTTTTATTATATTATACACAAATTTAATACATATCCATAACCCAGGAACATTTGGAAATGTTTTTGTTCCCACAGCGGGATTCGAACCCGCGACCTCTCGCTCGCGACCGCTCGAGCACCAACGCGCTCAACCACTGCGCTTCGGAGGTCGTCCACAATGTTATACTTAATAATAATAATAATAATATCTATGGACGCTTCACACCACGTCAATATGGCCCTGTGCTAAGTATCCGAAGAACTTGTGTTACAGGTACCAGACAACGGAAATATATTTAATACTTTTATACTATACACATATTTAAGATTTTTATTATATTATACACAAATTTAATACATATCCATAACCCAGGAACATTTGGAAATGTTTTTGTTCCCACAGCGGGATTCGAACCCGCGACCTCTCGCTCGCGACCGCTCGAGCACCAACGCGCTCTACCACTGCGCTTCGGAGGTCGTCCACAATGTTACACTTAGGTTATAATATTATGTGCTTATGGTAAAGGTTATTACTTATTAGTAGATAGGTAGTACCCAATTGAAATAACTTTTTTAAGCTCGTTATTTTTCTATGGTCATAAATAATTTAAAAGTCGAAAATAAAAACAAATTTACGCGTCAAGCCGTAATCGCGCTATAGTTATAATAAAATTAATAAAATCGTTTAAAATCTATTTAAGTTGTATCCATAAAATTGCTAATATACGTAGTCGTATAATATCGTTTTTATACACAGAATGAAACGCGTATATGAAGTTGTCTGTGGGGCTAGAATATGGACATAAATAATTAAAAATAGTTCAATCTAGCCAGCTCGCATAGCATAGGTGTACAGTCAAGTAACAAAGTTAATAAGTTTTACCTGAACAATATAATTGTTCTTACAAAATAAAAAATAAAACATAAGTTACTTATAAGTCTCCTCTTATTCCCATTTTTTGTTTTAGTCGCTAACGGTACAAGTGAGAAAAAGTTAATGTATATACACCAAAAAATTAATTTAGAGTGATAATACTTTAGGGTGTGTATGGGTCCCACTGTATATACCAGTGTGTAAAAAAAACAGTCACTATAACTTTGAGATACGATAATACTACCTTTCCTCATTTTGGAAATTTATTTTTTTACAAAAACTTATTGTATGGGAAAATGTTTGATGTTAGGTCATTTCTCATTCAACATGAAAGTCAAAAATAAGTCTTTCAGCGCTTTCACAGTATATTATACATAGTGTCCTATGTATAATATACTAAAGCGCTACCTAAATATTAGATATATTATCACTCATTTATTTTATACCTTGTATATAAGCTGTATCGTACAGCCCGCTACTACAAAGCAGTTTCAGATACATAAAGTTGAAATGTAAAATGTAACATCTCATAACTTGGACGATGAAATTAGTGAACATTCCCAGGTTAGATTTCAATTGTCCATGGATCAGTTTAGGCCATTCTCGTATACAAAGAAAATTGACAATTTGAACAAAGTTACATATTATTAGTGTGCCAAAGGAGTAATGAAATCTTTTAAATGTACAAAACTGCTTGCTTGGAGTTCCATATTGGATGCGCAGACAAAATAAAAAATAGATATTAATTAGGCCATCCTATCACAGCATTATGAAATGGAGCGTAATATGTTTAGTTCATTCACAAAAGGTCTTTTCGCCCTAATATTTGTCGGTTCCATTTTTAAATTTAATTTCCCCATATTTTCCTGGGGCGATCCGGGACAAATTCGTGGGAGTGGTAATAAATGACGTCTCTCTGATCTAATTTTGTATGAAAAAAGGTCGGTGTTGTCCGGCTTACGAGTATAGTATCACCCTTACCTAATTTGATAACAGACATTTCTTGACTGTAGGTATGTATATGGGTATAAAATGAATAAATACATATAAAAAAAAATTAAAATAATGCAGGTAGATTTTTTATATGGATTGATCTGGATAAAGTGTGGACTTTATGCAGATTTAGCCCGGAATCAGTCCCCATTGACTGTTTGTAGTACGTAAGTAAGATCCATAATATAATATATTTTGTAAGTATTCAGGTTACGTACGATTTACGTACAACATATATATCTGCAAAGTTTTCATGTAAACCAAGGTTAAGGTTTTTGTTTTTCATTTTTCAGGTAGCAACTAATCACGCAGGTTTTTTGAACAGACAATGTAAAATATTACAACTATAACTTTGCAATTGCAAAACTTCACTTATTTGCAATTCCGAAGATTATGATCTTATTTTTAGTGGGTTGATGAAAAATAATTCTATAAGGCAAAAATACTCTATCTTTTAATATCTCTACTATCTCTCAATCTCGGCTTAATTAAATAATATGTATCTTTATATAGATATTTAGTTAAGCCGACTTAAAAAGGAGCAAAGTATTTTATTCGATCGTTTTTTTTAATCTTGTATATAAAATTATTATTATTCAGAAGCAATCTATGTTGCGAAATAAAAAATGTTACTTTGTTCTCTGTTTCTGTGAATAATCGATTCACAATAAATTGATAAATAATAATTAATGATGACGGAGCTTTGCATTTTAATGTAATTTATCATTCTGTAATGTGCAAAACGTACAGATTCATTTGAAAACTTATTAACATTTTGAATAATTTAATATTATGTTATTATTTATTACAATATAATATGTTATTAAATGACAGCCGACGAATAGGCAAAGGATCAAAAATTTAGAATTTGACTTGAGCTATATTCTACTTAATATGTTATCTCATAACTATAAACAAAATGGAAATTAAGTAGCCCAAAGCTGTCGAGCAATGTGCAAAAAGTAACGATGAATTCTGTTTTATATATTTATGTGTCAAAACTGTATTTGAACCAAAATAACGAGATCAAAATCTATCCGCCCATTTGCGAGCTACGATGCCACAGACAGACACACGCACGCGAAGATACGTCAATTTATAACATCTCGCTGCTTTGTCGGGGGCTTAAAAAAAATATAATATAATTATCAGCCTAAACAGTCCCACTGCTGGGCAAAGGCCTCCCCCAGGTATTCCTGCGATTCTAAAAATTAGACGCTAAAAATTGCGTAAATAGGTTAGGACCTACAAATTTTATTTTAAATTTGTAACAGCAAAAATCGACACGCATGAATTTTTAAACGAACATACGATCATTTAATTTAAAAGCTTTCATTATATTCCTAAATAAATAATTATAATATTAGATCCGTGTCCATGTATTAGTATGTCAAACACCTGGGTACACGTTTCAAGTAATTAATATTTGACAATAATGTGTATACTGTACGTAACTGTACCTACATGGCTCGCCCTAGGCTGTTCTGATGACCTAGGACTAGAGGTAGGGTTAGACGGATTTGGTCGGGTTATGTGTCTAAGTACTATAAAAGCTCGCACAGTCTAGTACTTGGCACATTCAGTCCTAACTCCTTCTTCTTGCTTCACAAGACCCACCCTATCTCTCCAATATGTACAAGCTGGTAAGATTTTTCATAATATTAAAAATAGCTTTATATTTTGAGATAATTTTTACTTTATATTGTAAGTAAAAGGAAAAAAATCTAAATGTGGTGCAAACGAGGCGTTTTTATAAAGCAATCAGTTTGGCTTTTATTTGTCGAAATTTTTCGAAAAATGGTATCGGAGATTTTTATGGTTGGTTGTATTCTTATTAAAGAACATCGGGTTTTGACAATGGAATTAGTAACCATAGTTTAAAATTATGTTATACGTAAGAGTAATTGATAAGGATTACAACGGATAGGTGCATATATATAGGTGCATATATATGACGACCTCCATGGCGCACTGGATCAGCTCGTTGGTGCTGACCGAGAGGTTGCGGGTTCGAATCCCACCGAGGGAACAAATGTTTTCAATGTTCCTGGGTCATGGATGTGTATTAATATAATAAAAATCTTAAATATGTGTATAGTATAAAAGTATTAAATATATTTCCGTTGTCTGGTACCTGTAATACAAGTTCTTCGGATACTTACCACGGGGCCAGATTGACGTGGTGTGAAGCGTCCATAGATATTATATGCAAGTTTTTAACATATTTCTACAAATATGGATATAATATCTCATTTAAAGATTATCTCCACTTCTTCATGGATCTAATCTTATTATGGAAAATAAAATAAGATTGAAAATTGTACAGTCTGTAGAGTTTGTAGACTCGACTTTGTTAAAAACAGTTGAAACTCTAAGTCCCAATGTCTTTTCTATATAAAAAAAAATTCTATACTCACATGAATTTACTGGTAGTGTTAATATGAGGTCAACGACCTCCAGTGGTTTCAGGAAGCACGTGCAAAACCCTATCACATTTAAATAATTTCGGGTAACTTGTAAGGGCTACCACACACCAATCGTCGAAATGAAACGGAAGCTTTCAATTATTACGAAAGCTTTGACGATTAAATATTCCGTTAGCTGACTATCATAGTTATAAATCATTAAAGTGAAAATCCCGAATGTCCGTGAGGCACAATTTTATCAATTAGGAGTTAGGTGTTTACACTTCTGTGGGATTTTGCCTAAAATCCATAAAACGATTTTTCAATATTTGTAAGAATAAAAATACATTAACAGCTTTATAACAAAAGATAAATTGTTGTAAATAAAGTAGTAAAAATAGACACAATTTTGTGACAAAAAAATTATTAAGAAATTTGACTTAAGAGCGTGCATTCAATTTACGACGAAGTTTCAGTTTTTCGGTGTTTTTGACTGCCCCTCACACGCATAAAATAACTAAATTAAATAAAACAATTAGAAATATATGAAGATAAACTCTTTATTTTGGACATCATTTTATAAAATAAAAGTTTTAAGTAGTACATTTGAGTAAATTTAAAGATTTCGGAACGCCGAATCGCAAAAATGCCGATTTTAGCTCACTTTGATAAAGAAAATAACAATTAAATCGTGTTAATATAGTTTAATTTCTATTTTTATAAAAAAGATTATAAAGTCCTTCAATGAAATATTGATAAAAAATTAAAAATATATGTATTGTTAACTGCATAAAAAATCTTTTAAAAATGACATAATTTACGTTTTTCAGTGCTGTATTTCTACTGGAAAAACTAAATTTCTTCGATGATATTATTTTTATAATTGATAATCATACTATTGGTAAGTTGACACTATTTTTTATTTAATTAAAAAACGATGTTTATCCCATTATTCAATTTTTTAAAAATTACTTGTTTTCAACCAAGCGCACGCGTCATGTAAATCGCGATCTATTTAGTACCCGCTGAGAATTCGTGAGGGGAGGTTGTGTCGCTCTGCGCGGGACCATCAAAGTATAAAGGTTCACCGACCTGGTCCGCTCATGGACTTATAGTGCGACTACGCAGAATTGACGCTTTGACGAGCATTAATATTTTTATGAGAAATGGGGGAAATTTACAGAGATTATATTATGTCGATTACAAAGTTCATAATATTTATATAGAAAAAAAAATATTAAGAGGTTACCACAAAAAAGGTGTGTAATTTGTTCAGAGTTTATTTATAAAATTTAAAATTTATATAATAATCATCATCAGCCCCTGTGTGTCTGTTTCTCATATCGTAGCTCCTAAATGCATCACAGATTTTGATGCGGTTTTCTTAAGCAGAAAGCTGGTGTGGTTTATATATTTAAAAATTATACTAATCATCATCAGCCCCTGTGTGTCAGTCTGTAATATCACAGCCCCTAAATTAATCAAAAGATTTTGATGTCAATTTCTTTTGTTGAGAGCTGATGTGATTTGTATATTTAAAAATTATACTAATCATCATCAGCCCCTGTATGTCTGTCTGTAATATCACAGCCCCTAAATTAATCAAAAAATTTTTATGTCAATTTCTTTAGTTGAAAGCTGATGTGGTTTATATATTGAAAAATAATACTAATCATCATCAGCCCCTGTATGTCTGTTTGTTATATCGCAGTTCCTAAATGATTGACAAATTTTGATGCGGTTTTTTTTAGTTAAAAGATGGTGTGGTTCATATATTATTTAAAAATTATACTAATCATCATCAGCCCCTGAGTGTATGTCTGCTTTAATGTAACTGTCATCAATATAACCGAGTATCTGGGGGCACGGCAGTGCTTCTGTCAACTTGAGCACGGCCGTACCATCAATTTCTCGTAGCAGTTTAGGCCATTTTCAACTCCCTATAACTTTGTTGTGGATTAAAAGAAGCCTTCATTTTTAGTTACTAGGAAAGCATTGTACAAACACAGTATATTTCAAATGTAATTCAATTTGAAACAGAAGTTACATAATTATAACTTGTCAAACTCCTTACTTTTGTCACTGACTCAATCACTCACTGACCGATCATCAAAAGTATTAGGCACTTCTAGCAGACATAGAAGCTTCACATTTGGAATACAAGTAGTGTTTAGTGTATAAATAAGGGAAAAACCTAAAAAAATATTTCTGTAGAATTATCTAGACTAACTGCATAATTAACTTTGTAATGTCATTTAAATGTATAGGATTACAAAGCTGTATTTGCCCTTTTGACAAAAACACGAGTTTAGTAAATCTTCTACAAAAAGAACTGAGATCCCATCAAAAACATATCTTGTAAAAATTGCCAAGTCTCGCTACTTAGTTCTTCTACAGTAAAAACTTGTGAGATACATGTTATGCCGGAAAAAATGTACATTACGGTCGGTCGTGTTGGCGGCTGCAAATTTTATGGCGAATAGAGCTATATGTAAGGAGTCACTAACCAAAATTAAAAGTTGCGGCAACTCCTAGTTTTTTAGTTTTTGAAAAAATAAAATTCGTATTTTTGTATGAATATTCGACTACTTTTGACGTAATTTTGACAGTTTTTTTTTATATAGCGCCAAAAGCCATTTTTATTCTAGTTCAATCACCTATTTTTCTTAACTAGATAATCGGGCAGAATTACGTCAAAAGTAGTCGAATATTCATACAAAAATACGAATTTTATTTTTTCAATAACTAAAAAACTACGAGTTTCCGCAAGTTTAAATTTTGGTTAATGACTCCTTACATATAGCTCTATTCGCCATAAAAATTGCAGCCGCCAACTCAACCGACCATAATGTACATTTTATCCAAATAATCTTTAATTTTATTTCATTTTCATTCAATAATCAGACGGTTGCAAAATGCTAGTTAGTATAGTGACAACATTTTTGTCACTGAAAAAAGCATGTCCATCCCGACTACCCACTAAAAATTGGTATTTTAGTACATTTTAGTGGGTAGTCGGAAGTGGGTCAGTAAAATATTTAGGGACAAACATTTCTGGACATCAAAGATGAAAAATAAATAACTTGGTATATTTTTATTAAAATTAGGTTGTTGAATTTTTTATTCTCATTACTTACTTGTCCTAAATTATAAATGTGAAAGTTTGTTTGTTTGTTCGTGTGTTTGTTTGTTACTTTCTTCACGTCTCATCTACTGACCAACCACCATGAAACTCTTTTCACACAATCATCGCGAAAGTTATTCCCGACGGTTAGACAGTAACGCGGACTGAGCCGCGGGCGATTACTAGCATGTCGAGTATGTATAATTTGTATTTTATAACTTAAATACCATTTAATTTTATAGAAGTATTGAAATGGTAGGTAATATTAAAATTCATTAGGATCAAACTACCAATATTACTCGCGCGCGCTACGTACGCTCGACCTAGCGTTAACCCACACATGCGTGTTGTTATGCGTCTGTGTGAGTCGATATCGTCTCTCGCGGCGATTTCGACTTGATGAAATTTGATTGCGCGCTCTGACATACGAATTCGCCCGTCATTCTTAAGCGATAAATAGCGGTGTCATTTTGAAACAGGGCCTAGTAGTTTCAGAGACGACTTGCGTCGCGTCGTCAAGCACGCAACCTTAGGCAACACTATTTCCGATTAGTTTTAAGATAATATGATATAAAGTTTTAACATTTATTTACCCTATTTACATCAGGCCTATTATAGACAATATATAGGTAGATCGTTATATATAGACAATAAACACTTGCGTAATTAGTATGATGAAAATAGAATACCGGTAGGTGTAATGTTTAACTAATGGATTTCAATGTTTAACTTACACTTTGGAAACCACCAACAGTATGTAAAAACACTTACTTTGTCTGTGTGTGTCGGCTGATCTAAACGGATGAACCGATTTTGATCATATTTTTTTCTGTTGAAAACTGACGAAATCGCATGTGTTCTTAGCTATAATTCATCATTATCAGTTTGCTCACAGTTTGAATATGCGGGGGTTACTGGATGCACTACGCAGGAACAAACATATATAAACTGCTAAAACCATTATATTAATCATTATCATTAACTTTTGGTTTTATTTGGGGAATCAAGAACACTAATCGTGTAATACACGAGAGTTGTAAAGACCTAGTAGGTTTTTGTGATTAGATGATAGGAGTCTCGATCTAATTTAGTGGTGGAACGGAAACCTTATTTAACTTATCTAGTACTATGGTAGTCTATACAATTCTGTACACCACCTCAACATATTTTTCTTTTTTATATTTTTCTCAATTTGTTGTCATCTACAATTCGTTCATAATGTTTCCATTTATATTTTTATCAGCAGACTTAGTAGTTGTTTGCAGTCAAATATTACTTTGGCAAACCGCAGACATTCCGCAAGTGTCATCGTTTGTGGTGTTTCGCCAAGACGGCTCGGGCTCTAATACTACTTCGTGATAGTCGGGTCAGAATATGTTTTCACAAGGATCGCCTCCGTGGTCTAGTGGTTCAGAGCTTCGCTCTCGACCCGGGGTCGTGGGTTCGATTCCCGCGTCGGAACAACAAAAATGTTGTTTTCAAGTGTGGTTAGGCCAATGCAGGCTGATCACCTGATTGTCTGATAACAAAGATGATCCATGCGTCGGATGTGCATGTAAAAAGTCGGTCCTACGCCTGTTCTCTCGCCATTCGCGTCGGTTTACCATCCCACTGGGTTATGGGAGTAAAAAGAAGAGAGAGTGTCTTTATGTATAGCGCACACACTTGGGCACTATAAAATAACTTCTGCGTAGCTGGCCTGGTTTCAATGAAATCGGCTACCAACACCAAAATCGGTGAGGGGAGCTATCATTTTTGAATATGTTTTCACAAGCGAAAGTATTTTCTTTGATCCCGTAGTAATGAGAGTGAACTTGACATTAGAGCGATGGACGACAACGACCCGCCGAGGTCAGTCGTGTTTTCCGCCTCAATCATCGCTGTAAGGACGTGCCCGCACTGTTTATTATTTGGATTCATTGGTGCAACGGATTTTTTTTATTTTTTATTTCTTTATTTTTTAGTTACATTCAGTAATCATGCAGCCCACCAAACCGCGCAGCGGTTTGTCGGTGGGTTAACGCTCAGTTTACAATATTTAGGATGTTAGAGGGCTCCGTAACCGTAACCGAAACTATTGGATATCCGATATAAAAATATCCGTAACCGAAATTATCCGAAACAAACGCATAATCCGAAATAATTGAATATCCATATTCGTATCCGTATCCGTATACATTTTTTTTTTTATAATAATAATATCTATAGACGCTTCACACCATTTCATCCCTGATTCGTGCTAATTTGCTGGAGCAGAATAATTTGTTCATCTTTTATCGCTAATGTTATTTATACTAAAACAACTTTTAAAATATAATAACTATGGATTTAGGTGTTGCTTTACTCTCTTAAGGAAAAATATACGTAAGTATATAAGTTTTTGACACATTTTATCAAATATTATACTTTCTAAAATCAGTATAAAATGTATGTTCATTTTATTAGCATACATACAAAAAGGCCTTTTGGCATACATGAAGGTTATGAACACCTACTCAAAAACCAAACCTAATGATTTTAATTTCGGTTTCAGTAATTTATAATAACTTTGATTATTAAAATTTTGATGTTTCCATAAAGTATAGTGTTTTGATACGTAAATAAAAATATTGTAAAACTCGGGATTTTATAAAAACATAAACATCATCTGATCAAGCTAAGTCGCAACTGGTATGGCCAAAGCTTTCCTTAAAATGAAATATGCCTTAGGCTACACATAGAAAGCGTATTTACCGCGAAATTATACGCATTAATGTTTATGCGTACTAAAACTATAACGGGTGTATAAAGAACAGTCACTATAATTTTGGGATATATTTAAAAAATATATATTTCTCATTCTGCTACAACGTTATTCTTGCGACAAAAAAATAAGAAATGGTAAAAAGTAAATAAGTTTTTGACAAATAAAAATATATACATTTACAAAATAAGGAGTTGTACAATCGTATTTCAAAGTTCTAGTGACTGTTATTTTTTCACCGAGTATAAATTTATACTAGGCCCCTACATTGCGTCCAGAAGCTAACACGTGCTTTGCCTTTCTTTAGGGTTATCAAGAACAATAATTGACATCTACGTATTACACTTAAATAACACAAAATACAATTTCGACTCGATAAAGTTTCGAATACATATACAATTACTCCTACTATACTTGGGCAACTCGACAAGGTTCGAAAGAGGCAAATAAATTATCCATTTACGAAGAATAATATACCGGTGATTGTACCGCACTTCAACAAGTTTCTTTGGTATATTAAATTACTTCTTGTACTTAATTAAGTATCATTGTGTTCCATGGGACATTAATAATGCCATTACAGAGACGAAACCTTTTGAAGCCTGCAAGCCGAACACGTCAGTGTGGTAATTGTAACAACATTTCACGTTTCCTTTATACGGTAGTGGAAATGATTACTTCTTTTTGTGCTTATTTAATCTTGCATCGATATTTACAAATCATTTGTCAATAAATAATAGGTGAAGTAAAACTTATTCAAAACAAAAAATTTCGAGAAAATATATGTTAGCAATTTGGAAAATTGAAAGTTTATGTAAAGAAGATTTGCAGATTAAAGAAGATTTACTAATATTTAAATAATGCTATAAATAATAGGCGAAGCAAAGCTTTTGGTAGTCTTACGAGAATTTCAAGAAAATATATGTTTGGAAAATTTAAAGTTTATGCAAATAATATTTGCAGAATACTACTATTTAAATAATGCTAAGAACAGCCAAAAATATGCAAAATATTACCACACATACTAACTACCCACCAACATGCATTGTATATTATAACAGTAGGTTAGACACACTTTTCAATGTAACAAAATATTGTTTTCTCCTTTTCAGATTAAATAGACAGTATATTTTATAGCTTAAACTTATATAATATACATGTTAAATATTTAAATTTAATTATGCTTTTTACACACATACAATTTCTAGTAACCCTTCCTCTGGTTTAAATAAATATGCGGATGTTTCGTCTATCAGTCTGGATGTACGTTTTTACGCCTTAAACAACCAATAATTAATTATTTACACGAGACCTTCCTGTGGTGGAAATTGGCATATTTAGTATTTGAATCCTGAGAAAGTACATAGGATAGTTTTTCCGAAAAATATTAACAATGCCGAAGCCGCGGTTCAAAGCCAGTCGTTGATATTTTAGACTACAGAGTATTAAAATAAACTAGAACACGTGTCCACAACGTGCAAAGCGACAATATCGGTTAATATCGGTTAGAAAGGAAACTGATATCAGCTCTACCTCCTTCGAGTTCTAGTTTGGCAACATTGTTAAGCTCCAACACGCCTTCTCGTTAAATGTTAACACATTATTAATAATGCCGACTCTATTTGCCAGCAAAAATGTACGATTGTCGCAATACTAATAAATCAAACTTGTTAAAAACACGAAACTTGTAAACTAGAGTCAAAAGATTTTGTAATATAAATTTATTTGTAGAAATGTAGAAAAACTTTACAAACTGCATATGATTTATAACAATAACAATTATTAGGCTGTTGGATCCTTATTAAGACTTATTGACTTGTTAAAGTTTTAATTGTTATTGGTAGGAAATTAATTGTCTACAACTACTAAAATTTAGTAGTTGTAGACTATATAAAAATATTTAATACTGTAGTCTGTAATTATTAAAATAAATTTGCACACTGTAGCTATTTAACATTTTCTCCTTGTCTGATACATTAAAAAGTCACTTAACATGGACTAAACTTTGTATGGCTTATGTTAGAGCTGGTACACATTAGGCGCTTTCAAACTTTGAGAACCAGGAGTTCTATACAGGCAGTGTACTCTGTACATACTCAAGCGCGCGCTTTTTCTTTATCCAAAAACGCGCATCAGCAAAACGCGCGTCAATAAGCGCCTAATGTGTACTAGCTCTTATTATCCATTGTAGTTACGATCCTGTACTCTGTAGTCAAACTTAAGCAATACCATTTCAGGTCGTATTCACCGCCCTCCTGGCCGTAGCTGCCGCCGCCCCCGGGCTCGTTGGTGGTGTCTGGGGAGGCGCTGCCCCCTGGGGAGCCGCTGCCCCCTGGGGCCTGGGTGCCCATGGGCTAGTCGGTGCCCCTGTGCTGAGCGCCCCCCTCGTTAGAGCCGCCCCCGTCGTCAGCCACGTACCCGTCGCCACCTCTTACGCCAACCAAGTCAGGGTAAGTACTTACAATGCAAGTACATCTATTAGATAGCTTCTGTGGTCCAGTGGTTTAGTAGAGGTGTTGACTCGAAGGTCGTAGGTTCGATTCCCGTGTTGCAACAACTAAAAATGTTGTTTTCAAGTTTGGTTTGGAAAAGGCAGGCTGATCACCAGATATTCTAACTAGAAAGATGATCCATGCGTCGGATGCATTTAAAAGTCGGTCCTGCGCCTGTCGCACCTGTCATGTCGGATAACTGTCCCGCTGGGTAATGATTTATGACAATAAAAGGAAGAGAGTGTCCTTGTGTACTGCACACACACTTGGGTACTATAACAATTACTTTTGCGTTACTCCTTTTTGCAATGAAATTGACGACACCCAGGAGGACATGGTTAATGGGGAGGTGATATTCTTTCTCTGACATCCCACAGATTATATAACTTATTATAAATATATTTTTCTCTCTTTCTTCCAGATCGCCACCCCAGCTGTGGCCGTAGCACCCGCGCCCCTAGCGGTCGCCCACGCCCCAGTCCTCGCCGGCCTGGGAGGCCTTGGCCACGGATGGTAAACCACACGCCAGAGACCACGCCGCAGGCCACAACACCAGGCCAAGTCAGGAACGCAACAGTCAAGCTCATGCTTCGGTTAGAATGTTATAAAACGGTTTGTTAAAATTTTGAGTTTGGATAAAACATAAATTATGTATAAATGAATATTTTCTTTTTTTTAAACCCCATTTGAAGACCAGCATATCGAGTATATTATGATATCAAATATTTATGCAAACCCGCAGTAGGCTAACGTGTCTGTGGAAGGTTGTCATTTTGGCAGTAAGTAAGTGCGTTTATTCCACAGTACTGCCTAAACTTCTGATCCGATTTTAATGAAGGAGGTGCTAATAAATTCGCTATATTAGTCTAAGTAACATAAGGTAATAGGTAAATTTACGCAGTCGAGTTGAAGATTAAAAAAATATGGTTATATCAAAGTGAGCCATAGTCCTGCTAATGATGATGATGTTTTATTATTTTGTGGAGACAGATTGTACCTGGCTCCGATTTTAAAACAGGTGGTTCTTTTTTTAAGTAATTCCATATACGCTGAATACAGACCACATATCAGCGGTTAAACCCAGTTCCATATAAGTGGGAGAGTTTCCGCATACCGCCCGTACTGAGCCTGATAGGTGATACATATCTATACGGAGCTGATGCAACCATGTGTTCAATTTTAATAACAAATAAAAAGACAAGGTTTAGTATTTTAACATATTATTCTATTGAATGTACTGTAGGTTCTTGATGGAAATATATGTTACACAATACACAAATTTCTTGCATTTTTTCCACTTTATTAGTTAGACTAATCTACCTACACCTGATGATGACTTAGTCGGAACCGGTTGTGTATTTTAATAAATCTAATGTTAATTAACTAACAAAGTGGAAAAAGGCAAGTAAGTTGTGTATCATTACTGTGTTAGAATATTGAGTATAGTTTTTTTAAATTAAAGTTAGTATTATAAAAAAGTTTTGGAACTAAATCTTATCTAGATAATATAATGAAAGTCAGTAGGTAACTATTTTGTATATATGTATTATATAATACGCCCGACTTCAATAATAAATTTTAGTCGGTTTCATTTGGGGATCATAATATTATAGATCGACAATGCATGATCACAGCACCGCGTCTAAGGTCTGCTTCTTATATGAAAATGTATCTAAAATTATCAAGTTATTCAAATATTCCTATTCTTTGGATAATAATTTAATAATTTTAGATTTTTCTTTTGATATTAATTTGATTGTCACAATAGATAACCATCAAAATGTTACCGTACATATTATATTGATGTGGAGCGTTGTAACATCTCTCTATATATATTTAGCCTCAGTGGACAGGCTGTACAGAACGAAAGTGTTCTCAAGGTCAGCGCGAGGAAACCTTAACATTTCGACGCCTTACAATAATCGTAAAATCTGCTCGCGATATTTTCCCTGTAACTTAACATCTGTATGGAAACATAAAATTTAAATACCTTGTTTACGGTATCAGAAATTGAAGCATTTAACTTTTAAATCTCCTGATCTTTTTGACTCGACTAATTAATTTTATTTTAA
The DNA here is from genome assembly GCA_905187575.2 of Celastrina argiolus. Lineage (NCBI taxonomy): Eukaryota > Metazoa > Arthropoda > Insecta > Lepidoptera > Lycaenidae > Celastrina > Celastrina argiolus. The sequence goes on from LR994591.1 coordinate 9,321,604, forward strand.
TTTAGGGTCTGTTTCAACCTTCTGGTATAAGTTGTGACTGATTTATATTTTTGTCGCTGCTTACTTTATATCGAACAATAGAGACAAAACATAAAAATATAAGATTTGACACAGTTTATCAACAGTAAAAGTTAATTGTAATTAATACACTAGATGTTGCCCGATACTTCATGAAAGCAAAAGGAATCGCGCAGGAACCATACATTTTGGCGCTATAAAATACATAATAATAATTATGTCTGTATTTTGTGGTCAACTCTATAGGTGTGCAAAAATTCATCTAAATCGGTCAAGCATTTTTGTAGCCTGTTTAATGCAAATACAATACATTTTTATCTCACAAAATCAGCATAATATTCTAAAAACGAAACATTTTTTTCATTTTTTTCTAATTTGCACTCATACGATAAATGTAACTTTGCAAATTCTACTATAAATAATGTAACATAAATACATACATCCATTTAGTGTAGTTTTGTATGTTTTAACAGCTAAATTAAAACGACGACGTACAGCATGTTTAAAACTTACCTTCATTATGTCGTTCGTACTCGGTCAGTTTCACCTCAAATTTTTCTTTAAGAATAGCCGGCGGCGACGTAATAATAGATAAATCCATGCTGTCACACTATTTTATAACGAGTATCGCACTTCAATGTAGATTTAATGAAAATATACCAACACAGTGCTATCAGTGCGAGCTTTTTGACGCCATATTTGTTTTGGTGACTACTAGCGCCGCAGTGAGAAAAAGTTTCAATAACCTGACTGATTTCAATCCGCTAACTAATTGGACGTTGATTGACGATTATTCAATCAATGTTCGGCCTAGTCTTTCAATTGAATGTCGTCATTCGATAAAAACGCTAGTCACTCAATGTGAAATGGCGATTTCAATTAGATGACTGCGACATATATACAATCAGCAAGAAAACGGTACATTGCGTGGTTGAAACAGATAGCGTACCCGTTACTAAGTAACGAATACATACGGTTTGCTACAGCTCTAGTATAATGTTGCCTAGTTCGATTGAATGGAAATTTCGTATGTATTTGTACGTTAGTAACAATGTATTATTACGAGCGTCCCTTGACTTATTTCTGTTATGTAATTCTGCAAAGCAGTGACTGTGACAACCTGTCAGTAGGGTACTTAAATTACTCTTTAGGTATTCGGCTGTTAAACTCATTAAACAGAGGGCAACCTTGGTTAAATAGATCTAGTGTAGTTACCCTCGAATTAAACATTTAATAAAAACGAGTGTAATCAATTGAAACCTCCACATCGTTTACATTAAATTATAACGACCATTTTGACGTGAATCAAAGCAAGTGTGTTCAAGTGTTCATAAATTTCAACCAGTTCAGAACTAGTTTATCCCCAATTATTTGAAATAGTACGAACGATGAGTAAGAAACACGTTGATCTTGACTTTTTCGTTTTCGATATCGCACCACTATAAATACGCTCACTCCCTGAAAGAAAGTATCAGTTTCCCCCAGTCGTCGATACCTGAACTAACACAGACCACGATGAACTCGCTGGTGGTGTTCCTTTCCGTGATGGCGCTCGCCGCCGCCGAGCCCTCCGCCATCCTCCCCGGCAGAGTCATCAGCTACAGCCCGGCAGTGTTGGCCCAACAGTACGGTGTTGGTGCGTCCGCTGTGACCCACCAATCCCGCGTTGACATCAAGTCCAGCCCAACCGTTGTATCCACTGAGATCGTCCAGCCCATCGCTCGCACCGTGGTCGCGCAGCCCGCCGTGATCGCGCAGCCTGCCGTGGTCGCGCAGCCCATCGCTCGCACCGTGGTCGCTCAGCCCGCCGTGGTCGCTCAACCCATCGCTCGCACCGTGGTCGCCGCTCCCTCGTACTTGGCTGGTCCCTCGTACGTAGCCGCTCCCTCATACGTGGCCTCTCCCCTCGCCTACCAGACTCCTCTGGCCTACGCCGCAGCCCCTATCGCCATCGCCGCCCCCGCCGCCGTGTCCCACCAGGCCAGACTTGACATCAAGTCATCTCCCGCCCTCGTCAGCACCGTGGCCACCGCCCCTGTGTTCCGCACCGTGATCCCCGCGCCCGCCCTTAGCTACGGTGCCATCAACTACCAGACCATCCTGAACTCCGCCGCCATTGCTCCAGTGGCCATCGCCGGCCCCGCCCCGGCCGTAGCCGCCGTCGAGACCGAACCCCAGGTGGAAGTCCAGGCCGATAACTCCGCTGAGCTCCCTCAGGCCCCCAGCGAAACCCCGGAGGTCATCGCCGCCCGCGCCGCTCACCTCGACGCTAAGGCTGAAATCGAGGAAGCCCACAACATCAAGAAGCGTTCCCTGGTAGTATCAGCTCCCCTCATCACCTCCTACGCTACTCCCATCACCAAGTACGCCGCTGCTCCCGCCTACTACCCAGGATACAACGGATTCTATTCCACCTACCCAGCTGCCCCAATCGTCCGTTACTTGTAAGCATCACTAGAAAGGTGGGGACATAGTCCTCAGTTCAGATGTCGATAACGACCAATTTATAGTTAATAAATTATAAAACATACACTTATTATATTATTATTAAACTCCCAACATCTTTAAAACAACGTGGACTATAATTACATTCTAGCTTTCAAATATAAATATATTATATTTATACTTCAAAGCAAAAACATATTTCTTACTAATAATATTGCACGAAAGTTTATAAGTATGGATGTATGTTGCTCTTTAGCGTAAAAACCAGAGAATTGGTTCCTTTATTCTTCAAAAAATCTTTCTGGTAGAAATAAGCTATCACTTGAGGTTTCGTACAAAACGTATTTACTTTATAATATAACTAGCTGCCCGTGCCCACTTCGTTGAGCATAGAAACCATTTAAACCATCCGGAACTTCCACGAATATTATTTTCAAGACTAACGAACAGCAATTCATTTTTATATATAAGAAGATTTTACTGTTCGGCACTGTAAGTTAATAATAAAAAAATCTAATATGTTGTAAGTATTATATACCGTAATTATTTATTTATTTTATTTATTATATAACGTATAATATGACTGTTTGTTTCCAAAATAAAGAGAAAATAAATATTAAAAACTAGCCATGTCAGACATTGGGCTTCAACATAACATTATTCCTCATAGTAAATCCATTCTGGATTATATTTTTGTATAAAATATTGCAAGTGGCTAAAACATTTTTTTATTCGAAATTAACGAAAAAAATTTTTGTACGACATGAAAAAGTTTTTTTTGTTGGAAAAACTAAATTCAAAAAAAGAACCAAAGTCACCAGTCGAAAATTTCAACTTTTCATGGAGCTATGACATGAATAAGAGTTTTTACAAAATTGAAAAATAAGCAATTCACCATAACATAAAGTCAGGGTTCCCTCATACATTGTTTTCACTTGATTAGTATCAAGCTAATTTTTATTGAGTAGCTTCATTTTGATGATACGTCCAATAATTATGTATATTGGTAGTAAGTATATTATTAGTTTTTTTTTTATTTATAATTTGTTGTTTAAAATTTATTATGTAATTGTTGTGTTGCCTACAAAGGCGTATGCATCAGATACTTATTCTCGTGCAATATTGTTGATTGTGAATGTTTTCATGTATGTATATGCTGCTGGTAACCTTAATAAATAAATAAGTGAAAACAATGTATGGGGGAACCCTGACTAATATTAAAGCAATGAAGAAAAAAATACCAACAAAATATTTCTACGATTATCTATGCGACCTGCAGCATGAAAAAAAATTTTTTTACTGTATTTTTTTCTGCATGTTGTATTTTTTTTGTGTATACTTACTTTAATTCATTTAAAATCTACTGCTTTCTTTTTTCAATTACTCTAGTCTTTAAGGTTATATTATGACAATTTGGAAATTTTCGTAATTTTATTTCTGCTAACTTCTCACTCATATTATTAAACTTTTGCATTGAAAGTTAAAAAAACTGTTTGTTACTACTAATAATACTATTATTATACTAGTACAAAGTACCAATACATTTACTTAAAGACTTTAAGTCCTGAATACTTATCAATTAATAAAAAAAATTAAAACATTTTATAATTTTTGGAATTGATTTATTTCCTTGTATCATATTTTAATAATCAATCGCTACACTTTGAACGAATTAGTATGGGTGGACGGAGAGAGCCTTGGGCAGGAGACTAGCGCCGTAGGGGCCGTAGGAGTAAGGGGAGTAGCCGGAGTAGGCGGAGACTAGGGGGCTGGAGTAAGCCAAGGGGCTGGAGTAGGCCAGGGAGTTGTAAGGAGACACGCCGTAGCTGGGCAGCACCGAGGAGTAGGCCAGGGGAGCCAATGGGGCCAGGGAGCGCTTGGCGAGGTGGTGGCCGGACAGAGCCTTGGCCTGGAAGTGGGCGGCGCGGGCGGCGACTACCTCAGGGGTGTCCAGGGGCACTCCGTTGATGGGGTCCAGGACGACGGCAGGGGAGTGCGGGGGCTGGGCGAGGGTGGCGAACGGGTATCCGGCGGACACTACGGACGGGTAGGCCAGGCCGTAGTTGGCTCCGTAGACGGACGGCAGCAGGGCTGATCCATGCACGCTGTACTGAGACTGCGAGCTGACAGCCGGGTAGCCGCTGTAGGCCAGGGGCAGCAGCACGCCGGGCTTGGCCGCGGCGAGGGCGAGGACGGAGAACAACACCACCAGCTTGAACATTTTGGTCTGTGTTGATTACTATCGATCAAATTGAATCGACTGATGTCAAAAACTAATGCTCTAATGCTTTTATACTACAAATTGGCCTACACAAAAAATGTTGCTAAGTAACCTTCGCACTTTATTTTACGTTATATACCAAATTTTTAAAAGTACCACTAATATTATAACATTTTCTGGGTCTGGGTCAAGAGGAAGTTTATTTTTGCATGACACTGACCATCGTAAGTAGTGAAGAATTTTTTTATTAGTTTCCTAATTATTGTGAAAACGTGTAAATATGGAGTGTTTAAAATTATTGGTGCAGCCTTTAAATTTATGTTTTCTTTTGAAACAAAACAGTCATTATCTATAGACCATTTTGTCTCCGACAATATTTTAATCGTCAAAGATGAAATTCAACCGGAGCTTTCGAAAATATCCGTGTTGTTAACTCTTAACCGCGTTATGACACAGACTATTTAAAACTTCAATTAGACTTCGTATTTTTTTAGGTTATGTATTCTGTGGATAACTGTTATTGGCCATGAGCATGTTAATAGATATACACATTTTTTTTTTTGTAAAAATTATGGCTGTTGTTATCCCTAGTAAAATAAAATAAAATCTGTGCTATTATGACCTCTATAATTAAAATCAGAAGGGTAGTTTAGTTCACTACTATACATTATAGATAGACTTTTTTTTTCTTCACACCACGTCAATCTGACCCTGTGGTAAGTATCCGAAGACCTTGTGTTACAGGTACCAGACAACGGAAATATATATTTAATACTTATATACATATATTTAAGATTTTTAATATATTAATACACAAATTTAATGCATATCCATGGACCCAGGAACATTGAAAACTTTTTGTTTCCACGGCGGGATTCGAACCCGCAACCTCTCGGTCGAGCACCAACGCTCTGATCCACTGCGCTACGGAGGTTGTCATGACTGCCAAAATCATTACTTCCTTTTGGATTCGCTGTAGTCGGGTAGTAAATAATTGACTAACGCGCTTCTAAATAAATGAAGTGTGTTTTTGTAATTTATTCAACTCTAAGAGGATTTCATCTGCATTTACCGAGCGGAGTTGCAGTGAGTACACGCGCAGGCATGCATTGTGTCCATAACACGTGTGACCTACTCAGTAGTCAAGTGTACAAACAAGACGTACTTGGAAAAATATAATACACGTGGTCAATATGTATTGTAATGCTATTACATATTTGGTCAGACAAAATAGTCACATACTTTGTAAATAAAGTAACTAGGTTTCTGACAAGTGTATCACCAATTTATGTTGGTTTTTGACTAACAATTCCACAAAAGCAGGGATTCCTAATGTGCTACGTGGGTAGTTCTTCTTCTTCTTATTTCATTTATGGCAGCCAAAATTAGTGTTCCATCAAAGTTTGTCCATCTACCTAATTTGTCTAACTTAGCTATCCAAGGTTACAAATATTATTTAGAAATAGCATTCAAAAACTCATTATAGGTAGTTAACAATAAATACAACCCCGAAAATAAAGATACTTTTGGTATTCCTGTGTCTAAAAAGTTTTGTAACCCCTATACCTACTAGAGTTTAAAGTTACGAGACATTCTAGGAATGATTCTATCCCTTAATACCACTAGGTATATGAAACATATATATGAGATCCCATAGTTCTTAGCGTTAGAGAGGACCACGAAATAGTTTTTAGTGGATAAAAATCTCTACATAGCTTTTGTCTCTAAGAGAACTTAGGATGATCTTTTGAAGATTTTCCCACTCGAGATGAGAAAATGGTATATGAAACAGCTAAGCTTTATTTCTCAAATCTATATGATGAATTTTACTTAATATTAATTAAAATACTTATTTAGAATAATTAACATTTCTGGTACAGGGAATATCGTGTGCCATTAACTTTTACATAGATTTTATTGCCAATTATTCTGCCGAAGTAACTAGCGTAGACAAAGTAATATCTATTTATAACCAGTTTTGTATTTGCGTAAATTGAAATAACAATTATTAGTGGGCAATAAAATGTCGGCTATAGTATTAATCACCGGTTCAATCACATAAGTACTTCCTGCTGCGGCCCGAGCAACGAACAGTGTTAGAAAAAATCGCAAGACAATTTAAATATCAATTGCGAAGGTGATTTAGTGACATTTTTTCTGTGGGCTAATTTGGAGTATAAAAGCATTAGAAGATTCGTGTTTGGCATCAGTCGATTCAATTTGATCGATAGTAATCAACACAGACCAAAATGTTCAAGCTGGTGGTGTTGTTCTCCGTCCTCGCCCTCGCCGCGGCCAAGCCTGGCGTGCTGCTGCCCCTGGCCTACAGCGGCTACCCGGCTGTCAGCTCGCAGTCTCAGTACAGCGTGCATGGATCAGCCCTGCTGCCGTCCGTCTACGGAGCCAACTACGGCCTGGCCTACCCGTCTGTAGTGTCCGCCGGATACCCGTTCGCCGCCCTCGCCCAGCCCCCACACTCCCCCGCCGTCGTCCTGGACCCCATCAACGGTGTGCCCCTAGACACCGCTGAGGTAGTCGCCGCCCGCGCCGCCCACTTCCAGGCCAAGGCTCTGTCCGGCCACCACCTCGCCAAGCGCTCCCTGGCCCCATTGGCTCCCCTGGCCTACTCCTCGGTGCTGCCCAGCTACGGCGTGTCTCCTTACAACTCCCTGGCCTACTCCAGCCCCCTGGCTTACTCCAGCCCCCTGGTCTCCGCCTACTCCGGCTACTCCCCTTACTCCTACGGCCTCTACGGCGCTGGTCTCCTGCCCAAGGCTCTCTCCGTCCACCCATACTAATTCGTTCAAAGTGTAGCGATTGATCATGATACTCCAAATGTAAAATATAATTTACGGAAATAAACCAATTCTGAATTAAAATTGTGTTTAATTTTTATTATTAATAGCTTAAGTCCTGAACACTTAGTTACAAGTACATTCAGGTACCGTACATTCAGGACATTCTCTTCAAACTTTTAAGCTTCTCAAAAATGAAATAAAAAATCTCCAGGTAAAAACATTTAGCACCATTAAAGATAACATTTGAATACGGAAGTATTCATCCTACGAGTATACTAACATAAATACGCGAAAAGATTTAGCAATAATTGTTTAAGACAAATGTTATACTAAACTTAGTTATTTGGTTTGTAAAATTTGTGAGTCCGTGTATGAGTCCTTCGAAGGTCTTGTACTTATGTCCATTTTAATATATAATAAATATTTTTGAATAGCTCCCCACACCGTTTTCGGTGTCGGTGGCCGATTTAATTGAAACCAGGCTAGCAATACACAAGGACACTTTCTCTTCTTTTTATAACTCAGTGGAATGGATTACCGACACGACTGGCGACGCACCGACTTTTTACGTGCCCATCCGACGCATGAATCATCTTTTTTGTTCAGCGATAGACAATCAGGAACATTTAAAAGCTTCGTAAAAGTGATGACATCAATCTCATTTGTATTGGCACTTGCTTTTCATACAATTATTATCACTTGATAACGCTACTTTTACTAGCTTTCAAATATTCCTCTTTGACCTTAGTAGGTCCACTCGCGCCAGGAAAATAATCAATATTTCGATGTGATGAAAATTTTCGTTCCTACTAAGTTATGTTTTGTACAGTTATAAAACACAACTTAGTAGGGACGAAATTTTCATCACATCGTAATATTGGTAATTTTCCTTTTGTATCTATAAATGACCTACTTTTGCATACTTTATTACATATGACGGTCTTAAGAGATGTACGAAATTTTATGTATTTATGCATTATTAGTATATTATTTAGAGAAGGTAAATAATGATATTCAACGAAATACATACCATATTTGAGAATGTAGATATTCAGGATGGTGCAATATGGTCCAGAATCACACAGGGTCGGCAGCACAGGCCCACCCACCATTTAAAAAATCCACGCTTATATGCTTAATTTTAAAACCTATTGTATTAAGTGCTTAATTCTATTTTTAGCGCTCTGAATTTTCTCCGGCTGGATTTATAGATGCCTAACAAAACAAAACAATACATCGTTCCCATTTAGAAGGATGTCGTACTTTTCATTTTGTTTGCTATAAACATTCATAGCTTAAAACATACAACAAAAACAAAACAAAAATTTAAATTTTAAAATACTTATATTTGATATTCAATTCAAGTACATGTTTTTAGCGGGAACATTTAATAATGTCCATATCCGTGGCCATAATGGCTGACTCCGTATCCGTATGCTGCGGGACTGACGTAAGGAGACCAGGTCTTCACGACGGGAACCAGCGGTGCGGCGACCACTGCTGGTGCGGTATGGTCCACTCGCGCCTGGTGCGACACAGTCACCTGTGGAAACAGCACAGGAGACACGTGAGCCAGCGGACTCACGTAGTGCGGGGATCTCTTGAAAAGGTGATGCACCGTCGGTACTATACCCCCGTACCCATAATACCCATGGCTGTGGTATGGGGAAACGATGGGTGTTGAAACCACATGAGCCGAATGCACTGGCAGCACTGGGTGAATCGCGTAGCCATGACACAAGGCCAGACAAGCGAGCAGACACAAAATCTTGATCATGGTTGAAACTATTTCTGCTGAATGCTTACCTGGTTGCATTTTCAGCGTACTTATACTATGAACTATGATTCATACAGTCCATTATAGATTGGTAACGCTATAAAACATTGGTAAAAACGTTTACAAAGTATTTCCGCAAATAGATATTTTTTGTTGACCACGCCATTAGATATATTTAAAGTTCCTTTCTAATACAATGTAGACTAAGCAAAGCGATTTACTAATAAAATGTTTTATCTACTTTAAATAAGAATTTTAAGAATAATATTAATTATTCTCCTATTTTAAATAAGTATATTATATTTATTTTAACTCCCACCACAAAAACAGGTGGGTGATAAAAGCTTATATACAGTGTGTAAAAAGAGCAGTCACTATTAATTTGAGATACGATTATACTACCTTTCCTCATTTTGGAAATGTATTTTTTTTATATTTTCTTTTGTCAAAAACAAAAAAAATTTTTTTTTACTTTTCACCATTTCTTTTTTTTTTGTCGCAAAAATAACAATAAAGCAAAGAAAAATTTATTTTATTAAATTTTTGTAAAAAATAATTTAAAAAATACATTTGTAGAATGAGAAAAGGTAGTATAATCATATCCCAAAGTTATAGTGACTGCTCTTTTTACACCCGATATATGTCTGTGTGTGAGTGGAGCCTAAATGATGCACTATATCGTCGCTCTATGATGTAACAACTCTAACAACCTGTTCCGAGAGAACTTGATGTTGATGCGCCCACACCATTACCTCGCCACGTCACGTATTTATAGCTGCTACGTCATCGACATGTCAACGGATTTTGTTATTGTCTCGTTAAAGAGCTTTTAGAGTACGCTGTACTATTGTGCTATAGTATAGTATAGCCTTGTCAGCCAGTAAAATAATATCCAAATATCTACACGTATTTTTTATTGCTAAGGCTTAAGGGCCTATACATTAATAATGGACACGTGTGGATATTTAGATATTCTATTACTGGCATTATATTGATGACAATAAATTAAGATATATATAATGGTTGAAAATTTACTTAACAGATAATAACAAAACATAGTGTGTAAATATTTTATTAGTAGGCTATTATTGTGATATGAAGTTTTTTGCTTTCTCTATTTACTTAAAGTCTAGGACGACCAACAACATTACCGTTCGTTTCTAACGATTTAGCTAAATTTAGCTTAGTAATTATTAGACACAGTGATAGAATCTAGCTTTATTATTAAGCTTTAAATGTTTTGAGGCTATAGTCAGTTATTTACTTATTCTATTATTGTGTAAACTATGAAAAGTTAAAACAATTCGCTTGTGTTTAAACTTTAAATCTCATCAAACAAATATAATGTTTGTGTGCTATTCGTTTATGAAAATAATTAATTTTTGTATTGATGGATTTAACAGAATTGTTCATAAACATTTAAAAACGGTATTATTAATATTAATAAAAAATATTATTATTATTTATAGCACGGAATGTTTCTAACACATTTTTTGGACTAAAGCTAGACAGGATGGTAGAGGTACATAAGTTTAATAAAAAAATATATTTAAGTTATTTTTTTTTATTATCTACAACAGCTCAATTCAAAATATTTGCTATTACATATTACTTTTTTTACAATTTAAAAACCTTCGTCGCAAATTCTAAAGTTCTTCAATAAAGGTGGGAGATCAATGGGCTGCTGTAGGAGATGGGAGCGGCGTAAGAGACGGCGGGAGCGGTGTACGTCAGAGCTGGCGCAGCGTAGGAAGTATAGGTGGTCGCGATAGCTGGGGTCGACTTGAAGTCTACTCTAGACTGGTGGGACACGGCGGAGGGGGCTACGTATGTAGCGAGCGCCAGAGGAGCTGACCTCTTCTTGATCAAGTGGCTGTAGGCGAAGGGTGACGCGGCCACGAAACGGGCGGCGGACACGACGGGGGCAGCGGAGACTATGGGTGTCGAGATCACGGGAGACGCGGCGTACGCGAGAGGAGCAGAGTAGGAGGTGTAGGCCACAGCTGGGGTCGACTTGATGTCTACTCTAGACTGGTGCGAGACGGCGGCGGGTGCGGCGTATACTGCAGCAGGGGCGGCGTACACGGCAGCCAGAGACCTCTTCTTGATCAAGTGAGCGCCGTAGAATGGAGACGCGTAGGCGGTGGTCAGGGGAGCAGCAACAGAGTAGGTGGTAGCCAGAGGAGCGGCGTAGCTGGTCACATACGGAGTCCTGGCGATGTACGTCGACGGCGCGATGATGGGCGCGAACACCGCGGACCTCTTCTTGATGAAGTGGGAGTACAGGGGGGACGAGTACACCAGGGGGGTGGAGATCAGCGGGGTGGGGTGGATGACACTGCTGGCCTGCCTGCTGATGGTGGTGGTGGCGGGGAGGATAGCCGCGCTGTACGTCAGGGGGATGATCCCGCTGGCCGCGGCCGCAGCGACGAAGGTAAACAACACCACCAGATTGAACATGTTGGTCTGTGTTGTTTCGGTACAAAACTGATGCCCCCAGAACCCGCTGCACAGTATTTATACGACAGATCTCGGACAAGAGCGGTCCTTTGTTATTAATCAGTGTAGGAAGGCCGTCAAGGAGGTGATCTTTAAGTATATGAAGGGCAGCAGAAAGTAGGCCCAAAACAATTCGTTAAGATTAACTGGTAAAAATCGACTGCAAATTAAGCTCAGCAGGGCCGTGTCGTGACATGCTGAAGACAACTTTATTACACACACATAAAATATCATTTCGCATGATCAATAGCGGTCAGCGATCAATAATGCAATAGTCTTGATATTTACATAATGTCGCCGTTATGATTAACAATGAGACATGCTCATTATCTACAACTGTCCAAATGATAATATCCGCATCTACAACGAAAGGCTCGTTTTGTTTTGTATGATGTAATTTCTAAAAAAAATTACCGACTTCAAAAAAATAATAATACATAAGTTTTATTTCGAAATGAAACTTAACAAGCTATTTTCAGAACGTCAACAAGAACTACGCTACGCTGCTAAAGCTACGCTAAGCTAAAGGAGGAGGTTTCTCAATACGACCGTATACACGCTATAATTTTAATGAGTGATGATACTTTAGGGTATGCCCAATATAGTTTACTGTAAAAGAGTAGTATGCTGAAAGAGGAACCTTTTGTTTTATTATTTTATGGGATAATTTATGATGTTGGGGCATTTCTCATCAAAGGAAAAATAAAAAGTAAGTCTTTCTCTACCTGTGCACATACACACCCTAAAGTATTATCACTCTTTTTTTACACCTTGTATTAGCTTGTTTGTGTTTGCTCACAGATACCTTCGTCATTTATAAACCGATTTTGGACATAATTTTTTTGTTGGGAAAAGGATATTTCTGTGGTGGTCCCATAAAAAGGAAATCTGAGTTTGATGATGCCATACAAGAGAAATACAGAGGGGAACTCTTAAAAATCATAGGGGGCGACTAGGTGAAGTCGGTTTTTTTGTTTCAAATTATTATACAAGTATTTAAAGTATTTAACTCGACTACGAAAATTATTTAGCCTGTGGTTAGTGGTACCCTTAGGCTAGCATTACGTATATACTTAAACTTTCATCAAAATCAGGGGCTTTAAAACAAACACACTTTATACTGCTGATAAAATAACTTCCAAAATATATAAAAAATTGCTGAGATATCAAACATACTTTGAAACACACAGTTCATATGCATTAAGTTTGGAGTGAGTCATCAGTGCAAGCGTAAAAAGCTTAATGTGAACACGTCATATTTAGTGAAATATGTGTTCACATTTAGCATTTTGACGATTGCACTAAGCAAACGATAATAAACTAATATTTTCTATGTTCAAACACATTACTACATACACAATAAAAGTTCCATTGATTTTTCTATTGATAGCAAGATACATCCCACAGTTTCTATTTTCAATCACAAGTCATCCAATTGATATCCAAAATACACCATAATGTACGATATTAAATTAGGTAAGTTCTATATTAATAGATAGCATTTATGTTATTATTAATAAAAAAATATGAAAAACGTTACAATACTTTGTAGTAAGAACTCTTTATAGAAACGAAGTACTCATCCATTATGTAAATTATAACTAGATAAAGTTGCCACATTTTAATGATTAGTTTATATGGTGTTTTTTTCCTCTCTCCGGCATCAGATTTGGTCCATGTTATGTCGATTAATATATTTACGCCAAATTAAGTACTAGCACAAAGTAGATATATAATAGAGACGCGACTGGCAAAGGGTGAAGTTCAGGCACATTCCGGAAACCGCCATCTAGCGCCACTATTGGAAAATACTTATTACTAATTTCGTTTCGTATCTTCTTAATTAAGGAGTTGAATTTAGCTTAATAAATAATAAATAAATAAATTAATTAATTAATGTGATTTTATGCTTAAAATATGCTTATCTTTATTTTAATGTCAATATTTGTACTTTATTCGGCTTGTTACATTTTATAATTTACAAACGTGAATAGTAGTGACATCTATTGCATTTTTTTGTATTAAAGATAGATTGTATGGGATGGTAGGCCATGGTACTAGTAAAAAACCGAGATGTGAGTTAAATCTAACTTGCAAGTTAAAGATACACACGAAAGGACAGGGCCCTGAATGACAAAAGAATTCGCATGTCACTTAGCGAAGCTTATGTCAAATCCCATACGTTGTTTGTGTGTTTTTGAACTTCGTAAGTGATACTAGCGATGGTATCCAGAATAAGGGCCCTGGAGTTACTAAATAAATTAAGGTTGTTAAAAATAATAATATCGGCCAAGTGCGAGTTGGACTATCTGCAGTTGAACACACGAAGGGTCGTGGGTCCAAATAAGTTTTTTATAGGGAAGACTTAAAAAATGTATGCAGGCTATAATATTAATCAAATCAAAAATCAAATCGCATTTATTTCAGGCAAAAAACCCATATCACACAATGCAGTTATATAAATAAACAAATTAAAACATTATTAAAATTATGTATATATAAAAACCGGTATAAAATAAAATACAATTCTTAAAACCTAGTCATACATAAATCCATAAAATAAAATAGGTCAGCCTTTTTTATTTTTGTCGCGATGTACCGCCAGCCAATATGTTAATGAGTGATAACACTTTAGGGTGTGTATTGGTCCCGTACATAGAGTTTACTGTGAAAGTACCAGCGCTGAAAAAGGTACTTTTTATTATTTGAAATTTATGATATTGGGGCTATTTCTCATAGAAAAATGAAAGTCAAAAGTCTTTCAGCTCTACATAGGTGGCACATACATCCTTAAGTATTATCGCTCATTTATTGTACACCTTGTATATTGTATTTCTCATATTTTGCTGTTATAGCTGGAACAGGCGTGCATCGTCTGTGAAAATTTTAACCGCCTAGCTATGACGGTTAATGCGATACAGCATGATGACAAACAGACGGATAGACAGACGGGCAGCAATCTTTTAGGCCCGTTTATATAAAACAATCTCAAACCCAACCTCACTTGATAACCTATCTGACAGATAAAAAAAAACGTTTCGTTTCACTTTTAAAAATGAAGAACCTTACTTAATGTTACATACTTTAATATTTTTCTTTTTTAAAACGTAAGTATAAATATTTAAAAAATATAGATTATACTTATTTTAATGTTTTATTGTAATGTATAATATGAATATTACGGTATTAAAAGAAAATAAATTAAAGTACTATGTAACTTTAATAATGTTGATCACTTTTAAAAGTGAAACGAAACGTTGTTTTATCTGTCAAATAGGTTCTCAAGTGAGGTTGAGTTTGAGATTGTTTTATTTATACGGGCCTTAGTATGGCTTCTTAGAAAACCTTGAACAGGAACAGACATTTTAATTAAAAATACAACCACTACACGCGTAATACGTATTAGCTTTACAAAATACGCGTGTAGTAAATTTTCATCCCTTTGTAATGTGTTTTCACGATGTCATGTTAACATGGATCACAGCTGTAATTCAATCTGAGTTAGTGCGTAAGCAGCAACACGTGTCTAGATCCAGGTCACTGCCAATACTAATAAAGTACACTCGGTTGGATTTTAGACACTTGGCGAGCGTACTGAGATTTTTTCACTGAAATTGCTACGATGGTGGTAACTCAAATCGAAATATTCTCACTGTTCGCCGTAGATCAGTTATTTTCCTCTAATTTACTTTGTTGAACACGCTAGGTAAAACTTAGTGGAGAAAATAAAAAAATTAAAATATATTAAATTAATTTTGCCATAATAATCTTCATAGGTAATTACCCCCTCAACTTTAGGGAGGCGTTTGTCCGATAGTAGATAATAATATCCTAGCTTAAATGAGAAATCTATGATGCATTTATTTTTTGTGATATATGCTGACAATAATAATTGAAGACACAAATGGATGAAAATGTAGCATAATATTGATTTAGAGAAAATTGAGTTCAAAATGTCACTTAAACACTTTAGAATACAGAAGTACATTAATCTAAAGAACAGTCTCTAGAATCAATGTATTTAATATTACTACATGCCCCAAAATGTTCAAATTACAGTTTAAACTCAATTTTCTGGATTTTCTTTTTGCGATCACCTTTATCCATTCGTGTCTTTATTTATATTATTTACTCTTTCTACCATTGAGATTTGAGAGTAATAACACATACTTATATTCTAAAATTCTGATTAGTTTATGTAGTGATTTTAGAAATTACTAATATAATATTATTACAGATAATACTAGTACTTGAGTACTTTAATAAATCACACGAGAGTTAAAGTAAATTAAAACAATAATTCTTGTCACAATTTATTTACATACAAACATTACATAAGTGCCATTACAGATTAGTAGCCAATTATTTACAAAGAAATTTTCGTTGGGATTTAGAAAAAGTGGGAAATCAGGGGGCGGCTGTAGACGAGAGGAGATGTGTAGGAGGTGGACACTACGGCTGGTGTGGAGCGGAAGTCAACTCTGGACTGGTGCGACACTGCAGCGGGAGTGATGTACGATGCCAATGCTAGAGAACGCTTCTTGATGAAGTGGGTGGAATAACCGATATGAGTGGAGTAGTAGGGAGTAGCAAGACGCAGGGGAGCCTTGAACAGCGGGGTGGTGTACACGGCCGGACGCACGAAGCTCGAACGCAGAAGCAAATGAGCTGACCTCTTCTTGATCAAGTGAGCGCCGTAGAATGGAGACGCGTAGGCGGTGGTCAGGGGAGCAGCAACAGAGTAGGTGGTAGCCAGAGGAGCGGCATAGCTGGTCACATACGGAGTCCTGGCGATGTACGTCGACGGCGCGATGATGGGCGCGAACACCGCGGACCTCTTCTTGATGAAGTGGGAGTACAGGGGGGACGAGTACACCAGGGGGGTGGAGATCAGCGGGGTGGGGTGGATGACACTGCTGGCCTGCCTGCTGATGGTGGTGGTGGCGGGGAGGATAGCCGCGCTGTACGTCAGGGGGACGATCCCGCTGGCCGCGGCCGCAGCGACGAAGGTAAACAACACCACCAGATTGAACATGTTGGTCTGTGTTGTTTTGATACTGATGTTGTAAAAGTAAAGTGTATCGTATTTATACACGGGAGATCCTTGTTTAAGAGAGTCGCTTTCAAAAGGTCATAAGGAACTGGCATTTACGCACGTGAGAGTTAAAAATAAAATCAATCCATTAGACTAGCTCGCTCTGTATTCTAAATTGTCTTTTCTTACATATTATTATGTAAGTTATACAAGTGACAGTGGCTAAGGCCTTTAGTAGAATGTTTAGAATCTTCTTTCAAATATTGAAAAGTGAAAGCTTAAACAGAAACCCTTGAACAAAGTAGCTTCATTAAAAAATATATACCACACAAATACACAATATACCCGGAGAGAATGGACTATTTATTTTTTTACAGTAGTAACATACAGTAAAAAACTTAAACTTAAACTTCTAGTACGACCTAAATAATCTTATTTATATAATACAATAAAATATATCATGCCCACACACACACAAACACACACTCACACACACAATTTTACACAATACACACACTCATCGTATTTTTAGTATTTTGTTAATAATAATTGATATTTAATATTTATATACTATACTATATAAGTTAATATTCTGTGGGGGGGGGCCTGGGGTACCAATATACAGGCTTTGGCTTAGTTTGGGCTCCATGTCTCCCACAAATTGCTCTTGTAATTTTTGGGAGAAATAAACTATTACTACTACTATTACTACTACAGTATCTAAATTAGTAACTACCATAAAATTATAATATGATACTTATTTATATTTACTTTATGATGTTTTTAATTATTTTAAAGCATCACTTAAAATATAATACAATTAATTATTATAATAAGATGTACCTACCTGTAACTGTAGATTTTTTTTAATTCAAAACGGGAACACTGCACTTTTGGGGGAAAAAATCTATCCCAGGCGAAGTACTGTAAAAATGTTTACTCCTAATTTTGTCAACATCGGTTCAGCGGTACAGCGTAAAGATACAACAGACAGACAGACAATTCCGCATTGATATGCTGATATGCTGATAAATAAATAAATAAATAAATAAAAAGCCATTTATTTCATGCATTCAAAGAATAAGCAATACACAGACAAATTTATACATTTTTCAATATTCATTTAATAAATAAATGTATTAATATTATCTAGTTACTACACAATAATAATATTATGTTGTAATAATTAAAACAATATTTAAATTTTATTACTTTCTAACATTTCACATATTATTTTGTAGGATTATATTATTTAGAAAATATTTATTTAATAATATCTATGGACGCTTCACACCACGTCAATCTGGCCCTGTGCTAAGTATCCGAAGAACTTGTGTTACAGGTACCAGACAACGGAAATATATTTAATAGTTTTATACTATACACATATTTAAGATTTTTATTATATTATACACAAATTTAATACACATCCATGACCCAGGAACTTTGATAACTTTTTGTTCCCTCGGCGGGATTCGAACCCGCGACCTTTCGTTCGAGCACCAACGCGCTCAACCAACTGCGCTACGGAGGTCGTCGTTTATTTTTATTGTATCCATTAATATTTTAACAAATTTTGATGTATATCATCTTAATTTAAATTTATACTTTAATAATTTTCTATCTTGAACTCCATTCACTAGGATTTAAGTTTCATATGCTAATTTATACAAAACAGATAATACAATAATATGCATGAACCCTCTTTGAGGTACATGCCTCCTCTAGTGCTTTTTGATTTTTTTAACACTTTAAATACATTATTCACCATAAAAATATTATTATGTATTTATTTTGACTCAATTATTAAAATCTAATAACATTACATTTTAGTACATACTATATTTATTTACTTATATAAACTTATACCAACTTTATAATATACTGATATGCTGATACGCATATATAATAATAACAAGTACGGTCTATGTCTAAATATAAAATACGTTAGAAGGGGAAGACGGACGAACAGACGGGCATAGCTAAATAATTGGGGTTCCTTAACTATCGTTAAACCGTCAAACGTCAAAAACCGGCCGAATAGAAAACCTCCTCCTTTTTTTGGAAGTCGGTTAATAAAACCAAGAGCATGTCAAGACATGACTGGATAGGGTTCCATATTTCGTAATTACTTCAAAAGTTAATAGTTTTCGTTTAACTTATGGGGCATTTCACGTCAAGCGGGCCAGAAAAATAAAGTCAGTTCTTGGATATTGTTCATAATTGGATCAATTGCACTTCCATAGGACCTGAATAAATGTACGTCCTTATTTTTCTTTTTTTAAGCCTAGTTACGAATTTATGCGCCCTTAAAGAATCATCAAAATTTGAAAAGCATAAATAACAAGTGACTAATTGGTGTTTGTTTGAATAATTTAATCGATTTTCTATAAAATAAATTGAAATTAATAAAAAAATTGTAACGTAAACCGGAAGTTAATATTAAACTTATTTTTTTTTCAAATTAGCGATTTTTTTTAAAGTGCCCTGTGGTATGAAAATATTATGTAAAAAATATGAGAATGGTTGCTCGAATAGTGATAGGTATAGTTAATAAAATTAATCGTACTACGACGCACTAACAATAATCTGTAGTAGGTATTTCTACCAGCCACACACTTTAGTCACACTATCTTCTACGCTAGCATAAAGTAGACTATAAAATATTTTTCATCTCAATTGCACATGGAGCCAGCAGCTGTAAATTTAGAGCCTATATAATTTAAAAAACCTACAATAAATTCCAATATTACATTATGTAATTTATTGATTTATTGAATAGAACTTATTTATATGGCCATGCTACAAAGTGCTACGTACTTACGTATGTATTCATAAAAGTATTTTTTCTGAAGCCGTCCTGCCTGGAAACAGCGAAGCGAAAAACAGACCGAAACAATTTTTGCAATTTGATAATAAAGCTACATGGTTATGTGAAACGTAGTGATTATTTTCTCTTTGGTTATGTGTAGCTATTATAATAAATTGCCCAATTGTCAAGTAGCTATATCAAAATACCCTAATTAATCACCTCAAAACTTTAAAATATACTACAAATATCTTTTAAAGTGTAATAATGTTATATTTATAAAAGTATCTAATTGATATTATTGTAATATTTCAGTCTGTAGGGCAAGTTATTTAGTACAATTTGGTTGTATCTAAGAATTGGCCCGCAGCTGAAACTATGGGGTATAAATATAATACGTTCATTGTACAAATAATGCTACAAAATGATAACAATAGGGGTGTCTAATGGGTCTTGGATCTCGGTATATTTGCTATTGAATCATTAACAATCATTAGTAATCTATCGAAGTCTATTAAAAAACTTATCCGTCTCCGTCGTGATGTTTTAAAGGTCTTAGCATACATAGTGACAGAGAGATAGTGGAAAGCGATTTAGTTTTAAACTATAGTAAAGATTATATCTTCATTTACCAATTTTAATATAGTTGATTTAAGCAATAGAAAATTATTTATTTACCGTCATTTTATAGGCTGTTTAATTATAATAATAAAAATATTTAATTTGTAATTTATTTATTTACAGTTTCGTCGGCATAACAATAAGAAATCACTTTTTGTAGATCTGAGCTAGGGGCAGGCCGGTGTAGCCGGTGTAGGCAATACGGGAGAAGGGGGAAGCGATGAGCGGGGAGGCGTAGGAGGAGTAGGAGTAGGCAGGGGTGATCAGTGGGCTCCTCGCGATGGCGATGTTGCTGACGGGAGCGATGAAGGCGGCGGAGCGCTTCTTCAGGATGTGGAGACCGGTCTTAGCGGCGAAGTGGGCAGCGCGGTCCTCGTTGACCTCCAGAGTGTCCAGGGGCCTGCCGTCGGCGCCAAGGATGTTGGCGGGCTGGCCGGGGGCCAGGGACAGGGGGCCGCGGTAGTTATAGGGCTGCCACAGCGGAGCGGAGTAGGCGAGGGGGAAGGACGCCGCGTATGACGCCACTGGGGCGAAAGGTGCCGCGAAGAGGGGAGCAGATCGCTTCTTGAGCAGGTGGTATCCGCCGTATCCACCGTCCAAAGCCTTAGCGGTGAGGTGGGCGGCGCGGTCCAAGTTCACTTCCAAAGTGTCCAGGGGCCTTCCGTCGGCTCCCAAAACGTTAGCGGACTGTCCAGGTGCCAGGGACAGGGGTCCCCTGTAGTTGTACGGCTGGTAGAGGGGCAGGCCGTAGTTGAACACCGGGACGGCTGACGCCGCCGCCGCTGCGAGGAAACAAGACAACACCACCAGTTTCATCATTATGGAAGAGGTCTGTGTCGTCTGATTGAACACTGATGCCTGACAAAAATTGCGACAGCTTTTTATAGTCGAAACAGTAATGTCGAATATATCGTTGACCATGGGAGAGCAACCTTTGATACATTCCTGTATAGTGATATATTTGTCACTTTTACTTTCTTCGCTCGTGTAACGAGTTCGAATATTTGCGGATGTCTTTAGGTATATTTTCTTAGATATACTCGTAATATATTTTATAATATTTCCATAAGCATTTTTAGCCTTTAAAACTTTTTTTGTACTTTTTAAAACGTAGTCCAGTGCGATGCACTTTTAGACACATTTGTACCATAAGTTTTGAAAGCAACCTACGGTTCACCTATGATGTTTTATGGAACTAAGGTTTCCTTCTATCGTCTGTCATTACCATTAAAATAGCTTTGGTTGCGAAGGCTATTAGGAAGTTGTATATTATAGTATATAATATGTACATACTATAAATATTATTGTTTAAATTGTGAATTATTTGCCTCTAAACTTTAAAGCACATTCTTTTATTATTTCAAACGTATAAAACACTAATACCTACTATTACATAAATTAGTTTAATTATTAATTCATTCATCATAACATTGCGATTAATAATAGAGTAAACACGAATATTGACCCTGACAAAAGAATACTACATTCCAAAAGATTTGGCGATATGCACATTTATTTTAATTGAGGGCCTGAAAACGTTAGCTTTTGTATCCAGAAGAGTGGTGGCATAGAAATCTTCATCATTTAAATTAAAGAACTACGCACAGTTAGTTAAGTATTAGGACTTACGCGGCTATTTAATTATTTGTGAATCTGAAGTGAAGTTACGCTAGTGGCTTTTTCTGTTTCCCTATTTTCATTTAAAATATATCTAGCCGCTTGAATATTTATCTTAAATGAATCATCTCTCAATCAATCATCTTCAAATCATCGTCAATCAATCGTCCATCAATAAGTTATTGCTTTAAATTTCTTAAAAATTGCGTACGAAATATTTATTATGTGGCAAAATACGCAGTTTTTGTCAGCAAACGCATATAATTTATATCGAGCACACCGACAATTTTCAAATTTGTTGTTCTTGGGCTCAGTGGGTGCCGTTGCAATAACATTATCAAAACATTTAAATAGTTCATCCATGCGTTGAGAACTTTTCAGGAAATGTTTAACAAGTTTATTTTATGTAAATTACAATATGTACGCACATTAACATAACTACTTACACAATACATTTATTATATACTAGCGACCCGCCCCGGCTTCGCACGGATGCAATACAAAATATACCTGCTACAGAATGTCCTTATACACAACGTTCACAGCTTTTTTGTCATAAGCCAATACAAACATGTTTTGCTTAGACGTTACTCTTGACAGCGCGACATATAATTGGCCATGTGAAAAACACTCAACGCTCAAGTCTAATCCTGCAACGTTAAAAGTTAGGCACGCGCCGCCCGACCCCCGGCCGGCCGCGGGTCGGTACCGCCGCGGCGCAAACAACTACGACCCTGCATTTTAAATTTGTAATATCTTCGGTAATATTCGCTTAAATTACATGCTGTACAAAGCATATTGATCTATAATAAATGCACAATTTATTTAAGGTACTTAATTGGATAAGGATTAATGCTGTATTGTTTAAAATCACTTCGTAAATAACCATTTTTTAGTAAAGGATAAAAATGCTTATGGTGGGTTAATATTATAGTGGGTTGGATAGACACATACCATCGCGGACTTTTTTGTTGAACTTTTTAAGGTGAACAATACTGTAGCACATTATTTTGGTATATCTCGTAGGGTTCAGCCAGCGTTTGCAATATAAGCGCAAAAAACGTGCTTATTTACGACATCACATTAGAAGCCTTTAAATTTATCAGTGTTTCTCTACTATATTATGCGTTTATCATACATACAAACCTTCCTTAAAAATCACTCTATATATTAAGAAAACCGCATCAAAATCCGTTGCGTAGTTTTAAAGATCTAAGCATACATACGGACAGATATACAGCGAAAGCGACTTTGTTTTATACTATGTATTGATTGATATCTATCTATACATATAATAAATCTGTAGAGGGGTCATGTCTGTACATTAAGAATATTTAAGTGAAAATTAAAAAAGGGGGGTCTATATAAGCCACATAACCTAAAAATAACATTTTTGAAAAAAATGTCTGTCTGTCTGTCTGTCTGTCTGTCCATATGGAAATGTTTGTCGTCGCATCACGCTAAAACCACTGTATGAAATGAAATTTGGCAGGCAGGTAGCTTACGACCTGAAGAGCATTATTGGAAATTATTATCCCGAAAAACGAAAGGGTTCCCGTGGGATCTTCAAAAAATTGTAGCTACATATTTGACGGTATTTCAGCCAAACTACTCAACGTATTTAAATGAAACTTGGCACAAAGGTAGATTGTAACATGAAATAACCAACATAATATTTTTAACCGACGTACAAAAAAGGAGGAGGTTTCTCAATTCGTAAATATATGTTTGTTTTTTATGTTTCTTCGCGGATATCTTCATCGTTTCTGAAACGATTTTAATTTTTTTTTATGTTGTGTAAGGTATAATTTAAATTTGGTCCCATTGTCACCAAAATGGTGACCTGATGATGGGATCCGTGAGGAATCGAAGGAAATCCTCAAAATTTATGTGGAATAATATATTGATTTTGATTTTTTTCTGAAGTAGTCTAAGCATATGTTACCAAACAGTAAGGATTTGCACCATATCCTGGATCTATAATATCAAAAAATTTCGCGTTTCAGTAAACTATATATGTATATATATATATTGAAAAATTTCGTGCTGCTCTGGCTTGCGCCAGAGCAGTAAACTATATATATATATATATATATATATATATATATATATATATTTTACTTTAGACTTTTATATATATATTTGAGACTTTTTCTCTTTCTACTATTTTTTTTTATCTAATCGTTTTTGTATTTCATTTTCCGTCCTCAAATAATCGTCGTCTGATCATTCGAGAATTATCCCTACTCAGTCTATACCCATAACTAAAAATCTGAAAATTTTATAATTTTAAACAAAAAAAAAACGACTTCAAAAGGTAAACTAAAAGGAACAATTAAATTTACTTCGCACAAACTAGTACTTATTTTCCAGTACAAGTGAAAATAATTATTACTTTGCGCAAAGTAATTTATTATTATACTTAGGTTTTGCAAATACGATTAATAAAGTATAGGCGTAGGATAGTTTGTTTTCAAGATATGAATGAGATATCATAGGTACATTTAAATTAGAAAAGTTATGTCAATATAAGTAAGTAAGATTTATGTTTTTCATGATATTTTTATTTATAAGTTTTCATGCTAGGTACGACTTGGGTTTTTTCTTTCTTTTGGACTTTTGTTATTTTGTCGTCTAAAGGAAGTTAGTACTTTAACCGTAAAGTCCCTAAGTAGGCTACATGTTTGTTAGCGTAGGTAATTAATAAATAAAAAACCGGGCAAGTCCGAGTTGGAATTGCGCACCGAGAGTAGACTTTTAAAAAAATTTGGCGCTCGGCGCCAGCAGCGCAGCGTCGGTGTGAAAACGATCATCGTCTGCAGTCGCTGCGGCGTAAAGTCCATACAAATTTCAGTACAGAGATCTTCGTCGCGTATATGAGCGTACTATCAAGTAGTCCCGTTCGCATAAAAGAAAAAAAAATATTATACATACAGACGAATTGAGAACCTCCTCCTTTTTTTGAAGTCGGTTAATACTTAATAATACACGGTCATTTTTCGAGCTGGTAGTAGGAATTGTTAGCATTTTCATAGAAAAAATACCTCAAACATTTAAGACAAAAACGGCCATTATTTGACAGTAAACTATTATTATTACTCCATCGGCCTACTTCTTTTGCCTATGCACGTCTAATACCGTGTATAAAGAAGCATTACTATAAATGAGTGATTTTAAATATCCAAACGACAGTGTTCATAAACTAAAAATGTATTTGAACTGCTGCCCTAAATCACTTTTCCACGCGTACGAAGTCGCGGGCACAGCTAGTTTACAATAAAATGATGTTTCTAAGGCCCAACTGACATGGGTGCAGTGTGTTGAATCAAAACGTAGACGTGCATGATAAATGAAAACGAGCCAACGTTTGCAATTATATTTCCATAAAACAATTTTGTACCTTCATAATAAAATAAAAGGTGTAAAATAAATGAGCGATAATACTTTAGGGTGTGTATGTGCTTCCTAGTACAGTATACTGTGAAATTAAAAGCGCCGAAAGACTTACTTTTGACTTTCATGTTTGTATAAAAAATGCAAACATGAAAGTCAAAAGAACAATCATAAATTTTGCCTTATAATATTTTTTTTAAAAGTACATCTTTCAGCGATGGTACTGTCACAGTAAACTCTATGTACGAGACCCATACACATCCTAAAGTAGTATTATTCATTAATATTATAGCCTGTATAGAGATTAATATTAATGTATAGATATTAACAGTACTATATGTGATAAGCAGTCCGCTTGAACACTGCGCCAGTAGGAGTTGAGCCTAAGAAATAATATCGTGGTCAAGAGCTAATATTTATAATCCCTCTCACACCGATTTCGGAGACGGTGATCGGTTTTATTGAAATCAAGTCAGCTACGCAAGAGTTATTTTGTAGTGTCCAAGTGTGCGCGCAATACACAGAAGCACTCTCTCTTCCTTCACTCTCGTAGCCCAGTGGGACGGATAACCGACACGACTGGCGGGAGATCTTTGACTATAGTTTTAAACATCGCTTATCGTGCCCTTTTTAAAATTCACCTGTATTTACTTAAGTGACGACACTATGAAGAGCCATTATTTAGGAACGAGACGTAATTGTTCTTCATCGTTTGATTTATTTATCACAAATGAAGTCTGTTTTTGAAAAAAACATTTCGTAGTAACTATATCTATACATATAATAAATCTGTAGAGGGGTCATGTCTGTACATTAAGAATATTTAAGTGAAAATCAAAAAAAGGCGGTCTATAAGAGCCACAGAACCTAAAAATAACATTTTTGAAAAAAATGTCTGTCTGTCTGTCTGTCTGTCTGTCTGTCTGTCTGTCTGTCTGTCTGTCCGTATGGGAATGTTTGTCATCGCATCACGCTAAAACCGCTCTATGGAATGAAATGAAATTTGGCAGACAGGTAGCTTATGACCTGAAGAGCATTACAGGAAATTATTATCCCGAAAAACGAAAGAGTTCCCGTGGGATCTTCAAAAAATTGTAGGTATCTATTTGACAGTATTTCAGCCAAACTACTCAACGTATTTAAATGAAATTTGGCAGGCAGGTAGCTTACAACCTGAAGGGCATTATTGGAAATTATTATCCCGAAAAACGAAAGGGTTCCCGTGGGATCTTCAAAAAATTGTAGCTACCTATTTGACGGTATTTCAGCCATACTACTCAACGTATTTAAATGAAATTTGGCAGGCAGGTAGCTTACAACCTGAAGAGCATTATTGGAAAATTATTATCCCGAAAAACGAAAGGGTTCCCGTGGGATCTTCAAAAAATTGTAGCTATCTATTTGACGGTATTTCAGCCATACTACTCAACGTATTTAAATGAAATTTGACAGGCAGGTAGCTTTTGACTTGAAGAGCATTATAGGAAATTAGTATCCCGAAAAACGAAAGGGTTCCCGTGGGATTTCCAAAAAATTGTAGCTACCTATTTGACGGTATTTCAGCCAAACTACTCAAGTATTTAAATGAAATTTGGCAGGCAGGTAGCTTATGACCTGAAGAGCATTATTGGAAATTATTATCCCGAAAAACGAAAGGGTTCCCGTGGGATCTTCAAAAAATTGTAACTACCTATTTGACGGTATTTCAGCCAAACTACTCAACGTACTTAAATGAAACTTGGCACAAAGGTAGATTGTAACATGAAATAATCAACATAATATTTTTAACCGACTTCCAAAATAGGAGGTGGTTTCTCAATTCGTAAATATATGTTTTTTTTATGTTTGTTCGTGGATATCTTCGTCGTTTATGAACCGATTTTAAATATTAATGTAATACCACTACTACTTAGTCTTTGAAGATATACGTTTGGAAATTTCGACATCGTTTATACTGCAAGCATATGGTAATTAATAAATAAAAAACCGGGCAAGTGCGAGTTGGAATTGCGCACCGAGAGTAGACCGCCGACGCCGAAAAATTTGGCGGTCGGCGCCAGCAGCGCAGCGTTGGATTGAAAGTCGGCGTCGGGCGTCGGCGTCGCAACGTTAGGCGTCGCGCCGTAGGGCGTCGGCGTCGCGACGTTAGGCGTCGCGGCGTCCGTCGGCGTCGCGACGTCGGGTGTCGCGACGTTGGGCATCGTGGCGTCGGGCGTCGCGGCGTCGGGCGTCGGCATCGCGACGTTAGGCGTCGCGGCGTCGGGCGTCGTGGCGTCGGGCGTCGCGGCGTCGGGCGTCGTGACGTTGGGCGTCGTGGCGTCGGGCGTCGGCGTCGCGACGTTGGGCGTCGCGGCGTCGGGTGTCGCGACGTTGGGCATCGTGGCGACGGGCGTCGGCGTCGCGACGTTGGGCGTCGTGGCGTCGGTCGTCGGCGTCGTGGTGTCGGGCGTCGCGGCGTCCGTCAGCGTCGCGACGTCGGGCGTCGGCGTCGCGACGTTGGGCGTCGCGACGTTAGGCGTCGCGGCGTCCGTCGGCGTCGCGACGTCGGGTGTCGCGACGTTGGGCATCGTGGCGTCGGGCGTCGCGGCGTCGGGCGTCGGCATCGCGACGTTAGGCGTCGCGGCGTCGGGCGTCGTGGCGTCGGGCGTCGCGGCGTCGGGCGTCGGCGTCGCGACGTTGGGCGTCGCGACGTTGGGCGTCGCGGCGTCGGGTGTTGCGACGTTGGGCATCGTGGCGTCGGGCGTAGGCATCGCGACGTTGGGCGTCGCGGCGTCGGTCGTCGGCGTCGTGGTGTCGGGCGTCGCGGCGTCCGTCAGCGTCGCGACGTTGGGCGTCGCGGCGTTGGACATCGGCGTCGCGACGTTGGGCATCACGGCGTCAGGCGTCGCGGCGTCAGGCGTCGGCATCGCGACGTTGGGCGTCGCGCCGTCGGGCGTCGCGGCGCCGGTCGTCGCGGCGTCAGGCGTAGCGCCGTCTGGCGTCGCGACGTTGAGCGTCGCGGCGTCGGGCGTCGCGGCGTCGGGCGTCGGCGTCGTGGTGTCGGGCGTCGCGGCGTCGGGCATCGGGCGTCGGCGTCGCTACGTAGGGCGTCGCGGCGTCCGTCAGCGTCGCGACGTCGGGCGTCGGCGTCGCGACGTTAGGCGTCGCGGCGTTGGGCGTCGGCGTCGCGACGTTGGGCGTCGCGGCGTCAGGCGTCGCGGCGTCAGGCGTCGCGGCGTCAGGCGTCGCGGCGTCAGGCGTCGCGGCGTCAGGCGTCGCGGCGTCAGGCGTCGCGGCGTCAGGCGTCGCGGCGTCAGGCGTCGCGGCGTCAGGCGTCGGCGTCGCGACGTGCGTGCCCGACGTCGCGTCGCGGCGGCGGGCACCGCGGCGTCGGGCGTCGCGGCGTCGGGCGTCGCGGCGTCGGGCGTCGCGGCGTCAGGCGTCGCGGCGTCGTCGGCATCGCTACGTTAGGCGTCGCGGTTCGCGCGTACGCGGAGGTTTGTCGCTCTTTTGCGGGAAAACTACTAAACAGATTTTAATGAAAAATATTTCAAGCTAAAAATTAAAGATTTATGGAACAGCCATTGGGTAAATGAAAACAGTAGTGCATTATTTGAAATAAGAAAATCAGTTTTTGAAAAAAGTTAATTAAAATCAAATAATAGAAGGGAGCAAGTAATTATGAATAGATTAAGAATAGGGCATACCAATGTAACACATATCCACCTAATTAATTATTATTTTTATTATATTATACACAAATTTAATACACACATCCATGACCCAGGAACATTGAAAACTTTTTGTTCCCTCTGCGGGATTCGAACCCGCGACTTTTCGTTCGAGCACAAACTCGCTCAACCGCGCTACGGAGGTCGTCGTTTGAGCGACCTTAAATACATTATTTAAAAAAAAAAAGATTTTAATGAAATTTGGTATGATAGTAGTTTATATGTTAATATAGGCTACTTTTTACGGCAGTGAAATGTACGGCTTCCGCAGGATTTTATATAGCGCGATAATCACAGACCAACAATAGTGCAATAATGGTGGTTTTTCATATAAAATTACAAAAGACAATAATATTAATTTACTTTACTATCTCCTATGTTTTAACTACTTTGACTCTGCTCCAGTATAGTTAAGCCTTATTGACATATTGGTTATCAATAAAAAATGTTTTTATTTTGTTCTGCAACGTGTAAAAAATACATTTGATTAGGTTTCCAATTTATTTATTTACAGTTTCGCCGGTATAATAATAACAAATCACTTTTTGTAGATCTGAGCTAGGGGCAGGCCGGTGTAGCCGGTGTAGGCAATACGGGAGAAGGGGGAAGCGATGAGCGGGGAGGCGTAGGAGGAGTAGGAGTAGGCAGGGGTGATCAGTGGGCTCCTCGCGATGGCGATGTTGCTGACGGGAGCGATGAAGGTAGCGGAGCGCTTCTTCAGGATGTGGAGACCGGTCTTGGCGGCGAAGTGGGCAGCGCGGTCTTCGTTGACCTCCAGAGTGTCCAGGGGCCTGCCGTCGGCGCCGAGGATGTTGGCGGGCTGGCCGGGGGCCAGGGACAGGGGGCCACGGTAGTTGTAGGGCTGCCACAGCGGAGCAGAGTAGGCGAGGGGGAAGGACGCCGCGTATGACGCCACTGGGGCGAAAGGTGCCGCGAAGAGGGGAGCAGATCGCTTCTTGAGCAGGTGGTATCCGCCGTATCCACCGTCCAAAGCCTTGGCGGTGAGGTGGGCGGCGCGGTCCAAGTTCACTTCCAAAGTGTCCAGGGGCCTTCCGTCGGCTCCCAAAACGTTAGCGGACTGTCCAGGTGCCAGGGACAGGGGTCCCCTGTAGTTGTACGGCTGGTAGAGGGGCAGGCCGTAGTTGAACACCGGGACGGCTGACGCCGCCGCCGCTGCGAGGAAACAAGACAACACCACCAGTTTCATCATTATGGAAGAGGTCTGTGTCGTCTGATTGAACACTGATGCCTGACAAAAATTGCCACGGCTTTTTATAATCGATTCAAAAACAGTTTTGCCCATGTTGGCCATGGGTGGGCAAGTTTTGGTAAATTCATTGCTACTATTAATATCGGTACTTTTACTTTCTTCGTTCGCATAATGAATGAATGTTGTGGTATTTGCGTACGACTTTGAAATACTCAAAATCAGGAAATAAAATAAAAATTAATCACACCTTCTTGTGCATTAAATCAAGTTCGATTGTACGCCTAATACGTAAATAGAAAATGTAACAATATTATATTCCTTATTTTTTTTTAAGTATTTAATCTTTAGCGTTCTCGCAATAGTTGAGAGGCACGGGAAACCATATGGTATTATTTTTTAAAAAGTATGTTTTAAAGTCGTTAAATTAAAATCTGCCATCAATAGTGATGGCATCTTGAAAATGACCTTTTTTAACCGACTTCCAAAGAAGGAGGAGGTTTCTCAATTCGACCGTAGGTATATATGTTTTTTTTTATGTTTGTTCGCGGATAACTTCGTCGTTTATGAACCGATTTTAAATATTTTTACTATGTTGTGTAGGGTATAATTTCAATTTCCCATTGTCACCAAAATGATGACCTGATCATGGGATCCGTGGGGAATTGAGGGAACTCTTCAAAATTTGTATGGAAACGTATATCGATTTTGATTTTTTCTGAAGTAGCCCAAGTATATGTTACCAAATAGTAAGGTTTTGCACCATATCCTGGACCTAAAAGTACTGAACAGAACTTCTGAGTCCTTTGAGATGCTTGAAGATTTCAGCGTTATTTAAAAGAATGCAAGCATATGCCACTACGTCAATTACAGTCGAACTTGGTCTCATAGTTATCAAAGTGGAGACCTGATGATGGCGTCGTGAGGAATCGAGAGAACTCCTCGAAATTTATAGGGACACTTATAGTAATTTTGTATTTGTTTCGAGTAACATAAGCATATCCGACTAAAAACATAATTTTTAATCAACTATATCACATAGATCAAAAACTGGCATACAGTATACAGGACTGCTTAGTCTTTGAAGATGTACGTTTGGAAATTTCAATATCGCTTAAAGTAGGTACTGCAAGCATATGCCACTATATCAATTATAGTGGTCATCATCACCCCTATCTTCACCATATAAACTAAAAATGTATTTGAACTGCTGCCCTAAATCACTTTTCCACGCGTACGAAGTCGCGGGCACAGCTAGTTTACAATAAAATGATGTTTCTAAGGCCCAACTGACATGGGTGCAGTGTGTTGAATCAAAACGTAGACGTGCATGATAAATGAAAACGAGCCAACGTTTGCAATTATATTTCCATAAAACAATTTTGTACCTTCATAATAAAATAAAAGGTGTAAAATAAATGAGCGATAATACTTTAGGGTGTGTATGTGCTTCCTAGTACAGTATACTGTGAAATTAAAAGCGCCGAAAGACTTACTTTTGACTTTCATGTTTGTATAAAAAATGCAAACATGAAAGTCAAAAGAACAATCATAAATTTTGCCTTATAATATTTTTTTTAAAAGTACATCTTTCAGCGATGGTACTGTCACAGTAAACTCTATGTACGAGACCCATACACATCCTAAAGTAGTATTATTCATTAATATTATAGCCTGTATAGAGATTAATATTAATGTATAGATATTAACAGTACTATATGTGATAAGCAGTCCGCTTGAACACTGCGCCAGTAGGAGTTGAGCCTAAGAAATAATATCGTGGTCAAGAGCTAATATTTATAATCCCTCTCACACCGATTTCGGAGACGGTGATCGGTTTTATTGAAATCAAGTCAGCTACGCAAGAGTTATTTTGTAGTGTCCAAGTGTGCGCGCAATACACAGAAGCACTCTCTCTTCCTTCACTCTCGTAGCCCAGTGGGACGGATAACCGACACGACTGGCGGGAGATCTTTGACTATAGTTTTAAACATCGCTTATCGTGCCCTTTTTAAAATTCACCTGTATTTACTTAAGTGACGACACTATGAAGAGCCATTATTTAGGAACGAGACGTAATTGTTCTTCATCGTTTGATTTATTTATCACAAATGAAGTCTGTTTTTGAAAAAAACATTTCGTAGTAACTATATCTATACATATAATAAATCTGTAGAGGGGTCATGTCTGTACATTAAGAATATTTAAGTGAAAATCAAAAAAAGGCGGTCTATAAGAGCCACAGAACCTAAAAATAACATTTTTGAAAAAAATGTCTGTCTGTCTGTCTGTCTGTCTGTCTGTCTGTCTGTCTGTCTGTCTGTCCGTATGGGAATGTTTGTCATCGCATCACGCTAAAACCGCTCTATGGAATGAAATGAAATTTGGCAGACAGGTAGCTTATGACCTGAAGAGCATTATAGGAAATTATTATCCCGAAAAACGAAAGAGTTCCCGTGGGATCTTCAAAAAATTGTAGGTATCTATTTGACAGTATTTCAGCCAAACTACTCAACGTATTTAAATGAAATTTGGCAGGCAGGTAGCTTACAACCTGAAGGGCATTATTGGAAATTATTATCCCGAAAAACGAAAGGGTTCCCGTGGGATCTTCAAAAAATTGTAGCTACCTATTTGACGGTATTTCAGCCATACTACTCAACGTATTTAAATGAAATTTGGCAGGCAGGTAGCTTACAACCTGAAGAGCATTATTGGAAAATTATTATCCCGAAAAACGAAAGGGTTCCCGTGGGATCTTCAAAAAATTGTAGCTATCTATTTGACGGTATTTCAGCCATACTACTCAACGTATTTAAATGAAATTTGACAGGCAGGTAGCTTTTGACTTGAAGAGCATTATAGGAAATTAGTATCCCGAAAAACGAAAGGGTTCCCGTGGGATTTCCAAAAAATTGTAGCTACCTATTTGACGGTATTTCAGCCAAACTACTCAAGTATTTAAATGAAATTTGGCAGGCAGGTAGCTTATGACCTGAAGAGCATTATTGGAAATTATTATCCCGAAAAACGAAAGGGTTCCCGTGGGATCTTCAAAAAATTGTAACTACCTATTTGACGGTATTTCAGCCAAACTACTCAACGTACTTAAATGAAACTTGGCACAAAGGTAGATTGTAACATGAAATAATCAACATAATATTTTTAACCGACTTCCAAAATAGGAGGTGGTTTCTCAATTCGTAAATATATGTTTTTTTTATGTTTGTTCGTGGATATCTTCGTCGTTTATGAACCGATTTTAAATATTAATGTAATACCACTACTACTTAGTCTTTGAAGATATACGTTTGGAAATTTCGACATCGTTTATACTGCAAGCATATGGTAATTAATAAATAAAAAACCGGGCAAGTGCGAGTTGGAATTGCGCACCGAGAGTAGACCGCCGACGCCGAAAAATTTGGCGGTCGGCGCCAGCAGCGCAGCGTTGGATTGAAAGTCGGCGTCGGGCGTCGGCGTCGCAACGTTAGGCGTCGCGCCGTAGGGCGTCGGCGTCGCGACGTTAGGCGTCGCGGCGTCCGTCGGCGTCGCGACGTCGGGTGTCGCGACGTTGGGCATCGTGGCGTCGGGCGTCGCGGCGTCGGGCGTCGGCATCGCGACGTTAGGCGTCGCGGCGTCGGGCGTCGTGGCGTCGGGCGTCGCGGCGTCGGGCGTCGTGACGTTGGGCGTCGTGGCGTCGGGCGTCGGCGTCGCGACGTTGGGCGTCGCGGCGTCTGGTGTCGCGACGTTGGGCATCGTGGCGACGGGCGTCGGCGTCGCGACGTTGGGCGTCGTGGCGTCGGTCGTCGGCGTCGTGGTGTCGGGCGTCGCGGCGTCCGTCAGCGTCGCGACGTCGGGCGTCGGCGTCGCGACGTTGGGCGTCGCGACGTTAGGCGTCGCGGCGTCCGTCGGCGTCGCGACGTCGGGTGTCGCGACGTTGGGCATCGTGGCGTCGGGCGTCGCGGCGTCGGGCGTCGGCATCGCGACGTTAGGCGTCGCGGCGTCGGGCGTCGTGGCGTCGGGCGTCGCGGCGTCGGGCGTCGGCGTCGCGACGTTGGGCGTCGCGACGTTGGGCGTCGCGGCGTCGGGTGTTGCGACGTTGGGCATCGTGGCGTCGGGCGTAGGCATCGCGACGTTGGGCGTCGCGGCGTCGGTCGTCGGCGTCGTGGTGTCGGGCGTCGCGGCGTCCGTCAGCGTCGCGACGTTGGGCGTCGCGGCGTTGGACATCGGCGTCGCGACGTTGGGCATCACGGCGTCAGGCGTCGCGGCGTCAGGCGTCGGCATCGCGACGTTGGGCGTCGCGCCGTCGGGCGTCGCGGCGCCGGTCGTCGCGGCGTCAGGCGTAGCGCCGTCTGGCGTCGCGACGTTGAGCGTCGCGGCGTCGGGCGTCGCGGCGTCGGGCGTCGGCGTCGTGGTGTCGGGCGTCGCGGCGTCGGGCATCGGGCGTCGGCGTCGCTACGTAGGGCGTCGCGGCGTCCGTCAGCGTCGCGATGTCGGGCGTCGGCGTCGCGACGTTAGGCGTCGCGGCGTTGGGCGTCGGCGTCGCGACGTTGGGCGTCGCGGCGTCAGGCGTCGGCGTCGCGACGCCTGACGCCGCGATGCCCGCCGCCGCGACGCCCAACGTCGCGACGCCGACGCCTGACGCCGCGACGCCTGACGCCGCGACGCCTGACGCCGCGACGCCCAACGTCGCGACGCCGACGCCCAACGCCGCGACGCCTAACGTCGCGACGCCGACGCCCGACGTCGCGTCGCGGCGGCGGGCACCGCGGCGTCGGGCGTCGCGGCGTCGGGCGTCGCGGCGTCGGGCGTCGCGGCGTCAGGCGTCGCGGCGTCGTCGGCATCGCTACGTTAGGCGTCGCGGTTCGCGCGTACGCGGAGGTTTGTCGCTCTTTTGCGGGAAAACTACTAAACAGATTTTAATGAAAAATATTTCAAGCTAAAAATTAAAGATTTATGGAACAGCCATTGGGTAAATGAAAACAGTAGTGCATTATTTGAAATAAGAAAATCAGTTTTTGAAAAAAGTTAATTAAAATCAAATAATAGAAGGGAGCAAGTAATTATGAATAGATTAAGAATAGGGCATACCAATGTAACACATATCCACCTAATTACGAAAGATCACAAGAAAAAATGCGTGAGGTGTGATGGTGACATATCTGTTAATTATTAATCGAATGTCCAATGTACAATACTGAACGTTCGCATGTGAACCTCCCTGTGTATTTAAAAGAATGCCTAGAAAACACAGATAAAACTATACAATACTTAAAATTAACTAATTATTATAATTTAATATAAAATGTAAGCCTAAAGTGGTCGCTAATGACCATAAATGTTTTTTTTTTATCTATGGACGCTTCACACCACGTCAATCTGGCCTGTGCTAAGTATCCGAAGAACTTGTGTTACAGGTACCAGACAATGGAAATATATTTAATACTTTAATACTATACACATATTTAAGATTTTTATTATATTATACACAAATTTAATACACACATCCATGACCCAGGAACATTGAAAACTTTTTGTTCCCTCTGCGGGATTCGAACCCGCGACTTTTCGTTCGAGCACAAACTCGCTCAACCGCGCTACGGAGGTCGTCGTTTGAGCGACCTTAAATACATTATTTAAAAAAAAAAAGATTTTAATGAAATTTGGTATGATAGTAGTTTATATGTTAATATAGGCTACTTTTTACGGCAGTGAAATGTACGGCTTCCGCAGGATTTTATATAGCGCGATAATCACAGACCAACAATAGTGCAATAATGGTGGTTTTTCATATAAAATTACAAAAGACAATAATATTAATTTACTTTACTATCTCCTATGTTTTAACTACTTTGACTCTGCTCCAGTATAGTTAAGCCTTATTGACATATTGGTTATCAATAAAAAATGTTTTTATTTTGTTCTGCAACGTGTAAAAAATACATTTGATTAGGTTTCCAATTTATTTATTTACAGTTTCGCCGGTATAATAATAACAAATCACTTTTTGTAGATCTGAGCTAGGGGCAGGCCGGTGTAGCCGGTGTAGGCAATACGGGAGAAGGGGGAAGCGATGAGCGAGGAGGCGTAGGAGGAGTAGGAGTAGGCAGGGGTGATCAGTGGGCTCCTCGCGATGGCGATGTTGCTGACGGGAGCGATGAAGGTAGCGGAGCGCTTCTTCAGGATGTGGAGACCGGTCTTGGCGGCGAAGTGGGCAGCGCGGTCTTCGTTGACCTCCAGAGTGTCCAGGGGCCTGCCGTCGGCGCCGAGGATGTTGGCGGGCTGGCCGGGGGCCAGGGACAGGGGGCCACGGTAGTTGTAGGGCTGCCACAGCGGAGCAGAGTAGGCGAGGGGGAAGGACGCCGCGTATGACGCCACTGGGGCGAAAGGTGCCGCGAAGAGGGGAGCAGATCGCTTCTTGAGCAGGTGGTATCCGCCGTATCCACCGTCCAAAGCCTTGGCGGTGAGGTGGGCGGCGCGGTCCAAGTTCACTTCCAAAGTGTCCAGGGGCCTTCCGTCGGCTCCCAAAACGTTAGCGGACTGTCCAGGTGCCAGGGACAGGGGTCCCCTGTAGTTGTACGGCTGGTAGAGGGGCAGGCCGTAGTTGAACACCGGGACGGCTGACGCCGCCGCCGCTGCGAGGAAACAAGACAACACCACCAGTTTCATCATTATGGAAGAGGTCTGTGTCGTCTGATTGAACACTGATGCCTGACAAAAATTGCCACGGCTTTTTATAATCGATTCAAAAACAGTTTTGCCCATGTTGGCCATGGGTGGGCAAGTTTTGGTAAATTCATTGCTACTATTAATATCGGTACTTTTACTTTCTTCGTTCGCATAATGAATGAATGTTGTGGTATTTGCGTACGACTTTGAAATACTCAAAATCAGGAAATAAAATAAAAATTAATCACACCTTCTTGTGCATTAAATCAAGTTCGATTGTACGCCTAATACGTAAATAGAAAATGTAACAATATTATATTCCTTATTTTTTTTTAAGTATTTAATCTTTAGCGTTCTCGCAATAGTTGAGAGGCACGGGAAACCATATGGTATTATTTTTTTAAAAGTATGTTTTAAAGTCGTTAAATTAAAATCTGCCATCAATAGTGATGGCATCTTGAAAATGACCTTTTTTAACCGACTTCCAAAGAAGGAGGAGGTTTCTCAATTCGACCGTAGGTATATATGTTTTTTTTATGTTTGTTCGCGGATAACTTCGTCGTTTATGAACCGATTTTAAATATTTTTACTATGTTGTATAGGGTATAATTTCAATTTCCCATTGTCACCAAAATGATGACCTGATCATGGGATCCGTGAGGAATTGAGGGAACTCTTCAAAATTTGTATGGAAACGTATATCGATTTTGATTTTTTCTGAAGTAGCCCAAGTATATGTTACCAAATAGTAAGGTTTTGCACCATATCCTGGACCTAAAAGAACTGAACAGAACTTCTGAGTCCTTTGAGATGCTTGAAGATTTCAGCGTTATTTAAAAAAAAGCAAGCATATGCCACTACGTCAATTACAGTCGAACTTGGTCTCATAGTTATCAAAGTGGAGACCTGATGATGGCGTCGTGAGGAATCGATAGAACTCCTCGAAATTTATGGGGACACTTATAGTAATTTTGTATTTGTTTCGAGTAACATAAGCATATCCGACTAAAAACATAATTTTTAATCAACTATATCACATAGATCAAAAACTGGCATACAGTATACAGGACTGCTTAGTCTTTGAAGATGTACGTTTGGAAATTTCAATATCGCTTAAAGTAGGTACTGCAAGCATATGCCACTATATCAATTATAGTGGTCATCATCACCCCTATCTTCACCATATAGTAGGTATATACCATCTTATCAATATGATGAAATAGATAAGTATTAAAAAGGGAAAAAATAGTTTTAAGCCAAATAATACAATGTAAACCGACTAAAAATAATAAAGGAGTTATATTATAGAACTCATAATAATCAGTTTGGCTGGTACCGACTTTGACTTTATACATATATATATATATAATTTTTATCCGCTCCTCTGGCCGTTGGTAATCTTTTTCCCTTCTTATTAAGTATTAATTAATTTTTAAAATTTTATCTAATAGTTTTTGTGTTCATTTTCCGTCTCAAGTAACCGTCGTCTGATCATTCGAGAATTATCCCTACTCAGTCTACCCATCACTAAAAATCTTAAAATAAAATAATTTTATTTTAAGATTTTTAGTGATGGGTAGACTAAAAATCTTAAAATAAAACAAAAAAAAAACCGACTTCAATAGCTAAACTAAAAAGCAAAAAATAAATTTACTTTGCACAACGTAATACTTATTTTCACTTAGGTAAATAAATTTATTCTATAATTTTGAAGTCGGTGCCAAGTTAGTACTTCAAAAACCTTACTACAATATCAAACTATGCAGGCAATCACAAAAAAACAGTATCAGAAAAAAATATACAACTAACTATCAAAGTAACTATTATATATTATGTACCAAAGTACTGGCTTACCAAGTAATATTAAATGAAATCAAATTACGAAAGAACGCTGAACTTGGCACCGACTTCAAAATTATAGAATAAATTTATTTACCTAAGTGAAAATAAGTATTACTTTGTGCGAAGTAAATTTATTTTTTGTTTTGTAGTTTAGCTATAATTGAAGTCGGTTTTTTGTTTAAAATTATTTTATTAATTTTTGTTGTACAAATCAAAAAAAATATATTTATAAGTTTTTGACAAAAGAAATACGTTTTCAAAATGAGGAAAGGTATAATTAGACTCAGTGAACTTTGTTAACAATTATTTTGCTAACATAGGGACTCAGCTAGCGCAAGACATACTCAGCAAACAAAATAGTCTCCATAGCAAACAGACTAAACACAGCTTCTCTGGATTTTCTCCTGCGTCTTCTTCTTCGTTTGTTTTACTGGAAACGAATGAAATGGAAGTTAAATCAACTATTAATGGCTTAAAATCTAACAGCAGCCCAGGGTACGACAATATTTCAACAAAATTTATTAAAATGTCTAAGGATAACTTAGTTCCCTTAATCACACATTTGGCTAATATGTGCTTCAAGGAGGGTGTTTTCCCTGCGGCACTTAAAAGATCAATTATAACACCTATATTTAAAAGTGGAAC
Organism: Celastrina argiolus; assembly: GCA_905187575.2. Lineage (NCBI taxonomy): Eukaryota > Metazoa > Arthropoda > Insecta > Lepidoptera > Lycaenidae > Celastrina > Celastrina argiolus. The sequence continues at coordinate 9,360,913 of LR994591.1, forward strand.
AAAATCAGAAACAAGTAACTACAGGCCCATATCAGTACTACCCGTTATTGCCAAAATAATAGAAAAAATTATTAACAATCGACTAATTAAATATTTAGATAAATTCAAATTGATTTCGAGTAACCAATTCGGCTTCATAAAAGGTAAATCGACAGAGGATGCCGTAACTTTGTTAACTAATACAATAACGGAACATCTGGACAAAGGAAGAAAATGCTTGTCGGTCTTTTTAGATCTTAAAAAGGCCTTTGACACAGTATCAATACCCATCCTTATAAAAAAGATAGAAAAAATAGGAATAAGAGGAAAACCTCTGGATCTATTACGAAGTTACTTAAGCCAAAGGACCCAATCAGTTAAAATTGGCACATATATTAGTAGTGATCACGATGTTTCATGCGGCATTCCACAAGGAAGTGTGCTTGGTCCGACACTTTTTCTAATTTATATTAATGACCTCTGCAACCTTAAACTTAGTTGTGCCAATATAGTATCATATGCAGACGATACCGCTTTAGTTTTCTCTGAACATTCTTGGGATGCTACTCGAGCAGCTGCTGAGGCCGGATTGAGAGAGGTAGCACTGTGGCTTGAATGTAACTTACTAACGCTGAACGTTTCAAAAACGAATTACTTATGTTTTTCTATCACAAATCGCACCTCTCCCAGTGAAACCTTTAAAATCCAACTCCATACCTGTAAAGACCCAGACCTATGCAATTGCGCCGTTCTCCAGCGACTCAGTGCCACTAGATACTTAGGGGTACAAATTGATTACAAGCTGACATGGCACCCTCAAATTGATATATTAGTGAGCAGGTTAAGAAAACTGAAGTGGGTGTTCAAAACATTAAGAGACATCACATCTGTCAAATTACTAAATCAAATTTACATATCACTAGCACAATCGATCCTATCATACTGTATGCCAGTTTGGGGTGGCGCTTGTAAAACCAAATTTATAGAAGTCGAGCGAGCACAAAGATCTCTATTAAAAATTATGTATAAATTACCTTACAAATTTCACACCAACGAACTATATGACCTTAGTGGACTTATGTCAGTAAGAAAATTATATATTTTGAATGCTGTTATGAAGGTACACAGAAACTTGCCCATTCAATCAGTAAATGCCTCCAAAAGAAGGCCTGTAGTTATAAATTACAAGGTTTGCAAAACCCATTTTGCATCCAGGCAATTTGAGACTCAATCTATAAAAATCTATAACCGAATAAACAAATATCTAGATATTCATTTATTGAGTAATAGGGAGTCTAAAAATCGCACCCTCAAGTGGCTCAAAACCTTGTCTTATGAGGATACTGAGCAACTTCTACAATATAATACTTAATCAAATAAAACATGATGACACTCACGCACACTCATAAACACCACACTCACACTCACACACGCGCACGCACACACACACACACACACACACACACACACACACACACACACACACACACACACACACACACACACACACACACACACACTAGATTTAGTAAAATAATAAATAATATGTATAAGAAACAAAATATGTACGTATAATTATTTAAGGGGGAGCGGAGATTTCTGGCACAAGTTTAATACTTATTAGAAATCTCCACCAATGTTTGTAAAATTGTATTGTATGGTTACTGAATAAAATATTTTTTATTTTTATTTATTTTTATTTATAATCGTATCTCAAAGTTATAGTGACTGTTCTTATAATATATTGATTATTGAACCCTTATTCAAGATGGCATTGCTACTCTAACGAAGTTCGAAAACAAATATATATGGGATTTGACATAAGCTTCGCTAACTGATACACGAATTCGCTTGTCATTTCACTATAACTGTGAGATACGATTGTACCTTTCCTCATTTTGAAAACGTATTTCTTTTGTCAAAAACTTATAATTTTTTTTTTTTTGATTTGTTGAACAAAAATTAAAAAAGGTACATTTCTAGAATAAGAATAGGTAGTATGATCATATCCCAAAGTTATAATGACTGTTCTTTTTACACCCACAATGGTAAATAATCGTACCAGCCTCGGCTTCACTAGAATTTGTGTTTTGCACTTGTCCAAAGTTCATAAGTCGTTATGTTCTTTTTAATATATTCAAAAGATGTAGGTATTACAATGTATTCATTTTGATTCAACCAATTTTACAGTCATTACTTTGTCGCAAAATTTCGAGCTCCATCAGAACTGCGCAGTACAAATTGTTTTAATTGGGTGTAATGCACGCACGACCTCACACACAGAGCGAAATGAAACTACGCCGTACTGATGGGAAATTACATGACCCATTAAACATGCATGTCAAATATGAACGTTACAACCATATGTGTTATTTGCATTTCGTTTAAAAATAATTTCGCCTTTCTATTCTGTAGTTAGGGGTATTTGATAATACCATTGAAAAAGGTTATGTCACATTTTAAGTAAGGTTTCCAAAAGCTTGTAATAATCTATATACAATATTCATGCTGTAATATTAATGAGTGATAATACTTTAGGGTGGAGTCCCTTATATACAGTGTTCTGTGAAAGTACCATCGCTGAAAAAGGTACTTTTTTACTTATTGTATGGGCAAATTTATGATGTTGAGGCATTACTCATAGAAACATGAATGTCATTAAGTCTTTCAGCGCTGGTACTTTCACAGTACACTCTACATAGGAGGCACATATCTACACACCCTAAAGTATTATTACTAATTTATTTTACACCTATATATACATAATACGAGACATACTATGTATACATACTATATATACAAAATACGAGACATTAGAAGAGACGAATAAGCAAAGATGATTTAAACAAAAATGATCATTATTTAAATGATCTGCAGAGGAATAAATGATTCACAAGACAAGCAACACAAGCGATACGCTTATATTTTAGGAATTTTTCGATGTCTATCTGATAAACGGTATTCACTAGTATTTGAAATAACTTCATAGACTATAGAGAAAATTTATTGAATAAAATGAGGAAGTGTATCTAAAAGTTGTGACATGAAAAAATAAATAATATAAGTCATTATCATTATTTCTGTGGACGGTATTCCGTGAAACAAATTAATTATGCTTACTCGCAAAAGTTGTGCCTCAAAACAAATAGGCGAAGTAAGAACTGGTTCAAAAGATCGCCTGCGGTATGTGCTACAAAAAGATAATTGAGAAAGCTAAGTGAACTTTAGTTTGTTAGCAAAAGTTGTATGTTCAGGGCCAACGTATTCCGGTGACGCCCAGTATATAAGGCAGGGACATCCTTACTGGAGCATCAGTGTACTCAGACGACACAGACCTCTTCCACAATGATGAAACTGGTGGTGTTGTCTTGCATCCTCGCAGCCGCTTCGGCAGATCTGTTCGAGTCCAACTACAGAGGACCGCTATCTCTGGCTCCCGGACAGCCGGCTGATATCTTGGGCTCCGATGGAAGACCTTTGGATACGTTGGATGTGAACCTGGACCGCGCCGCCCACCTCACCGCCAAGGCTCTGGGACCTCTTGCCATCCCAGCCGCATACGCCGGCTACGCTGGTGCCTTCCCCCTCGCCTACGCCGCTCCTCTGTGGCAGCCCTACAACTACCGTGGCCCTCTGTCTCTGGCCCCAGGTCAACCCGCCGACATCCTCGGCTCTGACGGCAGGCCTCTGGACACTCTGGAGGTCAACGAGGACCGCGCTGCCCACTTCGCCGCCAAGACCGGTCTCCACATTCTGAAGAAGCGCTCTGCTGTCATCGCTCCGGTGATCACTCGCTCTGCCATCATCCCATCAGTATACTCCGCACCTATTGCTGCGCCCTTCAGCGCCTACTCCTATAGCCCCCTGGCCTACTCCGGCTACAGCCCACTGGCCTACTCCACCTACTCAGCACCCATCGCCACCTTCCTCAAAAAGTAAATTCGCATTCGGACTGCATTGTAGCTGTCGATGTAAATACCTGATGTAAATAAAGCTCCAACTGATGATAATCTTATAATTTAATTTATCCTAAATCCTAAATATACTTAAAATGATATTATAGAAGGCAGAAAAGCTGATTGATCGAACGCACATAGAAAGTATTTTTTTTCATGTGATAGGTATCAACTTAGAAAGACGTTTTTAAAATTCTACTCCAAGTGTTAGGTACATAAATAAAAAAATTGAGGATTAATAAAGAAAAAATTAAACCTCTATCCTGGGTATATGAGATAAAAGAATTTATGAAACTTTTTATTTCTTCCATATACTCGTAATATAATTTTGGACAAATGTATTGCATGAAATTTCGTATAAATTGAGTACGGCTACAATAATGAGACGTACGTATTTCACCGTTTTCGAAATTCAATCCCTACTTTAGAAAAAATGAGATTTGTCCTAACACTTATAACTTGAAAACAAGTTCACCGATTTCCATAGTTTTAGTTTTATTATATTTGTCTTCGTATCAAATAGTATAGCAGAATAACTTTAAAACAATGAAAAATCTAAATTTAAAAGAGCATGGGTTTCGTTATTATAAGTAATAATTATTATAAGTTGAAATTAAAAAAAACAGTCAAGTGAGAGTCAGACTTGCGCACCGAGTCAATAAGTAAACGTGTAAACATTGATTTTATAGCTTAAAGGTACACTAGGTAGGTAAGAACCATAGAAATAGGATATTATTAATCTGAGGTAAGAACCTACCATGCCCTTTTGGCACCATGCCAAGTGGCGATATACGAAACTATAGGACACAACGAAAGAGAAAGAGTTGCGAGCTTAATTCGATTAAAAGTAAAAATGCATTGATAGATTTTTTATAAATCAATATTTCTAGCCAGGAATGGATTATTTTTGAACCCATTTCCCAAACGAGAGTCGAAAGTGGCCATAATTTAATTTTGTGGCATAAACGGTTGTATGTTCTTTTTATTGCTTCGGCTAATAAGTTTGATTTTAATAGGTTCAAGAGACTGTAGTGTAGACTCGATTATTTTATGAATCCCTGCTTGATATCGATCGCTTGATATCTACACGCGTTTACAAAAAGGTGCTTGACAGACGGACGAACAACAAAGTTATCCTATAAATTGTTTACTCAACAAAACACAAAACCCAAAGAAGTAGACACAAGACGATCACGTCAAGAGGTATCGCCATACTACATAATATAAATGCACATACCAATTATAAAACGAAACTTATGTCAACAAAAATGTTTGTCTGCGAACTTCGTAAGTGATAATAGTCTCATGGCAACTTGGTAGCCCCGGGTCTGCTAGTAATATTATGTAGATGTTTATAGGAGATAGTACTCTTAATTTCGTGGGGGAAAGAAATTAAAAATATAGTACTTTTGTAACTCTCTTATTTACCAAATTTTTACATGTCCTAAAGATAAATTGAGCCAATTATTTAGATGTGTCCAACTACACCGTGTCCCCAGCCGAGACCGAGGGGCAGGATGTGACCGGCGGCTGACACGCTGACGGGGGCCGGCGCTACCAGGCGGGCGCCCACCAGGGGAGCTCCCACCAAGTGGGCCAGGGGGGCGCCGATTAGGGGAGCTCCGACGATGGACCTCTTCCCCAACACATGAACACCTTCGAGAGCACGAGCCGTCAGGTGGGCAGCGCGGTCCAGGTTCACGCTCAAGGTGTCCAGGGGTCTTCCGTCGGCGGCCAGGATGTTGGCGGGTTGTCCGGGCGCTAGAGATAGCGGTCCTCTGTAGTTGGGAGCAGCCACGATGGGGGCGGCGGCGATGGCGGGTGCCACCAGCGGAGCGGCGACTCCACCCCAGCCCAAGCCGCCCAAGCCGCCCAGGCCGAGGCCCCAGCCGCCCAGCACGCTGGGCTTAGCCGCCGCGACGGCGAACGCGATAGACAACACCACCAGCTTGAACATTGTGGTCTGTGCTGTTATCAGTTCAAAATGTGACTGTTGTCGTTCTAAGCGGGATTAGGCCTTATATACGAGCACTGAGGTGTTATTCCAGATGCCTTTGTGACGTCAGGCCTATGCAATAGGGCGTTGGTCGACCATCATACTCGGAAAGAAAATAGACACAAGGGTAGGCGGGCGTCACAGCTGAACTGACCCTTGGCGAATCTAATTTGAACCTTAAGTTGCTTGAAATTGACTTCACTTGATGTATTAAATATTATAATACCGAGTTTGCCTTGGACTAGGCGACAAAGCCCGTTCACTTGCAGATAATAATAAATAATTTTACCCTAAAAGATAACTAATGCTCGGTGCCCTTACGATACTGCAATTCTTGCGTTTTTCTGCGCTATCTCAAGTTATACATGTATGTTATTAATCTGCATAAACTGCATATTTCATTACCCAACTACGGTGTTTCCCATTAAAGGGTAATGATAATATGTGTGTATGTTCATTCCATCGTTGTGCCTAAATAACATACCGGATTTTAATGAAAGATGTGTCAATAGATTTGGAAGAAGAGGTAGCATATTAACGTAGTGGGAATAATGTTTTTTTATTAAAATTGTGGTTATCTCATCAGCATAAGTATGCAAAATGACCCCATTAACATGCTTAAATCATAGAAGGATTAATTAGCACACAATATTTTATAAATAAAATTAAAAAATATATCTTTATTAAACACATAAAGCGACATGACACGTGACACGACCCAATGTTAAAAATGTAAAATAATTATATTCTTCCATCCAGATTATGAAACAATAGGCAGATAGAGCGCACTGAACAACTGGGTGAAGCCACTTGAGCTTTTGATTTTCTATTTGCTTTAGTGGCCCACTTGTTCAATGCGCTATCAGCCTATCATACACAGGGCAATGTGCCTATGTATTAAAAAAGTAGTTAATAAACGTTTTTGTGCTAAGTCCCGATTTCACCAGTGCATGTTAGTGTTAACGGCTTGTTAAAATACCAATTCTTCTCATTCATTTATAGGAATTACGAGAGGAACAACATGCTATTTAACGAAGGATATTGTCCGAGTTTCTTACGCCGGTTCTTCTCGGCGGGTTAGGGTTGAACCGGTGGTAGCGTGTTTTTCTTGTTGACTTTCCGAATAGCTTTTTAAGTTTCATTTGGAAATAAAACGTTTTTATTTATTATTATAAACGCCCTAAAGCTTTTTAGAATGGATACCTTATTCCCAATAAGGTATTATTCCCAGGGTGTGCAATCATTAACAAAATCAATTATTCTACCCTTAAATGCTGCTTATATTTATTATATTGAAAGCATGCGGAATACATAAGGACACCCTGCCCTTATCTATTACGCACACTCTTGGACAATTTAAAGATTTCTCCTGCACTTCGGCGTGGAAGCTTATTATCATAATTACCTAAAGTATATTATACCTTTTCTATACCTTTAGCGTAACGCGAAGATTTAAAATAGATACGGAGCTCACGTTTCTACGAAGTCACTGATCTTTAAATTGGAGTAATAGATGTCCGTTCCCAAATTGAGTTACCCGACGTATCCTTTTTGCTAAAAGGAAACTTTATTTACAACGTTCCTTTGATTTTCCTTGCAAACAACTACGCGTTGTGTGGGAGAAGCAAATATGGACATTGGCCGTCGAAACATAATATTGTATTGTCTACAAAACTCTAGGCGTTTTAAACGACTTCTGAAAATAGGGCAGTTATGTTTGCTTCCAAATTCTACGTAACCTACTTACACAGGCAGTAATATTAATGAGTGATAATACTTGTGTATGGGTCTAGGGAGTCAAGTAAACTTTACATAGGAAACAGATACACAGCCAAAATTATTATGACTAATTAATTTTACACCTAGTATATTATGTAGAAACATTAAAACATAATAAAAAAAACATGTTGAATATTTTGGTCCTAATGGAGCTTAAAAAGAAAGCAAACTTGACGGAAGACCACGGCTTCAAAGAGATCTGGCAAGAATCAGCAATTGTATTCCAAGCCAAGTAAGTAATGATCGAATGGCTAAACCATTTGCACTTCTGCGAAAGAGGTCTGTACGAAAATATTTCTATCTACATATCTTTAATAAGCCATTATAAAGCGGAAGAGTTCGTTTGTTTAAACGCGCTTTTTAGAATTGATTTCTCGCTAATCTCAGAAACTACTGGTCCGATTTGAAAAAATCTTTCTTTGTTGGATAGTCTATTTATAGAGGAAGGCTTAGGCTATATAACATCCCACCAAAAACATTTTCATGTAAAAATGTTGCCAAGACGAGTCTATATAGCTTACCCTGTGAAAAAGTTATCAGATATCGTATAAAGCCAAGCTCTAAAGACTACTCGCCCTAAATCTACAAGCACCTTAATCAAAATCTATCAAAAAGTGGACAAATCCCATGTAGAACCAAAGTTCTTGATCTATGCGCCCTTACTTTACTAGGCTTAGCTTCACTTACTCTACATTTCAGTTAAAACGTGATGCTTGGCCGTTTTATTTCACACACGATAAATGAATGCCTATAAAATCTTCGTAATGGTAGCTAAACGCCGCGACGCCAACCGACGCCCAGCGCCGCGACGCCTACCGACGCCTACTGACGCCCAGCACCACGACGCCAAGCGCCGCGACGCCTACCGACGCCCAGCGCCACGACGCCAAGCGCCGCGACGCCTACCGACGCCCAGCGCCACGACGCCAAGCGCCGCGACGCCTGCCGACGCCCAGCGCCGCGACGCCTTCCGACGCCTACTGATGCCCAGCGCCACGACGCCAAGCGCCGCGACGTCAAGCGCCGCGACGCATACCGACGCTCAGCGCCGCGACGCCAACCGACGCCCAGCGCCAAGACGCCAAGCGCCGCAACGCCTGCCGACGCCCAGCGCCGCGACACCTACCGACGCCTACCGACGCCCAGCGCCACGACGCCAAGCGCCGCGACGCTTACCGACGCCCAGCGCCACGACGCCAAGCGCCGCGACGCCTACCGACGCCCAGCGCCACGACGCCAAGCACCGCGACGCCTACCGACGCCCTGAACCGCGACGCCTGCCGACGCCCAGCGTCGCGACGCCAACCGACGCCCAGCGTCGCGACGTCCAGCGCCGCGTCGTCGCGACTTCCAGCGCCGCGACGCCAACCGACGCCCAGCGCCGCGACGCCTACCGACGCCTACCAACGCCCAGCGCCGCGACGCCAAGACGTCGGTAGGAACCGCGACGCCTACCGACGCTCAGCGCCGCGACGCCTGCCAACGCCCAGCGCCGCGACACCTGCCGACGCCCAGCGCCGCGATTCCTACCGACGCCCAGCGTCGTGACGTCCAGCGCCGCGACGCCTGCCGATGCCCAGCGCCGCGACGCCTGCCGACGCCCAGCGTTACGACGCCTGCTGACGCCCAGTGCCACGACGCCAACGCCTACCGACGCCCAGCGTCACGACGCCAAGCGCCGCGACGCCAAGCGCCGCGACGCCTGCCGACGCTCAGCGCCACGACGCCTGCCGACGCCCAGCGCCGCGACGCCTGCCGACGCCCAGCGCCGCGACGCCTGCCGACGCTCAGCGCCACGACGCCTGCCGACGCCCAGCGCCGCGACGCCTGCCGACGCCCAGCGCCGCGACGCCTGCCGACGCCCAGCATCGCGACGCCTGCCGACGCCCAGCGTCGCGACGTCCAGCGCCGCGACGCCTGCCGACGCCCAGCGCCGCGACGCCTGCCGACGCCCAGAGCCGCGACGCCTGCCGACGCCCAGCGTTTCGACGCCAAGCGCCGCGACGCCTACCGACGCCCAGCGCCGCGACGCCTAGCGCCCTGACGCCTACCGACGCCCAGCGCCGCGACGCCTGCCGACGCCCAGCGCCGCGACGCCTGCCGACGCCCAGCGCCGCGACGCCTGCCAACGCTCAGCGCCACGACGCCTGCCGACGCCCAGCGCCGCGACGCCTGCCGACGCCCAGCGCCGCGACGCCTACCGACGCCCAGCATCGCGACGCCTGCCGACGCCCAGCGTCGCGACGTCCAGCGCCGCGACGCCTGCCGTCGCCCAGAGCCGCGACGCCTGCCGACGCCCAGCGTTTCGACGCCAAGCGCCGCGACGCCTACCGACGCCCAGCGCCGCGACGCCTAGCGCCCTGACGCCTACCGACGCCCAGCGCCGCGACGCCTGCCGACGCCCAGCGCCGTGACGCCTGCCGACGCCCAGCGCCGCGACGCCTGCCGACGCTCAGCGCCACGACGCCTGCCGACGCCCAGCGCCGCGACGCCTGCTGACGCCCAGCGCCGCGACGCCTACCGACGCCCAGCATCGCGACACCTACCGACGCCCAGCGTCGCGACGTCCAGCGCCGCGACGCCTGCCGACGCCCAGCGCCGCGACGCCTGCCGACGCCCAGAGCCGCGACGCCTACCGACGCCCAGCGCCGCGACGCCTAGCGCCCTGACGCCTACCGACGCCCAGCGCCGCGACGCCTGCCGACGCCCAGCGTCGCGACGCCTGCCGACGCCCAGCGTCGCGACGGCTGCCGACGCCCAGCGCCGCGACGCCTGCCGACGCCCAGCGCCGCGACGCCAACGCCTACTGACGCCCAGCGTCACGACGCCAAGCGCCGTGACGCCTACCGACGCCCAGCGTCGCGACGCCTGCCGACGCCCAGCGCCGCGACGCCTACCGACGCCCAGCGCCGCGACGCCTGCCGACACCCAGCGTCGCGACGCCTGCCGACGCCCAGCGCCGCGACGCCTGCCGACGCCCAGTGCCGCGACGCCTGCCGACGCCCAGCGCCGCGACGCCTACTGACGCCCAGCGCCGCGACGCCTACCGACGCCCAGCGCCGCGACGCCAAGCGCCGCGACGCCTACCGACACTCAGCGCCGCGACGCCTGACGAAAATTATTCACATTTGAGGACTTTCGCTGCCTGCACTGTATAAACGGTTAGAAACCACGCGTACGAAGTCGCGGGCACAGCTAGTCTTTAATAAGTCACAAATGTTAGTAAATTTATTATTTACTTTGTGATAAAATTAAGAAATTGTGCATGCGAGTTTGCAGTAAATTATTTGATTGCAGTCAGTTATCGCAGTTTTTTTTTCATTTCATTTTATGAATTCCCGCCGCTACGCCCGCATAACAGTAACCTACGGGAACATCGCATTATTTTGGGATAGAAAGTAGCCATGTGTAAATCCAGGGAGTTAGCTTACTGCCTACCAAATTTTATAAAAATTGTCCCAGCAGTTTGAGCGTAATGACATCATTACGCTCAAAAAAGTAAGAAAATCACATGATTTTCTTACTTTTTCACCTATATAATATTAGTGTGATCTACAGATTAGAAGGTCGCATGTTCACACATGTTTTATTTGTATGATTGGGGCCAAGTGTTCTTTCAATCATACATTAAAGCCATATATGGCTTAAGCCTCAGCCTTTTATCAATCATTTTTTCCCTGCCATAACCGGAGTACTGCATGGAATATAATGTCTTTTAATATAACCATATTACAATATCAACTGACAACCAAAATGGTGTAAGCTGAAAATTTCACTATTTCAATGTTCCTTCAATGTCATTCAGTAACCATGATATTTAATAAGAAACGTTTTACTTTTAATCAATTGATATATTTTACAAAATTGATATTAATAATAGCTCCCCACACTGGCCGGTTTGATTGAAACCAAAGCAGCTCAAACGTGTTAATTTTATAATGTCCAAAAAGTATGTGCAATACATACACTCTCTCTTCCTTTACTCTCGCAGCCCAGTGGGACAGATAACCGATACGACTGGCGCGAGATCTGGCACAGGACCGACTCTTTACATTCCTGCCAAGCATAGATCATTTTTCTTATCAGACAATGAGGTGAGTGTCAATTCAGGTGGTGAAAACATCTTTTTTTAGTTGTACCACCATGGGAACCGAACCAACGACCTCTGACTCCTCTGAGACGAGAGCCAAACTCTAAACTACTAGACCACGGAGGCGTAAATTGTAATAAATCATCGTTGAATTAATAAAAGCCAGACTGTGGTAATAACCGTTCGTAGTCACTACAAGTGACAGACAGCCTATTGAAAATGTGATCCCACCAAAAACATTTTCATGTAAAAATGTTGTCACGACGAGCCTACACAGCTTACCCTGTGAAAAAGTTATCAGATATCGTATAAAGCCAAGTTCTACACTACACCTTAATCAAAATCTATCAAAAAGTGGTTAGATCTCATGTAGAACCAAAATTCTTGATCTATGCGCCCTTACTTCACCAGGCTTAACTTCACTTACGCTACATTGCAGTTAAAACGTGATGCTTGGCCGTTTTATTTCGCACACGATTAATGAATTCGTATGAAATGTTCGTAACGGTAGCAAAACGGTCAAGTATCACGTTTTAACTGCAATATAGCGTAAGTGAAGTTAAGCCTGGTGAAGTAAGGGCGCATAGATCAAGAATTTTGGTTCTACATGAGATCTAACCACTTTTTGATAGATTTTGATTAAGGTGTAGTGTAGAACTTGGCTTTATACGATATCTGATAACTTTTTCACAGGGTAAGCTGTGTAGGCTCGTCGTGACAACATTTTTACATGAAAATGTTTTTGGTGGGATTTCATTTATTTTTGTAAGCTGGTTAATAGGCCTTTTTTTAATTTAAAGATAACCTATTTTGACCCCGGGCCTTTACTTACGGAAAATAGAACAGTCAGCGCCTTAGCCTAGTGACGCCTAGTGACGTCGACTGATGTCACCGTCAATATTATACCGTGTATAAATTTTCATCGCAATTTTTAAGAGGTAGAGGCGGATTTTCAAATAAATGTCTCGTCCATATTTCTTTATTTGTTATATTATTATATTATAATTACATTATATATAAATATAAATTATAAAATAATAACATTATTTTATTGCTGGAGTGAAAATTCTTATTTGGATATCCTAGGATGCCACTAGTATAAATTCAACACTTATAATTCGAGAATTTGAGAATTACTTATATATACGAGAGAGATTGCCTTTAATAAAGCATGTTGATACTTATTAAAATAATACAGTAAGTCTATAATAATATCGTATGTAGACGACGGTCACCACCATCTGTTGGTCACTAGAGGTACTAATTCTTGTACGGCTCTTATAAACTAATGCTAAGTGCATACTGCATACACCTAAGTGCAACTTAGCATTTTTGAAGGGAAAAAAATGTATTTATTTTTATTTTTGAAAATTTTCTTTTGATTATGGCCATCTTTAAACGTTATCACGTGACGTGTTGAAAATCATATTATTATTATGTTAATAGTCATAAGATTAAACACTAAAATTATTTATACATTGATCGTGTAATATTTTCGTTTATTGTTATCACTATAACGTTACCGACTGTTAAATGTGTTGATAAAATATGTGTGTTTAGATGTTTCACAGTTCCAAACATAGATTGCGCTGGTAGCCACCTACATCGCGCTATCGAAGTGTCGAACGGTTTTTACATAAGATTCCCTCTAACAACAGATTTCAAGTATAGTCCGACACAGCTAAATCGGCCCGCATGCCATTAGTGAGTACCCTTTCGAAAAAAAAAAGATTTCTAGTGGTCGACGCAATATCTTGTTTATAAAATATACAGTATACACTAACAACAAATTACTACTTGCTGTCTGTTAATTCTTACCAAATTTTTACTTATCAAATAAATAATACCTAAATTTAAATAAGTGGATAAAAAACTAATTTTCTCATAGATATATTTTTCATTTACAAAAAGTCGGTCACCGATTTATAATCGGAATCAAATAGAACATACAGATTGCAGTAGTGCAACGCACTCAAATAAATAAAGTTGGATAGAAATAATATGGAGCAAAAATCTGACCGATTATAAATTATCGGTCCTACAAAAAGTAGGTCTTATTTTTATTATGTACTTGTATAATATTGTATAATATAATATTTCTTTTATGTTTTAAAGATCATATCCGTATAATAAACATAATATTAAACATCCATTTGGATTGGATTCCACCATATTGGATTCAAAATGGCGGCATTTATATTTTAATAATTTTTTTGTTGGTTTTGTAGCAATAACAGCTTACATAAATAATATCAGCTTACTAGGACGTCAGGAAGTACCTTATGAATTTTGATGATCTATAAATGAGTCAGTGACGAAATCTGGGGTTTTTAGACATTGATAAAATCTAAAGTATAATAGCTGCAACATTCAAACTTTGTATGTTTGATGTATTTACTGGTGTCATTATATGTTGAAATTTTCAACTATGTAGCATCATCCAAAGCAAAGTTATGAGAGGTCAAAAAAACGACGAAACCTTTCGAGAAAAGGAAGGTAGTGCCCTTGCGCTTCGCTTGGCTCGTCTTGACGGGGGCACTCCCGTGCCCCCAGAAATACAACTTCACAAATATTTCTTAATTTATTTCGAATAACCAACCTATTTTGACAGATTTATTTACTTATAACTCTAAGCTAAATATAGCACTTACGTTTTACACGGAAATTAGATTACACGCAATTTCATTAAGTAGAGTTTTGTTTTGTTTTGAGATACATTATGAGCTAAAAAGGATTTTTAAATAATATATCTACCTAAGAGCCGCAAGGATAAGCTTGAGACTAAAATTTAAATAATTGATAAATAATAAAAAAAAGTTTACACAATTTTACTATATTTTATAAATATTCGCTTTGCTCTGCAGAGGCATTGCATTTAGAACATGAATTAGTTGGCTTAAGGTCAACTCACACCGAAACAAGACACAGCGCTGCAATTCAAAATAAAGTCATTGTATGGTGACTTTATTTTAAGGTGCATACATTTCATTGCAAAAGCGACACAGCCTGGTGCAGCTTTAAATTGAAAGTTTTCTACGAAACGTGCACCTTCGTGAGTAATAAATGAAGTTCAATTTTTCAAACTTCTTTGAACGGGCGTTTAGAATTGATTAACATGAGCACTATGTGTCAAAGCGACATTTTCGTGTATTTTCCCACAGCATATTGATTTCCATTTTCCAGTTTATTAATGTACAAATTATTATGATTATGCATATACTGGGTAGCGAGCTCAAGTCGACGCTTTGTTTTTCCATTGAATACATACAAAAATAACGCGTCGCGATGCTTTCACACTGCGCCAATGTGTATCGAGCCTTACAAAAGGAATTAGTTCGCTTACACACGCGCCACAGCTTTTGCCGAGTTGCGGTGTGATTTGTATGGATTTAGCGCATAGCCGAGCTGGCTGCGGCGTTGAAACACCGCTAGCTGGCGTGACGTATGATAATAATGCAATAATGTATAGAAAAATAATGCATCGCGTCGCTGCGATTCTGCAATTCTGCGCCAGTGTGCGTTGAGCCTTTATGTGCTAAATATTATAATAGTATAAGTATGATAAATGTTGTCAGCTAATGACTCAGAGAATAATAAGTGTCTTTCAAATTGCCTTTACTGCCTATGTAAATTAAATAAAAAAAATACATAATACGAGTATAAAAGTTACCGATCTCCTAGAGAAATATATAATTTGAAGGAATAATTATGTTATAGGTGGATTCCGAAAAAAATACCGCGCAAATTTAAATAATGCTAACTCGATATACCTATTTGAGGTTATTATTTTTAGGACTAACCCGCACATACGTCTAGTACGGGGCTCCGGGTAGAGGGATGGGTAACCTCCCCGGCTTTGTCAGTCTCGGCGCCGAGAAGAGCGCTTCAGTTTGCCGGAGCGCTCTCTTAATTTGATGGAAGTCCGGTCCCTGTAGAGGTGAACCGGCCGGTCGAGGGAGGAGTAGCCTGTGTTTAGACAGATCCAGGCCCTCCACCCAACATAACGGCTGATGGCAATCCGCAAGTGGTTTTAGTGGGTAAACCGGCCGTAGCGTAGGAGTCCCACATACCCCTCGGGGACCCTCCCGGGGGGATGCGTAATGCATTTCCCTTGCGAAATCATTAAAAAAAAAAACCCGCAAATAAAAACACCCGGTCCCTGTAAATATTGGCTTTTACCCTTTTCTCTTTTTGCGCGAACATAGCGATCGAGTACTTCTTTTACGGAATGGACTTTACTTCACTTACTAGTCAAATTATAAATTGTTTGATTAACTATAGCATCAGAGTTATAATCCTTCTACGGGAGCAAACATTGCAAACCATACAAACTTCAGCCGAACGTTTTGGCGTCGTGTGACGTATGTTTTGTTGAGTCACGTTATGATTTGAATTAGCTTGAAATTAATAAGGCTTGAACTTGACCATATTTTAGGGTCACCCACATATAGAGACGCAAAACCGGTCTCAAGCTCATGTTGCAGTCATAATGAAAATATCGTTAATTAACGGAGTAACTTATATTATTAGCTAAGTCGTTGCCCGTGACTTCGTATGGTAATAATATCTACATCTGCACTAATATTATAAAGAGAAAAGATTTGTATTTTTGTATGTAACGACTTAACTCAAAAAGTACTGGACCGATTTTAGTAACTCTTTTTTCATTAGAAAGCTACTTTATTACTGAGTAACATAGGCTATACAAAAATCAATTGCTGTTCGTTAGTCTCGCTAAAACTCGAGATCAGCTGAACTGATTCAGATATTTTTGGGCTTGAAATATTTGTGGAAGTCCCGGGAAGATTTACACGGTTTCCATGCACGAAGTGGGCACGGGTCAGCTAGTTTGTAATATAATATAATATTCTGCAGGAACCGTACTGATGTGTTAATAAGCAGCTATATCTTCCTTGCGAAGTTCGATCATGAAACTTTTTGTATAGCTTCTCCAGTGTGTGTAGGGTGTAAAATACGTTTAATATACGTTATAGAAAACCATAATCGATAGAGTATTTTGTAAACTTTTTTTGTATTTTAATTTCCATATTTTAATGACACACAGGGCCCGCAATTACCAGTTTTATTAACCCTCGTACATGCAATTAACTATCTTTATTCTTACTAATATAATAATAATCTTTATCTTACTAATAAAACTTTAAAGCTCAAAAATTTATATGTAAGAGCAACAAGCTCTTTCACGCAAATTTTATGGAACGAAATAATGAAACGAAGTTAATGAAACTTGACAGTAATAATTATTGTAGTTTATACATCAAAATAATATTTTTGTCAGGCAAACAGTTGATCAATGATCATCGTGAATGGCCCTAACTAGACTTTAATACAAATAGTTTGTTGTTTCAATTCATGGATCGTACCCACGACTTATGTCTAAACCAGACCACGGAGATGACAAAAATATAATATGACGATCTGACATAAGTCTGACACAAGTCAGATCGTCACTTCGTTGGTAATTGAAACCGTTTTCTTTTTATCAATATACATCTGCACATACACATCAACCAAAACCTACAACCAACAAGAGGAAGAGTTTTATCGCTAACACTGTGACACGACTATTTATTTATATGTTAACTTATAGGCACATTTATATATGACCAGAAGCTCAATTAAACTACAACATATCGGCCGGTTTCCGCATAGACATAACAGCCTTGAGTTTATGTGAAAGTACTTGTTCTTTACGAGTTTGTAAGTGGAAGTATTTTTTATTTATCACTTTTTATTCCGTATATAGCACTTGTTGAGGTGTAAGTGTAGTATTTAAAGGCTGGCAACACACCTTCTCTGGTATCGTGTGGTGATGGTTCAAGCTCTCTTTTGAAAAGTATAATTCGCGCGTCTTTTCTCACACAATAATCCATGTGACTATTGAAATTCAATAGTAGGTACGATTAACTTAAGTCATATTAGGCTTTAAAACTTGCAGGTTTTTTTTCCTGCATGTATCAAATGTATCAATAAAGGCTAAATAAATAAGTTTTAGTATGCGGCAAGAGCCATCATAATTTGAGTAGTCCAAAAACGCACACGTAATTTACACAAATATTGTATTTTTACAAACATACAAAGGAGGAGGTTCTCAGTTTGACTGTACTTTACGAGTTTTTGTTTACTGTCACCTGTGTACATGTTTGTTTGCTTGTCTGTAATAAAATCTTGCGAGTTTAATTTGAATCATTTCCAGGCTACCGATTGTGCTGAAATATTGCATCGTAAATCGGATGACAATGCAATATTTTCTGGACATGGAGCTGATCTGATTTCTTAGGGGAAATCGCCATAGGAACTCGCTAATGAAACGTCACAGCTCCATCGAGTTTAGTATATATATACAGTACTTTGGTGTTTGATAGTAAGTAGGATATTAAATAGTACGGTATTTAGGCTGCGTTTCCACCAGATTTCTATTAGTACTTAAAAACACATTCCTCGCTACACAGCACAGCACAGCTCTGGTGGATACACAGCCATAAGCTTGTTTTTTTTTAAACTTTTTTTAATTATTTATAGATAATATTATATAATAACGCAAGAAAATATAAATAAGCAGAGCATAATATTTTACCATAATAATGAACGGCTACGGCTGCGTATTTTAAACCTTACCCCCTTGGGTTACAACTTTTACCTGGGTAAACCGATTTCGATAATTCTTCATTTATTTGAAATCTATTTACTGAGTTTTCATTTTGGTTTACAATAATTATACCAATCCAATGTCCACGTCAAAATGCGCCTACGCCTAGTTTCAAAACTCTACCACCTAAGTCAGCTGGGATTTATTTCATTAAATATCAAAATTAGTTACGTTTTGCGAAAACAATAGTGACACAAGTATGAATTTAGTTGTGCGGAGGAAGCGGTCAGAACTCAGAACTAGGCGTCCTACAGTCGGCTGCCTTGAGCCAAATCCAACCAGTCTTGTATGCGACAATTTGAAAAATAATTCTATAATTGTCATGTATATTATGTATCTATAATTCACAGTTTAAGTACTTAAATATACAGTTATAAGAGTATAATTTTGGAGTGTGTACCTATGCTAAATCTATACCTTAAGTAATAAAGCTTCCTATTTGAAATATTTTTCATGTTATTGTATATCATAAGATCAAAGATGAATATGATTTTAATTTGGCATATTTATTATTTTTTTTGCGATTTCTGGAAGTATTATTGCCGTTCTGGGAATTTGTAAGCTATTCTTACACCTGAGGATTTCACTTTACATTGGTAGATTATGGTTTTCTTTGAAAATTCTCACTTACATTATTATCATATTATTTCGCGTGAAAAAAAAATTACATAATAAAACAATGTTTTAATTTTGAAATTATCCTAAGACTCACTTCTCAGCAATAAAAATACTTATAAGCTCTAGCCTATAGGTAATATTCAAAGGTCGTCGACATAGAAGTTTTGAATATTAGAAATTCTATTGTGTGTTCATAGAATTACAAAGCAAACAAATATTGCTTACTTAATATTAGGCAACAGTTACAATACCGTTACCTAACAGTTAACAAAACTTCTGCAGTTTCAGAGCGAGTGTTTTATAATATATACAACATTATGGACCTTCGACTACGCCCTTTGTGTCGAAGTTAATTGTGTATTTAAGTTTAATAATTATACCTTTGTAGGTCTTCATACAAGGGCGACTTAGCTGAACGTAAATCCGTTACCAGCGCTTTAATTTATTGAAAATTAAAAAACACCGACAAATGCGAGTCGGAATCGCGCACGAAGTGTTCCGTACAAAACAAAAATGTCTCATTTGTGGTAATGGAGCCAATAGGAGCCTTAATAGAATAGAGAGCCTTTTTTTCGCAAGGGAAATGCACTACGCATTCCCCGGGAGGGCGGTATGTGTGACTCGCTATGGCCGGTTTACCCACTAGAACCACTTGCGGATTGCCATCAGCTGTTATGTTAGTGCCCTGAATCTATCAAAACACAGGCCACTCCTCCCCCGACCGGCCGGTTCACCTCTATAGGGACTGGACTGCCATAAACTTAAGAGAGCGCTCCGGCAAAGCCTCAATAAACCTAGTGCTGCCGGTTCTTTTTGGCTGACGACCCACATTTCAGAAATATCAGAATCTCATGACCTGATTAAAATAAAAACAGCAACTCTCTCCATAATGTTCTTTATTTAAAAATATGTTAATAATTTTTAGAAATCAACTAACACAAATATTTAAAAAGTATAAACTTCGTAAAAAGGGGTCTAAATAGGCTGAAACGTGAAAATAACTAAGATAGAAATTCAGAAATGTATAATATTGTATAAAAATATACACGGTAGGGCCGTGGTCGCACGAAGTCAAACTTTCCTAGGCGAAGCCTATGCTAGCTGCGGGGTTTTTGTGCTCAAGGTGTCAGATGATAGCTGTTTTTGTTGTCTGTCATTTGGTGTTACTAGTGTCTCGATGCGCCTCTCGGTTCTCGAGATATTTCATTTTATGTGTATTTTTATCTTGGGGCCGCTATTATATTAGAGTTGTCGAAAGATCATCTACATAAAACAACACTGGTCGACAAGTTTGTCCCGGGGTTGTTTTGTGTGGGTGATCCCCGTGTGGGGGGAAGTATTTATTATTACCTAGGTTAGTTTAATTCTTTAGATAGGTAGGTTAGTATTATTATTTTTGGTGTTAGGTTTATATTTTATAATTAGTTAAGGATAGTAAGTGTACCTGAAACGTTTCAGTACATTTGTTTGCCATCGGCCGTGGGTGACCAACTTTATAGTTGGCACCATGTCTGAGGAAGAAGGGGAAATAGAAAAGGTGGGTTACACCTCGGATGGGGGGGTCACTATAACAACCCGAGGTGGGTTTTTATTAAGTTATGGGGTTGACAGATCGGAAGTGGATGAAGTAGCTTCTGTGGAAGATGCTGAGACGGGAGTAGAGAGAGGTGAAGAAAGGGAGAATAGAAGGAAAGAAGGCGAAAATAGGACTTACGGGTCTGGGAAAGGAAAGGAATTTGTTCGGGCGGGTGTTACACTCGAGGAACTGTTGGGGACGGAGTCCATCCCCTCAATTTCGGAGCCAGAAGTGACGGCTAATAAGCGTCTCTTCTCCGAGATCTCTGGTTCCGACACGGAGGATGTTGGTGGTAGTTCCAACAAACCCAGGGCCCAGATTGCCAAAAGAGGGAAGGCTCGTGGGTCTACGAGTAGGCTCGCTGCTGCACGTCAGGAGCTTAGGGAGAGAACGGAGGAAGCTAGGGCGGCTGAATTCACAGCCTCTCTAGAAAAGAGGAACAGCCGCAAGGAGGCGAAGGTGAGTGCTCCTGCACCACCGGGGCCTCTGGACCTGGATGTGGAGACCATGAGCCCGGAGGACTTGTTAAGCGCGGCCGAACTGAATCTTGAGGAGATAGTCGGTATCGTCGGCAAGTCCTCCAATCTTAAAGGAGGGTACGCTCAGAAAATACGGCGCGCTGCCTCGACGGTGAGGGTGGTGATAGACGCGCTTGCGTCGCGAACTGTAGTCGAGGAGACCCGTCGCCTCACGGCAGACAATGGGAGACTTCGCCGTGAACTGGGGAATCTCCGCGAAGAAGTTCGAGCCTACAAGCGCGACTTTGAAAAGAGTAGGTCGGAGGCTGCGAAGGAGCGGCGCTCTCCGATGTCCAGCGAGCAACTGGGCATTCTAGAGAGCAATATTGCCAGGTTGGTGGGCAACCTGGTTGATGGACGTTTGGCGGCATTGGAAGACCGTTTGCCCCCTCCAGCTGTTGTTCGCCCACCCTTAGCGGCAGACAAAGAGAAAAGAGCTGCTAATATAGCTAGTCCTGCAGTGCCAGCGCCGGTAGCCATATCGTCCCGTGATGTCTCGCCGGAATTGTCTGCCTCGTCAGTACGACGTGTAGTCAGGGAGGAGTTTCCGGCGCTCCCGGTTCGTCCTGCAGTGCGCCCGGCCTCTGCACCTAAACAGAAGAGGCCTAAGGGGTCAAATGGACCGAAAGCAATCGGTCCATCTAATGCGAATGAGTCACCTGCAGCGTCTACAGGTGCTTCGAAAAAGGCACCTGCAGACACAGCGAGTGCTTCGAAAGAACCTTCGACGGACTGGATTGAAGTCGTTCGTCGGAAGGCCCCTGCGAAGAAGATGGCGCCAAAACCGCCAGTGAAGGAGGCAACCAAGGGGCCCAAAGTGGTTTTGCCCCGCTCTACTGCTGTTGTGGTCCGATTGACGCCGGAAGCATTGTCGAAGGGCGTGACCTACAGCTCCGCCATGCAAAAGGCGGAGACTTCGATAAACTTGGAGGAGCTTGGTCTTGGTCCCCTCCGCATTAGACAGGCGGCCACAGGAGCCAGGCTTATTGAAGTGCCTGGCTCTACCAGTCATGAGAAGGCTGACATTTTGGCGGCTCGCCTGTCCGAGGTTCTGGCGGAGGAGGCTGAAATCACAAGGCCCGTTAAATGTTGTGATTTCAAGATCACGGGCCTTTCGGATGCTGCGACCGTGGACAGAGTTAAGTCCGCGGTCGCTAGAGAAGGAGGTTGCCTCCCCACCCAGATTTGGGTCAGTGAGATCCAGCGGGGAACGGTGGGCTCAGGCTTTGCCCGAATGAGTTGCCCAGTGGTGGCTGCCAAGAAGTTGGTAGCGCTGGGCAGCATTGCGGTCGGATGGAGCAAAGTAGTGCTTCATCTTGTCGACGCGCGCCCCAAACACTGTTTCCGGTGTCTGGGACTGGGGCACTACGCCGCGTTGTGCCCCTCAACGAAGGACCGCAGCGGCTTATGTTACCGCTGCGGTGAGCATGGGCACAACGCGGCCGTATGTAAAGTGTCGCGCCCAAAATGTGCGGTCTGCATGGATGCAAACAGACCGGCAGAGCACATAATGGGAGGCAGATCATGCAACCCCCCCATCGTGCGTGGAAAATCATCCTTCTCCCTGGGCCCTTCGGCGAGGAGGTCGGCGGCGCCTGATGCCGAAATGTCCCAGTAATGACAGGACATTTCAGCTTCCTCCAAGGCAATGTTAACCACTCCGCCGCGGCTCAGGACCTCTTCCTGCAGTCGATGGCGGAGTGGAAAATCGACGTGGCAGTGATGGCGGAGCCATATTTCATACTAACCCAGCCGCATTGGGCTGGGGATTTGGAGGGCTCTGTCGCGATCGTGGTGCAGCCAGGTGCAGGTCCCCCCCTCATACCCAGAATGAGGGGGGCGGGATATGTCGTAGCCGTTCGGGGAGAAGTAGTGTTCGTTGGTGTCTATTTCTCCCCGAACCGCAATCTAGCCGCCCTAGAGCAATTCCTCGATACTCTAGGGCCGCTAATCAGAAGGATGGCCCCTCTCTCCGTCGTAGTGGCAGGGGACTTTAACGCCAAGTCCTCGGCGTGGGGTTCTCCTGTCACGGAGCCAAAAGGGAGAGAGGTGGAAGAGTGGGCGTTGGCCACGGGACTGTCCCTACTCAACACAGGGGCGGTCCACACATGTGTGCGGCGGACGGGCGGTTCAGTGGTGGACCTGTCGTTCGCCACTCCCTCAGTCGCGTGCAGGGTGGAGAGGTGGAGGGTGGTTACGGAGGTGGAGAAACTCTCGGACCATCGCTACATAAGGTTCGAGGTGTCTTCAGCCTTCGCGTCGAGTCCGGTGTCACAGTCGAGGGGGCGTAGCGTGTTCCCGCGTTGGGCGCTCTCGAAGCTCAACCGGGAACTGGCGGAGGAGGCGGCAATTGTCGGCCGCTGGAGCCTTCCGTCCTCCGAGGGAATGGGGGTAGACGAAATGGCTGGCTGTCTCGGTAACGTGCTCACTAGTGTTTGCCGAGCTGCCATGCCTAGAGTTTATGGTCCTCCCCCGCCTCGGCGGTCGGTATATTGGTGGTCTGTGGAGCTGTCAGACCTTCGCGTCGCCTGCGATGTAGCGCGCCGCGCCTATGTTCGCAGCAGGCGGCGCCGCCCCCGAGATGAGGAGCGTGATGGTCGGCTGTATAGGATCTATCGGGAGAAAAGAGAGATCCTAAAGCTGGCCATTAGTCGGGCCAAAGAGCGAGCGTGGCTGGAGCTGGTGGACGGGATCGAGAACGACCCCTGGGGCCGACCCTACCAAAGGGCGCGAGATAAACTTCGCGCCCAGTCTGCCCCACTCACGGTGACGCTCCAGCCGGACCTGCTGGAGAACATTGTCCGAGAATTGTTTCCGGACCCTCCAGCAGATTTTGTCCCGCCGCGGATGGCCCGACGGACGCCGGACTCGATGGAGGAGGGTGTTCCGCCACTTGTCACCGACGAGGAAATGGAGGCGGTTATGTCTCGCCTCCGTAGTAAGAAAAGGGCGCCCGGTCCGGACGGGGTGCATGGGAGAGTTCTTGCTATAGCTCTCGTGCACCTCGGAGATAATCTCCGGGAACTTTTTAACCGCTGTCTACAAAGCGGACGGTTCCCGGAGAAATGGAAGGAAGGTCGGCTCGTCCTACTACCGAAGGGCGGGCGACAACCGGACTGCGCGTCGGCAATTCGGCCGATCGTATTGCTGAACGAGGTGGGTAAGGCGTTCGAACGTATTTTAGCCTCCCGTCTTGTTCAGCATTTGGAGGAAGGCCCGGGGCCCGGACTTTCTGATTCACAGTTTGGGTTTCGGGCCGGTCGGTCGACCGTCGACGCATTAGGGCGCCTCAAGTCGGTGGCAAGTGAAGCAGAACGCCGGAAGGAGGTGGTGGTGGCGGTGTCTTTGGATATCGCCAATGCATTCAACAGTCTCCCTCACAGCGTAATACGGGAGGCACTGACGTTCCACGAGGTGCCTCCGTATCTCAGGAGGCTGTTGAATGCATACCTCTCCGATAGGGAGATCGTGCTGGAGGACCGGTCGGGGTCCATTGTGAGGCGGCAAGTCGAGTGCGGCGTCCCTCAAGGTTCGGTTCTGGGTCCAAACCTCTGGGACGTCGGCTACGACTGGGTCCTGCGGAGTGGCCTTCTCCCCGGGATGAGTGTCATCTGCTATGCGGATGACACTTACGTCACATCTCGGGGACCAACATTTAAGGAGGCTGCGCGGCTGGCCGAGTGGGAGTATCCCTCGTTGTCAGCCGCATTGAACGATTAGGGCTTCGGGTACGTCTCGACAAGACCGAAGCCCTGCTTTTCCGCGGACCTGGGAGGAAAGGACCCCTGCCGGGTGCACGTCTCCTTATCGGAGAGACGGTGGTCAGAGTGAGCCCAACACTTAAATGTTTGGGACTCACTCTGGATGGGAGGTGGACCTTCGGCCCCCATTTCCAACTATTGGGGCCGAAGGTCGTGAGGGCGGCATCAGCGCTGGGTCGGCTTATACCGAATATAGGGGGCCCCAGCGAAGCCTGCAGGCGACTGTACTCTGGAGTCTGTCGGAGTATGGCCCTGTACGGAGCCCCCATATGGGCGGACTCCCTCACCACACGTAATAAGGCCCAGCTGCGAAAAGCGCAGCGGGTCATAGCGGTGAGGGTAGTCAGAGGCTACCGTACAGTCTCCTGGGTGGCAGCCACTGCTCTAGCTGGAGATCCGCCGTGGGAGCTCGAGGCGTCGGTGCTCGCCGAAATGCACCTCTTCCGCGCTGAGAAGAGGTTGCAAGGTGAGGCGCCGACTTGGGAGGAGTTCTTACGATTGCGGAGGATGGGACAACAGTGGTTGCTGCGGAGGTGGGGTGAGGTTCTGGCGCAGGCACCGTATGGTAAACATACGGCCATTGCACTGCGTCCAGTTCTTGCGGCTTGGATGCGCCGCAAGAAGAAACCCCTCACCTTCCGCCTTACACAGATGCTCACCGGACACGGATGCTTCGGTGCGTATTTGTGTAAGGTCACCAGGAGGGAGCCTACGCCAGCCTGCCATGAATGCGGCGCTGCGGAGGACACGGCCCAGCACACCCTTGAGGTGTGCGATCGTTGGGCCGTGCAGCGCCACGATCTCATGGCAGTGATTGGGTGGGACCTCTCGCTCCCGAACATGGTTCGCTGCATGCTCGAGAGCGACGAGGCCTGGCAGGCGGTGGTCTCCTTCTGCGAATACGTCATCTCGCAGAAGGAGGCCTCGGAGCGGGACAGAGAGATAGATCCATCCTCTGTTCCACTTCGCCGGCGCAGGACGGGGGTGCGGAGGCGTCGCTATGCGGCCCTCTCATCTCACGTCTAGTACGGGGCTCCGGGTAGAGGGATGGGTAACCTCCCCGGCTTTGTCAGTCTCGGCGCCGAGGGGAGCGTTTCAGTTTGCCGAAATGCTCTCTTAATTCGATGGAAGTCCGGTCCCTTATGAGGTAGACCGGCCGGTCGGGGGGGCGTGGCCTGTGTTTTGAAAGATCCAGGGCACGCCTTCCACTAAACGGCTGATGGCAATCCGCAAGTGGTTTTAGTGGGTAAACCGGCCGTAAAGAGCCGGGAGTCCCACATACCCCTCGGGGACCCTCCCGGGGGGATGCGTAACGCATTTCCCTTGCGAAAAAAAAAAAAAAAAAAAAAAAAAAAAAGGGCCGTGGTCGCACCCTCTATTTGTATCGAATATGCAACGTCAGACGAATTTCTTTTCATGTTTCAGCCTTTTTAGACCCATTTTTACGGAGTTTAAACTTTTTTGACCCAAAGTTAACGATTATCAAGTGGTTAGGCCTGTAAATTTATGTACGTGAAAAAAGTGTAAAGTGTGGGTAAAGTGTTTAATGGCTAATTCAGAAGGAAAAAGAATAAAACTACAAACAAATTTAATGACCCCCGAAATAGCAAGCAGGGAGCGAAATGATGAATCATAGCTCACAGACCACTATCGATCATTCCTCTTTTGTTTTTTGGGGGTTAAAATAGAAAGAATCAGAAGAAAGATTTATTGTGGAGGTGGTAGTTAATTCCAGCTTTTAGCTAACCCCATTTCAAAATGCGTGAAAACCAGTTAACAACATATTTTGTACACGACGTAATAATATTACACATTGCATCATTTTCCACTTTTACCTAGACAAAGTCAAGGTAAATAGTAAGTATATAAAGTACGCTCGCTGCGGTATTACTTCAGTGGCGTTTATGTCAAGTTGCGATCACACGCGTCGTATGACCACCGTAGGAATCGCTTTCTACGGAATAATAGATAAAAAGATCGATAAAGGCAATTTGTCATTTTGTCTCGACAATCTATCAGTCTTCTTTTCATGTGTAGACAAAACCCATTTCTACGGTGGTCACGATAAACGCGCTGTATTCTACTAATTAAATCTTACAATAATTGAGGGGAATAAAACCAAAATCCGCCATAATGCTTCTGGACCAAATTTGAGTTACTAACACTGTTGGAAACCTCGTAAAAATTGCTTTTAAAAGCATTTAAATGCTGGGCTAGTTTCGTACCAAAAGCCGCTAAATCATACAGAAATCTGCCCACCAAAAATAAATTCAAAATGGAAAGCCCCTATAACAGTGCATACCAGTAGCAAAATCTGATTAAGCTTAAACGATTTTTTGTATCCTGTGATATTTTAAAAGTACGTTTTGATACTACACCCATCAATTTAGTTTCGATGCGGTCTCGATATGTACAAACAGCAAAACAGTATTCTTATAAACGACAAACCAAATGGGTTTTGATTGGTCCCTAAAATTATGTACATATACAAGATGTAAAATAAACGAGTGATAATACTTTAGGGTGTGTATTTGCCTCCCATGTAGAGTATACTGTGAAAGTACCAGCGCTAAAGATACGCTTGTGACTTTTATGTTTCTATGAGAAATGCCCCAACATCATAAATTACAATAACTAAAAAAAAATACCTCTTTCAGCGCTGGTACTTTCACAGTAAACTCTATATACGGAACCGATACACATATGTATTATCACTCATTATTATTATAGCCGTATATTAGGAGACATACAGCGCAGTTAATTTTTTCATCTAATAAAGCTCTTAAAATTTTGAAAGCTTCGCGTAGATTAAAATATAATTATTGAAATCTCACTATGTAGTAAAGTTTATTTAAATCTATACAAGTATAATACTTAAAAAGTTTAGCATGAACTATATTAATAATAGCTGTACCCGCGACTTGTGTTTGTTTGACTTAAACCGTTTATACGTCGGGCGTCGGTATATATATACCGACGCCCGACGGCGTGACGCCCGACTGCGTGACGCCCGACTGCGTGACGCCCGACGGCATGACGCCCGACGGCGTGACGCCCGACGGCGTGACGCCCGACGCCGCGACGCCCAACGTCGCGACGCCGACGCCTGACGCCGCGACGCCCAACGTCGCGACGCCGACGCCCAACACCGCGACGCCCAACGTCACGATGCCGACGCCCGACGTCGCGACGCCGATGGACGCCGCGACGCTCAACGTCGTGACGCCCGATACTGCGACGCCCGACGTCGCGACGCCTAACGTCGTGACGCCGACGCCCAACGACGCCGCGACGCCACGCCTGACGACGCGACGCCAGACGCCGCGACGCCTAACGTCGCAACGCCGACGCCCAACGCCGCGACGCCCGTCGCTGCGACGCCGCGACGCCAACGCCGACGCCGCGACGCCTAACGTCGCGACGCCGACGCCCAACGCCGCGACGCCGACAAGTACAACGTCGCGACGCCCAACACTGCGACGCCCGATGCCGCGACGCCTAACGTAGCGACGCCGACGCCCAACGACGCCCGACATCGCGACGCCTGACGCCGCGACGCCTGACGCCGCGACGCCCAACGTCGCGACGCCGACGCCCAACGCCGCGACGCCCGACGCCGCGACGACCGACGTCGCGATGCCCGACGCCGCGACGCCTAACGTCGCGACGCCGAAGCCCAATGCCACGACGACCGCCGCGACGCCCGTCGCCGCGACGCCCGTCGCCGCGACGCCGACGCCCGACGCCGACGCCGCGACGCCCGACGCCGTGACGCCCGACGCCGCGACGCCCAACGCCGCGACGCCTAATGTCGCGACGCCCGACGTCACGACGCCGACGCCCGACGCCGCGACCCCCAACGTCGCGACGCCCGACGCCACGACGCCCGATGTCGCAACGCCTAACGTCGTGACGCCGACGCCCGACGCCGCGACGCCCGATGTCGCGACGCCGACGCCCGACGCCGCGACGCCCGACGCCGCGACGCCCGACGCCGACTTTCAATCCGACGTTGCGCTGCTGGCGCCGACCGCCAAGTTTTTCGGCGTCGGCGGTCTACTCTCGGTGCGCAATTCCAACTCGCACTTGCCCGGTTTTTTATTTATTAATTACCATATGCTTGCAGTATAAACGATGTCGAAACTTCCAAACGTATATCTTCAAAGACTAAGTAGTAGTGGTTATATTACATTAATATTTAAAATCGGTTCATAAACGACGAAGATATCCACGAACAAACATAAAAAAAACATATATTTACGAATTGAGAAACCACCTCCTATTTTGGAAGTCGGTTAAAAATATTATGTTGATTATTTCATGTTACAATCTACCTTTGTGCCAAGTTTCATTTAAGTACGTTGAGTAGTTTGGCTGAAATACCGTCAAATAGGTAGTTACAATTTTTTGAAGATCCCACGGGAACTCTTTCGTTTTTCGGGATAATAATTTCTTATAATGCTCTTCAGGTCATAAGCTACCTGCCTGCCAAATTTCATTTAAATACGTTGAGTAGTTTGGCTGAAATACCGTCAAATAGGTAGCTACAATTTTTTGAAGATCACACGGGAACCCTTTCGTTTTTCGGGATAATAATTTCCTATAATGCTCTTCAGGTCATAAGCTACCTGCCTGCCAAATTTCATTTAAATACGTTGAGTAGTTTGGCTGAAATACCGTCAAATAGGTAGATACAATTTTTTGAAGATCCCACGGGAAACCTTTCGTTTTTCGGGATAATAATTTCCTATAATGCTCTTCAGGTCATAAGCTACCTGCCTGCTAAATTTCATTTAAATACGTTGAGTAGTTTGGCTGAAATACCGTCAAATAGGTAGCTACAATTTTTTGAAGATCCCACGGGAACCCTTTCGTTTTTCGGGATAATATTTTCCTATAATGCTCTTCAGGTCATAAGCTACCTGCCTGCCAAATTTCATTTAAATACGTTGAGTAGTTTGGCTGAAATACCGTCAAATAGGTAGATACAATTTTTTGAAGATCCCACGGGAACCCTTTCGTTTCCTATAATCCTCTTCAGGTCATAAGCTGCCTGCCAAATTTCATTTCATTCCATAGAGCGGTTGTAGCGTGATACGATGACAAACATTTTTTTCAAAAATGTTATTTTTAGGTTCTGTGGCTCTTATAGACCCCCTTTTTTTGATTTTCGCTTAAATATTCTTAATGTACAGACATGACCCCTCTACAGATTTATTATATGTATAGTTATCTGAGTACAATAGTTGTAGTTTAGATACAAACTTAAATAGAACCACTGTATTAGTTATTGACTGCTTCGTACAAAATATTATGAATTTAGCAAAACAAAATCATTTTTGTTTCACACTTTGGTCAATGTTCTTGCTTTTTTCGATATTTATTCGAATAATTGTGTCAACTGTCAACGGATGAGCATCAAATAGTTTATGGAGAAGGAGTATCCTGCACTAATATTTATTTATAATAATTATTAAAAATACATTTAGTTTCATGAAATGAAGCTAACGCATAAAAAGAGTTTTTTTTCACGCGTATGTTATAATATGAACATTATTGCATTTAAACGAAATGTATGTATGAAAATATTAGGCGTATTATAAAGTATATAGCAGGTGATAAATTTATTTCTTTGAGTCAACAAACAGCTAACACAATATTTTTTTACAATAAAAACATTACAATAAGAACAATCCACTTAATCGTGTAGCCAGCGCCGTTAACTCCAGATTATAAAGCATACTATAATGTAATTTGTGACCACACCACTTTAAACATTACCGATTATAGATATGCGATTATCATTATAGGCCATCAATAAAATTCTAACTTTATCATTAAGAAGCCATTACACTCTTTTCTTTACTTACCCGTCAATAAGAAGACATTATATCTGGGGGCACGGGAGTGCCCCCGTCAAGACGAGCCAAGCGAAGCGCAAGGGAAGGTTTCGTCGTTTTTTTGAACTCTCATAACTTTGCTTTGGATGTAGCTACATAGTTGAAAATTTTAACATATAATGACACCAGTACAAACATGAAACATACAAAGTTTCAATGTTGTAGCTATTATACTTTAGATTTTATCAATGTCTAAAAACCCCAGATTTCGTCACTGACTCATTTATAGATCATCAAAATTCATAAGATACTTCCTGACGTCCTAGTTAGCTGATATTATTTATGTAAGCTGTTATTGCTACAAAACCAACAAAAAAATTATTAAAATATAAATGCCGCCATTTTGAATCCAACATGGTGGACGGTACAAAATGGATGTTTAATATGTTTATTATACGGATATGATCTTTAAGACATAAAAGAAATATTATATTATACAAGTTCATAAAAAAATAAGACCTACTTTTTGTAGGACCGATAATGGGTCAGATTTTTGCTCCATATTATTTATATCCCACTTTATTTATTTGTGTGCGTTGCACTACTGCAATCAGTATGTTCTATTTTATTCCGATTATTAATCGCTGACCGACTTTTTGTAAATGAAAAATATGTCTATGAGAAAATTAGTTTTATATCTACTTATTTAAAATTAGGTATCTATAATATATTTGGTAAGTAAAAATTTGGTAAGAATTAACAGGCAGCAAGTAGTAATTTGTTGTCAGTACTTATGTACTGACAACTAAACTAAACAAAATATTACATCTATCACTCGAAATTATCGGTCCGGCACAAACTCCCTGGTGTTTCGTAAACATACTTATTTAGTTTAGAGGGAATCTTATGTAAAAACCGTTCGACACATCGATAGCGCGATGTAGGTGGCTTACAGCGCAATCTATGTTTGGAACTGTGAAACATCTAAACACACATTTACCTAATATATTTAACAGTCGGTAACGTTATAATGATAACAATAAATGAAAATATTACACGATCAATGTATAAATAATTTTAGTGTTTAATCTTATGACTATTATAATATGATTATAATATGATTTTTAACACGTCACGTCATGACGTTTAAAGATGGCCATAATCAAAAGAAAACCTTAAAGCTATTTTTCAAAAATAAAAATAAATACATTTTTTTACCTTCAAAAATGCTAAGTTGCACTTAGGTGTAGGTATGCAGTTAGCATATATATGTTTATAAGAGCCGTACAAGAATTAGTACCTCTAGTGACCAACAGATGGCGGTGACCGTCGTCTACATACGATATTATTATAGACTTGCTGTATTATTTTAATAAGTATCAACATGCTTTATTAAAGGCAATCTCCCTCGTATATATAAGTCCCTCAAATTCTCGAATTATTAGTGTTGAATTTATACTAGTGGCATCCTAGGATATCCAAATAAGAAGTTTCACTCCAGCAATAAAATAATGTATATTTTATAACACGTTTTAACTGCAATATAGCGTAAATGAAGTTAAGCCTGGTGAAGTAAGGGCGCATAGATCAAGAATTTTGGTTCTACATGAGATCTAACCACTTTTTGATAGATTTTGATTAAGGTGTAGTGTAGAGCTTGGCTTTATACGATATCTGATAACTTTTTCACAGGGTAAGCTGTGTAGTCTCGTCTTGACAACATTTTTACATTAAAATGTTTTTGGTGGGATTATTTATTCTATTCAAATTACAATAATAAAATTAAAAAAATAATAATCTGAATACGTAATTTTATAGTGTTATTGTTAGGTACTCGACCTATAACGAATTTATTGACACCTCAAAATCAGAACAGAAGTTTAGGCCCTAAGGTGGTATATACAAACATATTTTATATAGATTGTCAAAATCATTACCCTTTTAGTTTCGCTGTCATTGGGTTATAAAGGAAAGAAACATAAAACAAGAACGACATTGGCTTATTATAAAAAAAAAATTAGCTGTATATGATCAATGAGTTAATACGGGTGTCGAGAAGTGGAAGGTGACAGATGGTTTTTTTATAGGGTATCTATAGGGCTAGACGAAAAAGCAGACGGGCCACCTGATGGTAAACGGTCACCATCGCCTATAAACATGGGCAACACCAGAGGGATCACCAATTATAATAACTAGAAATGGTCAGCAGTGTTTTCGCGGTCATTGTAATTGAAATCTGAAAACTGCGCATTCCAACGGGTATAGGCTCCCTATAAAATACTTATAATATCTATGGACGTTTTACACCACGTCAATCTAGCCCTGTGCTAAGTATCCGAAGAACTTGTGTTACAGGTACCAGATAACGGAAATATATTTAATACTTTTATACTGTACATACAAAGTTAATACTTTTATACTGTACACATATTTAAGATTTTTATTATATTAATACACAAATTTACACACATCCATGACACAGGAACACAGAAATCTTTTTGTTCCCTCGGCGGAATTCGAACCCGCGACCTCCCGCTCGAGCACCAACGCGCTCAACCACTGCGCTACAGAGGTCTTTGGGAGAGGCTTTTGTCCAGTAGTGGATGTCATAGCCGATATGATGATGATGATGAAGAATCAGGATTCAGGAAGTATAAGTCTTTCACAATCACAGTCCCACCAAAAATAGGCCTATTATGACCAATTCACATCCAATAAAAAATTACAACACATTAACGCTAATAATGGCTCGTATTAAAATCATAACGACTTATTTATTGCCTTATTACGATCCATTCATGAGAATTTTATGAAAATTACACGAAAACATGTCGAAACAATCACTAAATCTGCTAAAACAAGTGACCATTTAGACAATGTCGTTATTGTGATAAATCGTTTTGCGTTTGAGATAAGTTAATGGCCCAGAGCATTGTTAGCTGGTTACTGGTTGCGACTGCAGATCACATAAAGATCTGACGGCTTAAATGCAATTTTGAAATTACAGTGCCTCCGTGGTCTAGTGGTTCTGAGCTTCGATCTCGACCCGGTGATGGTTCGATTCCCGCGTTGGAACAACAAAAAATGTTGTTTTCAAGTTTGGTTAGGCCAATGCAGGCTGACCACATGATTGTCCTACAAGAAAGATGATCCATGCGTCGGATGGGCATGTAAAAAGTCGGTCCTGCGCCTGATCTCTCGCCAGTCGTGTCGGTTTACCGTCCCACTGGGTTACACACACATTTAGGGCCGATTTTTCAATTGTCAGATAACTTTTATCTGAGGAATAAATATGTGACTTTGGCAGATTTTGTATGGAACAAATGTCAAAGTCACATGTTTTTTCAACAGATAAAAGTTATCTGACGATTGAAAAATCGGCCCTAAAAGGAATAGAGAGTGTCTTTGTGTATTGCGCACACACTTGGGCACTATAAAATAACTCCTGCGTAGCTGATGTCGGTAGCCGATTTCATTGAAACCGCCTGGTTCGGCTACCGACACCGAAATCGGTGAGGAGAGCTATTATTCATTTTGAAATTGAATATGGGTCATACTAACGTATCTAGGAACATTGGGTACCTATAAAATAAAATGGTAGTTGCTTTTAACCGACTGCGAAAGTAAAAAATATAAAGGAGGTGTAAATATTGTGATTATTACGTATGCTTTACCAAACCGTAAATCCGATTGCAATAGTAATTAGCTTATAATCGTGTTAAGGCTATAAATACATTTTTACGGAAACAAATAACGATTAAGTATAAATAAAATCTAAATAAAATGGTTATATTTTATTTGTAGATGTAGATAAACGCTTTGTACCCGCGTGTTACTATCCCGGATTCTTCTCGCAATTAGGGTTCTTTTCTTTTCTATGTTTTTATTCTGACTTTAAACAAAGCTTTCATAAACATCTTGGAAGCTGAGCATTTGATCTTATATCATGAGTTAAGATTAAATCCTAAGATAGAGGCTCAATTTGTGCGATATGTACAAATTTATCTAAAATCTATGTAGCTAGTTATTCATATACTTACTTGTACTTACTTACTTATACTTACTTTTTTTCAACGGGCTAATGGCACACCACACATTCCCACCACGGCAATTCTTTTGTAGCCAGGATCGACAGTGGAAGACAGACCAACGTCAAAAACCCTTTGACATGATGTCAGGGGTGCCCGAGGGATATGCTAGGGTCTTGGGACCCGCAACGAAATTAATCAGAAGAATGAAGCAGGAGTTGGAAGTGTTCCAGTTTCCCCAAGCAAAGAGGGAGAAACCAAAGTAGCACGCAAGTATATACAGTATACAATTTTATATAATAATATGTATAGACGCTTCACACCACGTCAATCTGGCCCTGTGCTAAATAAATAAATAAAAAGTCTTTATTTCAGGTTAAGTATCCGAAGAATTTGTATTACAGGTTATTATACTATACATATATTTAAGATTTTTATTATATTATTAATACACAAATTTAATACACATCCATGACCCAGGAACATCGAAAACTTTTTGTTCCCTCGGCGGGATTCGAACCCGCAACCTCTCGGTCGAGCACCAAAGCGGTTAACCACTGAGCTATGAAGGTCGTCAATTAATGATGTCATAGAAAATATTTTACACCTAATCAATTTGTAGTCCACAAAAAATATAACAGTTTACAAAGACACACATTACCTAAGTAATTTAAATCAACATGTTACACTACTTGAACAGGTTTTTTTACGAAAGATTATTAAAATTGTTTAAATCGTTGCTTATAATGAGCTCTTTTTAATTGGTCGTTAATTATCTTTTGGCAGCAATTAGCTACGAGCAACGCAAATATGAAAAATAAAAATTATGAAATGCCTCATTCTGAGGATTTCTACAACCAGTAAAAGAGAGTTTAGTGCAATATAACCGCCGATAACTCTTCATCGTATGTATATTAGCAGCTGTTGATAAAAAGTTTTATTTCCAAATGAAACTTAACAAGCTATTTTCGGAAAGACAACAAAAAACAACCTACCTTCGGTTCAACCCTAACCCCACGAGAAGGATGCTGTTATTTTTAGCTGCTTAAATTAAACGCTTAATCAAAAAGCATTTTTTTATATAGCTCCCCTCACCGATTTCGGTGTCGGTAGCCAATTTCATTGAAACCAGGCCAGCTACGCAGGAGTTATTTTATAGTGTCCAAGTGTGTGCGCAATACACAGAAGCACTCTCTCTTCCTTTTACTCTCATAACCCAGTGGGGCGGTAAACCGATATGACTGGCGAGAGAACAGGCGCAGGTCCGAATTTTAACATGCCCATCCGACGCATGGATCATCTTTCTTGTCAGACAATCAGGTGATCAGCCTGCATTGTCCTAACTAAACTTGAAAACAACATTTTTTGTTGTTCCAACGCGGGAATCGAACCCACGATCTCCGGATCGAGAGCGAAGTTCTGAACTAGACCACGGAGGCGATAAGCATTAATAACTTCAAAAAGTGGTCATAAAATACGAATTATTTGGAGATTTTATTCAAAAAACATAAATAAAATATCGAATTGAAAACCTCCTCCTTTTTTCGCAATTGTCGTGTTGTCGGTGTATGTCGTTAAAAAGTAATTTGAGGTTGCAAAATATGCCACAGCCATTATTATCCAAACATGGCATGTTAATATTGTGTCCATATGATAACGCGTGGACAATATTCACATTGTTA
Source organism: Celastrina argiolus (assembly GCA_905187575.2). Lineage (NCBI taxonomy): Eukaryota > Metazoa > Arthropoda > Insecta > Lepidoptera > Lycaenidae > Celastrina > Celastrina argiolus. The sequence continues at coordinate 9,397,406 of LR994591.1, forward strand.
AAAGTACCTTCCACAGCTCGTGATTCAGATACATAACTCGATAATAATATCCTTTCTATGAGATAATTACTAGGCTATATAATTGTATTTTATGTCACTTTTATAAAGTACTAGCTGACCCGTGCCCACTTCGTTGAGCATAGAAACAGTTTGCGATAAACCGTTTAAACCTTCCCGGGACTTCCACGAATATTTAAAGACTAAAAATAGCCGAATCGGTACAGCCGTTCTTGAGTTTTACCGAGACTAACGAACAGCGATTCATTTTTATATATAAGACTAGCTGACCGGTGCCCACTTCGTTCAGCATATCAACCATTTAAACCTTCCCTGAACTTCTACGAATATTTCAAGACTAATAATAGCCGAATGGGTTCTGCCGATCTCCAGTTTTATCGAGACTAACGGCAATTATTTTTTATATATAACAGATAAAGAAGACTAGATGTTTTCCGCGACTGCGTACGTGCAAGAAATCCGTTCAGCGGTTTAATCCAAACATCATCTTACAAATTTTCACTTTTATTCAGCAATCCTTACTCATTAATTAATAAGTATATAAGCAGTAATATTAGTAAGGATTTTAGAGTTACGTTTTTTGGATAGAACAACTGTACAACTGTACGGAACTATATATGTATGTGTGTATACATATAATTCTAACTGGATCTAGAACAAAATGTATCATCAGTCTCTTTACATATTTAAGGAGATGGAAGGAAGTTTGGCTCTAGAAATGAAATGAATAACTGATAATAATTAATAACTATAACCCGTCTTACAAGAATTTAACACTATACCAGAGATATTATTACGCATCTATTGACACTTTTATCAAAAATGGATCAGTAGTTTAGGTACGGTGTAACAAACAAACGTACACATACATACTTAGACTTTCACAATCATTACCCTTCCTAAGTCGGATAAAAAGAATGAGATAATCAGAGGAAAACGTGTATTTAGAAATCAATCTTTATTTGGGTTTATTACCGTTTAAATATAGCTTCAATAAATATCATATTTGAAAGGGATATACATATACAAGTAATTAATAACGGTATAACCCTAAATACGTTTCGTATCATGTAAACATGTTATTTCCTATAATTACCTCAAACGAAAAATCTCTGTTTTGATTTTTTCCTGAATTTTCTTTCATGTTGTTTATGCTTCAGAATATTTACACAAAGGTATCGATAAAGCCATACTCAAGGCTAATAAGAGTATATTAAATAGGTATTAAGAGAATATAATATTGGTAACACTGGAGTTAGTCAAGGTGAAATGTTTCGACGTGAAAGAATCATGCGAGGTACTCTCTAAAGAGCACAGCTTTACTGCATTCTAAGCATTCTAATTCTATTTCAAATGTTTTTCGCATCCTTCATGACTTTGTATTTATTATAATGGCTTCACCCTGAACCTCGATAGCCCTTTTATATCTATACTGGTGCTCACTGAAAATCATCGTTGCGAACTCGCAACATTTGGCTTCCTATTTGGTAATAATAATCATCATCGCCTCCGTGATCTAGTGGTTCAGAGCTTCGCTCTCGACCCGGAGGTCGTGGGTTCTATTCCGGATGGAACAACAAAAAAATGTTGTTTTCAAGTTTGGTTAGGACAATGCCGGCTAATCACCTCTTTTTGATGAATTGTCTTTTTTTTTTAACGGGCATTGGCCCACCTCACATTCCCACCACTGCAACTCCTGTAAGCCAGGATCGACAGCGGTAACCAACCACGACAAACCCTTTGATATGATCTCAGGGGTGCCCGAGGGACAAGCTAAATCTGTCTTGGGACCCACAACGAAATTAATCAGAAGAAAAAAAAGGAGGAGTAGAATGAATTGTCTGACAAGAAAGATGATCCATGCGTCGGATGGGCATGTAAAAAATCGGTCCTGCGCCTGTTCTCTCGCCAGTCGTGTCGGTTTACCGTCCCACTTTATGGGACTATGTATAGGGTTATGAGAGTAAAAGAAAGAGAGATTCGCTCTTCTTCTGTGTATTGCGCACACACTTAGGCACTATAAAATAACTGGCCTGGCCTGGTTTCAATGAAATCGGCTACCGACACCGAAATCGGTGAGGGGAGCTATTATTGTTAATAATAATAATCATGTCTTCGTTCGGCTGTGACGTCCACTGCTGAAGCTAAGCTCCCCCAAATTATTTAAGGGGGGGTAGATGTCTATAATCGCTACGCTTTGGAGGCGCGTTGGCGAGTGCAGAATTAAAATAATAACTATGTCCGCGAAAACGCTGAAGCCTAGTTCCAGATACATAGTCAGTCGCCTTTTACAACCAACGGTAAATATGATTGACTAGCTGTTCCCGCGACTTCGTTCTCGTGGTTTTTGAGTGACTTGAGCCGTTTATGCACCGCACGCAATGAAAGTCCCCAAATGTGAATAATTTTCCACGTTTTTGCAACTTTTCTCACTGACGCTGCGCTCCTAGTGGCCTACCTATGATTTTCACACGCTCACCTGGCCAGAGTGGCCGGGAGCGGGGGAACCACGACCAGGGGCTAATGAGCCCCTCTACGTGGGGTCGAAGGACCCAGTATTGAAGATACAGAGCCGTATTATACTTTATGTTTTTCTAGGGAAAACCCCCCGCGGCAGAACGCAGGGGAAAACCATAGCGCTAAGGGAAAAGAAGCCTTGAAAGGCTTATTCCTGAATGGCGAGACGACAAGTGGCGTGTGAGGCCCCGATCCTGAGACCGGGGAACTTGTGTGGTTCCACTCCTCCCACGCCTCTCATCGTCCCGCGGACCAAAGCCCTAACAAGGTGGGGGCAAAATAAATGACACGACAAGACGTTTTTTTGAAGGCAAAACCCCCACGTCAGGGCGCAGGGAAAAACCTTCTGTAGCACACTTTATTTAATGTTCGACTGCCTGAAGGGCTAGAATTTGACGAGTCGATCTTTAACTGACTCGCGGACCCAGCCGATCCAGGGAGTGGGAGGGGCTCCGGGAGCCATGATAGGGGGAGGGGGCATGAGGATGCCAAATGGTGAACGCTGCGGAGAGCGTTACTGGGAGCGCCGGGTGCGCGCCCGCGCGTCGTGCGGCCTTCCCCGGGTGCCGGGCGGTAGGCGGCAGGTGGCGCTCGACCGTACGGGGGGTGCGACGTCGTCCGGGGCCGCCATAGGATCCCCGCCAATCTCCCAGGTTCCTTCCCTTCCAGGGAACCTTCTGGTGGCAGGGATGTCAACAGGCTGGCGCGGGGCTCCGTCGCAAGGCTCCTTCGCTGCAGCAAAAGGAGCGGTATATAGGATGTAAATCCGGTTGCAAGGCTGCTGGACCGTTGCGCGACGCGGCGAGGCGGCTTCGCGGGTCCACGGCGGTGTGACCGGGAGTCAGCCCAGGCAGGGGAGTGTTGTCCACCAGCGTGGCGGGGCCGGGATACATCAGCCCCTCCCCAAGGGGGCGAGTTCGCACGTCGCGGCGAGGCCGGCGGACGCGGCTCAACCCAAGCGAGGGCGAGTCACCAGACGTCAGGCGGGCATGGGAGGGCTTGGCCGCCTCAAGCGGCGAAGCGGGGCCGGGCAGCAGCGGTGGTGCCGTGTCGGCACTGGTGGTGGTGAGGTGGAATGGAGAGGCTGCGGTGTGCAGCAGTGCAGGCCGGGTGGTCTGCGGTGTTGACGGCGGCGGCAGGGCGCTCACCGGTGGCCGGGAAATTGTTCCTCAGTGGCAGAAGCGGCAGGTGAGTCTGCCGGGTGTTGGGCGGGCTCAGGCGGAGTGCCTGAGGGTGGTGGTGGGTGGCTGCGACATGGGGCGCAGCCACGAGGCAGCGCTGTGTGCGCTGCGGCGAGTCCGTGCACTTCACGGCTGGATGAGCGGGATCCAGGATGCGTCGCAGGTCTCGGCCGGACATTGGGGTGGGGGGCTACCACAACCCCCCCACGAGAATGCCGACGGGGGCCCGGCGCGAACGGTGTCCACTCCATCACAGCTAGGCACGGTACAGGCTCGGTGGTGTCGCAGGTGGCAGTAGGGCGGCCACGGGACACGGCAGGCCAAGGTCGAAGCGACGGCACGGCGGTGTGACATCATGCAGCAGGAACGCTTGATGGAGCTGGCCTCCCGTGACCACAACGCTACGATGTGCAGCGGGGTGGGCGGGCAGTTCGACTCCCCGGCAAGGCGACAATCCGCACTCGGTTCGAATGAACCAAGCATGGATTGCCGGACGCCATCAGGAGTCGCAGGTGGCAGTAGGGCGGCCACGGGACACGGCAGGCCAAGGTCGAAGCGACGGCACTGCGGTGTGACATCATGCAGCAGGAACGCTTGATGGAGCTGGCCTCCCGTGACCACAACGCTACGATGTGCAGCGGGGTGGGCGGGCAGTTCGACTCCCCGGCAAGGCGACAATCCGCACTCGGTTCGAATGAACCAAGCATGGATTGCTGGAACTGCTCCAAGAAGGTGGTCGGCACGGACGCGTCACGAACGAGACGTGACGATCGGGCAGCGTAACGATCCTCCTAGTGGTCGCAGCGTAATGTTATATAGCCTTAAGCCTTCCTCTATTAGTGGACGATCCAACAAAGTAAAGATTTTTTCAAATTGGACCAGAGATTAGCGCGTTTAAACAAACAAACAAACAAACTCTTCCGCTTTATAATATTAAGTATAGATTAGTATAGATAAGGAGGTGCTATTATTTCTTCAGCAATCAACGGATAACGTTTTTTTTATTTTGTTCTATGTTGCTGTGTTATTATTACTTAGGGCCGATTTTTCAATCCTCAGATAACTTTTATCTGTTGAATAAACATGTGACTTTGACTTTTGTTCCATACAAAATCTGCCAAAGTCACATATTTATTCATTCATTATAAAGTTATCTGACGATTGAAAAATCGGCCCTTAAAAAAATTACTTTCTTTGTCGTCATAGCATGATGTATTTCACCTGTCATTAGAACTAATTTAAGCTATAAGCAAAACTATAGTTTGAATTTTGGTTATGTACCGAATGATGTTCTGTAATCTGTTGGTGAATCAATAAACCTAGTATAAGTTAATTTTAGAATAATTATTGTACATGAAGAATAAATAAATAAATAAATAAAATTAAAATTACCATATACATGATTTCTATTCTATAATGTGAAGTGTAGGGAATGCAATCCCGACCCGAGATTGCAAATTCGAGATCCCACGGGATTACAAAAACAATCCCGCGGGATTACGGAATTTTCGATCCCGTCTAGTTTAAAAAAAAATCGTATGACTGAAAAAGCTTATAACTGCTTGTTTGTCATAGTGAGGTTAACCAAAATAACATATTACTCAAAATAAAATAAAGACCTTTAATCTTACCAACTATAATTATCAGGTTTTAAGGAAATTAACATAGTGAAGTGACATCCCTATGTACTGCACTATTTTGTCACTTATCTGAATGTTAATTGTGAAATAACACAGCCGGCTCGGACGTGTCAGCGAGCACTTCATCAACAGATAACATCAACACAAGCAGGCTGTTATGAGATCTAAATCATAAATTGCGAAATTTGCGGCGTGTTACAATGATTTATATTGTTATGGCTTTAGCTTGCCTGCTTCCAACCGAGGCGCTGTTCGAGAATCGTGTTCTGGTAGGATTTTATATTTATCAGTAAGTTTATAACACATAAGAGGAAACCTCACGGTTGAGAGAAATACAAAATAGATATTTATTAAATCTATTGCTGTCTCGCAGTGCTTTAGCTATCCAGCACTAGCACGATAGAGACAACTGCTGCACGAACTGATATTGTGGTAGTGGTAGTAATATTTTAAAAGGTAGTGCATTTTAAAAGCACAAGAAATCAACGTTTGGGGGACCCCTGTTTCCTCCTCCAAAACTTAACCGATTTAGATTTTTTTTCATAATAAACTAAAAAAAGGCTTGAGCTAGGTTTAAATGTTTTGATTTTATTGTATATTGCAATCCAATTTGTTTCTTGGCTGTTTAAACGCATGGAAAAGACTGGTTTTTTTAACGTCCATATCTCCTTAAATGATTAATTTATTGAAAAAGAGAAAAATATGGACGTATGAATGATATGCATAAATATTCAGGAAAAAAAATGTTACTCTAGCGGCATTATCTAGGGAAGATCACTATTTCTGTATGGAAAACAAGCGTTGTGTTTCCTCTTATGGTTAAGCTAAGGTTAGTATTTTCCAATAGTACCGCTAGATGGTGGTTTCCGGAATGTGCCTGGACTAGATAAAGGATAAAGTCCAGGCACGTTCCGGAAAATAAAAATAGCCAGTCAAATTGCCAGTATTAGGGTGATATCATTTCCTAGTACTAGATCGAGTCTCTGTTATATATCTACTTTGTGTTCGGTAAGATCACACTGTATCAGAATGGAATATATATTTTTAAATGTGTTATGTTAGGGTCCAGCTGATCTGAAATTACAAAACCTCGAGGCGTGTGACAAGATGGCGGATGAGCCGTTCAAGTTTGGCTTGAGCCAGAAGAAGTACAACCGCACCGTGTACATCTGGGATACCATTTTGGAAACTAAGTATCTGGTTGATGATACTATAACTGTAAGTACATGTATAGCAGCTATGGAGCAGGGATGTTAGGGAGTTCCGAAACTATCCGATATCCGATATAAAATATTATCCGTAACCGATTCCTACCTACTGTAAAACTGAAAAAATTAATCCAATATTTAATAATCGAAATTATCCGAAACTAACGGGTTATCCGAAATAAGTTATTGTTCATATCCGTATCCGAAATTTTATATCCATTTCATCCCTGCTATGGAGCTCAATAGCGCGAAACTGACTGCGCTCCAAACCACGGGATCTGTACGGTTTGGATTGCGGATCTAACTGTCGTGCTAGTTACGAATTCAAAATTTAAATCAAATTGAGTTACGCGGTTAGAACTGTGAAAAATATTATTGTAGCCCCATGCACGTTTGTATCAGACTGCGCGTAGGAAAGTCTTACCTAGAATCTTATTGATAGGCATTTTTAGTTGAGAGAACTTAACATTTAAAGAGACTGACTGGTTTACATTAGACAAAGTAGAATCATATTTTCATTATTATTATATAGCACAATCTACATTGAAACGTCTTAAAACATGTACGTATAGTATACAGGTACATATACAAGGTGTAAAATAAATTAGTGATAACACTTTACGGTGTGTATGTGCCTCCTATGTAGAGTATACTGTGAAAGTACCATCGCTAAAAGACTTCTTTTGACTTTCATGTTTGTATGAGAAATGCCGCAACATCTTAAATTTTTCCATACAACTTTTTTTTTAAAGGATCTCGTTCAGTGCTTGCGCTTTCACATGTACGGGAATCACACCCCAGTATTATCAATCAGTAATATTATAGCCTGTATACACTAAGGTAGCCTTATTTTTTCCTTTATGATGAATAATATGGTTACCTTGTCCAGGTGGAGTTTAACCTCGCGGTGAAGAAGCAAGGCGGATACAAGCAGGGAGCGTTTTATTTGAATAAGCCCTTATGTGAAGCGCTGAAAACCATCGTTGGAGATATGTATAAAGAGTTCTTAAACAAAGCAGTTGGAATCGAGGACTGTCCTATACCACCTGTGAGTATAGGTTTCTTGATATAAGAATCGGTGAAATATTTTGTGATTTTCATTGCATTTTGATACATAAGACCAGCTCTACAAATTGTTATATACAGAATGATCAATAGTTCATATATCAAGCCGAATATAGTATGAAGAGAATGACGCGTGCAGCATTTTTTGTTTTGGCACCCCTTCGCCAATTAACATTTATTTAGAAATAGAATTATTTTAATTTGATTTATTTCTTATTATGTTTGACGACCTCCGTAGCGCAGCGGTTCAGAGCGTTGGTGCTCAACCGAGAGGTTGCAGGTTCGAATCCCGGCGTGGGAACAAAATGTTTTCAATCTATAGATATTATTATTATTTCAGGGTTCATATACGATGAATGATTTCTACTTCGACAACTCAGAGTTCACAATTCCCCATCTGTACGGGGAGTATGAGCTGACGGCCAACATATCCAAGGACGGAAAACGCATCAGCTGTTTCAGAGTCTACTATGAGATGCTACCTAAAGGGCTAGAGTAACAAGCTAATAAAAAAACGTCAATTCGACAGATTAAGAATAAACTACGTACTAAAAATACGGCAATACAATAAGAGAAACAATTTATTTAAAAAGTTTATTTTATTTTTAAGAAAAACGCACAATTAGTTGTAATACACGTTTTCACGAACAAATAGAAAATATAAATGTTGTAAACATTCTTTAGACGAGCACAAAGATAGACGGATAAACTAAACATTAACTTATACAATGTTAGCAAATAAATAATATAAAATCATAATTATTGTATAACTTTTCAACGATTAAAATATAATCAACTAAAAGATAAAAACATAATATGTATGTAAACTTTAAATAAAAAGGAAGTTTGTTGTTTAAAACCGTGGTATATCTACTTGTTGTTTTTTATTTATTTGGAGGAGCAACAGCTCTAATCAAACAATATTATGTAACTATATTATATAATATTATTCCTTACATATAAACACTGTGTTAACATACGACTTCTGATGTAGTAAACAAAAATATACCTCGGTCCCGATTCAATATAATGATATGTAAACAAAAAAACAAAATGTGTCATCGATTTTATTTACTGCGCAGTGAATAAGGTACATAATAATAATATTCATTTGCAAACATTGAATTTGTTTTTTCTTAAGTTATAACATATTAATTATTAGCATGTACGAGTAGCCACTTTGAAAAAACGCCCACTAAAGCGGTTTTAAATGTTTTATTCCCAACAAGAAGTGTTGAATTTAAACATCATGTGTACTATGTAAAATACAAGGTTTGTCGTCACAATTATTTGTTACGTCCTAACATTTCAGCTTTGAAGTCCAGTACTGGACGTAAGCCTCCCTAAACTATTTTATGGGTTACCCCCAGTGGCGTAGCCTAATGAGCAAGGGCCCCGGTGCATATTGAAGGAATTGGGCCCTCACCGCCTCTTTCCACGTAGCTTGAACTTTTATTGCCCTTCAAAATTAAAGGTAGAAATAATAATTTGGTTGAACTGATTAGTAGGCTAAATCCATACCTCATTTCTATGAGGGGCAAAATCATATACAGCACACGCCTCCGTGTGTGCTTTCGAGGAACCATGATGCTTAACTCTATTTGATAAATACCTGTAGTCCCGAATGCTCGTGAACCATACATTAACTTGAAAAGGCAACCAACAGGATTGGCAGTAGGCATCGTCCAGTATTTTTAAGTAGCCTAGTTGGTTGACCCGCTCTTTTCAAAGCTAAGGTTAAAGGGTCCCCTGTGGGCTGGGGCCCTGGTGCACTGTGAACACTAGCTGACCTGTGCTCACTTTGAGAGATTGGTAACGTAAATTGGTAAAAGATCCAGTCCAGGTTCAAACCCCGGTGACTATTACGTTTGTTATTATTTTTTTCTATTTATTTTTTAAATATTATATAGCCTATATTCAGCGCTGATAGTATAGCTTTCCAACGGCGAAAGAATTTTTGGTATTGGTTCAGTGGTTTCAGAGCCTATTCCATTCAAACGAACAATCAAATGTTTCCTCTTTATAATATTAGTATAGACATAAACGGACATAGCACAGCCAAAGGTTAACAAAACACTAACTCACACATATTAAGACAAAAGAAAAAAAAATAACAGAAAGTTTTGTTGTACAACTTAAACAAGGCTATGTAATGCCCACGTCATGCATTTAAAAGGAAACCACTCAGGTTTCAACCACGGCGAGCCATGGCGCCTGGTCTTCCGTGCCCTACGATAGCTACGCCACTACCATGCTGATGCTAGTCACCACATTTGGCAGGCGGGTTAGCGAGTGCAGTTTTTAGATAACAACGATGTAAGCGAAAGTGGGAATATTATATGTCCGGAAATAGGCTGCTGCCTATTTCCGGACATATAATATTCCCACTGTCGCCTTTTACTACTCCCACGGGAAAGATTGATGGGTAGGTGTATTTTTTTTCCGGCATATAGTTATAGTTATAATATTCTTTCTTCTTATATAAAAATGAATTGCTGTTCGTTAGTCTCGCTTAAACTCGAGAACGGCTGAACCGATTTGGCTATTTTAAGTCTTGAAATATTCGTGGAAGTTCCGATAAGGTCTAAACGGTTCATCACAAACTGTTTTTATGCTTAACGAAGTGGGTACGGGGTGGGTAGCTAGTAATAATAATAAATATCTATGGACGCTTATCACCACGTCAATCTAGCCCCGTAGAACTTGTGTTACTGGTACAAGACAACGTAAATATGTTTAATACTTTTATACTATAAACATAATATTTAAGATTTTTTTTAAATTAATACACATCCATGAGCCAGGAATACTGTTTGTTCCTTCAGCAGGATTCGAACCTGCGATCCGCTCGAGCACCACTGCGCTACGGAGGTCGTCAATAATAGAATTAAATATTAAATTACAATATATAATTTACATTAAAAATGCATGTAGTTCAAGACTTTTCTCATGCCTTGTCCCTCATATGAATGGGAATCATATTGCTACTAAAAATAGCATACTGTTTTACATACACTCATTAATAAGATCTAGAGGTCGTCCCATAGTTGAAATTCCATTAATTATTATTATTATTATACAGGCTATAATATTAACGAGTGATAATACTTAAGGGTGTGTATGGATCCCGTATATAGGAGTTTACTGTGAAAGTACCAGCGCTGAAAGAGGTACTTTTTTAAAATTATTTAAATAAAAAGTTTATAATGTTGGGACATTCCTCTGGTTCACAATAAAGTCTACATAGGAGACACATACACACCCTAAAGTATTATCACTCATTTATTTTACACCTTGTATAGGTAATTAACTAATTATATGTATGTATATGTCGCAGTCATCTTATTGAATCTGGTTATTTAATTGAATCACTAGGCGGTTATATAATGGCGTCAAACAGCTCGTACAGATATATATATGTGTTGATATATTTTTTGATTAATTTACTTTAATGTTCGTTTTATTAGTACTCATTCGGAAATTTCGAAGTTTAAAACTAAAATATTAAATGGCTGTCCTAGTCTCGGATTCTAAAATTTGTTGGTAAAAACAGGATTCAATGAAAGCGCTAGTCATTCAATTAAATAGCGGATTCAATCAGATGACTGCGACATATATACAATACTCGACTGCGACAGAAGGAGGCTTATATGATTTTGTAGTTTGAACTTTCAAAGGGTTGTATTGTACTGAGCACTTTGGCCTAAGATTTGTTGTTATTTTATTCGTTTTACGTATTTCTTTTATTTTCATTAGATACATCGGCTGCGCAATTTCAAAACATAGCAAGGGACAAATTTCGAAAAAAACGTGTTTTTACTAGACGCTAATGACAAGGGCATAACGCACAAGTTCGCAGTGTCAAATCTGTCAAAATAATCGTTTTAATGGAAATACAAATCTAGCAAGTCCACATCGGTTACGAAAACTTGCCGCCAAAACAAATTCAAAACCTAGTATGGCACAATGGCAATATTAAAACCTAGCAAGGGACTGTTCCTTGCTAGGTTTTGATCTTGTCGTTGTGCCTTACTAGGTTTTGAAAACTGTCGATTCGAGATAAATTATCGGGCTATATTTTAGTATGTCGCAAAGTGTACTTGGCGTATGCGGATCGTTCGAGTTTGTTCTTGTAAATATTTATTGTTTACGATGGCTCAGACAGTTTTGTCGTTCGTCATTGATGTTGAAAGCCCTGAGGGACAAAAAGGAAAGGTAAGTACAAGAATTTTAGTATACCTACAGTAGAACCTCGATAACTTAAAGTCCAAGGGAAACACAAAATATTGAAAGTTATTATAACTTAAAACCTGTATGTTTTAAGTTATCAGGGGTCTATGTTAGGGATAGTTTAATATAGAGGTGGGTATGTACATAATATGTATGTATGTACCCTTGTTCTTATTTTTACTCGAATGCGTCAGAAGGATTGTTCAATAAAATACAGAAATTAAATAATCATTTTTAATTAATCACACGTCTTTAATTTATCAGTGTATGTGAGTGTTGATAGTTTTCTTTTTAAACCTCTATATTAAACTATCCCTAACATAGACCCCTGATAACATAAAACCTGTATAACTTTAAATATTTTGTGTTTCCGTTGGATTTTAACTTATCGAGGTTCTACTGTATATACAAATTGCTAAATGTCTATTTAATGCATTTTTTATGTTTGTAATGAATTTTACATTAATGTTACTCAGACAAATCTTACACTTTCTATAATAACCTCTTTTGTGAGGGTTGTTTGCTTTATAGAATATTGTATTTTTTATTTTCAGCCAAAATTCTAACGTAGTCAGCATAACTGAAAACGTCAACACTGCCTCCTGCAGCCTTGATCAACAATTTGTAACTGTATCCAATGATCCAATACCAGGTCCGTCAAAAACATCTGAGATTGATAGCAATAATGTGTCTGAGATATCAGATTTGTATGACAGCGACGACTCTGTGGCAGAAACTGACTTTTCAGTAAGTGATTTATTTAGACAATCAAATCAGACAACGATTTAATAGATCTCGTAAATTTTACAGAAACTCGAAAACCTACTATTCGCTCAATACTTCCAAAATCAGATTCAGAAATAAAACCTATTTTTATTGCAACCTACCCTGATTCGATTATCTTCAACGACCAACAACATGCTAACAGTTTCATTTGACTAATAAGATTGATTTCATAGCAAAATATCCAGGACCTATAACAATTAATGATGAATATTCTGAAGAAACTAATTGTCACATATTAAGTCGAACTGAAAAAAATATAATACAGAGAAATAAACTAAAACATCCATTTATTGAAGACATATTATGTGGTGATGGCTGTAAACTTAAATGTAAATTATTTACAATAGAGGAGCGAAAACATATTATGTGGGTTTGGAATTTGTCATATTATGTACAACGGCGGCATTTTTTGAATAAATGATTATATTTTATCGTTAATATTTTGAGTTTTACTTTAGATCATTAATTTACTAAATATCCCACGAGATCAAGAAACTAATGCGGGAAAAATCGCAGCAACAGGACGTTCCAGTAAAACCAGAAATCAAAACTTAGATTACTTACTAGGTTATGAACATGACAATTTGTGACAACGTAGCTTATCAAAACCAGATATAAACCTAGTAAAGGCCTTTACTAGATTTGAAAATGGTTTTTATGTCATCGTTTAAATACCTAGAACAAGTTTTTTGTTAGTAAGTGCTTTCTAACGTGCAGTATTATAAATACATGATAAATAATATCTTAACATCAAAGCCAAGGATATTCCGCAACTTTTCAGCCAATTCCCATCATCATACCTTATATAACTCAGCTGCGGCACGCGCTCAAAGTGGAGAACTAGTTTTTCGGCTCTCCTGTAAAATTTGTTATAAGTCCCTTACTAGGTTTTGATTTTGGACAGCCGACATAACAGTAATATCTGCACACCTTCCTCCACAAAAACTTTGACTGTAGCATATTCTAAACTCCTCCATTCGCACAAGTATTGTAGAACTCTACATAAAGTTTTTGCTTCATATATTAATATCAACACCAGAAAGGTGTAAATATAATGATATTAAAAATAAATAGACTGTAATAGGGGAGGTCACGTGCAAAAAGGTAATTATTAATATTTTAACCTTCTTGTTTTCAAATTTAATAAGCTGATTAATATTATACAATATTAAACTTGGAGTGTTAAAATATCCATTAAAACTACACTGCGAATGGCCCTCGGCAATCTCCATTTTTATTGAAACAACGGACGGTGTATGAAAAACGACGATTGCCGAAAGAATATTTTGATCATGATCGCAAACAAAGAATTAGGTTATATTACGTTAGGTAACATTACTTATTAAACACTTTACCTTATACAAGGTGTAAAATAAATGAGTGGTAATACTTTAGGGTGTGTACTGTGTATGTGCCCCCTATGTAGAGTGTACTGTGAAATTACCAGCGCTGAAAGACTTACTTTTGACTTTTATGTTTGTATGAAAAATGCCCCAATAATTTACAAAAAGTACCTCTTTCAGCGTTGGTACTTTCATAGCAAACTCTATGTATGGGACCCATACACACCCTAAAGTATTATCACTCAACAATATTATAGCCTGTATACTGTTACAAGTAGTATGACGCATCAGAGATTATGGTCAGGGCGAACAAAAAATTTGTATACATGTCTATCTGCACCAAAATAGGAAAAAATGGCAGATCAAACAGGATTACGAACATTATTTACCGACCTACCAGGGCGTTCACCCCGCCTTGATTAAACGCTTCCGTCCCACCGACATGCGACATATATACGAATTTCCACGACTTCACTTCATACATATTAGCACATTTTATCACTATAGTAAACCCAGTCAGTATGGGCGGCATTAATTTACATGTCACTTATTCACGGTGCAAAATCATAAACTCGGCACAGGCGTTTGTTTTGTATAGTGCTTCAAAGGAACATATATACATACACGCCTCTGTGGTCTAGTGGTTCAGAGCATCGCTCTCGACCCGTAGGTCGTGGATTCAATTTCCGCGTTGGAACAACAAAAAATGTTGTTTTCAAGTTTGGTTGGGATAGCAGACTGATCTTCTGATTGTCTGACAAGAAAGATGATCCATGCGTTGGATGGGCATGTCAAAAGTCGGTCCTGCGCCTGTTCTCCCGCCATTCGTGTCGGTTTACCGAGAGAGGAAAAGGAAGAGATAGTGTGTGTATTGCGCACACACTTGGGCACTATACATTAACTCCTGCGTAGCTGGCCTGATTGCAATTAAATCGACTACCGATACCGAAATCGGTGAGGGGAGCTATTATTATTACTAATACATACATATCCTTTGCGTCGCACAGTCGGTTAAAAAGTCCTTTAGTATTTTATTACCACAATATACTCGTTTTAACGCTCTGACCCACGTGCATTAAGGTCAACGGTCTTTTGTACCGAATAAATATCTTACTGCGTCACAACTGTGGCTGACAGAGGGCCTGATAACGATACTAGACGCGGAAAAACAAAAACGTTCAGAGCAAGCCGGCGCTAATCAAAAACAATATTCTCATATAGGTGTCGGCTGTAGGGTATCAAGTGGCCTCTACGAACTTCAGAAATTTATATTTTTCAAATAGCTTATTAAGTAAGCCTGAGAGCGCGGGTCCCTTATTAGAATAGAATAGAATATCTTTATTTGTACAAGAATTATTCTTCTTTTTTGCAAAAAAACAAAAGAAAAAATATTAAAATCTGTTTTCAGTTTCAGCATGTGCCAATTGCGAAAAATCAGCGGGTACACCGGGCCCCAAACGGGTCAAATGACCATCTTTACTGATGACCAGGGGGCTGATTCAAGATGCCATCGCTACTTATTGCTTACAAAGTTCGATAACAAAATGTATGGGTTTTGACATAAGGTACGCTAAATGACATACCAAATCGCGATCATTTAGCGTACCTTATGTCAAATCCCATACATTTTGTTATCGAACTTTGTAAGCGATAATTAGCGATGGCATCTTGAGTAGGCCCCCTGATGTGTTCTTACCGTTATAAACAAGTCAATCGTTATTGATCTGAAAATTGAAATGTACATTACGTAACACAAATTGTACATCACTAGATCACAGAAAACTTTGTTATGAAAATAAAATATTAGGTTTGCTTTAAGAACTTATAAAATACTTGTGAATTTTCAGAAGAAACAAGAAATGGCTTGATATTTAGAGAATCATTTAACCCGTATGATATTTTAGTTCTTTATAATAAATACTAGAGTATTCTGGAGCCTTTTCTCTATTGCAAAAATTGCAAACAACAGAGAAGTTATTTTACCTTGAGCTGAGAAGTCCTATAAAACCATATTATTAAAAACATATTACAAAAACGCTTTCGTGACACACAGTATAATAGCATAGCTTCAACTCTCTATAGTAATAAAATAATATTATTATTTTGTAAGTAATTGTTATTTAATTTATGACTTAGGGCGTGTTTCACCAAGCAATGTTAAAGTTAATCCTTCGTTAAATATCATGTTGTTCCTATCGTAATTCCTATCAATAAATGAGAAGGCATGGTAATTTCACAAGCCTTAACGGCCTTAACAGCCTTAACGGCCTTAACAGCCTGATTTCACTGTGCTGTAAGTTGGTGCTAACTTATATATCATCTTCATTAACCACTATGGTGTCTTGATTATATTTTTATACAAATATTCTAATTTTATCATTGTTTTAAATGGTAAATAAAAAAAAGTTGTAAGTGCATTGCCGGCCCCAGATTACTATTTTTATTTCTGTTTTTTCAAGTTCACCTTGATATGATTCCAATTAAATTTAGACTACCTGTTTCTAGTGCACGGCTTTAGATCACCTTGAACTACAACATATTAACATAAATTAATTATAATGTTAACAATACATTTAATATGCAAGAAATATGCTTTTGATATTTTTATTGTCTTTTTTTGGTTTATAGATTTTTAGAGTATTTTTTTGTGTTTTTCTGCCTCTACAAAATTTACTATACAATCTAACTTAGATACCTCATAGTCTACTATATTGTACACTTTTTAAATTAACCCCCCGTTTCTGAGAGGCTGATCTAACTAGCTAAGCTAACTTTTGAGTTTACAAGCCATTCTGAATGATCATTGGTGAACGTAGCGATTAAATAATGTAATTAACAGTTTTAGAAATCATTTCCACCGCCAGATTTATGAGACTTTTTGTTGTTCAGTTGCTGCGATTTTTACGCGACCATTATTTAAATGTCCAAATTGTAAATGTATGGTATTAGGTGAAATACGTCTCACTCTTTGGTCTTTTCTAATCCTCAACAAATTACATTTTCGACTAATTAAAATTGTCAGTAAATTCTGTAATATATCGTACGCAAATATATATGACATTATATATGATGTGTAAATATATATATATATATATATATACTAACGGTATACTAATAAACGAGGAAAAAAAAGGTATAATATATTCAAGAAAAAAAAAAATATAATATATTGAAGAAAAAAAAGAGCAACAAAGGTGTTGCAATTTTAAAGCAGCCGGTTTTATTATTAAATATATCGTACGCAACTTCCAAACCCTATCTTGTGAAAAACATTGCTCTTGTTTTGTATGACAAAACGACCAAATTAGACAACATATTTTAGGCGACGCTAAAATTAGAGACTTTGTTATTTTTCCTTAGTGGTCTGTGAACTCTATTTTTTTATTGTTGTTCCTTTTTTACTACTTTTGTAGTGAATAGTAGTTTGACCTTGTACGCCATATTATTCTTTGCTATCTGCTATATATAGTCGAATAAGCAATTTGATGTAATTCTCAAGAGTACAGATTTGCAAGATGACTCAATCGCTAGTGGACATAACTACAGTCGTCAAATAAGTTATCTCCTAACTTTTGCACGCGACATCGCCTAAATACTTAGAGAAGTAAATAAGATGTAGATTGTAGAATAATTGAGTAATAATACTTAAGGATGTGTATGTGCCTCCTATGAAGAGTATATTGTTAAAGTACCAGCACTGAAAGACTTACTTTTGACTTTCAAGTTTGTATGAGATATGCCCCCAACATCATACATTTTCCTATATAATAATAAAAAAATACCTCTTTCAGCGTTGGTACTTTCTTAGTAAACTCTATATACGGGACCTATACACTCCCAAAAGTATTATTTATCACTCATTAATATTATAGCCTGTATTGGCAGAGGCCTATTTGCAGTTTTTAGGACGTCTAATAACTGTAAATGTTTATTTATTATAGATATTTTAAGCTGAAATTGACCTCTTATTTTAACAGTAAATAACGACATTGTTTTTATGAAAGTGCAAAAAATATTGCATACGCCTGAACACTTAAAACTATGTTCAAAATGTATAACTACAATGATTTATCCCATGAACTGTAAAATTTTAAGCGATTGTGTCATCTTGCGAATCTGTACACTTGAGAATCTTCCAATTGCAACATACAGTTTTTAACGGGGCCTTACCTCCAAACTGATTTGATTTTGATTTAGATACGATCATGCCGCGTACTTCCTATAATTTTTTAAAAAAATTTGACATTTGTTTATTTTGATTCTCAGTCGATCGATAATGTCGGGAGTACAAAAAGTTACGTTCTAACAATTTTCTTTATCCTGATTAGTTTCAAAGTAATTCACCAAATAAAATATACCCACTGATATCGAACGGATTCGGTTCTCGATTGTGTCGGGAGTAGGCCCGCTGTCCACAAGGAAATCAGACGCCTTATTCAAAACATTTAACGTAGGCTATTATATGGACCGCAGAACCTTCGGAAATGAACGGAAAATTTACATAATTCATGATAATTATTTTCGTATGTAATAAAGGCAAACAAATAGAATGTTAGGGCTTCAATACATCGGTTCAACTTTTAGAACATTTGTTGTGGATTACAGTGATCTTTCAATATTATGTCAAGTGTAGGCACCAAATTATTTTACGATGTTTTTGAACTTTTAGGTATGATTGGCACTATTGACAAAATTGAAATGTAATATCAAATCAAGCGGTAATTTAATTCTTTAAATTTACAAATAATATTTTAATTCGCAGAATATATAACACAAAAATTTCCTATTCATAACATAAGTATAAATCTATTTGCTTGATAACCATTATTGTCATTCAGTTCATTTATCTACGTAACTCCTAACTGTAGACCAAGCACTACCAACTTCGCATTTATAACGTTAGCGAATCTCATTTGTATTGGCGCTGTCCTTACATTATTTTTATCATCATTCGATAATGTTACGACTTCTACCCATATTTTTTTTGTGTTCTATACTCAAATGTTATAAACGGGACCCTACAGGTAGGGAACCTTAAGACTTGAAACTTCGGTGTCTTACGGTTTTGTTGCAAATGTTTATCACTGGATTTCTCTTACTAAATGTTCCCTACAGGACGGACAAACGTCACGAAGGCTTAAGACACTATTCACATTCACCACGCGGCCCTGACGCATACCCCAGCCGGCGCTTGACCGCTCGGCGCGCGTGTTACGTGCACGGTGTAAGGTCGTATAGGTTTATTAACGAACTTGTTTCATTGTGGGCTTTAAACTACTACAATAAGGCCTACTGGTTTGGGTTAGATCGAGAGTTATCTCTAATATAAAGAAGAGTCATAAGCTATTTTTGTTGCGAGTGTTTATGCCGATTCTTGTTGGTGTTTAGGGTTGAACCGGTGGTAGCTGTGTTTGTTGACTTTTCAAAAGATCTGGTTAAATTTAATTTGGAAATGAAATATTTGTGAATTTTGAATTTGAATTAGTTCAACCCTTCCATAATCCTAAAATAATTAAATCCATAGTTAGTGCCTGTTTAGAGTTTTTTGACGAACGCGAGTGCGTCATAATACTCTAAAAAGATGATAAAATTTAGTATTCTGGAAGTTGGTACCAACTCTAAATTAAAAGGCATAGGCTAGTTTTCTCCTGACAAATATAGTATTTTTGTAATAACGCGGACAAAACCTAAAGGATCGTAATAATTAACATCAACTACCAAAAGACTTCAACGCGCTATGAGTCACAGCGAAACTCAAGCGCATGCGCATTTGACACGCGTGTGCGCCAATGTGTATGGGAATTATGGGCATATTCATTCAAGAATATAATAATTCATCCAAGATATTAATAATAATAAAGGTTGTGTTGGCTTCGGCCCCACGCATGCTTTTCAAAGATTCATGATTTGCCCGTGAGCAACGAATACTGCACAAAAGCATTATGGATACTTCACACCACGTCAAATACGCTACGGGGACCAGACAACGGAAACATATTTAATATGTTAATTATATCTACGCGTCTTTAATACACATTCATGACCCAGAAACACAGAAAACATTTTATTTCTTACACATGAGTTCAACCACTGTGCCGTAGCGCAGTTGTTAGTCGCGTAGCGTGAGTTTTTTAATACCTCCGTGAGGTATTAAAAAACTCACGGTTTCATTATTGAAGCGACCATAGATACTCATATTACTAATAAATATGTCTATAACTGAGCGTCCGTGAGCAACTGGTAGACTGTTTAGCACTCGAAAGGGTGCAGGTTCGATTCCTAGGTTGTGGCTTGTACCAATGAGACTTTTTCAGATCTCAAGTACGTTATACGGACGCTCTAACGGTGAAGGAAAATATCGTAAGGAAACCCGCACATTGTAGGCCCATGATGTGACCAGCCATTCCGATTACCCGATTCCGTTACCATTAGTGGTAACTTCACTTTGAGGGTCACTATACAAATCATAAAGCATATAAAGGCCTACTTTTTATCTAAAACTAAAATTTTAAAATATTCAAGTTTGAGAGCGATCGCTTACACGATCGATGACTTTTAGTTAAACCGCCAGTTAAATACAGCACTCTTACGTTGCGATTACGAGTATTATATATTATGTAATCATATTATTATGAATAGGTATTTATTACAAAATAATGTTTATATTTAATTTTGACTAATGTAGACTGTACTATAGAATAGTAAGTGCCACATTTTACCAACCTAAATGTTAAAGTTAATCTATATTAAATATAAAGTTGTCCCTCTCGTATTTTCTTCAATGAATGCGAAGGCATCGTATTTTAACAAGCTTTAAGCTTTAGTGAAATCAGGATTAAGTCATACGTCCTTTCCACTTCTAAATGGTTAAACTATCAATAAATAACACCTCAATTAACCATTGCTGTGGCTAGTTATTATACACAACAGGTTATTACTGCTAAAAAAATTACAAAGTTGTTTAACGATATACGGTGTAGTTGCCTAATAATATCTTTAATAATCATCCAATTAACTGTGTATATATAATAGGTTTATTTAAATATACAAATTGCAGTAAAAAGTAAACGATTGTGTTATATTCAAATATAACAAGCTCAGGAAATATTTTTTATAATACAAACAATGTAGTATGCACATATTATAATTATAATATTATTTATATTGAGCTATTATTTTTACCCGACTAAAACGCCAAAGGAAGGATTATGATTTTGGCAGTATATGTATTATGTATGTCGATCCAATGTACTGATCTGTTTTAATTAATAAGATTCAAAATCCATTATAATCGTCCAAGTAAGAAGGCAATTAATTTGAGTGGTCATTAACTTTTGATTAATATTATTGTATGTACCAGGACACATGTGCGGTACCTAAATCTTCTTCTTCTCTTATATATAAAAATGAATTGCTATTAAAACTCGAGAACGACTGAACCGATTCGGCTATTTATAGTCTTGAAATATTTGTGGAAGTCCAGGGAAGGTTAAAACGGTTTGTATGCTCAACAAAGTGGGTGCAAGTCAGCTAGTACATTATATTTGCATATATGGTACTAGCTGACATTATATAACATAATCCCACCAAAAACATAACTTGTGAAAAATGCCAAGTGTCAATACTTAGTTTTTCTACGTACTACGTAAAAAGTTGTGAGATCCATATTATGCCAAGTCGGGGTTAGTCGGTCGATCTAACAACATCTTACAGTGATCATATCACTATTATTAAACATATTTTATGTTTTAAATTAATAAGTAGATTGACTTGGCAATCGCACTAAACGCTTTGATTTAATATGTATCACCTGTGAGATACATGTTATACGTACATTGTGTTTTCATGCGATTGCCAGGTCAATCCGACCGACCGACTAAGCCCAACTTTTCATAACATGAATCTCACAGCTGTTTACGGCATAAGAACTAAGAAGCGAGACTTGGTATTTTTTACAAGTTATGCTTTTGGTGGGATATAAGTTCTTTATGTAGAAGATTAACTTTAACTAGTGTTTTGTCAGGAGGTGCAAATTTTACTTTGTAATATGCATTTATATGGAAAATATATTATTAATAAAACGTTATTTCAAATCAAATCAAATTAAATAATTTATTTCAGATTAAGAAATCCATATAATAGTGTTAGTAACAAAGGTCTTAAGTGTAGTGTTAGTATAACAAATTTATAATAGCAGATTTAAAAACATTTACAATTTAAGCATAAGGAAAACATGCTGCTGGGGCATGGAGCTGCATCCAATGCCTTAACAGCCTGGAGTCCCATCGACTGCCCAGTACACTCAGGAGTCTGTCCTGGCTGCCCCGTACACGAGACCACAACGAGGCACATCGCTTTCTCATGATCGTGTAAAAACAATCTGTTCGTGCCCCAGCAAACATTTCGGAAGCGCTACAAAACCGAGGCAGCCCAAACAGCATCCTGAACATATTGTTGTATTGCACAACAATATGTTTAGGATGCTGTTTGGGCATTTATGTCGTTGGTACTACTAATAGGCCGTGCTCTTGGCGGGGGCACTGCCATGCCCCCAAATATTACAGCAGATAATACAGAATAGAGATTAACATTTAAATTATCACCGTTAATGACGTTATTCCTTTGGTAGACAAAATATGACGTCTAAAAAATGATTATTCCAATCTATTAGAAGGAATTACGCAACGTAGTCCTATTAACACGTCTTATGAATAAATAAATAATAAAGAACGGAACGTGTATAATTTTAAGTTTCTTATGCAGCATAGTTATTTTTAGCCCGTAAACTGGACTATAAAACCATTTAAAATTATAATGTAATATAATTATTAATAAGGTCTTGATCGCAATTATTTATTAAACTATAACACCACTACACACAATAGCTTCACTGAAAAAAAATTAATGGGGTACGAAAAAACCGGCCAAGTGCGAATCGGACACGCGCACGAAGGGTCTTGTCGTCGTCTTGTACAAAAATTAATATTTTTTGGTAGGTCGAGCCCTCCACATATTAATTTAATTCTGGTTTTAGTATTTGTTGTGAAAGCGGGTTGCCGCAACTAGAATCCATAAAATTTCAGCTATCACGATTAGATACAGCCTGGTAATAGCCAGACAGACAGCGAAGTCTCAGTAATAGTGTCCCGTTTTTAACCATTTGATCACGAAACCCTAGAAAGGGGGTGTGTTATGAACACAGCCGTTTGCTGAATGTGAATATGGTCCTTACGTAGCGTTATAGAGTCTTCGGTAGGGTTTGGATGATAGATATAACGGGTGTAAAAAGAGCAGTCACTATAACCTTGGGATATGATTATTGTACGATCAACAGTGTGTCGACTGTACCGTACATCACGTTTCGCACTGTCAGCGTTACATTGCCACGCTTTATTATAATTTCTATTATATTTAACCAGTTCGCGTTAAGCAGCCAATCGGTTCACATGCTCTCATAACCATATAACCATTAACCATTTTAGTATAAGTTAAGTATTCAATAAACCATTTGAGCTTAACTTGTCTTTTACTCCTGTACGGACACCAAACCACCGTACAATTATACTGCCTTTTCTCATTCTAGAAATGTATTTTTTTTATTAAAATTTTAAAATGTATATTTTTTTTGCATCTTCGTTATTCTTGCGACAAAAAATAAGAAATGGCAAAAAATAAAAAAAAAATTTTGTTCATGACAAAAAAAATACATTTTCAAAATAATTAGGAAAGGCAGTATGATCGTATCTCAAAGTTATAGTGACTGTTCTTTTTACAACCTGTATAGCTATACTGTATCCCTCAAATTTGTTATTATTCATTTTTGCGAATCGCGTCTCTAGAACAGCAATTTTAAAAACGTATTCATGTCATGCTTGGCAAAAACTTTCAACTCACATTAGCGCAGAGTCGACGCTCGACACATACATTCCATATCATAGTTTGTATGTTAATAATTGTAAAATAGAGATGAATATGCTATGACGAAAAATACGAAAAAACGCGGCGTTTGGAGTCTCTACCAATGTGAGTTCAGCCTAATACTTTTAACTGCGACGGCCGCGTTCTCAGATATGCGGGGCTACTCCCGACACAATCGAGTACCGAATCCGTTCGATATCAGTGGTTTATCGTATTTTATTTGGTGAATTACTTTGAAACTAATCAGGATAAAGAAAATTGTTATATCGTAACTTTTTGTACTACCAACCATATCGATCGACTAAGAATTAAAAAAAAACAAATGTCAATTTTCTAGGAAGTTCGCGGCATGATCGTATCTAAATCAAAATCAAATCAGTTTGGAGAGTAAGGCCCCTGTAAATCATTCGTGTCGTAGTGGGCAGCGCTGTGTCAACACACTATCAACTTCCTAGAACTTACCATATCCTTTATCCGCTCACATCCGGCTGGTCGAAGGACGATAGTCTACTACTGTCTTTATACTACTACTAAAGTTATATTAATACTTTTACTACGTTAGTACTTATTCGTAGCGCCTTCGTGGTTTAGTGGTTCAGAGCTTCACTCTCGACCTGGAGGTCGTGTTCGATTCCCGCATTGGAACAACAAAAGATGAAGTGATAACCTGATTGTTTGACAAGAAAGATGATACATGCGTCGGATGGGCATGTAAAAAGTCGGTCCTGCGTCTGATCTCCCGCCAGTCTTGTCGGTTATCCGTCCCACTGGGCTACGAGAATGAACGAAGAGACAGTGCTTTTGTGTATTGCGCACACACTTGGGCACTATAAAAATAACCCTGCGTAGCTGGCCTGGTTTCAATGAAACCGGCCACAGTCACCAAAATCGGGAGGCATTATTATTATTATTACTTTCACTATAGCTTAGCAGCGGCGTGGGCGTGATTTTTTATTCCCAGGTCCTATCACCTTCATTTAGACCAAAATTTAGACTTGGAAAGCTTGTAACAATAAATAACTCTATTTCTCAGCAAGAATTCAGTCAAGATAAAAAAAACATTAAACCATATTAAACACGAGGATTTCCATAATATTCTAACAGCTTCCGCTCAGCTCTCGCAATCTTTTTAATTACGTTACGATTTAAAAAATAATTAACAATTTTGATCAATCGTATTATTTTTATTTAATAACTACAAAGCTAGTCCACTGACACAGTTCTAAATAATTTAACTCGTATTGCAACACCACCCGGAACTCAATAACTGATATAGCTCCTTGTAGCTATTCAGTGGAGGGCGTGTTAAAATAGCCACGCTAGTGTTGTGCTTTGTTTGTATCGAATAGTTAAGCGATTAAGATTTATCGATTTATAACATTGCATCCAATGTAGTCAACCACTAAACACTAATAAAAATCACACCATTTTCAAAAATACTATTATACACCAGACTAATATTAACTTTAAACTGAAGGTCGATAATTTTCAATACAGTTTTAAGCTCATCTAGCATTTAAATGAAATATCATAAAAATGTTATACAAACATCGACAATGCCTTATAACCGTATATCTAGTAGACTAAGGGGCGAGTATAATTATATACCTTATTTTATTGATTCGTAAAGGGAAACTTTTATTCTTTTGTTTTAAGAGAGCAGTAAAAGGTACAAGTTATTTTAAGAAGCATTATGTGTACAGCAAAAATAATAATGAATTAGATTTTGGGTATACAAAAACTTTTAATTATTAATAAACGAGTCTCAAACTTGATCTCAAGAATTGCAATCGCAACTTCTACTTGAGAACCTATTCGACAGATAAAACAACTTTACGTTCCACTTTTCAAAATTGAACAACATAAGTAAATTATGATACATCGGACTCTCATTTTTTCTTTTTGAAAAGTAAAAATATAGATTAATTATTTATTTTAATATTTTACAATGATCTATATTATGAATATTACGTATGAAATGAAAGTAAAGTCATTCTTATAATTGAAACGAAACCTTATCAGTCAAATAGGATCTCAAGTAGAGAGAGAGATCGCAATTCTTGAGACCGTGTTTGAGATTGTTTTATTAACACAGGGTCTTAGTCATATTATAACAGAAGCCATTCACAATACAAATTATATCAAGACTACTTTACAACGCCTGCAGCAAAATAAAATTGTTAGGCTACTAAGTAGATACTACAATAATTTTAGTATCAGACTATCGATATAGTAGGTGAATCCTAACTACCGGTCTAGTGACCGAAGAATTTCTTTGTGTTCTACGCCCAACGCCACTCGGACAAGGCTACCTTTCTATTAACATTCTATGAACATAAAATAATTATAACAATCATAACCTAACCTGAACTGCAACTCGAAGTGGGAATTTCGAAATAATTTACATAAATTCCATCGAATATAGTTAATAAAATCTAATGCAGTCCGATATTTGAATTCTCGACCTTACGAACAAGTTCCCAGGTATTTTGAAACGTGTAGTTATAACGGCGGTGTTTACTCAACCGATGGTATCATAACATAATGCGACTATCATGCGTTACCGTACTATACACATTAAATTCTTTCGTTCGGCTACCACAAGCCGAGGTCAGACACACTCATGACACCTGACATTGTTCTAACATTGCTGGCCAATTACGCACCGAAATCACCTCTCTTTTAATTATACCGTTCAGTATAAATATGGTCGACCGCCGGCAAAATTTATCAGTCGGCCGTTGAAGGTTTGAAGTGATCCAGTTCGTCAGACAACACAGACCACGTTCGCAATGCAATCGCTGGTGGTGTTCCTCGCCGTGGCCGCCGTGGCGCGCGCCTCCTACCTGCCGCTGGCGCAGCCCCCGCACCACCCCGCCATAGTCCTGGACCCCCACGGCCGTCCCCTGGACACCGCTGAGGTCATCGGCGCACGCGCTCTCCACCTCCAGGCTAAAGCCCTGGAACCCCATGGCCACATCGGACATGCCGCCATCGCTCCCCTCGCCCACGCCGCCATCGCCGCCCCCATCGCTCACTCAGTCATCGCTCCAGCAGTGATCGCCGCCCCCGCTGCCGTGTCCCACCAGTCTCGCGTGGACGTGCGCCATAGCCCCGCCATCCTGTCCCACGCTATTGCCGCTCCAGTCATCGCCGCTCCTTCCATCTCCGTCTGGGGTGCTCACGGTGCTCACGCCTCTCCCCTCCTGGGACACGGACACCTCCTCAAGAAGCGCTCTCTGGGACTCTGGGGATCTCACGCCGCCATCGCCGCCCCCATCGCTCACTCCATCGTCGCTCCTGCTGTGATCGCCGCCCCCGCCCACGCCGTGTCCCACCAGTCCCGCGTTGACGTGCACCACAGCCCGGCCATCGTGTCCCACGCCGTGGCCGCGCCCGTGATCTCGCACGTGGCCGCGCCCGTGGTCGCGCACGCGCTCCCCGCCGCCGTGTCCCACCAGTCCCGCGTCGACATCCGCACCAGCCCCGCCGTCGTCGCCCACGCCGTCGCCCCCGTCGCCCACGGCGTGCCCCTCCTGCACTCCGCGCCCCTCCTTCACTCCGCGCCCCTCGCGCACGGTCTGCATGGTGTTCATGGTGTCCACGGATGGTAAACGGCTAGAACTGACGAACTTCCCAAAAATTGTACAGTATAAATATACAAAAGTATTTATAAATAAACAAACTAAGTTTACGCAAAACAATATCTTTATCGTTTTTCCTTTTGTTTCCTTTTGCTATTGCCTGATACCCTCGTATTTATTTTAGATCACATAAAAAAACCTGAGGCATCTCTGAAATGAAACCTTATTATACGATCTAATTTTACGATAGTTTTCCTGTGCGTAAATATATTTTTTTAACGCGATAACCAAACATAAATATTGGTCAAACGTCAGCAAGTTCAGCAAGATAATAATAAATAGTTTTATAATAGAGACATGCTTAATATTATGTAGAAAGTAGAATTTAATTCTTAAAAAAATATTAACAGATTTGATGACAGAATAAGTTTTTCAAGTAGGTGTGTCAGGACAAAATAACATTGTTCATTTTTTTATCATTTGTTCGTAATATTAGCTTCACTATTAAGTGTGAGCGTGTGATATTTGATATTTTCTCAAAATTATTATTAATTAAAAATTGCACAAACTCAGTTTTAGTTTGATCGGATCGGATTTTTCTTACTATTCCGACTTGAAAAATTCACTGTGTTTGAACCGTGTTTATGAAAAACGTGAAGCAAAAGATTGTTCCACTTCTTATGAACATTATGCAGACGAGAAGGGTACGAAATTTGGCATTGGCAAATATTTTTGTTTTATATGAATAAGAAGAAAATATTTTTAAGCCAATGCTTAAAAAATCATGTGTCTGATTTACTAATCAGACAGATTGATCCAAATTATAACTATTAAGGAGATACAGATACTGTAGGCCTACAAAAAGTATACTATTATGGTTCTCTAAAATAGGTATAATTTGGATAAGAATTTTTAAAAAGTTAGTAAAACCCATTTATTTTCCTTGTAATTTTGATATAGTATGTGGAATCTTAAAAAAGAAATATCTTAATATGTCAAATCTACTGGGCCCTGAATTACGTAACTTCTGTGGCTTTTCCGACCGTCGACATCAACTGTCATTGTGACGTTAAATCTTTTTAAAACACGATTTAAAAAGTTAATATGTCATAATTTTGACGTTTTAACTTTTTAAATCGTGTTTTAAAAAGATTTAACGTCCCAATGACAGTTGATGTCGACGGTCGGGAAAGCCACAGAAGTTACGTAATCGGCCCTGATATTGAACAAAACGTGTACAAATTCAATTCAAATTCAAATTGATACATTTCTAAACATTACCTAAAAATATATTGGCATTCTGCAACCCTTCACTATAGAAACTATAAGTGTGTTAAATACCATCCTCTGTTTGCACAATTCGCGTAATACTGTATCTACAAATTTTATTTATATATTATCTAAGACTAGTTGTCCCGGCAAACTTCATAACGCCATACCATAAAACTCTTTAATACGCAGCTCATGCAGCGGAAGCATAAGGAAAAAATAAATCCGATTTTAAAATATTCTTCATTGTGCTCCCTCCTATTGGTCGGAGCATGATACTATATAGATAGATATATATAGATACTATATAGCCTTCCTCGATAAATGAGCTATCAAAGACTGTAATTTTTCAAATCGGACCTGTAGTTCCTTAGATTAGCGCGATCAAGTAAACAAACAAAAAAATTCTTTAGCTTTATAATATTAGTATACAGGCTGTAATATTAATGAGAGATAATACTTTCACAGTAAACTATGTATATGAGTCCCGTTACATACGGTTTACTGTGCAAGTACCAGCGCTGAAAGAGGTACTTTTATTACTTATTGTATGGGAAAATTTATGCTGTTGGTGCATTTCCCATAAAAATTATAAAGTCAAAAGTAAATCTTTCAGTGCTGGTACTTTTACAGTATACTCTACTTATGAGATACATACATACACACCCTAAAGTATTATCACTTTCACAACTTCAAACTCAAAATTAAAATTAATGATGGGCAAATTTCGACCACTTGAGAATACCTAACATACTTTACGAATTACGAGTAATACATATTATTTCGGTTGTTATAATTTTTATTACTTCATTATTTACACGGAGGCCTGGATTGTGTTTATTACACAATTACGAATTATAACTTTGAAATACGTAGTTTCAAACGTGATTTCATTATGTTTATACAATAAAGTAAAATGTTACACTTCATGAATTGTACTTTTGAAATTGTTTTACCTGCTAAATATATTGTAAATAAATACATTATGTTCGTTATGTATAAAGTAGTAAATAGCCTATAACAGCACATAGTTTTAATGTTTTGTTTTATATCAGCTATTATAGGCATTTACAAGCAAGTACATTATTAATAACGCCACTGTAATAATACAGGCTGTAAAAAGAACAGTCACTGTAATTTTGGGATATGATTTTATACCTTTTCTCATTCTAGAAATGTATTTTTTAAATAATTTTTTTTTCTAAAATATTTTGAAAAATATTTTCTTGTTTTTTTGTTATTCTTGTGACAAAAAATAATAAATGGTAATAAGTAAAAAAAAGGATTCAGTTCTTGAGAAAAAAATAGATGTCCAGAATTTGATTAGGTATCTTTTTTATAATTAAAAATCGTTGTTTTGAAACAACATAGTTTAAAACATATAGCCAAGAAAACTGCATAGCAGTTTGTCAGTATAATGTAATTATATCCCAAATTTATAGCGACTTTTCTTTTTACATCCTGTATATAATTTTTTAATTGTCACGTAAAAATAAAGCACAATTTCGGGTTTAACTCAAAAATCACCAAACAAAATATTTGTTTGGTGATTTTTTCGTTCTTGAAGTTGAGTTATGCCACTAGTTTGTAAGAAGCTGCGGGTTGGAGAATCAGACTCTTCTATCCTAACTCGCCGCCCATGAATTGGTCGTAGAAGACGGGCATATGGTGTAAATGATATGCCCACATAAAATGCTCTATAGTAAGCATAAGTGTGCTTGTAGTAGGGAAGATGTTTCTTGACAATTCTATGTGTTAGTAACTTGCGCGGTGAATCGGAGATTGGCACCCAGGAAATGGGCCATCTTGAATCGGAGATTGGCACCCAGAAAATGGGCCAGCTGGCAGTGTTGCTGTAGAATGCTAAAGCGTACCCATGACACTCTGGTTACGCAGTGTGAAAACATCGTTGGGTTTTTAAGCCGGTAAGAGTCCGGTATCACTCGCTTTGTGCGAACGCATTGTGAGTATCCATGGGATTTTTTCCCTAGGTGAAGAAAAAAAAATGTCACTAGTTTGTAGCTAATGTTGATGATGCCGATGACGGTGACCGAAGCCTACAACATCACGAAGCATTCCCACGGCGAACACATTCCAGGCTAAGGACGTATTTTATGAATTAACTAAATTACTTATATTTGTTTCTAGAATTCCGTGCCAAAATAGTAACAACGTGATATTACATTCGTCCTTCTGTCCATCATTATGTTACCAGGCTATACAAGGTGTAAAATAAATGAGTGATAATACTTTGGAGTGTATATGAGCCTCCTATAGTATGTGAAAGTACCAGCGCTAAAAGACTTACTTTTGACTTTCGTGTTTGTATGAGAAATGCATCAAAATCATACAATTTCCCATACAATACTAAAATAATGTACCTCTTTCAGCGCTGGTACTTTCTTAGTAAATTCTATATACTGGACCCATACACACCCTTAAGTATTATCACTCATTAATATTATAGCCTGTATATCAAAAGATTGACAGTTGAATTTTTCACAAATTATGTATTTTAATGATTACTATAACAACAAATACTGAACACTACATAATATAAATATTTCAGATACAGTGCATGAAACCATTTTGTTATTTGCCGTTTTTTCACGGAATTTGTGTACGCGAGTCCAACTCGCACTTGGCCTGTTTTTAATGATACCATATTATTCATTCCTTTCGTAAATCACTTCACACATCTACAATTACACAATGAAGTTGTGTATTTATGATGAATAATTGAAATCACGAAATATTGAAGTAAGTTTCGTGTGAGTTTTAACTTTTAAAAGTTAGAACTTAAGTTACTTTTTTAATCTACTAACTATTATGGTGCCAATACCTTAATAGACGGGTCAAGGTGGTGTCTGGTTATAGTTTGACAGAACTAGAAACAAAACGTTATCTCAAACATAGCGTTAGATCAAATCAGCTAATCTGAACGCTGATTGGTGAACATCACTTCGCAGTCACTGTTTTCACCAATAAGCAGATTAGCTGATTTGATCAATTTGACCAGCCTTTCAGAAACCGGGCGTATGTGTTTTACAATTCAAATTTTTACATTGTACCCTATGGCACTGTCTCTGCTTGGCATAATAACAAGGACAGCCTATCGAATATTAATTGTGTGAGTGCTGTCATTTTCATATAATAATCGAAGACATGAAGGTGATTTGTAGCAAAATTATGATTTTGAGAAAATGTTGTTCAAACTGTCACTTAAACATTTTAGAATACGTCGTAAAGTACGTTAATCTAAAGATCCGTCTCGAGAATCAATGTACATAATACGTTACTACATATCCTAAAATGTTTTAGTGACAGTTTAAACTCAATATTCTGTTTTTTTTTTAGACATTTGACTTTCATCGATGTCTTCAAATAACTATCGTAACGAATACATAGTCGTCGAGTGTTCATACTAATCCCGCGGATCTCGTTAGTAAATAGATACTTAAATTAATTACATACTATACAAAATGTCGCGCCTCTACTGCTTTCAAAACATCTAGATCTCGTATTTATAGTAAAAATCAAGTTTTATACTTCCTGGATCGATTCTAGGTACATAAAATATCTAAATTACATTAATAAAATAGATCGCATAATATTTACATAATTATAATATTATCTTAAATATCACAATATCTGACTTTTGAATTTAATTAAATAACAATTTAATAATTTAATTCAGTCATTAAATACTACTGCTATTATTATAAATGTGAGGATGAGTGGATAGATGTGTGTACTAACTACTTAAGAGGAAGCAACGGATGTTTTTCCATACGGAACCAGGGGTCTACGCCCTTTTGCTCCCTGGATAACGCCACTAGAGTAACAAAAAAATAAAAGTAAAAAAAACTATAACTCGACTTCGCAAAAAAGGGTCAAAAAAGGCTGAAACAAGAAAAAAATCAATTTGAAATCTAGATACAATACCGAGATAGTACTTGTACGACCGCATTTTAAACGTTTATTTTGAATTTAACGATAAAATATAATAATTAATAAAATATTTAAATACATATTCGTTATTTGCTTGCCAAGACCTATCTTTTGATACCAAACAAGAGAAAAAAATTAAATTATGATACTCGTAATTGTATCATAATTTAATTTTTTTGGAGATAGTTTTTGAGGTTTAATTTTCATTCAAATTTATATAGCCTATGTTAATCGCGGTATCATTACCCATTAAATTAAATCCTGACCTACAGGTCAGGATCTAACCAGGGATGGCTTACTTTTTATCCCAAAAAAGTACAGTGTCCCCGAGGCATGTGTGTGGTAATATCTAATGTAAAATATTTTTATCAACGAACACTATTACACGCGGGCGGAGTCACAGCCAAAAGCTAATAATATATTATTATAATTAAATCAATTCAAATATAATTGGATACAGTAAAATGTCAGATTTATAATACTAATTGTTTTGTTTCGTATATATAAAGGCGGCAAATTCGACTACGATTCAGATTGACAGGGACTGTTGACTAACCTAACCTACGAGTAACATAAAATATTGTGGCAACCTCTCAATCTCAAATTTAACTCTCAATGCACTCAAAGAATAATTTATGTAATTATGTAATAAAATTCATGACCTCATAATATTCTCAATAATGAAGTTAGAAAGTACTAAGTTCTTACCTCTGTATATAATAAAATATCATCATCATCACCTAAAGCAAACGAATTGCCTGATACTCGTAGCTACGTATTATTACTGAGCAATCCATTGGGCACCTGCAATAACAAAAAAGTTAGTACCTGGTCGTGATTCGACAATAATACAAGTTTTAAATTATAAGTTTAAAGTTTTTGATTGCTTTTGCTTATAAATAATATCTACTGAAAAAATATAAATATTGTCTATGGAATCTGAATGAAACATTGACAGTTGTATAAAACCTAACTACTACGCAATTACTAAGCATGGAAGTGTAAGCGAACACACACGTTGTTATTATTTTCAATAACTTGAGATATTTCTTAACATTATTTAAAAAATATACTGTCCACTCTTCATGTACCAGAGTACAAATTAAATCCACTCTTTTCAGCAATTTTCGTAAAAAGGAGTACAAACTTTTGGTGACCTAAAATGTGCGCTATACACAAGAGCACGCTCTCTTCCTTTACTCTTACACCCCAGTGGGACGAATGACAGGATAGTAGAGAGATTCTCTACTATCCTGTCATCGGTCCCCCTTGCACAGCCCGCAGGATCTTTCACCGCGCCGATCCGTTGTATTAATCATCTTTCTTGTCTCAGATGATTAGAAGATAATTATTATTGGGATATAATACATTTAGGTCATTGGCCTTTACTGACCTTTCTACAATTATTTATTAACTTATCTACAAATTGTTTTATCTATTTTATTCTTATTGTTCCTACACAACATTGCATTGACCTCAAATCGTTGATACCCGTGTCCACGTACGCACGTTGTTCAATAGAACCCAATAAAATATTTTGACTGAAGGTTAACATAACTACCGGTAAGGAAATGGTTTGAACAAACAACAAAAAAATACTTAATATTAGACGTGGACCCCGCAAAAAACGACCACGCTTTATTTGTACTGTGACACTATTATACAGTAACATTAGGCTCAACTCACATCAGAGTTAAAACGTCGCGTTTTTTTGTTTTTCCCTATAACGTATTAATTTCTATTTGTTAATTATTAAGGTAAAATTATGATTATGCATTTAGTATGGAGCGAGCGTCGCATCGACTTTATGGTTTTCATAGTAAATGTATTTAGAATAAAAATAAAATAATAAAAACCCACTGTAGTTTTTTTTTTTTTCATAAAAAAACAAGCACTTAGATGTTCTGTGGCCCAGAATTCTATGACATATTTGTTATGTATTTGTTATATAATATTCTGTTGTGAATTAGGTTTAAAACAATGTTATGTCTCATAATGATGTTGATGCATAAGACAGTCTATGGCAGTTGTCCAAGAGAGTATTTATTATATGAGAGTAGGACCTATGTACCTAGTCCTAAGATGTATCCCCTATATTACGTATATCACAACAATATTAATATTAAATGAAAACTATTGAAGAAAATAAAAAAATATTCGATAGCCAATGTATTCGACAGGCGTTTGGTGTCTATAGTGCTTCAAGTGCGTCGCGCAGTCGAGTAAAAATGGCGCGATGTTGCGACTCTGTGCCAATGTGATGTAGGCCTAAAGCTATCGTATGTATAATTTAAGAGTTGTTTTAATTGAAATTTAATTGATAACATATTGAGTTTTACAATTAATCTAAGTCGTAGTAATATATAACTTGAACGTTGTTGAAAAATGTTGTGTAGGCTTTTGTCACTTTGGGCCTAATGACCGACGGATTATTTCGTAACTATGTTATATCTTATGTCAAACGCCTATACTAGGCAATAAGTTATATTTTATCTATGTACTTGATTGCTAATAAAGTTTTAAAGTTTGAAGTTTACTTTCTTCCTACCTAAAGTAACTATAGATTGAAAATATAGGGGTCGAACACGGAATATCCTGAACGACTGCCTAGTACCAAGGAACCAAGTGAAGCTTGGCAGATGTTTAGCGAGATAGCTTGCTCTGTTTTTTTACCTACCATGATTACGCCAGTATTAATAAACATGTTTGAGAATGTCTCAGAAATTGCGATCGCAACCTATTTTGATAAAATAACGTTTGTTTGCTTTTAAAAATTAACCATACCTGTTTTTTAAATGTTACATACTTTAATTTATTTTTTTAAGATTATAGAAAAATATTAAAATACCTATGTATATTATTTGTAGTTTTTAAAGTATTTATTTTATTTTTGTTTGTTTTAGTTAGTAGCTAGTTTTAGTAAGTACTGTGTTTTATTAGTTTTAAATAATAAATGGTTTCTAACAAAAAGTAATATTTTAATATTTTTTTAAAGTTTGATTTAAAATGTCTATTTTTAAAAATGAAACCAAACGTTGTTTTATTTATCAAATAGGTTCTCAAGTAGAGGTTGGAATCGCAATTTCTTGAGACCATTATATTATCTACTTTGTGTTGAGACCGAGTTTGAGATTGTTTTATTAAGTTGGCCCTAGGGTGCTCTAGCCTGAGTAAAGATTAATAAACCAGAGCGACTATTCTTGCGATTATTATATTGAATTGACTTCTGTTTTTATTAATAAAACCAAGAGCTTATAATAATTCATCTTTATATTAATGGGCTAATTCTTGGTATATTAAAATAATGGAAAGGAAGGAAACCTTAATAATTTAACCTACAATGAATTAATGAAAGGTCTTAGTAATTAGACCCATAAAAAAGCCACAGTGGCATGTTATTTCTCTTTTAAGGATTGATAGAGCATAAGTAATGTGGTAATTCTTTATGCTCTTCAGACAGATACAATATTATTTATCGATTGATTCGATAAATAATATTGTAACACGTAAGTCTGTTTAGTCATATCATACACGTTATAGTTGCCCTTTACACAATACAGTTTAAATTAATATCTTAGGAAATATAATTTAAAATGTACACGTAATTTTTTTCAAACAGTTTACAACAACGAGATGGATGAGACTATAGTATTACAATAGTATAGGTCTCTACCTATTTTTATATAATAATATCTTTGTTACGCTTCACACCACGTTAATCAAGCCCCGTGCTAAGAATCCGAAGAACCTGTGTTAGAGGTATCAGACAACGGAAATATATATATAATACTTTATACAATAATATTGAATACACAAATTTAATGCACATCCATGATTCAGGAACACAGTAAACTTTTTGTTTCTTCGGGGGGATTCGAATCCCTGAGTCCTGAGAGAGAATCCAAAATTGAGTTCGAACTCACGGCCGCTCGAGGATTTAAGCGTTCAACCACTTCGGCGTCAATATACTTACTACCTATTTCTATAGAGCTATTTGGTAAAATTTTGGCCACAAACACCATTAATGAGAGCGAAAACGCGGGCAAAAGCTTGTACGTAATTTTTATGCGGTTGGTTATAAAAACCTTTAAGTTGGTTTTAGAAACTTGGAAGTAGAACACATTAATTAATCGAGTCCAAGACAATATTAACGGTTGAAGCACACTGAAGTCTATCGCACTGTGCGAAGTCAAAATATCCTTAGTACAGCTAGGAACTAGGAACCTTGTATAAACTGGTATTTGGCAGTGATTAACGATAATTGTACTACTTTAGTTTACCTACATACTGCGGCAACGTTGTGTAATTTTTATTTTATTGATACTCATTACAGATTTATTACTTTTAGTCCTGTTACAATGTCTCGTTTTGAAGGCCACGATCTTATAAAACATTATCGCGGATCGTTTGTCGCCAAAATAGCGGCAGTAAAACATTTCCGTTAAGTATATATACCGAGGATTACGAATCAGATGTATCAGTCAGCCGTGTAGGTTTGAAGTGATCCAGTTCGTCAGACAGCACAGACCACGTTCGCAATGCAATCGCTGGTGGTGTTCCTCGCCGTGGCCGCCGTGGCGCGCGCCTCCTACCTGCCGCTGGTGGAGCCCTACGGATACGGATACGCTCCTCTCTCTCCGTACGCCTACTCCGTCGGACCCTCCGCAGTGTCTCACCAGTCCCGTGTGGACATCAGCAGCAGCCCCGCCGTTATCAGTGAATCCTACGCCACTCCATTCCTGGCCGCGTCTCCGGTATGGGGCCACGCTCATCTCCTCAAGAAGCGCTCCCTGGGATACTTGGGACTGGGACCCGTCGCCTACAGCACCCCAATCGTCGCCCACTCCATCGCTCCATCCGCCGTGTCTCACCAGTCCCGTGTTGAGTACAAATCGAGCCCCGCTGTGGTCTCCGAGCAAATCGTGGCCGCCCCCCTGGTCGCCCGCACCGTCCCCGCCCCCGTGTTCGCCCACGCCGTAGCCGCCCCCGTGGTCGCTCACAACGTCGGAGCGTCTGCCGTGTCTCACCAATCCCGCGTCGACGTTCAATCTAGCCCCGCTGTGGTCTCCGAGAGCATCGTAGCTGGACCAGCCGTTACGTACTCTTCTCCCCTTTACACTCCTTACGGCTACGGACTCCACGGACACGTTCTGAAGAAGCGCTCCTTGGGCTACCTCGGACCCGTCGCCTACAGCGCACCCATCGTCGCTCACTCCGTCGCCCCATCCGCTGTGTCCCACCAGTCCCGTGTTGACATCAAGTCGACCCCCGCTGTGGTCTCCGAGCAGATCGTTGCCACTCCCCTGGTCGCCCGCACCGTCGCCGCCCCCGTCTACACTCAGGCCGTGGCCGCTCCCGTGCTCGCCCACACCATCGCTCCCTCCGCCGTGTCCCACCAGTCCCGTGTGGACTACAGGTCCAGCCCCACCGTGGTCTCCGAGAGCATCGTGTCCGCTCCCGTCGTACACTCTGCCGCCATCGCCGCACCATTCAACGCCTACAGCCTCTACGGTTGGTAAACGGTGAATCTGAAGAACTGCCGAATTTTCTAATACCTAATTCAAATTGTATATATTAATAATAATACATAAGTATATTGTGTAAAAATAAATTAATTATTTATATTCTAAACTTATTGTTAACATTATTTTCCTTTTAAATTAACGCCTAATAAAAATATTGTGCATTCGAGGACCATAAACTGGAATTTATACACTTATAATTCCTTTAATTGCAAAAAAGTTGTTGCATGAACTTACAGTAGTAGCTTAGGATATAAAGAAATGTGTATAATTCTATATTCATACAATATAATAAGTAAGTAATATATAAGTATTTAACTCCTAATTTTTTAATTACAAAAATGGTTATTAAAAGCATCTAAAATATGCCTTCTAATGGATCTTTTAACATGGTTGATTATTAATTTCTTAGCTTCAAAATTACCCAAATCTATAATTAATTAAATTAAATATTTTATGATTCACAAAAATAATGATGAAAAATTTGCTCAACATTTTGCTAAATCTCAGTAAATCATAATCGACCATAAATTCATTTTAACTTGGTTACATTATGAAGACATGATCAATTTATTGAAAAATATGATTGGTAACTTTTTATATGGATTAAAAAATATTGATGCGTCTGACTATGAGGAGATCAATACTAGAAGACAAACTCAATTATTTGATGATCAATAATTAAGGGTGTCGGGTTATTGAAAGCAGACCATGTATGTACACAGAAACTATTTTATAGTAATAATAATAATGCCTCCCACACCGATTTCGGTGACGGTAGCCGGTTTCATTGAAACCAGGCCAGCTACGCAGGAGTTATTTTATAGTGCCCAAATGTGTGCGCAATACACAGAAGCACTCTCTCTTCCTTCACTCTCGTGGGACGGCTAACCGACACGACTAGCGGGATGTCGGGTGCAGGACCAACTTTTTACATGCCCATCCGACGCATGGATCATCTATCTTGTGAGACAACCAGGTGATCAGCCTGCATTGTCCTAACCAAACTTGAAAACGATATTTTTTGTTGTTCCAACGCGGGAATCGAACCCACGATCTCCGGGTCGAGAGCGAAGCTCTGAACCACTAGACCACGGAGGCTTATAGTACCTTAGATGTGTGAGCGCAATACACAAGAGTGAGGGTGTAGAGGGATGAGTGATAAATTTAACTCGATAGTTTTAGGTGAAAACAGAGTATATTTACTGCAGACAAACATAACCCCTTTGGCCTGCGTGCGACGATAAACTAAAAATTATAGTACTTTGTAACCCTTTTCCTCAATTATGGTCTTAAAAGTATATCTTCATTATGATAGAGGAATGTTATTTTATAAATAAATATTTCTGATTTAATTCAGATTAAAACAATATGCAAAGTACACCCATTTTTACGTTCATCAACTTTTTTATCTTTCTACATTAGTGATTCGAGTGTGAATATTATTTCAAGATTTTGTAAATCTTGTCTCCCAATTTTCTAAAATAGGTTTTATACAATTTCAACACGCACGTCGACGCATTATCCCTTTGTCGTCATACAAATAGTCGGTCATTGGTGTTATACAAAATCTTAATGTATCTACTATGTAGAATGTATATAATAATAATAATAATAAAAATAAAGCTATACACAAACATAAAAATAAAATAATAAATAATATATGATCGCTGGACGCTTTACACCGCGTCAATCTGGCCCCGTGACAAGTATCCGAAGAACTAGTGTTTCACGTTCCAGACAACGGAAATATATTTAATACTTTTATACTATTGATACACATATTATTAAGATAATTAAGATACAAAAACGATTTACTTTTTCCAAACACCCATCGTTTTTTGGATATAACGATCAAAAAAGTTGCAAGAGTTATAATCACATGGACACAACGTCCGTTAGGGTCCCGTAGTTCAAGTCTCCGAAAAACACGCGAAAAACTAGCTCGCCCATACCCACTTCGTTCGGTGTCCTTTTACATATTATTACGATCATCTACAATCTACATCTAAATCCTACATACTGATCGAAACCTTGCCTTACTCTCCAAACTGATTCGATTTTGATTCAGATTCATTCGTGCCTTCTTAGTCGATAGATATAGTCCGGTGTGCAAAAAGTTAGGAATATCTTTTAACCTCTGACGATTTTGTTTAACCTGGTTAGTTTCAAAGTAATCCACGAAATAAAATACTAAAAGACGTTAAGATCGAACATATTCGATTCTCAGTTGTGTCGGGAGTAAACGTGCTTATTCCTTAACCTAAATCAACTAACCTAATCGTAGGCTTTTGCAAATAGTATAATTGTGTTATCGGTCTATTAAGTTCAGTTTCTCATCTTCTATCATTCAATATGCTTAGCATATGTGAGGAGCAATTCATAATGCATTTCAAAGTGAATGTTAGGGTTTTTTATTGTGAAGTAAACACTCCAAGGTCCATATATCGCCGGTTAAGCTTGACATTGTCCTAACTTGACCGGTCAATTACATACCAAAATCATGTATCTCTTTTCATTTCCGTTTAGTATAAATATCGCGGAGCGCGGGTCAAACGTATCAGTCGGCCGTGTAGGTTTGAAGTGATCCAGTTCGTCAGACAGCACAAACCACGTTCGCAATGCAATCGCTGGTGGTGTTCCTCACCGTGGCCGCCGTGGCGCGCGCCTCCTACCTGCCGCTGGCGCAGCCCCCGCACCACCCCGCCATAGTCCTGGACCCCCACGGCCGGCCCCTGGACACCGCTGAGGTCATCGGCGCCCGCGCCCTCCACCTCCAGGCCAAGGCCCTGGATCACGGATACCTGGGACACGCCGCCATCGCCCCCGCACTGGTCGCCGCTCCTTCCGTCTCCGTCTGGGGTGCTCACGCCTCTCCCCTCCTGGGGCACGGACACCTCCTCAAGAAGCGCTCTCTGGGACTCTGGGGATCTCACGCCGCCATCGCCGCCCCCATCGCTCACTCCATCGTCACTCCTGCTGTGATCGCCGCCCCCGCCCACGCCGTGTCCCACCAGTCCCGCGTTGACGTGCACCACAGCCCGGCCATCGTGTCCCATGCCGTGGCCGCGCCCGTGATCTCGCACGTGGCCGCGCCCGTGGTCGCGCACGCGCTCCCCGCCGCCGTGTCCCACCAGTCCCGCGTCGACATCCGCACCAGCCCCGCCGTCGTCGCCCACGCCGTCGCCCCCGTCGCCCACGGCGTGCCCCTCCTGCACTCCGCGCCCCTCGCGCACGGTCTGCATGGTGTTCATGGCGTCCACGGATGGTAAACGGCTGGAACTGACGAACTACCAAAAATATATTTTAGAGTATTTAAATATAAACAAAATACATATGATTAATATGGTCAATCTAAACGTTTTATTTCTTTATTCCTTTCTATTTATTTTAATTTGGTTTTGTTAAGCTTTCTTAGTAATAAGAGAGACTACGAGTAAACAGTCTCTCTGTTTAAAATACGAAGCCTTTGAAATGTATAGCTGTTATTAAAATATTCATAATAACTATTTATAAATTGATCTAAGAATTAAGATCCGTTAAAATCTTCGTTTATGTAAAAATTTTGAGTGTGCGAAAATCGTTTTATCGCGTGACGCATACTCTCTCTCTCCCGCAGAGTAATCGAATCATCTAATGACGAAAGATGAATATTTTTCCACCGTTCCACCAAAATGAAACTCCATGAAAACGTAAACATAATAATATATTTTATGTAAATCCGGGGGTAAAGACAAATCATTTAAGCCTCCTTCTACAGAAGGGTATTCCGATATCAGAACTATTTTGAGATTTATTTGCCATTTTGTAATTTAAAATAATTAAATGCGCTGAACTCGCGCACGTAGACCCGTTTTTTAACCGACTTCCAAAAAAGGAGGAGGTTTCTCAATTCGACCGTATATATGTTTTACCCTTAGGTTACGGATCGCAAAAAAATAAAATATTATAAATTAATTATTAAAAAGCTGTCAGCAGTTGTCCCCACGACCTCGTTGTCTACTCCAGAGGTCGTGGGGACAACAAAAAATATAGTTTGTTGATGTATTAGGTACTTCTAGCAGATACAGAAGCCACAAATTTGGAACACTAGTAGTGTTTAGTGTATAAATAAATGGAAAATCTAAAAAAAATGGAATTTCTGTCTAGTTATCTAGTTACGCCAACTGCATAAATAACTTTGTAATCCCATATGAATGTATAGGATTACAAAGTTAAATTTGCACTTTCCGACAATTACACGCTTTTTAGTTAATCTTCTACAAAAAAAACTGAGATCCCATTAAAAACATAAGTTTTAAAAAGTGCCAAGTCTCGCAATTTAGATCTTTTGTCGTAAAATTTGTGAGATTCATGTGATGCCAAGCTAGGGTAATTCGGTTGGTCTAACACATCTTATAGTGATCATATCAATATTATTAAAAATCTTTCATGTTTTAAATAAATAAGTAGATTGACTTGGCAATCCCATGAATACACAATGTATCTCTACTTACTAGTCATAGATATTAAATCAGATTGTTTAGTGCAATAGATCTTAGCTGCAAGACTTGGTTCTTTTGACGAGTTACGTTTTTGATGGGATAATATTACGTCAAGGAATAATTGGAAAAATTGGAATTTTAACCCGAAGGTAAGAAGTTTGTTACAGTAGCTAATAATACAATTTTATCGCCAACACATTTTGTTTTAGAAATACAACATTTTTGGGTTCCGTACTTACGCGTCCAATTCGTTTTAATTGTTTCTTTATGGCCTAAACAAATTACAAAATGGCAAATATCTCGAAATAGTTTTGATATCGGAATACATAAGGAGGTTTAAATGATTTGTCTTTACCCCCGGATTTACATAAAAGATATTATTATGTTTACGTTTTCATGGGGTTTAATTTTGGTGGAACGCGCCAAAATATTCATGTTTCGTCATAAGATGATTCGATTACTCTGCGGATGAGAGATAGTATGCGTCTCGCGATATAACGATTTTCGCACACTTGAAATTTTTACATACACGAAGATTTTAACGGATCCCAATTCTTAGATCAATATATAAATATTATGAATATTTTAATAACAGCTATACAATTCCAAGGCTTCGTATTTTAAACAGAGAGACTGTTTACTCGTAGAGTCTCTCTTATTACTACGAAATCTTAACAAAACTAAATTAAAATAAATAAATAAGGAATAAAAGAATAAAACGTTTAGATTGACCATATTAATCATAATATGTATTTTGTTTATATTTAAATACTCTAAAATATATTTTTGGTAGTTCGTCAGTTCCAGCCGTTTACCATCCGTGGACGCCATGAACACCATGCAGACCGTGCGCGAGGGGCGCGGAGTGCAGGAGGGGCACGCCGTGGGCGACGGGGGCGACGGCGTGGGCGACGACGGCGGGGCTGGTGCGGATGTCGACGCGGGACTGGTGGGACACGGCGGCGGGGAGCGCGTGCGCGACCACGGGCGCGGCCACGTGCGAGATCACGGGCGCGGCGACGGCATGGGACACGATGGCCGGGCTGTGGTGCACGTCAACGCGGGACTGGTGGGACACGGCGTGGGCGGGGGTGGCGATCACAGCAGGAGCGACGATGGAGTGAGCGATGGGGGCGGCGATGGCGGCGTGAGATCCCCAGAGTCCCAGAGAGCGCTTCTTGAGGAGGTGTCCGTGCCCCAGGAGGGGAGAGGCGTGAGCACCCCAGACGGAGACGGAAGGAGCGGCGACCAGTGCGGGGGCGATGGCGGCGTGTCCCAGGTATCCGTGCTCCAGGGCCTTGGCCTGGAGGTGGAGGGCGCGGGCGCCGATGACTTCAGCGGTGTCCAGGGGACGGCCGTGGGGGTCCAGGACTATGGCGGGGTGGTGCGGGGGCTGCGCCAGCGGCAGGTAGGAGGCGCGCGCCACGGCGGCCACGGCGAGGAACACCACCAGCGATTGCATTGCGAACGTGGTCTGTGCTGTCTGACGAACTGGATCACTTCAAACCTACACGGCCGACTGATACGTTTGACCCGCGCTCCGCGATATTTATACTAAACGGAAATGAAAAGAGATACATGATTTTGATATGTAATTGACCGGTTAAGTTAGGACAATGTCAAGCTTAACCGGCGATATATGGACCTT
Organism: Celastrina argiolus; assembly: GCA_905187575.2. NCBI lineage: Eukaryota > Metazoa > Arthropoda > Insecta > Lepidoptera > Lycaenidae > Celastrina > Celastrina argiolus. Next base: position 9,441,770 of record LR994591.1, read on the forward strand.
GGAGTGTTTACTTCACAATAATAAACCCTAACATTCACTTTGAAATGCATTATGAATTGCTCACATGCTAAACGATAAAAAATTATTACTTATCGAGTGACAAAATAAACAGACTGAATTAATGGACCGATAATAATATTTCCAACAGCCTACGATTAGATTAGTTGGTTTTGGTTGTAGATTTCGTTTCGTTTTGTAGGTTGGTTTAAATGGTTTTTACACCAACCGCCCCACTGAGTCATGAGAGTAAAAGGAAGAAAAACTGCGTAGCCACCAACATTGAAATCAGTGTGGGGCTTGTTTATATATTGTTTGTATAGTGCATTGTTATAATATAGTTAAGTAGAAGAATTTATTTATTTTTAAGTAGAAGGATGTTCCTGAAATTCTTCTACTTAAAATTTAGAAACAAACAAACAAAACTATAAGTATTGTAAATGTAGATAAGTGCTTTAGGTAGTACAGTCGACTCTCCTTAATTCAATCCTGCGATAATTTGAAACGCTCTATGATTCAATGTTATCACTAGTTCCCTACAAAATCGCTTTATATATCAAACCAAACCAAATCAATACTTTTTATTTATACACTAGACAATTCGAACGAAAAATCTTTGCTTTGTAACAAAACTACGCGTTAATGTCAGGGTGATGAAACATTATAAGAAGGAAAGAAGAATGATTTGTCTCAGGGAAACACGAAGTTTTGATCGCAATTGTCAGAAAAGCCAGCCAGCCAGAGGGCTTACTCCCGACACAATCGAGAACCGAATCCGTTCGATATCAGTGGTTTTTCGTACTTTATTCGGTGAATTACTTTGAAACTAATAAGGATAAAGAAAATTATTAGATCGTAACTTTTTGTACTCCCGACCATATCAATCGACTGAGAATCAAAATAAACAAATGTCAATTTATTAGGAAGTACGCGGCATGATCGTATCTGAATCAAAATCAAATCAGTTTGCAGAGTAAGGTCCCTGTTTTGGCAAATTAAGCTGAGAAGTGAGAACTCTCCTGGTACCATTTCCAGCGACCGATTTAAGTAAACCCGGGGTTTCGCGCTGTTTTAATGAGCAAGTAAAGACATGTTTACCAAATGTCAATAATTTAATTATTATTACTAAATAACTCGTGCCATATTTTTAGGGTTCCTTAACCAAAGGGTAAAACGGGACCCTATTAGTTATTAGCACCGAGAGATAATTAGCTCGTTGCAATTAATTGTAATTAGTATTATATTTAATTTATTCCGTGTGTGTGATAGGGTCCACACTATCACACACACACACACAAAATATCTCTCGCATTCGTAAACTTTCTTATGCCACAATATCCATGTTAATATCATACTAATTATGGATGGTTTATTAATATGTGTTTCTTTGTATATACACACGACCTTAGCAGTACCTAGTTTACTGAACCCAAGACATTGTCGTAGGGCTAGGGTCCACACTATCACACACACACATACACAATATCCTTCACATTCGTTAACTTTCTGAGGCCACGATATCCATGTTAATTTACATTAATATTATAAAGAGGAAATATTTGTGTTTTTGTATGTAACGACTTACCTCAAAAAGTACTGGACCGATTTTAATAATTCTTTTTTCATTAGAAAGCTACATTATCACTGAGTAACATAGGCTTTATAAAAATCAATTGCTGTTCGTTAGTCTCGCTAAAACTACAGATCAGCTGAACTGATTCGGCTATTTTTGGTCTTAAACTATTCGTGGAAGTCCCGGGAAGGTTTAGGTACACGGTTTCCATGCTCAACGAAGTGGGCACGGGTCAGCTAGTATCTTAATATGTTAATATGTAATTTGAATGTCAAGGTATATTGTCTCCAATATTATAATACTAGTGTATCTAACTCGACTTTGTTTTGTAATTTTATTGAATAAGGTTTTGAATGTTGTACCTACTTTTTTTCTTTGTGCCATTGTATTTTTAGATATAAAAGAGATTGGCCTCCACGACACAGGGAATCCTAGTGTGGAGACCAGTGATAGACATAAGATAATATGCATGTGCTTCTGTTCAATATTTTTTTATTTAAAAAAAATGTATTGTTGTCTTTTATTTGTTTATTGTAGTTTGAATCGTGATATTGTGGCGTCGTGAGTGGGCAAACTTGGAAGGAGGCCACAGAAGACCAGGCGCCATGGCTTGCCGTGGTCGAAGCCTGAGTGGCTGCCCTCTAAACACGTGGCGTGGGCATTGCATAGCCTAAATTGTGTGTTCTAAAACTTAATTTGCTGTTTATTATTTTAAAAGTGTATTGTTACAAGTGTGAATTAGTGTTTTTTGTCAACCCTTGGCTGTGCTGTGAGTTGCCAACTCACACATTTAACAATATCCATTTAAAAATAATAAACAGAAAATTAAGTTTTAGAACACACAGTTAAGGTAGAAGGCGCTACCTTTATGTGTTTAATAAATATATTTTTTTATATTACTAAGACTTTGCTGTCTTAGTAATATAAAAAAATATATTTGTTATATGTTCATCTCATCATCAAAAGCTAGTACCCTTCAGTAGCTTTCTGTTGGACACTTGTTCATTGTAAGTTGGTAAATGAATAAATACTATCTAGTACATATTTAATTTGGACATCGAGGCATAAAAAATCTAGAAATTGGTAGGATTGTTCAAAACACTATATTACTATAAATTATTAGATATACTTAGTAACCAAAATATAAAAAACCTCATCAATCCGACACATGGAAAAATATTTATTCGTGGTCACTAAGCTCATAAAACAGGGGTTTCGCGATTTTCACCAAATTAGTAAGTTTTGTCATAAAATTAGCCCAGACAAAATTGAATATTTATAAATAACATAATTTTTTTCCTAAGCGCAAACGTTATCTATACTAATATTATAAAGAGGTAACGTTTGATTGTTTGTTTGTTTGTTTGTTTGTTTGAATGGAATAGGCTCTGAAACCACTGAACCAATATGAAAAATACTTTCGCTGTTGGAAAGCTACATTCCTAGCGCTGAACATAGGCTATATTATATTTTCAACAAAAATAGGGTTCCTTACTAAAACCCCAAAAATGTAGCCCAAAGTGTAAAAAAATAACCATCAAAATTTCTTACATCGTGTGCGCTTCGACAACGGCTTGACCGATTTCGAAATTTTTTTTACAGTATGTTCGTTATTGTCATGAAAAGGTTATTATGAAAGAAAATGTTGAAAAATATAAGCAGAAAATTAGAAAAAAGATGAAAATATACGTATTGGTCACACGGGGTTTGAACCTGGACTCGATCAATTTACGTCGTTGCCAGTTTATATGACACTGGTGTCATGGTAACAACATTGTTTACAAATGGAAAATAAAAATCATAAAATGCTATAAATAACGTATTAACATAAACTTAAACTATTTGTATTCATTAAACTATTTGTCCACCACTAATAAATAGTCGGGTCATTTTAATAGGTAACATTTGACAGTTTATCAAAAATGAGCGACGTAACGTTGTAACGACGACCTAATAAAATAAATATTTTCTTTTTGTTAAATCTGCAGAATTTACTAAACTTTATTTAATAATTATTAGATATTTATTATCAACATAACCAATATGAGTTATTTAACGATTTGCTTTCACTGATAAACGATCTTAAATATAATATACAAATTATGATTTAATGAAATAAACGTCGTGATAATGTTACGTCAGTTAACACTTTTTCTTATTAAACACTAGAGACTTACTCAAAAAATCGATTAATCTTTTAACAACTACAAATATACCTATTTAAAAAAAAGTACTTAACTTATATGTTGTAAGAAGAATATATTATAAATGTTAATTTAAAAATCAGATCGAAGGAGTTAGATCCATGGTCATAATTCACGAACAATTAAAAAAAATAATCGAAAACGTCACGTTATGACGCCACTATGTCTTTTGTCGTCATTTGTCTTTGTGCGAAGTTAACGTCTGTCTGTTCTGTCTTTTTTTTCTTGCTACTGAAAACGAAAATGCAATTAAAAAAAAATGTCTGTCTGTCTGTTAGCGTGTCTCTTTGCTCCGGCTAATCTCTGGAACGGCTGGACCGATTTTAACGAGACTTTCACTGGTAGATAGCTAAAGTTATAAGGATTAATTTAGGCTTCTTTTCATCATCATCATCGTTATCTAACTAATGATCACCGAATCGGCTGGACCGACTGTGACGGGAGCATTCACCGGGCGTTAGCTTATGTTAGTAGGAGTAATCTATACATCAGCTATTTGTATTAAAGTAAGTCGTGTTAGTTAAATTATTTATAACTCAAGAACGGCTTTATCGATATGGCTGAAAATTGGTGAGGAAGTAACTTAGAGCCAGTAGACGGACATAGGATACTATTTATTCCATTTGACAGCGCAGAACCAGCAACGTTCACGGAAGGGTTTGGCGTTGTGGGTTCCGCGTTGCGGGTTCCGGGTTCCCGTGTTGCGGGTTCCGGGTTCCGCGTAGCGGGTTCAGGGTTCCCGTGTTGCAAGTTCCGGGTTCCGCGTTGCGGGTTTCGGGTTCCCATGCTGCGGGTTCCGCGTTGCGGGTTCCGGGTTCCCGCGTTGCGGGTTCCTGGTTCCCGCGTTGCGGGTTCCGGGTTCCCGCGTTGCGGGTTCCGGGTTCCCGCGTTGCGGGTTTTGGGTTCCCATGCTGCGGGTTCCGGGTTCCCGAGTTAGGGGTTGTTTTTTTTAGTTGAATTTCATCATAAACTGTATTTATGCTCAACGAAGTGGGCAAGGGTCAGCTAGTTGAGATATAAAACGATTAAAAATAATAACAATAATATGCTCGTTTCAACGTCACCTTCGAGGTTATGTACTTTTAGGTACCTCAAAGAGCGCCTCCGTGGCCTAGTGGTATAGAGCTAGAGATGTACTATATAATGTACTTACCGCTTATTCTTAGGGTTCCGTAGACACAGGCCTCTTCGTAGATGGCTTTTGCTTAATGCGACACTCGTGACTGCCACACTGGATCGCTATATTATCCTAGCCGACTCCTGTAGTATCGCACCATGTATTAGGCTTAATACCACAGCTTAATACTGTACTACATAATACATTTAGTTTAGCCACGACTTAGCCATCATATATTAAGGATGTACAACATCACACCAAGCTTACGACTTACGAGGCAATGTTAATTCCTAGTAGGGACCGACTATAATATTAAATAGTCTACGATTTGTTTTGTAAAAATGTGTTAGATGTATAATATGTAAATATTAGGTCCTTACATATGAAATTGGCGTTTTGTCGTACTGGCCACTTTGATCTTAAATATATCCTCTTTAGTTAGGAATTCCAAATTCAAATTTAAACAGCTATTTACTCATGCATTTGTGTTTTGAAAACCGTAATTCATTTGTTTTTTTCTCTTTTGCTTTTTTTTCTGCGTCACTCATTTCACAAAATGGAAAACTTAAAATATCGCATTATTTACGAGTACGAGTTTCAGCGCGGCACCAGTGCTGCAGAAATGGCTCGAAGGATTAATGATGTGTAAGGGGGTGGTGTCGCAAAAGAAAACACGGTGCGTTTTTGGTTTCAACGCTTTCGTTCTCGAAATTTCGACAAGAGAACAGAACAAGCCCCGTGGACGGCCGGAGACCAAGGTCGATAATGATGAATCGAAGACTATTGTGGAAGCAGATCCATCGCAAACCACATCAGAGTTAGCTACAGGCTGCGGTGCTGGTGACAAAACCGTTTTAATCCACTTGAAGCAAATTGGGAAGGTGAAAAAGCTTGAAAGGTGGGTACCTCATGAATTGAGTGAAGCAAACCGACAAACGCGCGTCGACTGCTGCGGTACATTGCTCAACCGGCACAATAATGAAGGAATTTTAAATCATATCATTACATGTGATGAAAAGTGGATCCTGTACGATAATTAATCGTAAACGCTCATCGCGATGGCTGAACCCTGGTGAACCAGCAAAGTCATGCCCCAAGCGGAAATTGACTCAAAGAAAGTTACTTGTAAGCCTTTGGTGGACTAGTGCCGGTGTCGTACACTATAGCTTTCTTAAATTTGGTCAGACGATTACGGCTGATGTTTATTGTCAGCAACTGCAAACCATGATGGAAAAGCTCGCCGTTAAACAACCAAGACTTGTCAATCGCTCTACGCCACTGCTGCTTCAAGACAACGCTAGACCACACACGGCCCAATAGATGGCTACCAAATTAGAAGAGCTTCAATTGGAATGTCTAAGACATCCACCGTACTCTCCGGACCTTGCTCCAACAGATTACCATATTTTTCGAAATTTGGATAACTTCTTGCAAGGAAAAAATTTAATTCCGATGAGGCGGTCAAAACTGCTTTCAAAGATTTCATTGATTCCCGTCCGAATGGTTTTTTTAGTAAAGGGATCAATGAACTACCTATAAGATGGCAAAAATGTATAGATAGCAATGGTACATACTTTGATTAATAAAATATATTTCAATATGAACAACAAAAAATTTAATTGCCTCTTCTGTTGATGCTGAATTGCTTCTTACAAAAAATGTAAAAAAGTGTGAAGTTGACTTTCGATTTAAAGAAATAGCACCCCAAGACATAATAAAAACTTTCAATTTATTAAATATTAAGAATACCGCAGATTTATGGGGACTATCAACGAAAGTTATTAAATCGATAGTCGATATTATCGCACCTTTCCTATCAACAATTTTTAATGACTGTATAAAAAGTGGCTCTTTTCCTGATTTAATGAAACATAGTAAAATAATACCTCTTTTTAAGTCTGGTAGTAAGTCGGATCCATCCAATTTCCGGCCTATATCTATTCTACCAACGTTAAGTAAAATATATGAAAAAATTATTCTTAATCAAATGCTAGCACACTTTAATATTAATAATATTTTACATGAGAAACAATTTGGTTTTACCAAGGGACGCTCTACAACAGATGCAGGCGTCGATTTGTTAAATTATATTTTTAATGCTTGGGAGGAATCGCGGGATGCTCTTGGAATATTTTGCGATCTCTCCAAGGCATTTGACTGTGTGCAGCATACAACATTAATCAGGAAACTAGACCACTATGGGGTAAAAGGTCCAGCACTTGCCCTCTTGAAATCATACCTATCAAATAGAACTCAGAGGGTTGAGGTGAATGGAAAAAGATCCTTAGGCTCTAGAATAGAGATGGGGGTCCCACAAGGGTCTATTTTAGGACCTTTTCTATTTTTAATTTACATAAACGACCTACCATACCTCATAAATGAAAAACATGGGATAGTATTATTTGCTGATGATACGTCTCTTATTTTTAATATGAAACGGCAAAATATATGCCATGACGAAGTAAATAATGCTCTCTCAATGATAGTACATTGGTTTAGTGTCAATAATCTTTTACTTAATAATAAAAAAACAAAATGTGTAAAATTCACATTGCCTAATGTGAGGCAAACTGAAACCAATGTGCTATTAAATGATGAACGTATGGAACTAGTGGATACTGCAGTATTCTTAGGTATAACGTTAGACTCTAAACTTCAGTGGGGCCCCCATATTGCTAGACTGGCCGACAAACTCAGTTCAGCAGCATATGCAGTTAGTAAAATTAGACAATATTCAGATGAAAGTACAGCACGCCTAGTGTATTTTAGTTACTTTCATAGTATAATGTCCTATGGCATTCTGCTATGGGGCAGTGCTGCAGATATAAATAGTATCTTTGTGCTGCAGAAGCGAGCTGTTCGGGCAATCTACAAGCTGGCCCCCAACACTTCTCTTAGAGAAAAGTTTAAGGAAACTGGAATACTAACTGTAGCTTCTCAGTATATCCTCTCTAATGTATTATATGTTAAGAAAAATGTAAACCTGTTTATAAGAAAATGTGATAATCATAATAGAAATACTCGGAATAAGAATAAACTTGTTGTTCCAGTGACTAGACTAAGCAAAGTAAAGAATTCGTTTAAAGGCCAATGTATACGCCTATACAATATATTCTATGTTATTTAGCTTTAGTATTGACATATTTATATGTAAATTTATACTTTTTTTAAAAAGAGAAATTTTCCATCTTTTTGGTAAAAGATGGCCCCATGCGAGTTTCTTACGCCGGTTCTTCTTGCTGGGCTAGTTCCCGAACCGGTGGTAGGCATCATATAGAAACGACGTTCAGAAAACATTTTTTTGTAAAATTTACTCTGAATAAAAATATTTGATTTGATTTGATTTGAAAAAATCGCCTTTATGTTCCTCCCATACAAAACGCCAATTTCATATGTAAGGACCCAATCGTCGTCGTCGTCGTTTCAGCCTTTTAGAGTCCACTGCTGAACATAGGCCTCTCCAACACATTTCCAGTGTGTTCGGTCCATTGCCACCTGCATCCAACGTGACCCGGCAGTTTTCACCAGGTCGTCGGTCCATCTGGTAGGTGGCCGTCCCACACTGCGCTTGCCAGTACGTGGCCTCCACTCTAGGATCTTTTTGCCCCATCGACCGTCCAATCTTCGTGCTATGTGGCCGGCCCATTGCCACTTCAGCTGACTGATCCTACGGGCAATGTCAGCAACCTTAGTTCTTCTACGGATCTCCTCATTTCTGATTCGATCACGTAGAGAAATACCGAGCATTGCCCTCTCCATAGCACGCTGAGCGACATTAAGCCTTTTGAAAAGATCCTTCGTGAAGCACCACGTCTCAGAACCGTAAGTCATCACTGGTAACACACATTGGTTGTATACCTTTGTCTTTAGGCACTGAGGTATTTTAGACGAGAAGACGTTACGTAATTTACCGAACGCTGCCCAGCCGAGCTGGATCCGTCTACTGACCTCTCTCTTAAAGTTGGACCTACCTAATCGGACAGCCTGCCCTAGGTATATATATTCGTCAACAACTTCAAGAGTAGAGCTCCCAACAGTTAGTGCGGTGGGTGCAACATGGACATTGTGCATGATCTTTGTTTTGTCCATGTTCATTTTAAGACCCACTTGTTGAGAAACTCTATTGAGGCCACCGAGCATGCGCCCCAAATCTTCCAGCGATTCTGCCATGACTACTATGTCGTCGGCAAATCGAAGGTGAGTGATGTATTCGCCATTGATGTTGATGCCAAGTCCTTGCCATTCCAGTAGCTTGAAGGAATCCTCCAGAGCAGCGGTAAACAGTTTCGGGGATATGATATCCCCCTGTCTTACTCCTCTCTTTAAAGGGATATCCTTCGTGCAGTGCTCCTGTACTCGGACTGACATGGTGGCGTTATTATACAAACACTTCAACACTTCGATATACCGATAGTCAATACGGCAACGCTGGAGAGATCTAAGGACCGCCCATATTTCGACGGAATCAAAGGCTTTCTCATAGTCCACAAACGCCAAGCATAATGGCCGATTATACTCTTCGGTCTTCTGTATAATCTGCCGCAGCGTATGTATGTGGTCTATGGTACTATAGCCTTTTCGGAAACCGGCTTGTTCGGTAGGCTGAAAGTCATCTAGCCTGCGTTCGAGACGCATCGTAATAACTCTCGAAAACAGCTTGTAGACATGGCTCAGCAGTGTTATGGGTCTATAGTTCTTCAGTAAGGTTTTGTCGCCTTTTTTGAAGAACAGGACCACAACACCCCTGTTCCATGCCTCTGGCGTTTTCCCATCGAGTAAGGAGGAATTGAAGAGTTTCTGAAGGACTTTTAGTACCGGCGTGCCGCCCGCTTTCAGAAGCTCTGTAGTGATTCCATCCTCACCCGGAGCCTTGTTGTTCTTAAGCTGTTTGAGAGCTACCCTAATCTCGTACAGGCTGATGTCCGGGATGTCTTCGGTATAGTGTCGGGTTAGCCTGGCTCTTGGGTCTGCAGCTAAACTAGCAGGTTCAGCTGAGACCGAGGTATACAGCTGTCCATAGAACCTTTCTATCTCCCGTAGTACCTCGGACTTATTTGACGTTACGCGTCCATCTTCGGTCTTCAGCTTTGTCAACTGGCTTTGCCCAATAGATACGTCTCTTGCAAACACTTTGGAGCCTTGGTTCCGCTCTATCGTCTCTTTAATACGCTGGGTATTAAAAGAACGGATATCGTGTCGCAAGGACTTCGTAATCTGTCTATTGAGCTGCCTATATGACTCAGCGTCACTCGAAGTTTGGAGCGTCATTGAACGTCGACTAGCCATGAGGTTCCGGGTTTGGTCGGATAGTTTCTGAGGTCTATTTGTACGGTGGGTCTTGAAAAATTTGGACCCCACCGTATGGACAGTTTCTACCAGCCTGCTATTTATATCGTCCACTGATGCGCAGCTGTCTAGCCATTGGAAGCGATTTGACAGTTCAAGTTGAAAGCTCTCGGGGTTTTGGATATGGGCATTCGACGGTCGGAGCGTAGACTTCATCAGACGCGATCTCTCAAGTTTGACGTTGATATTCAACATGCCTCTGACGATTCGGTGATCACTACCGGTCTTAACCATGTTGATCACAGAGACATCGTTGAATATCTGCCGCTTGGTGCTCATAATGAAGTCAATCTCGTTTCTAGTTACACCGTCGGGACTCAACCAGGTCCATTTCCTCTGCGGCGGCTTTTGGAAGAAAGAATTCATCATGAAGAGTCCTTCCTTCTCCATAAAGTCCGCCAGCATCTGTCCTCTGGGATTCCTCTCTGCCCAAATCCAAATGGCCCCACTTTCAGCTCATCATCGCTTCTGCAGCCCAGCCTCGCATTGAAATCTCCCATAACAACTGTGAAGTGTGTTTTAGGGCTACGTATGGCCCTACTGACGTCCTCATACGTAGCTTCTACTTCATCGTCTGGATGTGTTGACGATGGGGCGTATACCTGTACAATCTTCAACGAATATCGTTTTGAGATTCTCAGTACAAGGTATGCAACCCTATTTGACACACTCTCGATGGACACAATGTTGTTGATGAGAGATTTGTGGACGATAAACCCAACACCACCTTGGGACTTCTGTTCTCCCTCCCGGTAGTAGAACAAGTGGCCGGACTGTAAGGTTATCGTATCCTCGCCCTCTCTTCGGATCTCCGATAAACCAATAACGTCCCAGTGCAACTTGTTCATCTCCTCTTCCAGCTCTACGAGCTTCTCGTCCAACCTCAAAGTGCGCACGTTGTGTGTTACCAGGGCCAGTTGTCGTTTATAAGGGGGGTGGTAGCCGGATCTCTTCCGGGGATTCTTAGCACCCCCCGCCCCGCCGTTACCGTGGCCGCTACCGTAGCCAGGAATAGCGGGGCCGCCGGGGACTAGGGGCCTGGTCTTCTGGTGCGTAAACATAGGAGGTTTTTAAAAGCCTACTGATACCACGCTGGCTAGACGGGTTGGTACAGGGTTTTGTATCGAGTTTTCCTTCTCTCACACTAGTTGTTGTTATGTGTGTGTGTTTCCTTTTAGTCGCCTCTTACGACTCCCCTAGGATAGTATCGGGGGTGGTGACAATTGTATTCTAATGCCGTCACCACACGGCAATGACAAGGACATGGCAAGCACATGGCAAGGACCCAATAATTATATACAATAGTTTTGCGTTGATTAAATAATCGAAAAGAGGAAAAAGAAATAAAACTTTTTTATTTAACATACAATTTTTATGTATTTTGTTTATATTTAAATTCTTTATATTAATATATTTTTGGTTCGTCAGTTCTAGCCGCTTACCATCCGTGGACACCATGAACACCATGCAGACCGTGCGCGAGGGGCGCGGAGTGCAGGAGGGGCACGCCGTGGGCGACGGGGGCGACGGCGTGGGCGACGACGGCGGGGCTGGTGCGGATGTCGACGCGGGACTGGTGAGACACGGCGGCGGAGAGCGCGTGCGCGACCACGGGTGCGGCCACGTGCGAGATCACGGGCGCGGCCACGGCGTGGGACACGATGGCCGGGCTGTGGTGCACGTCAACGCGGGACTGGTGGGACACGGCGTGGGCGGGGGCGGCGATCACAGCAGGAGCGACGATGGAGTGAGCGATGGGGGCGGAGATGGCGGTGTGAGATCCCCAGAGTCCCAGAGAGCGCTTCTTGAGGAGGTGTCCGTGTCCGAGGAGAGGAGAGGCGTGAGCACCGTGAGCACCCCAGACGGAGATGGAAGGAGCAGCGATGACTGGAGCGGCAATAGCGTGGGACACGACGGCGGGGCTGGTGCGGATGTCGACGTGGGACTGGTGGGACACGGCGGCGGGGAGTGCGTGTGCGACTACGGGCGCGGCCACAGCGTGGGACACGATGGCCGGGCTATGGTGCACGTCAACGCGGGACTGGTGGGACACGGCGTGGGCAGGGGCGGCGATCACAGCAGGAGCGACGATGGAGTGAGCGATGGGGGCGGCGATGGCGGCGTGAGATCCCCAGAGTCCCAGAGAGCGCTTCTTGAGGAGGTGTCCGTGTCCGAGGAGGGGAGAGGCGTGAGCACCCCAGACTGAGACGGAAGGAGCGGCGACCAGTGCGGGGGCGATGGCGGCGTGTCCGAGGTATCCGTGCTCCAGGGCCTTGGCCTGGAGGTGGAGGGCGCGGGCGCCGATGACCTCAGCGGTGTCCAGGGGACGGCCGTGGGGGTCCAGGACTATGGCGGGGTGGTGCGGGGGCTGCGCCAGCGGCAGGTAGGAGGCGCGCGCCACTGCGGCCACGGCGAGGAACACCACCTGCGATTGCATTGCGAACGTGGTCTGTGTTGTCTGACGAACTGGATCACTTCAAACCTACACGGCCGACTGATACGTTAGACCCGCGCTCTGCGATATATTATATACCGAACGGAAATATAAAAGTTTTGTATGTAATTGACCGGTAAAGTGGGAACAATGTCATACTCAACCAGCGATGGGCCTTGAAGTATATTATATTATTTAATCTCAACTTTCATTTAATTCATTGCCTACCTGCTAAACAGTAAACAAAATTCTTAAGTGATAGAAGATAACAAACACATATATAATATTATAGTCACATTTATAAATAGGAACATGTTATGTTGATGATAATTAATAATTGAAGACATTATAGATTAAGGTGATATGTTGTGGAAAAATTTTACCCAGAAAATTGAGTTTAAACTGTCACTTAAACATTTTAGGATATGTAGTTACGTATTAAGTACATAGATTCTAGAAACGGATGTTTAGATTAATGTACTTAATACTTTACGACGTATTCTAAAATGTTTAAGTGACAGTCTGAACTCAATTTTCTCAAAATCAGAATTTTGCTACATATCACTTTTATCCATTCATGTCTTCAATTATAATCATAAGAATATATTCAGAAAACGTGTGAAATGCACAACAGCAATCAGAATGTTTAATTTCAGAAAGGTACCCTGTCCGTCTGTCACCAGGTTGTATCTCAAGAATCGCAAATTTGTTAACGTATAAAGTGCATTTTTTATATTTTCTTAGGGATTACTTTACAAGTAATTACTACGGATTAGTAATAAAATACAACAAATATTTATCCCTGAAATAATAGGCTAGATGATTTTTTTGTATTGCATAATACTCTTAGATATATTCTTCGCAGAAACAGTACTTATAATAAATATCAATATTGCCGAAGAAAAATGAAATGTTTACAAAATTTCGCAGGTCTCGTGAAAACGCATACTTCACGCCTTTGTAAACCGATGGAATTATATTTGCAAATATTTAAGTTAATACTTACCATCACCGGTGTTTTTTTATATGATGCAAGTAAACTAATTACGTTAGTTTAATTAACAAATTTAGCAAAAAAAAAAAACAATTCGTTGCAACTTTTAGATGTATCTTGTATCAAACTAATAAACTGCACTTATTTCACCTACCTAAGTATATTCACTATTTTTTACGTCTATCTACATTGTATATGAATTATATATAAACCTGAATATTTCTGAAAATATAAAATTAACAAAATATCATCGTGCCTATGAGACTCTGCGAAAACTTATCTCTTGATTACAACTATGCATAAAGTAATTATAAAAAAATAAAAAAATATGTTACCCGATTTTTCAAGCAGAGAGTGATCTGAAAAATCATAGCTAAAGACTCAAACTTACAAAAACTGTTTCAAACAAAAAAAAAACATTGCTTGCGAGAGAGATAGACACGTGAAACTTATAGCACCCCTCTGTTTTGTCGCGTGTTAAAAATCTAGTGACTACTCTTGAGAAGGCGTTATAATAATATTGATGTAAGTTGTAGATATGTTCATTAACGTCCTTTTTTAAACAACAACACAACACAAACAATACCCATAATAGTCACGAGGTTCCAATGGCAAAAGATTTATTTTAATCTTACGAATACATACCAAAGTCAAAGTGTAACAAGCAAACAACAAAATCGCAACTCTCATTTCAAATTAACTTAAGTTTAAAATTATAGAAAATGCGACTTTATTACTATTCCATTTTCATATCTACTCGTACCTAATATAAAAATAGAACATATAGCTCAATAGTGCAAACGTCATACAAAATAGTCGGTCGCAAAATCGTTCATATTTGTATGGAACAATCTGCGGCAAAATTGGTATAAAAATCGGCCTACAATATCCTATTATAGTAGGCCGTAGACAGGCACCCGAATAGTATCTACAAAATATGTAAATTCTACATTCATTCTACTTGAAAAAACTTAATAATTTTAGAATGTATTATGACATGATATTGTTTTAAATGAGGTTCAGTTATGTACAGTATACATCCAAAATCTATGTCATAATAAATCTAAAATTATTAAGTTTTTTGACTCTACTTAAAAGTTATAGATTTATAGATACGAGATTGTGTAGGTAAAGCGACGTTAGTACATTATATTCTAAAAAATACAATTTATTCATGGTTAATTGCTTACAATTAGCAAACAGCGTATCTTACTATCGCTAGTTTTATCAAAATTTGCGCAAACCGCCCAATTAACACCTAAAGTAATAATTGCTTACTGGGAGAGTCATTACCCTAGAAATTTGAATTTTGATGTTTTTTTTACAAATAACACGTTTTTCAAAACGTTATTATTTACGTATTAAATCGTATGGATACGATTCGAAGTTATCATACCTGTTTAGGGTTCTGTACCCATAGGATAAAAAAACCCTATTATTTTGCTGTCTATCTGTCAACCACGCTCTATATCAACCGCGATAGATAGTTTAAATTCTCACAAATGATGTATTTATAATAATAATAATAATAACCTTTATTTCGGGCTGCATAGGCCCATATTATAAATACCTTACAGACTAACATACATATTATT
The DNA here is from genome assembly GCA_905187575.2 of Celastrina argiolus. NCBI lineage: Eukaryota > Metazoa > Arthropoda > Insecta > Lepidoptera > Lycaenidae > Celastrina > Celastrina argiolus. Next base: position 9,457,030 of record LR994591.1, read on the forward strand.
ACATAATTAATTATAACTAAACTTCCATCACGTATCACGGCGACGTGATGTGCGTCTCGCTCCGGAGTCTCCCCCGGAATCTTCGGTAGACTACACCCATCGGCCAGAACTCCTCCACCTCGAAGGTCGACAAGCGATGTGTCGGTACTCTCACCACAAAAGAACTAAAGCTAACTTTATGGCGAGACTCCAGACGCTCGACCCTCAAGTTGAAGGATGTCTTCTTCAAGATGTAGCCTACGACATCCTCGACCTTCGTGGACCAGTGCAGGCGGGACACGTACAGCGGCGTGGTGGGTATTTCACACCGCAAACGCTGCTCGGGTCCGCAGGGTGCGCTGCCGCGGTGGTTGCGGACGGCGGGCTTCCTCTTCTCTCTTCTCTCCACCAGTGTGAAGCCCTCCTCATCGCACCTCCTGCTCTCACCCTCGTTAGATCGAGGAGGTTCTGCCTTACGGCTATCCTTAGCCTTGCGGCTCTCTATCATTTTTGTTGCTGTTATAACCACAAACTTAAATAAATATTTAAGGGGGGCTCTCATACAACAAACGTAATTGAACTTTACGGAGCCATTCGTGTATGAGGCTGACTCGCACTTGGCCAGTTTTTATCAGGTATGAAATGGATATGACATTTCGGATACGGATATGGATATTAAATTTCGGATTATCCGTTTGTTTCGGATAATTTCGGTTACGCATATTAAATTTTGTGGTCCTTTTTACAGTAGCAAAACTTTTATTTCGGAATCGGCTACGGTTACGGATAATATTTTATACCGGATATCCGATAGTTTCGGTTACGGTTACGGAGCTCCGTAACATCCCTGGTTTTTATCTCGTAGGGTAAAGCCGGTTTCCTGGGAGTATGTGAGACTCCCAGCGCCGATTCCAGTTTACCACCAAAACTACCTGCGGATTGTCATCTGCCATTATGAAAAGCAGTGTCTAGGATCTGAGTAAAACGGGACACCCCTCACGACCGCCAGCCGGCCGGTCTACCTCCTACCTAGATAATATATTAATATTACAGAGGTATTAATATATTATCTAACCTAAGTGAGTTACTTTGCTATGGGCATCCGTTGCTAAACTTTCGTAGAACGTTAATATAGAACGTATATGGGTTTATAAGTATATTGAAACATAAAAATAAATATAATCAGTTGTTGAAATGGTTTAATTTCGACCATAGGAAGACCTTTAGTATATTTTCATTACGTATCTAGTTATCTCTTAAATACTAAATAGATATAAATATTATCCATTCATTGTGAAATACATAGATTTGCAAACGTCAAACGTCAAACGCATGGTTGTTTTAGTTATTCTTTTTGATATATATTATCTGTGACACCAATGGCGGTTGCCTTGGTTACGACATTTGTCAGTATATAAATATGCTAAAGAAATAAATGTTACGTATTATAATTTGGAAATATTAATTTACAATATCTGGCGACGATGTCGACTGGAGAATATAAGAAATGGAAGAAAGCCCGCGCCTCATTACGCGCCCAACTTACAAGATTAGAAAGCTTCATAAATACACATGAAATTCTATCACATACAGAAACTCAAACGAGACTTCAATGTCTCCAAGAAAACCTACAATCATTTCGAGAATTGCAACAGAAAATAGAATTTGAAACCCCTGATGAAGAGTTGGAAAATGAAATGGAAACGAGGTACGATATTGAGGAGAAATTTACAATATTAAAAACAAAATTGTTAGATAAGTCTGACCACGATAGTCAGTTTGCATCAACACAAAATTTAATTTCAAGTTCACAACTAAGGACTAACATTCAGAAAGAATCCAGACATAAAATTAATTTCCAACCCTTTCAAGAAAACGAAACCTTTAAAAATTTTGTACAGCGGTTAACCGTATATTTTCTGTTAAACAACATTACGGATCCTAAAATTGAAGTATACACATTACTTTCGGCATTACCACCGACACTTCATGAAAAACTCTACGATCTTTGTTCCCCTGAAGAACCGATCAACATGAACTTCAAAGAATTGACAGACCTTTTAGACGAATACATAGATCCAAAACCCAGTACATGGGCGTTACAACATAGATTCATTTCCCGACAACAGCAAGAAAACGAAACTATTGCCATATACGCTGCAGAATTAAAGAAATTGTCACTACATTGTGAATTTAAATGTCATAACTGCAAGAAATCAACATTAGAAAGCTTCCTATCACTTCAGTTTATTCGGGGTTTAAGAGATACTGACATAAGAACAAAAATCTTACAAGAAAGAGACACTCCACTGTTTGCAAGGCTGATTCAGATTGCCTCAGCTATGGAAATGGGAAAACAAGAGAACAGTAAAATGTCACAGGACTTAATTAAATCAATCGATACAAACGTTATAGCACATACTAGTAAACAATCAAGATACAATCGGCCACCCACATCTACGGAATATAGTAAAAATCAGCACAGATCAGCTATAACAATTAAAGACCTAAGAGGAAAATGCTATCGGTGCGGAAAAGATGATCACCACACTAACGAATGCGGTGCCAAAAACTCAATTTGCTCAAAATGCAAAAAAACTGGTCATTTAGCACGCGTTTGCCTTCACAGAAATCCACAAACGAATCGATTAGATGAGGACATAAGTAGCGAAGACAGCCGGTGTGACATACACCTTATCAAAAATGAAATCTCGGAAAAATACATGATTCCAATTGAAATAGAAAACAAACTAGTTAATATGGAATTCGACACAGGAGCTACATTGTCTTCCATATCATACAAGCTCTTCAAAGAATTAAAAATTAAAACAAAAATTTTCAAAACAGACATGAGGTTTAAAACCTACACAGGGGAAGTATTTAAACCCGCAGGAATGACATATGTCAAATGCACCTACAAAAATCAAAATTTTAACGGAAAATTATACATTATTGACCAAGATGTAGATCCAATATTTGGCAGAAGTTGGATGAGAGAAATCAAAATTAAATTAGCTGACATACGAGTTTTAGATATTCCTACTCCTAAATTAGAGAAACTACTTGAAGAATATTCAAACACTGTATTTAAAACCAATTTAGGAAAAATACCTAACTATCAAGCTCATCTAAGCCTGAAAGACAATGCTCAACCTATTTTTATTAAACCACGGCGAATTCCTTATGCCCTGAAGGAAAAGGTTGATAAAGAAATAGATCGACTTAGTGAAGAAGGAGTTATCACAAAAGTCGACCATTCGGATTGGGGCACACCCATTGTCCCCATCGTGAAACCGAACGGTAGTATCCGTTTATGTGCCGACTACAAGGTAACATTAAACAAGGTTATAAAAGACGAACAATACCCCATCCCTATTATCGAAGATATATTTGCTGAAATGAACGGAGGTAAATACTTTTGTACCTTAGACATTACCCAAGCCTACCTGAATATGGTAATGGACGATGAAAGCGCAGTCCTGCAAACCTTGAGTACACACAAAGGGACTTCCAAGGTAAATCGCTTAATGTTCGGGGTTAAAGTCGCCCCTAGCCTATGGCAAAAATTCATGGATCAACTACTCCAGGGACTAGATGGCGTTAAGTGCTTCTTCGACGATATTATTATACAAGGATCTACGGAAGATCAACTCATGATACGACTAAACCAAGTCTTACAAAAACTGCAAAAGAATAATCTACGAGTAAATAGAGATAAATGCCAATTTTTCAAAAATAGTATCAATTACTTAGGACACACGATAGACAAGGACGGCTTACACAAGAATGAAGACAAAATAAAAGCGATATTAAACACAAAAAGACCTGAAAACATTAACGAACTTCGAACCTTTCTCGGAATGGCTAATTATTACAATAAATTCATTCGAAACTTGGCAACAATCACAAGCCCATTAAATGGATTATTAAGGAAAGAAAATAAATTTCTGTGGACTTCAAAATGCGAGAATAGTTTTAAGGATATAAAGAGAGAAATCGCGAGCGACCGAGTTCTTACTCATTTCGACCCAAATAAGCAATTAATAATAGCCACCGACGCCTCACCTACAGGACTAGGTGCAGTACTTTCCCACAGACTTCCAGATGGTTCAGAAAGACCTATAGCATTCGCTTCGAGAACCTTAGCCACGAGTGAAAAGAACTACAGCCAAATAGATAAAGAAGCCACAGCTATCTATTGGGGTATCAAGAAATTTTTTCCGTATTGTTACGGACGGAAATTTACCCTACTGACAGACCATAAACCACTTACCTCCATTTTTCATCCTCATCAGACACTTCCAGCATTAAGTACTATGCGACTCTTCCACTATGCACATTTTCTGTCAGGATTCGACTATGACGTAGAATACAGAGCCGCGTCAAAACACTGTAACGCAGACTACCTTTCAAGATTCCCGGTAGAAATAGTAAATGAAACCTATGAAGACCAACACTGCACTTTTCAACGCGCTCAAATTAACATACTAGAAATAAGCCCTGAAGTCATAGTCAAAGAAACCAGAAAAGACGACGAATTAAACACCCTGAGAGAAGCTCTACAAAATGGCAGATCATTACGCTTAATAGGTTACAACGACAATGAATTTACACTACAGGACGACTGCATTCTAAAAGGTACTAGAGTTGTTATACCACGAAACTTACATGAGCAGGTACTTGACGAACTCCACGCTGGACACAGCGGTATGGTTAAAATGAAAGCTTTAGCCCGCAGTTACGTGTACTGGAAGAACATCGATAGAGATATCGAAGAGAAGGTTAAATCCTGTAGAGCGTGCCGTTTACAACAAAATGAACCATCAAAGGCACCGATACACCACTGGGAGCAACCGACGGAACCTTGGCAAAGACTGCATATTGATTTTGCCGGACCAATCCATGGACAACAGCTCTTTATAATTGTTGATGCATATACAAAATGGGTTGAAATTTTCCCTACCAAGAATACAACTAGCTCCTGGTGTATCAGCAAGCTCAAGGAATTATTCTCCACATTTGGAATACCATATACACTCGTATCCGATAATGGACGTCAATTTGTCTCACAACAATTTACCAGCTTCCTGAACAAATGCGGAGTAGCACATAAAACATCGGCACCTTACCACCCAGCTACAAACGGGCAAGCAGAACGCTACGTACAGACAATAAAAAAGGCAATACGTGCGATGGAGGGGGAGGAAGGTGACCTCAGTACTAAATTAATAATAATCAAGACTCGACTGAGACGCTCCCCCAACACCGATGTCCAAAGCCCGTACCAATTGATGTTTGGTCGTGACGTAAGAACGTCGCTACACGCGATGTTTCGGAAACCACCATTGGCTACTCCAAGGACTAGCGTTGACTTACCTGCTACTAAGGATTTTGCGCCAGGCGACCGGATCCAAGCTCGATCCTACGGAAACCAGAGGTGGGAATTCGGGATTATTTTACGTCGCCTGGGTCGCCTACATTATGAAGTCCGAACAGATGCTGGTACAGTCTGCCGTCGACACTTGGAGCAGCTCTTACCTGCGCCAGGTATAAATCAAGAATAGTGGCGGAGGACTGATATATATTATCTGTGACACCAATGGCGGTTGCCTTGGTTACGACATTTGTCAGTATATAAATATGCTAAAGAAATAAATGTTACGTATTATAATTTGGAAATATTAATTTACAATACTTTTTATTCTAGTTATTTCGATAAACATTTATCTTGAAAGACCGCAACTAACAGAGATCAGCAGGAAGGTTTTTTCAACCTGGCACTGCCTAAAACGTCTCTGACATGTCCTTCCCATACAAACTTAAATGTCTTTGGCGGAATTACTGTTTCTTTCTCTGTTGAATTATGCAGACGCTTATTTCATTAATCTGACAGAAAATCAACTGAATAAGCTTAAGAGGCTTCGAAATCATTCTTTGATGTGCATTTTTGGCCTTCGCAAATTCGATTATATCTTTGAGTATCGTCTCAAGCTCAAGTGGCTCCCAATCCGTTTTCATCGTGATGCTCGCTCCTGCCCTTTCTATATACATATATAATATTTTATTTTGCCCATGTTTGTTTAAAAAACAAATTCGAATTTCGCCACTTTGATAGACAAGAGCTCCGATCCTTTTCTAGTCTTGTCCTCAATATCCCTGACCAATGTACAAAATATTTTAATTCCACCCTCACAGTGCAATTCGTTACCTGTCCAAATTAGGCAAGTCTTCTCTTTAAGTTGTTGATAAAGAATCACTACCTTGATATACCTGTCAACCCTTAATGTTATTTCTCAGCAATTAGTATAGTAATAGTAAGTAGTAGACCGTGATTATGTTATATTGTGTGTATTATTCATAATATTATTATATGTAAAAGTATAATTATTAATTCTATTCAATATAATATTCATTTATAATTAAATTTACTTATTATTATTTTTATGGATGTGATTAAAAAGGTACTGACGATTTGAAAGTCAGGTAAGCTCTATGGGCTTAAATAAAATTTAAAAAGTAAATCACTCAATTTAAATAATTCAGTTGTCTTATGTATGCCTGTTAAAAATAAATGATAACAATAAATTTATGGTTGTTTACGTCTTTTGAAAAATATAATATTATTTTAGCATTTGCTCGCGGCATCGTCCTCGTGTACTAAAAAGCTAATATCTATCCTAGATGTTACTTTCTTTCCTAGATGTTACTTCTAGATGTCACCTCCAAGTGTATATCGACACAAGAAAAATGCTTTGAGTACAATGCTGTAAGTACTGTACTTACAGCATTTTCGTTTTCATGCGTTGATATGTACAAAGTTTAATAATGACCGGTTAAGTAGTTTAAACAAACCCACATTCACATTTATAATATTAGGGACTAATATATAAATATATACTTATACCAGGAAAGTACTAAAAGTAGAGAATGTTATGTTAGAGACTGTTTATTATTCACATATTCATTATTATTTACGTTTTATTTTTAGTTAAAGTGAAAGTTAATTTGCACTTCAAGGCTTGTATTTTTAAGATTTAAACATGCGCTTAACATTGTTCTAACATTGCCGGTCAATTACATACAAAAGCCGTGTAACTTTTTATAATTGAGTATAAATATCGCGGAGCGCGGGTCTAACGTATCAGTCGGCCGTGTAGGTTTGAAGTGATCCAGTTCGTCAGACAACACAGACCACGTTCGCAATGCAATCGCTGGTGGTGTTCCTCGCCGTGGCCGCCGTGGCGCGCGCCTCCTACCTGCCGCTGGCGCAGCCCCCGCACCACCCCGCCATAGTCCTGGACCCCCACGGCCGTCCCTTGGACACCGCTGAGGTCATCGGCGCCCGCGCCCTCCACCTCCAGGCCAAGGCCCTGGAGCACGGATACCTCGGACACGCCGCCATCGCCCCCGTACTGGTCGCCGCTCCTTCCGTCTCCGTCTGGGGAGCTCACGCCTCTCCCCTCCTCGGACACGGGCACCTCCTCAAGAAGCGCTCCCTTGGACTGTACGGAGCTCATGCTTACAGCGCACCCATCATTGCCCCGTCTGCCGTGTCCCACCAGTCCCGCGTTGACATCCGCACTAGCCCAGCTATCGTGTCCCACGCCGTGGCCGCGCCCGTGATCTCGCACTTGGCCGCGCCCGTGGTCGCGCACGCGATCCCCGCCGCCGTGTCCCACCAGTCCCGCGTCGACATCCGCACCAGCCCCGCTGTCGTGTCCCACGCCGTCGCCCCTGTCGCCCACAGCGTGATCGCCGCGCCCCTCCTGCACTCCGCACCCATCGCGCACTCCGCTGGTATCTATGGCTATGGTCATGGTGTTCATGGTTGGTAAACTGACGAACTTCGAAATTTCCGCAAAGAGTCTATTAAAATATAAATCACCATCAATATAGTATTATTTTCTATCTCCTTTAAAATGTCCTAAATGGTATAGAGATTCGATCACATCTGCGAGATGACATGATGTGTTTAATGTATTTTTTTTATTCCCTACCCTAATGGTAATAAAAAACAGACAAGTGCGAGCCGGACTTACTAAGCCGCATCAAGAATACCGTACAAACCTGTGGACATAGATTATGGATTCTGATATAGCTTAAACGTAAAAGTACTATAGTACTGAGTATTTATAAGTTTGAATTTAATATCTTAGAGATAGTTTTAAAAAATTAAAAATATTTTTATCGTATGATATAACTTAAGTTTTACTTGATCTGTACTTTATGATGTTGCTGCGTATCAAATTTTAAGATTCTGAGTTCACGGGAGTTTAGGTACATTTTCATATTTATGTTCATTTAGTAGTTTTTGAATTTATTACGAACAGACAGAACTGAGTACAAAGAATTGTAAAAAATAACATTTCTTGGTTGAGAAAAAAAATTTGAAATCTGAAAGATTATACTTGGAGGCGGTATATTCATATCTCAAAATTATAGTGGCTGTTCTTTTTACCCTATATATATAGGCTAATCACCTGTTCATCTGACAGGACACCCTTCTGATGGAAATGTAATAATTAAAATACTTTTTTTTTATATATTTTAATATCATAATAATTAATCTTTTAGGATATTTTTAATGATAACACTTTAAATAATGTATACATCATTTTATTAATATAAGACATAATACAATACATTACGATCACATAATGCGGTGTTATAATATTTACAAATTGTTTTATAAATAAAATTATCAATATAGTTAGTACATTTTTGGTAAGCCATGTCGAGATTAGGTATAGGAATGGCCTACTAGCTACTACTCAGAACAAGTATCTTAAATGACTGAAGTAACGTTGCATATTAGTAATTTGTGCAACAAGCTAGTGCAGAAGATATCCTTGACAGCACAGATTTATAGTAATAGGTGAAACAATATTAGACTATAATGGTTCGGACACGACAGCAGTATAATTCTAGAAGATAGTAATTTAATTGCCTAGTCTGAGGTCATGGATAACATTGACCTCCTCTTTAAGTACAGGACTTAGTGGAGACGCCTTAACAGCAAAGTCGTATTGGGAAGAAACATCCTCTGATTTGAGTTTTTGTGGTTCAGCAGCAACAATAGCGATTTCAGGTTTAGCTTCAATAGATTTTTCAGACTTGTCTTCTTCTAATATGGCTGAATTGACTGCTTTAAATAAAGTAGACAACAAAGATGGCTTAGCTACTTCCTGGGAAGCTTCAGCGAGAGAAGGTACAACAGATGCAATCACTGGAGACGATTCTACGACGACAGGGGCGACTGATGCAATCTCTGGAGAAGATTCTACGATGACAGGAGCAACTGACGCAATTACTTCTGGTTTTTTATAAAAGTTACCACTAGGCTTGTAAGAGAATGAAAATCCATGTTTTTTAGTTACAAATAATGGTTGAAAAGTAGGTAGTGCAGCTGGAAGACTCACTTTACTGACTTCTTTTACATACAGAGGTACTGGAATTGCTTGAACAGATGCGGCGGAAGCTGGTACTGACTCAATCAAAACTGGAGAAGGTTCCGGCTTGATGGCAGCAGGTGCGCTCTCAACAACCACAGGCGCTGTTTCTTTAGGAATTGATGCGATTGTGAGTTGTCCATTCAAAACCTCTTTAAGAGAAGATTCTATGGCAGCTGAAACTAACTCGATGCTGGCAATTGATGTTTGGGTTGTTGATAAAGATTCGTTTGACTCAGTGGTGAATGCTGTGGTTTCATCTGAATAAGATTCAGTAGTGGAAGACAGTTCAATGGCAGCTTCACTTGATTCCGCTAGACTAGGTAAAGGTTCAACAGACGGTACAGAAGAGGACGCAGGTGCAATTACAGCCTGCGGCTGGTATACTGGCTTGTTGAAGAAACTTGGGAAGTATGTGAAGGAAAAACCATTTTTCTTCGTATTGTAACTGTTAGACCACCCATTGACTGCGGGCAGTATTTGAGGAGCTACTGGTGATGCGGGAAGAGATTCAGTAGCAGCAGTTGATGATACGATAATAGCTGATTCAGTTCCTAAATCAGCAGTAGTAGATGCAAGTTCTGATTCTGTTGTACCGTATTCAATACTAAGAGTTGTAGTTTCAGATGGAGATGATTCAGTAGTGATAGACTGGGAATCTTCAGATGAATCTGCAAAGAGAGCAGTAGTGGATTCTATATATTCTGGTGCAGGGGTGGATTCAAAAGTTAAAGGTGCAATTTCAACAGCAGGAAGATATATGGCAGGGGCATCTGAAGGGACGGCCCAATTAATTTGAGCTGGCTGATAATATGGTTTGTTAACATAACTGAAAGTAGGATTGTAAGAGAAAGAGAAACTATTTTTCTTTCCGTTGTAGGAATTGCCCCAAATGTTTGCTGTTGGAACTACAGTGGAAACGACAGGTTGTAAGTATTGAATAGTATTCGGTGCCAGTGTTGTGGCTGCTGGAGCGACCGCGATTTCAGGTGCAGCAGTCTCACTGCTAGGTTTATAAGCGAATGATGCCTCTTTGTTATAAACATATCCGCTTGGGTTGTAAGAGAATGAAAATCCATGCTTTTTCTTAACAATAGATGGAGTGCTACTGTATGAAAAACTTTGCGAAGAAATAATTGCAGCAGATTCAGATTGAACAGATGAAATTAAAGGTGCAGATGACTCAATAGCTTGAACATACTCAATGTTGGCTGGTTGGGATTGAACAGTAGTTAGGGCAGGTTCAAAATCATTTTGCAAATACTCGTTGCTTGCTGATTCAGTGACTGGTGCATTTTCTGTGGTGGATGCTTCAGGTTCAGTAGTTGAGTAGTCATAAGTTTCTTGCTTAATATCGGCTTGTGTTGGTTCTACGGTAGCTTCCAGTGTGGATAATAAAGCATCAATAGATTCTGAATTAATTGGAGAGTACTCACTTGCATATTCAGATGGTGCTGAGCTAGACTCGGTTGTAGTCGATGCACTCTCTTCGGAAGGTGATGCATATTGAATTATGGGTTGGCTAATATCCAAGGTAGGAACAACATATTCATAAGTTGATGGAATATTCTCAGTTGTTTCTTGAAGAGTTTCTGTGGTTAGAGACGCCGGTGCAACGGTAGCTTTGTCTGATTCAGCAACTGCTGACTCAACTGGCTTCAATTCGATTGCTGGTTGTATGGCCTGAATAACAATAGGTTTGATTTCCGTTACCGGAAAAGGAGCAGCAGAGGGTTGTACCTGTGAGTACAATGAAAGTGAATTTCTGTTATAGACATTTGAGCTCGGGTTAAACGAAAAAGAAAATCCATGTTTCTTCTTGACGACTACAGGTGCAACAATCTCACTTTTAATTTCAGAAATAGGCTGATTTTCTACAAGCGATACAGATTTAGGTTCTTCCACGAGTAATGGTTTAGCTTCAAGTATAGATTTTTCAGCGGATTCGATGTTTGAGTTTTCAACAGCAAGTGAAGTTTTATTCAGTTTCTCATTTGATTCTTCAACATCCAGTTTTTTCAAAGTTTCTTCAGACTTAACTTCTAATTCCGCTTCTACGCTTGATTTTATTTCGGGTTGGCTTTGAACAAATACAGTTTCAACAACGACTGGCTTAATTTCATCTGGAACAGGTACTACTATTTCTTTTTTTAATGCTTGAGCTGATTCTTCATTAGAGATTGATTTGAGACTTGCCGATTCTTCATTAGAGATTGATTTGAGACTTGCCTCGGCACTGCTGCTGCTTTCGATAATGATCTTACTAATTTTAATTTCTGGTGCAACAACTTCAACTGGTTTGATTTCTTCTTTAGCTACCACAATAGGTGTAGATTTCTTTCCAAAGTGAAAAGCTCCAAATCCAGCTGGCACTTTAGGTACTGCTGGTGCAGCCTCAACAATGGATTTAACTTCCTTTTCGCCTTCAGTTTGAACAACCGCTGCTGGGGTCGATGTGAAACTACCGAATGAAAATTTTGATTTACCCTGTGACTGCCAAGGTGCAAATGTAGATGCTTCATATTTAATTGGCGTGATTGTTGATTGGTACCAACGTGGCGATGAATACACATTTCTCACTGGATTGTAAGAGTTATGGTATCTAGGTGGTTGCCATGGCACGTATGCTCCTGAACGAGCATATACTTTGTCGACTGGAGGAGCACATAAAGCAACTGCTATTACCGCACTTAGCACCAACAATGCCTTCATCTTGATAAAGGCTTTGACACGGTGCAACCAAAGACCACGTCTGCCGAACTGACTCGAATGATGCTCTCGATATAAAGAGAGCTCTTTTTATAGATAACTTAATTTATGCATATCAATAATTTTTAAATAGATATAATTTGACATATAAAAATTTAAATGCCGCTGTCCTTGAAGAAGTCACGAAAATTAGCAGATAAAATGTCGTGATATTAAATGCCGGTTTGTAGAGCAAATAAAAAAATTAAGGAAATGTATTTTCTTTGAAAGTCGGTATGATGATACGATATGATGTATTATTATTATTAAAGTACCTACTAACTTAATATACCACTGGCTTCAATTGCAATATATTAGGTTTTGCAGCCTTCTTTATAATTTATAAAAAAAAAACGTGGACACATTAATAGCTCCTCTCACCGATTTCGGTGTTGGTAGCCGTTTTCATTGAAACCGAGTTATTTCATAGTGCCCAAGTGTGTGCGCAATACACAAAAGCACTCTCTCTTCCTTTTACTCTCATAACCCAGTGGGACGGTAAACCGACACGACTGGCGAGAGAACAGGCGCAGGACCGACTTTTCACATGCCCATCCGACGCATGGATCATCTTTCTTGTCAGATAATTAGGTGATCAGCCTGCATTGTCCTAACCAAACTTGAGAACAAACTTTTTTGTTGTTCCAACGCGGGAATCGAACCCACGACCTCCGGGTTGAGAGCGAAGCTCTGAACCACTAGACCACGGAGGCGATTGTAATACCCATGTTGCTAATGTAGCATTTCAATGATGAAAGAACCGAAGGACGTCTAAAGGGTTATTTGTAACAAACATACAAAAATACTAATCTTACCGCTTTTCAATATTAGTAGGTATAGAAGTTACTGTGTTATTATAGCACATCACTGAAATGCCAATGTCATTCACAAATTCACAGGCTGTCAATGTCACTTCTAGGCGGAATGACAAGAGTTGAAGCCTTATGCGGCCTATGAGGACATAAGCCACTTTGTACAAATTACATTAATTCAATTAATTGTATACCTTTAAAATTGCGTCAAATCTATTTGGTTAAATCATTTTTTATAATTTACAATGATTCATTGGAGGCTTAACAAAAATTAAGAATTATGACTTCATGTTAAGCCTAATTAATCATAAATGATTGATAAACAATTTCTATTTCAAATATGATTTGTAGGTTTTATAATATAAGATCATAACATTTTTGTTGATTAATCATTACAAGGAAATAACACCTAAAAATAATCAAATACTGTTTTTGAATTCCAGTTATCATTTTAGTGTAACATCAAATTATAACTGTTTAAGAGTTATTCGATAAATTAAACAATTGAGAAATCACCAAATATTATTTATTTGATACTCAATTGGATATTTCCCATTATATTAATTAACTGAGTAGTTTAATTAGAACTGTGCAGTGCCGAAGGAGTATGAGGATTGGTCGGTAAATTATAGTTTATATGTGGAGGAAGGCAGTGGCGTAGCTAAGTGCCCCGGTGTATACAAAAATAATCGGGTGAGCAGGAACGAGGTTTTCTAGCTTCAGGAACTGGAGGGTTTCACGACCAGCTCTTTTCAAAGCTTAGTTTAAAGTTGTCATGTCCTGGGCCTCATGTCCGGGGCCCTAGTGCACTGCACCACCGTAATACCACTGAAGGAAGGTAGGTACATATCTATTATACTCAAAAATACCTAATATTACTAAAAGTAACAACAACATCATTCACTCTAACATGAGCTTGTATGATACATGGTTTAGTAACAGTTTGACGACCTCCGTAGCGCAGTGGTTGAGCGCGTTGGTGCTCGAGCGAAAGGTCGCGGGTCCGAATCCCGCCGAGGGAACAAAAAATGTTCAATTTTCCTGGGTAATGGATGTGTATTAAATTTATTTATAATATATAAATATAAAAAAACTGAAATATAAAAGTATTAAATATATTTCCATTGTCTGGTACCTGTAACACAAGTTCTTCGGATACTTAGCACGGGGCCAGATTGACGTGGTGTAAAGCATCCATAAATATTATTATATTATTATTATTATGACAGTAACTACTGTCGCATATTTATGAATATTTCTTTCGCAGTCCTTAAACAGTATTTTTATAATTTGTATCGGATATAACAGGAACAAAAGAACACTAAAATACAAAACAATAAGATTTTAATTATGGCCGAATGTCACCCAGATTAATAACAATCAAATACATATTATTACAAACATTGCAAAAAAATAAAGTTGTAGATAACTCGATCGAAAGATTTTTTGTTTCTGCTCCTATTTTTAGTTGTTGTTTGTATCTAAAATTATTATATAAAAATATTTTTCCTATAATTTTCAGTTAATTGTGAAAATAAATATTAAATATAAGAAGGCGTATCCCAGTTTTCCCTACCTTAATTACCTTCTAAACACTTTTAAAAGTTCGAAAATCTGTTATTATTTCTATTATTCTGAGTACATTTGAAACTCTTCTTACTCTACTCCTAAAGATTATTTTGTAGCATTATATTTCTTTCTGTATTAAAATGGCACAATTAACTAATCAGAACCTCTCATCTTCTGCAGGTCCATAGTTACTCGCTTTGATAAAAAAACAATAAAATTTTGTTTCTTTATACAGACGGTAAAATAAGTGAGTGATAATAATAGGGTATGTACGTGTGTATGGGGTCCCGTATATAGAGTTTACTGTGAAAGTACCAGCGCTGAAAGAGTAACATTTTTTTAAGTTATTGTATGGGCAAATTTATGATGTTGGGGCATTTCTTATACAAACATGAAAGTCAAACTAAGTCTTTTCGGTGCTGGTACTTTCACAATAAAGTCTACATAGGAGGCACATACATACCCTAAACCTAAAGTATTAGGTCCTTACATATGAAATTGGCGTTTTGTCGTACTGGCTACTTTGATCTTACATATATCCTCTTTGGTTAGGAATTCCAAATTCAAATTTAAACAGCTATTTACTCATGAATTTGTGTTTTGAAAACCGTGATTCATTTGTTTTTTTCTCTTTTGCATTTTTTTCTGCGTCAATCATTTCACAAAATGGAAAACTTAAAATATCGCATTATTTACGAGTACGAGTTCCACCGTGGCACCAGTGCTGCAGAAACGGCTCGAAGGATTAATGATGTGTATGGGGGTGGTGTCGCAAAAGAAAACACGGTGCGTTTTTGGTTTCAACGCTTTCGTTCTCGAAATTTCGACCTGCAGAACAAGCCCCGTGGACGGCCGGAGACCAAGGTTGATAATGATGAATTGAAGGCTATTGTGGAAGCAGATCCATCGCAAACCACATCAGAATTAGCTACAGGCTGCGGTGTTAGTGTTTTAATCCACTTGAAGCAAATTGGGAAGGTGAAAAAGCTTGAAAGGTGGGTACCTCTAGAATTGAGTGAAGCAAACTGACAAACGCGCGTCGACTGCTGCGTTACATTGCTCAACCGGCACAATAATGAAGGAATTTTAAATCGGATCATTACATGTGATGAAAAGTGGATCCTGTACGATAATCGTAAACGCTCATCGCAATTTGTGGCGTAAAGCTTTTGTACGTCCTTTACCAAAAGTATCCAACCCTACTCTTCCTACACATTTTCGCCCCATTTCCATCCTTCCTTACCTTTCCAAAGTGCTTGAGGCTTGCGTGCATAGACAACTGTCCTGGTTTATTTACAAAAACAATATTCTGTCTCCACTCCAATCCGCGTTCAGACCTGGTCATAGTACCACCTCAGCACTGCTAAAGTTGACAAATGATGTGAGGGCGGGTATAGAGGACTCAAAGATCACCGCTTTGGTCCTGGTAGATTTTTCCAACGCTTTTAATAATATTAATCATGATATCCTTATCTAAATGCTCTCCTGTATCCAAATTTCACCTGAAGCACTGAACTGGTTCTCTTCGTATCTTCAGGGACGCCAGCAATCTGTACGCACTGATCAATCTACTTCTACTTGGCAATATGTTCATTCTGGCGTCCCCCAAGGCGGCATTCTTTCTCCTCTCCTTTTTTCCATATTTATTAGTTCAATCACTAACAGACTTCGAACTGCGTATCACTTGTATGCTGACGATTTACAGCTTTACAGACAATCAAGAGTGGAAGTTTTGTCGCAGGCCATTGATGCGGTAATCCGAGACCTAGATGCTATTAAGGATTGGTCAGTTAACTTTGGGTTATCTGTTAACCCCTACGGACGGACCCCAGACGGCTACCAACTTATTATTGAGCTTCAATTGGAATGTCTAAGACATCCACCGTACTCTCCGGTCCTTGCTCCAACAGATTACCATTTTTTTTCGAAATTTGGATAACTTCTTGCAAGGAAAAAAATTCAATTCCGATGAGGCAGTCCAAACCGCTTTCAAAGATTTCATTGATTCCCGTCCGAATGGTTTTTTTAGTAAAGGGATCAATGAACTACCTATAAGATGGCAAAAGTGTATAGATAGCAATGGTACATACTTTGATTAATAAAATATATTTTAATATGAAAAAATCGCCTTTATGTTCCTCCCATACAAAACGCCAATTTCATATGTAAGGGCCTAATATTATCACTCACTTATTTTACATCCTGTAGATTTCATAAATGCGTATTTGCTTTATGTTTTTAATCTATATTATAATATATCTTGTGTATTGTTGAATAGAGACAGTTTAACTACGACTGACTTAACGGACATTGTTCGCAGAGTCTACATTCTGAGGATACTCCGGGGTCGGAGAGAAACGCGCGTCGCGTTTTGCAACCTGCATGGTGGTGTGCGGCTTTGCACGATCGTGTTAGCATTATTGCCTGTGTGGTGGTGATGTTTTCACGTTTTTGCTTGCGAGTGTACGCATAAGCAGTGTGGGAAGAAGTGAGGTGCATCAAACGCATGTCTATGCGTACACTCACTCATTTGCTTGCAGGTTGAGGTAATCATTTTTCGCGTGATATTTAAATTTAATACATAACTTTTTTTGTAATTTGCTTTAAAAGCAAGTTTTAAATCCCAGCGCGTACAATTCTATATTATACAAATAGTTTTCCTTTTCCGTTTCAAATGATTTTCCTGAACGCTGTTTATATTTTTCAGTACTACTAAGGCATATCTTTTAAGTAATCAAATAAACTATTGATAGTGTTTCTGAACTCTTCCTAGACATGTTTTGAGTTTTGATTTGCTTTGGTTAGGTTTTTAATAACAGATATTTTCATTTCTTCTCGATCTCTGTATAATGTGTATGCGTATGCGTATTAATTATTAAAAATAGTAATAGGAAGAAACAAAATCAAAAATCCGTGACCTTTTCATATATACCAGCTAAGTGAAATAAATCATAGCATATTTTATGAAAACATGCCACTGATTAAAAGTCACAGAAACATGTTTGATTTTAATTAATTATGCATGAATGTCATTATTATCCTTATCTTAGGATAATAGAGATTATTTTTAACTACCGATATCTATGACAGTTTGTGAGGATGGATGTCTCTTTCATGTAAAAACTTCTAAAGTTTAGGCTTTTTAAAATTTTTTATTTTTATTTTTTTAAAGAATTCTAAATAAAACTTAACAAGATTATGAGTTATTCTCGGAATGTCATCACAAATAAAAGCTACCACCCGGTTCAACTCTAACCCCTCGAGAAGAACCGGCGTAAGAAACTAGCACGGTAGGTAGTAAAAAGCGGAAAATTGTTCTTTTAAAAATATACCCACTAAAACCACTTGTGGATTGCCATCAGCCGTTATGTTGGGTGGAGTGCCCTGGATCTGTCAAAACACAGGCCACTCCTCCCCCGACCGGCCGGTTCACCTCTATAGGGCCCGCATTTCCATCATATTAAAAGAGCGCTCCGACAAACTGAAGCGCTCTTCTCGGCGCCGAGACTGACAAAGCCGGGGAGGTTACCCTACATTATTACGATCACCTAAATTAGCCCTATTTTTTTGTTTCAAAAATTTATTTATTTTATCTCAATCACATATAAGTAAATAAATTAAATACAGTTTTCTAAAGCAGACAACATGTGATGAAAGACTGGTGTCTGTGCTAGGATGTACCTGTGTTACAACTTACAGATCACCAGGCTGCACCATGAACAAAGAATCTAAGTTTTAATTAGGTACATAGCTATGGCATTGTTATTAATAATAGTAATGCCTCCCACACCGATTGCAGTGACGATGGCCGGTTTCATTAAAATCAGGCCAGCTACGCAGGACTTATTTTATAGTGCCCAAGTGTGTGCGCAATACACAGAAGCACTCTCTCTTCCTTTGCTCTTGTAGCCCAGTGGGACGGATAACCGACACGACTGGCGGGAGATCAGACGCAGGACAGACTTTTTACATGTCCATTCGAAGCATGGATCATCTTTTTTTGTCAAACAATCAGGTGATCCGCCTGCATTGTCCTAACCAGACTTGAAAACAACTATTTTGTTGTTCCAACACAGGAATCGAACCCACGACCTCCGAGTCGAGAATGAAGCTCTGAACAACTAGACCACGGAGGCGTTGAATACAAACAAATGTGACAGCCAACCAGTGACATGTGAGGACAACTTCCGCGAATGTCGTGTCGAAAAGTTCTGCAGCCAACATCGATTTCAATTTCTAGGGACGTCGCATTAATATAGAACAAAACCTGTTATTTTGTCAACGTAGGCTATATGTCGCAGTCGTCTAATTTAATCAGCAGTTTAATTGAACGACTAGCGCGTTTATATAATGACGACATTTAATTGAATGACTAAAGGACAACTCGTTTAATGTAATCTTCAACGTCTTGACTGAACGTCCTTTAGCATAGTCATTGAATGGATATAGCATACTTTGTAATGTTTGGTAGGGGTAGATTTGACCCTAAGTTCGCAACTTAAAAGGTCCTCAAAAATGAGGACATGACATGTCACACCAAATGAAAATAAAAATATCAACTATGTACTATCTGTGCGAGCTGTTGGGGCACCCATATATTTTGGTGATTACTAGCGCCACTGCGGCAAAAAATTAACTAAATTTCAATTATCTGACTATTTTACGTCCGCTTTGTTTAAAGGGCTTTGTTACAGTCCGTTATCTAGTTGGAAGTTGAGTGACGCTTGTTCAATCAACGTTCGACCTAGACAATTAATTAAATGTCGTCATTCAATAAATATCCGATTCAACCAGATGACTGTTACATATACAAGAATACATAATATTGTACTGGTACAAGAAACACGCTGCGAATGTTTTACCCCTTAAGGCGAGGAATAACCGCAACTAGCGCCACTCTTTTTAAAATAAATTTTACAACAACACAAAGATCTTATTAAAAAAAGTAATCGGTTAAAACTTTAAGTAAATAGTTAAACTAATTTATTGGCATTTAATTACAACTCTAAATCCTATACTGTATTTACTCTCATAAGTAATAACTAAAGTGGCCGTTTTAGTTATTACTTATGACGTATAATTAGTTGTTACTTTTTTAAATAAGATCTTTGTGTCGATGTAAAATTTATTTTAAAAAGAGTGGCGCTTGTTGCGGTTATTCCTCGCCTTAACCCAGTCTCCTATTAAATCTGTGAGTTACTTTGCAAAAGTATAGGTAGTAATTTTTTGTTATTTATCTATCAATGTGTGGGAAAGTCAAGAAATATTATGTGCGTAGAGAGGTTCTGATTTGTTAGCGGTACCTTTTTTTCGTAGTCATGACGCACCATTCTCTATAATAGGTATTTGAAGTGCAATAAGCTCTAATAATAGTGCCCGCCTGTATAACAAAGTCTCAATAGATTCATAGTGTTGCAGTGACTTCGGGGGCTACCACTAACTATTCTACGATTAAAATCATCTAGTCCAATAGGATGCGACGTTCTCAATTCTCGTATACGGTATGTCAATGGTCACACACAGCGGAGTCTGTGCACTACGAGTTCTGACGTCTGTACAGGAAGTTAGCCTTGACCTTGACTTCTTACAACGAATCGAAGAAATGTGCTATTTAATGATACAGGACTGGTTCCACAACCTGTTTAATTAGCGTATTCTAAAAATGAATTAGATCAGAATAATAAGAATTGAATTCAACTAGCTATCACGAAATACGACCGTGTATGTTCTTAATTTGAAATTAATTCTACTTAGATGTCATTAATTATGTTACAGATCTTATAATATTTTAAATTTTCAATGCACTCATTTTTTATACATATTATAGAACTGTCCTACCTGTCACAGACCTGACCAGGATTGAAGCTCATCTGTTTTGTGACTTTTATAGTCTTTAATTGTGATTTGTCGCGTTATGGTAAGTAATTTATATGAGATGCCAAAACAAAAAATGTTCTACGCTTTAATTATCAACAAATTATCAAATTCCAATATAATCCCAATGTCAATTTTATACACGAGTAGGCCTACAAACAAGCAAGCATGTTTGTTGCTTGTTTGCTCGTGGGCCTAACAAACTATTCTGCCTTATAATATTAGTATAGAAGTGCCTACGTGGTCTAGCGGTTCTGAGTTTCGCTTTCGACCCGGAGATCGTCGGTTCGATTCCCGCGTTGGAACAACAAAAAATGTTGTTTTCAAGTTTGGTTAGGACAATGCAGGCTGATCACCTGATTGTCTGACAACAAAGATGATCCATTGCGTTGGGCATGTAAAAAGTCCGGTCCGTGCGTCTGTTTTCTCGCCAGTCGTGTCGGTTTGTGTACCCAGTGGGACGGCACTGGGTTATGAGAGTAAAAGGAAGAGAGAGTGTCTTTGTGTATTGCGCACACACTTGAGCAGTATAAAATAACTCATGCGTTGCCTGGTTTCAATGAAATCGGCTACCGACACCGAAGTCGGTGAGGGGAGCTATTATTTTTAAAGAAGTGACCTTGAAATTGGACCAGATTATCCTGAAAACATACTGCGCCGCGGGCACGCTCGCAATGTCTTAGTTAGTGTAATATAAAACATAATATATCTTAATTTAACACGTGACAAAACCAGAAGGATAACAAACAATACGGAACTTAAAACACTTACTCAGTACAACATACAAAAATAAATAATTTTAGGTTAATAATAAAGGTTCGGATCGGAAAAATAGATGTATTTTTCCGATCCGAACCTTTATTATTTCAGTATTCGCTGACCTTGAAGGGGACCGACGTCATATACCCACCAGATGATACATATACGAATATCATGCCGCAGAATAATAATAATATCTACGCTCCACACCACGTCAATCTGGCCCTGTGCTAAGTATCCGAAGAACTTGTGTTACAGGGACCAGGCAACGGAAATATATTTAATACTTTTATACTATACACATATTTGAGATTTTTATTATATTACACACAAATTTAATACACATCCATGACCCAGGAACATTGAAAACTTTTTGTTCCTTCGGCGGGATTCAAACCGGCGACCTCTCGCTCGAACACCAAGGCGCTCAACCACTGCGCTACGGAGGTCGTCGACGAGAATAAGGCGGAGGTAGAATTATGTTTTACGACTTCATAAATCATATTTTTTTATTTCACACACAAGCTTCTGTTATAAATATTGCCTTAAAATAAACAACAAAAATATTAATAAGATAGGTATTTAAGTGTCATATAAAGTATTATAACTGGCGCCTGCACTAGGCTTGGCCTGTCCTGCAGGTCACCAACATTTTTTTTGTGCTGTTACATACACTGATTTTTAATTTCAGTGAGTAAAATGACATTTCTGTGTCACATCACCTCTCTTTCTTCCTTTGTCAGTTAGCAGAGACAGATGATGATTTTTGCTTGTCATTTTACTGACCGAAATTAAAAAACAGGGTTTAGTTACTCCCACTAAGAAGTAACATCAATAAATTTAAGACAGATAGAGTGGCAGGTTCCAACTGCCTTGGAACTGGCATACTCAAGTCGTTTTAATGGTCATCATCATCACAGAACACCACAGGCGTCGGACCATGTCATAATTGCTTTATTAGCAGGTAATTAACCGTTTTCAAGGGGATAGTCGAAATAATATTAGCAAACGGAAGTGCCTATTACAAGTATTACAACCTTGTTATTTGTTTTAAAACATACTTAGAAGGTTGTAACGAATTCGAATTAATTTATTATATTTCTTTGAGGAAATGTGTAATATTGTTAATGTAGTTTTAAAAGCTCCTCGCCTATATTGGCCACGGTAGCCGGTTTCATCGAAATCTTACCAGCTCCGCAGAAGTTAGTTTATAGTGACCAAGTGTGCGCGCAACACAAGGACTCTCTCTCTCTTTCTTCCTTAAGATGAAAAATCGCGACCGTTTTTCCATACAAAAATAAGGGTTTTCCCTTTTTTAATATATTAATTATTTAAGGAAATATGGACGTTCAATAATCTAAAAAAAATTACCAGACTTTTCGCTGTGCTTAAACATCCAGAAAACAAATTTCACTGCATTATACAATAAAATCTAAACATAGGAGCCTAGCTCAAGCCTTTTTTTAAGTTTATAGTGAAAAAAATATCAAAATCGGTTAAGTTTTGGTGGAGGAAACAGATGTCCCCCAAACGTCGGATTTCAGTTCGAGCTGCTCTGTCGCGCTAGTGCTAGGGACTGAAGGGATTGCAAGACAGCAATATTTAAAAAAATCAAAATTCAAAGAATGAATTCAAAATTCAGAAAGCAATAGATTTTATAAATACATATTTTGTATTAACCCTCAACCGTCATGTTTCTTCTTAAGAGGAAACACCACGGTTGAGAGAAATACAAAATAGGTATTTATAAAATCTATTGCTGTCTCGCAGTGCCTTAGCTAGCCAGCACTAGCGCGATAGAGACAACTGCATCTTGGACTGAAATTACCTTTTAAAAGTACCAGAAAAAACCTATTAAAAGTTTAGGGGATTCCTGTTTCCTCCTCCAAAACTTAACCGATTTAAATAATTTTTCTGTATTAGCTAAAAATAGAATTCAGCTAGGTTCCTATTTTTTGATTTTGTTGTTTATTGTAGTCAAATCTGTTTCCTAGATATTTAAACATAGCGAAGAGTCTGGCCATTTTTTTTAGCTTTCTAAACGTCCATATCTCTTTAAATAATAATTTTTTAAAAAAAGGAAAAAATAGGGACGTACAAACAATATCCATAAATATTCAGGAAAAAAATTGTTACTCTAGAGGTGTTATCCAGAGAGGAAATAGAAATCCCCTAGACCCATATTTTTGTATGGAAAAAATTTCGTGGTGTTTCCTCTTAACTCTCGCAAATTCGAGGGAAGGATGTTGGACGACCGACTCACGACTGGCGAGAGGAAAGGCACATCATCCCTCTTGTCAGACAATCAGGTGATCAGTCTGCTTGGCCTAACCAGAAATAAATATATACTTTCTTTACTGTTCCAACGCGGAATAAACATAATGACACATTTAAATAGGTAGGCTTGAAGATACACAAGAATAGAATTACACATTTGGAAGAAAAAACTATCCCCGCCATTTTTAAGTACGTTAATTAATTCTTAAAAAAATTATTAGCTTGATTTGTATTCGACAAGATTCCAAGTGATGATTACTTATCAAATATTTTATAACTCCACGTTTTATAATAAATAGAAAAAAAATATTTCATATGTGAGTTCTATTTAATTAGACTGCACAATATGTTTTCTCTATACCAAACTATAGTACGAAAATCATAACATATGAATTCTTAATGGCTGCTCTGATTCCCAAAGCAATGAAATGTTGGATCGAGCAGAAAAGTCTATGAAATCTTTAATTTCTATATAGTTCCTACACATTAGACATTATATATAAAGTACTTATTTTATATTATTTAATTTATTCAAATACGTAAATTACTGGTGAAGCCAGACGCCACCCGGCCTATTATACCTATATCGGCCAACCGGTCGAAAGTGCCTGTAACGAATCGACCCAACACGTGACTTAATTATAATAAAAAATATATAATAATTATGGATAATAATCCATAAATTTAATCTAATGGGCGAAAAGACAAAAAATTGGAATTCAAATTTTTGACTAGTCCCAGCGATAAATCCTATTGCTACACGTTTTATAAAATTCTATATATTATGAAGTCAAAAGCGGTATAGTATATAATATTATAATAATAAAATGGAATAATATTTAAATATAATTAATCAATACTTATGAAAAAATCAATCAATATTATAAATTATCAAGCTAGATCTGGTGGGAACTGGATAATAATGAGTCTCTTTTCATAGTTTTTCCCGAGTCCGAATCTACATCCCAGCAGTTCGCGGTTATTTAGGTGTGTTCCTAACACACCTAAATAACCGCGATCGCGTTTTGGACATGTCGCAGTCATCTGATTGAATCCGCTATTTAATTGAATGACTAGCGCTTTCATTGAATCCTGTTTTTACCAACTTTTAGAATCCGAGACTAGGACAGCCATTTAATATTTTAGTTTTAAACTTCGAAATTTCGGAATGAGTACTAATAAAACGAACATTAAAGTAAATTAATCAAAAAATATATCAACACATTGCTATCAGTACGAGCTGTTTGACGCCATTCATAACCGCCTAGTGATTCAATTAAATAACTAGATTCAATAAGATGACTGCGACAGATATAAGAGCTCTATTATATAGACCATACACCACGCGAATCTCATAGACATTACGATTTTCGCGCGCGAGGGGACAGCCCTCTTGTTTCTATCAACGTTACTTTCTAGCAACGTCACTACAAATAAACAGAGCCACTTTAACGCGATAACTCGTACGCCGATAGTTCTTGCTGCCGCGCGGGAGCATCCGTTCCGAACATCAACCGGCTTTGAACATGCCCCCGCCCCACACACAGTCTCCTCCCTCAGCCAACCAACTAGCCACCTGGCTAGTTATAGTCTAATTCCGTTAAAACGGTTCAAATATAATAATACCATTAGTAGGTAGCTGTGAGAAAAATAATATTTTAAATATTTTACTTTTATACTAATTAGTAACAAATTAAAGGTAATCGACAAATAAATCTTTATTATATTTAAAAGGCGTTACACTTTTAATGTTTTCGCCTTAATACTAATTAGTCTACGTTGGCTACGAAATGCCACACAATATTAAAAGCGCCATCTAGTAGCGATATATGAAGGTACTTCAACTTTCTGGTTCATAGCGTTACAAACGTCTGAACAAGTAGTTTAGCAAAAGCTTCACGATACATCCGATAGATGTCACAATTTCAGTTGAACGCGCCGCATTTGAGTATGTATTGAAAAAATGAAAAATCTTTTATTTCCAAATAGGTTAGATACTAACACTTTTAAAATTATGTATTATTATTAATAGTAATTTAAGCATGCTGATGACGTCACATAAAGTTAACTAGGAAGCTTTAAAAAATTAGTTAATAAGGAGCGGGATTTTCCGTGAAATCTTGCGCATATTGGATCTGTGGACGAGAAACTCATAATAAAATGTTTCACATAATAATAACAAGTGATCCGAATTCAACTACTCGTCTGATTCACCTGAGCAAAATAAAATATTTTGCCCAGGTGAATCTTTTTATAAAGTATATTTCATGTTAATATTATACGCGTTATTTTTCTTAACTCCGTAAAATAAATATAAAATATCACGTAAAGGTTAAGGATTATAACGAAGTAATTCGATGCATTACTGATCGACCTTAATTATCACGAAAAACCCACGTCCCGGGGTACCAAATAGACCTTGTAGAGGTACAGGGAAGCCCGTAGTGTGTACACCACAATAGTCCGAAAGTAGGTCGCTGATTTAATTGGCATCGACTGTTGTAGAGTCGAACCATGCACATTTTTTTGTAAGACATTTGTTAAATTACGTCATTTCATTTATATATCTATTATAGCAAACTGGATATAGTATAGCAACTATTTTAGAGGAACTATACAAGTAAATTTTTAAAAAGTGCATGTAGATGAAATCCGAAACTATAGAACATAACGAGAAATGCTAAAAGGAGTAGCGAGGTCGATTTTGACAAAAACTAAAAAGTAAAGCTGCACCATTAGTTTTTTAATAAATCTATATCCTTAGCCGAGAATCAAACCATCTAATTTAAAAAAAGAAAACACTCTATTCTATAATAGCATAAAAACGAAACGAACGAATCCTGGGAAGTAGGTTAAAACATAATATTATGACAAACTGAAGAAAAGTACTACTTAACATAATATTGCATGGAAAAGGAAAAAAATATTACCTACCTCGTCCTAAAAGGAAACACAACGCCTATTTTTCCATACAGAAATAAAATAGGGGCCTGCGTGACCCCTGTTTCCTACCTGGATAATGCCACTAGAGTAACAATTTTTTTCCTTAATATGTAACTATATTATTTGTACGTTCCTATTTTTACTGCAATATCTTACATAAAACAAATGTATAATGAACAATATTTTGTCGACTCCAGTCATTTCGCTGTTACTCGACTGCTGCTCATACGGCCTTAGCATAAGTTGCAACCGATTGAGTTCGGAAAACCCCAGACAGGTTGCAACATTAATTGACTAATGCGACCAACGGCTGGAAGGAGACTTCAACTAATATTAAGAAGTACTTATACGACTGTATACGACTATGGTGAAGACAAAACGAAGGGATTTTTTGTATAAAAATACATCTTCTTATATATAAAAATGAATTGCTGTTCGTTAGTCTCGCTAAAACTCGAGAACGGCCAAACCGATTCGGCTATTTTTAGTATTCAAATATTCGTGGAAGTCCAGGGAAGGTTTTTCGGTTAGTTTGCTCAACAAAGTGGGCACGGGTCAGTTAGTCTTCTTATATATAAAAAATAATTGCTGTTCGTTAGTCTCACTAAAACTCGAGAACGGCTGAACGGATTGGCTATTTCTGGTCTTGAAATATTCGTGGAAGTCAAGGGAATGTTTAAACGGTTCTTTTTATTTTTTTTATGCTCAACGAAGTGGGCATGGGCCAGCTAGTTTATTAATAAAAACAATTAGTTGTATAGCTACAACGTATTGTTTTCATTCATAAATGTATTTTTTTTCTATATAATTATTATATTCCAAATTTTAGTGACTGTTCTGTTTATTGTGTTTATTCTACCGTAGCGTCTATACATACTGGTCTGATAATAACGAAAGAGCTGTCAATAGGTTATCGTAAAACAGTTTTTTTTTATATAGAAGAAAGTAGGTAATCATTTTACAAATTATTACTTCCTTTTATTTATAAATTTATTATTTAATAACCATTCAAATATAATATAATTTTGACTGTCCTCAAACAGTATGACTCGACACTATTTTAAATTACAAATTCTAAAGTTTTAGACTAGGTGATTTTATTAGTCCTTAACGATTCTGGATATTGATAGAGTTTGGTATGCAAGCAGATGCCATCCCGAATCAACAGACTGTTTTTTATCCCGAGTAGTTCCTGAGGGATAGACACAGTAAATAAAGGTTGACTGGTAGAAAATGCCTTGAGGCATTAAGTCCGCTTAAGTACAAAATGTGCATGATGTTTAAATAAATAAATAAATACCCACAAGGCAAGGGAATTAAAGCTAGTTATTATAAATATAAAAGTAACAGTTATTTCCGGCGGCTACATCAGTGAGGAAATCTTACAAGATCCTCTGCCGAACTTGTAAATGCCACCGCTGACGTCACCAGCCACCACGCCACCGTCTCCGCAGCACGTGATGCCATGTGCTCCTAAACTTGACCCAATTATTTGTGTCGAATGATATTTTAACCCCTGACAAAAACAGAGGGGTGTTGACGTCTCTGTGCAACTGTTGCAGCGTGGCTCTCAAACAGATGAAACGGTTTTGATGTAGTTCTTTTGTTTGATAGCTGACGTGATCGCGGATATTTTGAGCTATATTTCATCATAATCGGTTCGCTCGATGCTGAAACTGGCCAGGGGGCTTACTCCCGACACAATCGAGAACCGAATCCGTTCGATATCAGTGGTTTTTCGTACTTTATTTGGTGAATTACTTTGAAACTAATCAGGATAAAGAAAATTATTAGATCTTAACTTTTTGTACTCCCGACCATATCAATCGACTGAGAATCAAAATAAACAAATGTCAATTTATTAGGAAGTACGCAGCATGATCGTATCTGAATCAAAATCAAATCAGTTTGGAGAGTAAGGCCCCTGGTCGAGTAAGTAGAGAAGGCACTCACGCACACAGAGTTCTAGTGGTCTGATCTAGTGATTAGGGCCCTGGGGGCCTATTACGAGCTCTTAATTCCAGCCAATTTACGCCATACAACAAGCCTGGAACCAGGCTGGTATTGTAAAATATCATAATACGACCCCTGATTGAAGATGCCACTTACGAAGTTCGAAAACATAAATCTATGGGATTTAACATAAAGTTATAGCTAACCTTATGTTAAATCTCATAGATTAGGTCAAGCGAATGTTTATGTTATTTAGCGAAGCTTATGTCAAATGTCATACATTTTTATTTTCGAACTTCGAAATTGATAATAGCGATGGCGTCTTTAATCAGGGCCCTGAACAGACAAACGGAGAACTTAATAATATTATGGTCCTTATCCTTTGGGGAAGGAAACCTAAAAATGATTTTATTCGACCACTGAATGAAAAATTCAGCCCAGGGTAAATAAATTCACACAAAAAATTGTAAATTGTAATGATTGAATATCTAAAACCCAACATGCATTCAGTTAATTTCCAGTTCACAGGAGTAATTTTCCACAAACACAAAGATTTAATGTCCTCAAGTTCATTTACATGTTGCCTGGCTGATGGGCACAGCTCTGTTAAAGTGAAGCAGTGGCGAAGGCTGGTTCTTCTTCAAAGGGAAACCTTAGCCAGAAGAATAGGTAGGATTTGGCTTAAAGTAAGGGCTAAGTGAACCTAAAGTTCAATTACATGTTTCCTGGATGATGGGCACAGCTCTGTTAAAGTGAAGCAGTGGCGAAGGCTGGTTGTTCTTCAAAGGGAAACCTTAGCCAGAAGAATAGGTAGGATTTGGCTTAAAGTAAGGGCTAAGTGAACCTAAAGTTCAATTACATGTTTCCTGGCTGATGGGCACAGCTCTGTTAAAGTGAGGCAGTGGCGAAGGCTGGTTCTTCTTCAAAGGGAAACCTTAGCCAGTACGATAGGTAGGATTTGGCTGAAGGTAGGAATGGAGTTATAGAAACCCTGCTGAACTAAACCAAACACACCAGTTAAAGGAACCCAATGTGAGGTGATCCTCACATTGAGCACTGACCACTTATTCAAGATGCCATAGCTTATAACTTACGAAGTCCGAAAACAAAAATGTATGGGATTTGAGATAAGGTTCGCAAAATGACAAGCTAATTCGTGTGGTTTTTAGCGAAGTGTATGTCAAATCTGTGTTTGTTTTGACGACTTCCGTAGTGCAGTGGTTCAGCGTGTTGGTGCTCGAGCGAGAGGTCGCGGGTTCGAATCCCGCCGAGGGAACAAATAAATGTTCCTAGGTCATAGATGTGTACTAAATTTGTGTATCTATACATATAATAAATCTGTAGAGGAGTCGTGTCTGTACATTGAAGATATTTGAAAAAAAATATGATAGGGGACCTTTATTTACGCAATAGTACCCAAAACTATGATTTTTGAAATTTTTGTCTGTTTGTCTGATTGTCTGTTTGTCTGTTTGTCTGTTTGTCTGTGGGTTTGTGCACGCTAATCTCAGAAACGGCTTATCCGATTAAGATGAACTTTTCACTAATATATTGCGGCAAGCTTCACTTAACATTTAGTGTTTGTTTTATGTAAATCGGTTCATAAATAAAAAAGTTATGACAATTTTAAAAGATCATGTCGTTTTTGCTGGACGTTTGTAGGAAGCGCGCGCCGGGTCCGAGAGCCGCGCGCCGCGCCGCCCGCGCCGTCCGCTTCAAATTGTATTCGCAGCAAACGCACCGGGGCCGCGGGGGTGACTTTTATTTGTTAGTTTTAGGCTTGCTAGGTAGGGACAATCTAAGATTTTTTTTCTTGAGTTTATTACGAAAGTTATTTGTATAAAATCAGTTAGTACTTTTACTGTAAAGTCCTTTGTGATAAGTAGGTACTGTATACATATTTGTTAGCGTAGGTTAGTAATAAGTAAATAAATAAAAACCGGCCAAGTGCGAGTTGGACTTGCGCACCGATAGCTCCATACAAACCTGATTGACATAGAATTTTGATTTGGTTACAGCTTGAATATATTAGAGACCTAAGTATTTGATAAAAGTTTCAATTATACACATTCATGACAAACGGTACTAAGTTTTTACTATCTATATAATGTTACTAAAAACGTATGGTTTTAGACGTTGCTTGGTTTCAAATTTTATGATTTTGAGTTCACGAGAAGTACCCTTTAGGTTTTGATTCCCTTACGAGTGTCGAAAATGACGAAATTTAGCGACATACCTAAGCGACTGCTTTTGGTTGCATTGGCTAAGACGTCTGATTTTTTCACTGCTTCAAGGAACAGTAGGTATCCTGAGTATTTTATATAATTTTCATCTTGATACCTACACGCGTTTCTGAGTAAAAGGGTCTTGACAGACAGACGGACATGGAAATGATCTTATAATATGTGTTTAGTTTTTTCCTTTTGAGGTACGGAATTTTAAAAACAGTTTTAAGATTTTCATAAATATATTGCTCTTTTTTTTTTGTTTTTTCTATTTTATAATATATACGTTAAAAAACATCTTGATAGTTATTAAACTGTGTTACAGGGGAAAACTGTTGATACAACTCGATTCCAATCGAGATACCTTTTGAAATTCTAGCCTTTTGCGGCCTGTCCTGGATATGTGTTAACAGATTATTATGGGTTTTTTTGCCAAATATCATAATAGAGTATTCTCTTATACAAATCTATCTTACAAGCGATAGCGCGATGCAGAGCAGACCATAATAGCGACATCTATACGCCAAATGCCGTACTTTTAATACAATTATAGCAAAGTTGAGTAGGTACCTACATTTATACAATACGTTATCCGAGAGTTATACTCAGCGTGCATCATTAGCAATGTATAATATTATTTTGCATTGTATATTATAGTTCTCATTCCGTCCGTTAAAATTCATACTACAGCCTACTATTACTGTACATTTTTATAGTCTTCTTTGTCCAAATTATGTATTCGATAACTGCATAATATATAGAATTTTGATTAACATAAGTATTGTGTTTACAGTTAATCTAAAAAAGTTATGTCAATATAAGTTAGATTTATGTTTTTCTTGATATTTTTATTTCTTAGTTTTATTATGGACCGAATGGTTTTTATGTTAGGTACAACTTAGGTTTGTTTTCTTTCTTTTGGGACTTTCTATATTTTGCTACTTTTCTGTATAAAATCACTGTACTTTAACAGTGAAGTGATTTATAATCAGTACCTACATGTTTGGTTATTAATAAATAAAAAACCGTCGGACCGAGTCGGACTTACGCACCTAAAGGCTAAAAGACCGCAAAATTTTGCGGCGCGCTGTCTTAATATTATCATTGTCGCCACACCAGCAGCGTCGGCGTGGAAACGATCATCGTCTGCAGTCGCTGCGGCGCTACTAGATGTTTGTCGTGTATGTGAGCGTACTATCAAGTAGCCCCGTTCGCATTATAGTAATTGTACACGGTCGTTTGTCAAGCTGGTAGTAGGAATTGTCAACATAAAGTAGTTTTTTAAATACCTCGACGACAGTTTTAATAACTAAAAATATTTTTAAAACAGATTTATATATATTATTATTATAACACTGCCCTAAATTACTTTTCCACGCGTACGGAGTCGCGGGCACAGCTAGTAATATAATAAAAATCTTAAATATGTGTATAGTATAAAATTATGAAATATATTTTCGTTGTCTGGTACCTGTAACACAAGTTCTTCGGATACTTAGTACGGGGCCAGATTGACGTGGTGTGAAGCGTCCATAGATATTATTATAATTATGGATTTTAGAAATTTTCTTACCTCCCTTTCGGGGGTCTACTGCAGTTGCGGGCTTGTGGCCACACAACTTCAGGTAAGATGACTGTGATTCAATTTATAGATAAGAATTTGAGGACAATACGACAAGTATTGTATATAGTATGACTGCTTTTTGTAATGTGATGTATGTAAGTGGAAGTATGTTATTATTATTAATCTCATGCATTTGGTTTTCTTGGTAAGTGATAATAGACATCTTGAATCAAGTGCTAGGGCCCTGATGTGCCGGAATTAACAGTTAAGTCTTCGTTACGCCTTTTGCTTGAAGTTGAATAACCCGCGTTCATCATAATAGTCGCACAAAAAATGTAAATAACTCGAGGCGGAGACGAGTCGGTAGCGGCTAGCGGCTAGCGGTACCGCGGGCTTGCGTAACGACAGATCAGCTGCTACGTCCACGTGCTAATCGAGGATATGCCTGTGATACACATACTCCCTTTATTAAAAGATTTTTTTTGGTCATTACTCAAAACAAATTATTATTACATAAAAGCAAATGAAAAAAACCATTTAGATTTACCTGTATGGGGGAGACGTTCTAATACATATTAGTTTAAATTTAGATGGTTTGGTTAGTACATAAATTATTTATTTATACATTTTTATTAGAGGTCATTCAAGCTTGGATTGGTTAAGATTTTTTTTTTAATATTTACCTTTATATTTAATTGATTTTACATACATGTTTTGTAGATGTAGATCAGCTGAGAATTCATTTAAGTAATTATGTATAACATATAAATCCCGCGTTGAAAGACTTACTTTTGACTTTCATGTTTTTATGAATGCCTCAACATCAATTGCCCAAACAATGGTGGTTCTTTTATAGTAAACTAGTATTATAACTCAATAATATTACAGTGTGTATATGTTATGGATCAAGCAATAAATTAAGCATTATACATAATGCCCAGCAATCTATACTAATATTATAAAGCGGAAGAGTTTGTTTGTTTGTTTAAACGCGCTAATCTCAGGAACTACTGGTCCGATTTGAAAAAATATTTCTTTGTTGGATAATCCATTTATAGGGAAAGGCTTTAGGCTATATAACATTACGCTGCGACCAATAGGAGCGAAACGTCCGTGAGAAATGTTGCAAAAAAGGGGAAAATTAATTACATTTGGGGACTTTCATTGCGTACGCTGCATAAACGGCTTAGGTCACTCAAAAACCACGCGAACGAAGTCGCGGGAACAGCTAGTTATGATTATGAATAAGAGTGCAATTTGATAATAACTATTCAAAGATATATATCACTGGCATTAGAATATATAATAACAATCTAAGTTTATACTACAGAACATACGCAATATAGGTAACCATTTTAGATTATGATTTCGTTAGATAATATTTTATGACGTTCAACATTCGCCGTCAGAATATCGTTTCTGAAATATAAAGATTCAAAAGTTAAAAATTTAATTTTGAAATAAACATAAAAATAATATTTGATTACTAAACTATTATAGATGGAGGCTATATGTCTATATAGGAGTTTGGCCTATAAATTGAATAAGTAGAAAAAAATTGGCAAAATCGATAAGTATAAAATATTTTATGGTATATTTTTTGTAGATTAGTAGACTATCTTTATAAGCTTCGTACTTCATCTACCGTACTCTCTCGAAAAATTCAGTCCGTATATCACAGGCAATCTTGCTGATCACAAAAATATTTTAATGAAAAGCCAAACATAACCCTTTGCCTCTTACTACAAGAATGCTTTATAGAACCATTGTCACAAGTCGGAGAAAACAAAAATCTCACGGACTTGACAATGGCCAGTGATATAATCGCTGATCTGATCTGATTCACATGTAAACATATTATTAAGTAGGCCTTTTCACCAATTTTACATAATTACTTTTTGATGTCGTTGAAACTAAATAGCCGAATACTGAATATTAACTGGCGCTCAAGGTGCATGCTGAGCTTGTCATTCCGCCAAGAAGTGACAATGACAGCATGTGAATAGGAGCACTCTTAAGTTAAATAGGTGATTCAGTATGCAGTCGTAAAAGTTATGAGTCATTAAAATACTAAAAGTTAAATCAGGTTTCAATCAATGATTAAAAAATTATATCAAATCAAATAAAAAGCCTAATTCGTCACTTGTATATAAACATACATGTTAGACTCAACAAAATATACCTTTGGATTTAATGCGTCAACAAAGTGATATGCAATTGACTATCCACGTTGCAAGACAATGCAATAGAAATGGTTCGGTGAACCGTTGTGTAACCGGTTGCGTGCAGCGTGCGGGTTGCGGCGTGCGCGCGGGTCCGGCTGCGGCCCGGGTTGCGCAACCCGCCAGATCCTCCTGAGGAACCTTGACACCGTATGACGTCATTATGACTAGAAAAGTGTTTGCGCGTTGAGTTACTTTTTTCGTAACGGCCTAAACTTATTGGATCTGGCCTGAATGGCTATATCCGTTTATTCGACTTAAGTAATCTTAATGTAAACTAAGCTTGGAGCGTCTATAATACTTATAATTCAAATAACACTTACACTCCACGCAATGAAGAAAAATAATATAACATTAATTTAGTCGAATTATCTATTTTTTGCTGACCCGTGTCCACTTCGTTGACCATAGAAACCGTTTAAACCTTACCTGGACTTCCACGAATATTTCAAGACCAAAAATAGCCGAATCGGTTCAGCAGTTCTCAAATTTTAGCGAGACTAACGAACAGCAATTAATTTTTATATATATGAGACATTTTTATATATAAGACTGGATTTTGCTCGCGACTAAATACAGTATTCCTACGGGGACGCTGTAACTTTTGAGAATAAAAGTAACCTATGTATTTATCCGTGGTAACAGCTTCCTGGGCACAAAATTTTATCAAAATTGGCATAGTACTTTGCGCGTGAAAAAGTAACAAACACACTAACAAACTTTCGCCTTTATAATATTAGTGAGACTTACGAAGCAACATGCAGTTCGTCCTCGTTGAGGACTCAATTTTCATCGCCATTCATTATCGTCGCCACAAACATGGTATTATTATGCAAAACGATAACAAAAAAACTATGCAATATATTTCATATATATAACAAAATAAATGTAGTAAACAAAAACCCGTAGCACCCACGCTACGAGGCGCACGTTGATGTCTTTGTTATGTAAACGAAGTAATTAGAATATCTTTGCTCCATATTTGTTTCAAAACAGACCATAAACGTTGAAGATAGTAAAATTATATATTTAGAAACTAAGAATGTGATATTTAACCCCTTATCAAGGGAATATTTGTAACTGGGTTTTACAAAAACTATTTTCGAAACTTAGATTATGCCACAAAGTAGATATATAACAGAGACACGATCTACGAGTACTAGAAAATCGTATCACCCTAATACTGGCAATTCGTCTGGCTATTTTTGTTTTCTTAGATTTACAGGCACATTCCGGAAACCGCCATCTAGCGCCACTTTTGGAAAATACTAATTACTAATTTCGTTTCGTATCTTCTTCTCAATTAAGGAGTTAAATTTAGCTTAATGTGATGTTATGCTTATCTTTATTTTAATGTCAATATTTGTACTTAATTCGGCATATTTACATTTTATAAGTTACAAACGTTAATAGTAGTGACATCTATTGCATTTTTTTTTTGTATTAAACATTGTATGGGATGGTAGGCCATGATTATGCTAATCAGATTTTCGCTTCGCTTTTACGCCGATGGATTCAAGTGGAAACTCCATAGACTCGCTCTATTACTTGTTGTATTCACAACAGCCTATTATGTAAATTAGTCAAATTACGCGCAATTTGATGACAATCGTAGTTAGTAAAAGTGAGAGTAATAGAGGTGATTCACTAGGCTAAACTCACTTTAGTGATTACCAGTATAATCATTATCACTATTTGATTAATCAGCTAATAATAATATCTAATTTATATTGTCACCTAATTATTGCTTATATATAGTAACTCCTGAATTATCAAGCAGTGAGCGAACTGATAAGTTATTCTATAACGTTCTGTTATCCGGGGCCTTAAAAACCCCTTTTTAAAAAAGATTTATTTAATGAACTAGAAAATAGAAATAGTAATTAAAACGAAATAGTAGAATTTGGCACAACTGTTACGACTCGGAGTTAGGAATAGAATGAGGTGTGTGAAAGAGGTCTGGACGGGCGGTCTGGGACGGAAGGTGTAGGATGATTCTAGGAATATGGGATCAGCAAGATGGGAAAGCTAGGGTGAGCATGATCGCGGACAGGACAGGGATATAACATCTCCCGGGGGTAGACTAAACTTCGGGGACGAAGTTTATGGAAAACGGATAAGGGAAGTTAGACATTTACTCTAAGGTTAGGTGTCGGGATGGATTTGGGATTACTTTTATTTTTACTTAGATCTTGAAGAGAAATAGAAGGAGAAGAAGATGAAGACGTGTCCTGAGTAGGAGAAGGATTTACAGGAAGAGTTTGGGAAAATGTGGGAAGGATGCGACGACAACGGTTGTAGCCCTTTATTAAAGTAACACATTTATAGAAAACAATTATGATTAAAACACAAGAAATGATTATAAAAGAAATCGAATAATGATTTTCATATTTAATAAAACTATGTTGCTTTATAATTTTGTCGGCTTCTTTAGATAATGATTTTAATTTTAATTTATGTTCTGCACTAATTATATCTAAATCAAAGTCTTGCAAATCAATTATATGGGCCTCATTATTCTGTATATTATCTAAATTTTTAAAACTACAACAAGAATCATTTATAATATTAATATTAGGACTTATGTTACTTATTTTAACTTCTATAATTTTAGATTTAGGAATTAACTTTGTATTTTTACAGTAAGCTACACAATTATTGGGTACAAAAAGTATTCCTGTGCCTATTACATCGAAATCTACATTTGTTTTGTTGTGACATTCAATTATTACTTTACTAAAAGAAGATTGTACATATATCCATCTATTGTTCGAGATGGATTTCCAAATATCGGTTTTGCCGTAAACACTTTCGGTTTTGCACTGCACTGGTAGAGCTTTTATTATATTCACTAATAGTTCACTTTCACAACTAGGATGTTCACTGGTAGAAAATACTGTGGTCACGTCGCAGATATAGGTTTGGGCATTCATCGCTCTACATTCCTGTAGTGAGTCTGGGTTACAATACGAACTTTTGTCATTGGTCATTGCAATATATTTACTATTTGGAATAACATAAGAAAAATAATTAGATTCAGATACATTATGTGGTGTAGGAAGAGCAATATTATGGTACAAATTATATTCCTTCAGAGATACAAGAGGAATTCTGAGGATAAATACTACCCTTTCATTAATACTATAACTTAATACACTAGAAACATTGATTAAAGTAAACATTTCGCTTAATTCTAAGTTTACAGGTAATTTTGCGTCAACAGGTAAGTGACGGAAGTTATCGACAAGCTCTTTATAAAGATAATTAGGAGATAGTATAGCTGGATGTAGTATGCCTTGGCTACTAAACATTATCGCATTGATAATATCCTCTAATTGGAAAGATAGAGTCATAATATTTGTTTCTAAGCTATTTAATATTGTAATCATATTAGTTTTTACTACCAAGCTTTTTGAAATTGTAGAAATGTTGTTTATTTTATTAGAGAAGTTGTCGATAGCTATATTAAGGTTGCCTTCATTAATTTTTATTTTGTTTAGAGTTACATTTAAATTCGATAAAGTGGTTGTAGTTATTAATATATTTTCTTTTATTAATGAAGCCAACTCTTTTTGATTTGATTGAACATTTTGAAGTGCTTCATCGTATTTTATAGCATCATTTTCGTCGAGAGTGCCAAAAATTGTTTTAAAAGCAGAACCTATTCCACCAAACCATGCAGACCTTCGAAATCTGCGATCTAATAAATGTGAGATAGAATTATAATCTTTGATTAAATCGTTATATCTAACGGTAAGTGGTTGCAATATATTATTACATTCCAAACTATCATCAGATTCTATATCTACTTTATTACACAGGAATCGCAATGTTCCAAAAATTGAATTCATATTGGATATATGTAATTGAAAATGCGATATATCTATAGGAGTAACAACATCTAAATAATTATTACTTATTTTTAATTTTCCTATTGGATCAAAATAGATTCCTGGACTTGAATTTATTTGTTGGACATAGTCTTGAGCCGCTAGGGCAGAAGTGCTGAAATAGAAAGACATTTTCTTTGAATTTGTATTGTATTAAGGCTAACCTTAAAAGTTACCTAAGACTAAGAAGTTAACTTAAATTAATGAATACGTAAAATACTTAATCCGTAGATTGGCCTGATGCATGTTTAATTTGATCTACGTGATGTTTTACGTATCTGCGATTGATAAGTAAAGATACGGTGTTGAAGCCATGAACTTTTACGATTTTGTAAGGACCTTTCCATACAGGTGATAGGGCCTTTCTAAGACGCAGGTGATTTTTTAAATAAACTAAATCACCGATTTTGTAAGTCACGGGTTTTGTTTTATTATCGTAATAAGTTTTAGAATTTTGCTTTGATTTAATTATGTTTTCCATTGCTTTTTCCCGAGCATGTTTTAATCGATGTTGTAACATTTTAACGTATTCTGGATACGTGGCATCGTTAATAGCAGTATTATAAACAGAATCTGGCAGATATGGCTTATGGCCAAATAAGAGTTCGAATGGTGTAAATTTGGTAGTAGTATGGACGGCTGTATTGTAAGATAGCATTGCTGTGTAAACATATCGGGACCAATTATCTTGGTTGTCATTTACAAATGATTTGAGGTATTCCTTGAGCGTTGAATGACTTCGCTCAAGTGCTCCTTGAGTCTGAGGATGGTAAGGAGTAGACCAGATTTGTTTTATCTTTAAGAAATTGCAAGTCTTTTTGAATAAGTCGGCTGTAAAATTGGTACCTTGATCGGTGAGTATTGTTTTTGGGATTCCGAAAAGTGAAATAAAATGAATTAGACATTCGCTGGTCTCTTCGGCTGTGGTAGTTCTAATGGGATACGCGACTGAGTATTTTGTAAGGTCATCTTGAAGAGTCATTATGAATCTGATTTTTGCAGTACCTACTTCCGGTAATGGACCTACAATATCAATTGATATTCGTTGAAATGGCGCAGTTGATGTTGTAGTAATTTGCATCGGGGCTCTATTTATTTGTCTAAAAGCTTTATTTTCTTGGCAAAGAGTACATGATTTAACATAATTTTCGACGTCGGCCCGCATGCGTTTCCAATAATACTTTTCTTTAATTCTATCATACATCCTGTTTGATCCTAAATGTCCAGCTATCGGTAAATCGTGATTATCTTTTAATATCTTTTTTATTTCACGTAACGAGGGATACATAATGCTATTGTGATAAATATGTAATTGGATATTTGTGCCATCGAATAGATACCCTAATATATTATAGATTTTAGCGAAAGAGAATTTGTCAAATGGACTTCTAAAATCCGTTATAGCGACTTGGTGTGACGTAGGATATGACATGATTATGTGATCACGTGTGTATTTTAGGGATTTATATAAATCTGGGTAAGTACATTCATCAAAGTGATTTACTTTCAAATATAAAAAGAGGTAAGTTTTATCTTCTATATCTAATGGTCCATAGGTGTAAAGTTCTCTTTCCATTTCTAAGAATTCTTCAAGGATTGGATTAGCACAGTTACTTAATAATTCTTGCACGTATGGTATTGATTCGTCTAAATCTATTGAAGTTGGTACAATTAATAATTTTTGTGATGACTTTAGAAGATTTTCATTATGTTCATTGATTATAGTATTATAAGATTTAGTAGGTGATTTTAGGAATTTAGAATAATTTTCGTCGATAATAGGTACATCAGATGTAGGAGATTCTGGTTGCAAGGAAGTGCTTGGTTCAGGGTAAGTAGACACATTTTCATTATTAGATTCAGAGCTAGGATTAAGATTTTTGATATTTGAATCAGCGACGGGAATAGGATTTTCAGCGTCAACTACCTGTGGTTGAACTACTTGTTCATCAATTGGGATTTCGTGATCAGTAACAGGTAAGTCATCAAGAATGTCAAATTGGAATTCAGGAAAGTCAACGTTAAAGTCAATAGGAGACATAAGTAAGTCAGGTGCGTTGTGAATCGTGTCAGGAGAGGAACTTGGGTTTTGTGGAGTAGATAATAGCTGGGTATCATCGTTAGGATTAGTAAGTTCTTTGTTTTCAGGATAAATTGGATTAACTGGATATCTTGAGAGTGCGTCAGCTGCCGAATTAAGTTTACCTTTTCTATAAATGATTTCATATTCGAATTCTTCCAGTTTTAACCTCCATCTTTGAAGTTTACTACTGGGATCTTTATGATTAAATAACCATTTTAATGGTCTATGGTCTGTGATTATTTGAAATTTACGCCCGTAAAGGTAGGGTCTAAATGTTTTACATCCGAAAATAATAGCAAGCAATTCTTTTTCGGTAGTGCTGTAATTGCATTCACTTTTATTTAAAGTTCTTGATGCAAACGCTACTGGCTGATCTTTACCCACTTGTCCTTGTGACAGAACAGCACCTACTGCATAATTTGAAGCATCACAAGTGAGTATAAAAGGTTGTGTGAAATTAGGATAAGCTAGAAGAGGAGCAGTGGTTAATTTGGATTTTAACGTTTCAAAGGCTAGCTGTTGCTGGTTCTCCCAGTTAAATGGAACATCCTTTTTTAGTAAATTTGTAAGACATTTAGAAATAGAAGAGAATTCAGGGATGAATCGGCGATAATATGACACTAAACCTAGGAAGGATTTGATGTCTTTAGGACACTTGGGAATAGGAAAATTTGTAACGGCTTTGACTTTATCAGGATTTGGTTTGACTCCCTTTTCAGTTATCACATGTCCAAGGTAGCCTACTTCTCGTCTTAGGAATTCACATTTGTCTGGTTGGAGTTTGAGGTTGAATTTACGGAGTCTTTGGAAAATAGCAGTCAAATTCACGATGTGTGAGTCTAAGTCATAGGAATAGGAAACTATGTCATCAAGGAACACATAACAACGAATACCTTGAAGTCCGGATAGTGCAGTATTCATAAGCCTCTGGAAAGTAGCAGGCGCGTTTTTCAGCCCGAAAGGCATTCTTAGAAATTGGTAGTGTCCCTCTGGAACGTTGAAGGCGGTTTTTGGCTTATCTGATTCATTTAAAGGAATTTGGTGGAATCCGGAGGCTAAATCTAACGTAGAGAAATATTTGCTGTTGCCGAGTTGATCTAGTATTTCTGTTATTTGAGGAAGCGGGTAAGTATCTCCTATTGTTACGTCATTAAGTTTACGATAGTCAATTACGACTCTCCATTTTTGTTCGTTGGATGCATCTAGCTTTTTTGGTACCACCCATATAGGTGAAGACCATGGTGAATCGGAAGGTTCAATGATATTTTGTTGTAGCATTTTGTCTATTTGTTTACGAACTTCGGCTTTGTGGATTTCAGGGAATCTGTAAGATTTAGTATGTATTGGTAGATCGGAAGTCGTTTTAATTTCATGTTTCAGAGCATTAGTATGTGTCAAGTCTTCGTCAGGTAAGTGGAAAATGTCAGAGAAATAGGAACAGAGATTAAAGAGAGCTGATTTTTCTTCATCGTTAAGGTGTGATACTCTAAGTTGATCTAGTACTAGTCTGGTTCGTCTTAAGTTATCTGTAGCTTGTATTTTTTCAATTTTATTAACAGGAACAGAGGGGATACTATCGTCAGAATATTTAGAGTCTATTGGAGTTAATTTTAAATTTAGGTTTGACTGGATTGTAGCTGATTCTTCTGAAGTATTTACAATTGTTATATTTATACGATTATTTGGTTTCACTTTTACTAAACAGTTTGCTACTAGTAAGTTATCTGAAATGTGTTGATCTAGAATTAATCCTTCTTTTATTTCAGGATTTGCGACTGAACATTCTACGACGGTTTCACTCCTAGCTGGAATAATATAGGCTGGATCACGGAAATATAATGGAAGAGACGTTTTTGAAAATAGTAATAGATTTTTATTATAATCGATTTAGCAATTATGAGAATTTAGCATATCAGAACCTATTATGCCATCGTATGGTAAATGAATTTTCTCAATGACATGGAATTGGGGAGTAATACAAGATTTAGTTAACTTTATTCTGAGATTGAAATGACCCAAGGTTTGTATAGGGTCGCCTGAGGAATCTATTCCTTTTAGATTAATGAATTCCTTATTGAGTTTAAGATTATTATGCAAACAAGATTTTTTTATTAAACTTACAGAGGATCCAGAGTCTACTAATAAGGTAAGTGGAAATTCAGAAACAGGAGAATCAACTAGGACGTATGGTAAAAGTGTTTTAGTAGGATCATTAGTTATTTCGAAAACGTTTAACTTGGATGCAGAGGATTTAGAATTAGTTAATGGTTCAGTGGATTTGGAAGATGTAGAATTAGTAGATACAGCGGATTTAGGATAAGATACAGCGGATTTTGAACTAGATACAGCGGATTTTGGATAATATACAGTGGATTTAGAATTTGATTCAGTGAATTTAGGATAGGGTACAGTGGATTTAGAATTTGATACAGTGGATTTAGAACTTGATACAGTGGGTTTAGCATAAGATATAGTGGATTTAGAATTTAATACAGTGGATTTAGGATAAGATACAGTGGATATAGATTTTGATACAGTGGATTTAGGATTTGATACAGTGGATTTAGAATAAGATACAGTGGATTTAGAACTTGATACAGTGGATTTAGAATATGCTAAATTGTTACTAGCATGATTTTGAAAAAATGAATTATACAACTTGCCCATGTTGCGGGGTTGCATAACATCATTTGATTTAGAAATTGCACCACATGTGCGTTGATTTAGAAAGGTGTCGTTTTTGGTATTAATATGTCCCGCACGACACCGGGACGAGACCTCGATTAGTTTTTTGGAGTATTATCGACAGTATCATAACCATCCTCGACATTTATATGTTCATTAGGATGTTCATCGATATTGTATGCAAAATTTACCCTTTGAAAAGGTTTATTAAAGTTATTAGCGCGATTATTATTGTATTCCCTTTTTCTACACTCTTCTATTGTATGACCCACATTTTTGCAATATCGGCAAACTGGCGGTGAATTTGAATTAGTGGGATTTGGAACACGATTGTAATTATTATTATTTCGATTATTAGAATTTGGGAAACGATTATTATTATAATTAGAATTTTGGTTTGGAATTTGGAAGCGACGGTTAGCATTAAAATTACGATTTGGGGAAAATGATTTAAGTTGAGGATTTTGCTTGTATAAAAACTGTTGAATTTTCTCTTCCGAGACTGCTGCATTTATGGCTTCGTTAAGAGTTTTGGGAGACTTACACCTCACTACATTTGAGATGCGGGGCAAAAGTCCCATTTGGAAATGATGAAGAGCTAACTCTTCCATTGCTGCAGTGCGGCCTAACATTTCCCTGCTTTTACGGCCATGAGTAATCGAAATTTCAGTTAATAATTGTGATAAACACGTTTCTATTTTAAGTGCGTATTGACTTACTGGTTCTGTTAAATTTTGTTTACAATTTTGCAAGTCTGTTAGAAGATGTGCGTAGTGCTTCCTTTCACTAAACTGTGTCTTTAAAAATTCCTTTAATTGTTGCCAATTTAAAAATTCTTTTATAGAGCATGCAGTTTCGGCTTTCCCCACGAATTGGCACAATATAAATTTAAACAAAATATCTTTCTGTTGTTCGGATGCTAACTCAAATGCGTTATTGCAATTTACTAAGAATGAATTCAGTGAATCTCTGCTGCCGTCGTACGGCTTAATGAATTTTAATAAAATATTTAAGTCTATCTCAGGTTTACTTGGCGGATCTGCTTTTGCCTTCTTTTTTGACCTAGTAGATGGACCTGGAGGTTGTAAAGTGGTAGGAGGTTGATATGCCTCCTCCTCCTCCAAGTCGGATGCATTA
Source organism: Celastrina argiolus (assembly GCA_905187575.2). NCBI lineage: Eukaryota > Metazoa > Arthropoda > Insecta > Lepidoptera > Lycaenidae > Celastrina > Celastrina argiolus. The sequence continues at coordinate 9,501,199 of LR994591.1, forward strand.
TTGTCAGTGTCCTCAAACTTTACAGGGCTAACATTTCTGTCCTTAGACGCCATTTTTGAATTACAATAGTAATGACTTAATTTGTAAAATAAATGTAAAAATAAAAGTAAAAATTACAGTGATAGATTTGCAATGACCAACTAAAAAGTATGATGAAAATAACTCACAGGAATGCAGCGATAAACACCGTCCGGAGCATTTCTTCGAAGCGTAAGCTGCGTAACTCGACCCGTAGATAAGGCGCCGCCCGTAGACTCGATGCTCGATGATGTTTGGGAATTATTGAATTTAATTCGCGGTTAATTATTTTCAGGAACACGTTTTACAGTTCGTTACTTTTCACTTGAATATAGTAGATTTAAAGTTCTGGAACACTATTACTTCGCGGATATTGTATCGAGACGTACCGAGGATGCTTTTAAATCATCCCACCGCTGCCACCAATGTTATCCGGGGCCTTAAAAACCCCTTTTTAAAAAAGATTTATTTAATGAACTAGAAAATAGAAATAGTAATTAAAACGAAATAGTAGAATTTGGCACAACTGTTACGACTCGGAGTTAGGAATAGAATGAGGTGTGTGAAAGAGGTCTGGACGGGCGGTCTGGGACGGAAGGTGTAGGATGATTCTAGGAATATGGGATCAGCAAGATGGGAAAGCTAGGGTGAGCATGATCGCGGACAGGACAGGGATATAACAGTTCGCGTTTCAAACATAAAAACTAGATCAAAATCGGTTCATCCGTTTGAGAGCTACGATGATACACACTAATAGTGATGGATCAATGCGCTAAGTATGAAAAATTCGTTTCATTATCATTATTCGGTTATTTTCTCTGCCTAAACCAGCAATTAATGCCTATTTTTTCTGTAGACCGTAACTGATTTCACTATTTTTATTTTATTTTTGCTTGTAAATTACTCATTTATGTTTGTAGGTTTCGTAAACAATAAATAGTAGTGAACATAAAATATATTATTACACAGCGCATCTCATATTTTCTATACATTTCCTAAATTTAACAACACGAATGTTCTTGATAAATAAAAAATCCTTCATGACAGAATTATCATGTTTGCTTAATGATAACTATTAATTTTATAAATTACGTGTGAACGTATAAACAGGCTTGTTTTTAATTACCACAGATGTTCATTTAGATGAATTAGCTGACTTCAGTACAACGATCGTTGATTAAAAAGTTAAAATAGATTACAGAACAACATTAAAATAAGTATAATCTTAAAAACTTAAAAAGAAAAAAATTAAAGTATGTAAGATTCTTCATTTTAAAAGTGAAACGAATCGTTTTTTAACTCGTTAGTTAGTAGGTTCTCTAGTGAGGTTGGGTGTGAGACTCCTTTATTAATACGGGCCTTAGATTAGCACAGATATTATAATTAAGATGTTGACTAGTCAACATCTTAAATCTGTGCTCGATCTAGATCGAGCTCAGTAATTCCACATAAAATAAGCTATATGAACTCGGCTCCATATACAATAGTACATTGTGACATAACGTTATCTAACGCATGGACTAATCCGCTCTGCAAGGAGTAAACCGCTTTCACTGTCCTTTTAACCTTTATAGAGCGCCCTTATAGAGTATGATCATTATAATTTGTTTATTAAAACAAAGCCTATTATACGTAACTCGCGAGATGAAACACCAGCACAATTTTGCAGTTGCGAACAAAATCATCTATACTAATAAAAAGCTGACAAATTTGTTTATATGAACGCGCTAATATTAGGAACCATTGGTCCGATTTGAAAAAATATTTCTGTTTTGGATAGCCTATTTATCGAAGAAGTCAATAGGCAATATATTGTCACGCTAAGACCAATAGGAGCAGAACACATCTAGTAATAATATAAATGCAAAACTTTGTATTTTTACATAAAAAAAGAATACCTCGAATATTCCAATGCGTGGTATTGTCTCTACCGCAACATGGACAACAACAAGTATAGAAAATGAAAAATCTCTTATTTCCAAATAGCTTAGAATCTAACACTTTTAGAATTGTCCTACATGATGACCTACAACCGATTGGACAAACCCGGCGAGAAGAACCGTGATACATATACACAAACCACCTTATTAATTATTATTAAAAATATGGTTTGTGTCATTGTTACCCCAGTTTAGTGTAAAAGGTTTTACACAATTTATTTTTTATATCATACTTTCCTTCCCTTTAAATTACTCTACACGCCGCGTTGGTATGTAGGTATAATCTAGATTTATACACATAATTATTCTATGCGTATGTCACTGAAGTCGTCCGAAACGGCTAGATCCATTTTAATTTTTTTCAAGAATTTCAGAGATTCAAAATGATTTACAGACTATGTTTATTTTATTTTATTTACTTTAGTCTTTATGTACTGTCAGAGCGTCAACAAATTTATTGCTGAGTCGGTAAGAAGTTTTCCGGGACAGTTGTATATAATATTATACTGTTACATCTATAATTAGCTTGTTGTAATGATGAATTAGTACAAGTGTAACCAGTAGTCGACGTGTAAATTAATTAACTTGAAAGTTGATGACTGAGAAAGTGTTTTTATGAAATCGGTCGTAAACTTATACGTTTTTATTGCTGCACGATGATAATAGGCTTCGGCGGTGATACGCCATCGCCAGGTCGGTTTTCAATAAGGCTTCAAAGGATCTAAAAACGACTCGTATGAAAAAAAATATAGACCCAAAGATATTATTACTTTATTCACCATTTGTCACTTCATTTATTAAAATCTGACCTGTAGTTTAAGCGCCTAAATAATGGGTAAGCCATATTTTTGTCTCCGCTGTATTCGGGTATAAAAAATTAAATAGTGCTGCAACTTAAAAAAAAATATGTGTTATATAGTCTGTTTTTGATTTTATTTCTTAGAATTATGCTATCTATAATTACGACCATAGTGATATTTATAAAATAAGTCAATGTTAGCAACATAAATCTATCCTTATATCTATTTATAACATTTTAAAATTATCCGCAAGCAGACCTTAGGGTTATCCCATTGCTTCACCTCTACTTGGAAGAAATTCATGAATGAACGACCTCATGGATCCGTCAGACCGCTACCACGATATCGAAGTATACGCTACGATATCGCGGAAAACCCCAAGATTTTTTGTACATTTAGCATTGTCAGGGGATTCGTGGTAGGAGTCAGAGGCAAAATCTTACAAAATCGTATCGCGTGCATCTTTACGTCGGTCGAAGTATAAAGCGTCGAGGCGGTAGATGTTGCAGTCATTCCGACGCAAACGCAGCTCAGACAAGCTAGTGAACAAAGTTTAGACAAAAGTGACAAATAAGGCAGTGTTACGATACCGTAAGTGTCAACTAAAGTTCGTGTTTATTAGAAAGTGATAAAGTGTTCGAAACAAATAAATTTGAAAATTCCAAAATAATTAAATAGTACCTTAATATAAAAATTTCATCAATCAAAAATTTTAATAATTCCTATAAGTGTTTTATAATATACATTTTCTTATTTTATAATTGATATCAAAAATTTACTTATAAATCTCAAATTACATGAAGCGAAAGCATTTTATGTTGACAATTAACTAGCTTCCTCAAAAGATGTTTTTAACCTACTTCCAAAAATAACGGAGGTTATTTAATATGACTTAATTATGAACAAAATTGTTACATAAACTTTCACTTTAATCTGATTACAATGAAACATGATGAGCGATGAGCGTAACTGGTGTAATTACAAAAATGGTGTCATTCAAATAAAAATTATAAACAAACTTTATTGAGTCCAAATGCTGTAACCTATTGCATAATTAAAAAGTATAACGTAGGAAGTTACATCAGAGGTTGCGAGAAATGGTGACGCACAGAAAGTAACGCGCCAAGAATTGCAAATCGCAACCTCTTGTGCCGGTTTTTGGTGACACTGACACCATTTGCAATTCTTGATCATTACATGAATTACTAATATGTGGCGCCAATTTCAATAATTTTGTAATATTTACCGTATATTTAGATTTTTTCTGTCATACATAACTGCTGAAGTGTCATAACGCAAGAGAGTGCGGTCGCGGACTCACGCTCCCCTGCACAGTCTCGACTCCGCACAAAGACAGTTACATAACAGAGTCCGTGAAAGTAAAAGTGATTATCCATGAGTTTCGAAACCGCTTGTGTGGGACTCTAATTTGTTTACATACAAATTTTTTTCGCAGATCATGCGGTGGTTTACGTGTAGTTGTCTACTGCTGTTACTGATAGCTAGCGTGACGGCTGACTGGTCGTGGAGCGATGATTCGGATAAAAACAGCGAGGATAAAGAAAGCACTCCGGAACTACTACAAGGGGAAGAATCTGAAGCACAAGAGAAGGTCTCCAGCAGCAATGGAACAGTACTCGACGATATTGTTGATGAATTAGTGAGCAGCAAGCAGGGCAGAAGTTTAAATGGATTTGACGATGTATACAGTGACCCCACGATTAAGGAGGCTTTAGATTCTGGAGACGACGCCGAAGCGAGAAACCTGATTAAGGATCGCCTCTGCACATTGGGTCTTGTACAAGTATGTTATATTTTTTTTCTAATAATAAAATAGAATAAACTATATTTTGTAATAATATTTAAAAAAATATCCAATTTCCTGAGGAATTTTATTCAAAGTACATATTATATTAAAATTATTTTCTAATTTCAGTGCGAAGATGGTGAGAGCCAGGAGAAAAGGGCTTATGGATATTCGCCAGAAGAACTTATTTACGCACAACCAGTAGACATAAAGCCTATTGGCAAACCAGTTGCATCGATCCCTATACGAGGCCCGCCAAGAGCTTATGGCCCAGCCAAGCCAATGCCGTACCCACCACATCACTCAAAGGCCCCACCAAAACGACCAAACTACGGACCACCACATAGGCCTGGTTTCTCAGATAAATATGGAGTTGTGGGCGGTAACTACCAATATGCCCAAAATAGTGCGTCGTACGCTGGAGAAAATAACTATGTAACGAGACCACCGACATTTGGCAACGACGGACCATATTCGTTCGAAAATTCCAAACCCAGTTACAATAAACCACCTACACACACAAATACCAAAACAGATACAGTTGTGCAACAACACGTACACCATCACTACGTGCACGAGGATGCGGACAAAAACCCTAAGGTTATAATTAAGCCTGTTGCCATACCTGTCGGGTCTGTTGGTAACTTAGCGTCACAAAATATCCAAGGGCAAGATTTCGGTGAATTTACTTCATCAGGTGCAGACTTCAATGGTGGATTTAAGCCTATGTCATCTAACTATCCTTTCAACAACAAACCAAACTATGACTCAGATACTGTTTATGGATCACAATACGGAAACAAGGGAAGCTCCAGCTTACTATCACAAGGATTGCCTAATGCTAACGGGTTCGATGATCAAAAATACGGTAGCTCATATGGTTCTAATAACAATGACTTCTATAAAAAACAACTAAACGTTGGATCGTCTAGCAACTTGTATAATCAGGGTCCTGCTACTTTTAGCCAAAACAATCAATATCAGGAAAATTATCACGAACCCAAGGCTCAAGGAATCGAATGTGTTTGTGTTAGTTACGATCAGTGCCCTAGTCAAGAAATAATTGGCCGTAGAGATGATTTATATCTACCCATAGACCCACGTAACAAAGGCAGTGAAATAGTAGCATTGACTGAAGAGCAATTAGACAACTTGAATAAAACAGTAACTGAATCTGATGATAATGTCACAAATGCAACTGAGACTAAAAAAGTCAGTAAGCGTGAAGCCGATGAAGACAAAGATGAGAAAGAAGCTACTAAAGAAATCGAACCTGTAAGTAACATTCATTTAGTATTTATAAAATAGTATGGTCATTCAAAAATTATACTGACTAATACCTATATCATATCCTTACCATTGTAATTCCTAATCATATCTACATCTCCGTCGCAAAATCTGGGGTAACATATAATAATATTTCAATGAATCTGTTATCTTAATTTGAAATATTATGCACAAAAGGACAACTAAACAAAGGGCACTTACAATTTAACACATAATTAAAACGGAAACCACTAAATATCAAAATATTACTGCAGCGCCTCTATGGATTGGCCGGATATGGAGGCAATGGCGGCGTTAATGCCGGATTTGGAGGCAATGGCGGTGGTAATAACAACAAACAAGTGCAGCCTACGTTTGGTGTCTCTTTTGGGTTGCCCCAGCCTTCCAATGGCTATCCTATCAATCCCTATAATTCGAATCCTTTAATTAACCCTTATGGACCGGCTCTAAATACTGGAGGTTTAAACTTGGGCTTAGTCTCAGTGAACCCTTTACTAGCAGTACAAGTCACTAAAAACGATTATGGCGACAAAGTCATAAAGCCTTTCGTTAATTTACATGTCACACCAAATGAACACGTGGTAAATAAAATTGGACATTTATTCAACGAAAAGAAACACTATTTATTGAACAAACATGAACATTATCACCATTACAATCCATACGTAGGTCATCCTCCAAGACCATATTTACCTAATCCACATGATTATCCTCCTTATAACGACATACACAGACCAATTTATCCGCAACCGCAAATTTACTCCCCACATTATCCTCATCAAGGTCCTGGACCTGTAGGACCTTATGGACATTATCGAGTGCAGCCTTATAGCAGTAACGTTAAGCCTCACTCGATCGATGATGACTATTACGATGACGATAATACAGGAAATTATGAAAATCCTCTCGATTACAATAATTACTATCAAAACACACACGACAGGTCTATTAATGCTACAAATTATAATGATAACAATGGAAACTATGCTAATCGTTATGCTCATGCCCGATCCCTTTCGTTTCCTTCTCAATCCAATGGGGCAAACCAGCCAAGCCAAACTATTAGGTTCCCCGACAAAAGAAGAAAGAGAGAGACTCCTAGAGAAAACTCTGGAACAGAAATAATTGAGGAGGTAAACTCTCCCGAAATTATAGTCTTACTTACCCATAGATAAATAATATTAAAACGTTATATTATTTCAGCGTCAAGGATACTTCAACCGGCCACAACAACAACAGTGCCAACAGAACCAAGTCTGCTGTCGTCGCCCATTAAGACCACAAGCTTCAAACAGAGGACAGTGTGGAATCCGTCACTCACAAGGAATCAACGGAAGAATCAAGACTCCCAGCTACGTTGACGGTGACAGTGAATTCGGAGAATATCCTTGGCAAGTCGCTATTTTGAAGAAAGACCCGAAAGAGTCAGTCTACGCCTGCGGAGGAACACTTATCGATGGACTTCATATCATGACTGCTGCTCATTGCATTAAATCGTAAGTATTTTCAATGATTTATTTAAAACAATCCAAAAATAAAAACTAGTATGCTAGTAAATACATAATAACTTTAATGCTCCACAAAAAGTTCACTATGATGCAGTTTATTAACAGATTCAAAGAAACAGGGAGAAATGTTTCCACATTTCATATTAAACAATGTTTCTGATGTTCCCTTTTTTATTCTTGGTTGATTACTAATATTTTCCCAATTTTCAGATACAAAGGATTCGAGTTGAGAGTGCGTTTAGGAGAATGGGACGTCAACCACGACGTTGAGTTCTATCCCTACGTCGAGAGAGACGTGGTGTCCGTGCACGTCCATCCCATGTACTACGCCGGAACACTCGACAACGACTTGGCTATCCTGAAGTTGGAACACCCAGTAGACTGGACCAAGTACCCACACATCAGCCCCGCCTGCTTGCCCGACAAGTACACCGACTACGCTGGTCAGAGATGCTGGACTACCGGGTGGGGAAAAGACGCATTCGGCACAAACGGAAAATATCAAAACATCCTCAAGGAAGTGGACGTGCCAATTCTGGGACATGGACAATGCCAGCAGCAATTGAGGCAAACTCGTTTGGGCTACAACTACGAGCTGAACCCTGGGTTCCTCTGCGCCGGTGGAGAAGAAGGAAAGGATGCCTGCAAGGGTGACGGAGGTGGTCCCCTGGTTTGCGAGCGGGGAGGTACTTGGCAACTAGTCGGTGTGGTTTCCTGGGGTATCGGTTGCGGACAACCAGGCGTACCTGGAGTCTACGTTAAGGTAGCTCACTATCTGGACTGGATCTCGCAAGTCACTGGGAAATTTTCATCTTATTAATCCTAGCTTATCATATAAAAACAGTTAGTGTCATAGACTTTAAAAAGAAGATGCATTGAGAATACATAGAACGTAAATTAGATATTAGATGTTATTTATATGAATAATTTATTGTGTTCCTTTGAACGGTAATGTTCAGAGATGAAAAGTAAATGCATGTGCAATTTTTGTAAAATATTTAATAAATATTATTTTTTTACATCTGCATTTTATTTGGTATTGTATAAAATATATTACTTAATTATCAGGATAACGTCCGTCCTACCACATCCTACATATTTTATTTAATATGCAAACATACGTTTCAACTTTATACGTCACAACAAAGTTTCAAGGTCTTGTAGCCATCGAAATGGCTAAAATGCTTTTAAGCTATGTTATGTTTTTCTTGTACTATGCTTATATTTATTTACTTATATGATTTTTCCTTTTATTTTTTCTTTAAATTTAAAGTCGGCTCCACACTACTCGCGGAGTTCCTCGGCGAAGTACGGCGAAGTACTAGTAAAGTTTGACGAGGTAAGCCGAAGTGCATCTCTACACTATCCTATTCGTCTAACTTCGTTCAACTTCGCGAGTAGTGTGGAGCCGGGGTAAAGCTATTATGGCGATGAGGAGCTCTCGAGACAGTATTGTACTTATACAGGTACTTAGTACCAGGGCCCCGATTGAAGATGCCATCGCTATTTATCGCTTACGAAGTTCGAAAACACATTTTGTTTTTGGAATTTGACAAAATTGAATTTGACATAAGCTTTGCTAAATGACATGCGAATAGATACTCATCATTTAGCGGAGCTTATGTCAAATCCCATACATTTCGTTTTCGAACTTCGTAAGCGATAAATTGCGATGGCATCTTGAATCAGGGTCCAGCAGGCTTACCCCCGACTAGGGTTACCATATACTTATAAATAGAGAAATGCCTGTACGTGGTACCTAAAATGATTTTTCAGAAAAATGCCTGTTTTATCCAAAACACTGTAGTTAATACGTAAAAGACAACAAATAATAATAATAATATATAATAATAATAATCTTCACCAGATACAGTTTTGTAATTTTCCTGAGTAATCAATATCTGGGGGCACAGTCGTGCCCCCGCCAAGACGAGCCAAGCGGAGCGCAAGGGCAAGCACAAGCAATTTTTTCTCGAAATTGCTTTTACTGATTCAACTGTCAGACGAGTTATTTCTTTACTCCACTGGGCGTTGATGAGAGAAAACACACGCTCTACATTCGCATTAAGATAAAATAGAGAACACTATTCCCTACTTTTGAGAAAAGTGCACCACTGCTTTCAAAAAAATATTTTATCCGAACTTTCTTGCCTGAAAACTTAAGACCAATGCCGGCCGCACGCCTGTCTAGACCTTAAAATGCCTGTCAAATGCGGCAAATGCCTGTCATAACCCTACCCCCGACACAATCGAGAATCGAATCAGTTCGATCTCAACGGCTTTTGGTATTTTTTTTGGAGGATTGCATTGAAACTAACCAGGATAAATAAAATTGTTAGATCGTGACTTTCTGTACTCCCGACCATATCAATTGACTGAGAATCAAAATAAACAAATGTCAATTTATTCGGAAGTACTCGGCACGATCGACTCTGAATCAAAATCGAATCAGTTTGGAGAGTAAGACCCCAGTAATACTATTCACCACGACACAATCATCGTAAAGTACCAACTTAGGCATGGTATCTAGTATTTCCTATGTAGCTATAATTGCAGTGAAAGTTTCTAGGCAACAGTATCTAGACTATCTAGATTCTAGTACCTAACAGTCTCAACATATCAATCAATCAATCAATCATTTATTCAATCACAAGAATGCAGTACAATATAGATATTATAAAAACACAATTATCTGTACATTCTACCATAACATAATGGTGTGTGAGTAGGTATAACAACCCTAATATAGTAACTAAAAAAATTGCTTACTTAAAATGTCATACAATTTATACATAGTTATACATAGACTAACAATTAAGATACACATTACATAAGGCATGATAATTTCAACTACACATTGTTCAATTACTACATAATCATTCAATAATAATATTGTTACAGAAAAATGTCAACTCTTAAATCTAATCTTATAACTAACGATTTACATTTTTTTTAAGACTAACTAACTAACATAGACTAACATTAACACTCACTTTTATATTCATTTATCCCCCTTACAAAAATATTATGTGTTGTGACAATATTATGTGTAATATAATATATTAAAACAATATTACACATAATATTATTGTATAATATTATGAACTTAGATTATTAATTGGTCTCAGCGCCTTCGACCAAAGCGACCAATTATTAATCTATGATTATGAAATTTATTTATCTAATAATTAATCACTTAGCCCTATCGGGCTAAGGGCTATATCTAGCTAGGCATTATTCATAATACCCGCAATATTATTAAAAGCCCGTATTCATCACCGGGTCCATAACATAATATGATAATTAGAAATAATGTATATTATTTATTATTTTAGTACAACTTAACCTTACCTAACTAAGCTTATAGATCAATAATTCTTAGGAGGATTCTGCAACAATAGGTTTCTTTAAATTCATTTAAAACGTTTTAACGGGATCAATAACATAACAATATACAAGTTTCGTTCTATTGTAACCACTTTGATGATATTTTCTAATGTAAAAGATAAAATAGGTTTATATCATGATTAATTATGTTTTTCTAACTCAGAAAAAGACGACAAGACGACCATTAAAAATGTTGGACAAACATTTTTGCAATAAGAAGTGATAATTTAAATACGTTACGCCAAATAAAACTTATTTTTCTACAACAAAAGCACAAGACCTTAAGCAAGAATAGCAACATTGTGGTACTTACATACCGATTTATATTATTATAATTTATACTCTATGTACTTACACTAAAATAAAAGTACTGAAACCACAGAAATAACTGAAACAGATAATATTAACATGACGCTATAAAAACTGCCATCTCTTGAGACAGATTGGAACTATATCTAGTTATTTAACGCAACCTTGTTTTAGTAAATGCCAATAGATGGCAGAAGATACACTAACTTAGTTTTAAGGAAGTAACCATAGATGACGCTTATAGGAATAAACATTTTGTGTTATTATTTCTGTTTATTACTTTAATAATACCTGTTGGCTGTTCTATAGATGGTACTAACTCGAATCACATTTTTGACATTATGGAGTGACGTTTTTGTCTAAAACGACACCCATCAAATGAGTAGGTATTTAATTTATTTGCGCATAGTTATAACTAAATAAAGAAAAACTAATATAATGCCACTTAAGAACACGGGAAGAAGAGTAAAACGCGAAGAATTTCCTTCTATAGAAAACTTATCGCAATTTGCTTTGCCCAGTAGTCTCCCTTGTTCAGAGGTTGAATTTCCCATTTTAAACCCAACAAGAAAATGCAAGTCAAACTGGGCTGACATTATACTAGAGAGTGACCAGAAGAGAGAGGAAATTATAAACTATACGAAGCAGAATGTACCACCGGTACCAACATCACCATTTCTTGGTAAGGAAGTTTTTAAAGAAACTTTTGAGAAACTTTTGAAAAAAAATGAGACTACCACCTTATAATTAAGTTTCTTAATGCACTGACAAGAGCGCCACCTACCGGATCTAATTGTAAATATACTTCAGGATTATTCTAGTATGATATAATTTAAATTATCATTCTCGAATCAACCTAAAGACACAAAATTATTTAAAATCGGTCTAGCCAGCCGTTTAGGAGTTCAGTAACATGCGCAGAAGAATTAGAATTATTAATATGAGATCAGCGAATGAGCAGACAGGTGGCAAGTGGTTTCCACGACTCTTGAACACCTTTTTTATTGTTTTGTTTTCTTTTAGACATAGAAAGTGAATACATAAAGTACAGAGTGTTTCCTTACCTTATCCCCGCCCTGGAGGAGACTCTTGAAAAGGCAAAAATATGGAATGTGTTTGACACAGAAAAGTCTTTCTTTAATGGAATAGATAATATTGTACAGGTGATTGAAACATTTAAATAATTAAACAACAATATTATATATATTTTTACAAAAGTAGAATTAAAGTAATAGATAAAGAATAAATTGAATAGTTCGGAATAAACTGCTGTAAGCATTAATACTACCATCCACTTATTGCTACCTATGTTTATTGTATCTGTTTTTATGTACAAATAAACAATTATTTTCTATCTATATTCTATCAATGTTTTAGGTATTATGGAACAGTAATCCTCTTTATCCTGAACGCAAAAAGAACAACTTACATTTATTTAATATGCCCTGGGTGCGTGCAAGCTTGGAGCAGAAGTAAGTTATATTAAGACCCGACAAAAATATTAAGCCTCGCTTTTAAATGAACCACAAAGGTCTTCAAAATAATACAACACGACATTCCTAAACAGTCCCAGACCATACTATCCCAAATCGTGGCTGTGGCCTGAGGACCATGCCGCTGCTGTAATACAGGCTTCAGTCCGGCGATACTTCATACAACGGACCCCAGAAGTACAGGAGATGAGAGATTTCTGGAGAGTATGAACATTTTATTATGAAAGAATATTGTATTGTACGTCCTGTATAACTTTAACCCAAACGTAAACAAAAACGGAACCATAGACTAGTCAGTGATGCCAATTGGCCAATACAATACAATGATTTGTTTGCGACTATGAATCCATAGACTAAAGGCTTTATTCTACAGTCGGCAGTGTCAAAATGGCGTATTTTTTACCGCGCTAGTTTTTAATTAACCGACTTCCAAAAAAAGGAGGAGGTTCTCAATTCGTCTGTATGTTTTTTTTTTTTTTGATGTTTAAATACATTAATTGTTGTTTAATTGTTATAAAATGCATTGGACAATAAAGTACGATCCTTCAAGATTTCAGTGAAAATGTTGACACAATAAGTGAATATGTGAACATTTTTGGTGTTTTCGGTTTGTTTACATTTGTGTTAAATTTATATTAGACGTACTATATATGTAGGATCAGTTCACACTGAAACGAGACGCTTCATATCTATTCAATTGCTATCTTCAAAGTGTAGCGCCGAATCTTCATTTTAATGTGAACTGACTGTTATTTAAATAAGCCATGGTAGTATTACATATTTTATGGTAGGTAAAAGTGATCCAAAACGTCTCGCGATAGAATTTACATATTATCATATGTCTGCCAGCATATTTACTACAATGTTAACATCTGCACACATTTTACATTATTTGCATGTACCTACATCTTTTATTGGTTACAAAAGAGACATGTTTATCCTTTTATAACAAAACAGGAGCTGTACACGATTAAATGTCTCTAAAAATTTCCAGTTTCTACATTGTAAATTTTCAAGTTTCAACATTAATTAATCTGTTTCAGAAATTGGCGATCGAGAAAAAATCGCCAGGTATAAGTACAAACCCATTGCTGGCTAAAAAGTTTGCTTCAGTGCTATCCCCAAAATAAGAGCTACTCTAGATAATGGTTGTTAAAAATAAAATGCTTATACATATTATAACAATTACTTTATTCTAATATTAAACTCTACTATAACAGTAAATAAAAACAGTAAACTACTCAATTTCAAATTACATACTTATTTAAAGTAAGAGAGAGTAAATATGTGCCTTATAGTTTACTGTTTTAGCTTTACAACAACTACTCACAATTGGTAACTCATTCTAATTGGACACCTTCATACAAAGAAGGGCTGATAGGTTTTCCGAGGCCCATGGTAAAATTGATGGTAGGTTTCTCATCACCTTGGGCTATTCTCATTACTCTGTTGGGACTGTAGTTATACTTCAAAGGCATTTGAAAGTCAGTCAGTGTCTGGAAAAGAAATGAGTAATATTTTGTTAAAACCAAAAAAAAACCACTCATAATGGGAAACTGTTATCAAATTATTGCATTGTCATTAACCCTTGAAACATAAGCAAAATTTGAAATTAATCAGATGGAAATTGCTGAAAATTATTCATTGCAAACTTTTGTTTCATACATAACAAATAATAATAGCTCACAACTTCTGTTAAGACCCGTAAAATGAAATGAAAAAAAAAACCCATAATAATAATATCTATGGACTTACATAGATTCAAACAACCCAAAGTTGTACAAGGGTTTAAAAAAAAGCAGTCAGAATGCTAGCCTTGTGGCTTAATACAGCCAATCTGGATTGAAGTCCATGCTTGTGGTAAGTGATTTTGGATCCAGATGGACTGGATTTATTTATTTATTTATAGCCTTTATTCAGCAAAAAAAATTACATAAAATACATAAAATTACTCTAACATTTTAATTTTATTACAAATTTATTCTAATATACATAATATACTAGGGTACTGCGGTTTCTGTATGTATGCCTCTTGGAAATATAAATATTTGGATTACAGTTTTCAATAGCAGCATGTTTTATAAGAAACAAAAATTTAGTTTTTTTATCAGCACAGCTGTGCACATATTGTTTTCACGTCTGTTGGCAATCATGGGATCAATCTGGTTTACACGAGTGGATATGAGATTAAATTATGGTAATTACTAACCTTCAAACCCTTTCTTTCATGGTCCTTCACAATAAACTCCTTCATAAGTGGTGGCATTTCAATCTTGTTTGGAAGAATCACATCGGAGAAGTAATGTTTGTTGGTAATAGAATTGATTAACTTTTCTTCCTCATGTTTTGGTATTAGTTTGTAGTCTGGTTTGTATGATGTTCTATAAATTTCTGTCAATTTGTTATGAGTATGGCCTCTAAAAGTTTTTTCAACCCAAACTCGTACTCTTCTTCTTTCCTATAATTTAAATAGCACAATATCTTATATGTATATAACTTTTAACAAGTACTTGGTTGGATGTCACAAATACTATTATAAAGTCTTTAATCATTCAACAAAATTAAATATTTATAAATTATAAATAATAGATATACTTAATTAAAGCCTTTATAGTATTTGCAAAGTCCAACTACGTACTTGAACATAGTGTGCATACTGTTATAAATATGAAACTATAGAGTTTACTTTCCAAGCACAAATCTGGAAGCTAACTAAATATGTACACAAGTGTGAGGTTATGTACAGTAATAACAAACTTACTTCATCTGGGTATGTTTCTACTTTTACAATCCTCATAAAACTTGGTTCGGGATATCTTTCGAAAACGGACCGCATCACCAACCTTCCAACACCATAATCTTTCAAGCTTCCAATTATTTCCCATAAGGTTTTGCCCTTAAAATCAGTCGTTCTCCCCACGTACTTAATAACAGTGTTAGTAGCCATGTTAAACTGATGTATTATTAAATTTTTTATTTTATTAAATACTAATAATTATTTTATTTATAAAAAAAATAATAAATTATATCTTAAAATCTTTGCATTTGCATTCTTGAAACTTCTTGCTTCTTCTTCTTCTTATATGATATTACCTATATACTTAGATAAAGAATCCTATAGATTTGACACAGTGCCACAGCCGACAAGGACAAACGAAAAGTATATACAATATCTGTGTTGCCAACCCCATTTAAATATACCCAATTTATTCAGTAATCTTACAACTCGGGACTAACAAAGATTAGTACAGAACAGTAAAATAAAAAATTATTAATGAGAGAAAGTTTGTATATCTATATTTATTTGTTTCCATTCAATTATGAAATTTGGAACGGATAAAGCAGGAAACAATATGTTACGTTTATGACGTGTAAATGTACCAACGGTTCCCATTTGCGCATACAAAGTAGCATTGGCTGCTACTTTGTATGCCCAAAACATACCATACAACAAAACCCAAGGTTTAAAAAAACGTCTTTACATCATAATTATTTTCATCACAGACGCGGACGTAATAATAATTTATATATGTATGTCGGTACTCTATTTATGTTATCGAATGTACTATAATTTCTTGGCGGACATTCTTTTTATGTAGTAATAAAACACAAACTATGTACTTGCACTTTTTTTCACTTTATTATAATATATACCTACACCGCCGATGACTTCGTCGAAACCGGTCGTGTATTTTAACAAATATAAAAATATTTAAATTAATGTAAAATAACTAATAAAGTAGGTATATACGTAAAAAAGTATATAAAAAAAATAAGGTGTTTAAAGGTAATCTGTGCATATAGTCATTATTTAAATGATTTTATTATAATATTTGCATTTTTTTTATAATTATTGGTATATTACAACATATATGGGTCGTTATTAAAAATGATTATTTCCGTAACTGTATTCATACCGTTTGCTATTGGAAGTAGATGCACGAATTTCTTCCTCCTCGTTTAAGCATTTGGTATTTTCCTTTTCATGCCTCCTATAGTGTGGATCCCTTACCAGCATTTCCGGGGACATTCATATTATTAATTTATTTCTTATACCAACTACAATTTATAGATATAATCTCATTCGACTATTCACCGCAGTTCAAGAGTTCATGAATGGAAATTTTTGGAGTGACTTTTACGACTTATATTCACTATACCTACGTCTTTCAATAAATATTTCTTCGGCTTTCCTAAAACAAAGCAATAATATATAAAATAGGAGTAGTAGTGGCGTTCGTTAAATGTAGACAAGATTTCCATTTCCATCGTTATTTTACAGTAAAAAAATAGTACTGTAGTATGCACATATAGTAATTGACTCTGTGTACCGCTAGTAATAACTACCATATCTGTCAGGCACGTCTGTGTATCACTACGGTTAAGGCAATCAGTTATCAAACACTACAAGTACTTTTAGTGAACTTATGTAGGTAAATTTCAGTAGGCTCTACACAAGACTCTGAATATAATATTATGTTTATAACATTATAATAATCACTTTTTGAGTACGTAAATAAATACCATAATAGTAACTAACCTGCTCAATAACATGACGCGTAGGAATAGATAACGGGTTTAAACTTGTCATATTTGCTGTTTTTCTAAAACAACTTTGTTCAAAATGTCGAGTATATTTGGTTGGTTGCTAGTTTGTCGGCCTGTGGCACGAATCCATAATTGGCGGGTTGAAGAGTCCTTTGGAAATCTGTAACAACAGTTTCACTATTGCACAGCTTAAGATTGAATAATAAAATTAAAAATAAAATATATATACGGTCGAATTGAGAAACCTCCTCTTTTTTACCCGACTTCGGCGAAGCCAAAAGGAAGGGTAATGATTATGGCAGTCTATGTATGTATGTAAGTATGTTTGTATGTATGTTTGTATGTATGTATGTATGTTCCCTCGTAGCGGTTAAACTACTGGTTCGATTTTAATAAATAACGTGTCAATCGATTCGTAGTAGTCCCGCGAGTAACATAGGCTATATAACTTTTCGAAAAATTTTGTATTTTGAAAATTATACCTCAAAAACTATCACCAAAAAAAATTAAATTAAGATAATTGTATCGTGTTTGGTATCAAAAGATAGGTCTTGGCAAGCACATTACAAATATGTATTTAAATTTTTAATTAATTGTTATATTTTATTGTTAAATTCAAAATAAAGGTTTCAAATGCGGTAGTACAAATAGTATCTAGGAGTTGTTGAGTTACTTTCTATGTGTTAATTTAACGTTAGTTTAGTGAAAATATAATGTTATAGTTTATGTGGAAACAGAAAAATGTAAAATAAAATAAAAGATTTAAAAAACTATAACCCGACTTTGCAAAAAAGGGCTCTAATAAAATAAAAGTTTAAAAACTATAACCCGACTTCGTAAAAAACTGGTCTAAAAAGGCTGAAACAAGAAAAAATTCAATTTGAAATCCAGAAATGCATAGGTAAAAAATGGTCAAGCTAGAGCCGAGGTCGGACCCGCTTTTGGGATTGAATATAATTGCAACAGCAGACGAATATTATGAGCTAGCGGGTCCGACCTCGGCTCTAGCTTGACCATTTTTTACCTATGCATTTCTGGATTTCAAATTGAATTTTTTCTTGTTTCAGCCTTTTTAGACCAGTTTTTTACGAAGTCGGGTTATAGTTTTTAAACTTTTATTTTATTTTATATTTTTCTGTTTCCACATCAAATATAACATTATATTTTTACTAAACTAACGTTCAATTAACGCATAGAAAGTAACTAAACAACTCCTAGATACTACCTTTACGACCGCATTTTAAACGTTATTTTGAATTTAACAATGAAATTTAACAATAAATAAAATATTCAAATACATATTCGTAATGTGCTTGCCAAGACCTATCTTTTGATACCAAACACGAGGCAATTATCTTAATTTAATTTTTTTTGGAGATAGTTTTTGAGGTATAATTTTGAAAATCCAAAATTTTTCGACAAATTTTATACCCTATGTTACTCGCGGCATCATTACCAATCGATTGATACCTCATTTATTAAAATCGGACCAGTAGTTTAGCCGCTACGAGGGAACATACATACATACATACAAACATACATACATACATACATACATAGACTGCCAAAATCATTACCCTTCCTTTTGGCTTCGCCGAAGTCGGGTAAAAAGGCTGAAACAAGAAAATAATTCAATTTGAAATCCAGATATGCATAGGTACAGATATGGTCAAGGTAGAGCCGTGGTCGTACCCGCTAAACAAATCTATAATATTCGTCTGCTGTTGAAATATACAATCCCAATAGCGGGTACGACCACGGCTCTACCTTGACCATATCTGTACCTATGCATATCTGGATTTCAAATTAAATTATTTTCTTGTTTCAGCCTTTTTAGAGCCCTTTTTTGCGAAGTCGGGTTATAGTTTTTTAAATCTTTTATTTTATTTGGAAATCGGTTAAAAAAGACCCCACTTTTAGGGTAAATTATGAGTACCTTAGCTGGTATCCCCATTAAATCTTTAACATTACTAAGTCAAAAAGTAGTTTAAAATGGCGGACTGCCTGACATTTGTTTCGAGGATGACAATTTAACCTTGTCACATACATTGGTTGGATAATACATTTATTATTGTAATTTTAAACAACATTTTAATTCATTATTTCTATTCACAATAACCTATTAATAGCTTATTAGTGTGCTACGGAACACAACCTGTCGATATTTTATCAAAGCAAGGGGTATTTGTTACTAAAAATGGTACTTACGCATGATAGGAAATATTTCGTGTTTTTTGCTCAGTACGGCTTTTACAGCCGATTATTTAACATATATCCATGACAAGCAGGGTTAGTATTATGCATCACTTAAGATTCTTTTTATTTTTACCACTTATATCACTATTATTCACTAAAAATCCTGGAAGATACGAGCTGTGACCGAACTGTCAACTGATTTGTTGGGCACATAGCAGTTGTGCCCAACAAACAAAAACAGGAACTCTGACAAAGACAGGCAATATTGTCGCCTTCCTTTTCCTTCTTTAAAGTTTTTGTATGTTGTGATCTCGTTCACACACTTTATTGACGTATCGTAGCAAATCTATGTATTCTTAATCTATGCCTATATATTATTATCCTCTATGTATGATATCAAGTGTCACCTGTCAACTCTACGATGTCAGTCACAGATTAAGAATTAGTTACTACGTAACAGATACCTCAGATTAATAACTAAAGCATAGATACCGGGTAAAAAGCAAGAGCTGAGACATATTTCTGTTCTTGTCTCACTATACGACACATGCTAATGGGAAGGAAAGGGAAGTCTAGCTGTCCGTTACTTTATTTTTTTAGGCTTGTCACCACTTTGGGCGATCACCTCTGTACGAAATTGCTCACAAGTTGCATGACAGCTAGTTTGAGCTAATTTGATGTCTTTATTCGAGGGACGTCCATAGTCGACATCACATGTCGATAAAAATGAAAATAAAGAAGAAGATATAATGTTTATACTATATACCACCCAGTATAAATTACTTTCCTCTTAATCTCCGTCTATGTCTATTAAGCTTAAGGGATTTTAGTTTGCCCCAAAAAATATTCAAGATTTCTTCTTGAGGAAGTTTTCTAATATTATGAATAGGATACATTACTTCCGCGTGAGTTTTTAATGATTTAAAAAACCTAAGTCAATAAGCATCTAATCTAAGAAGTATTAGCATCTTATATTCTTAGTTATACGAGTACCTCGGTACTACTGTTGCTAAAATATAAAGATTGTAACATTGTGATGCCGTTCAATATTCTGGAGTAATCTAATCTACTAAAACACTATTTACTACATAAAAGAAACTAGAAAAACAACAGTATATTTAGCGTTTGTAATGGACGTAATGCTATCTATTCAAAACAACGTTACGTGTAAAATCAATTTGACAAAACTATGAATGTTGAGATAGAGGATATTTTTTTTTTTTTTTTTTTATGGTTTCATTTACGATCAGTCTCTTGACTATAAGCAAATGTGTTGTGTTATGGTTATTGTCGCTTCAGGTCACTCCTCACCAGGAGATTACTTCCATTTTTAAAAACGATCCTTAAGGTTTTGTATATCAAAACGCTTAAGACGTTTACTGTAAGTAACTTTTAATAGGTGGTTTGCCAATTCATTAGGGTGGTTTTGAAGCCGATCTTTGTAGGTTAAAGAGGCATGTTTTATTTCTTCTTTCACTGTTCTCATATCTAGTTTCTCATGTATTTCAGCATTTGTTATAAACCATGGTGCATTAGATATAGTTTTCAATATAGTGTTCTGAAGTCTTTGTATGATGGCAATGCTAGTGTTGCATGCACTCCCCCACAGTTGTAGCCCGTAGGTCCATATTGGTTTGAGTATAGCCTTATATATCAGAAGCTTGTTTTCGATCGATAGTTTTGAGTTTCTTGCTAATAGCCAGTATATTGACTTATATCGATAATTAAGCTCATCTCTTTTTGTTTTTATATGTTTCTTCCATGTAAGCCTCCTGTCTAGATGTAAGCCAAGATATCGGACGGAGTCACATTGTGGGAGGGTGTTATTGCCCATTTTCACAGGGAAGCAGTTTCCTTTTCTCAGTGTGAATGTTACGTGTACTGATTTTGATACACTGGTTTTGATACGCCATTTTTCAAGCCAGTCGCTTATCTTGTCGAGGCTAGTTTGTAAAATTCTAGAAGCTAGTTCTGGGCTTTTGCTACTTGCTAATATTGCAGTGTCATCAGCGAAAGTTGCCGTTGTTACGTCAGGGGTCACAGGTAAGTCGGCTGTATATAGGATATACAAATATGGACCTAATACAGACCCCTGGGGTATGCCTGCTAAAATTTTTTTTAAATTCAGATGTCTCACCCTCCTCTCGAACTTGGAAGATGCGGTCAGAGAGGTATGATTTCAACAGTAAATATAAATTGTGTGGTAAGTATTTTTTGATTTTATATAAGAGACCTTTGTGCCATACTTTATCAAACGCCTGTTGGATGTCCAGAAACACAGCCGAACAGTACTCCTTGGCTTCAAGTGACTTCCTTATCTTTTCGTAGACACGATGCACCTGTTCTACTGTTGAATGCTGGGTTCTAAAGCCAAACTGATGTTCTGGTATTAAGTATTCAGATTTCAGTATGGGTTCTAGTCTACGAAGTAGGATCTTCAGATAGAGGATATGAATAAAAAGTAAAGTCATATATACTTACACCATAATCAAAAGTCAGGAAGAGATTGCTGTAAGCAGTAAAACCGCCTTTATGTACAATTCCTCTTATTGCACTTATCTACTATACAATTGATTGTATTTTATGTTCAAAAAAAGATTTTTTTATTCCTTTCTATTTCCATAATACTATTTTAAAAAAACTATTAGATACTTAAAAGTATAATATTATCATCCCATTTTACTGTACTGCTGGTGTATGGAAATCGTACAGTGCAAGTAATATTTAATGGTGTAACAACACAGACACACACAGACATTTGACATTTCTAGCATTTGGATTGGGATAAGTAATAAAAATGTATTCAAAAATATATTTATTACGTATAATAATATTAAATTAACAATGGTAAACAACGCTTACAAACATACAAAAAACTGCACCAAAAATACAAAAAAGCTCTCTCAGTCTATCCACGCAGCATGCACTCCAGTTACGTAGGAGAGCCATGCATTTGACGATACAAATGGACCGACAGGATCGGATTCATACCTAGGCTTCACAGGAAACCCGTGTGCATCAACATCAAGGTGATACAATATTCTCGTTTGCAATAAAATAATTGGTGGTAAATGTTTAGAGCAAACATGACTCTATGTAGCTTCTGGTTTTCCTATGAACTCGAACCATTTTATTTTTGGAGCATGATTTTGTAAAAAACCTGTAAATACCAATTAGCCGATTAATTATATTTAACTTGGTATGGTAACATGGTATGGTTAAAAATAATAAAAGTCAAACATAAAGAGATTATTTCGAAGGGTTATCGATATAGAAATGTACATCACTAGGAGAAAATTAACCTCTATGTTATGTAAACAAAAAAAATTTTAATATAATGCAAATACCGCATACTAGTAGAAACTATAATAATATACACATACATCTATTAAAATAAATTAGTTCTAGCCTACTTGGATATATTTACTAAGCCTATAACATTAAAAACATACTTATGAAAAGATATTGTTCCGTCACAGTTTTCTTTTCGAGATGTAGCTATAACTTTTACACGCATTCACTAAGCAAGGCTTTTTCCGAAACAGTTATGTTGTAAATTGCAAAAACTGTAATAAATCAGATGAGAATTATTATCTATTACATTATAATAATAAAATCTAAAAGAAAATGTTTTCTTCATGTTTTATTGTTGACACAATAATAGGATGGCATATAATGCTACCAATTGAAGTTGTCGCTAATTTCTAAAGAGCTATAAAAAAATAAAGAGACGTTTTTATTTAGTTGGTTTGATACGTTTGACAGACCACCAAAATTTGACAGACCACCAAATCGACCTCTGACCTGGTGACAACGCGAAAAATCATGAAGTTGCTGTCTCTTTTACTCTCATGAATCTTTGCATTTGAAATTTGTTAGATAGATCGCTGTTTTTAGCTCTACTTTTTACACTCCTTCTATGTATATCCTATTTCTATGACAGATACGACAGTGATATTTTACCGAGTTTCCAGTTGTTACGTTTTGGCAGCACTGTAGCATCTGTCATTTTGACCGCACACCACAGACCATAGCACATCACAGACTACAAACACACATTGTATAAGTGGTTGAATAATCGAGTCCAGCTATCGATACTTTAGTAAGGTATCGATTTTTTTTGTAGGTAGGTTTTTGTAGTTCAGGTAATTTATTTTTATTAAGTAATACAAAATAAAAACAGGTTACATTTATCATTTATTTATTGATTTTTTTTCTAAATTTCTAATAAGCCCTGATTGATATAGTAAGAATATTAATATTTAACAGAATATTTTTTTTTATAATATTTTAATAATTATCCTAATAAAACTCTCTAATGTCGTAATCCAACCATCTAGTGATGGTAACACACAAGTCCAGGTTTTCCTGTTTCTAAGGCCACTTGCCTTACTTGAAGTGTGCTCTTATTTCAATTGTTTTCATTTCTTTGATGACACAAAAGATGATCAGTCACTTCTGTAAATAAATAACACAATATTTAAGATGAAAAAACAGTACATAAGTTGGCCGGTCACTTAGTCCGGCCAACAACAACAACAACAAAACAAGGAGGGTTTCTAGTAAAAACTTTAGTTAATTGGCAAAAATAGATTAACTAGTTTTGTTCTTCAGCACTATAAGTTGATACCCTAAATAAAACTGTATTATTATTCTGCTATCAAATATGCTTAAACTGCCATAACACTTCTTTAACATTTATGAAAAGACCATCTTTTCATAAATGTCAAACAAGTGTTACATAAATTTTTTGTTGTTTCAATGAAGTTATCGAAACCACAACCTCCAATTCCTGAGCCAAGTTCCAAACCACTAAACCTTGGTATTTCACAAAAATAAAACAATTTCAGTATCTTTTGTTATGTTAAAATATCATATAGAATGAGTGTCAATACGCCATAGTACTTAATACATACCCACTCTTCAAATGACCAACATTTCATCAGAAGCAGTTACATCCTCATTGGAATCTTTCGGATTTCAAGAGATACCTAGGGGTATTTCTGTCTGAAACAAATGAGTACATTTAAGATTAATATTGTTATACAAAAGCAAAAAACATTGGCAAACTTAATGAGTCAAAGATTAAGTATAATTATATTATACTGTTCATACTTTATATTACACTAGCTCTAACTATAACGTGTTAAAAGTAAAACTCACCTGATTCACAGGACGATAGAGGCATGCCGTGCTCTGTATTTCATCATCCGTAAGGAGAAATGGATTAGAATGTTTAAATATCTTGGCCTTCTTCGTCAAATTGATATTTATGAAAGTGTTTTTCAGTAACAAGTTTTCGAAGTTGCTCTTTAGAGAGACCGATGGATAGTTGGCACCAGGAAGGACAGCCACAGGTTTCTAAAATTAATGTTCTTTGGGAAAGAAAAATGCCGTTTCATGAAGTAATAGTTGCATTGCAACCACCGACACAAGACTTAAATAGTCCCTTAAAACGAAAAACTAACAACATTTACACTAAATTAATTAACACACTATAAAATATTGATATAATGTATCAATAATATGCGGAGTAATTGAATATTTTGTATCAAATCAAGCAAGAAACCATAGAAATAGGATATACATAGAAGGAGTGTAAAAAGTAGAGCTAAAAACAGCGATCTATCTAACAAATTTCAAATGCAAAGATTCATGAGAGTAAAAGAGACAGTAACTTCATGATTTTTCGCGTTGTCACCAGGTCAGAGGTCGATTTGGTGGTCTGTCAAATTTTGGTGGTCTGTCAAACGTATCAAACCAACTAAATAAAAACGTCTCTGAATTTTTATAGCTCTTTAGAAATTAGCGATAACTTCAATTGGTAGCATTATATGCCATCCTATTATTGTGTCAACAATAAAACATTAAGAAAACATTTTCTTTTAGATTTTATTATTATAATGTAAAAGATAATAATTCTCATCTGATTTATTACAGTTTTCGCAATTTACAACATAACTGTTTCGGAAAAAGCCTTGCTTAGTGAATGCGTGTAAAAGTTATACTTACATCTCGAAAAGAAAACTGTGACGGAACAATATCTTTTCATAAGTATGTTTTAAATGTTATAGGCTTAGTAAATTTATCCAAATAGGCTAGAACTAATTTATTTTAATAGATGTATGTGTATATTATTATAGTTTCTACTAGTAAGCGGTGTTTGCATTATATTAAAAAATATTTGTTTACATAACAAAGAGGTTAAGTTTCTCATAGTGATGTACATTTCTATATCGATAACCATTCGAAATAATCACTTTATGTTTGAATAGATATATTCGGTACTTTTAACTTTTATTATTTTTAACCATACCATATAACCAATACCAAGTTAAATATAATAAATCTGCTATTTCGTATTTACAGGTTTTTTACAAAATCATACTCCAAAAATAAAATGGTTCGAGTTCATAGGAAAACCAGAAGCTACATAGAGTCATGTTTGCTCTAAACCCTCAATTATTTTATTGCAAACGAGAATATTGTATCACCTTGATGTTGATGCACACGGGTTTCCTGTGAAGCCGAGGTATGAATCCGGTCCTGTCGGTCCATTTGTATCGTCAAATTCATGGCTCTCCTACGTAACTGGAGTGCATGCTGCGTTGATAGACTGAGAGAGCTTTTTTGTATTTTTGGTGCAGTTTTTTGTATGTTTATAAGCGTTGTTTACCATTGTTAATTTAATATAATTATACGTAATAAATATATTTTTGAATACATTTTTTTTACTTATCCCAATCCAAATGCTAGAAATGTCAAATGTCTGTGTGTGTCTGTGTTGTTACACCATTAAATATTACTTGCACTGTACGATTTCCATACACCAGCAGTACAGTAAAATGGGATAATAAGAATGACTTGGATGATAATATTATACTTTATATACCTAATATTTTTTTTTAAAATAGTATTATGGAAATAGAAAGGAATAAAAAAATCTTTTTTTGAACATAAAATACAATCAATTGTATAGTAGATAAGTGCAATAAGAGGAATTGTACATAAAGGCGGTGTTACTGCTTACAGCAATCTCTTCCTGACTTTTGATTATGGTGTAAGTATATATGACTTTACTTTCTATTCATATCCTCTATCTCAACGTTCTTAATTTTGTCAAATTGATTTTACACGTAACGTTGTTTTGAATAGATAGCATTACGTCCATTACAAACGCTAAATATGCTGTTGTTTTTCTAGTTTCTTTTATGTAGTTAAATAGTGTTTTAGTAGATTAGATTCCTCCAGAATATTGAACGGCATCACAATGTTACAATCTTTATATTTTAGCAATAGTAGTACCGAGGTACG
This sequence comes from Celastrina argiolus, assembly GCA_905187575.2. Taxonomy (NCBI): domain Eukaryota; kingdom Metazoa; phylum Arthropoda; class Insecta; order Lepidoptera; family Lycaenidae; genus Celastrina; species Celastrina argiolus. The sequence goes on from LR994591.1 coordinate 9,527,806, forward strand.
AGAATCTAAGAATATAAGATAATAAAATACTTCTTAGATTAGATGCTTATTGACTTAGGTTTTTTAAATCATTAAAAACTCACGCGGAAGCAATGTATCCTATTCATAATATTAGAAAACTTCCTCAAGAAGAAATCTTGAATATTTTTTGGGGCAAACTAGACAAAGATGGAGATTAAGAGGAAAGTAATTTATACTGGGTGGTAGATAGTATAAACATTATATCTTCTTATTTATTTTCATTTTTATCGACATGTGATGTCGACTATGGACGTCCCTCGAATAAAGACATCAAATTAGCTCAAACTAGCTGACATGCAACTTGTGAGCGACGTCGTACAGAGGTGATCGCCCAAAGTGGTGACAAGCCTAAAAAAATAAAGTAACGGACAGCTAGACTTCCCTTTCCTTCCCATTAGCATGTGTCGTATAGTGAGACAAGAACAGAAATACGTCTCTGCTCTTGCTTTTTACCCGGTACCTATGCTTTAGTTATTAATCTGAGCAAGAAACGAGGATAAACAAAACACTAACAAACTACACGCGGCCATATTTGAGTTTTGACAACATAGATCATTAGCATCATAGAAATAGGATATATCTGTCAAACGTATCAAACCAACTAAATAAAAACGTCTCTTTATTTTTATATCTCTTTAGAAATTAGCGACAACTTCAATTGGTAGCATTATATGCCATCCTATTATTGTGTCAACATTATAACATGAAGAAAACATTTTCTTTTAGATTTTATTATTATAATGTAAAAGATAATAATTCTCATCTGATTTATTACAGTTTTCGCAATTTTTAACATAACTGTTTCGGAAAAAGCCTTGCTTAGTGAATGCGTGTAAAAGTTATACTTACATCTCGAAAAGAAAACTGTGACGGAACAATATATTTTCATAAGTATGTTTTAAATGTTATAGGCTTAGTAAATTTATCCAAATAGGCTAGAACTAATTTATTTTAATAGATGTATGTGTATATTATTATAGTTTCTACTAGTAAGCGTTGTTTGCATTATATTAAAAAATATTTGTTTACATAACAAAGAGGTTAAGTTTCTTATAGTGATGTACATTTCTATATCGATAACCATTCGAAATAATCACTTTATGTTTGAATAGATACATTCGGTACTTTTAACTTTTATTATTTTTAACCATACCATGTTACCATACCAAGTTAAATAAAATAAATCTGCTATTTGGTATTAACAGGTTTTTTACAAAATCATACTCCAAAAATAAAATGGTTCGAGTTCATAGGAAAACCAGAAGCTACATAGAGTCATGTTTGCTCTAAACATTTACCCCCAATTATTTTATTGCAAACGAGAATATTGTATCACCTTGATGTTGATGCACACGGGTTTCCTGTGAAGCCGAGGTATTAATCCGGTCCTGTCGGTCCATTAGTATCGTCAAATTCATTGCTCTCCTACGTAACTGGAGTGCATGCTGCGTTGATAGACTGAGAGAGCTTTTTTGTATTTTTGGTGCAGTTTTTTGTATGTTTGTATGCGTTGTTTACCATTGTTAATTTAATATTATTATACGTAATAAATATATTTTTGAATACATTTTTATTACTTATCCCAATCCAAATGCTAGAAATGTCAAATGTCTGTGTGTGTCTGTGTTGTTACACCATTAAATATTACTTGCACTGTACGATTTCCATACACCAGCAGTACAGTAAAATGGGATATTAAGAATGACTTGGATGATAATATTATACTTTATATACCTAATAGTTTTTTTTAAATAGTATTATGGAAATAGAAAGGAATAAAAAAATCTTTTTTTGAACATAAAATATATAATCAATTGTATAATAGATAAGTGCAATAAGAGGAATTGTACATAAAGCCGGTGTTACTGCTTACAGCAATCTCTCCCTGACTTGATTATGGTGTAAGTAAATATGACTTTACTTTTTATTCATATCCTCTATCTCAACATTCTTAATTTTGTCAAATTGATTTTACACGTAATGTTGTTTTGAATAGATAGCATTACGTCCATTACAAACGCTAAATATGCTGTTGTTTTTCTAGTTTCTTTTATGTAGTTAAATAGTGTTTTAGTAGATTAGATTCATCCAGAATATTGAACGGCATCACAATGTTACAATCTTTATATTTTAGCAATAGTAGTACCGAGGTACTCGTATATCTAAGAATATAAGATGCTAATACTTCTTAGATTAGATGCTTATTGACTTAGGTTTTTTAAATCATTAAAAACCTAAGGATACGTTGGTATCCTATTCATAATATTAGAAAACTTCCTCAAGAAGAAAACTTGAATATTTTTTGGGGCAAACTAAAATCCCTTAAGCTTAATAGACAAAGACGGAGATTAAGAGGAAAGTAATTTATACTGGGTGGTAGATAGTATAAACATTATATCTTCCTCTTTATTTTCATTTTTATCGACATGTGATGTCGACTATGGACGTCCCTCGAATAAAGACATCAAATTAGCTCAAATTATCTGACATGCAACTTGTGAGCGACGTCGTACAGAGGTGATCGCCCAAAGTGGTGACAAGCCTAAAAAAATAAAGTAACGGACAGCTAGACTTCCCTTTCCTTCCCATTAGCATGTGTCGTATAGTGAGACAAGAACAGAAATACTCTTGCTTTTTACCCGGTATCTATGCTTTAGTTATTAATCTGAGATTAGCATAGATCATTAGACACATAAACAAATAGACCATAGACGTGTGTGACGTCACAAAACGACGCCATTTTGCTTTCGACCGCAGCGCCAAAACGTAACAAATGGAACTACACTGTCAGCCCCCTGATGTCAGTGCTCAGAACAAAGATCTTATGGAACTGTACTAATAGTTCAATTTCACACGGCAATAATAATAGGCTACCTGTCTCTTTCTTACAACAAGAGTTTTAAGTAAGAAATAAGTATCTACACTCTTTTTTATCAACGCCCCCTTCATTGGCTTTGATATACTTCTGCTGTCACGGACGCCATTTTACATGTCACTTTGTTTACATGTCAAACGTTGTTATTGTGAGATTTTTAGAGTTTTTGAGCCATTTTCGATTTAATTACTGCGCAAAACTGTAAAATAATTCTGATTTCATTATATTAGGTAACACGAAGTCCTCTGTAGTAAGTTGTGGCCTATGCAAAATCACCGGTAAGTAGCTAACATTTATTTAAATTGTTGTATATTGTTTAGTTTATTTGATATAAAGTGTTTAAAAATCAATTTCTTTGAGTTAGCTCAGTTGTGGGGTATAAAATCCGCAATATTCTTAAAAAAAAAGAAAGCGGGCAACCCTAATCCGCCATGTTTGTTGTCAGTTTTGTTTATTTAGGTATGCAGGCAAAGTACATGCATAAGCCAGTTCCATATGATTCTTTATTCTGAGTGTCAGTGTTACTTGTCTATGCTATGCTCTAAACCACAGACTAATAACGAGATTCGATTATCATGGACAAAATATAATGCTCACTGTGAACTGTCCCTGGATTTTAATCCAGTTCCAACTTTTAACTAGGATGTAATCCCTTGTGTTACTTCAAAAAATGGCTCATTAATACAATAATAAACTGCGTCGTAATAACTTTGCGATGGCGCAGTGCCTGTGTGGCCGGCTATGCGACGACGCAACGCAATGCAACACGCCGTGTGGACTGGCTCTTAGATACACCGATTCCACTGTTTAAGCTCGTGTTATTATATAATATTTATGTAAGGTTATGCCTTGGTAAATTATTAATGGTGTCGACTTTTTGCATTTGTTTACTGTTTAAGTAGTCTGTATATTATGCCAAAACTCTAGGGGAGTGAGAGCACGGTAACAGCAAAATTGTTAGAAAGTATCATTGTTTAACACTACAGTTTTTGAGCTTAATTTTAATAAATATTGTACAGGCTACAGTTGCATATTTCTTTTTTTTACTTGCGGCCGAATACTAATAATACTTAAAATTAGGAACTCTTCATTCACTAACTGTCACTGTCGCTGCTTGGCCGAATGAGGAAGATATCATTTGACATAAATAACACTTAATATTACTTACGATATGTTGCAGAAGCAGACAGGATTACATCGCAAAATGTAATGAGCGGTTTTTATTTTGACAGTTCTACTAGTTTAAGAAAAATGCTGATAGATGGCATTAAACCTGAGTAATATGTCAAGTCCTGTGTAAAATGTAAATTTCCGCTTTGTTTTTTGTTTGTTTACCTTTCAACATTCTTTCTTTCACTTGCAATAGTTTATTATTTATTAATTGTGCCCTGAGAACTAAACTAAACATGGGTAGTCCATGCGTAGTACAATTTTGTAAAAATATATAAGCCACCGCTTTCCCCAAGATAAAACTCGGAGATCAAGATGGATAGAGGCTATCAAACATAATATAAAAACAGGATTAACTATAAGAAAAAAATCCTTCATATGTTCAACTCACTTTACGCCAGCAGATTTCATCTCTCCATCATCACATTTGGCAAGAGCCCCAAGAGGTAAAATATTTATCTTAGCGTGCAATAAGAAATAATAATAAAGTTTATTGACACTAGACTTAAATTTGTTAATTTTTTTAATTTCTTAACCTAATAATTATTTACAATTTAAATATATTATATCTAGCAATATCCCGCGAAACAATTATAACCACAACCTGCAAGCAGATGAGTGAGTGTACGCATGCCTATGCGTGTACGCATGCCCATGCGTACACTCACTCATCTGCTTGCAGGTTGTGGTTATAATTGTTTCGCGGGATATTGCTAGATATAATATATTTAAATTGTATGCTATGGATTTCCGCAAAGTAACGCCTGATTCCATTAACTATTTAATAATTATTTGTTTGAAAAATCAAAGATATTGAAGCCAGCGAGCTATAATGTATGTAGGTTTCCTCGGAAGTGTAGGAGAACACTAAGAAAGGAATTTGAAAGGATTATTTTTGTGTATGAAACAGCATACCTACAGCGACTTAACCACTTTATGAATAATTTCACTAGGTACCTGAAAATGGATAATAGCTATAATCTGGCAACTCTATTAACCACCCAACAAAGATCACAGATTTTTTTGACATAATACATTATGCAAGCGCCATCTTACGGTAGTCTCTGGACCTAAAAGTGACACTTCGAAAACCCCTCATTGAATATGTCTCTTAACTTTTTACAATATGTGTGAACGCGACAGTGCGACGACCAAAACAGAATTATTGAAAACACAGTTACGAGAATTGGATTTCTGTATTCAACCAATAAATAACGTAATGCAGTTTAATGTAATGACAAGATTTAAGAGGAAACACCACGAAATTTTTTCCATACAAAAATAGGGGTCTAGGGGATTTCTATTTCCTCCCTGGATAACACCTCTAGAGTAACAATTTTTTTCCTGAATATTTATGGATATTGTTTGTACGTCCCTATTTTTTCCTTTTTTTAATAAATTAATTATTTAAAGAGATAAAGACGTTTAAAAACCTAAAAAAAATGGCCAGACTCTCCGCTATGTTTAAACATCTAGGAAACAGATTTGACTACAATAAACAACAAAAGCAAAAAATAGGAACCTAGTTCAGTTCTTTCTTTAGCTAATAAAGAAAAAAATATTTAAATCGGTTAAGTTTTGGAGGAGGAAACAGGAATCCCCTAAACGTCGATTTCTGGTACTTTTAATAGGTAATTTCAACAATGTAATTACAAGATTTAAGAGGAAACACCACGAAATTTTTTCCATACAAAAATAGGGGTCTAAGGGATTTCTATTTCCTCCCTGGATAACACCTCTAGAGTAACAATTTTTTTCCTGAATATTTATGGATATTGTTAGTACGTCCCTATTTTTTCCTTTTTTTAATAAATTAATTATTTAAAGAGATATAGACGTTTAAAAACCTAAAAAAATGGCCAGACTCTCCGCTATGTTTAAACATCTAGGAAACAGATTTGACTACAATAAACAACAAAAGCAAAAAATAGGAACCTAGTTCAGTTCTTTCTTTAGCTAATAAAGAAAAAAATATTTAAATCGGTTAAGTTTTGGAGGAGGAAACAGGAATCCCCTAAACGTCGATTTCTGGTACTTTTAATAGGTAATTTCAGTCCAAGTTGCAGTTGTCTCGATCGCGCCAGTGCTGGCTAGCTAAGGCACTGCGAGACAGCAATAGATTTTATAAATACCTGTTTTGTATTTCTCTCAACCGTGGTGTTTCCTCTTAAGAGGTCGACCGACCATCTTGCATATCAGCAAGTAATATTATTATCTACTAAATAAGTAGCAGTATTCTATTTTGACCTCTTGATGATGTAGTCCCAGATAACAGCAAGATTTATGTGGTATTTGAGAAAGAAAACAAAATAATTAAAAAATCAACTTCAATTTATTATCATCCTCTTATTTACGTTGTATTAGAATTTATGCAATACAAATTTTAAAATATAACTAGTACAGTTAACAGTTTAATTTTAAATGCAGATTTATAGTAACAATGTCATGGAGAAATCCAATCGAGTGTGACAACAATTTAATAAAGTCACAATATTGTAAGAAATGAACAAAACATACACAAATATTATTATTTCCGAGTTAAAACACCATAACTCAACCAAGCTGGTTTTATACAATCAATATTTCTAAGCGGGCAAGTTTAGGCATTAATAAAATTTTATTCAGAATTATTTCAACATAAAATTAAAATTGATATAGCCATGACATTGGTGAAATTTCAATACACATTACTTTCATAATCAAAAATTTTCATAATCAATATTTAAATTTAATTCACAAAGCGAACACAATTTCTAGATACAACAAGCTTTGCATTAAGTATTTAAACAAAATTTACCGAGTGAATGATCAAATCATTACTATTTTTAATCTTGTCGTCAATTAGTTGTCACCTTTGGTGAAATCCGTATACCTTTGCTAAGTTAGGTTTTATGCCGTCGCGGGCGTCGCATTACCTACGAGTGCAGCCTTCCCCTACATCATTACAGTATGAATATTCAAGTCTGCACTCCTTCAAACCTAAAGAGAAATCTTTCCTTCCTAAATTCGGTCAATTCCTTCTCTCACACCGCCATCGTAACAAACGAACACTAATATAAATAATAACCGTCGATCGGCAAGTGCGAAAAGAAACGAAATTTTAGACCGAATACATTTTCCTACTTTTTAAATGTGTACAACAGTCGCATTCCGTTGGCAAACGATAATTAAATACAATAAATAGTTATTCATTTAGCTACAAATTTCCTAGTCACCAACGGGAACGGGCTACGTGAACACGCGGGTGGCGATAAACAATCCATCCTTATCGTGAGGCCGGCGTTAAGTGAGAACCGCCTACGATACGTTACATCTAAACAATTTCAATAATAAATTACCACAAATATTTACATATTACCGATAATATCCACAATTAAATATTTAACTTAAATTAGATAAATAATTTAAGAGAGTTGGGACAAATCTAGTAGGAATCAGTCATTCAGCGTCAACACTGATCGATCGGGGGACGTCGCGTCTTCTCTTGGCCGGCGGCGGCGCGCGGGCAACGACGGCGCGGGCACCGGCGGCGCGGCGCGGGCGGAGCGCGGCCGACTCGGACGATCGTTCTGTAATCCGACACGAATCACTCGCGCCCGTGAATGTTTCCTCTGGATGATATCGTGCTCAAAAAGAAGCCTAGTTATATCCTAGAAGTGTGCACTCGCCGTGCGGAGAGCGGCAGACAGGGCGCGAGCGAGCGCGGCCGCTGCGCCTAAGTCGTGTCCCGCCCGTACGTGCCGATGCGCACCTCGTCGATCACGCGCGTCCACTCCAGCGCGTAAGACTCGGGGTCCTCAAGGTAATATGTACGGTTTGGCTGTAACAAGAGCAAAAGTACATTAATACCGCAATCGATTTGACGAGGCTTAAAAATTAAACAGATTCGTATAATCAAAAGTAAGGTTCCTAAATGTTAAACAACTTACCGTATATATTAAAAATATCCTAAAGTTTTTGGCTTCGACTCTAAGTTCCGGCGACCAGGGAATCTCCCCCTTGAGCACCATGTTGAGTGGGTCCACGTAGAAGAGGCGGGGGCCGGTCGTCAGTAGCAACATTCGCCGGCGCGCGAAAAGCCCCTTCCTCTTCTCCACGAGTCCCTGTTTTAATATGAGCTCGCCGTCAACAAATTGGTGCCATTTGTTTTCACGTGCTTGGACTTCGAGACGACGTCGTTTCTCTTCGTTGCTAATATTGAGGATTCCTAAAAAGAAAAAGACATCGTTTAAAATATCGGCCATTATATAGACACCAATTTGACATTGATTTATTTATTGTTTTATCAGAGCAAATGGAGCGGCAAGAAACGCAATTTGTTACTATCATTAACAATCTTGGGTGTGGCGCGCCATTCATGTCGCAAGTGGCTAAGAACGCGGAGCTACTGCCGTGCCGGAAAGATGACGTCACTGCGTCTATGGAACCGTGTATCGAGAATACAGGATGTCCGTTACATGTGAATGCCGGGCGACACACTGGCACGTCACACCATGATCAAACACATGTAGATATCAACAATGCGATAAAATTAACGTGCGGCAATGTGGTAGTTTAAGCCGCGAGGAATTTGAAGTTACGGGAAGACGGAACATATTAGACAAGAGACACGCGCATTTTGCCAAGAATTTAGGTCACGGACGATGCGATTGCCTCTTACTCGTCGCTTCAATGCACTCGCTCATTCTATGCCCGCATTCGAAACAACGTTTAAAAACTTTAGAAATCACGCAAAATGAATGTCTGAAAATAATATTTACCTCTAGATGTAGACAAGTCCCACTCCCACAAGCGGACCAGTTGACTTTTGCCCAAGCCCGGCTCGAGATGATCAGGAACGGTATATTCCTCTTCAAATGTACCACCGGGGAGGTAAGGGCTGATGGTAGGTGGAGTTTGATCGCAGATGTTATCCCAATCAATTCCATCGAAGAACGGGTGATTGCGTATACTGTCATACGTGTCCCCGTCGGTGGCACCGAGCCTCTTGGTGTGGTCTAGCACTAGGATTTTTTCAACTAAATCTTTTGCGTCACTCGGGAAGCCTTCCGGAAACTCATAGTCCATTTTGAGTATTTTTTGGAACGTAAGGAACTCTGTTGATGCACGGAATGGCGGTAGACCAGAGATCATCTGGTAAATAATACAACCTAAGGCCCATAAATCAGATGCTCGTGTGTCCACACGATTCTGCAACAAGTCAGGACTGACGTATTGGGCAGTACCAACAAAACTAATTTTTCTAGAACGATCATTGGGAGTCTCGTTTGTATCATCATCTGACCCCTTGTTTGTTTTTTCTGGTACCTCCGTGGAACGAATATCTTCTTTATCCTTAATTTTGACCGTGCCAAAATCGGCAATTTGTAAATGCATGTTCTCATCTAGTAAAATATTTTCTGGCTTTAAATCGCGGTGAATTATTCCCTTTGCGTGCATACTCTCTAACGCTAGTAACAATTCGGCAGCATAAAATTTGGCTACATTAAGTTCAAAAGATCCCTCTTTGTTTATGTAATGCAATAATTCGCCATTCTTTGCATACGATAATACAAAGTACAATCTCTCTTCATCTTGGAAAGTGCAGTAAAGCTTCACGAATCCATGAGGCACATTGAATAGCATATTTAATGCATCTTTTTCGCGTTTGATGTATTGAACTTTTTGGTGTCGGACAATGTGGCTTTTGTCGCAGACTTTAACTGAAAAAGAAAAGAAACAGTCAGAAACGGTTCACAGAAGAAACAAACGCCGAAGTAAGAAATACACGTGTAACATTTAAAAATACTTACTTGCATACTCTTTGCCAGTGTGTATATCTTTAGCTAGGAACACGGTGCTGTAACAGCCATCGCCGATGAGTTTTCCAAATATATAATCCTTGGCGGTCCGTTTGGAGTGCTTGATGGACTGGCTGGAGGAGTGCGTCGACGTGGGGGTCGGCACGGGCGCGGCAGCCGCCGGAGAGGCTTGCATCTTCACCGGAGACTCCACAACCGTCTCCGCAGTAGCTATTGGTGCTCGGACCTCGCTCGCCGCACGCCCGTTAGCCTAAAACAATAGAAAACTTCTGTTAAAACACAAAAGTAAATTTTAAAAAAATGCAACATGTAGTCTTTTAATTTAATAGGTTGTCGGTAATTTGACAAAAAGCCATGTTATTTGTATATGTAATTATTATGTAAACATCTTCAAGTTATTATCACTTATCACTCTTGTTATGACTTTTCACGACATATCTATTTGTTTTTAAATGTCAAACTATAATCAACGTTAATAAGGTTTCATATTTAGGTACACAACAAAATTGTTTTAGCACTAGGTATTATAATTTAATTAAAAATGAATAAATTGAACACTCAACACTTCACAAATTTGCTGCCACCATTAAAAACAAAATTAAGAGAATCGCTAAAAATATATTTAAAAAAATAATTGTTAACCGAAATAATTCGCAGAGACAGGCACGAGAGACAATTAGGATGTGTTTGGCAAGTGTGATCCTTTTAAGACGACGCGCAATCTCGACGAGAGGCGAGTTTACAACTAAATGTCCGGTGTATTCGAAACGCCACGTTCATTGGCCTCACCAACAGTTCGATGATCCAATTTCTAAAGTTTGCGGCCCCGCGTATTTTTTCTTGGCTTTTTTTGGCTGTGCTGTCGTACAAAAACATTAACCATTCAAATTTGACACTCGAATGTAATTGCGACACGTGACGCGTAAATATACTACGCCATGCCTCTGGAGCATGGCGTAGATATTGGCGCGAAGCGAGACGTCTGCGGTTACTGAAATGTTTGATTTACAATTTTAACGAAAATTTATAATTACAGTCTATTATAAATTAAATATATTATTTTGTATCATATAAGATCTATTTTTTTTTTAATCTTAAAGATTATTATTTAAGTCTTGAATACACCAAAAAAGATTTCCTTACAGAGCACAAATACCAGTAGATTCGACTAACAATTATTCATCAGGTTAACAGGCGGCAGGAGATATTTGAACGATTAGTAGAGCATGAGTCATTGAAATGGGCGAATTGGTCTGTAGACCGCAAGTGGGCCTCGCATTCCGTGGCTGGCGGCGACGGCGCGGAGGGGTTACCCGCGCACGGCGCAACGGTACTCGGAGCGCATTCCCACCGTAACGCATTCCGCGACCCGCTCGCACTCGCTACTCCGCACTCGACCTCAATCCCATACCACAACCAGGGTTGTCAGATTACCGAAAACAACGCTCGAGATTACGTTACTAGAGTACCAAATGCTGGGAAAAACTTTCACCGATGCTATTCCGTACGCTTGATAAATGGGACAGTCAAGTGTTTTATTTAAGGCATGCAGAAAAGGAAATAAAACTTCCTTCGTGTCGTTGACCGCACCCAGTGCATTCATGGACCACCTAATTCGTTTCATTCTCGTGCGACGTGATGTAGCCCGAGGCTCGTATGACTTAACAATTTCAACGGTCGGAAGCTTTGCGAATGCTAAAGCAACTGCATCCGCCGATTCAATGACACACATTCAAGAGTTATCTTAATTGCTTAATGTGGGATTATACTTCTATCCGGCTCCGAATCGAAATCATTGTATGGAAAAAGCTCTCTGGAAAAACCTGCGCTATGTTGAGCATGATTAATGATTAACCTGGATGAAATTGCCCAAAACGGCTCTCGATGTTTATATGATTATTTTTATAACACGTCCAAGATAATGTACTGCACGTTGTTATCAACAAACGGAGGCACATTGACCACGACACCAATGAATGACTATTATCTTGTTTACATGTTCAAAGACTTGTTTTTTACATCCAGTACTAGAAAGTAGATCATCACCGGGTTTGTTATTATATTACACAATGTCCTCTTTCTATCATTTGAAAAACTGGTTATCATTATAATAATTAATTTGTAAATAAGCAAAATTTTGCCTCAGCCTTGGGAAACATTTCAATAGTTTTGTTAATGTTATGAAATTCTCAATTGTTCTCATGCTAACTCCGTTGTATATTTTATATCTACAATTTAGTAAAATATACTAGATGGACTTATATTACGTTCTAACGTTACATTAGTTACAACGTCATCAGTCGGATATTGGTACATCTCAGAAGTTGGAAGATATAGCGGCTCGTTTGTTGCGAGTGATGAATGCGGATCGTAGTTTGTAGTGGTAAACAAGGTGGTCACGCCGGCGACGCGTGAACAAACAAGTGTCGTGTCAGCCGCGCCCGCCGCGTTTGCATCATAATGTATCACCGCATACGCGCTACACTCGTCGATACTGTAGCCCGCTGCTCGTCGGCTTTACTACGCGCCGCTCTGCACTTGTGAAAACACGAGCGAAAGTGCGCACCGAGAAACCGCAAGCATACAGCGAAAGTTTACTAACAATCTTGCGCATCCATACCGCCACGTAGCTTTTTAAATTCATTATAGACAATATTTACATCGATTTCCACAAAACGGCCATTAGTATCGACCAAACAGACGTATGAATTATTTATATTTACATTTTGTAAACAAGAATAATTTGTATAATTTTTAAAATATTCAAAGTTACACGTTACACGAAATAAAAAAGGAGCACACAAAGATGCGCAATAGAAACTTAAACAGATAAAATTATATTTCTGATTTAGATAAGGTTTTGGACTTTGATACAGTAAACAAATTCACTATTCGCTAACTACGTTTTAAAACAAGATCCGATCATGAATCAATCGTTGTGAAACAACAATCAACAATTGTATAAGGCTGTTGACCTTACCTTCGTTTTGGGTGAGGGCTGTTTCCCGCGCTTCGAGGAACTCACGCCGAGTAGTTTGAGAATTCTGTTGGCCGCCTCGAGAAGTGTAGCACTACCCCTCGATCCTCCTTTTACTCTAATGGTCAATCCACTCATTTCTGTACTTCGCATACGTTGTATTCCACAGTTTTATTCAAGTTCGAAACGGTCCAAAACAAGATCACAGTTCATGAAGCTTCTCGGATTCAAATATAACGAACGCGATATTAACGTAGAATAAGCTAAAAATTAATTTACAATTTTACTAAGGAATGCAATAAATAACTAACAACTAACACACTAGTTAAAGGCAATTTTACTATTCAATTTATCTAGAGCGCACGGACACGACCGATCGTTGTGACGGCGCGTTGCAGACTAAAGTAGTAACAAACACAGCGTTTGACGCAAGCGAGCCGAGGCCCGAGGCACTGACTACGTCCTCCGCTCAGTAGACGGAATAATCGCACGATTGTGATACGTACGGCGCACGGCCCAATGTTTGTTATATTGAAGAGCCCCGTCGCTCCCCAGTCCCCAGTCCCCTACACCTCCGCCGCCGCACTCACTTTACAGCACTCCGCCGTAGCCCGTATATATTTCATCGACTATCGACATGATACTTTTAGTACCAAATTACATTAAACATACCACATTATACTCAGACACGATACAAACTTTACAAAAAATATTCTCAATAAAACACACGACGTTAAGAATTGTGACAATAAAAATTAAGTAAAAATGAGACCACGTGCAAGAGTGAAACACGTGTTACGTACAATTTTTAAAGTCCGCTACTTTCTAAAAATTCCTTTTGCGCATACCACATTATAGATAGAACAACAAAATTATCGAGTCGTAAACTAAAAATTGCTAGTTTTAAGCCACCCACGTGTTCATGTTTTGAAATTTTCGGGCGGGAAGAGTATCGTCCTGATGCATCGTGGCGTGGCTTCACGGGGTGGCGGGAGGGGTGCGGGGGAAGGGGAGCCACGAGCGCGGAAAACGGGAACAAAATCAATAACATCAAGATGTGAATTAAGAGCAAAAGCGTTACGAAATAGGAGAGCTCGGATAAATAATGCTGATGGGGATATAGCTGTTTATGTAGATAACGGTCCGAGTACTGATGAAATAAATTTCTAATTACAGATTATTAGGCAAAACAAATTTTGATAACAAATATTTCATTGCAAAGAAAACATAATATTTAATTAATTAGAAGTAATAATATCATCTTATTACTTATTAAGTCAAAAATCTAAACAAAACGCCATAAATATTTGTCATAAAATATCCTATGTTGTTATAAATCCAGATTACGGAACGTGAGAATAACATAAACGGTTTTCCTCTAATCCAATTACAAGCAGGTACAATATTATAACTGAGGAGATTTTTGTTAGATATGTTTATCATCAAAAACGTTTCAAATTATAATTTTTAAACTTATATATAACTGGTGCTGCTCACTTTATTGCCACGGTGAACAAGGAGGCATTTTTTTAACGTATGACCTACGTATAATGGTATAGCAAAAAAGGCTTCTATAAGGCACGCGATACAGATAGATGTTTTAGAAATAAAGGCGTGCAGCTGTCGCCAGCACGTGCTCTCACATGTGGTCGGCGGTCTACACACTACTTCTGATATCCTTTTGATACCTGAAGTACCCAAGTACCCTCCTTAAGAATTACGATGCCATTTGGGTTTATAATAAAACAACCCTGAGACACGCCTTTTTATCTTAAAGCGTTTAGGCTAATTTATTCGATGGAATAAACGAAATCCAAATTTAACAAAAAAAAGTCATGCCCAAAAATTATAGAAGCTGCAAACATCGTGAGAACTATGAAAGGTGCAACTTACAAATTTCATCAACTACCTAGTGAATGGGACCATCACCCATTGCAAAATTGTAATGCAACCTCACAGGTGTGACGTTTCTTTCGACTCCTAAATTTCGTACCTGTTCTGGGAAGGATATCATATTAAATTTTTAGGAACAAAGATGACTCATAAATTACTTATTTGTTAAAATGCACTTAATAGACCTTTCAGGAATGTCGTTTTACTTAATAACTAAATCACTTTGAATGTACCGCGTTACTAAAATTTGATTGATACGTTATCTTTCATTTTTGTTATTTCATTTTAATGTTATAATACCAAAGTTCATTTGTAAATTACTCGAGATTATATCGTTCGTAAATCGTAATTAGCACGAAACTTACTTGACAATTAACTACTAAGCAATACATTTGGTGCTAAATCACTTCCAAGCACGATTGCTTTATTTAGTTTTGATAATAATAAATTACAGCATTATACACCGTATTGGAATGTAGGAATATGAAATAACGTTTTTCTTCCTATAGGAATTCATCGCCATAAATATCTTTCTAAGAGCTAGGTATAAGTTGAATGAAGAACATATTATTTAACAAAAAAATTACCTTGACGTTAGTCACTACTTTAAGCCGGTACTTGAATCTAGATTAAGTCCTATAAAGTACATGTAAACAAGGCAATGTGGATTAAAATTGTGCAGCTGGGAAAATAAAAGTCAGTGCACACAATTTTACTAAAGGTGGAGACAGAAAAAACCTGTATCATTATTAAAGAATCGTTAGGTAGGCAGCCTGTATCGCCAGGTGAGCCGACGTTTTTTTGAGTCGAAACAGCGCTACAACCCCTAAAGGACCAGGGTTTCGTCGAAAAAAAATGCATCGTGCATTGAACCCTGCACCTGGCTTTGTGATAAATAAACTAACTAACTACACATTGTATGTACGATTTACAGGCGACGACCGGCATTTTTGCGGATATTTTATCGCGCGTTGCATTGGGTTATCGCTACAAGTGATTGCTTATATTATTTTTGACTACATTGTTGCGTAGGTCAGTTTTTTGTCAAAAAGACATTTTTGTGGAGCGATAAATAAGTCAACGCAGTATTTAAATGTTCCTACTTATGTAATATACGATAATGCTCGAAACATGCGAAATAGTTTGTCGTTATGCCTACGCGGTGGGCGTTACCCGACTGTTATTGTTGTTTAAAATATATTGAAATAAATGATGACATTGCTAACATCTATTTTTCTCGTCTCGAGTGAGTGTTCTTTAAAATTCAAAATTCATATTATGTTAATGCATAAATTTTTATACAATTAATTATTTATTCATTTATTAATGTAATATTCAATTTAAATAATATTTATATTTCGATAAATTTTATATATATGTAAAGCTAACATAAGCAATAAAATTAAATTAAAACTATTCACGAAAACCAACAAAGCAGATCTACGGTATCGCGCGTAGCAAGCAATTTATACAAACTGGTATGAAATATTGGTTACATAATACATTTTCACATTTGACCTACAGACATCTTTTGCAATTACATTTAATATCATTCCACACGTTAATAAATTAAAACCATCGAGTCAGCGCGTGGTGCGCTTCGTCGACAATATTTTGTCAACTTTTGTTTATAACAAACATGCAGGTGATATGAATACAGGTTAAAAGCGGATTAGATACGAAGTTTTCGTATAATAACAACGCTGATAAGGCGTAATCAAAATTCCAATAGCTGCGATGATAAGACATCGTCAACTGGCGCCGAAGTACCGCGTTGTTTGTACAACATTGACGTCAAATGCTGAAACCGTCATGCATTTGAAATTCGGCAAATCATTCCCTCCAGTGATTCACCTATGACCTAACGCGTGTTGCAGATATCTGCTAACATCGGTCATCATAAAAAAGTTTGTGATAAAAGAAAGCCGCATCCATGTTTTTATTTGAATAAAACAGATATTTAGAGAATTTTAATCTTTATACCGTCGGCATGATTAAAATAGCACTGCAAGTGCTTGCTAATTTATTTCCGCGAAAAAAATGCATAAAGACGGTTTTAACACAAAAGGACAATAGTATCCAGCTCTACCAAAGACTCTATTGTACTTCAATTCACAGAAATACTGCATTGAGGAAAGATGCTTACAATAGAGTCATCCCTAATGTTAATGTCTTTGAGGTGGGTTTGTACATTCACATTTTGTTTATCAAAATAACTGGAAATTCTAAAAAATCTCCGGTTTAAAGATCAGTATATCTACTGTTTACAATGTTTACAGATTTTTTCTTCTAGATTTGATTTTAGACGTAGCGAATTACATTCAGTACGCAAAAACTAATTCAATCTATCGACATGTTTGTCTTTTTATAATATAATTCCACTACCTCAAAAGTGAAGATTTTCTAAAAATATATTCAAATTCTTTTTTTTTGTACCATTTGGTCGAAACATTCCGCCTTCAACACTTTAAGCTGAGCATCAATATAAGTCACTTTGTTTACATTTTATAGAGAAAATATTCGAGATGTTTTAATCAACGTCGACAGAGGCTGCTTCAAAACAGTTTATAGTGGACGTATCACACCAGATGTTTGATAACAATGCAACAGGTGCCCGTGCAGGTGAAGAACGCCATCTTGGATCTCGTAAAAAATAGGCATTAATTTAATTATTATTTGAGCATCATCATCAACTCGTGTCTCCAAAACAGAAGGTAAGTCGGTACTCGGTACTTAAATCTGAATGGGAAAATAATCAGATTACTATAACAATGAACTCTTACGAGTAGTCTAATAAAAAGTAACAACGCTTAAGACATAATTTTTATTTCTTTACTAACTGCACGTTTTTTACTTTTTATCATGTAATAAAAAGTACAATAGTATATTTATTTGGTCAAGTTTGAACTTATTTTCTCCGTTTTCTACAGCTACGATTCAATTGAATCTGAAGAGAGTCATAAGTCTACTGCCAGTTCTTCACTATCATCACCGATAACGTCCCCCTTACAAACGTCTTTATGGGTCTTTACCTAACGTGAAAAAATTAGGGTCATAGTAGGCTTGCGACTTGGCCCAATTAATTTGGTATTTAATTAAATTAATATTTGTGTTTAAACGATAAAGATCAATTAAAGAATATTGATCGTCATTTCGTTATCTAATTTCAGGTTTTTATAGCACTTATCCGTTTACAAACTTTGCACCTGTATAAACAAACAAAGGCAGGTGCGTAAGGATACTTCTAAAGAAAAAATTAAATCAAGAGGCGGTACGCCATTCGCCAGACTCCAGCGAGGCTACTTTACAGCTAAAAGAAAAGTGACACTGTCTGCTGTTTAATAATAACAGGATACTTTTAATACAGATACTAAACATTTAATATTCATTCTTATTCCTTATCGGTAACTACTTATTCATGCAAACGAATACAGCCATTCAACATTTTTAGTTAATTATTTCCGACATCAATTAATGATGAAGCTTTATCACAGACGATGTTGCCTACGGGTCCACCCGTGTAAATACAAGTGGCCTATGTTCTTCGTACTTCCCTGTGGTCTACTCTACAAAAAAAAAGTTTTTACGAATAGAAAGAAACACGGGCAGTTTCTTGGCTTCCTCAATGCAATCAATCAATAATTCTTCAAAATACCTGATGATGACTATGTCGAAACCGGTCGTGTATTTTAAGTAAGTAATTATTAAAGTAAAATAACAAATGAAGTGGAAAAAAGTGCAACTAGTTTTTGTTTTACTATATAATAAATCTTCCCTTTTTATAATATTAGTATGTTTATCAAAATACATAATATTATAGACGTTGGATGTTTTACAAAATGAGATGTTTGATGTGAATATTTACCTCAGTCTCCGAAAGGTTAAAACATTACATATGAGTCGCAGATTAACAATTGCTTTTAATTAATGTATGATTTACAAAACACTACAAGTCGGCGAAAACTAGCGCTGTAATAAAAACTTTAAATTATGTACACATTGAGATTGTTTATGCATACCTGTTTGTGCGTTTGATTGTGTTACATAAATAAATATTAGTTACAACAGAAATGTAATAATACTAAAGTGTGATGTCACGTACAGACGCTACAATATCTAGGCGTCAAGTTATATGCGACACGTGTAAGTTTTGTTGGAGTTATCACAAAATGCAAATATTTTAGAACAACAACAACATTTTTAATTACACACGTACAATGTACATAGCATACAATAACATAATATTATCAAAACAATTTCACAACCGACCGGCGTTACTCTGACAAACAGACACATCAGAGTTACATCATGCTTTATTATTTTAACCGACTTCTTGGAGAACCGAATTATTTGCGAAAAAAGAAAAACCTCAAAAGTGGTTAATAATTTATGATACATCAATAACAATGATTTACTAATTTACATTCAACTTTATCTATTCATATATTATTTTATTCAAAAAACATAATGTTATACAGATTTTGATAGCATTATCACCTTTACACCAAACTAGACTAATATATACATTTTGAAAAGGAAAACCAGAATTCGTATTACTTTTAGAAGAAATACCTATGTTACGATAATAACGTATCAAAAAACCAGTACAATCGTGACGATACAAACAAACCGAACGAGAATACCTAAAACACATGAATTATGTATCTCAATAATAGCTAATGGACGGACAGATAAAGAGAACGCAAAAACATCTCGTAGGTAACGTACCGGAACCGATACCTAAAAGGCTATTGAGGTTATCGACGTGTCTAACTGGGCCTTGAGACGGTCCCTTGACCCTCCGGATATTCGCGACCACCTGCTCGGGTGCCTCCGTCGCACATGGCGTACGCAAATTCAAATAACCTCCAACGGTCACTAACTCACCGCGGCGCGCGCGCCTCGCCGTGGCTTCAACCCCACTTCCTTTTAAGTACAGGTTAATAATTAATATTATATTTGAATACATGCGATGTTTACATTGATGTTATCAGTTTACAAGCTCCTATATGATACTTTAAAATAATACAGTATGGAAATAATTGTGAAAATTTATAGATTTATTTGATTTTACATAAATTTGCAATATAATATGCATCATTTTAAAAATCCCGATAATTGAGAATATTAAATATCCAATACTATGGATTAAATATTCTCTATATAGATATTAAATTCATAATATTGGAACAATAAATAAACATTTAGGATACCTAAGTACAAAGCGAGCACACTTACAAGTAACCGGAAGTTTATTCGAACTAAATTACCCCTGGATAGATTTATATCTAAATAAAAATAGAGAAGATGAATGTTCCAATAATAAAGCACGAGATCATCCATGTAAACAACGTGAATACAGGCAAGGAAAACCATGAATCTGGTATCGTCTGTATTATAATAAAAGATGAAGCAATAAATTACAAAAAGAAAAACATAAGTGAAAAGAGAAGTAGGAAATGTAAACACCATCAATCTTGAGCTATTTACTTACCGAGAAGTTCCGCTTTCACCCCAGCCCCGTTCCTTGTATGTCACACCCTGTCTGAACTACTTGTGTATGCGGAACGTGGAACAGCTACTTCGATAAATAAAACAGTAAGATACATCCAACCTTAAACTTAAACATAGTGTGCAGGCGAAGAGCGCTAAAAGATAAAAGAAATCCATTTAAACAATTCAGGAATAACTCAGGAATATAAAATATTGTTTTGTAGGGGGTAAGACATTTTGTCGACGAATAAATATATATTTAAAAGAGAATCTAGGACCAGAGTCTTCAGTTATGAGTACGATTACTTCTGAGTTTACATTAATAGTATCTGTATCATTAGAATTACCGATTCTAAAATAGTACCATCACTGTTTTTGTATAATAGTACTTTTAAGACGATTATACTTTTTATAATATTCACAGAATAAGACAGAAACCCATAGACAGCTTAATATATTTTTATCATGATTTTTATAATTCAAAATTACAAAAAAAAAACCTGTTCAGCCATTGTCACCTACAAGTTCTTAGACACAAACATTTAATTCGTTTTCTTACAGTTTGGACACTCAAATTTAAACACACAAAATTAGCATTTACATGTGTCGCACGCAGCGATATAGCGTAGACTAATTAATTACCTTCGTATAAACTAACGTTTTAAAATTCACCATTGTAAAGTATTCCTTGAAGTTCATTACCTCCTCGATTGAATATTTATGAAGTAAGTATACAATCAACTTTAGCGTTTAATTAAAAATTACGATCACCGGGGTGTAGAACGTAGATATCCATTATCATCCTCGTGGGCGCCGCCAGGCGTGACGGTCATTGTCCTGGGAGGTGAAGAACTGGAATGAAGTGGCTAACACGTCACAAGTCGCATGCTCCCGTGTAGGACTCTCTGAATAACTTTCTTCTAGTAGTAGTACTATCTTACAAGTTACAACTGTGAAGGAAACTAGTATTGAAAACTGTTCCGTATCGTAAGATGCTTCCCTAATCCATTACTAAGGCTTGAAATGACCGAAGAAAATAGGGAAACACTTCAGTAAAGGATACATTGCAAATTTAATTTAATATTGTCAGGAATTTTAAATACAATCTAATTTTTCTTGGCAAATATTAATTCAGTGAAACAATAATATTAAATTTTATGTAGAAATTAAAGAATAGCTGTTCCACGTATATACAGGTACTAAGCTTTTTATATTTTTGAATATTTCAGGAAAAAGAAGCGTTGAACAACTTAAATTTACAAATGTTGAGGAAGACATTAAATGGTAACAAAAATAAAACATGTCGATAATAAATAATCTAGTAACACTATCCAAAACAAATTGAGCACGTACAACTTCCTATCACTTGGTGGGTTTCCTTCCGTTATATGTACTAAAGTTTCTTTATTAAACGACTAGCCATATCAGTAGCGAAAGCTATTGTGTACACAAATTAGAAACCCGACAACGATTTTATAACGGTACAAACTTACAAATAGCTTGATATAATATTACGGTATCATATCTCTATTATTTTGAATGCAGTTTTCCATAGTTCCATACTAGCTACTGCTTACTTACGCTTAAAAATCTAGTAGTTGAATGTTTCGAGTAACAAACCAGTATGTAAATAGAAACAAAGATTGTGAATGTGGTTCACTTATTTCTGGCTCAACAAGCCAAAATGTAAACAGTCGTAAATATAAAAAATCTCCACACAACGGACAAATAAGTACTTCCAATACAAATAAGACAAATCATTCATTCAAAAACTAACATACTGACGTACCTAAATAAATCTCTCTTTCAACAATAGACGCTAACAGGGTAGCGGACGAAAATACACCAGAATATCCGACATTATCGTAAGGCTACAAATAGTTTAAACGAAGACGGAAGAGACTCTCCCCATAGTCTATAGAGTAATGTTGGCCGTTCGCTGCAGTTGTTTGGAAGTTTCAGAGATGCCAAGCGCCGACTGCCGACACACGCACATTTATTCCGGCGAGCAGAATGCCTTTTACTCACATATTTTTATTCACTTCCCGCGCGTCTAGACATCCATTCGATTACCAATAAAGTGAATTAAATCTTCAGCGAAGAACTTAAGGTTTTAATTACGGTGAACCATCCAAACTAACCCGAATAAAACGGCCTCGCTGTCCTCGGGAAGTGCATTGATCTCGACGCTCGTCCTTCTATAGCACAAAAATCGCTGCACGTGATACAGGCGTCCCTTTCTTATTTGAGTGAGAATATACGAGCAAGCAGGACACGAGAAACGTAGTAGGCAGGATGCGCATAGCGAACTGCGGGCAATACACCCACAAAGCGGGCGCAATGAACGCCGGCCATTAACGTGGAAGTACCACGCCGCTTTTTGGCGCCAACTATATACGACGCAGGAAAAATCCGTTTGTTTGTATATATTGAATTAAAATGAGAAATATTCCAGTTGCAATAATTATTCAAATATGTACTCGACACTGCAACTTTATGTCATGGGGAAAACGGAAAAACATAAAAAATTAATCAGGCTCGGTTTAAATGGAAAACCCAAGTGCATGCATATAGAATGCAGTGCAGTATACAATGTACATACATTTGATATTCGTACCCTCGTGTCTCAAAGCTCCGACGATGTGAGGGTCCGCACCCTCCCGCCCTGTCTGGACGAAACGATTTTATCAACACATTAATATTATACCCTCCATAAAAATTGTGTCTGGTTTTAATTAAATTAACGTATACATTTTCCGAGAGAATTTCAAGTGTGTTTTATTGCAATAGATATTTGATAAACAACGGTACACACACGACCGTGCCCCGTAGTGGCATGAATGGCCGCCCGCGCCGTGTAACTTTGGCGCCAAATCTGTGATATTGTAAGATGGCGGCAACCACGTGGTCGTCGATTACAATTATTTATTACTGGAGTGTAGGCTCTAATTTAACACGTGCCCGGGACACCACAATATTATTTATGATTTCATAGCTATGATATTATCAGATGCTTTGTAAAATTAGATCTGTATAAAAATCGTCGTTCGTCGTTTCAGCCTTTTATCGTCCACTGCTGGACATAGGCCTTTCCAATACATTTCCAGTGCGACCGGTCCATTGCCACCTGCATCCAACGTGACCCGGCAGTTTTCACCAGGTCGTCGGTCCATCTGGTAGGTGGCCGTCCCACACTGCGCTTGCCAGTACGTGGCCTCCACTCTAGGATCTTTTTGCCCCATCGACCGTCCAATCTTCGAGCTATGTGGCCGGCCCATTGCCACTTCAGCTGACTGATCCTACGGGCAATGTCAGCAACTTTAGTTCTTCTACGGATCTCCTCATTTCTGATTCGATCACGTAGAGAAATACCGAGCATTGCCCTCTCTATAGCTCGCTGAGCGACATTGAGCCTTTTGAAAAGATCCTTCGTGAAGCACCACGTCTCAGAACCGTAAGTCATCACTGGTAACACACATTGGTTGTATACCTTTGTCTTAAGGCACTGAGGTATTTTTAGGACGAGAAGACGTTGCGTAATTTGAACCGAACGCTGCCCAGCCGAGCTGGATCCGTCTACTGACCTCTCTCTTAAAGTTGGACCTACCTAATCGGACAGCCTGCCCTAGGTATATATATTCGTCAACAACTTCAAGAGTAGAGCTCCCAACAGTTAGTGCGGTGGATGCAACATGGACATTGTGCATGATCTTTGTTTTGTCCATGTTCATTTAATAAAAAATTATCTTATTAGAATATTTTATTGAAATTCGTTAATACACAGTTACTTATAGTATTATATTAAGATGTATTCTATAGTGGTCGCTAATGACCCAGATGTTAAAGCGACATTAAATAAATAAATTAAAAAAAAAAAAAAAAAAAAACAAAATTATAATTTAGGAAAATTACTTATGACTCAAATAACTTTTAATTATGATGATGAATTTAGCGATAGTAAAAACCGAATTATAAGTAACATATTATGTATATGTATTTAATTGCAGGATTTTTTAAAAACCAACATTCCATTCTTCAAATTCGGCTTCGCCTGAGAACATCTATAAGATGCAAGCAATAAAATTATTCTTTTCGCATTAGTAAAGTAAGGATGAAACATTCCAAGCTACAGGTAGGTAATATTATTTATCTCACATAACATGAGTTCTCCGAAACCCGCAAAGACTAACGCCGCCGCCCGCCGCCGTCGAATAATATCGATGTAAAAACTTTAGGGAGGCAGACGTCTGAAGTTCAGTTTGTGTGAGTGCAAATTCCAAGAAGGATGAGAACCCTTCGCCAATACATTCAACTCAGTTCGACCGGTACGACCATGAGGCGTTGTCCGAAACGACCGTTTCTTTTAAAAATCCCTGCGAGAGTCTTGAAAGTTGACACGTGACATTTTAACCTCCGAGTAACTTCATAAACATTTCGCAGTCTAAGGTACCATGTTATAAAACAGCGAAAAAATTGGCAAAACTATTAGATGCGCTACCTAAAAGAGTAAACACAAAAAATGAGAGGGGATTCAAACATTCGCTCTGTCTGGCCGCTGAACTCTGTAGTCTGAGTCTGTACCGACAAAAAGTTGTTTACTGCTTGTAGAATTTTGTATTTTACAGACTGTTTACGACGGCAATTAAGTGTAGTATAAACTTAGAAATTAACTTGTATTATAAACGAAGAATTAATTAAAAAACTAGCATATCATCAATCATCATTAGCAACGCGAAGTCATTCGCCGCAAGAATACCAAAAATTGTAAGCGAAGTAAAAAAAATATTTAACTCAAAGCACATGGCGCTTCAAGTACCAAGAAGTGTGAAGCAAACAATGTCTAAGAATTTACCATAACGCTATAAGAAAACAGAAACATAGTTAGCGTACCGTGAATCAAGCGAAGGGAATGTGCGTTAGGCGGCGCGCGCCGGCGCGGTCGTTCGCCGTTGCAGTTTGCACGCTGCGTTCTGCAACGTTTGCGAGGCTACATTCCAGCCATTCCCGACCATCTCTTCGCATCCGTTAAATTATTCTAGCGCGAACTAGATGTGAACCCCCTAGATGCGGAGTCGGGCGTCCATGATCCACATCAATTTGTCTCGGCTTCGCTTTATAAAAGTTCTTTACGTGACACACGTCTTCTGCAGAGATTTTAAACTTTTGAGGAATACTTGAAATGCTGCATTACGTTTCTTGGTTTCTTGTACTTTATTATTACGAACATTGTATTTTATTGTAGAATTTGTTTGCCGTTGAATGCATTGATACTTATTTTTATTATTTCAAATTTCCATACTCCCAACATAATATTATGTAGTAAGGGATTTGTTAAACTGGTTCGAAATTTATTTAAGTCGGTTATGGTATTCATAACAACAGTTTATAAGCAGATGATTTCATTCACTTTCAAAGTATCGGAGAGCCAAAACAAACAAACGTGACTACCGTTAGCCAATGCCTTTTACTTATTTTGTCTATTATGTGAATCACGATCCGACATCGTCAGGAGACGGATTTTCCTGATGCTCGTTTTTCACAACATGTCTATTGTGATTTAATTAAAAAGACCAGTGTAGTCCTATAAGTACTTGTATAAAAACCTGAGCATTCGAACTCTTTGAACACGCTATGTATTGTTTGAAAACTAGTGTGAAATTTGGCACGTGTTCCTATGATAAATTATATATTCATCCAAATTAGATATAATTGAGGCCCCTCTTCAGGCTCTATGGTAAAACACCGATGACCTAATTACACATGACCCGAATAATTCATAAAACGGACACATCGCCATCTCTATAAATAACCAACACGCATTTTCCTAGTATATTTTTAAACGTATAAAAAAGGCCACGACTGGTCCAGCAGAGTTTAAAGCCACCTTCGGACCAACGCGAACTCATCCTTTTTTCTCGCTCAATACAAAATGCGACATTCAAGGACATAGGACCGCTCACCGCACTGGGCTCCACTGCGTCATCTTTCTCAGGTTGTAGAACTTGTAGACCCAGTCATTCACCCGCTCAGGGGGCACTAATGTACTGTCATTACGAACATTTTTACATCGCTAATCGCTATAATGGGTACATCATTCATTGTCAGATAATATAGTTTTAATAAATGGTCGTTGATCCATATCGTGATTAGGCTAGAGAACACGTGGATCTTTTCGGTGACATACGCTTTGTTTAGTTGAAAAAATCTGACAGTAGGTGTAGAGTGTAGACCGTAGAGGCTATTAATTTCAAAATTTATTTTCTTAATTTTATTTCTACTTAATTTCATTAATTCTTTTCAGTCCTTACTACAAGGAAAAAAGGTTTCGCTTTGTTCTTTCGGTGTCTGTCGCCCTTGCTAGCTTCTGTGTTTATGAATATAAATGAATGAAGTTTGCATCGTATTGGTTTTACTTTTGGCATGACGAAAACGTTATATTAATCATAATATTATATTTATTTTAAAAAGTATTAATAATTTTATATTTCAGGCTACTCACATGTTAATAAAATTCTTCTTATATCCTGACTCCTAACATGCTCTTAGTTAGGTTATTTTTTATAACATAGTTTATTATAATAATATAGATATCTTTATTTCAGACCAGAAAGTCCATAAAACAAAACAGCAATTAATAACTTAAATTAAATTAATAATCACACTGCGAATTAGTAAAAATAGTTAGTTTTATACGTTAAAAAACTTATCCTACAAAAATACAATTATATAATATTAAGAGTTAGTAATTTGTTAGTAAACGTAAAAGTTTATTATATCACAGAAACAGCTCCGGAAAGAAGTTTCATCAATTACATATGCAAACAAACATTACGTATAACGGCCAAGAATATCCAATTATAAAAAAAATATATTAATGCTCCAATATAATATAATATGAATTTATAACTCAATCATGCGTTTTGTTCAATAAATTACAATGGTTGAGACAATTTGAGTTTGCGTAACGTTCTCTATTTTCTTGTGAAATTATTCGTCCATTTGTCTCTGTTTAGAATTTATTCTTGTATGTTTAGGTTACTTTCATCACTGAAATACATTTTTTTTATTAATCGCACCAACCGAATTCTGTTGATAAATGTATATTATATAATAATTATTATTATCTAATATACGGGGTGTAAAAAGAGCAGTCACTATAACTTTGGAATATGATTAAAGGACCTTTTCTCATTCTAGAAATGAATTTTTTTCATTATTTATTTTTTGAAAAAAAAAATTTTTTTTGCAATTTCTTTATTTTTAGTCGCAAGGCTGAAGTGTTTGGAACAACGTTCTGCATTAAATTCTTAAATTTTATAATTTTTGCCCTAGTACGTAATGAACGTCTTACACGTGCTATTGACCTCTCAGCGTAATCAGCTGATTGTTGTGTTGTGCACGTTGTACATTGCCTATTGAAAAATTTTAAAATTTTAAAACAGTGGCTTCAAAGCAAATGACTAGTACCAATGGATATAACTCTTGCCTGGTTATTACCCCACGAAGTTATAGTGACTGCTCTTTTTACACCCTGTATATAAACGCCACTATATTGTGTACGGTGTGGAGCCATTAAAATCAGATTCAGTATACTGACAACTGAGATATTTAAATATATATTGACGACATTCTTCTAAGTCACATTAGCTAGCATTCATTTATATATTCCTTTCAAACTGTTAAAATGGACTGTACAAATAACGAAGCTATCACGACTTGTAGAGCCTGTGAAGTGTGAACACATCGCTTAACGATTCGATTGCATCGGCCGCACAGCCTTGCGAGATGTGAGCTGTGACGTATCTTGTTTACATCAACACGAAATGCGAGTAATTTATCAAGAACCAGTTATTAAGACTGCACATATATAACATCAATTAAAAATGTAAAAAACCTTTTTTCTCGAGCTGCTGCGAGCTGAACATGTTATGGCGCATTTGTACATTAATATTACCAAAAACTTTGGAATGCAGTCGCTTTAGTCACGATGAAAATGTAAATAAAACGTAAACTTTCACCGAGACTATTCAGCGTTCAGGCTTTGGAGGCGAGCGCTCATTGTCGGAGCGAGCGTCAGAACAAAAAACATTTGTCAATGACCAAGTATGAGGCGTTGTACTTTTGTGAGGCGTGCGAAGAGATCGCCGCGTAAAGGGGCTATTATATTGACGACCGCCGGCTAAATATGTTAAACGAATCTCATACAATTGGACCATCTCGCAAATATGAACCGTATGATTCATGCGGGATGTTTCAATTTCCTTTGACCTTCCTAAGAAAACATTGCCGCAGGCGAGTAGTATGACGGAGGCTTAAATGTGAGAGAGCATAGGAGGCGTCACGTGGGAGGTCCGATGAGTCACGCGGTGCCGCAACCGCCATGAGCCGCTCATTGTCTGCTCTGCGCCAGCGCCCATTCACAAATAAGAACGTCGGAACACTCAAAGAATGTTAAGACTTAAGGGTCAGCCACGCCGTTAACGGCCGCATTCGACAAGGGAATTAATTGTATCCTAAATGTAATATCGCATTTGATATTTTAAATAGTTTAAGGGCGTGTTTAACCATGCAATGTTAAAGTTAACGCCATGTTAAAATGCCATGCCTTCTCATTCATTGACAGGAAATACGAGAGGGATAACATGATATTTAACATGGCGTTAACTTTAACATCGCTTGGTGAAACACGCCCTAAAATTTCTTTGGAATACAACCACACAAGTGATATCTAGACTAAGGATGTATTAGAACGGTATGCATAAGTCCTGGCTACAGATTATTAATGCGATAACTAAAGTATTATTTGCGGAAGAGTACTATCGAATACCGCAAGATTACAATTAATAAACATATGATTGCATAAATATGAAACAGATACGTATAAGGCTCGGCGTTGCTCAGACGGAGTCGCTTGAATAAGCATACACCTTATCAAGAGGAGCGGATATGAGGCGTAAACATGGTCGTGTTTTTTGCTTAGTCACGGATCAAGAGCATTGTTGGCGCCAAGAGTGAGTAACCCACGGCCGCCTCGTGTACGGGAGTACTACAAACCTCCCATGACTTTTACGATTATGGACTTGAATAAAAGTTAAACACTCCTACAATGTTGTTTTCTTGACCAGTTTACAAGCAAAAGCATAAGACCGAAAAATGCTTGCAACCGTATGTTTTAGAATCGACCACAAAAGTTTCGATGCTCAGTTTTTTGTATCGAACGATTCGAGTGGCCTTCTACTTAACACTTCAGCGTCTGAGAAAAACGAAAACAAATTGGATGAATGCTCACCGAATCGACACGAACGAAGCCGCCGGCGACAGTCGGTAAACAACTACGAATATTTACATTACATAGCAAATGACATACATAATGTTCATTACTCTGTTAAAAGCCAAAAATTACCGTTAGCCAGTGAGAGCACTAGCCCGCAGCGGTACACCGACCTGAGACAAAAATGAAAGGAGGAAAAACTGTAAACAATTTGTTTGGTGAATCAATTGTTTCACTAATGTTGTAACTTTGGACAAAATTAAATCGTATCATGTAGACAAAGATTTCATTTTGCAATAAATTTCTGTATAAGATACCTAACAATTTCTTCTCTAATTAGTAAGTTGTTAATTTACGCAAACTTAAAAGAAAAATTAAAATATTTTAAGTATGCCTCAGATCTTAATTACAATTATGTTTTGGTAGTTAAATAAAATATCTACTTATTTTTAGATTTCGACCTCTAAATTAAGTGCACAAAAGTTATTTTGGTATGTTAATTGAGTATGTAAATTGCGAATATAAGCTATGAATATTTTAAAAGTAGGTATATTCAGAAACAAACAACATGAAATATATAATTACCATTTATTTTGATTATAAAGTAACAAGTCTGAAATGAGATGTAACGTTAAGTACAAAACGCGATAGTTTAAAGGACTCTCGAATATTTCAGACGTCTAGACTAAATTTTAGTTTAGTCTAGAGTCTAGACGGGCCACGACCCTTTTATCGTACTCGAATCACCTCTAATCTAAGCTAAAATCAGCAACAATATTGTTGTTTTGTTTGGTAACCAAACTTCTTAGTTGTTTATTAACACTTCATGAAGCCAGCCTGTGTATCTCAGGATTAACTCACAAAACACAAGTATAACCGATATTGCTTACAATGTGAGTCTTCAAGTTCTAGGCAGCTGTTAGCGTGTCCATGTCCTTTATCCATTTTATGTTTATATTTTCAGAGTTCTTCCAACGATCTCGCTAAGCTATCTAATGATACCAACCCTGGACTCATACTATCACTATATATAGGTATATCACTTCATAGAAAGAGACCTGTATGTTTTGATAACCCCTACCCCTATATATCCACTCAATAAAGTTACGAAAACGATATAGTACGTGCTAAGTCCACTGGTAAGGTTGAAAATAAAAATAAAACCGTTTAAAAACTGCAGATTCCTGTGCTTTTCTATGATTCAATAAATATGTAAACACAGCGTCTTGTGAGCCCGACAACCGACAACAACAACACAGGTGTAATCCAATATCCTGCAATTAATTGGAAATGTTACGCGATAATTATACACACAAGTGCATTGGCACGTGCATAATATTTACTTGTCTGTTGCTTAGCTATGGAAATAATTATTCATCACCATCGACAATCGACATTGTTCTGTTCTAATTCATATCATGGATTAATAAAATTTGCATTAATCAACTTTATAGAATAATTGATGAAACACATTTGGTTCATCGCATACATTATAAAAAAAACAATTATATTTATGTCTTAAGTATTTCGCCGACCCTATTTTGTCCCCACGTTCAAAACATACCATTATAAATTAACATACTCAATATAAATTCTGAAAAAATCGACTGAAACAGGGCCAGGAATGGACCTACTAACTAACTAACACACAAAATTTCACGAGGCGGAAAATCAGAATGCGAGTATAATATGTAATATAATATTTTTTGTCGCTGCTTACTTTATACTGAGCGACAGAGAGAATCCAAATAAGCTGCCTCTTATCAATAGATTGTGAAACAGGCATTTAGCGTGTTAAGAACCAGCTCTGTCCCTAAAATGATCGGTCGCTGTGAAATTCATCAAAATCTCGTTCACTCCTACGTGCGCAATCAGTGTTTAATTAATTAGTTTCTTCCTGTGGCTTACTTGATTTGAAAAGTTATGAGGGTCGTTAGCTGTGCTCAACGAGGCGATCTGTGACCGAGCACGGCCGAAGACACGCCGGTTCGTTAGTTCCGCACTATTGCCGTACAACTGTTCTGCACAATTCATAAACAATACGTGGACCGTTAGTTTGTTTTTCAGTATACACTTTAGTGTGATTATGTGGTATTTATATTTCAGATAAATAGTGTAGTAAACACTTCAGACTTCCAGAGCTGCCGCAGGCTGACGATCGTCTGACGTCTCCCTAATATCTAATACTCAAACAGTACAGCTTTTTATCCCAGCAGAAGATAATTTATATCTATATTCTATCTTATATATAAAAATGAATCGCTGTTCGTTAGCCTCGCTAAAACTGCTGAACCGATTCGGCTATTTTTAGTCTTGAAATATTCGTGGAAGTTCCGGGAAACGGTTGATTACAAAATGTCTCTATGCTCAACGAAGTGGGCACTGGTATTGCATCTCTCTAGGAGTTTTAAGCGCCATGCCAGTCACAACTAACTGAACAAACAATACACAGAGAATCCGCTAAGCAGACTGCGCTAAAATAAGCACAACGTAATCATATGTAGAAGAAAGGATTTTTGAGTTATCTGCAGTAGAAAGGATTTTTCTTCTCCAAGGGAACAAAAGGGGTTGAAGCGAATGGAGCGAAGCTGTGTCCTACTCAGCCACATTTCTCAATAGAGGAAACTCATTACACACCATTACTGCGTATAACGTAACTATAAAATGTACACTTGATGATTTCACATGATTATAGTAGTCGTTTCATTGATATCTCGTAGGTCGTAACCACCATTGGTGTGAGACACGTGGCGTGGGAACCTCGTAGGCATCTATCAGTTCCCACGTTTGTTGTGGGTATACACTTATTATGTTCCGACCTACAAAGTACAAACCGACGAAAATTAATCAAAATCACATAATAGTATTGTCGACATTATTTACATAATCTTATATATGAAAATGAATTGCTGTTCGTTAGTCTCGCTAAAACACGAAAACGGCTGAACCGATTCGACTATTTCTAGTCTTGAAATGTTCGTGGAAGTCCCGGTAAGGTTTAAACGGTTTCTATGCTCAATGAAGTGGGCACGGGTCAGCTAGTCTCTTATATATAAAAATGAATTGCTGTTCGTTAGTCTCGCTAAAAGTCGAGAACGGCTGAACCGATTCGGCTATTTTAAGTCTTGAAACATTCGTGGACGTCCAGGGAATGTATAAACGATTCATGCTTATTGCTCAACGAAGTAGGCACGGATCAGCTAGTCTTATATATTTATTGCTGCTCGTTAGTCTCGCTAAAACTCGAGAACGGCTGAACCGATTCGGCTATTTTTAGTCTTAAAATATTCGTGGAAGTCCAGGGAAGGTTTAAACTATGCTTTACTCCTGTGCAAAGGTTTAAAAACCAAGTCCGGCCCTAACAACAAAAGAAAATAAAGTGTGAAAGCTTGCCAACCAAACGAATGCCGTGATTTCTTCGCTATTTGACTTAAGCCTGGAATTTGAGAACCCTTTTAGGGAGTTTAATCGACCTCAATATCAACCCTACCCCCAAATTGTTTGTGTGTCGCCCTGTCGCCACACGAATAATTATTTAATTGCTCATGAAAATTAATTTTCCTATGGGAAATGTGTTCTTTGTCATTCAAAGAAATGTAGGCTCTAATTTCACTTTTTAATAAGTTTTATGGAATAAAGCTACCATATTCGGCGTTGCTGACTTTGTTTTGTAGTCACAAATAGGTAGATATAACGGGTGTAAAAAGAGAAGTCACTTATAACTTTGGGATATGATTATAGGTACTACCTTTTCTCATTATAGAAATGTATTTTTTTGTCATTATTTATTTAAATTAAAAAAAAATTTTTGCTTTATTGTTATTTTTGCGACAAAAAATAAGAAATGTTAAAAAGTAAAAAAAAATTTTTTTCGTACTTTTTAACAAAAAAAAAAAATCCAAAATGAAGAATGGTAGTTTAATCGTATCTCAAAGTTATAGTGACTGGTCTTTTTACATGCTATAACAGGAAACAACCTAGTACTACAAAATGGTATCACCCTAATACTAGCAATTCGACTAGCTATTTTTGTTTTCTTCGATTTTCAGGCACATTCCGGAATCCGCCATCTAGCGCCACTATTGGAAAATATTAATTACTAATTTCTTTTTGTATCTTCTTCTAAATTAATTATCCTTAATTAAGGAGTTGAATTTAGCTTAATGTGATGTTATGCTTAAAAAGTATGCTTATCTCTATTTTAATGTCAATATTTGTACTTAATTCGGCATATTTGCATTTTATAATTTACAAACGTTAATAGTAGTAACATCTATTGCATTTTTTTTGTATTAAAGATAAATTGTATGGGTAGGCCATGGTACAGTATTGTTTTTCATTCTCGAAGTAGCTCCAATTTGGAAGTTGCCTTTATTGAAAAAGCTTCGAAGTGACTAATCTTAATAAACTGCACCTTTAGTTACTACTAATAATTACTTATTAGGAAGTTTTACGCACGTTGTGGTTAAAAATTATTCATTTGTTGTTGCTTAAAACTGTTATTCATAATATAGCAAAACAAAATACGCACAAGCCTTATTATTCTTTCCTCCTGCCTACATTACAATTCTTACAACGAACGTTTGTAAATACAACGAATAAGACATGGCGATCGTATTTGTCGTATTTATAAGCGAAACCAGTTTTCCTGTTCACACTAAAAGCATTATGATATTAAATATACACGACGGAATATCATTATTATCGAATGTAATACACATTAATATACTTCGTTTGTCGGTCTGAGGCAACGATTTCCTTTTCTAATATTACAATAATATAAAATTACATCACTCATAATAATAATTAGTAGATAAGATTTCATTTCCCAAGAGAGAATTCCAATATGTGCCCTATTAGCACTGTGTCCTATCTCATTTCATTAGAATTTAGAACTTACTAGAAGGCTTATCAGTTTGTTTTTTTTTATTTCCTGCAGTTGGTTATAGGGGTTGAAATTAAACATAGTCAAACCTCCATGCAGATACTTCGCTACTATCGCCTGAATACTCTAATAATAATTAATATAATAATAATAATAATATCTATGGACGCTTTACACCACGTCAATCTGGCCCTGTGCTAAGTATCCGAAGAACTTGTGTTACAGGTACCAGACAACGGAAATATATTTAATACTTTTATATTATACACATATTTAAGGTTTTTATTATATTATACACAAATTTAATACCTACACATCCATGACCCAGGAACATTGAAAACTTTTTGTTCCCTCGGCGGGATTCAAACCCGCGACCTTTCGTTCGAGCACCAAGGCGCTCAACCAACTGCGCTACGGAGGTCGTCGAATTATTTAACCGTTTCGTTACTGTTTCAATTTTTCCACAAGTTTGGTTATTAGATGAATGTTACAAATGGTGTATAATCAAGCAACTAAATAACACTGCAATTACAGTATATTTAATAATGAAACCAGATAAAACTACTAAATATACAGTAGTAAACGTAATTTATGATACTCGATTGATTTCCGGTCTTCCGGCTTCCGGGAGCCGTCACGACATGAGAACCCGTCCTCAAATCTCAATCTTTTCCCACAAGAACGTTTGTTTACAACTTTTTTCAATGAATCATGTTAAGTTTCGGTGGGAAAGCTCGATGTGAATAGGAAAGTAGCAAATTTTACTGAGGATTTTTGTACGCGTGTCTCACAAGTTGAGTAGAGTCCACAAAATATTGTAGATCCATTGCTATACTATGAGTGAGGCCAGCCATCATAATTTGCTGATTTATATCTTAATCTGAATATTTAAAACAAAATGACTGAAGGGCCATGATTTGTCGACTTATTGTACTCAACGCATGCAATCTATGTTACATTAGAAAACAACGTACACTAGTGATAAGTTTTATCACACAAGAGGGAAGCAAAACATGTAGTTGTTACGCAACGATTAATTATGTAAACGAACAATATTATAGTTTGCGCGTCGGCCGGCGCCACCGTCAAGGTCGGGGTCAACGGCCCGCGAGTCTAGCGCGCCCCTCGGGCGGTATGGGCCCCTCTAATATAATCTTCGCGCCGCTATATTTTTTTCGACGCGAAACTTAAAATTTCCATCAACGTCAACCATCATTGTTTATGGCAGACGACGCGGCCATCATTTTATTTGTATTAGGTATTATTTTGCCAATATTAATTTTTGCTTTATCAAGTGTATTACGACTATTTTAACTTTTAGACACTGTAATAAACTTTATTATTTGCATAATCTTATATTTTTGTAACATTATTTTTTTTGTTTTAGATTCTTGTTACAATTCATTAATAAAAAATTACAAGTTACACGAACGAATTGTTTTATGTACTATATACATATTTTAAAATATTTTCCTGTGATTATTTAAGTATATTATACCCTAAAAATAACGTTTTCTCCCTTATTATATTACTGTATTTCATAATATAATCGGTCGGAAATTCGGTAAGTACTTATATTTTACAGGTAGGTAGTAGGTAGTATGTCAGCAAATAGTCTACGGTTTTATTTACCTCGTAATGTTTGCACACGATATAAATAAAAAAATGACAAAGTGTTTTTACTATTTAAACAAGACGCAGTAATAATAACTATTTTCAACACAATACATATTATAAACGCAATATTATAATTAATTTCGAACTTTAGAAAATAATATGCTAGCTTGCAAAATCGAATGCTTTTTTCTCAAAACAAAAATCATACACAAAAAATTATACGAAAATGTGACTCTACCATGTCACATGCTACAAACACGTGCAATCACATAGTTTGGGAAAACATAATTAGTATTTAAAAACAATTACCACGTGATTGTTAACAAATCTCTAATAACATGCTGAAATTTGATAACTTGAAGCTATATATACAGAAGTAAGAAAGTCGGACAAACAGACAGACGGACGGTGAAGCGACACTAGGGTTGTATAGTTCGTCCCTGATAAATTTAACCTAAAGGTAAACAAACCGAAAACATCGAAAATTTAACTTATTCACTTATTGTGCACACTTATCAATACTTTCACGGGTTTATAAAAGGATCTTTCTTCATTATCCAATACATTTCATAACAATTTAACAATAATTAACATATTTAAACATCAAATGAAAAACCGTCACAGTAAAAATACGCTATTTTTACTGTGACGGACGGGAGACAATGCCGACTGTAGAATATAGTCTATAGTCTATGCCGTCTATGGATTCAAGTAGCCAACCATAATCATTGCGTCATTAATATTAGCCAATTGGCATCACTAACTAATCTCTGGTAGTGTCATCGACGGCTTTGTTTACGTTTAGGTTAAATTTATCTCGGACATACTATAGTAAGTGCCACGGAACCCTAACAATGTTCTACAAATAAAATTTCGTAAACACAAACACAACTTTCCATTTTTTAATTGTGTTGGCATCAAATACGCTATTTATGTGTATAAAACCGCGTAATTAACGTTTTAAAATAATAAAAACATTATAAATCTTCTTGTGGTCACTTTTATGTTTAATGTTTTGTTTAATTGGTTTGCTAACATTTACCGAAGATTTTCCTCATTTTATAAATTCCACAAACAATTAAAAAAATCGCTTTTGCTCATTTTTATTACATAGCTTGTTATTAGATGTAAGTAAGCGATGCTTTTATAATGCGCCGATTGGATTATAAGAAACTGTGTAATATTATTTATTTATACGTAATACGTATAGCAAAAACTTTGTATCGTTTTTACGAAATTTGCACGGGCGGAGTATGTAATTTCTCACACTATTAGGTACTTTATACAATATTAAATCATTCCTTTCTAATAACGCTAATATTCCCTAAAATAACATTTAGAAATACATACAATTAATGAAAATAGCAACACAATAATATACCTACCATGCGTTGTAACTTGTATAGTAACAGAAGGTTTTTGTAAATTTGTATACACAAGTGTAAATTTTCTTATTTACTTACTGCTTATTATTTACTACTTATTATTTATTTACTGCGTATTTAAAAAGGAAGAGAACCTTTAAAAAAAATTAACGAATTTTGACAATGGGACGACCTATAGTAACATTGAAATGAACGTATTGCTTGTGCACCAAAGACATGTCCCACCGTGGGACTCCCACAGACATGGGTGTCTGTGGTTTATCGCCGGAGATTTAGTTACGCTACATTGGGGCAACCGTAACCCAGCCGTGTGAATTGTGATATAAAGCTGAAACCCAATACAAAAAGTTCTAACTTCAACAAACTCATTCAAGCCTAAATTACTGTGCTTGCAAGAGAATACAACCACGAAGTAGAGTAGAAACGCTGATAATAACAAGAAAAACTATATTATGTTCTGTTGAAAAACTATTATTTAAAATGAATTTTGCAAATTATAGCTAATAATTTGCAAAAATCACATTTCAAGTTGATCTGGGGTCCAGGTCCCGACTCGAAGCCGCGGAAGTTTTGTTGTTAGGGGGAGGTTGTTTTAGTGGGTAGGGCTGCATCCATTTACCATCTTTCGGACGCAGCGAGTCCTACATATCCGTGGATGGAATCCCCAATCCCCCACGGAATGCTTAAAAGCATTTCTCAGTGATTAAAAAAAAAGGTGTCGACTCGAAGGACCATGAGAAAAACATTTTTATTTTAGGTACATAACAAAACATATTGATATTGGCCAATATAAAAACCATCATAGTCACAAATGTCACAATGTCTCAAGGAAAGTATAAATATGAGGCAATATGTTGTTTACGTCTGGGAGCCAGCGGTTTCACACCGCGCACCGCTTCAGGAGTCTTGAGTCACTTGAGTGAGAATCTTCTCAGGCGAAACTCTCACAGTATTATTCCAATCAAACCGTATTCACGCACTGAGTCCAGGAAGTAGACGAAACAGACGGGCAGGTAAACAATTTACATTTGACAATGTTGAAATTGTATCAGCGGAGAACCCAGATTTTTTAGACTTGAAGAGGCTAAAAATGGGGATAAAATAATGTAATGCTCCTTGCTAATATAGAGTAAATTTAGAAAAAGCTCTAAGGAGGAAGGCCTGAATGCAGTATTATTTAGGGATTTTATATTGTGGCTAAAAAGACATTACAAGGAAGAATCCTTTTATTACAACGTTATAGAACGTAATAAAAGGTTTAACCAACAACATGCCTTAGTAGATTATAATGGCAAAATTTAAAATTGATTATATTTATGGGGTTTACTTTCGCTAAGGGACATAGGGTGCTATGTGTCACTGTCATACATTGGTGACTTTGACATTATTATTAGCGATGGCTAGATGTTAAAAGTGCCAGGATCAGGAGGCATCTAAAACAAACAATGAGAGGTTCTTATTTTAGACAATATTATCTATACATATAATAAATCTGTAGAGGGGTCATGTCTGTACATTGAGAATATTTAAGTGAAAATCAAAAAAAGGGGGTCTATAAGGGCCACAGAACCTAAAAATAACATTTTTGAAAAAAATGTCTGTCTGTCTGTCTGTCTGTCTGTCTGTCTGTCTGTCTGTCTGTCTGTCTGTCTGTCCATATGGGAATGTTTGTCGTCGCATCACGCTAAAACCAATGTATGGAATGAAATGAAATTTGGCAGGCAGGTAGCTTACGACTTGAAGAGCATTATTGGAAATTGTTATCCCGAAAAACGAAAGGGTTCCCGTGGGATCTTCAAAAAATTGTAGCTACCTATTTGACGGTATTTCAGCCATACTACTCAACGTATTTTAATAAAATTTGGCAGGCAGGTAGCTTATAATCTGAAGAGCATTATTGGAAATTGTTATCCCGAAAAACGAAAGGGTTCCCGTGGGATCTTCAAAAAATTGTAGCTACCTATTTGACGGTATTTCAGCCAAACTACCCAACGTATTTTAATTAAATTTGGCAGGCAGGTAGCTTATAATCTGAAGAGCATTATTGGAAATCGTTATCCCGAAAAACGAAAGGGTTCCCGTGGGATCTTCAAAAAATTGTAGCTACCTATTTGACGGTATTCCAGCCAAACTACCCAACGTATTTAAATGAAATTTGGCAGACAGGTAGCTTATGATCTGAAAAGCATTACTAGAAAATTATTATCCCGAAAAACGAAAAGGTTCCCGTGGGATCTTCAAAAAATTGTAGCTACATATTTGACGGTATTTTAGCCGAACTACTCAACTTATTTAAATGAAATTTGGCAGGCAGGTAGCTTACGACTTGAAGAGCATTATTGGAAATTGTTATCCCGAAAAACGAAAGTGTTCCCGTGGGATCTTCAAAAAATTGTAGCTACCTATTTGACGGTATTTCAGCCATACTACTCAACGTATTTAAATGAAATTTGGCAGACAGGTAGCTTATGATCTGAAAAGCATTACTAGAAAATTATTATCCCGAAAAACGAAAGGGTTCCCGTGGGATCTTCAAAAAATTGTAGCTACATATTTGACGGTATTTTAGCCAAACTACTCAACGTATTTAAATGAAACTTGGCACAAAGGTAGATTGTAACATGAAATAACCAACATAATATTTTTAACCGACTTATAAAAAAGGAGGAGGTTTCTCAATTCGTAAATATATGTTTGTTTTTTTTTGTTTCTTCGCGGATATCTTCATCGTTTCTGAAACGATTTTAAATTTTTTTTATGCTGTGTAGGGTATAATTTAAATTTGATCCCATTGTCACCAAATGGTGACCTGATGATGGGATCCGTGAGGAATCGAAGGAAATCCTCAAAATTTATGTGGAATAATATATTGATTTTGATTTTTTCTGAAGTAGTCTAAGCATATGTTACCAAATAGTTAGGTTTTGCACCATATCCTGGATCTATAATATCTGGCTTACGCCAGAGCAGCAGTATGCTATATATTTATATATATATATATATGTTGAAAAATTTCGCGCTGGACTTTTTCTCTTTCTACAATTTTTTTTTATCTAATCGTTTTTGTTTTTCATTTTCCGTCCTCAAATAATCGTCGTCTGATCATTCGAGAATTATCCCTACTCAGTCTATAAGTACCCATCACTGAAAATCTGAAAATTAAATAAAAGGAACAATTAAATTTACTTCGCACAAAGTAATACTTATTTTCCAGTACAAGTGAAAATAATTATTACTTTGTGCGAAGTTATTTATTATTACACTCAGGTTTTGCAAATACGATTAATAAAGTATAGGCGTAGTATAGTTTGTTTTCAAGATATGAATGAGATGTCATAGGTACATTTAAATTAGAAAAGTTATGTCAATATAAGTAACATTTATGTTTTTCATGATATCTTTATTTATTAGTTTTTATGCTAGGTACGGCTTGGGTTTTTTCTTTCTTTTGGACTTTTGTTATTTTGTCGTCTAAAGGAAGTTAGTACTTTAACCGTAAAGTCCCAAAGTAGGCTACATGTTTGTTAGCGTGGGTAGTTAATAAATAAAAAACCGGGCAAGTCCGAGTTGGAATTGCGCACCGAGAGTAGACTTTTAAAAATTTGGCGCTCGGCCCCAGCAGCGCAGCGTCGGTGAGAAAACGATCATCGTCTGCAGTCGCTGCGGCGTAAAGTCCATACAAATCTCAGTACAGAGATCTTCGTCGCGTATATGAGCGTACTATCAAGTAGTCCCGTTCACATAAAAGAAAAAAAATATTATACATACAGACGAATTGAGAACCTCCTCCTTTTTTTGAAGTCGGTTAATAATACACGGTCATTTTTCGACCTGGTAGTAGGAATTGTTAGCATTTTCATAGAAAAAATACCTCAAAACATTCACGACAAAAACGGCCATTATTTGACAGTAAACTATTATTATTACTCCATCGGCCTACTTCTTTCTATACCGTCTATAAAGCAGCATTACTATAAATTAGTGATTTTAAATATCCAAACGACAGTGTTCATAAACTAAAAATGTATTTGAACTGCTGCCCTAAATCACTTTTCCACGCGTACGAAGTCGCGGGCACAGCTAGTCGCATATATAATGCACAATCAAATTTTACAAGATTAGTCATTATTATCAAACATGTGCTAATTATTGTTATGTCAGTTCCAACTTTGTTTATCTATAACACTTGCAATATTGCAACGTAAAGTCAATCGAGGGTCGCGCGTGTATAGGTGAATAAACTTGTATACACACTTTACATAATTCGCTATTTTATTCCAAACGTGTCCCCACGCCTGAGTTTAAACCTTAAACAATTTAGCGAAAATAACTACGCAGAAGGCGCGAAGCGGAAATAGGATACTTAGAATTCAACGAATATATTTTGTTCCGGCCTTGAAGCTAATCCTGCTGGTTGTTGACCGTCTAAGTCTACTGACATTAGCCTTCATTTGTAGAGGCACTCAGGGTCAACAGACCATTATGTACTTTTATAGTTAAAAACGGTTATTGCCTCAAAACAATGAAATAGTACAAGAGTTTACCAAAACTTGCCGCAATTTCGAGGTAAAATATTTGTTATGCTTGCAAAAAACATCCATGTTTTGGTGTACAAATAAATTGACGTCGATGATGCGATGCGGTCATACGAGTGAAGTAGATTTAAAATAGTACTGATTGATAAGTGTTTTTGTAACTATAAATAGAACGTATCCTATCGTATGCGGTGTGACAGTCATTGATACTGAAAAAAACGAACGGAGCAAGTAAAATCTATCTTTGGATCTTCAGTTAGCTTGTCAAAACAAGTCCGCCCCTATATTATTCCAGTGCCGTTTGTTCGGAGTAAATATGCTTTGAAGGGTAAACGGTATGGACGGAAAAAGTTCCGGCATCCCACAACCCCATAGTAGAGTCATGTAGAGTATCACTTACATCTTAAGAAAATAGACTAATGGCCAAATACTGAAACGCTAATTAAAGTTAAGAGTCCTCCTATTCGCAGGCTGTCGCTGTCACTCTTTAGGGAAATGTCAAGGATGTGTCTTTTAAGCAACAATTAATTTAACTATCGTTTCAGTATTCGGCCGTTAGTAAGGTTCCCGATTTGTTGGCCATCATGACTTTAGTCTTTAGCTTCGTCAAGTCTGATCTCTTCGCCGACGCATAAAAAGATAAACAATGTCTGAGAAAAACAATACAAAATTTAAGTAACGGTCCCTACATGGTGTAACAAAGTAACCCAATTCAAGTAGTACAATTCGTACAGTGGCACTCCCGATTGTTTGCTGGCTGCGACCTGGGGGCTCACTCTCCAAACTGATTCGATTTTGATTCAGATTCGATCGTGCCGCGTACTCCCGAATAAATTGACATTTGTTTATTTTGATTATCAGTCGATTGCTATGGTCGGGAGTTTTTGACCCGAAGGCTGGCCTTGTCAGGGCTGTTGCCACTGCGACCCTTCTGGATCTATTGTGACTCCTTCGCTTTAGAGTACCGTCCCCAGTCCTATGTTACTCATGAAACGAACGATATGATGGGGATGGTCGGGAGTACAAAAAGTTACGATCTAACGATTTTCTTTATCCTGGTTAGTTTCAAAGTAATCCACCAAATAAAATACCAAAAGTCGTCGAACTGATTCGATTCTCGATCGTGTCTGGAGTAAGCCTGCTGGGCGGAGCGCACGCATCGGCCAAGTATTTCCGGTGCATCGTGATACAGATAGGGCAATGTGGCAGAGTCCAGCGGAATGTTCTTCGCTTCTTGTTTACGAGAACTTGGCACGAGCATACTATATGACTATGACTTTATTTACTTTTAATCGTGATAATACATTGTTGTATCAGCTTGTTTTTGTTGGAAAATTTTACGCGACTTAATTAAAATTGTAGGTACGCGCCTGTTGTCATTTTTTCATGTAAGGACGTCATACTGAGGGTCACAAGAATTATTTTGTTTATATTCAAAGATGTAAACAAGTTTCTTGAACACAATATAATAATTAAATATAATTTATTATTATCTTTAATGTCTATTTAATTGTATGCAAATTAACAAAAATTTAATATCATCTCGTAATGTTGTTTTTTACATTTTAGTCCAGTTTTTCTAGTACAAAGAA
Source organism: Celastrina argiolus (assembly GCA_905187575.2). Classification (NCBI taxonomy): domain Eukaryota; kingdom Metazoa; phylum Arthropoda; class Insecta; order Lepidoptera; family Lycaenidae; genus Celastrina; species Celastrina argiolus. Next base: position 9,571,321 of record LR994591.1, read on the forward strand.
TCTAATTTCCCACTTAAATAACATTTTTTGTTTTTGTTTATTTTCTGTATTAAATTTGCATATTAAGTACAAAAAAATTGGAAGAAACCATTATTCAGACTAATTCTGAAATAATGAAATATGATCTCTACCATGTACCGAAATCCACAGCTGCAACAACAACATATATAATAAAAAAATAACGAAAAATATGAATTACGCAAATATTAACATTTCATACACGTAACACATTCAACGCACGCCATCTTCATGTGTAAATCATCAAAACCACACAAAATTACAGCGTTGTTTACAAACACGACCTCAGATATAAGGTTATCGTTGATGGCTGTGAGCCTGTGATGTACGAGAATCTAAATATTAGGTCCTTACATATGAAATTGGCGTTTTGTATGGGAGGAACATAAAGGCGATTTTTTCATATTAAAATATATTTTATTAATCAAAGTAGTAGTAGGTACTTCATTGATCCCTTTATTTAAAAAACCATTCGGATTCGGATTCGGATCAATGAAATCTTTGAAAGCGGTTTGGACTGCCTCATCGGAATTGAATTTTTTTCTTTGCAAGAAGTTATCCAAATTTCGAAAAAGAAGGTAATCTGTTGGAGCAAGGTCCGGAGAGTACGGTAGATGTCTTACGGCCGGTCCCAATATCAGATCTTCGATTCAACAGACAAAGCTCCTCTAATTTGGTAGCCGTCTGTTGGGCCGTGTGTGGTCTAGAGTTGTCTTGAAGCAGCAGTGGCGTAGAGCGATTGACAAGTCTCGGTTGTTTAACTGCGAGCTTTTCCATCATGGTCTGCAGTTGCTGACAATAGACATCAGCCGTAATCGTCTGACCAGATTTAAGAAAGCTATAGTGTACGACACCGGCACTAGTCCACCAAACGCTTACAAGTAACTTTTTTGAGTCAATTTTCGCTTGGGGCAAAACTTTGCTGTTTCACCATGGTTCAGCCATTGCGATGAGCGTTTACGATTATCGTACAGGATCCACTTTTCATCACATGTGATGATCCGATTAAAAATTCCTTCATTATTGTGCCGGATGAGCAATGTAACGCAGCAGTCGACGCGCGTTTGTCGGTTTGCTTCACTCAATTCATGAGGTACCCACCTTTCAAGCTTTTTCACCTTCCCAATTTGCTTCAAGTGGATTAAAACGGTTTTGTCACTAACACCGCAGCCTGTAGCTAACTCTCATGTGGTTTGCGATGGATCTGCTTCCACAATAGCCTTCAATTCATCATTATCGACCTTGGTCTCCGGCCGTCCACGGGGCTTGTTCTGTAGGTCGAAATTTCGAGAACGAAAACGTTGAAACCAAAAAGGCACCGTGTTTTCTTTTGCGACACCACCCCCGTACACATCATTAATCCTTCGAACCGTTTCTGCAGCACTGGTGGAACTCGTACTCGTAAATAATGCGATATTTTTAAGTTTTCTATTTTGTGAAATGAGTGACGCAGAAAAAAAAGCAAAAGAGAAAAAAAACAAATGAATTACGGTTTTCAAAGCACAAATGCATGAGTAAATAGCTGTTTAAATTTGAATTTTGAATTCCTAACCAAAGAGGATATATTTAATATCAAAGTGGCCAGTACGACAAAACGCCAATTTCATATGTAAGGACCTAATATTAAACGTGAACAGAAATAATTCGGAGTTATTATAGGAACTTGGCGCGGAACCGTTGGAGAATTTGCAAAAAACTAAGAAGAAATAATGGTAAATTAAACACACAGGAAATAAAAACAACTTGCTGAACACAATCATACCGTTACACAATAATCAAAAGGGATACACTATTATTATGACATAAATAAAACTGTATACATAAATAGAGAACAAAAGATGGAAATTATTCATGTGTACAAACAAAATCACGGTTGACAATATTTAAACTAAGTACATAATATTATGTATATTGAAAGAAGTCAGTAAAAGTCCACTGTTTACAGCAGTTTGAACCACTTTTACCAAATAACGTAGATTTGTATACCTATATATAGGATACTGTTGCGGAAAAATCGGATATTACGTTCTTCGGAAAACCAAATGATCTCACTCCGAGTCAGCATGACAGAATTGTTTGTGTAGAGAAGAATTTAAGGAATTAAACACTAGGCTGCCGTTCTATTTTTGGTGAACGATGAGCGATTTGATGGATGAATGACGCGGCCTCGCTGACGCCACATTGCTCGAAATTGTTATTGCCGCTCATATTTACACTGCAACATCAACAGATGTCAGGTACAAGTTACAACAAAGGTTTTATTGATGGGCACAGTTCTCAATGATCCAGGAGGTGATTCAATATTGTTATTTGTGTTGTATTACCGTCTCGGTATATTTCGTTAATTGAAGACATTACATACCTCACATCACCTTCTACATTTGCACTAGCTACATTTCACCCTCATTCATAGGTGAAATGTAGCAAAATTATGATTTTGAGTTCAAACTGGCACTTAAACAGTTTAGAATACGTAACGTATTAAGTTCATTAATCTAAAGATCGGTATCGAGAATCAATGTACTTAATACGTTATTATATACATATCCTAAAATGTTTATGTGACAGTTTAAACTCAATTTTCTGAGTATCTTTTTTTGCGACATATCACCTTCGTCGATTCATGTCTTCAATTATAATAACTATGATATCAACTAAAAGATTACATGGGAAATCATTGCAAGCGTAATTTCTATAAAACCAAAATAGTTTATTATTATTACACAGTACATACTGTTGAGAACCATGACAATAGAGCTCCGAAACATTCAAAACAAGAACGAATAGCAAAACAGTAAAGTACATTTTATAAAAACAAAAGAAGTCGTTTTCGATACACACTATGCCGTAATGCACCGCCGAGCTTGGCTCGGCGCCGGGCCGCGCTGGTCACGAGACAAGACCTCCACAGGCCGTACTCGTATAACTAGAATGCAGTCTATATTTAGACCACCTATAAATTCCTATGCCAGAACAGACTACCTCACAAGATGACGCCGGCATAAATGATGATGTAATTAATTGTGTAACACCGCTGTGTTATCGATTTAGCAAAAATACTACTAGCAAATGAAAATATTATGAATAATATAGAGTTCTTGACCTTTTTTCTCAGAATTTCTGTAATATATTATTTGTGTTATCAATATCTTATTTTACCAGTGACTACGGTTTAGCATAAACGATATCTTGTGACGGTTAATGCGTTTTTATTAGACCGACAGACAAGGGCAGATGTTAATAACAACGATGACGACAATGTAAATGTTTAGTTACATCAATACAATTGTCTGAAGACAAAGGCGTTTATGGATGACGGTGTTGATGTTTTTCACGAAATTTTTCATTAGGTTGACGTCAGAGTTTTTCGTGTCAATGATAATATTTATAGGTTTAAACGGGGAGTCAATCGGGACTCGGGAGTCAGGAAGGTGTTCGGTACGCATTTGGTCGTCGACGCAGCGGCCAGCGCGCCCACGCCGCACGTGATTCATCCGTTTGGCCGGGCAACGGTAAACATTACCCTAATTACACTACACGATTGCAAACCGTCACGGTCGCGAAACTAGTTTGTTTTGACAGTAATCTTATCTACTGTTTTTATTACATATAATGTCATCTATTTCGGTTGTTCGTTCGATGTGTATATGCAAAAGGTCGTTATTTGCATCCGGCTAACATTGTCCTCCCTATACTATAATATGAAGTTCGTACTGTTGAAGAAACTAAATGTATAAAGAGTAACCTTTTTTAAATTGGCTATCTCAACTTACGTTCTTAATCACTACCTGTTATATTCAATATTAGCTTAGTGTCCCATCCAGTGTGTCCTACGACCGTTAAAATTTATTTTTCCTACATCAGCGCGTAGGTGATTCGGCTGTTAAAAAAAAAGACGTGTGGCACTCGAGGACTGCCGCGGTAAAGCTATTGCATAGTATTTTTTATCAACTTATCCGATACCAATGCCACCTGGAGGCGAGTTGCTGAACTAAAGAGACAAGCGTGATAATTCAAAGTCATTAAAAGTTCTGGTATTTATCGATAGATGGAAAACTAAAAAGTATCACCCGCTGTGCCGGTCGGAGTGGGGGGTGTCCAATTTGATATGGTTCAATAAACTTAATAATATGTAACTTTTAGTTCACAATGTTAAATCTAGATGGCGTTGTTACTTTTCTGCAGTTTTCTACATCGCGCTATCGAAAACATTAGTGAAATATATAAGTATTGTGAAGGATTTTTACTGTTGTGTGGGACTATGTTCGGAAATATAATTCTTATTAGTAACGAGTTTGAGTTATTATTCGCAGATTCGAACCCCACCACGCAAAGGGCCAAGTGACTGTTGTTTAGGGGGTGTTAGGTTTTTTTAGTTACGGAATTTCTGGATTCGGTCCCCACGCTCAAGGCCCGCGATAGAAGCTATGCAATAGCTTAAAAGGATCTAAATATAACCCTGTTTAGTATTTTGATGCAGTACCTATTTTACATGTCTAGACACTTCTAAAACTTGCTTCAGTCTAGATCAGAGGAGCGGCACATAAAACCTGTTCTGGAAATTACCTGAGTGTGAACTTCAATTCCGTTACGTTTTTTATAACGCTGATTCTTGTTCGTTCGAGCTTTTGTGTAATTAAAGAGTATCTTTTTTATTTTTGTCACTTTTGACATAATATGTCATATATGCCGATCGAAATTATGCATATTATGCATAATTTCGATCGGCAGAGCAGATTTTATTAAATGGCAGCTGTCTCATACCGGTACAAATACTAGTTGTTTAATTGCAAACACTACCGGAATCAGGTAAGATTTTTTGTAAAATAAATTGTTAGTAACCCCAATTACAGGTATTGAAATTCCAAAAGAGTTATATGTTTATACTTGACTGGGTCCATTAGCATGTATGTACGGTCTACGGTGGGGAGACAAGTTGTCAAGACCTTTGGCTACTAGATTTTATTTGACACGTTACATTTGTTATTGATATCGTATAATCATTTATTACTTGCATTATCTAATCGAGATTATTATCTTCTGTCATTGAAGGCAACAAAATCACGTCGACCTTCGCTCAGTGTTTGATAAGTTAAGTTAAGCCTTATCATATTGCGATTTGCGCCTTAATTTGACACCTCTCGAGCTTTACCGGCGCCGGCGGCATAAGAAATATGAGCCATTTGATCAATTCTGCGATGTTTTACTGTTAGTTGGATAAGAGTGGCTAAAATGTTTATTTTGCAGAGAAACGTTTTAATATTTATAATACAAAATATATATTTCAGGATTACCACTACAGTATAACAATACAACTGACCTGAGAGTCCATAATTTCTAATATAAAAAATAAACAGCCGAATATTTTGGCACAACCCGTGCAACATTGCACACGGCGCTCTTAGTGATAACAGTTGTTCGCTTTTTGAGATAACAAATACTTTTGCGGTTGCGCTTTATTATATTCGTGTCGACGCGAGCGTTTCCGGCGGCGCCAAGACGAGTCCGCATTTAGTCCAAACTAGCAACATGATCTGTGCAGCGGCGACGTAAGTGCAACGCGCCAACAATAGGACGCGCCGCGTCGCCCGCCATTGGAATGTTCTTGTTTTACATTCCACGCCTGTTAAACAGCAGTCGAAGCCATATATTCCTCAGTAAATCGAATACTTGATTTAACTTTGTTAAATTGATCCAATTTGAATCTGATTTCAATCAATTTCGAAATCGTTACAGATGAACGTTACAAGCGCTTCCTGTGAGTCATTTGATCGAAGAAGATCAACAACCAATTCAAGCTTTCATGGATCAGTCCAATTTTCTTATCATTATCTTCTGTTTTTATTGGACGTATGGCTGTAAATGTAGTTTTAGGAATCGTGACTGCTCTAAATTCCATCCATCTAATCACTAATGGCTTGAAGAAGTACCTTACTGGTAGAAACAATCATTGCTTATGAAACAATACCTACTTTATTTAATGCAGTCTACAGTGACAGAAATATGTGTGTTATTTTCCAGCAGACTAACATTCCGAATCACTTTAGACAGATTTCTAGACTAAGATTTTAGCAAGAGAACGAAAAACTTCTACACCGAAAATCCCTTCGGGAAAAGCCTTCGTAAAGTACTGGTAAATCCACGGGCTAGTGCATTTCATAATTTACTAATCGTTCTATTTCTGAACACAAAAATGTTGTATAATGGTTTCAACGTCTCAAGTTGCAACGGCGCCGGACGACGGAGCGGCGACTCAATGAAAATATAAATAAAGCAGACGTCGCGCCCTCCTGATCTGTTTTCCTTTCCACGAAGCCCAGCGGTTAGTAATACGATAGAAATTCCTCGCTGCATCGCTTCTTTTGCATACGATGAATATGTAAAGTAGCTGGATGCTTTTAGATTTTCCTCTGTTATCAAACGGTCAAAGCGGTTTCCTGAAGAAAGAAAATATACGGTATTGTTAGTTCTAGTATTCTGGTATTATCAACCAGATACAAAGGAAACAAACGAAATGATAAAAAAGTGGATAGAAGGTAGTGAGTAGACACGATAAAAATGATAAACAATATTAGCACAGATACAAGAGCTTTTAAATAAGGCAATAAATACTAAAAGACAATACAAATGAAAAATAACGATCTAAAAATTGGCTTGAGATTAAAACTGGTTTTAAATTGATTTGCAAACGGATCGGCTCACAGGCAACAAAGCATAAAAAATTTGTAACCCAAAAATATCGAATAACCCTAAAGTCGTACAATTAAAAACTCGTATATCTGTTGACATTTGTCTCTTTCAATTTCATCAGAAACATCATTTTGTTTTTCATTTTATAATTCGATTCAGAAAAACTTGCTACCGAATATTATGCTTTCAACTCGTGACCGTGTAAAAACTAGTCGCACCTTCTAAAAGGAAATCTTTAAATATAATGGTCAAGGTATTGTAACAATAGTTAATAAAGGAAATCACAGCCATGAAAAATCAATAAAACAAAGACAATTAACATGCACAACATTTCTTCGAAAGAAGGCAAGTGTAAACAACGATAAAAAACACGTAAGGCTTGTGTCGACAATTTACGTAAATCAAACAACGTTTAAAAACTGGTGTCGAACCATCATTTGTATGCAAAATTGCTTCAATAGTGTACCATACCTATTACGTAGACATTCGAAACAATACCTTCGATTGTTCTAGCGCAATCGACGCGTCCGGTCCCTACGTAACTGTATTAGCTTCCGTTTCACTTCCTAACTTTTGGGTAAGAGGACTTCGAACTGCGATCACATTAACCAATTCTCAAAAACTTTTTTGGTACACGGTGAAAGATGCCTACATTGTTTTAGATGGGAAGATTTTGACACTGCAAATATCTAAAAAGTCGGTAAGTCATAAAATTGAGCTGAAATCAAAAAATTCAGTAGAACTATTATCGTCTGACACAAATAAGTGTCCAGATATTTACAGCGACATAAATAATAAAAATACTTACGCCCGACTACTTTAAACAATGTTAATACCATTGTTAACAAAAATAACTAGGTACGATGCCAAATTGCATAATTCGAGTGTCTTTTTTTATCGCTCGAACTCCTAGCTAAAAATAGTTGGGCTAGACCTACTGGTACATTTAATTACTGGGTTAATCGATTTACGTAAGTGTTACTATTCGCAACTAGATACAGCCCTGAAACTATTAAATCCAATTTTAAAATAGCTACAAACTGCACACATACTGTAAATTAATAAACAACGATACTGCATACTCACCATTAAAATTAGGTCATATTTTGACCCTCCCTACGTGACAAAACGGATATATATCTAAAAAGTATAAGAAATCATCGATTTTTGAAAGTGTACCAATCGTGGTACAAGCCATTGGAAAGATCCGTCCCCTCGTTAATGTCAAATGGATTGGAGTCTTATGTACTCTAAATGCGGGTAGACGACTGAACTGTTAATTTTATTAATAAACGACATTGACATAGACAAAATAAACTATTATATACTTTTATTATACTTTGGCGTGCCAAAAAAACTTCACATTTAGAAAATCTTAAATTTTATTATGTCATTATAGAGCTTGTGAAAGCATCATTATGTCGCGTCGTTGACGTCCGGTCAGAGTGGCAGCTTCTAATCCCACCAAATTAAACAACCTTTGATGTTTACATATTTTCGGCACATTATTGTTCATATTCGAAAATAGTCCCTGACGGCCTTTCGAAGGTTTTTATAAAACAGCCAGCATAGGGAGCTGATTTATAAACTGACAGTGATCGCCTTCCAAACCAGAGAAGTTAACAACTGAGAGAAATATTTGATGCAACTTCACGCAAGCTTTATTTTGCGCCAATTTCCTGTGAGAGTCGTGTAATCGAGTCATTCGTTTCAAAAACAATAAATTAATAATCACCATCATTAACACCACGGTTAATGATGATGATTCTTTTATTAAACCTTTTCCGCAATTAAAGAGGTAGCAATATCGGCTGGCGGTCATCCCAAGTGATTAGAAGTGCTTTCCAGTTTCCACGTGCCGGTACGTAAGCGTGTTTGTTTTCGTTCGAGCTCTTAGCGATAATGGAAATTTTATTAGTTTTTCGTGCTCACCAATATTGTTTCTTGTATGCGATAAGGAGGTATAATCGTCAAATGCAGTGTAGCGTAAGCCACGTGTAAGGACTTTGTACTGCAAACGTACTATACGTGGTTCGACGTAATGAGATTGTACATTTCAGAGCAATCATCATTTCACCTGTACTTTAATTTGGTTTTTTGTACCGAACATCATAAAAATATTATGTTTTATTTCAGGAGTTGCTATTGAAAATGTTTCAATCCAAGTCGAAAATTTCTAAAATGTTACACACCATGTTAGAGTACCTACATCATATATTACAATTAGTCAACTTGTTTTTATGACAGTACATACGACATTTTTAGTCGACAAGTCCTCAATCCCTATTTATTAACCGCAGCAAATGGGTCATATACATACTTGTTTTTTCCTATAATTATTATTTGTTCTGGATATTTAATGTTTATGGAGGACATCAACAGGAATAGACGTCATTGCAGCAACTAATTATGTTTATGTGGTTTGGCAAAATTCTAATAGTGGTCTACGGTCTCTTATCCTGTATAAAATAGTGGAACCAAAAAACCAGCCTGTAAGTTTACCTCCCTACTAAATAAACATATTTACTCAACTAAATAATGCAAAAATCTCTTGTTTTCGTCTAATAACTTGGACTGAAAAGCACGAGAACAGTGAATTACTAATCGAATTGATTTTAATAAGGTTTAAATATTTTAGTAAGGGGTAACTGTTAACTGTATATTTATTTATATTTTAAGTACACAACTATTATTTTGTAGAACCGAAATGCGAATGCAAAGAATCAAATTATATAATGGCTGTATTAATATATTTTATATTAATTGTAAAGCGTGTATAATGTAACTTTACATAATATATAGCATCTCGAGGCTATTCGCCACAAAGTACAAACAGAATGACTACATAACCTTCTCCTGGAGACTATTTGAAAATATTCACATATAGTTTAGCAACGGAACGCATTTAAAACATTAAAACGTACACGTGTTAGCTAAACTTCGCTGCCACGTGTATTCTCCATAAAACGCCGCAGCTATATCGTCCGATTGTTCCTAACCATGGAAATACATTGTTATTTCACCGTTGTCGGTTCCAAATCAATTTTAATAATGGTTAGATTACGCATGTGGGATTTATTAAATATCAAAGCTCTCCCTTTGTATCGTTATTATGATTGACCGATACAATAGGGGTATATTAGTGGGTGATGAACTTATATCGACCTACTTAATGTCGACATAACGTTACTTTCTAAATTAAGAGGGTGCGCTCGGTTTATACCCGCAGTTAGACAAATTAAGATATAAAAGTTATGAATTCAGCCTCGTGCGAGGGGCCGTTTAATATACGGCCGTCACAATCATTTACGGTCTCGTAAACCAAATCTGTCTCCAGTGTAATAAACGTGAATTATTGTAGGTTTAAAGATAAATATAGTAGACCATGATAAATGACTGACAACGAGGAAAATATTTAAACAATTGTGGCCTGTTTTTTTCCTTGCATACCTGGCTGTTGCAAACAACAAACATACGCAGCAAATGAGGGGTATAGTATCAAAACCCACTAAAACGTACTTTTCAAAAATATTACAGGATACAAAAAATGTTTAAGCATAATCAGATTTTGATACTAGTATGCAACTGTTAAACATAATATATTTATTTGGTACGAAACTAGCCAAGCATTTTAAAGCAATTTTTACGAGGTTTCCAACGGTGCTACTAACTCAAATTTGGCCAGAAGCATTATAGCAGATTTTTTAAACCCCTCAAATATATAACGGTAGGCCGATTATGAATCAGGCAACAGCAATTCGACAGGCGTAAATTGTACAATCTGCCGATCGATCAAACTGCTAATGAATATCTTCATACTTATTGGCACACCCGTTAGTCTACGGTGTGACTGTGGAGCCGAAACAAACACGCTCGGTACATCATAGTGAAAGTAGTTACGGTATCGGTATAGACAAACTCTGACACCGGACGCCGGGCCCCAAGGTGAGCAGACGGCGCGGCGGCTCCGCCATCTTTATGCTTGATATACAAGTTTTTTTTTAATTCTAAATCACCGTTCTCTATAGAAATTCAATACTGTCTGGCTGGCACAATGCGCGCTACGGTTGTGTCGGATGTAAGGGAGACATTGAGCGAATGATGATTAAGTCGAATTAAACTTGAGTATTCGCATACTGCTGGCCTCTTTATTTTCAAAAGGGCTTGTCTCGCATTATTGTACGTCGTTATAGAGCTTTTGACCTCCATCAATATAGATGAATAAAATGGGAGTTTTCTGTTTCAATATTAAAACTTGTACAGTATACTAAAAGCGATTGCATATTCTTTATCTTTTTAACTTTAATTGATATCTTTCTAAGTATAATATTAATATAATATTATAAAGCGGAAGAGTTTGTTTGTTTCAACGCTCTAATCTCAGGAAGTAATGGTCCGATTTGAAAAAATATTTTTTTGTTGAATAGTCCATTTATAGAGGAAGGCTTTAGGCTATAAAACATTACGCTGCGACTAATAGGAGCGAAGCGTCAGTGAGAAATGTTGCAAAAACGGGGCAAAATATTCACATTTGGGGACTTTCGTTGCGTGCGCTGCATAAACGGCTTAAGTCACTCAAAAACCACGCGAACCAAGTTGCGGGCACAAATCTTTCTATAATCGTACCATTATTACGGAGCTTTACGACCTACTCGACAGTTATAACACTTAATGCAACAAAACATAATAATTACCAATAATAACTGAACTAGAACCCGAAGATAAGACATGTTTCTCTAGAAAACTGTGACGTAAGTATTAAGAAAGGTTTCGATACGAACATTTCCCAACGATAACTGGACGAAAGATTACGATGTTATTGTAAACAGAATCTCGATAACGACCATTGGTCACATATTTTATAACGGGCGTTGTAATTGTACATGGGAACATACGTATAATCTTATACATAAAAAAATGAATGAAGTTGTTTGTTAGTCTCGCAAAAACTCTAGAACGGCTGAACCGATTTGCCTATTTTTGGTCTTGAAATATTCATGGAAGTCCAGGGAATGTTTAAACGGTTTGTATGCTCAACGAAGTGGGCACGGGTCAAGCTAGTCTTCTTATATATAAAAATGAATCGCTGTTCGTTAGTCTCGCTAAAACTCGAGAACGGCTGAACCGATTTGGCTATTTTTGGTCTTGAAATATTCGTGGAAGTCCAGGGAATGTTTAAACGGTTTGTATGCTCAACGAAGTGGGCACGGGCCAGCTAGTATTATTATAAGTATGTACGTGCTTACGCCTATTTTTCGTTTCTTTTTATCTACCTACATCAGAACTCTTAAGATTCTCATGCCCCAAAGATCGTTTTGAACGGCAGTCTATCCCGCTCGTGCACGAATTGTGTGACGCGTGTTCGTGCGGGACAGACATACAATCGAAGTTCGAAGCTCGAGAATGGGGGCCCAGGTAAGCAGATACCAAAAGGCCTCATAGGCAAATCTGTGGTCCTACTCTTGAATCTAATATATTGGATCAATGTTGGAATTGAAATGGAATTTTATAGTTGTCTAATATGAAACACGATGCAAGCATATGTTAATTTGGTATGAAACATAGTCAATATCGGTCGTGTATTGTAATAAATTCGATAAACCTATACTAATATTATAAAGCGGAAGAGGTCCTATTTGAAACATTTTTTTTTGTTAGATAGTCCATTTATAGAGGAAGGCTTTAGGGTATATAACATTACGGTGCGACCAATAGGAGCGAAGCGTCAATGAGAAATGTTGCAAAACGGGGAAAATTATTCACATTTGGGGACTTTCGTTGCGTGCACTGCATAAACGGTTTAAGTCACTCAAAAACTACGCGAACGAAGGCGCGGGCACAGCTAGTAACTAATAAAGTGAAAAAAGTGCAAGTAATTTGTGTATTATTAATTTATTACTGTGTAACATAAATTTCAACCAATAACCTACAGTAGATTGTATAACATAATAATAGGTACTCGGGGTGACAAAAATTAAATACGATTTCTATGACATTCAATAGAGTAGAGAGTTTTAGTGCTACAGGGGCGTTGTTCAAAGCCAATCAATAATTTCTTCACGGCGAACAGTGACAAGCGCTTGCACTCCGCACACTTATTTGTAGTGAGGTAACCGTCTTATTGTAGAGGCAGAATCACCCGGTCGTCACGTCCTTACGCTTTGTAAATGTATGTATGACGTATGTATGTAATACTAAATACTAATAACTAAAGGGTATTGCGTCGCAGTTACCAAAATAATCAGTAGGTTCAATAAAGAAGCACACCGCGTCATATCACGATATAGCAAAGTGCCAATTGTCAAAATTCCTGATTCCAACCGGTTTATGTAACAACATTAAATTATAGTAGAAACGTAATACTGTAAACAAGCAGAGCACATCAGCTTACCTACACATACGTGAAACCGGAATAATCTAGTTATAGATATACAAATTACATCATAATTTTTAGTATGGGAGTCCATACTCTATAAATGTTTAATTAACAATAATAACAATAATTTTACTTTCTTGTGTACAAATAAAAATAAAATTTTAATTAAAGAGTTTTAAAAACAAGATTTTATTTAAATTCTCTGTGTGCTTGTCTAGACTATTTAAACGAGTCCAAACTCGACTGTTTTATGTTGTTTAGTTGAGGAGTTCCTATGTCATCTTGTGACCCATGCTGTCATGTAGCATAAGAGTACTTGTCAAGACGATTCAAACGAGACGAAATAAGATGGATTTATTTTGTTTAGTTAAGGAGTTCCTATGGCCACCTTCCGACGTCATCTTGTGACCCACGCTGTCATGTAGCATAAGAGTGCTTGTCAAGACGATTCAAACGAGACGAAATAAGATGGATTTATTTTGTTTAGTTAAGGAGTTCTATGGCCACCTTCCGACGTCATCTTGTGACCCACGCTGTCATGTAGCATAAGAGTGCTTGTCAAGACGATTCAAACGAGTCGAAATAAGATGGATTTATTTTGTTTATTTTAGAAGTTCCTACGGCCACCTTCCGATTCCACCTTGAGAGTACTTGAGACCAGCTTCATGGTATCATATAATTGCACGGTCACCGAAAAAGCTTTTAGTCCCGATTCCACCAACGCATGTTAATGTTAACAGCTTGTTAAAATACCATGCCTTCTCATTCATTGATAGGAATTACGAGAGGAACAACATGATATTTAACGAAGGATTAACTTTAACATTGCTTGGTGAAACACACCCTTAATAAATTAACTATCTATCCAGGTGCTAGCGTTTGACATTCGTCTTGAGGTCGATTTTAACAATAATACAACTACAAGTTAAAACCTGCGATCAAAAGGAAACTTATTTAACTTTCAGTTAGAGATATAACTTAATAGTAATAAATGTACATAGAATCTACCTACATTCAGTCAAGTTATAGGTACCTAAATTGGTAGCGCCCACAGCTAAATACACACAGTCTTAAAATATCTACCGAGTATCGTATAAATTATATATTAACTATATTTAACTTATCAAATAAATTACATTTATTTACGACACGCTGATTCATCTTTAACGATGTGTGTAACATATTTTATATTTTTTCGTCGACTTGAATGAATTCGAATACGTTATGAGTTCGTTTTTAGAAATTGGCAGATTCTCTTATTTTCGGTCAGCATTAGTCTCTTCTAAATTAGTATAGAGTTAAATAATTTATTCTAGTAATTAAAAAGCAGTGTAAAAGCCGTCATGATTAAATTCAGTTTCAAACTAACTTCAGTTTTATTTTTCCTCGCATCCATATTTTATTCTATTCATGTAATTACAATATTTTATTTAGACCAGATTTTTTTAATATATTTTTTTAATTATAAGGTTAGTCTGCTATTCTCTTTTCACCCACGAGGCAATGAGTGGGACTGAGGCATATTAGTGGGACTTATACCACCACTCCCAGTATAAGTCTGACATGTCTCTTTGATTTGTCCATGACATCATAGCTCCCAAAATGATAAACCGTTGTTGATATTTAGTTTCTTTAGTTTGTAATAAGACGTGTAATACTAAAAATGATTTTATAACATCGAAACGTATATACCCAAGTTGACGAAACATTTATTAATAAAATCCGCATCGAAATATAAAATTAGAATATTTGTTCACATTGACCAATAATGTATCGGTCAAATTATTAATAAAGATACGGAACTCAGATAGCAACAACATTCGGCGACCTTGTACATTGCATGTCTGACGTCTAAAGTTAGAACACTTGTCCGACTCGACCCGATCCGACTCCTGTCTATGGTACGTGGGATTGCGTCACGTGTTGCGAGAGTACTCTCTAGTAGCCCAAGCAGAAACGATTGACAACTGCGTATTCGTAATTTTATCGAATGTAACTTGCATTGGCGCCTGAGCCGTTATATTTTTCTAACAATTCTCTTTCGATAACGTTACGTTTGTTGTTTGTTGATGTTTAAATTTGAAATATAACTAGCGAATACAAAACTAAACTCTCCTCTGTATGTAGCTGGAAGTACATACTCGTAATATACTAACTCCTATACTAATAAAATATTTGCACACCGGATAAACGATATAATATTTCTGTCTCTGTCTGTCAAGTGACTTTTTCTAATCAGACAATGACAAAATTGAAAAGTTTTTCAGTTGTGCAAATATATGTATATATCAATAGGTAAAATTCGCATCAGCTTCAAAAATGTTGAGTGAGTAATCTATACTAATATTATAAATCGGAAGAGTTTGTTTGTTTGTTTGTTTAACGCGCTAAAAAAGATTTTTTTAAATAATTTTTCAAATCGGACCAGTAGTTCCTGGTTCCAGGACCAGTAGTTCCTGGTTCCAGGAACTACTGGTCCGATTTGAAAAATTATTTTTTTGTTGACTAGTCAATTTATAGAGGAAGGCTTTAGGTTATATAACATTACGCTGCGACCAATAGGAGCGAAGCGTCAGTGAGAAATGTTGCAAAAACGGGAAAATTATTCATACTTGGCGACTTTCGGTTTAAGTCACTCAAAAACCACGCGAACGAAGTCGCCGGAACAGCTAGTATGTAATAACGTGAAAACCCAGTTTATAGTTCCAGCCTTCACCTTACAGAATATTTCGCATGCTGAAACGCATGTCAGTACTAGCGGACTTAGGTGCTATTTGTCCAATCACCCTCGTACAAAAATAAAACACATTCGCAACGACCATGTTCTCAAAGTCAATGTCAGATTCTTTGGATATTTATTAATTGAAATAAGAACCGGGCACTATTCACAACAAATTAAAACACTCGAAGATGTTAACAATTCGCTTGGTTTATTTTTAAAATGAACACATCCAACAAAGGTTTTCCTTATTTTTGTTTCGTCCCAGTTGAAGTCAAATTTAAGGTTATCACTTAGGTATCAAACGAATTAACATTATAGCAGTTGTAAGCTGTATTACAAGCTTAAGCTGCAACGGTATGAGAACAAATAAACAGGAAAAAATTATGTTAATCAATACCTAATGAAAACCAGTCTAAAATGTAAATGTAACTAGTAGTGACTAGTAAGTGGGTTTTGGTGAGACAAACATATACATAGTTTACTTTGCATATCATTTTGCATTTGCCAGAAATCTGTTAAGACTTTACACACGGCCGTTTCTTAGGAAGCGTACATAATTTATTATTATTTATTTATATATTATTTATTTTTTTATTATTCTATTTACTCTTCTAAAGAAACTGCCATACCTTTCTTACTCTATTAACATAATAATATTATGTTGTATGTTAGAGTAAGAAAGGTATGGCAGTTTCTTTAGAAGAGTAAATAGAATAATACCAATTCGTCTTTAGGCGTCCTTCCCTGTTATTTACGAAGGTTCTTGCTTCAACCTACTCACATTTTAAGGCCTTGTTGGGTATCACGACCGGAGCGTGTTAAAATCTCGCTAAAACTAGACAACGGCTGAACCGATTCGGCTATTTTTAGTCTTGAAATATTCGTCCCGGGAAGGTTTAAACAGTGAGAAAATATGGAAAATTTCATCAGAAACTGTTTGTTTGCTCAACGAAGTGGGCACGGGTCAGCTAATCGTTAAGAAAAATTTGAGACAAAACTTTGACCTTGAACGACTATTTGTATGGCGAGTAAGGGGTATCCGGACGACAGCGTTAAAATGGCATTTTTTTTTCCTTAAATTTGAAAAAACTAAAGTAATAGTACCTTCTTCTTCTTCGTCTTGTCATACTTAAAATATTGAAGTAATTTTCAAATTCCCGTCACTAATATTTAAAAAGAAAAAAGGTTTTTACTAAAAAGGGGTGTACTTGGTATATTACTTTAAGCTATATTCAAACAAATATTAAAATTAAACCGACTATCCCCTGGTAAATATAATGAAGAGTAATAAATATATTTTTGGAATATTTCAAAAGATTTCTTGTCGCGCGCACGCAGCCATATTTATAGATATAGTTATTAGTTAGTAGGCAGCTTCTTTAGAAGAGTAAATAGAGTAATACGAATACTTTTCTCAGCGTCCTTCCCTGTTATTGACCAAGGTTCTTGCTTCAACCTACCCATAATTAAAGCTTGACTCCCCGCCGCGCCGCGTCAGCAACTTATTGATACGATCTGGGGACACGCGCTAGCAGGTGATCTCTGTTGTGTCTGGCCGCTGCGCACTCAGACAAGGGCACATTTAAATTCGAACGCAGACGGTCACTGACTCCAGCCACTAAGGTTGTCGAGACAGAGACAAATTCGCAGAAATCTAATACATTTTGCAAAACAATAATAACCCCCGCGAGCTTTCTACGGAGAAAGCCAATGCCCTTAAAGTAAACACGATGTAAATGCTTTAGCCCCTCATTTAATAACTACATATGAAATGAGTGAATTTCCGAAAGCATTTGTATAAACATTATTTACCTCGTCAATTATAAATGTATAATTAAATAATAATTAAACATTAAATAAATCAAACCGCAATTGTTTTCCCAGTTTCGATTAAAAGTTTACAAATGAATATAAAGGTATATATTTTTTTTTGCACCAACAGAAAGGCGAGGCCACATTTAATAAATACACAATAAAATTATTATATGTTGTAATAACAATTAATTGTTGTAATGAGCAAGGTAACAATAAATTGAATACGTTAAACGTTTCATGATATAGATTTTTATACGAATTGTTAATAAATTATGCTAAGCGCTTGTATTAATGTGAACACTATATTAACAATAGGTGCTATTGTTACAATAAATAATTGTCATTTGTTTGTGGAGGATGTACAAAACATCACGGGACCGATGCCATCGTGAGGCAAATATAATACGAGCCATATTTGCATTGTCGCCCAATCCGGTTTCCACCGATATTTTCAGCGTCCGCGACACGTGGGCATTGAGCGTTTAGCAAGAAACCCAGTGCATAAACATCCGGCTTATATGTTATTTACGCTGAAACCTTCGTAGCAAGCAAAGGCATTCGAGCAGTGTCTGTGTGTGTGTTATAAGTAACATATGGCGCAGAAACGTGGTCATAAACAATTTTTGCCTTGTCTATCTGTATCGCTCAAAAAGCTATGGAGGGGGGCTATCTATCAGTGGTGTGGGATTCCTATAATTCCATAACTATCGGCTTCACTTAGACCTTACACTTTGAAGTCCCTCATCCAAATCTCTTCCTTCCTTATTACAGTGTGACAAATACCAAACCGAATATAATGTCTTGACACTATCAGGACTCGTAGAGCATTTTTTGTTTTAGCGCCTCATTTTAATTACTTACCGTAACGCCATAAAAAATACAAAGGTCTAAAATGACCACAAGTAATGAATCTTACTATGCTGGGGATCGCGGGCTCCTAGTATATACACACGAACTCACTATGAAAAACATACTGTAGGCATGGTCTTTCCTCTGAAAGAGAATCATAGGCATGAGCAAGATAAAGTGGCAATGGGTTGAACTAATAGCCCTTAGAATTTATGGCTCTAATTGCCAAAAGGTTGAGTGGAGACCACGATCTGGACGTCGCCTCGTAGGACGGCCTCTATATGGATTATGGACAGACAAACTGCGAAAGGACGGGAATGTCGCGCTGGAAATCTATGTAGGAGGCATGTGTCCTGAAGTAGACGTGGACGTGGAGTCACCGAACTAAAATGGCGGCATAAACCTATTCACTTGTGGACATCTCCGCAAACTACAAGAAATCACATTTATCTTGTAAGATGTCTTAAATAGACCAAAAAATCGGCAGTAGTATCTCTGACTTTACGTGAAAACCTATTGTAAAACGCCCATTGTGTGCCGAATTTTAGGTAGTAGGTAGTACATAAAATAATAATTGAACGGGGTTCCGTAGTTTTTTCGTGGAGCTTACATGTTCCAGCTTTAGGATTAGATCAGCTCCATGTCATCGTAATACTGCTTTGTCATGCAACGTACAAATGCATGCGAAATTTCAACTCAATCGGACTATGGGAAGCCGGTCAATTTGGCGTGCAATATTTCATTACACACACGGGGCCGGTAGTTGTACTCGTATACAAAAGCTTGTAAAAAAACAATAGTCGTCAATATCATCCGTCATAACAGAACCGATCAGTAATCACATTACAGCAAAACCTTGGTTTGGCATCAGTAGACACCACTCGCGGCTACCGGCTTTATTTATAAGACTGTTATTGTAAACTTAACGGCTTCGATGGTTGCAAATGCAGATCATATTTACATCATAAGTCAACTATTAAATTTAGCTTGTAAATTAACAATCAAGAAAAAAAGAAAGAAGGTAGGCAGGTAGAGAATTTTCCTTCCCTTATTCTAAGGGGCGGTTTTTCAATCGTCAGATAAGTTTTATCTAAGGAATAAATATGTGACTTTGGCAGATTTTGTATGGAACAAATGTCAAAGTCACAATATGTTTATTCAACAGATAAAAGTTATCTAACATTTGAAAAATCGGCCCTTAAAGTAGAAATAGCGTTTACTGTTTTAACATTTTTTTAATTACATCAAACATGATAGATACAATTGATTCACTTGATGTGGTGAAAAGGACACAATAATATACAAAAGGCGTAAGCATTGTTAAATGCACGTAATAAATATATATACTACCTAGTAATCTAGTATAAACAATACAATTTTACATGAAGTCAAATACCCAATTAGCATTATACTATACTATTGTATAATATACATAATATAAACAGTATGCGTATGTTATATAAGTTTCCTTCCCTTTATACTATCAACAAAAAGAGTTAACCGCAGAACCTTATTTAAACAAGAACAAAGCAGGGAAAAACCAACTGGTTAATAACCTGGGTGGCACGGGGTTTTATCCCAGAATCTGTTTTAAAATATACAGATGTTAACGTTTTTAGGTTTTCCGTATCCGTTATAAGTAATTACTTTTATCAATCTGATAACAATATATTTACAACTAAAAATACGCACACTGACAGAAAACAGCAATGCCATCGTGTGATGAACAACGTGGCACCAATAATAATAATATAGTTGGTATTATCAAAAAATTACCATTAGCTTAGTATGTTTACTACATACTTTTTTACAAGCAAATGGCATGTAAAAACATATTTCTACCACTGTGTATCCATCGACAGCGGTGGTAACCTACCTCAAATACATTTCATTCACTTTTTTATTCCATTTTCACTATTGTATGGGACATGACATGTTTAATTAGGCGACACATTCAGATATGATCTTAGGGATGCCCGAGGGACATGCTAGATCTATCTTAGGACCCACAACAAATGAATCGGAAGAATGAAGGAATAGGAAGTTACTACAACGTTACAAAAACCATAAATTATAATAACCTCCTCCTTTGAAACTTACGAATCCTGGCGCTAAACTATAATAACATACTTCTTTTAGAAGTCGGTTAAAAGCCGCCACGACAGTAACACAGCAATACAGTATAGAGGTCAAAAATCGTTACAAGCATAATATGTAATAATGTACATTAGGTACAATAATCGTATCTTCTTATGCAGATAACTGGCATAATTTAAAATAAATAATTAAAAAAATCCCTGACCTCGAAAAAACACAGATAAGAAACGCACTAAAAAGACCGAAATAATACTGAGAAAACAAACTACTAAAAAGGTTTAACCTCTATTTGAGTTTAACGGACTAATCCTAAGTGAAATTTCATTTTATTTGCTAATGGGGGATAATTTGCATATTACAAAACGCAAATAAATGATAAAGGCCCTATCAAACATAATGTAAATTAATTTACTTTGGGCCGATTTTTCAATCGTCAGATAACTTTTACTTGACGATTAAATAAGTGACTTTGCCAGATTTTGTATGAAACAAATGTCAAAGTCACATGTTTATTCGGCCGATAAAAGTTATCTGGCGATTTAAAAATCAGCCCTTAGGATTTATTTAGCTTATCCTGTAAATCTCCTATATTTTACTCGTAAGACTCTACTTGGCAGTTGGCACTACATACAATTTGGAATCCCAAAATCCGTCTTCATTAATTTTGTGTTATTTATTTAATATACCTATCCAGTATCCACTACTAACTCTTGAGTTTTTGGGACATATATCCTAATTTTCGGTATCCATCCACCTGTTTGGAAGATACGCGTGAATATAGGAATTAACAAAACGACGTAGGTAAAAAAAACACAATACCTTGAGAGTCGGGTGATTAAACTAGACACCAACTAGGTATTCCTTACCTTGTATTTTTGTACTTACTATAGGTAATTACAGCTTCTGGATAGTTGAGCGGCGTCGTCTTTTTGACTCTGAAAACAATACAATAACATTCTATTTTTTCTGAACAATATACCCAATATAATATTATATAACACAACAAAATAATAAACATTAATTATTTTAATCGTATATAAATTTCTTTTCGCAACAACATAATATTAAGTGGTTTTTGTCGTTAAAACAAAAGCCAGTATCATAACAAAATATTTTTTATCATTTAAACAGTCGAGGTAGAAATAGAAACAGTTGTGATTATTTTTAAATTGTTTAAAATATGTGGTTGAGGTTTCTGAAAAATATGTAAAATTATGTAAAAATGTAAGCTATATTGATTTGGGCTGTACTTTCGTTATCTGAAAATGATATTTTTAAGTGTTTTGTTTATAAATAAGTTTGGTCTTAGCATGGTGCTTTATTAATAAGGGGCTCGTTTCGTTTCCCGCGTTGGAACAACAAAAAATGTTGTTTTCAAGTATGTTAGGACAATGCAGGCTGATCACCTAATTGTCTGACAAGAAAGATCTTGCGTCGGATGGGCATGTAAAAAGTCAGTCCTGCGCCTGATCTCCCGGCAGTCGTGTCGGTTATCCGTCACACTAAATTTTGAGGCAGAATTCTCGAAAATTGGAGGCTTAAAAAAAAATGTAGAGTAGCTGTGGGGAAGGCTGCTTCTGCTACAGAAGCCCTAGTTTATATAAGACGTAAAAATTGGGATGAAAGCATTCAAAAGGTAAGGCAGTCATGCACGAGCTGACGATGTCGGAGTTATAGGTACCCCACGCCACTGATGTAGAGCCACCATCTATCTATGTATATGTAAAAGAGAAAGGTCACTGACTCATTAACTTATCATTAAATCTCAGAAACTGGGGAGGAGTCTCAAATTTTACGGGATTTTGAGAAATCCAACCCAAGGCCTGCGGGCCTGCAAAGTTAGTATGAAACTTTGTCGTTTTTAAAGTTATTCGAATGAAATTCAGTATGAAGGTTCTTCGTTAAAATTCATAAAATATGTGTAAAATATATATTTTTTTAATAAAAAAGTTAGTATAAAAGTTCTCCGATTTTCAAATTTCTTTCAATAAAATGTTGTGTTTGGGTTATAAGTGCCTAATAATGATTATTCAGTGTTGCTAATTGGCCAATACAACACAATTACCATTGTTTGCGACTATGAATCCATAGTATTCTACAGTCGGCAGTGTCAAAATGGCGTATCTTTACAGTGAAAGTTTTTCTTTTGATTTTTAAACATAATATTAATTATTGTTGAATTGTTATAAAATGTATTGGACAATGAAGTATGATCCTTTAATATTCCAGTGAAAGTGTTGATAAGGTATTCACAATAACTAAACGTGTGAAAGTTTCTGTGTTTTTGTTTTGTTTAGGTACGTTTAGTTTAAATTTAAAAGGGACAAACTATAGCTGCCACACAATACCATAAACCCTGATTTTGTCATCATAAGTTTATTTTTATTGGGTCCCTATGAAAGAAATTATCACGACGTATACAAAATTATGTGTTTGTATTTCTTGTCTCATGTCATGTCACAATCTTTATGTACACTACGATCAATACAGCGCATAGACCTTCAAGACATGCCTCGGTCTTCGTTGAAAGTACACGGCTATTTATACATTTATATATGTATTTTACCTTCTAGTTGTTTACAAACACAATAAAATCACAGTTCTATAAATAGCGCGTGCACAATTACTAGTCATTAATAAATGTGGTTAGTCAGCTGATGCGGTACGGGGAACTGCGCTCGCGCCGCCGCGCCGGTACAGTCGGCAGCGCAACAGGAAACCGATGTTTGTCGACGACTAACGCTATCGGATGTAGGCAGCTGATTTTTTAATGCAAACGTGTACAGATAGCCTGATGGTAAACAATTTGCTGCTATCGCATATAGCCAATTTAATTTATAAACATACTTGTATACTCATATAAGTAGATATGTATAAACATACTTTTAAAGTAAAATCAAATAAATCAAGGAAGATTTACGCATACCGAAACGCTGATTAAAGTTACGGTTAATAAACGGTTCTTAACCGTCGTATTCACAAGCAGTCGCTGTCACTACTTGGCGGAATTATAAGGATAGCATCTGACTTGGGTTATTTTGTTTCAGTATTTACGTTTCAGTATTCTGACGTTAGGAACATAATGGAAAGAATGCAATTAATCCTTACAATAATTAGATAGCTTACGTCCACTTGCGCAAATCTGGAGCAAATAATAAACCTAGAGTTAGCTAATAATCATACGTATACCTCTTATTTACTAGCTAACAAACTATTACCTATTCTAGGCCAATAAGATATAAAAAGTACGTAGTTACTGAAAAAGAGATAATATGAGAGACAATTAACAACTCTAGTAAAAAGTTTTAATTGAATTTTTGTAATCATTAATTTTTTTTAACAAAGAAAAAATAAACATGTTTCACTGACTGTACTGCATCGTCAATAGCAATTTAAATTTGTAACCGGGTAATACCCACATCATAATGGTTTTAGTATTTACGAGCGTTGTTCTCGTAAATACTAAAACCATTATGATGTGATGAAAATGAAATGAAAAACAAATAACTCTACCAAGGCGTAACTTCCCGAAGTCAAAATAATTTGTGGCTTGGCCATTTTGCTATATACGTAGACAAAATATAAAAAGTATACAGGCCATAATATTAATGAGTGATAATACTTTAGGGTGTGTACGGGTGTCCCGTATATAGAGTTTACTGTGAAAGTACCAGCGCTGAAAAAGGTACTTTTTTTCTTTATTATGCTAAGGGAATATTTATGATGTTGGCTCATTTCTCATACAAACATGAAAGTCAAAAGTAAGTCTTTCAGCGCTGGTACTCTCACAGTAATCTCTACTTAGAAGGCACATACACACCCTAAAGTATTATCACTCATTTATTTTACATCTTGTATATCTAGACACAAGTCATTGTTCCCAGCCAAGTTCAAAGAAAACTGAACTGGCGGGCGATGCCTAGTACACGCCAGCCAGTTCAGTTTTCTTTCACGAACCATTTCAAGGCACTTCCGACCCCCTCGAAACTCTAATAACTGTTTATATTAAATATCACGTAGTAACAATAGGGCCATTTTGAATAAAAATATATAGATTAAACTTAGTAGAGTAGCTTGTCTAGAAGAGATCTGCAGGGCAAGCAGGAACGTTCACTAATAATAATTGTATGAAAAACATGACAGCACCAATACAACTGACACTGGATATTTCACTTTACGCAGCTTTCAAATGTTCCTGTTTGGGCTACTGATAACTGTAATGGTATGCTTCGCTCTTTACGGGGGTACTAACCAAGACATACATAATATTAGAAACAATGTTTTACCAAACCAACATAATTAGGAGCAAAAAGGTAAATATGTAAGTACAAAGTAAAGTACGAAGCGCAATAAGAGTTATGTTACACTACTTGCTAGTCTTTATAGTCAGGGTTCCCCCATACATTGTTTTCACTTGATTAGTATCAAGCTAATTCTTCGTGAGTACCATCATTTTGATGAGTCGCCCAATAATTTCTTGGACGGAACTCTTGTTTGTGGTAGCTAACAGAGATAGCAAGAATAAAGTTTTGTGATTCCAAATTTTTATTTTTGATAAATCTCAAGATAATGAAATTATCTGAAAAAATATTAGTACTACAAAATCTATGGTTTGATCAAAGAGTTCCCTCTTGCCAACTTGTATCGATAACGAGGTCATCTTAAATTATTATTAGTAACCAGCTGATTTTCTTTTTATTACTTAGTTAATATTAATGTAATTCAACATACATAATTAATTGTCCTACAAATTGCGTGGTACGTTATCCCGGTCCTACGCTAAGTTGAGATTTTTTTGTCCTTGCTAACTCTGTTAGCTACCACAATCGAGAGTTAAGTCCAAGAAATTATTGGATTGAAGAAAAATTAGCTTGATACTAATCAAGGGAAGACAATGTGTGGGGGAACCCTGACTTATAGAGATTAGAGGTGACGCAAAGAGGTGGACTTTGATACAATATGCGAAAGGCTAATGTAATTAAGAGTAAAGCCTCGTGTCGAGTCAGCGCGTGTCGGTTTGTTTACAAACGGAATGGGGCCAACACCTTTCTTCATTCAGGACAGTAAGTAGTGTTAGCAAAACAAGTTGCGTCATGGTCAGACGCCAACAAAAATGTGTCAACTGTCAAGATAGCGCCATTATCATCATCAGCCGACGCCGCCACTAGGCGCCTCTAGTTTGCTGTTACACATTGGGGTTTTTCCTATTTTAAACGGTTTTATTTAGTTTACCCCGTTTGTTTTATTCTTTATTTATTATATTCTTAGCTGCTAAATTGGACGTTAGATATTTTGCTCGTGTTTAAAACGTCCAATGTTTACACTCGCTACACTGCTTTTAATTGTCAAATATGCGTGTTTATATTACTTTTTTCAAGTGGATAATTTGCAGTTTTCATTCAAAGCCAATAGCTCTACGAATATAAAAGTGTTACCCGCGATTTTGTACTCGCAGGAACTGTATTACCTGCGATAAAGAGTAGCAGATGTGTTCCAGTGATCCTAATTTAGTACTACCTATACCAAATTTCATCAAAATCTGTCCAGTTATTGCGTGAAATAGTAAGATACATCGATTCATTCGTCTATCCACCCATATAGCAAAAATCTATATTAAAAAATCAATCCACCCATCACAAACTTTTGCAGCAATAATTACAGTTAACAATACGAGTAGTATTAGCAAGGATAAGCCCAGGCCGCAGCCTCTCAAGAAAAAAAAAAGTGTCCCTCGGACATCCCTGAGATCATCAAAGGGTGTTTGATGTTAGTTACCACTGTCGATCCTGGCACTACACAGTAGTTGCAGTGGGAAGAATGCGTGGTGAGCCATTTGCCCGTTTAAAAAATCGGATATCTATCTTTATCTTCTATACTTATAATAAAACTGTAGAGAGGTCAATTCTGTACATTGAATATTTTTTCAAAATACATATTGGAGGATGATTGGTGATCGATACTGATGCCAAAAATGCAATTAGTAAAATTTTTGTCTGTCTGTCTGTCTGTATGTGCACGCATGGAACAAAAACTACTGAAGGGATTTTAACCAAACTTGGTACGATTGTAGCCCATATTCCTGGGCAGGTTATAGGCTATATAACATAACGCTACGATACATAGGAGCCGAACAGTGACGATAAATTTGAAGCAAGTCGGATGAATTTCGCGCGCGCGGCCTGCTGACGAACGGATCGTGCGGGGGGCGCGGGGGATCGCTTACACAGTGACGCGAAGCAATAGAACGTGGCACTAAAGTAGATTAGAACATGAAATAAGTACCTAACTAACAGGATTTTTTTTTCTGGGAAGACAAGTGTTTCCACAGTGTCATAATAATATAAAAATTGTATTTTTGAACTTGCTTCACAATTTGAAATAATTTATCATTTACTGTATAGAATCAACTTAATTACCTAACTATATTATTAAAAGAATGCCTTTCGCGATAAACTAAAAAAACGGGCAATTAAGCGGTTTTGGAAAGCTATCACGGTATTAATCCTTATCATTTTTATACGTTAGTTGGCTTAAGCATTCCATGAAGACTATATTTGCCCTTTATACCATGCAAATATAATGAGTAGTTTAGGAAATATAGCAAAATTAAAATCGTTTCGTCGTGAATCGACCGGGCGCCGCCGGCTGCTACGTCTTACGTCCGAGCCGGGCTGGAGTAGTGTAGGTATCAGATGCTGGTAGGTAGGAATTTTGGCGAAGGTCAACCAAAGGAACTCCACCCCACTGCTGGGTAAAAAATACTATTAAAATGTGCTAACAGGCAGTACCGGTGTTTGAATTTAACCACGCACAGCCGCTAACTGTGCTAACTGTGCCTGTGCTATTATAGGAGACTTTTATTTATGCAATAGTACCCAAAACAATAATTTTTTGAATTTTTGTCTGTTTGTCGGTGCATTTGTGCACGCTAATCTCAGAAACGGCTTATCCGATTTAGATGTGGTTCAATCATAATATAATGTAGTAATCTTGACTTAATATTTATTAATTCATCTCAATCGGTTGATAAATAAAAAACTTATGACAATTAAAAAAATTGCTAGACGTTTGTATGAAGCGCGGCGGGAACCGCGCTGCTTCAACCATTCAAATTTAATATTTTTTTATTTTATATTTTCGTTAAAACTAAATTTCATTTATTTATATTATTATTATTATACTTACGGTAGGTTAATAAAAAAACGCTACTAAAACAGATCGGCCTAACTTTCCAAACTGATTCGATTTTGATTCAGATTCGATCGTGCCGCATACTCCCGAATAAATTGACGTTTGTTTATTTCTAACGGTTTTCTTTATCCTTATTAGTTCCAAAGTAATCTACCAAATAAAACACCAAAAACCGTTGAGATCGAATTGATTCGATTCTCCGATGTATCGAGAGTAAGCCTGCTGGATCCTCGGCGGGGCGTACCGCTGCGCCCATGTCTAACCGAGAGTTTAGTTTTAAATACCTTAGTAATTGCAATATAAGTTTCAATTTAATATCTCAAAAAATTAATGACAAAAACGGCAGTAAGTTCAAAAAAATTAAAGATATTTTTTTTGGTTTCGCAATTTATCCTATGTCGGCACTATTAAGACGTTGCTTCATATCAAATTTAAAAATTCTGAGTTCCCGGGAAGTAAGTAGTAACCTTTAGGTTTTGGTTCCCTTTGGAGTGTCGAAAATTACGAAAATTAGCGACATAAACGGCTGAATCTTTGGGTAGATGTGGCTAAGAAGTCTGTTTTTTTTCACAGCCAGAAGGGACAGAAGATCCTGAGTATTTAATATGATTTTTAGCTTGATACCTACACGTATTAAAGTTTTGACACCCAGACAGACAGACAGACGGACATCGAAGTTTTTTACTAAATTAACGTGAAAAATTGGGTGCGTCTATACGGTGGATTCGAATCCTAACTTCGAATACCTTCGCTGACTTCTACATATTGTTCGAAGACCTACTTTGCCGAGCCCCGAAAGGATGGTACTATATTATTATTATACCCTGCATACCAAGAGGCTTGCCGGGTACGTGACTTGCTGGATAGGGATCAACACTGGGATACACTGGGAAGTAACTATTAAATTAGCGAAAGTTGTCAGCGGTTGCGCCGATAAACTAAAAATATATTTAAAAATACTAAAGTGGCCTATCACTTTTCGACGCGTACGAAGTCGCGGGCACAGCTAGTAATACTAATAAAAGATAGATGAAGATAATACGCATTAGAACAGTCACCAGTATCTAATATCTATGTCAGGTTTTAAAAAAACAGTTCAGGCGAAATATTGTATCTAGAGGTGAAGTATTAGTATGTGTCCAATATGATTTATGAGTTTGATTCAGAGATTACATAGGCGTAAGTTTTCAACAAGTAGAAAATGTTACGTTTTAAGTTTAAATACCGTGCAAGTCACCTACACACATTTATTAAGGCTAGTCAAGGACAGAATGTTGGACATTATCATAAAATGTCGTTCACATCCTGTATCGCATGTAACTGTGTACATTTATTATTTTTTACCAATTAGGTACTCAAGCACATAATGATTATAATAAAAAAATATAATATATAAATATTCGCGGGTTGCCGGAGAAAGAATCACTGCGCTCCTCAACCTACTATAACTATTACCCCCCATGAAATACTTTAGGGAAGGCTGTTGCCCAGCTGTGGCCGTCAGAGCACGGCGTGTTTAAGCAACTACCCCTCATGAAACCCTTTGGGGAGGCTTTTGCCCAGCAGTGCCGGTCAGAACACGGCGTGTTTAAGCAACTACCCCTCATAAAACACTTTAGGGGAGGCTTTTGCCCAGCAGTGCCGGTCAGAACACGGCGTGTTTAAGCAACTACCCCCATGAAACACTTTAGGGGAGGCTTTTGACCAGCAGTGCCGGTCAGAACACGGCGTGTTTAAGCAACTACCCCTCATGAAACACTTTAGGGGAGGCATTTGTCCAGCAGTGGCAGTCATAGCATGGCGTGTATAAGCAACTGCCCCCTTGAAATACTTTAGGGGAGGCTTTTGCCCAGCAGTGGCCCTCAGACCATGGCGTGTATAAACAACTACCCCTCATGAAACCCTTTGGGGAGGCTTTTGCCCAGCAGTGCCGGTCAGAACACGGCGTGTTTAAGCAACTACCCCTCATAAAACACTTTAGGGGAGGCTTTTGCCCAGCAGTGCCGGTCAGAACACGGCGTGTTTAAGCAACTACCCCCATGAAACACTTTAGGGGAGGCTTTTGACCAGCAGTGCCGGTCAGAACACGGCGTGTTTAAGCAACTACCCCTCATGAAACACTTTAGGGGAGGCATTTGTCCAGCAGTGGCAGTCATAGCATGGCGTGTATAAGCAACTGCCCCCTTGAAATACTTTAGGGGAGGCTTTTGCCCAGCAGTGGCCGTCAGACCATGGCGTGTATAAACAACTACCTCCCATGAAATACTTTAGGGGAGCCTTATGTCCACCAGTGGCAGTCAGAACATGGCGTGTATAAGCAGCAATCCCACGAAATACTTTAGGGGAGGCTTTTGCCCAGCAGTGACCGTCAGAGCTGAAACGACGACGATATAGAGCAAATAATTCTGGTGACAAAAACGTGTTGCATACTCTGATTAGAGTCCAAAGTACGCAGTGAAGTTGTGTAAGCAATAAGAAGTTTTGTTTGATAATTGTTATAATATTAACCTAGTAAACTAGTTTCGATAGGCGAATATTGATATTGTACAAATAACTGGAACACAACAAAATATAATTAATTATAAATACAAGCATTAAATGTTACAATAGTAAAAAACTGGCGAGATAAGTGTACGAAAAAATATTGTAAACAGCTAGTACCATGACGAAATATGCAAAATGTACTTAAGGCGAGGATTAACCGCAACTGGCGCCACTCTTTTTAAAATAAATTTTACAATCGTTTTAAACTTTAAGTAAATAGTTAAAATAATATATTGGCATTTAATTACAGCTCTAAATCCTATACTGTATTTACTCTCGTAAGTAATAACTAAAACGGCTATTTTAGTTATTACTTACGAGATATAATATACATATAATATTAGTTTAACTATTTACTTAAAGTTTGAACCGATTACTTTTTTTAATAAGATCTTTGTGTCATTGTAAAATTTATTTTAAAAAGAGTGGCGCTAGTTGCGGTTATTCCTCGCCTTAAGCTCTTATTATATGGGCATACTGACCATCCAAATTGCGTCGTTTAGTGAACGCCCCTCATTAGTCTTATTTCTATTATGTCCCTTATTATCCTTAACCTTTTCCATTTTACTACCACTAAGTTTTTCCTGCGGCTTTTCCCAGTATCCCACAGGAACACTGCTTTTTCGCGATAGATGTCCTGTCACAGGTAAAAAAACTTAGTACCGCAGTCGTAATTGTACCAAACATTTGTACATAATTTCCGAGAACAGCTGAGGTATAATGACCGACACTTACGTTAGTCCTTTGGTATGTAGACGGATGAGTAATAAACAAACAATTAGTAAATTAAACGTAGGCATCTAATCTAATGTCATTAACAACAATAAAACAACTATGAACAGTTACAAAACATAATTTCGGTCTTTGTATAAATATGCAATGTAAGCTTTTTTGGTCAGAAGTTATTTATTCTATTTTCGGAAATAAGTGTCTATATATGCGGCACCTTTACTTAGCATTTTTGTTTCAATAACTTAGTATAGGACGTCACAGAAAAATAAAAACACATTTTTCAGGGTTCCCCCATACATGGTTTTTACTTGATTAGTATCAAGCAAATTTTTTGTGAGTACCTTCATTTTGATGAGTCGCCCAAGAATTTCTGGACGGAACTCTTGTTTGTGGTAGCTAACAGTGATAGCAAGAATAAAGTTTGTGAATTTAGTGATTCCAAAATATATTTTTTTTATAAATCTCAAGATATTTGAAAAATATTTGTCCTACAAAATCTATGGTTTCATCAATGAGTTCCCTCTTGCCAACTTGTATCGATAACGAGGTCATCTTAAATTATTAGTAACCAGCTGATTTTCTTTTTATTAGTTAGTTAATATTAATGTTATTTAACAGACATAATTGTCCTACAAATTGCGTGGTACGTTATCCCGGTCCTAAGCTCGAAAGTTGAGATTTTTTTTACCCTTGCTAACTCTGTTAGCTACCACAAACAAGAGTTCTGTCCAAGAAATTCTTGGGCGACTCATCAAAATGAAGGTACTCAAGAAAAGTTTGTTTGATACTAATCAAGTGAAAACCATGTATGGGGGAACCCTGACTACATACTATTAGCGGGATTTAATTTTTTTATTATTAAATTAAAATGTTAATATGAAATCGGAACTGTGTACAGGTACAATCGCGGAGACTAGGTGCCAGTGACGGCATATTGGTTCTCCTTCAAAGGGAAACCGTAGTCTGTATTATTATACTGGTAGTGCGAATTAGACACCTGAGGTATCGTTATACTGGCACCCGCCTGGCAACTGCGTGGATCTACAGAATACCAGGGATACCTGAGTGGACTCCAGTTCAAGTGTTACCTAGCACCTTATTGTATACTGTACTTTATTTTTTATATTTTTTATTTCGTATTGTTTTGTCTCTGTATCATTTCTACTTTTAAATGTTATTCCTGTTTATGTTTGTTACCGTTATAATATATTTTTTCTTGTTTAGTGTAATGTACGATACGTGAATAAATGACTTATTATTAATAATAATAAGTCATTTATTATGCGTAGCAGTATGATAATAATTTATTATTATCATACTGCTACGCAAAAATAAATTACTCCATGTTATACCTGCTGGTATAATAGGTAGGAATTTGGGTGGGGGTTTTCAACAGACAAGGCATGAAGCTGACAGCAATGTAGTAATCTGTAATAGGAACCCCGCGGTTGGACCAACCTACATGGTAACTAACATACATCGTATTCATATAACTTATAATTGACATCACCAAAAATTATCGTACGATGCACACACTTGTGTACACTTATATTGTAGACACACATTATAGATTTTATGACCTATTTGAGATTATTTGCACAGAACCGTTCTCCGAAGTCTGGCGACTGGCGTCAACATTTTTATTCTAGGAATACCACTTGGCCTAGGTATTTAGTATTTATTGAGCACAGTAAACATACAAGGAACTGAGCAAGGATACCGATTGCCGCGTCACACGGGTACCGAGAAACAAAGATGGCCGGTTGGTGACATCACTGCAGATTCTATAGATGTAGATTATTTAATGAATACCGTGTATAAGGATGAGGTAATTTCAGGGGGCTTACTGTCGAAACTAATTCCAAAACAATAGGCCAAGCAGGAATATTTGACAACTACGTAAAAGTGAAGTAATCGAATGTCAATGGGGGCTATCGTTTTTGTCACACCAGGTGGCGCACTGTTGAATGATGACCTAAAGTATGGCTGTCAATGTTTGTTATTACGGGTGCCAGAAAAATAAATGACATGTAAATCATATTTAGTACAATAGTACCGTAGAGTAAATGTATTGGCGATGATACACAGTGTCCTGAAGTACCGTTTTGTTTGGAAAAATGTTTCCGAAAGATAATTCAAAGCAGTCACATTAATTGATCCCTAACTTATACTATTTGCCATAATTAGTCAAAAGCAAAACTGATCTAAATGAAAATAAACGCGCGTAGCCAACTCGCTAACAGTGACATACAATGAGGCCATTTCATACGCCAAAGCCCCCATTGTATTGTGTCATGCTTTTCATACAATTGTCAGTCGATAACTTCACTATCATGGATCTTTCAAACGTCCCTGCTTGGGGTACAGGGGCCTTACTCTCCAAACTGTTCGATCGAATCTGAAACAATTCGATTTTGATTCAGATTCGATCGTACCGTATACGCCCGAATAAATTGACGTTTGTTTAATTTGTTATGGTCGGGTGTACAAAAAATTTCGAAATAACGATTTTCTTTATCCTGGTTAGTTTCAAAGTAATCCACCAAAAAAAACACCAAAAGCCTTTGAGATCGAACTGATTTGATGTTCGATTGTGTCAGGAGTAAGCCTGCTGATCCAAGATCAAACCGATTCCAATGCTGTCTAGTCATATTGTGCAACGCTCGAAAACAATACCGATGATATTGAATTAGCATAGTTCTATAAAATTGACACTCAATTTCTAACCGACTTGGCGCTTTTACCTTTAAAGGATTATAACTCAGATCTATGGCGTGCCAAAAAGCTATCATTTTATATTCACCTAGCAATTGGAACTCCAAAGAAATACTAACCTAACCTAACATCGTTTTTTGTTTTAAAATAAAATTAAGGCTTCTAGACATGCGCTACATTATATTATAAATAGGACTAACAAGGTTTGCAAACTTTAAGCCTGAAACCAAAAGTTAGGTACTTTGGAATAGCCCATAAATACCTGACTAATGCTTGGTTTCAGTGACTTTTTCTCGGGGTAAACTAGGAGTATGAAGAGAAACTAGAAGAATAATAAATCATTTTACTAGGGACTGCAAAAGAGTTTTAAACTGTACATATTTTTTTTATTTATTAAAATAATCATTTTCTTTCTGTTTGTTACTGGCTGTGTCAGAAACATATTATATTATATCCGGTGAGTGTCAACATAGGAATCGATGATAATGTTTGTAATTGTTCGCATTGGACACTTACTTATAAAGCAATTTATCGACACGAAGAAACAACAAATACTTAGAGCTAATGAATAGACTATCAACAAATTTACCTGAGAGGCCAGGCATTCCTTATCTTCACCAAATTCGCTCTACGCCTCTAATGCAGTCCATGGCTACGAAAGTGGAAAAATTTTCCTGTGTAAAAATATTTGTAGAGCATTGATAAGAAACAACGCAAGGAGCTACTTACAAGCGTCAGCAGACGAACACACATCTGTAATCTTATATATTTACAGACATTACAGTACACAATAAAAATAAATTATTTGTTAGTGCTTAGTCGATATTTTTAAACAAAGAGATAATACCTAAAAATAAATACATTATCTTTCTTAAGCCAAACTATAAATATTTACATAAACTAATAATAAAATGCTTAATTAAGTACCTACATTTTATAACTTTTAATATGTTCCTAAAAAGACAGTTATCCCAAATTAGTCTATTGTAACTAAATATTATAAGATTTTCACATGATATCTTTTGTTGTTTTCAAAATTATCAATTTTAAGAGGAAGCTTAGCAACTACTGACATTTATATACTAATTTTCACATTATATAATATTTTAAGGGCAGACGTTTGATAAGAAAAGCTCAGTTTACACGCGACCATGTTATTTGTAATTACAAAAATAATAGTCAAATTAAATATAAACACGCGACGAAAATTGTTTTATTATTTAATACAAAAGTAAAAAACGTTAAATAACACACAGTTTAAATGTACTACAAAGTACAAATATTTACCATATAGTAAAGGTTTTCCCTATATCTGCGGTTTTTATTTGTTTACCTGAATCACAAACCTCAATATTTATAAATCTTATATGTATAAAATTTAACGTTACATTATGAGGATAAGGCAGAATAAAATTAAAAAGAAACAAGGAAACTCGGAAGATCTGTTACTTTTTACATATTAATTTCACCTATCACTTAACGGACCCTGCTAAACATTCAACTTATAAATTATAATGTAGTGAAACAATGTGTAACGTTTAAACGGAATGAATTTAAAACTTTTCGTAGCCCGAGCACGAAAAATTTTCATCAAAGTATTCTAAGCGTTATCCAATGAAAAATCCTGTCATGCTTTTCCTACATCTGACATTCGATGCCGATACGATTGTTTTGTCGCAAACTATTTGTGATTGGACTACAGTGTTGTGCTTAATATAAGCAACAAAAAAATGTAATAGATGTCACTACTATTAACGTTTGTAAATTATAAAATGAAATTATGCCGAATTAAGTACAAATATTGACATTAAAATAAAGATAAGCATATTTTTAAGCATAACATCACATTAAGCTAAATTCAACTCTTTAATTAAGAAGAAGATACGAAACGAAATTAGTAATTAGTATTTTCCAATAGTGGCGTTAGATGGCGGTTTCCGGAATTTGCCTGGACTTCACCCTTTATCTATTGGAAATCGAAGAAAACAAAAATAGCCGGTCGAATTGCCAGTATTCGGGTGATACCATTTTCTAGTAGTTACTAGGTCGTGTCTCTGTTATATATCTACTTTGTGATACAAGTTATCGTTACTGCTCACCGTAAGAAAGAGAAACAACGCCCCTATGGTGAACTAATACGATGCCATTCAAATTGTAGTGAACTTAAACCACGGCGAGGATTAACATTAACTCGCACCCACCACACTGACTTATAAACCTAACTTATAAACGTAAACAAAGGCCAGACAAATGCTCATATAAAGTCAACGTAAAAACGTCGACCTTTGCACCGTTAAGGTGTTGTGTTGCTCGCGTATAATGACACAATTACCGACGCGGCGCCTCATGCACGTGCGGCGCATCGCCCGCACAAGCCACGTAATCACAGTTGACGTGTGCAAGGGTCACACACGTTTAAAGGTCAAAGGACACAAGGACCTTACTTACGAAAATACCGTGCCTTAAAAAATTTGGCCTTTCCATCGTTATTGGATGATTTATACAGTATTCTCCGAGCGAAGTAACCACTCTTTAAAATACTATAGTGCTGTTTTAAATGCCGCATGGTTGCCCAGAACATACGGCATTCTCGAACAGTACAACGTTCGGCAACATAGTCGTCCTAATCCAGAGGAACGACTAGTCAATACTTCCAGGGACCAGTCATTTTGATCATGACATTGAGTCCGTATAATGTAATTGAGATCTGAAAAAGTTTAATTAGTACATGCCACAACCTGGGAATCGAGCCCTATTCAACTGTTTATCCTGTAGGCCACGCACGCTCTTCCGTGACCGCCTTCACCGGGGTCTTACATGCTGCAATAATTTTCCAAATATATGTTGGCGTTGGCGTCGCGACAGCTTTTAAGGCTCTGGTTTCCCAGGATAGTGTTTCTGTCATTAAGCGATATATGACGTTGGACATGAAATATACTATACGCTTTTCTGCTCATTTACTTTATAAATAAATTCCAAACGTTCGAAATTGGAAGTCGAACATGTCAAGATTTGCTAACTTTAACAGTTAACAAATCTTGACATGTTCAAACTAGCGCCAAATTGGTTTAAAATTAAATATCGATTTTATTTAATTACTTACTGTCGACAATTAGTTTTTTGAATCTTTTTTATTGATGTTATTATAGCCCCCGGGTAAACAAATATTGTAAAACTAAAATTATGTAAGTACCTAACATTAAAAATAATGAAGATATGAAACTATTCAATATGATGTGCCTACGAGAAGGGAACAACCGATTGTGACGTCACGTTGTTAACCCTATAGTTCGTCCCTGATAAATTTAACCTAAAGGTAAAGGTAAAGAAAAAAAAAGGTAAACAAACCGAAAACATCGAAATTTTTCCTTATTCAATCATTCTGTACACTTATAATATGTACCCACTTTCATAGGTATGTTAAAGGATTACAGTTCATTATCCAATACATTTTATAACAATTAAACAATAATCATATTTTGTACATAGGCAACTAAATAATAGGATTAAAATAATTAAAATAATAATATAAACAAATAATAAAAAAAAATTTAACTAAACTAACTTACCTATCTCTTGACCTACCTACACTATAAATAAAAAAAAGCCGCCAGGTCGTCCCCCTCTGGCAGAGTACCTAGCAAACTATCCGCTGTGCTAGGTAGGTCCCCGCTCTAGGGTCCTGGGTCAATTCCATAAGCTTTTTGGACAGTGCTTTAAAAAGCTTAGGTGCACCGGGACCCCAGGAGCCTAGGGTTTCAACAATAATTAATACGTTTAAACATCAAATGTTTCACAGAAAAAATACGCTATTTTGACACTGCCGATTGTAGAATATAAGCCTATAGTCTATGGATTCATTGGCCAATGAGGGGTTTTCGAAGTGTCACTTTTAGGTACAGAGACTACCGTAAGATGGCGCTTGCATAATGTATTATGTCAAAAAAGTGGTTAATAGTTGCCAGCATACATTATAGCTCTCTGGCTTCGATATCTTTGATTTTTGAAACAAATAATTAATCACACTTTTCTCCCGTTTCCGTAGGGATTTCGGAAAGTTCTTGTTTAGTACTCCCCTATACTTAGATTCTAAGAAATATACATGCCAAATTTCAGCCTGCTGCCGAGTATTTCGACTCGACGCTACGATAAATATTTTACCTCTTGGGGCTCTTGCCAAATGTGATGACGGAGAGATGAAATCTGCTGGCGTAAAGTGAGTTGAACATAATATGAAGGATGTTTTTCTTATAGTTAATCCTGTTTTTATATGTTTGATAGCCTCTATCCATCTTGATATCCGAGTTTCATCTTGGGGAAAGAGGTGGTTACCTATATTTTTACTGCGCATGGACTAGCCATGTTTAGTTTAGTTCTCAGGGCACAATTAATAAATAATAAACTATTGCAAGTGAAAGAAAGAAAGTTGAAAGGTAAACAAACAAAAAAAAAAGCGGAAATTGACATTTTACACAGGACTTGACATATTACTTAGGTTTAATGCCATCTATCAGCAGTTTTCTGAAACTAGTAGAACTGTCAAAATAAAAACCGCTCATTGGCGTCACTGACTAGTCTTTGGTTGTGTCATAGACGGGTTTGTTTACGTTTAGGTTAAATTTATCTCGGACGTACTATACACATTACACCAACCCGCATATTAATATAGTTTTGCCAGTAAGAAATCGAAGAGAATTTAATGTTTTAAAACTTATCCTAATTCTTATCTAAAATTTTACTCATATTTTTCGTAATGAGTTTAAAAGTAAATTTTAATATTCATTCAAAAACTCAATTATTCAACGCGCATTGAAAAAACCTATTATAATCAATACATACTATAGAATAAGCTATTATTCGCTTACATTCGTCAACAGAAATACTACGAAATGTTTTCGTATCGTATCGGCAATCATGAAATACTCTGAATCATTATCACAAAGCTGTTTAAACAATATTTACGATAAATTATCACTACGGTTTATCCGATTCCGTGAAACAGATAATAGTGTGTGTATGTCGCAGTCATCTAGTTGAATTTGCTATTTTGAAGAAATGACTAGCGCGTTCATTGAATAATATAAATATTTTTTATTTTTATGGACGCTTCAGACCACGTCAATCAACAACACAAAAAGTAACACAACACGGGTGGCCCCGTGATAAGTAGAACGAAGAACATACAGGTACCAGACAACGGAAAATATATTTAATACTTTTATACTATACACATATTTAAGATTTTTATTATATTTTACACAAAATTAATAAATACACATCTATGAAGGAACCTTACCCAGGAAGGAACATTGCAAACTTTTTGGTCCCTCGGCGGGTTTCGAACCCGCGACCTGTTCATCCACTAACGCGCTCACCCACTGTGCTACAGAGGTCGTCATTAAAGGCGTAATTAAATTGAATGGCGTAAAACAGCTCTGTTGATATATTTTTTAATTTACTTTAATGTGTGTTATTCTTTGAAAATAGGAAATTTTGAAGCTTAAAAATAAAATTTTATATCCATGAACGCGCTAGTAATTCCATCAAATAGCAGATTCAACGAGATGACTGCGACATGTACATCACCGCGCGGACGTCAGCTACGTTCTTGATAAGGCCGCGTGGATGTGGCGCCTAATCCATCAAGTGTTTAGACCCCCCCCCCCTACAGCGCCTCCCCCACATATACAAATCACGGCGAAACCATGATAAGGGATCGCCGGGCACACGCTGTGCGGAATAATATCATTTCTGTGGGCTCAGCATGAACTATTGGCAATAGCGTATTCCCAACTCAATATCAAAGTAGCTGTCCGCGTGAAGTAGTGAAAAATACTCCTCGAATTTTAAAAAGTTTAATGAAAAGGTCGCTAGGGTTCTGGTCCTATTGGTCGTAGCGTGACAATATATAGCCTAACTCGATAATAGAGTTATACATACAACAGTGAAATATTTTTTTGAATCCGATCAGTACTTCCTGAGATAAGCGCAAACAACTAAAGCTATTACTTTTAAAATACTACAATAGACGAGAATTGTATAAAAATCATCACAGCGCCTATACAATTTTTATAAGATAAGCTCACAGAAACAGACTAACATCAAACCCTACAATATTTTAACTGACCGAACCTAAACCAATGAAACCTTATTAGTGATTATACAAGAACACAAATTAATTAAGGTAAGTAACTTTATTTTGTAATTTTTATGGTCGCACCTCTTTCAAGTTATAATCAAACTTGAAACAGTTGCCAACAATCGCTCGCTAGTGTGGAGCGGGCTTATGTTTTCAATGACACAGAGTGTCCTCCCTCCATACGATGTTCCATATAATAACAATCAGCGATTGTTTGCTTTGGAAATTCCCAATACGCCCTTCTGATACCCGCCGTGATGTGCTCTGCTTGATACGCAGACAGACAGATAACAGCAAAATATTCATTTACCACTACGGGCTTTGTTGAATCAAATAGCTCGAATAATAAAGAAGCTAAGAAGCAGTGGTGGAAATGGGAGGTGAAACCTCAACTGCGACTCCTGTGAGCCAGGATGTCCAGTGGCACCCAACCACGAAAACCCTTTGATAACATGAACTCAGGGTGCCAAAGCGACTAGCTCCCAAGAATGAATTATTCTTGGGACCCACAACGAAATTAATCCAGAAGTAAATTGGAAGAGTAGGAAGTATTCATTAACAGTTCGTTTAAGTAGTATATTAGAAGTTAATCTAAGGGATTTCCCCTTACATTTTAGGTATTGATAAACATTATCTATTTCATACCGAATCAGCATTACCTTCGTTTATATCTTCGATCTGTCGCATTATTATTAACGTAGCTAAGTTTCATTCCCGATTTAATGTGATCTAAATATAAACAAAAAATTTAAATTCGACCGAATTATTTATTACTACGAATGCACAATGCACTTTTCCTCATCAGGATAAGAGTATGTTGTATCCTCATATTTTGGTCAGTGATGTGGAAAACAACAACAAACAAGCGTGACATTTTGTCGCGTGATACATCACAAAAACGACAAACAGGAAAAGTTTTTAATCACCATCATCATCATTTCAGCTATGACGTCCAATTGCCTATACTCCCCACGCTTGACAGGCGGGTTGG
Organism: Celastrina argiolus; assembly: GCA_905187575.2. Classification (NCBI taxonomy): domain Eukaryota; kingdom Metazoa; phylum Arthropoda; class Insecta; order Lepidoptera; family Lycaenidae; genus Celastrina; species Celastrina argiolus. Next base: position 9,612,200 of record LR994591.1, read on the forward strand.
CGAGCGCAGTATTAAATAATAACAATGCCCACCGAAACGCTGCTGCCTATTTTGGAATATATATTTGTATCCTCTGTCTTTAACGACACCCACGGGAAAGATGGTTGATGGGGAGGTGCTATTCTTTTTTCGGCACCCCATGGAGAGGAAAAGTTTTTACAATTTTGAAATTTTACATTGGGCTGAATCAGTGTCGTGTTCCTACAATTCTTGTAAACAAATGTGGCCTATTAGAATAGACGTTTAGTCCCAATTTTACCAACGCTTGTTAGTCTTAACGGCTTGTTAAAATACCATGCCTTCTCTTTCAATGGCAGAAAATACGAGAGGGATAACGTGATAATTAATGAAGGATTAACTTTAACATGTGTTAGTGAAATTGGCACTTGAGAGGAAACACCTCGGGCTAGAGAAATATCTACAAAATAAGTATTATAAATTCTATTGCTGTCTCGCAGTGCCCCAGCTAGCCAGTACTAGCGCAATAGAGACAAATGGAGCTTGAACTGAAATTCTTGTATTAAAAGTACAAGAAAGAGGCCCCTGTACTATGTTTTGATTTTACTATAAAATGTACTAGAACTTGTTATCTGGATGTTTGTTTGAACACAGCCGAAAATCTGGCCATATTTTTTAAATAATTAATTTATAAAAAATGGAAAATAATAGGGACGTACGACGTAGTATAGGTACATAGATATTCAGGAAAAAATTGTTACTGTAGCATTATTCAGGGTTCGGGGTAGCGTAGACCCCTACTTCTCTATGGAAAAACGGCCATTATGTTTCCTGTTAAGTGTACAATCGGCCGTATCTAAGAAAAGTTAAAAACTATACATAAGATAATATGACGTGACTGTGATCCGCTGCTACATCGTATATCGTTCAACCTTTTGTTACAGATAAATTAAATAGATTAACCCCTGTTTTCTGAAAGGCTGATCAAATCGTCCATCAACTAACATTTGAGTTAACAAGCACTTTGAACGTTCATTGGTGAACATCACTCGCAATAACTTCGTTCACTCGTTACGTTCATCAATGAGCGCTCAGAATGGTTTGTAAAGAGGAAACAGCACGGTTGAGAGAAATAAGAAAAGAAATAAATGACTGCGCAGCCACGTTCAACCTTTTGTTATAGATAGATAGGTTATTGCAATCGTAAGCCATGTCTATGGTAGAGTTATCGGTGTCGTGGCGGCTGTCCCGCCTGTATCGGCAGCCGGCATGTCGGTATGTCCCAATCTCACTTTCACCGCGGGACAAACCTGTTAGCTGTGGGCGGCCAATTGCGTTAACTTTGTTTACATCGAATTAAATAGATCACACTTTATACCGAATGTAAACTTATAAACTGTAACATAATATTGGATATTATATAAGGTTTGGTAAAATAACAGCAACCGTGGCCTTGGGTAGGGAGATGATTAGCACTCGAAAGGGTTTAGATTCCCAGAATCCCACTTTTTCTCATTTCAAATACATTATACGGACGTATAACGCTCTGACGATGAATAAAAACATGGTGAGGAAACCCGCACACGGTTGACAAGTAATTCCTCTGGACGAGGCCGACATGTTGTGAGAATGCCGCATGTGCTGGGCAACCATGCGACATTTAAAATCGCCTATTCCAGGCATGGCATTACGTTTTTAAAGATTGGTTACTTCGCTCGGAGAATACTGTATAAGTCATCTAATGCCATATGCAAAGAAAGGCCTTCTTTTGACAAAATAAATTCTACTGCGTCCTGTTTAGATTAAATTTCTATGTTTAGATTAAATTTCATTTAAATGTAAACAATAGAATGAAATTCTAAATTAATATGTCGTAGTTTTTCTTTATGGCGCTATTAGTGACATTTAAATTGGAAGCGTTGTAGCCTTAAATCTAATAAATAACATATTTATTGAAGAATCAGCCGTGTATTTCTTATTTTGTGTGTATTCCTTTGTCTTCCCAAAATAATAAAAACATTAAAAATATACTTGCGTACTATACATAAGCACAGCTACTTGTACAACATACAAATACGATGTATGTACGAACACAGCGCCTATATAAAGTAAGTTAGAAGTTAGAACAGTGTCACATAAATTTCACGTCAACTTATAAGTACTCGTATGAGGCTATTAGGGACGAGGTCCTTTGATAGATGGATAAGAGACAAGACCTGGCGTGGTTGAAATTACGAGACCCATTAAATGTTGAGGTTAATACATATTGCCTATCAGATTGGCGCTGCGAGGCTACATTTGTACTTGATGTCCTAGTTTTAGACTTTAGCATTTCTATACTAATATTATAAAGCGGAAGAGTTTGTTTGTTTTTTAAACGCGTTAATTATAGGAACTACTGGAGCGATTTGACATTTTTTTTTTTTTGGATAGTCCATTTGTAGAGGAATGCTTTAGGCTATATAACATTACGCTGTGACCAATAGGAGCGAATGGTCAGTGAGAAATGTTGCAAAAACGGGGAAAACTATTCACATTTGGGGACTTTCGTTGCGTGCGCTGCATAAACGGTTTAAGTCACTCGGGCTCAGCTAGTATTACTATATAATAAGTATAATAATATCACAGTTTTAAGTTTTGCCATATGGTTTGTTATGTAAAAGAATTTTTTGTTATTTTATGTTTACGTTTTAATTTGTCTTGTATACTTAATATTGATAGTAGTTAAGAGCAGCAGCGCAACTTGCCTACAAATTATTTCGCATTTTGGCAATTTTTAATTTGAAACATAATAAGTATTTAATAAAGCAAATTTAAAAACAAAATCTATATTTCTATACTCCTTTCCGACTGAATGCAATCGAAGCTCTGACAAGAATCAAGATCCACCAATTTAAATGTAACTTATTCAACACTCAATAAATAAATATAATTAGTAAATAATTACACATTAACAGTCAAACTGTATGGCGATCTATCTTTTCTTATATATAAATATGTTATTGAAACTCGCCAAAATCGAGATAGAGTATACGAACATAGGTAACCAAAAGTATCTAGTTCCAAGTAGAATCAAATCAAATCAAAATATTTTATTTCCAAATGAAACTTTACAAGCTATTTCCGGAGAGTCAACAAAGAGGCTACCACCACGCCGCGGCGCCGGTTCAACCCTAGCTAGAGTTTCGGATACTTTTCCAATTAAAAATTTAACTTTCATCACTAACATCAAAACGATAACAACAAAATCTGTAAAATTAAATACACCTACTTATATTCGTAAATAACTTTTAAAGACCGATACACACCTAACGTTATATCGTAAAGATTTAGCGATAATTAGTTTTTCTCTGAACACGATCGATAAAACGGCACAATTCGTCTTACCTTCAAAAAAAGTCAGGTGTGTCGAGCATTAGAAAGGAATTCACAATTTTATTGGCTAGATTTAAAATTTAGCTAACATTTAGCATTTATTAACTATGAAACTCGACTTGAGAGTTTATGCTTTATTCAATGTTAGAAAAAAATTATCACTTGATTACATAAAAACATATCGAAAACTCGTTTCCGTGAGAAAATCCAACGAGCGCGTTAGGTTTATGCTAATTGACGAGTTAAATGGCACGGTAAACTTTTAATGCGACGAAATACCACACTTTTATTATATAACGATTATTTTCTTTAGAAAAACAAAAATATACGAAAGTCATGTAAGGGGTTTTATTCACAATTTCTGTTCGACTGGAATTCGAAAACACCGCGCGATTATATTGGTCGACGCTTATTGCGACAAGCGTTTATTGGGTACCGCACTAGTTTTGACAACTAGTAGTAGTAGACATAAGAGTCAATTAGACATAGTGAATCAAGCCTAGGAGCACCCTTGGAGCGACCATGTAGGAAATAAGACATGGACAAGAATTAAGTTATAAAAAGCATTTAGGGTAGTATTAGTTTGGGAATATATTATCCGGTATATACCTACCTTACGGAAGGTTCGAAAAAAATCACTGAAAATTATACATGATAAGAGTTGAAAATCGAACACATGAGTGTCACATTTTCAATAGTCGTTTATTTTCAGTGCTCTGAATTTTTTCCAGTCGGATTGATACTGGATCATATAAAGCCCAGCCTTGAACAGCGTTACTTTATCATTAACTAGCTGTGCCCGCGACTTCGTTCGCGTGGTTTTTGAGTGACTTAAACCTTATGCTAACTTTGCATAAAGTAAACGCACGCAACGAAAGTCCCCAAATGTGAATAATTTTCCCCGTTTTGCAACATTTCTCACTGACGCTTCGCTCCTATTGGTCGCAGCGTAATGTTATAAAGCCTTCCTCTATAAATGGACTATCCAAAAAAATATATTTTTTCAAGTCGGACCAGTAGTTCCTGAGATTAGCACGTTTAAACAAACAAACAAACAAACAAACTTCCGCTTCTTCTTCCGCTTTATATTAGTATAGATTAAGGGAAACTAACGCGAGTGAGTGGAACCAGAATTAGGCCATACGCGAAAGGTATAGATTTTCTTGCACTAAACTCTGTCTTATTACTCAACAGGAGAAAGAGAAAATTTAAAAGCTATGATACTAAAGAAAAGAAAGCACAGCTTAATGAGCACATTCTGTTGTTGCTATAGTTGTTTATTATGTTATAAATTTTCTTAATAGGTAGCCATTAACTTTTTAATGAAAGCTTATCTTAATTAGATGAAGGAGTGGCATCGAAAAACTTAAGGAATGTGTCCCCCTAATTTTATAAATAATACATTATTTAGGAAATGATGTTTTTAACTATATTAAAATATACCGCCTTGGGCTTTTTAATATACGGTAGTTATCTACCGTATATTACCGCACGGCTATTTAAATAAAATTTCGCAATTCAAAGACATCAATGTTATAAGAACTGATAATTGAGACTTCTTCGACGTATAAAAGAACCATAAACTACACACTTGAAACTTAGTTATAGTATTGTGCAGAGCTATAATTAAACTTTAAGTAAACAGACAATATACACGTCATATGTGCGAAATAATAACCATTTGCCAAATTATTCGGTGAAATTAGTCTTTAATAACCTTTAATCTAATTTTAATAGCCCCCTGGTAAACAAATAATGTAAAACTAAAATTATTAAAGTATGTACCATTAAAAATAATGAAGATATTAAACTAATAAATATTATATGCGAACTAGAAGGGAACTACCGAATGTGACGTCACATTATTAACTCTACATAGACATTACATCAACCTGCGAACAAATATCGTTTGGCGAAAAAGAGATCAATTGCTTAAAACTTCAATGTTTCAAATCTTATCCTAATTCTAATTTTAGATTAGGCTCATCTTTTTGATTTTCTTTCTAATGAGTCCAAAACTAAATAAAATTCATATTATACCTTATATCATTCAATAGCCCAATTTTGCGAAAAAAACTTCTTAAACGAATATATTGACAATATTTATTAAAATCGGATAGTTTACGCCATGGCAAAACGATCATACATATTATATTTCAATATCCTTCCTTTTGGCTTCGCTTTAATCGAGTAAAGCATACAAAACCTCATCATTATAAAAATCTATTGTTAGAATAAACGCTCGTAGTAGGGAGTGACCCAGACGGTCGACCTTAAAAGTTATAACAGCCTTCGGCGGAACCCGGGCGGGTTATATAACGCCCCCAAGACGACCGCTCCCCCGCCAGCCCACCCACTGCATCTGCACTGCACCACGACCTCTGCCATTTCCAACGCCTGCGACCCATTTTGCTGTGCGTTTAAATGCGCCCCCGCTCTATAGTGTGTGCTGCTGACGTCAGTGAACGGGTAATGTGTGGAAAATAGAAAAAGTATTGGGATTTTTATTGGACCAGTTGTTTTTCGCTTCAGTTCGCAGAGACCGAAGAAATGTAGACACGTAAAAGTTATTAAACGTTCATTATATTTGCCAACTTATTGAAACTAAAAAAATATAATATTTTTTTTTATGCTCCTATCCTTTTTTTATATCCTATTCATGACATGAAGCATTGTCTTAATCAGGGGCCTTACTCTCCAAACTGATTCGATTCAGATTCAGATTCGTTCATGCCGCGTACTTCCCAGTAAATTGACGTTTGTTTATTTTGATTTTCAGTCGATTGTTATGATCGTGAGTACAAAAAGTAGCGATCTAACGATTCTTTTAATCCCGGTTAGTTTCAAAGTAATCCACCAAATAAAACAGCATAAGCCGTTGATTTCGAACTGATTCGATTCTCGATTGTGTCGGGAGTAAACCTGATGTCTTACTCCAAAATCAAAGGCAAAATCTTTATCCGAATCTGATCCACGACTTCCGTATTCGAGAGCCAAGCTCAAAACCACTGGAGAGAACATTTTATACACAATACACAGAAGCCATCAACCAAGTATAAAACATTTTTATAATAAGTTTTGTAGTATGCACATCGTATAAGAATTGACTCTGTGTACCGCTAGTAATAACTACCATATCTGTCCGGCACGTCTGTCTATCACTCCGGTTATGGTAATACTATCCCCACTCCATGTGTCCTGTACATGGTATATATTCCGGCGATAAAGAGGCAATCAGTTATCAAACACTACAAGTTTCAATTACATTCCAGTAGCAATGCACACAGCCCATAGGCCACTTATGAGGTAAGTCCCCGAAGTAAATATTTTCGCTAATGCAGTTAAAGATAATATGGTTTTCCTCGCCAAGTACACTCAACTCGGAGAAACAATATTTTCCTTATTGACCATCATTACATGTTTACATCGCGATGTTGACTCCCGCGTCCACATATGAGATTTCCTTAAGATACGGCCACAACATAAATGATTTCCCGACGGTATCTGATTTACGACAATGCTGAAATAACAAAATATTCAAAATTACCTAATTTCTATCCATATAGTTCAAAGGACTTAGAATTTAAAATTAGATTTTTTTTCTAATAGCTCAGCAACTCCCCAAAGGAGTCTTAGTGCAGTTGAAGAAAATGTCTGGAGGCTAACTCGCATTCTTGAACCTTTTTTCATCTCTGAAAATAATATATTAAAAACGACTTCCTTTTCTCGCTTGCATAATAGAAAATATTTTTTCAAAGTCTGGCATGAACTATTTCAATTTTCATAAAATATAGACGATTTGTCCACAATACATTTCTTAAATATCTCTTGTATCATTTTTCTGTTAATAATATTTTAGGCAACGCAAAAACCAAATATTTCACATTTAGCCCTGATTTCACCAAATGAGCTTAACCCGGATTCGATCTCATTCTCTCATTCGATGTTAGAATAGGACATATAGATCGACAACCGTACCGTCGCCGTTCTAATACGATGATGAATTTGGGACCTAATTACCTACTTACGAGCACAAAGAAAACGCACATAAAATTTTCCATTGTCCTTCATGGTTTATTTTTCATTGCACACTGCAGTTGGGTAAGGTCATAGTAATAAACATGTTTTCGAGCATCAGGAACGTCTAATCAAACTTAATGATTTGCAAGAAACGTGTTATTTTTCTTCTGTTTGATTTATGCACGCTAAGATTTATAACGTTTACTTATCTCACATAGTATTTGTACGTTCGTTTCGGTAGTTTGTGTTGCCTGAAAACTACTGGTTCTGTACACGATTGCGGCAACTTTAAATGGGCGCTTTAATCTCGTCCAATCTAGCTAAACCTATTAGCCAATGATTTGACATACTGTCAGCCGAGCCGCGCAGCTGCATGGGCGGCCAGTTGACTACTCCACTTAGGTACTTCGACATTCACGAGTCACTCTGACCCATCAGCCTCCCACGTCGCCTCCAACTGTTGTTGCGAAAGTACGAGGTTTGATTGATGGATGTGTATTAAATGGGTATAAATAAATTGTAATAAGCTAATGTTTGTTGTTCAGTGCAAAATTGCAAAAAAAAACTTCTCTGGATAAGAATAGATTAAATCTGCCCTTTATACCCTCAAAATGAATAGGCATTTATATTTCGAAATTAATATTGCTTATCGTAAGCAGTTTTCCACGTTACGCAAACGTTAATTTTGAATATTTCGCAGTATTTATCATTAACCTGGCCGTCTCATTAATCTGTGGGCGGTGATCTAAATCCAGGGGAATGACGCGGCCGCGATGACGGATCGCCCGCGCCGGTGTTATGTGAATTCCGCCAACTGTTTATTATTCCGTTGTTTGTTTACGGACACAAAGGAACAGTATTTGGCAAAACACGTCGAGTTTTTTCACCACGCGTACGGAGAATTAACATTAACCGCCTTCGGATTGCTCGCTTTATTGCAGTTGTAAACGGCGCAAAATATAAGGAAATTGTAAAGTTTTCGTTTCTGCCACGATATTGACGAACGTTCAAAATAATGTAAAATGATTCGCAAGAGCCTTCTAAAATACTACAACAATAACGGCGTAGAAGGTGCACTCGTTCCTAAACAGTAATCCTTTAAAGCTGGTCGCAAACACAAAAGAAAAACGTTGTCATTTTCCGCCGGATTTTATCTCCCTTGACACGATATCATATGTGATTTATTACGCAGATTTCATACGACATCATTTCAGTGTTTGTAATTAAAGCACCACAAAGCAAACAATTAATAACATAAACACTCCTTTGTGACGCGCAGTCATGTAAAAAGTAGTCCTTTTCATCCGTTATTGGATGATTTATACAGTATTCTTCAAGCGAAGTACCACCTTTAAATACTGTAAATACTGGGACCGGTGGATTTAAATGTCGTGTTGCCCAGCACATATGGGATTCTTACAATACTGTCGGCCTAGTCCAGAGGAGTGACAGGTCAAAACGTTTGGGGCCAACCAAGTACGGTTTCCCTCAGAATGTTTTCCTTCAGTATCCTTCAGTATTTAATCGTCCATAGAATGTACTTGAGAACTGAAAAGGTCTCATCTCGCCCCACAACCTTGGAATCGAACCCGCACCCTTTCGTGTCAACGGTCTTCCCTCTAGGCTACGAACGAACAAACCGCCACATACATCACGTAAATAATGGAACAAAAACCTTTACCTTGAAGCCAGGTATTAATTTACGTAACTGCGCAACAATTTCGTACCCTGACCTATAGCTTAGATGCCGAGGTTCCGTCTAGTCTGCGCTTGAAGGATAGTTTATCCCAATTTAAACCTTAACCAAAGAGAATATTAAAGGTCAGAGGTGACTTTGCTTTAGTTCAAAAGTCCCAGTAAACTCCGCTTTAAGGCTTCCCTAGTCCTCCCACGCAAACATTAGGAATATCTTCTTTCATTTTATAGCCCAGAGACCGGATAGTTTTTGCTTTACAGTTTAAAGCAAAGTTAGGGATTGAGATAATTGTTTAAATTCCGTAAGGAAAATAAATAGTTAAAAACTATAAGTTATATTTTACAGGATTATCTGCATAATTTATACCTATAGGTTATAGACGTGTTAAATAGTAAATACATATAATCATACCGTCATATGTGAATTTCTCGCGGAATATTGAGATGTAATCGTGAAACAAACACTATAGGTGCAGTTTTACGAGAGAGAGAGAATAGTGCGATCAAATATAAATTACTATTAGACCTCGGGTGATCTGTAATATTCATTAATTTGTACTACACATTCTGTTACCCTTGTTAGTATGTAAAAAACCCAAGTAGGTATTTTTATCACAACGAACGATAAAGGTTGTTATTTTACCTAGACATTGGTATATTTAAAGTGCAATAAAACCACGCGATTTACAATGTAAACAACGTGAAAAAACATGTGTAATGTGTAAACAGTGTCACATAAGTATATCAAAAACACAATTGCACCGTTTTGCGTAAACATCAAAGAACTGCGCAGTGCAAGCAGGTCATGTGACCGGGGCGCCTGCCAACGGATATAAGGATTCCGTTTCAGGCTTTGTTTATTGTGCACTAGATCTAGATTAGATTTGTTCATTGTGTCACGCGTTTTCAGCTGTGCGATTTTACGATTGAAACGTACAGTCGGAATCTTCGTAGTTCCATTTGAATATTTCTTATGTTCCTTTTGAATATTTCTTATGTTTTCAGTTTTCACAATGAAAAACGCATCAAAAACGTATAATTCATTGGTTTCTAATTCTATTTTAAATGTTCTGTTAATTTCATTTCAATGTCATTCGCGTCGTCTTTCAATGTGATATTGTATTTGCTTTAGTGGCTTCACCCAGATCTTCTCACTTACATTTCACTTCTTTTGGTCTATGTTTTATGAGGACACAAAATTCGACCTAAATCTTTGATTACGTCATATTACAGTAATTTTCGGCCTGGAGCACGATTCTCGGGCAGTGGAAAAAAGCTCGAATATTAGTATATCCCGCTTGCACGCGCGGTAAATCTCATTTGCATGAGCGGGACAGACCGATAGTAAAAACTGAGTTCGAGCCCTGAGAATTAGGGCCCTGGTCATTTTTACATTAACCTATTTCTCGCAGGAAATGACAATGCTGTTTTTTTATATCTACCCTCATAATATTAACTCGACAGAAAATCCTTGTCGCCACTCTCTAATTCCAATTTACTTCCTTATTCTGTCCAAATATTTATCCCAAATCATAAAAGAAAACACTGGGGTGAATATCCCATCCGAGAGACATTTTCGGGCCTCGAGTTTCGACTTTTGATAGTATTATTTTCTTATAAATGTGGAATTGAGTTGGTTTATTTGTTCGTGTCTTATAAATTGACGTGAAAAGAAGGAAGATTTTTTATAAGTTACTAAATGCTGAATCAGACATTTTGGAGGCTTTTCGTGCAGGCCAAATAGCTAAGTCATCTATCACGTTCATCATATTATGTCGTCACCAATGATTAAAAATTAAAAATAAAATAAAAACTAAGTTTTAAAAAACCGACTTCAACAACTAAAAAGTATAAAATATTAGTTGTTAACAATTTTACTTATAGGTCAGCAGCTTTAGGCTGTTGTTCTTTAGCTGACACCGACTCCAAATACTACATTAATTGTAAGTACATTATAGAAAAATATATATTTTATACTTTATTATTGTTGAAGTCGGTTTTATAAACATAGTTTTTTTAACTTTTTAGTGTCTCTAAAGTAAACTACAGTAGGATAAATCAGTTAATTTGTATAGTTGCTACGATGCTACAGACGGACCGACACACATAATTTTAATAACACCACCTCATTTTTTGTCGACGGTCAATTATAAATGCGAAAGTAAAAATGTTCATAAATAACTTCTGGAAATTGGTAAAAAAGGTTCATAAAATAAAAACGACAGGGCCAAACTATGTAGGTACAGTTTAGGGAAGTAAATGACAGCTGTTCCACGTAAAATAAAAAAAAAACACGCAAATCGTATCATAAATCTCGGAGCAATGTACACCGATATAAAAAAACAGGCTGAATTGAGAACCTCCTTCTTTTTTGGTAGTCGGTTAAAAATAAGATGCAATAAACAAATAAATGGGTGTCCAGCAAATAAATGGCCTGTCGTTTTTGTGTTTTCACAGAAACAAAAACCCATATTGAAATACATTGTGTTTTCACAGAAACAAAAACCCATATTGAAATACAAACAACCTTGTATATTCTATGACTTGCAGGATCACAAGGCACAGACTTTCATAATATTGTGTAAATTTCAAAATGTTCATAGCCACAAATACAACCGTGTATCTTATCGTCAATCGATATATATTATACTAATGATATGTGCCGATCAATGTATGCTAGTTACGATGATAGCGGAAAAACATGAACCGATTTTCATCAATGGTGTCGCATAAAACTAGGCTTACGCGTGGGTATAACGTTATTAACTGCAAAATGCAGGGTAGGTGGCGAACAGACGGGGTGGCAGTGGGCGAGGAGGGCGCGAGTCGGGCGGGAGTCGACGCGACACCGCTACGTCATTTACGGCGCCACGTGGGCGATCAATAGTGACGTCGGCGTGGCGGCGCGGGGGGACGCGGGGGGGCGCGGGGGGACGCGGGGGGGCGCAGGCTGCGCGCGCACCGCCCGACCTACTTACGATTACGTTTTACCGTTTCTACGTAGCGTCTACGTAACGCGATCGAATGCTAGGCAGGACTCGATACGGAAGACCGCGGACGCATGCGCGCCTCGCGAACTTGGCAGACGGCACCGCAGCGTGCCCCAGATAGAATATTCATTCATTGCACCCTATTGCACCGAGGTGAAAATTGGAACTCGAGCCACTCTTGGCTCCCGTTTCCTTGCTTAATTTTAGAGTGGGTTAGATTACATTGCGCCGAAAATAGGAGCCGCCGTCGGGGCCGAATTGGTCATGAGTCATGACTCATGACGCCTTCGTGCATCGTTTACCATTCAAATAGCCCTACAGTAGATGCAACATGTAAATATACATGAGTTCATAATGTCATACAAGTTACGCGGATGATTGTAGTCTAGATAGGTTTCAAATATAGAAGTAGAGTTCAAACTTGTTAAAGTAGGATGGCATTCTGGTCTACCTACGCAATACATCTATTCTGGCCTTCTCTTCCACGAATCTCGGACCAAAAATACAGAATACATATTATGATCATCATAAATAGAAGAAAATATTATATTCATGATTTGTTTTTAACAACTGATTATTAACATATTAAGATTCAGAGAAAGAAAACAAAAAACACCCTTTCTAATGACATAATATTATGACTTGTTTGTACTGAGTAGATAAGTAAAATCATACATTTCTGCTCAGTTATAAAATAAATAAAATTTATTAGTGTATTTTATAACTGAGCAGAAATGTATGAATTTACTTATCTACTCAGTACAAACAAGTCATAATATTATGTCATCAGCAAGTAGATAGTATAAAAAACTTTAAGCAGACTATGTAAAATATATACGTTAGATGTTACCCGGGCTATTACGAATATATAGACACAAATTTCATTAAAATCAGAGCAGTAGTTTAGGCACTACGGTGGGACAAACATATTGACTGCCAAAATCATTATCCCATCTTTTCGCTTCGCAGACACATAAAAATTTTCGTTTGCTTTACGTATGTACGAACGTCGCCTCCGTGGTCTAGTGGTTCAGAGCTTCGCTCTCGACCCGGAGGTCAAAGGTTCGATTCCCGCGATGGAACAACAAAAAAATTTGTTTCCAAGTTTGATAAGGGCAATACAGGCTGATCACCTGATTGTCTGACAAGAAAGATGATCCATGCGTCGGATGGGCATCTAAAAAGTCGGTCCTGCGCCTGTTCTCTCGCCAGTCGTGTCGGTTTACCGTCCCAATGGGTTATGAGAGTAAAAGGAAGAAGTATTGCGAACACACTTGGGCACTATATGTTGGATTTATTTACAGGTTATTCAAAAACCAATCAATATAATTTATTATTGTGTAAAATAAATATTTCTATTTATAAAGTGACCATCTGATATACCTGGCACTCTATATTAATTCAAACGTTCTATTTGTCATGTTTTTATTATGTCATGGAGTTAGCATTCGCCTGCCCGCCATTCTGATTTTTCTATCCTCTATAGAAAGAATCGCTATTTACTTTCTAGTGTTTTTCACATTAATAAATATCGTAAATTAAAATTAACAAACGTTGTTTGGACTCTACCTAACCTAATTCCCATACTATAAAATAACTCCTGCGTAGCTGGCCTGGTTTCAATGAAATCGGCTACCGACACCGAAATCGGTGATGGGAGCTATTATGCATCATTAAACAAGTACCAACCTACGTTGAATTGTAGGTAGATGTGTGAAGGCGAGTTGTAACGTAAGTTTCAAAGGCTTGTTATATAAAGCCTACGCTGTAAATGACGCACGAGGCACGAGGCAACCCCGTTTCACTATTACGCAAATTAAAATGCATCGCAATTTCAACAATCGATATTAACGAGTAATAATACTTTAGCGGGTGTATGGGTCCCGTATTATATAGAGTTTACTGTGAACGTACCAACGCTGAAAGAGGTACTTTTTTTTTTACTTATTTATGATGTTAGGGCATTTCTCATACAAACATGAAAGTCGAGTCTTTCAGCGCTGGTACTTTTACAGTATACTCTACATAGAAGGCACATACACACCCTAGAGTATTATCACTTATTTATTTTTCACCTTGTATATTTAGTGCAGCTTTACATTTTGAAAGTGCATTATGTTACGAGGGGTTCCCGTGACCTCTATTCCTACCGGGTTCCCTTCCCTCCTACCTTCAGCAGATCCTCATCCGAATCTTAGATGTAGGCTAGGGCTTCCCTGTGAAGGTGAACCAGTCCTCGCCACTGGTGGCCAAATGTTTCTGTTTCATTATCTCTCCTTTTGGGCAAAAAGAATAGCTTCTCAAAAAATTTATCGCATCAAATATACAAGAAAACACCAAGTGTAGCCAAGGTTACATCTAATTACGACAAGAAATTTCAAAATCAAAATTGTATGGAATTTGACATAAGCATTTATGTCAAACTCCATACTTTTTTTTACCCTTCATAGTAATTTGCGTTAGAAACTTGGCTTATCACTCAATAGCAGATTTTCCTCGCTTTTGTGTACAAAGTACATACTGCGTGACGTAGTACATACGCTACACTAATGTGCCGTAATAGTTTTTTCATGTCACCTTGGTAATGTTGAAACTTGAAAATTTTCCGTGTCTCATTAATTTATAACTGACCTAGTTTACACCAACCTAGACAATACGCTATGAGCTGGTGGGTACTGTCGGCAAAAGCGTCGGTGCGCTACTTTCAGTGCACGTAGTATGTAGTACGTAGTAGGTAGAGTTACGTTTTAGGTAATAGGAAGTAATTAAAAATTTGTACTATGAATTGACTTTGATATTAGAATATTATATGGGGAATAATCTATACTAATATTATAAAGCGGGAGAGTTTGTTTGTTTGTTTAAACGCGCTAATCTCAGGAACTACTGGTCCGATTTTAAAAATTATTTTTTGTTGGGTAGTCCATTTATAGAGGAAGGCTTTTTAGGCTATATAACATTACGCTGCGACCAATAGGAGGGAAGTGTCAGTGAGAAATGTTGCAAAAACGGAGAAAATGATTCACATTTGGGGACTTTCGTTGCGTGCGCTGCATAAATGGTTCAAGTCACTCAAAAACTAAGCGAACGAAGTCGCGGCCACGGCTATTTATAGATAAAAAAATCGTTGCATCTTATAATATTTTTTATTTATTGGACTAACATGTACAATGGAAAATAAAATCATTAATCACCAAAAAAGCCACCAATCAGCGATCCTATAAGTGGTGATGACTTTACAAAACGACAGATAAATCGAACTTCCTAATTTTTCAGTATTTTTTGTTAAATTGGTTTTTCTGACTGTAGCTACGTGTACGTAACTCATAGTTGGTTGAGCAAACACTTGTCATAGTAACGTGAGCTGATAATATAGATTCTAGGACGTTGATCAATTATCAACATTTAGGACGTCTACGTCACCTATCTATACTAATACTAATATTATAGTTTGTTTGTTTGCTTAAAGGCGCTAATCTCAGGAACTTGTGGTGCGATTTGAAAAAAAATTTTTTTGTTGGATAGTCCATTTATAGAGGAAAGCTTTAGGCTATTTAACATTAAGGTGCGATTCCACCGGTGTTCTGAACTGTTGCGAACATTGTGCGTAACAGATGTTTGTTCCGGTGGACTCGCTGACGCAACATTAACAAATTGGAATACATACAAATTGGCACAGCTGGAATTCAGAAAAATATGTTGGCAACAAATGTTCTGAACACTATTTTGGTGGAATCGTACCTTTACGCTGCGACCAATAGGAGCAAAGCGTCAGTGAGAAATGTTGCAAAACCGTGAAAAATTATTCACATTTGGGGACTTTCGTTGCGTGCGCTGCATAAACGGTCAAAAACCACGCGAACGAAATCGCGGGAACAGCTAATCCTATATATTTTCACAACGCAGACGTCATTACAACTACTTGTTACCTACAATCTAAATCTACTGTTGATGTACTAAAATCCTTTTTTATAAGAAAGTATTTAAATCTATGAAGTCTCATTATTTTGTTACAATAGTCGTGCTCTAATAAAGTCTGCAAAACCAGAAAGTTCCTTAGTAAAAAAATAAAAAAAACATATACGGTCGAATTGATAAACCTCCTCCTTTTTTGGAAGTCGGTTAAAAATGGTATAAAATTGATAAAAATAGAGTCGTTAGTCTTAGAAATCTCGGAAATTTAAACGTTCGAAATCTATAAGTAGGTACCTAAGTACCTAAGTACCTACTTATAGATTTCGAACGTTTAAATTTCCCTGAATAATAATAATTTGAAAGTTATTTCAATTTAGGGTATTTACAATAAATTTAATACATGAATGGATGAAAGCTGATAATATGTAGCAAAATTATGATTTTGAGAAAATTGAGTTCAAACTATCACTTAAACATTTGAGAATACGCCGTAACGTATTAAGTACATTAATCTAAAGATCCGTCTCTAGAATCAATGTACATAATACGTTACAACATATCCTATAATTTGTAACTGGCAGTTTAAACTCGATTTTGTGGGTATTATTTTTCTAATATTTTCAACTTCATCGATTCATGTCTTCAATTATACTAATGAATTCCTACACGAATTTCCCAAGTAATAATAATTTGAAATTCAAATAAATTGCCATAATCCTAGTTCCTAACTTCCCACCCCACATACCCAAAGTTATGGGGGATGGTGATACGTCAGTTTTTGTCCCTATCCCGGGATTAATTCCTCCAGAGGAGATGCGTGATAAATCTCTTGCGAGATATATCGCATGCGAGATAAGCGCCCTCTATAAATCAGATAGTTTTGCACGCACAAGGGCCGGTCAACATTCGCTATCTCGAGAAACTTGCTTCGTTTGTTTATATGATATTTTCAGCATAAAACAAACATGAAAAACAAAATAAAACAAATAAACACTACGAATATAATATGAAAAATAGAGTTACATCAGCGTACCTGGTTACCATACTTAAGAAAATAAATATCTAAAAGATGCATATGGACGAGAATCGTAAGTGCGTGTTTCACCAAGCAATGTTAGTGTTAACGGCGTGTTAAATTATCATGCCTTCTCATTCATTGATAGGAATTACGAGAGGAACAACATGATATTTAACAAAGGATTAACTTTAACATTGCTTGGTGAAACACGCCCTAAGTATTAAAGTTGTAACAGGGAAAATTAAAACCGATTAGTCCGATTGTTTTAAAAGAACAGATTGTTTTGTAAGTTCCAGAATCTCGCAATTTAATTTAAAACGAACCAGTACCTACGCAAATATTTAACTGTAATTTAAGCCCTGTACTGGAGAAATTAATGATTTTCGACTGCTAATCGTTGTCCAACAATATACATAATATTCTAAAGCTTTGGCTTTTTAAGTAAACCGTAGTTAAAGGTAGATTGACAGCTGACATGTCTCGTAATAGTTTCTATGTCACTAAGTTCTAACCTTGACACAAATGTCATTGTAATATTCATTGTCAATGAATAAATGAAACACTAAAATAGGAGCGAAGCAAAAATACTGCATTTATTAAGAACTAGTAACCGTGGCCTAGTTAGCCGCACACAACCTCGCCCCGCGGCGCCGCCCACAGCAGACGCTACCTGCGTCGCGTCTAGGTATTAATTGCTATATTTACTTTGGCTTCGTCTGGTACACAATTTAATTAACACCGATCATTATAAGTTTTCGTAGACTATTAACGTTTCGGTGGATTATTTGTACGTGAAAATAGAATTAGTATAGTCTCATAGAATAATTTGTAATGTTTTTGTAAATAAAAAGTAAAATACGCTTACAATGTATTTCATAAATTGTTTAAGATTATTTCGCGATTTCACCAACGCATGTTAGTGTTAACGGCTTGTTAAATTATCATTCCTTCTCATTCAAAGATAGGGATTTCGAGAGGAACAACATGATATTGTATTAGGTTAAGTACCTGTGATGATAGTTGTAGTTTGTTAATAAATAAATAAATATTTAACGAAGGATTAAATTTAACATTGCTTGGTGAAACACGCCCTAAATCATATTAATTTTAATTTTTTTTAATCACACACGCACTTTTTGCGGCTAAGAAGGTCCACGCTATGGCCTGCGTAGCAAATGCTCGTAGCAGATTTTTGAGTTAATCTATTTTTGAAATTTTGTGAACATAATATTATAATTATTGAATACTAAGAACACTTACTCCCGGTTTCTAAAGGCTCAACCGTAGCGAGTGAGCGAAGTTGTTGCGATGTTAACCAATGAGAGTTCAGAATGGCTTGTTAACTCGAATGTTAGCCGAACGACGATTTCATCAGCCTTTCAGAAACCGGGGTTACACACATAAAACTAATTATGAAAAGTTTCTTTAGTGAAAAATAAAAGTACTTCCCTACCGTAAGTAACTTAGATACCTAATGTCAATGACGTAATTCAACCATTGTACGACTACCGTGAAGCTAAAAGAAAAAGTAATAATTTGGCGGTCTATGTAAGTAATGTAAGTTTGTCCCGTCCCAAAACTACTGATCCGATTTCCATTAATGATAGGCTACATAATTTACGTAGTCAGAATAAAGTTAAACTTCGTGGTTATTACTTTCAACCCATAATTAACTAATATCAGACGGGAAAACACTGAATTAATTGAATACATTAATGGCTGAAGGTGATATCTAGCAAAAATGATTTTGAGAAAATTGAGTTCAAACTGTCACTTAAACATATTAGAATACGTCGTAAAGTATTAAATACGTTAATCTAAAGATCCGTCTCTAGAATCAATGTACCTAATACGTTACTATATAATTATCCTAAAATGATTAAGTGACAGTTGAAACAAAATTTTGTAGGTAAACATTTTTGCGACATATCACCATCATCGATTCACGTCTTCAATTATTTTAGTACTTTTCTCCCTCTCTCTAGCCACTAAAGTAGGAAATGTCTACCCTCGGTTGTCGGCCGTCTAATTAGGCGTCCGTCACGATAATCCGGGGCGGCCGTATGTTAAGTCCGGGACGTCTCCGTTTTAAACTGTAAAGCCCATAAACCATCAGGAAGGATCCCGGGTACGGGCATAATTTAAACAGGAGCCTTGTTTTGACTTGTTCATCGCCCATTACGGCGAGCGTAATCGCGGCTGACAGTACTTTATTTTTGTTTAAATGAGCGCATTCCGCCGTTCAACAGGTGTTTAGCGAGTAATTTGTTATTATATATTGTAACCTAAGGGCCAAGCCAAGTTCACTATTATATTTTAAATAATAATTATTATTATTAGCCTAAACTGTCCCACTACTGGGCAAAGGCCTCCCCCGTCCAGCTCGTCGCGCTACCTTGTTCTGGGCCGGCCTCGGCGACGTCGTTTACATGTAATCTGGTACATGGTAATAATAAATAAATATATTTCTCCTGCAACTAGAACATATTATGTACCTAGTATAACAAATAAAACTAAATTAAAAGTTACAATTATTGCAATTTAGTGGGAGGCATGAGCCTAAGGGCCAATTTTTCAATGGTCAGATAACTTTTATCTGACGAAAAAATATGTGACTTTGGCAGATTTTGCATGAAACAAACTTGTTTATTGAACAGATAAGAGTTATCTGACGAATCTACCTTGGAAATCTTGAAAAATCAGCCATACAAATAAATGAAAAAAAAAAAATATTGACGTCACGGCTCGCTCGCTTTGCCCGTTCGACTTTGATACAAAGTCAAATAGGCCGTTCTTGCAATCTGCATGCAAGAGGAACACCATATGGAAAGGGAAGGGTTGAGGTCATGTCGCATAATTATGCGTTGACTCATTGCGAATTTGAACGAAGTTGACACAAAAATTTATAATTTTAACTGTCTCAGGTACTATTATGAACATGCGTGATAAATACAATACAGTAGGTAACATTGGCAGCCTTGGTAGTATGATTGACTAACATCAATTATAATCCTGGCTCACAATTATAGTGACGTCACGGCTCGCTCGCTATGCTCGTTCGATATTCTGCGATACAATCTCAATTTGGCGGTTCTTTAATCTGCACACAGGAGGGATATGTACCATATTATGGAAAAGAAGGAAGGGCTGTGTGTATGACGCACATGCGTTGTGTAATTTCTAATTGAAACTTACAATTTACACAAAGTAATATTTTAGACTTATTTTAAAAAGGTATAAGCAGTAATATTGGTTATAGTCATATGATTGTGAAAATTGGGAAAGGCTGAGTGCATGACCCTTATGCGTTGACTCATTTGAAATTTAAAACGAAGTTTAGTCATTAAATTTATAATTTCAGGTCATCATAAGCAGCCCCCCACCCCTAAAGTTTTTCAGTGCGACCGATCGCTCGCAGCCTGCATCCATTCTGCGATGTTTTTCATCTCGTGAGAGGACGCGAGAGGACGCGTGAGGACGCGAGAACCCTCGTCCACAACGGTAGGTATCTCAGGTATATATTTATAATCGCTCATAAATACACCAATAATATCAATATACTCATTAAAATTATAATTTGAACTGTCTCAGGTACCATTTTATAAACATACTTTTGTGAGTAGGTACTTAATTACACTGAAGATAGTTTTAACTTGGCAGCCTTGTTAGTCATATGACGGACCAAGTTTTGGCTCTGCATCCCATTCATGAGTTTTCCGGCCGAGCCAAATACGGTGATACCGTGATACATATAGAATACCATTCTCTAACAGTAATTAATAATTAGATAAACACTATTCTACGACAAATACGGTATGTGTGATAATACTTAGGTTGTGTAATGTGTATGTGCCTCCTGTGTGGAGTTTACTGTGAAAGTATCAGCGCTGAAAGACTTACTTTTGATTTTCATGTTTGTATGAGAAATGCCCTAACATCTTAATTTTTCCACACAATAGTCTAAAAAAATTAGTACCTCTATCAGCGCTGGTACTTTCTCAGTTAACTGTATATACGGGCATCCCGTATATACAGTTAACTGAGAAAGTATTCACACCATAAAGTATTATCACTCATTAATATTATAGCCTGTAGGTATACAATACCAATAGAGCATTTGTAAATGAAAATAACACACCACTGAAAATTCTTCCATCATCTTATAACCCCGAAAATCATTGAAAATATGCAGCACACTGCAGCGATTACCAAAATTCGCGAAGTATAATATACAAACACAATTATCGTATTGTCATAAAAATATCTTCTTCTTTTTGGGATTTGCCAGTGTCAGAGTGTATAAAAATATATTTTGTTATAGATGTATGTTAGTCTGTAAGGTATTTATAATATGGGACTATGCAGCTTGAAATAAATTGTATATATTTTTTTAAAGACAAATACATTGACTGATAGCCACACTAGCAGTTCCTGTCATCTGTCATCTGTGGGAGACTAACAATCAATACACCAGTGCCTAACAAGAAATCGGGGCATCGAAAAATTGCATTATACCTACTGCAATGGCACAAGCGCTGCGTGCGCAATTTGGCATCGGTCGGTGAATCAATACGGGGGACCCAAACAAACCCCGGTACTTCCGCGGCGTTCAACTGACCCACTTCCCCGGCGACCCCCGGGCCCCGGGCCCCGACCCAGCCGGCATTATGTCATTTAACGAATAACTAATGGTCCTCACTCTGCACCATTGTAACATTCGGTACCGCCCAACGGAACGCACACGTCGGCCATTAAAATTAGAAAAATATCAACAAACACTCGGCAGCTATTAGGTGGGCTAGTGATGTGCGTTTCATGTATCACTCAAATACGCATTAAAAGATGTTGTTAGGTAAATATGGGATACACCTGTTCGCCGAGCAGCAATATTAGAGCTCCTAGAGTAACGTAATCGAATTATGTGTATGAAATGCATGACAGCGCCACGCAAGACATTCGATAACGTAACTTTCACGGAGTTATCAAATGCTTGGCTTCTGCTTTAGAGAAACCCGCAAGAAGTAGCTCAGTGACATCACGGATTGCCTCGTAAATCTGTGTCAGATTCGTTAGCCGATTTAATTTATACAATACAACAAAAAGTATTTTACGTTTTAGTGTTTCGTACACAAATGGTTAAAATGGGGCCCTTTAACTAAGACTCTGCTGTCCATGCGTCTGTCTGAAATTATCACAGACCATTTCTGTTCTTGCTATAACTACAAATACTAAAAACGTAATTTGAAATTAAATAAATATTTTTATTTTTTTCTTGATATTTAATCAAATCAAATCATTTATTATTTGCAGAAAGCACTGTTATCGATATTAATACTAATAGTTGTATACGTGTTTGTGGGTTATTTTTCAAAAATCAGTAAAAAAATATATATGTAATTTTGAACATAGAATGTGTTATAAAACAGAGAATAAATATTTAAAAAAACATGTTATTCCTAAAATAATTTCATAAAAAATCATCCAAAATACGCGTGAACGTAGGTATATTTTTAATAATTTTTCGCGCCCGGGCTGCATGTACATAGTAAAGTTTATCTTATGGATGATTTTTGCGTGGTCTCCAACTTCTGTATTTTAAGGTATAAATTGTTAAGGTAAAATAAATGTGTTTTTTTTTCGATTATCATTAATACCTACTAATGAATCTGAAAAGCTTTTGTGAAAATTTGGCCGGTGATTGAAAAACTACTGAATCTTTTGTGAATTAAAAAACTACCCTGTAGAGTGTAGATGGTGTGGAATCCTTAGTGCGCGAATACAAAACGCACTTAGCCGGTTTTCTGATACTAGTATAACACTTTAGGGGTTAAACATAACTAAAACAAATACAAGCGTTCTAGGTCACCGTGAACCAGGTTTCGGGTTACAAAGTCGCGCTCCAATTTCAAGTGTTTGGAGGACATTCAAGTTTGTGTTAATTACAAGAGATAATAGGAGACATAACTAAGTATCGGATACTGTCTTTGCATTACTCGGTAAACTGTCCGACACTCGACAGAAATTTGACACCGGACAAGAGGAATGTCGAGGAATAACTATGTGGCGGTACAACTAGCGCCACAATCCTGCATCGCGCTATCGAAGTTTTCTAAGTCCGGCGCTATATATACGACATCTGAAAACTAGTACAGTGGGCTACGGCCTGACCGAGCATACCATCTCGCTCGGTCGGAGATCTCCCTTTGGGGCTTCCACCAGTACTCCCACAACTATTAACTATACCCAGAATCGTTTATCTCCAGGAAATTGGTAACAGAGGAGTTACATGATCACACTAATATTATAAAAACTATACAAGGTGTAGAAATAAGTAAGTCATAATACTTTAGGGTGTGTATGTGCCTTCTATGTAGAGTATACTGTGAAAGTACCAACGCTGAAAGACTTGCTTTTGACTTTCATGTTTGTATGAGAAATGCCCCAACATCATAAATTTTCCCATACAATAACTTTACAAAAACTACCTCTTTCAGCGCTGGTACTTTCACAGTATACTCTACATAGGAGGCACATACACACCCTAAAGTATTATCACTCACTTATTTTACACCTAGTATAACTATGTGAGCGTTGTGTATTTTTGCTACTTCGTCACGCAAAAACTACTGAAGGGATTTTTAAGAAATTTGGCACGGTAGTAGTTTACATACTGGATCTAACACAGGGTACTTTTTACCGTAGAAAAATGTACGAGTTCCCTGGGATATCAGTACGCGTCCGAAGTGTACGTTACCTACATTAGTGAGGGCATCTCAATGTAGGTAACCTAAGCAAGAGCATGACATTACATCTTTAAAGGAGGGTTTTATAACTAAACCTACGTCTAAAAGTGATTAAAATTTTGTACTTCAAAATGTATTGAACCATTTGTATTTTATGATACCGAGAGAGGACGGACAGACGGAAGCACAGAGCGTTCCATAATAGCTCACCTCACCGATTTTGGTGTCGGTAGCCGATTTCTGAAACCAGGCCAGCTACGCAGGAGTTATTTTATAGTGCCCAAGTGTGTGCGCAATACACAAAGACACTCTCTCTTCCTTTTACTCTCATAGCCCAGTGGGACGGTAAACCGACACGACTGGCGAGAGAACAGGCGCAGGACCGACTTTTTACATGCCCATCCGACGCATGGATAATCTTTCTTGTCAGACTATCAGGTGATCAGCCTACATTGTCCTAAGTTAGGACCTAACCTAACCTAGCCAAACTTGAAAACAACATTTTTAAACGTTCCATAGATTTATACTTTTCACTTATATTATAGATAGACTTCGTAGAGTAAATCCCACGGAATCGTACATTATGGCGCGTTAAAAAAAGTCATTATGTCAAATCAAAATCAAATCAAATATACTTTATTGTGTACAAAATCTTTACAGAGTAACATATAAATAACTATACAACAATACATAAAATCAGACATGCACACAAGGGCATGTCCTTACTCCCTCTATTCTATTTCTGCGCTAAAATCAATCCAGTAGTATTAGATCATATTCAACGCAACAAACAAATCCTCTTTACGTATATATTATTAGTAACTACAGATTACAAAAACATTTATAACCATGATTTGCGAATTCATGTTCTAATAACAATTCCGACTAAGATATGGCACAAAAAAAAACCTACATCTGTTGCGATAAAACCTTATCTTCCGAATCACTTATAACATTTTAATTCACCAACAGTGGCCACAAGACCAAAGATATTTTGTTCAAAACACTTTAATGAAGCAATTACAAGCGATTGTGCAGTCGCAAACCCCAGCATATTAGCACTTTTGAACTCTACTACCATAGCAATAAGGTCAAAATATGGAGCACTGGGAACGTCGGCGATCGTACGCTATTTTATGATCGTG
This sequence comes from Celastrina argiolus, assembly GCA_905187575.2. NCBI lineage: Eukaryota > Metazoa > Arthropoda > Insecta > Lepidoptera > Lycaenidae > Celastrina > Celastrina argiolus. The sequence continues at coordinate 9,637,059 of LR994591.1, forward strand.
TCCTTAATAAAATACGTTATAAATAAAGTTGCAGACAATCAGGTTGTGAATTTTGATACTTAAACTTTATGCACGTCTTTAAAAAGATATAAAGACGGAACTGGGTTGTTTTGTTGTTTAAAATATTTTTCCGCAAATAATGAATTTGAATTCGGAAGGTTGGCCAAAGTTGTTAAATTCACCACTTGTGTGATTTTCAGCTATACTATATCGTATTATTAGCTTAAAGTTTCATCTTCAATGCTCCAAATTTTCACCGACCGTCATCATATTATAGTATTTAAGTATTTAAACTCATACTTTTATATTTGAAAAAAGAGTATAAGATAGGGTTGGAATTTCTAAAATTTGCCAACCAGGCTTGTCCTGGGGGAAAACTCCGGATAGAACTTTTTCTTCTAGGTTAGAAAGCTACAGTATAGGTTCGGCGCGGCGATGGCCATAGTGCGGCCCAGGACTTAACTTTTTCAATCCCGGACTACATATAAAACTCCACCCGGACGCTTAAACTAGAAGAAATCCGGAGAAACTCGGGCGAATGGGAACCTTTTTTTTTTTTTTTATTTGGTTCACAAAACAGGATACAATTAACAATTACATGTAAGCTTCTTATATCTATAAAAATTAAAACTAGGGAATGTATCCCTCTAGGATGTGAACACAGCATGCACTAAATACTAAAGTTGAGTTATCATACTACTAAACATAGCCAAATCTTTACTAAAAGCTTAATACATTATTAACTAATAGATTACCCTAGAATTAGTTTGAGATTATTTTTAGAAGAGACTACAGAACCAGCAAAAATATCGAAGGCCGTATTGATAGCATTGTATGATGAGCACAGACGGTACAAAGGGCCGTGTTGTCCCACATTAGTCACCTTTAAGTATAGATAACGTCTTGGCACGAAACTTAAAAACATAATGACACCATTTTTTTTTTATTATTTATATGCAGAGATTGGGCATACCTTATAAGTTACCTTATAAGAGGTAATAGCTCTTTAAATTAAGGTTAGGTTTGTACGAGGAACATGTGAAAGTTGCCTTAAGAACTCTAATAATTATTTCACATCGATTTCGGCGGCAGGTTTCATTGAAACCAGGCCAGCTACGCAATACGCAAGGACGCAGGACACTCTCTTCCTGTATTCTCATAACCCAGTGGGGCGGATAACCGACACGACTGACGAGAGAACAGGCGCAAGACCGACTTTTTACATGCTTATCCAACGCATGTATTACCTTTCATGTTACACAATTTGGTGATCGGCCTGTATTGTCCTAGCCAGACAAGTAAATTTGAGTTGAAACTGAAGAACTCTACATTAGCTGTGAATCAATAATAAGCCTAACCCGTATCAACAACTTAAAGGAAACTAAAATGTAGTAGTAATTAGTAAACACATCCCAAAAAGTGCCAAACACTGTATCTAAAATTACCGACAGACGCGTTTATTTCTGTAGTAACAAAGCGTCACGTTACCGCTAGCCGGGGACCGCAAAATTTATCTTCGCGATTTAAAAGCAAAGGTTGATATATTATTAGCCAACTAATTTCGGAGGACCCAAACAAACCATCACGATGTGCGACCTACATTCCGGTGTCTGAGGGCGGCCGCAGCGTGTCGGCGCGTCAGGGATGTCGCGAGGGACATGTCTGCGGTACGACCGTGAGGAGAGGAATGCTGGAAGCCGGCAGCCCTGCATGAATCATGTAGGCGCTCCGCGACGCGTCATCGCCCGCTGTGCCCAGTTGCGCCGATGACAAAGCGACACTTAATAGCTAATATATGGATAATATATCAACAGTCCGTGGATTTCAATGCTTCAAATGTATGGCAGCTGCGCAGAACCTTGGAAGTCTCCTTTAAGAGTGAGTGATTCCATTACGTACTAAAACAACTACTAGCGGCGAGGGTTTCCTATAACTTAGGAGTTATAGAAACCTTGTATAGTAGGTTTACAAGGTGTAGAATAAATGAGTGATAATACTTTAGGGTGTGTATGTGCCTCCTATGTAGAGTATACTCTGAAAGTATCAGCGCTGAAAGACTTACTTTTGACTTTCATGTTTGTATGAGAAATGCCCCATCGTCATAATTTTCCCCATACAATAATTTTTTAAAAGTACCCCTTTCAGCGCCGGTACTTTCACAGTGAACTCTTTATACGGGACAGGACGTATTATCACTTATTAATATTATAGCCTGTATTCAAGATGGTAAATCAATTTAATTTGGATAAGAAAAGTTTTGACGATAGATCCTTCTACGGCGAATATGATACGAGTTTGCAATATGAATATTAATATTCCCTTGATTTTTCATAATTACTAACTTAAACATAACCATAGTCGTACCGGTGTTTAGTTAAAGATAAGGTAAGTGTTCGGACAAACAACAATTTCCTGAATAAGATAGAGAAATCTAACAAAAACCAACCCTAGCTAGTATTAGCTGAATTCTGAAAAGTGTTACGAGTTACGACTCATGTATCCTTTACCTAGTTATACTTCACTTATCATTCGTTTGCGACACGTACATAACTTGAAGTACCTCTCGCAAAAGGCCAGACAAACTGTACTAAATACTTTAATTATCAGATTATTATATCGTATTATGCCACTAAATACTCAAAACTGTTAGGGCCGTATATATAACCTATTTGACAGATAAAACAACGTTTCGTTTCACTTTCAAAGTGAACAACTTTAGTAATTTTACATGGTACTTTAATTCCTTTTTTTATACCGTAATATTCATATTATAGATTACAGAGAACCATTAAAATAAGTATAATATCTTTTTTTATATTATCTTTATTTTTACGTTTTACAAAAGAAAAACATTAAAGTATGTAACTTAATATGTAAAGTTAATTTTGAAAAGTGAAACGAAACGTTTTTTTATCTGTCAAATAGGTTCTCAAATGATGTTGGGTTTGAGACGTCTTTATTAATACGGGCTTTCGAGTGCTCCTAGTTTCTAGTCCAAAGTAAAAGAACAAGCCAAGATATCAGGATCATGTGATCGCATATACATCACACGACTTTAAGGCATCATCGGGCAAATCGCATAAGTCACGTTGAAAATAAACACAAACATTAAATCGCAAAAGCGTGGCCAATTAGGCAGAATTGTAAACGTAGTATCTTTCACCTTCTATATATAATTTACCCCGGGGTCTAGTGTACTACGAGTGACCTAAATTTTAAAACGCAGCCGCAAACCTTCGAGCGAGCGTTTCACAACCACCCTCGCCCCGGCGACGACCTCCGTAGCGCAGTTGGTTGAGCGCGTTGGCGCTCGAACGAAAGGTCGCGGGTTCGAATCCCGCCGAGGGAACAAAAAAAGTTTTCAATGTTCCTGGGTCATGGATGTGTATTAAATTTGTGTATATATAATAAAAATGTTAAATATGTGTATAGTATAAAAAAGTATTAAATATATTTCCGTTGTCTGGTACCTCTAACACAAGTTCTTCGGATACTTAGCACAGGGCCAGATTGACGTGGTGTGAAGCGTCCATAGATATTACAATTATTACAATTACAATTATTATACTGATAAAACATGTATTAGTGTTGTGTAGTAGTATAAACGTGTAGTGTAGTATAACGGTGTATACTGTGTACAATGAACGTATAATAAATAATACATTTCTTTCTTCCACAACAAGTGCATAGTATAAAAAAGAGAAAACTAACTTTTATAATATTGACGACCTCCGTAGCGCAGTGGTTGCTCGAGCGAGAGGTCCCGGGTTCAAATCCCGCCGAAGGAACAAAAAGTTTTCAATGTTCCTTTGTCATGGATGTGTATTAAATTTCTGTATAATATAACAAAAATCTTAAATATGTGTATAGTATAAGAGTATTAAATATATTTCCGTTGTCTGGTACCTGTAACACAAATTCTTCGGAACTTAGCACGAGGCCAGACACGATGAGGTGGTGTGAAGCGTCAATAGATATTATTATTATATTATAAATACAATTGTTGCACTTGCACTGTGTGAGACAGGAGATCAAACCAGGTTACCAGGTTACCTTTTGTAACTCCTGGGGCCATATTATGATTTTTTACAATACCAGCCTGGTTCCAGGCAATACAATAATACGGTCTTAAACTGCCTTGTTCTTTTTCATATTACAGCGACATGTTAAACTGAATGGATCCACCCTAGTTTGGTAGTCTGAAAATGACATTCGGAAGAAAGTCAAGTGTCACGTGTCCGCTAACTAGCTGTCATCATGCAGTTATTATGTGATCGTAATACGAAAATTCCAGGCAGCCGTGTTGTGTGGCGTAAACTGCCTGGAATTAAGAGCTTGTAGGTAATAGGCCCCCAGGCTTAGCTTTTATGCAATACTATACATATTGCTAGCCTCTAGATTTGCCGTGGGTAAATTTTTAGTTACAAGATGCTAAAAGAAAATACCAATGTGTAATTACACGGTTAAGAATTGGCCACACCAATGCATCCCACTCTCATTTATTTGCTAACAGCACTCCTCGGATCTGTTTAAGATGTCGTTCACAATTCACTGTAAAACAAATTTTATTTGATTGTATTCATTATAGTTCCGAAAGACAATTATTCAATTTTACTGATGATAAGTTTTGTTGGCTGATCCAGACATGTGTAGGTACTAATGTTCTTAAATTTATCAAATATTGTGATTTGTAGAAGTAGTTTCATTTAGTTTCATCTTGAGGTCGCTGATAACCCTAGTAGTTCCAAGCAACCCTAAATAAATATACTTAATATATTTTTAAAATGGATGCTAAAGTTGCGGATAATAGAACTCACTTCACTTAATTATTATGAGGAAACATCACGTCTGTTTCTTCAAAAATAATATATCTGAATCGGTTTAAGTTTTGGAGGAGGAAACAGGCGTCCCCCAAACGTCGATTTCTTGTACCTACTTGTACAGGTAATTTCAGTTCGCGCTGCAGTTGTCTCTATCGCGCTAGTGCTCACTAGCTAAGGGACTGCGAAACAGCGATAGATTTTATAAATACCTATTTTGTATTTCCCTCAACCGTGATGTTTCCTCTGAAGGCGAGGAATAACCGCTACTAGCGCCACTCTTTCTAAAATAAATTTTACAACGACACAAAGATCTTATTAAAAAAAGTAATCCATTAAAACTCTAAGTAAATACCTAGTCAAACTAATTTATTGGCATTTAATTACAGCTCTAAATCCTATACTGTATTTACTCTCATAATAACCGCCAAAAGTGGCCGTTTTACTTATTACTTATGAGAGTAAATAGAGTATAGGATTTAGAGCTGTAATTAAATGCCAATAAATTAGTTTAACTATTTACTTAAAGTTTTAACCGATTACTTTTTTTAATAAGATCTTGTGTCATTGTAAAATTAATTTTAAAAAGAGTGGCGTTAGTAGCGGTTATTCCTCGCCTTAAGGGGTGTCTGGCGGGTCTGAGATCTGTCATAGCTTTTGGCTACACCGTGACTCGTGCTTTCACTTCTTGCGGCTCAATCGATAAACTATTTCTGCCGTCAACAATAAAACAACCTCGCCCGTATCTTGTGTGCTTTCTACTTATTGTGGAGAACGAAAAACGTGCCGATTTCGTTAGGTTAACCTTCGCCGCGGCTTTTTTGGCGGGGATGTGAAAGTCTGTTGTTGTTTTTGTTTTTCTTCCTTATGTTGTGTTATTATGCTCTCAATGTAATATTGGTAGATTATTAATAATCCTTTAGTATCCGTTTAACTTAAAAAACGTGCTATTTATGTTATCCTCCTCTGGATTTTCAGGAAAGCGTATACTTTACAAGGCTTTGAACGTATACGAAAATTACATTTTCCCTCTCTTTCAACTTGACAGTTGACACTGGCAATGGTGTTACGCTATACCGCTACATTAAAAAAACCTTCGACGCATAGTTCGCGAGTGCACCGGCGATACTAGGACAAATAGCTAAACAGCTCGTACACGAACAAGCCGGTACGATGAAAAATGCATTCGCGGCCTTCGCCCACTTAGCCGCGAGCGGTGTGCAAGTACAGTCGACTCGATGGGAAAAGAATAAGCGATTGCGTTTCATTGAAAATTGTGTGCACGCTCCGTACATCAGCCGCTTTCACTCCGCTCAATGAATACTACACGATATATCGTATTAGTATCGGCGCGGCGTGTGCACATGACAGACTCGTGGAAACGAACTAGGGATGTGACATTGACTAAAAAATCGATTAATTAATAATCCATTTTTCTCATTCCCATAAAAATCGATTTATGAAAAATAATCGATTTTTTTAATATTTTTTATTAAAATGTAAAAATGGGTTTTAAAGTTATTCAATAAAATTTAAACAAAAGATGCTAAAAAAAAATACTTATCAGAATCAACATCAACGGAATCAAAATATAACAACGTAGGTATAAGATTAAACGACAAACCTAAAAAGAGGGTGCGATTGTGTTACAAAATAATCGATTATTTAAAAAATCGATAATTTTTTACATCCCCAGAACGAACTCGTAAGTGTATTGTGACATGATTTCAAAACGCGGCTGCTGACGTGAATTGAAGTCAATTGCTAAATGATACTAGAACACTAGAGCACAAGGCATTGTGCCCAGCCAAGTCAAAGTTATTTCAAATAACGATAAACCAATATAATATTTCTCCCGCAACTAGAACATATTATGTGCTTACCTAGTATAACAAATAAAAGTAAAGTTAACAGTTACAATTATTGCAATTTAGTGGGAGGCATGAGCCTAAGGGGCGATTTTTTAATCGTCAGATAACATACAGCTGTTGAATAAACATGTGACTTTAACATTTGTTCCATAAAAAATCTGCCAATGTCACATATTTATTCCTTAGATAAAAGTTATTTAACGATTGAAAAATCGGCCCTTAATGGTTACCCGTGTCACCTGTGTCTTGACCAGTACCTGCTCTGAAGGGGGCCCACTGCCCACCATCGAGCGATAATCGATAATCGATTTTTTGTACGTGAAAAATAGAACATAGTGATTGCAAAAGCAAAGATAACTAAATAGTTAGTACGTAAGCAATAGTGCAAATCACCTATCATACAAAAAATATCATACAAACAATATGGAGGAACATTCTGCCCGATTTTCGATCGTACAAATGTTTGACGTGGCCGGCACCAGCGTTGCTAGACGTCCCGATTTTGGCGGGACGTCCCGATTTTTAAATCAAACTTTAATGTACAGCGCGGGATAGGCTCAGTCCCGCATTTCGGGTATAACTCGACCATGAGTGCGTTTTTATTTTTACTTAACTATTTAACGACTCCAAAAAATCATATTTTTATTAAAATACAATTTCTATGGATATTTTTACTTTCGGTCACATAAACGTAATTTTAATTCAAACAAAATCTTTTTATTATATACCTTTATTTTACTGTGTCCCGCTTTCGACGAAAGAATCCCGCTTTTTTTCATTCAAAATGTTCCAAAATCCCGACTTGGCAAAAAATGTATCTGGCAACACTGTCGGGCATCCTAAATAAGAACGATCCCGGATATAATCGCAAAGTACATTAATGACGTATTTAAACATCACTTAATTCCGTCATAACATTTAAGTATTATTTTATTATTCCAAAGTTTATGTTCCTTGTTGTGTAATTTTAATGCCGCTCCTACAGTCTCTGGGTAATAACTAATAATGTCTGAAATATGGATCATAAATTTTAAGTTTACTACATAAATAGTTATAACAACTGTAAGTTGTAACCAGTAATGAACTTAACCACATATTAGTTATTACAAATTAGGTACCTACTTTGAAAATTATTAAGCAAAATATGTTGTACCCAATATGAGCCATGGCATACTTTCTGTAGGACCGATTTTCGTGTAGATTTTTGCTCCTTATTATTTCTGACCGAATTCTCATTGTAAGACGTGTGCTTTGCACTATTACAAGCAGTATTTCACGTACAAAAAAACGTCTGAGCAGTGGCAGACCCCGTCTAATAATTGCTTGCATTTTTACCCGACTTCGGCGAAGCCAAAAGGAAGGGTAATGATTTTGGCAGTCTATGTATGTTTGTATGTATGTATGTATGTATGTATGTATGTATGTTCCCTCGTAGCGGCTAAACTACTGGTCCGATTTTAATAAATGAGGTATCAATAGATTGGTGATGATACCGCGAGTAACATAGGCTATATAAATTTTCGAAAAATTTTTGATTTTCAAAATTAAACTTCAAAAACTATCTCAAAAAAAAAGATAATTGTCTTGTGTTTGGTATTAAAAGATAGGTCTTGGGCAAGCACATAACGAATATGTATTTGTATATTTTATCGTTGTTAACGTTAAAAACAGAAAAATATTAAATAAAAAAACATTAAAAATCTAAAACCCGACTTCGCAAAAAATTGGGTTATTGCATTTCTGAATTTCAAATTGAATTATTTTCTTGTTTCAGCCTTTTTATATCCATTTTTTGCGAAGTCGGGTTTTAGACTTTTAATCTTTTTTTTCAAACTACCATGTACCTAACAAATGTAGACCGACGCAGTGCGATAATTGCAAAACATTGCACAACATTAGCCCGCACAAAAATAACCTTCCATGACAATCGACGTTTAAACGCAAAACATGAGCAGATTACTGGAACAAGCGTGGAAGCCATAGAAAGGCACGCATTCCGACATGTACCGAGGAAACGGCCACAGTCATGCGACGGCGGCAACGTGAGCGACGGCGGCCTTGCCACGGCCTCCCCGAGCAACGAGCACATCGCCACACCGCGTACACGTCATCCACCAACAAAACCATGCACGACACACTAAGCCATACATACCAAAAGTTTGCGGAAGATGATATCAGATGGCGCTATGTAGCCATCAAATGACATTAGTAGTCGTCAAAAAAACCTGAGAGGGGGCTCTCTATATACCTATTTATATTATAATCCTCTATGCACTAAGCCTACTCTAGGGCCCGTATTAATAAAGAAGTCTCAAACCCGACCTCCCTTGAGAACCTATTTGACAGATAAAACGTTTCGTTTCAGTTTTAACAGTGAACAACTTTACTCATGTTACATACCTCAATTTTATTCTTTTTTTAAAACGTAAAAATAAATATCATAAAGAAATAGTTTATACTTATTTTAATGTTTTTCTGTAGTCTATAATATGAATATTACGGTATAAAAAGAAAAGAAATTAAAGTACTATGTAACATTAATAAAGTTGTTCACTTTTAAAAGTGAAAAGAAACGTTGTTTTATTTGTCAAGTAGGTTCTCAAGTTAGTTTGGGTTTGAGACTTCCTTATTAACCCGGGCCTAGAATGATGAATCTAATTTCAATGGATTGATATTGGGATTGGATCGAAATTTGACTGTTCTAAACTTCGACGTTAGCGCCATGTCCGTTAAAGAACTGATACATTTCAATCCTCATTTCAATCTATTGAAATTATATTAAAGAGTAGGCCCACTGAATTGACTAACGAGAACACTGCCACAGTCCGCCTACACGTCATCCAACAACAAAACAATGCACGACACACGGATCAGGCGGGCGGCAGGCGTGAGGCACAATAACAGCAAAAAACATAGCAAATAAATTCGGTCTGCGGAGGATTGGCTACAAACAATAACAAGGACATTTCGTCTTAACCACGAATTGAGCAACACTAAAATTCATTTTCTGAGTTTTACGCCATTTTCGACTACCTACTTACAATTTAAATGTAACGGCGAGGACAAAATCTAAAGTTTGCAAAATGTGTATTTACTATTTTGACAACGATTTGGAAAATCCACCAGAACTCAGCCAATTTATGTATTTGTAAACATAAACACAAGAAACTGAATATCTACACGATGTATGTCTCTGGAACTTGAGGAGACAAGCTAGAAACTTCTGCACGTTTAAAAAACAAATCAAGTAACATCAGAAGGTCGAAACGGCAATACAAAGTAGCGAACACAATCTAATGATATGTTGACACAGAAGTCACAACAAAACAAAACGATTACCTGTTTATTACGCAGACAAACATTACAGTTCTTCAGATAACGACCAGGAAACAAAGTCTGCTGTAAAATGTATGATTGATCCAAGGTTGTGACCATAACATAACTATTTCGAAATTGGAAATACGAATTTGTGTCAAAAATTACACATACTTAACACTGTTTGCGAATATTACCCAAATAAATGTAGTGAAATTGAGATAACGAAAGATGGTTCCAAAATCAGAGGATAAAAATAAAAAATTAATCGTAATATGGTCCAACAATTGGGGTTTATAATCAAATTTTTCCAAATCAATGCATCCAGATGAGGAAGTCTGTAAATTATTGATAAGGCCAGGAGCACGATTCTCGGGCAGTGGAAAAACTTTCGAATATTAGTATATCCCGCTCGCACGCGCGGTAAATCTCATTTGCATGAGCGGGACAGACCGATAGTAAAAACTTACTTCGAGGCCTGAGAATCGCCGTCCAGGTCTGTTGATTCGCATGATGTAACGATGCACAGAAGATGACTAACACCGAACTCTGACTACATCCTCATTTGAACAACATCTTTAATTCAGCGGAAGGTCACTTTTGAAGTCTGTATTATTCTCAAGCCAACTTTCTTAATTGCATATATCTCAATGAGCACTGTAGGACAGATCACTGTAGGCTGTAGGATACATCATTCTTATTTTTTATTAATTACCTTGACAATGTACCTACTAAGACGTATAATATAATAATAATTAGTTCTAACTGGAGAAGGGCAGTGCCCAATTCATCAATACATAATGCTAGTTCTTGCAATAACTTTCGCGTCAACTAGCTTTAGATCAAAACAAATGATTTCTAAAACAGGTAAGCACTAACAAAATAACAGCTGACTTTCATAAGTTGCACATACCCACTATCGGATTTCACTAAAGTGCATCGTATTGAGGGCTACCATTCTTGAGGAATTTATTCTCAGATCTAGGTTTTTAGGTTTCTGATTAAATTACGAAAGCTTGGGAAATCTTGAGGTTTTTCCATAAGCGTACTATGGTAAACGGTACATCAACATAAGTATTAGTTGAGAATACGCAAGTAAACGAATATAAATGTAACTGTATAATTTGTAAAGAAAAAGATATAAGTAACCCTTAGAAAACTTAAAAAAGTAACAACAACACCCATGGTCATACGCATTTTCAATACCTAAGTAAGAACAAACAATGCTATTCGACCATTAGGCTTACAGTTCATATCTGGTAACCCTAATCATATTCGTTCTCATTTCAGTGAATTATTTATTAATAGCCGCGAGTTACTCTCGGATCGCGACAAGAAAGAGAGAGCTGGCGCGACGGCGCGGGCGGCAGGCGGCTAGATGTTGCAATGCAGTTGTTTTGCAAAAAGGCCGTCTCAGACAAGGTTGCCGGCACAACTGCATCCTGTTTACTGTTTACAACCGACGAGTATTTATTGACTTTTAAGGTTTGTATTTATTGCCACTCGTATTTACTGATGTGTAGAATGTAAATAGTAAATACGTACAAATAGGAGACGATAAGTGACGCGGTTAACGACCTGTGAACTTGCTACACCTTTGGAGATATACTTTTAACTTTGCATTGTGATAAGAAAATACTATTCCAAGTCCCGTCTCTACGCCGAATAATTATTGGACTCGTTGGAGAATATTATCATTATGCGAAATGTTTTCGTCAGGTCCTATAAAACTGTCATATTGCCAGCGCAGCAAGGTTTAAACCTTGCTGACGAAACTTTCTAGGCAAAAATGTAAACAGTATGCATAACATTTAAGCAGTCATGCAGATCAAGCATGCAGGTACAGTAGGTCCGCTTTAGAAGGTCGCAGTGACCTACATTCTAATCCGACCAAAACAAACGAGTATCGGTGCGACCGTCTGCGAAAACAAACGAGTAGCTAGATCCTTTAACTGCTAACAGAACAGATACAAAAGGTAAATATTAGATACCCACTGTTGAAACACTAACATTAGCGAGATTCCTCGGGTATGTAGCAAGAAACATTGAATCTACGCCGTCAAAACACATTGCGCAACGCATACCACGCGCTCGGCGCACTGGATCGCCAGTCGACACCATTTACACGTAACATACTTGTACTGCCGTACTTTGATGTGAATGTTAACTAGTTACGGACCACGCGCACGTAGAGACATTGTCGTTAGAGGAAAACATCAATAAAAAATCTGTCGAGGAAACGTTACGACCTTACGTTTTTCACATTGAAAGGCTTCCAAACTTTTCCACAATAAAGGACAGGCTTACATAACAATTTCGGAGTAACAACAAAAGTTTGTTACGTTATGATTCACGTTTGGATCACACTGTTTATATTCTCATCCTGATTATATTCTACCGAACCTATTCTATCTAGCGTGGGGTGGTATATGACCCTATCCTTACCTTTTGAAAGTTTATTAAAATTCCCACCTAATATAAAGGTTATAGCTTGACTTCCCCCTGAAAGAGGCTTTCGATACTTCTATGCTAACTGCTAAGTCTGATGTGACAAAAGTAACTGTTTTTTTCTCTTAAGGTTAACATCTGCGACCGTCATGGAGATCCAATAAATAGGTCTCATTTTGGATCAAAGGTCTTCAAGTAATAAAACGTCGTATTCTAACATGGACATTGGACCTGTTTATTTGGTGCCCGCTGCTTACGGGCGATAAATGTGTTGATATTTAATTTAAAGTAAACATAGCGTGCAATCGTCTCCGTCAATCATCGATGGCGATGCAGTTGGCACTTGGCAGATCAATTCAATAACTATGACACCAGTTCAATGACAGGACCTAATAGATCTTTCAACAGCCACATCAGATTAGTACACAGTTAGTCAGGCAAACAATGCAACATTATTTTACCATGTTGCTGATTTGGTTTAATCTGCTATTCGATTCTACAAATTAATAATTAAGTTTCGATGTATTAAAACAGCGAAATGGTTGGCAGGTCCAATTTCCAAAATTAATATCAAAACGATTTATTTACAATTCAATGTAAGTAAGTTGGAAGTCTACGTGAAATGAGAAATTTGGATTTGAGAAGTGCGCGGCAGACCTAAATTAAGATTTCGAACAGCATTAGTCTAGTGGTCCAACGAATTTAAATGACAAATGTATTCTTTTAGAGGCAGAAAGTTAAGAGGCGGGACCCAAATACAAGCCGACAGAGGGCTCGCAGATAATTAGCTTGCAAAACTCAACACTGGTTTTTGTATCCAAACTACAATCGCTATTACATCGGCTCCGGTGTCCTTTGTAAACATGTTCTTGTGATTATGACACTGTACCGTTCAAAACAAACGCAAAACAATTACGTAACTTAGAAAGTAGCGAGACTCAGTTATTTACCGGCGGTCTCTAGACTCCGTACAGACGTTAGATTCTAGCCTATTATATTGCTTCACGGACTTGCAATAACGAGTTATATAATCACAATGTTTACATTGTGTTTACTCGTGAAAACGGCAGCAACAAAAACTTTAGCAAACAACATCGTGACTCGAAATTGATTCCTGACCTTTCCGCGATATGCATTTTGATGATCTAACTTATTTTTGTTGCATCAAACAGACAAATGATCACGACAGTTGAGGAAGTAACTAGTGTTGAATTTTAAATATACATACAAATAGAGATGAAATGCAAACCAGCATAAAAGATGACAATTTGTGGTCAGCAATAAGCGTTTTTGTTGATATGAAGAAGAATAAATAGCCAGTCGACCACTTCACAGCCTATCTGTAATTAATTATGGATATCACTGTGGTGTGGTACTAGAAGGACTATAAAAGCCTTTGATTAAAATTGAATGTTCGTATACAAAGAAATCTTTCCTTTCAGCCTCTCAATAGATGATTGAATAGCTTTTACCGGAACCCCCTTAGAAGTCAATTGGTCAACTAGCGAGACGTAGAAAAGCTTTTATTATATTGCTGCCATGGTTATCCATTGATAAAAAAGGAATTAGGTACATCGGAGAATAGTCACACGTCGCGTCGTCAAGGTGAATTAAGTCATTGTCGTATTATTTAGGATCTCCTAAAAAGTCTGTAAGGATAGTGTAAAACAATTCCGTTAATATCGACTAACGAGTACCGTTCAATACAATAATTGTTGTATGAGGTACGATTACACAAACGTCCTTTAAAGCCTGAAGGTTTTTCGTATGTAAAAACGTAAATAATGCGCTGTCACTGTTGTACACGGCATTCACGCTGACTGAATACGGTTTGTTTACATGTTATGGAGGTTATCATTTTTGTAATTACAATTGACATTGAAAATGTTTCCAGATTTTTCCGGTGCAATGCATTTACGTTGAGGAAATATTGTGTCGAAGATAGCTTGTTTACGCTGTGGAGGCAACGTTTTAGTAAGTCACGTTTGTAATACATAGATGCGATAAATCGTGTGTAAAAGTAAACGGAACTGTGGGGTCTAATCAATAACTAATTATTGAAGAATTTTCCTTAATACTCTGTTATTGGCTTATTAGCAGTGCAGCAGTGGTTTGGTAGGGAAAAATATATCCTAGAAAGTTTTTCCTTTTCGAATTTTAACTAAGTTACCCCGTATCTTTGCCGGTAGCGCCACTATCGTGGAAAAATGTGCACTTCCTTAACGTTTATTTAGTTTTACAAATGTGATTTTAAAATTATTGGATATTGTTATGACAATGCGCAAGTGACGCGGGCAGATAGACGTTAACAAGCAAATATGTTACCAGCTTAAAATTCTGTAATTTTATTTAACTTGTATCTGCACGAGACTTGTGTGAAGTTTTTCAATCATCCCACTGTACTGCTAACCTTTTTACACTCTGACGTTGGCAACTCCTATTAAGAGGGGGGGGGGGGGGGGCATATGCCAAAAGAAGAAGAAAAGAAGCAAATATTATGCAGTTTTTGATGCTTCTTTCTTCAAAGTAGAGAGAAATTCCTGCTATTCATATTATTCTAAACTTTACTTAGCGCCAAATTTCCGGAGATCGATCGATTGCGGAAGTTTTTTGTGGATTGAAAGTGAAAATTTTGGCTACATTTTTAAGGTCTATCTAGAGACACATAGACATTTTCGCTTAACATTAGCCCTCAAATCTCGATGAAAATATAATGCGGACATTAAGTGACATTGATTTTCCTCCACTTGCCGCCACTCGGACACGTTTCAGCGAGGGTATTGTACAATACAAGTGCCAAGTGGACGGCGGAGTCTGGACAATCTTCACTCTTTATAAAGATTCAAGTAGGCAGGGGATACTTTTTTTGGGTTTCACGCGTACGGCTTAATAGCTTTTACGTATGTATCGTTCTGACTAGGGTTCAGAACCGGGAAATCCCGGTACCAAAAATCCCGGGATTTCCCGGTTCTTTGACTACTGTTATAGAACCGGTTCTCAACGCAAAAGCACCGGGATTTTCGGTATTTTCGGGATTTTTTTCACCTTAACAAAAAATAAACGCAACGGGCTTAGAAAAGTACTTTTATATTTAAATTACACATTGTGGCATGTCAAGTTAAAGGATAATATATTTATTGCTATACAATGATTAAAATATCGTTATACATTCACTTCCATTAAAGTTTTACATAGATATAAATAATTTTTATAAACATGAGTAATATTATATTAGTAGATTTGGCCCGCGGCTTCGGGCGTGTGGAATTATTGTATTCGTAGCAAAAAGTTCTTTGCCAAATAACACTACAGCTGCAATGTGGTTTAGATAATGTTATAGTACTCGTAATAAACATATTATGAGTATCATTATATTTTTACCAATACATATAAAAACTTAATAGATTGTATACTTTTTACACCTTGGGTTACATTATTGGAGTTTTAGTAAGGATCCCTTTTTTTTTCAATATAATAAAGCCTGTGTTCACCGTTGATGGTGTAACTTTCCGACGGCGAAAAATGCTTTTAACTTAAGTACGATATTATTCAAAATATTCTTAACTGATTTTACTATCTCAACATATTAAAATGAATCTAGGGGAAATGTCTGCCCATTAAATATATATTTAAGTCAAAATCAAGATTTGGGGTCTTTAAAGGCCATAGAACCTAAAAATTATGAAAAAAAGTACTGTCTGTCTGTCGGTACGTATGCGAGTCGGTACTGAATGGAATAAAATGAAATTTAGCAGGCCGATAGCTTCGAACCTAAAGGGTAATGTAGGATATTATTATACCAAAAACGAAAGGGTGCCCGTTGGATTTTCAAAAAAACAGTAGCTACTTATTTGATGGTATTTCGGTGAAACTACTCGACGCATTTAAATGAAACTCGGCACAAAGGTAGATTGGACCATGAAATTAATAACAGGATTTTTTTGTTGGGATCCTTCCAAGGGATCATAATTATAAAAGCTGTATTTTTGAACTTGCATATAAAACAAAAATAAATTAGGATTTTTTGTATCATCGTAGTTATCTGTATTCTGATTTCTTTTAAAATATAACAATTAAAATAAATAATATAATCTTTTTGCTGTTACTTATAAATAAAAATCGCAAAAACCAATTTTATAAGATATCTTTAAACTATGAATTTTTGTTTAATCAATTTATGTGTTGGATAAAGTTGTTAACTTTTTTGGAAGATCCATCTTTATAGCCAGTAAAACTCACTTCGATATTACATTCAAAGGGTAAAAACTTACTTTCACAATATCTGCGTTTAAAATTTTAATTTCTGTCCAAACATTATACCGCATTTCGTGCGACAGGCTGAGCAGAAAAAAAAAATTAAAATGTTTTATCCATACTTAATATTATTTGAAACGTGAAACTAACTATGTCTGTTACTTTAAGACTCATGAACCGTTTTACCGATTTGGTTTAATTTTGGTACGGCGATAAGTTTATAATAAATAGGAATCAACGTAACGTGACGTTGATTCCTACTAACAAAATATAATTACTTATACTTAAACTTATAAAACTCCTCAGTTTTGGTTGGGTTTTTTGTACTACACAGTATTTTACAATATTATAAGTTTTAGTAAATTTACACCGGTAAAATAGTTTTCTGGCTTATAATAGATCGTAGATATAATATGCAATGTTTTATTTACCTATTTAAAAGTAATAACTTTGCAAGAGCGGGAGGGAATCTGCTAAGTGTGCCTTATAAGCTGGCAAATCGTTATACATAATATAAGCCTCGGAAAAAAATATTGTAGTGCGTATGATCTGGCCAGAAACTGGATAGTGGATAGTCATATGATTATTGGTATAACATTATCTTAATCATACTGTAGCCATAGAGTTATTTGATAAAGAACTTTTTGTTACGAATACTATTCGACGCGCCCGAAGCCGCGGGAAAAAGCCCTAATATTAGAGACGTTAAATTAAAAATATATATCTATGTAAAACTTTATCAAAGGTTAATTTATAACAATATTTTAATCATCGTATAGCAAATTAATGTATCATACTTTAACTTGACATGCCAAAATGTGTGATTTATTTATAAAAAGTAGTTTTCGAAGCCATTGTATTTGTTTTTAGTCAAGTAAGAAAAAAAACACGAAAATACCGAAAATCCCGGGAAATCCCGGGAATTCCCGGTTCTGAAGTTATTATTGATTTGTTTTTAAATAATAATAATATAGATATTTTGTGTATTACAGAACATTGGTTCAAGAAAAGTGAAATCATGCTAAATTATAGTATGCACCAGGTAGCGAGTTCTTTCTGTAGAGAAAAAGCCATAAGAGGCGGCTCACTTATTTTAATTAACAAGAATTTAAAATACAAAGAACGGAAAGACATAGTATGCCTCTCTACAGAACGAACCACTGAAATAGCCTGCATAGAGGTGGGAGACTTTATTATTGTAAGCGTATACAGGCCTCCATTGGGGTTATATGATTCATTCGAAAAAAAAATGGAATTATTATTAACTAAGATATGTGCATCTAACAAGCAAATAATATTATGTGGCGATTTTAATATAAATATTTTAGAGAGTAATTCTACCACTGTTAGATTCACATCTATGTTAAAATCATATAACCTTAATAATTTATTCTTTGAACCTACAAGGATCAGTAGCAACTCTGCTACTTGTATTGATAATATATATAGCAACATAAATCCAATTAATAAAGAAATAATCAACATCCTAAGCTCTGATCACTGTGGACAGCAAGCTACTTTCAATATGAATAGTAAATGTAACCAAATTAACAACAATAAAAATACATTTATACCAATTAATGTTAAACGCACTGAGAAGTTTAGAGGTAAAATATTAGCCAACATTGGACAATTAGAATATGATAACAGCCCAAATAGGGCATTCACTAAACTGTTTCAATTAATTAAATATAATTTTGATACTATTTTTACCTCTAAGACAGTGAGAATACACAATAAAAGTAAATTCAGTGAATGGGCAACATCAGGTATTTTAAAAAGCAGATTTAAGTTATATGAACTGTATAATGAAAAGACATTTAATCAAAGTGAAGACTTTAAAAATTATGTAAGAAACTATTCAAAAATTTTTAAGAAAGTTTGCGCTGCAGCAAAGTCTCTTGACATTAAAAATAAAATTAAAAATTCAAACAATAAAGTTAAAACAACATGGCAAATCATTGCAAATGAAACTGGAAGAGTCGCCAGTCGCAACTCAGATTTTAAACTAAACATAGATAATAAAGTAATTACATCCGACAGTGAAGTTGCTACTTTTTTTGAGAAATTCTTCGCGGACATTCCAGTTTCAACAACTAAATATTTGAATGCCTCTTCTGTTGATGCTGAATTACTCCTTAAAGAAAATGTAAAAGAGTGTGAAGTCGACTTTCGATTTAGAGAAATAGGGCCCCAAGACATAATAAAACATTTTAATTTATTAAATATTAAGAGTACTGCAGATTTGTGGGGCCTATCTACGAAAGTTATTAAATCGATAGTCGACATTATCGCACCTTACTTGTCAACTATTTTCAATGATTGTATTAAAAGTGGAGTATTTCCTGATCTAATGAAACATAGTAAATTAATACCTCTTTTTAAGTCTGGTAGTAAGTCGGATCCATCAAATTTCCGGCCTATATCTATTCTACCAACATTAAGTAAAATATATGAAAAAGTAATACTAAATCAGATGCTTGCACACTTTAATGTTAATAATATTTTACACGAAAAACAGTTTGGTTTTACAAAGGGACGCTCTACAACAGATGCAGGCGTCGACTTGATAAGTTATATTTTTGAAGCTTGGGAGGGATCGCGGGATGCTCTTGGAATATTTTGCGATCTTTCCAAGGCATTTGATTGTGTGCAGCACACGACATTGATCAGGAAACTACACCACTATGGGGTAAAAGGTCCAGCTCTCGCCCTTTTGAAATCATACTTGTCAAATAGAACTCAGAGGGTAGAGGTAAATGGGAAAAAATCCATAGGCTCTAAAATAGAGATGGGGGTCCCACAAGGGTCTATTTTAGGACCTTTTCTGTTTTTAATTTATATAAATGATCTACCATTCCTTATTAATGAAAAACACGGGATAGTATTATTTGCTGATGATACGTCTCTTATTTTTAATATAAAACGGCAAAATATATGCTACGACGAAGTAAATAGTGCTCTCTCAAAAATAGTACATTGGTTTAATGTAAATAATCTTTTGCTTAATAATAGAAAAACAAAATGTATAAAATTCACATTGCCTAATGTGAGGCAAACTGATACCAATGTACTATTAAATGAGGAATGTATGGAACTAGTGGATACTGCAGTATTCTTAGGTATAACGTTAGACTCAAAACTTCAGTGGGGCCCCCATATAGCTAGGCTGGCCGACAGACTCAGTTCAGCAGCATATGCAGTTAGTAAAATTAGACAATATTCAGATGAATGTACTGCACGTCTAGTGTATTTTAGTTACTTTCATAGTATAATGTCCTATGGTATTCTGCTATGGGGCAACGCTGCAGATATAAATAGTATCTTTGTGCTGCAGAAGCGAGCTGTTCGGGCAATCTACAAGCTGGCCCCCAACACTTCACTTAGAGAAAAGTTTAAGGAAACTGGAATATTAACTGTAGCTTCTCAGTATGTTCTCTCAAATGTATTATATGTTAAGAAAAATATTCATCAATTTAAAAAAAAATGTGACAAACATAATAGAAATACTAGAAATAAGCATAAACTGGATGTACCAGTGACAAGGCTTAGTAAAGTAAAGAATTCTTTTAAAGGTCAATGTATACGCCTTTACAATAGGGTCCCAGAAAACGTTCAAAATTTTTCTAACAATAAGTTTAAGAAAGTAGTCAAAGAACGTTTGTGTGCAAAAGCATACTATAAAGTTTGTGACTATATGAATGATAGCACACCTTGGGAATAAAGTAGCCCCCTGCAAGGCTTTTTTTTTTTCTTTTATTTAATTGCATAAAAGTGCAATTTTTTATTTGTAGTAGTATTGACTATTTTATATGTAAACATATTTTTTATATTTATTTGTTTTTTAAAAGAGAAATTTTCCATCTTTTTAGTAAAAGGTGGCCCCATGCGAGTTTCTTACGCCGGTTCTTCTCGCTGGGCTAGTTCCCGAACCGGTGGTAGGCATCATATAGAAACGACGTTCAGAAAACATTTTTGTAAAATTTATTCTGAATAAAAATTTTTGACTTTGACTTTGACTTTGACTAGTGCCGGTACCGAAAATCCCGGTTCCTAAAACTATACCGGTTCTCGATACCCTAGTTCTGACCCACTTTATATTAATATAGTTTGCATATCACACCAACACCTGCACCTCTGTTAGAGCTTAATCACCGAATCGCAAACGATTTGGCGTCGCATGCACAAACATTTCGTAAAACATCTAAAGAACCGACGCATGTTCAGCCGTCAACTTCGGTCGTACTAACTGCGACATCATCATCATCAGCAGTTAGTACGACCGAGGTTACCGTTTCCACGTTCGGAAAGACGGATACAGGGTTTTCGTCAAGGATGTTAGGGAGCTCTGTATCCGAAACTATCGGATATCCAATATAAAAAAATATCCGTAGTCGTAACCGAATCCGAAATGAAAGTTTTGTTACTGAGGAAACCAAAATATAATATCCGTAACCGAAATTATCCGGATAATTTTGTTACTGTAAAAAGGAAACCAAAATAGGTATAATATCCGTAACCGAACAATTCGGATTATCCGTTTGTTTAATATATTATAATTATATATTAAACAAACGGATAATCCGAAATAATTTAAAATCCATATCCGTATGCGTATCCGAAATTTCATATCCATTTCATCCCTGGTTTTCGTTACATTCCAGTCAGCAATGACGTTTAACCGTCGAAACATGTCAGATCGGTATAGCATTGCCAGGGTCTTGCCATCGTATTATGTAGCTTGGATGTTTACCCAAATATCCTAGACGGGTACCCATCTTTATAAGCTGGCAAGTGGCAACCCTATCCGAGATCGATCCTTACCTCGTATCACGTGGCTCCGTGCTGCCTTAGCCTAGTTTGAGCCCCCGGTGGCCGTCCGCTACACGTGTCAAGCCTGGACACAAACAAACGGAATGTTTACACCACTTCAGAACAATGGACAAATAGCGGCTATTAGTGACGCGATCACGAATCACGGGTCTACATCATAGCTTTATAATGGCATGGGAACATATTTGTTAGAGACGTGTACTTAGACAATTGAAGCTAAGAGATTATTGAAATACATGTTGCAATTATTTGTGTTTTTGTACCGTATACCATACTCTGATCACTTCTGACTGCTGGTGCAATTATGCAAAAATCTTGAACTGTATTCTAGTTAATGCGATCGCAAACACTCGCATAAAAAGCTTGAACACAAGAAATAATTTAGGTAGGGTAGTATTTTGGAAAGAACATGAAGAGGTAAATACTAAATACGATATGTATGACTATGTGTAACTACCAGCGATGTTACGAATATTCGTAGCCGCATCCGCAAATGCGGAATATTCGCATTAAATCAGACATCTGGGGCCTTATTCTCCAAACTGACTCGATTTTCATTCGATTTGATCGTGCGGCGTGCCGCATACTCCCGAACAAATTGACGTTTGTTTAGTTTGATCGATTGATATGGTCGGGAGTATAAAAAGTTAGGATCTAACGATTTTCTTTATCCTGGTTAGTTTCAAAGTAATCCACCAAATAAAATACCAAAACCGTTGAGATCGAACTGATTCGATTCACGATTATGTCGGGAGTGAGTTAGCCTGCTGCATCCGCATTCACATCCGCATCAATCAATGCGTAGTTTTTACGGATGCAGTTTCACATCAACAAGTGACTAGGTAGGTACTAGGTAGGTACATGTTAATAAAATGGGCGGAACCAGAGTGGCACGTGCTTCACGTTTGTTTTGGTAATTGTTAGTTCATCATTCGGTAAGTGACAAATAATAGGTATAATATAATAATATAAGTACGGCGCACATTGGTAACAAGATCTACAGGTTTTGTTTGTTGTTTTTTCTCATTGTCATAGGTATATCGCTTCGATGCGAATGCGATTTATGACAATCGCATCCGCGGATTTTAATTTCTAACAATCTGCATCCGCATCTGCATCCGGATGTCAAAATTTTTGCATCCGTAACAACCAAAGAGAATACAATCACTACGTTTTAGTAACAACCCTGGTACCTACCACAGAAGAGGCGTACATACAAGCCGGTTTATCTTTAATAGGTACGTTACATATTTTTTATACTATCAACACAATTGTTATGCATCCATTTCTATTTATCCTACTATTATTTGCTTTAATATTAAGTAGGTATGTTTAAGTAGGTAACAGGTAGGTATTATGATCAAAATAATTTGATCGCAGTTTCCTACTGCATAACTATAACAACACTATTTGAACAGGACATTATGTAGGTTGCTTAGTGTCTGGTGCCTGCATGCTTAGTGCTTACTCCTGAGTCCTGACACAATCGAGAATCGAATCAGTTTGGTCTCAAAGGTTTTTGATACTTTATTTGGTGGATTACCTGCTTTAAGACTAATCAGGATGAAGAAAATCCTTAAATCGTTACTTTTTGTTTACCCAACCATATCAATCGACTGGGAATCAAAATAAACAAACGTCAATTTATTCAGGAGTACGCGGCACGATCGAAACTGAATCAAAGTCGAATCAGTTTGGAGAGTAAGGCACCTGGGTCTGTATTAATATAGATTTTGGCATTGTCTTCTTATTAGGCACTGAGAAAGTAACTATGAAAGCAATCGCTAAACCTATTTAACATAAGACATTTCAATTCGATTCAAGGACTCGTGTCTGAATTCCAAATAGCAATGTTCAATATTATGATCGTATTGTACCTAGCCAGTCTACCTATTTTGATAAACAACCGACATTGACTTGACAAGATTAGATTCAAGGCCGTCTAGCCTAAATAGTGAAAGTTTGGTTATATTTTTCATGTAACTAACATGTGTTTTAATTAATAGATAACGTGACTAATTTAGCACCTGGTTATCAATAATAACCAAATAACAAGAAAGTAATTGTAATAAAATTCATACCATTACAGCTTCAGCATTGAAATTGACCTCAATTATTATAACTATTGCTAAATTTGTCACAGGAAACTTCTACTATACGCTTAAAACCACGAACTGCAAACTGATATGGCACTGAGGGGACACAAAAGTTCACGTGTATATTAATGTTAACACTTAATTATTCTTATATTTGCTTTTTTGTCCAAAAATAACATCCGTTATCATTATCCCGATAGACTTCGCATGTTAACGTCAAAATTTACCATCTCTACAGGGATGTACTGCGCCATCTATAATTTACCTTATGAAACAATATGATAACGAATTCATTTACACTGCAAACACACGCCACAGATGGCGTAACTTAATCCAAACTAATACAAAGTACAAACACTAAAAAAAGATTAGACTGGATTGAACGTTTAGAATATTATATAATATACTTAGTAAATAAATTAACACTATGTATATAATCTAAGTTTAGATCATAATACCTATATAATATTATTATTTTACCAGATATAATTAAATTGTCTTTGTACGACATTAAATTAAAAACAAAAATTACAAAACATTTTTCGGAATAAGAATTAATATGATTTTACCGGTAACTGAATTACCTACCAAGTCCCAGACACTCAAGGCAATAAAGGAGTTCTTCCAAAGCCTATAATAAAAACTATAATAACCTGTACTTACAGCAAACTTACTCCCGACACAATCGAGAATGGAATCAGCTCGATCTCAGCGGCTTTTGGTATTTTTTTTAATTGGTAGATTATTTTGAAACTAACCAGATTGAGAAAATCGTTCGATCATAACTTTTTGTGCTCCTGACCATATAAATCGACTGAGAATCAAAATAAACAAACGTCAATTAATTCGGGAGTACCCCGCACAATCTAATGTGAATCACAATCGAATCAGTTTGGAGAGTAAGGCCCCAGACCATAGAACACAAAGTTGCGTTCAAACACAGCCTGTGAATGGGAGGGTTCCCAACATTAATTAGCGTTTTATTATTCGGCCTTTAGTTTGGGTGGAAATAAATAAAACATTTTATTATTACACATCAATTTATTAATTGGAATTTAATACTGTATTACATAGAAGAAATGCACTTCTCAGAAACATTCAGAAGACTTCCCTTTGGGACAGTTATCAACAAAACTTTTTCCCATTTACTAAAAAAATAAATACGTAGGTACTACTTTGATATAGGTTTTATACTATCAATATTTATGAAGATCTGCATTGCCACATACTTAAAAATCTATGTATATTTTTCACAAAAATGAAAGTTTAGAACATAAACCTTAACATTATTAATCGTAAAGCATGAATCTACTGTTATCTGTGAATAAATAAAATTTTGCAAATAAACAACAACAATTAAAACATTTTAACAACGTTTAGTATTTGACTGTCGCTGCCGCAAATTTGTCAACAACATTTGCATTCACAATAAATGAAAAGAAAAAATAATATAATTTTTGTCATGGTGACCATATAGAAAGGCGTTTTGACACATATCTAACATAGTGAATAATAAATTTCGGTGAAACACAGCACGAGAATAAACTACCAATACAGACAATCTTAATTCATTCAGTCGAAGTGGAACTTGTATAAAATATTAAGAAATAATTATAATCAGTCTTGTTTAAGAGAAAACGTATAATAATCATTACGTGTCAAAACAACACAACACGTCTTGATTACATAATATTTACTATCACATACAATATGTCAGATATGATGTCATTCCTTCTCCTGGACGTAACTAGTATACAAATCGCCTGCTATGCTACTTAGTGTTATTATCACAGTTGTTTAGAAGAGGTGGGTGCAGTACTTTGTACACATTAATACAGCCGCCGGAGCGGGCGCGACCGCATGCGGATGTCCCTGCGTCCTACAGAGCGCCTGCGCCTCCGGTATCTCTAACTACACGCGACCTGGTTAAAACTTTTTGTATAAATAACTTGCATAAAACTAACGATGATACCAAGGACATGGTTCGCTTAGGAGATCATCTTTGAGATGAATATAATATGCAAATATACATTTTTTTCTATGCAGTCTTTCTCTTATAATGTACATAAATAACAAAGCGAATGCCGCAATTTTAGTGCGTCTATTAGGCGTGAGTCGTGACCCACTGTCAGAGTTGTTTCACCCCCTTTACTTGTTCAAACCCGTCTGTAAAACTACATCATCATATCTTTCAGATGCTTTTACTTAACATATTAACGGATCCCTAGATAATAACTATTACGTCCCATCTTAAACTGGTACAATTTCGTCACCTTACAGTAAACTCGAAATAAAACTGAATAACAATAAAATATTAAATCTTACATCTACCATACAAAATATCTGTGAAGGACTTCCAAACTCTGTAGTCTCAATCATTCTTGAAATTCGCTCAAATAGTCAAAAAATATATTTTTGTCTAAAACACTTTCCGAACAAAAGGAAGTGCTCTTATGCATTAACAATTGACGAACGCAACGACAGGTTACAAGTAATGAAATATCACAGATTTTTTATCTCTTTGGACAGTAATGGGCTTCTAACATAATATTTATAATACCTGAGTTCAAGTATATTTTGTACCAATTGACACTATGTTTAGCCCAAGAAACCCCTTATCGTACAAAGAATGTCCAGTACAAAACTAGACAAATAATGTGAATATTTATCTTTTATATCAAAGAAACTCAAAAAAACACATGAAACCACTTACTTTACTAAAGGCTAGTAAGTAATCATTGTCAGATTTATAACCACCAAATCATCAACATTTCTAAGTTAAATGCATGTATTTACATTCTTCCAGTATGTTAAGAATGGTATTACTTTTAGTTTTGAGTACTAGTTATTGTTACGTGAAACAATTGTTGGCAAACAACATACCTAGGTATTAATATAATTAGATCTAGTAATATCAATATAAATAAAACTTGAAAATATGACTTTAAATGTCATTGACATCATAGTAAGTAAGAAAAATATTCACAATTTTATCTGGCAATACAGATTGTTTTGAAATATATCAAATTCTTATTCTAAGTTGTCCCATATCTTCACTGGATAAGATCATCATTAACAATAAAAATAATTTTTATAAAATATTCTTTTATGCCTTTTACCATCATTTCTATAATTTCAATCATCTTCTAATGTTTCGTGCATTTCGTACATTATACAGACACTTTAAAAACGAAAGGCACCCGAGATTACATAAGTGGGTAGCCACATCAACTACTCTAAATGGATAATATAATTATGATTAACTCTACTTGTGAAACATAGTTGTCCATTTGTTTCACTAACTTGTTTTTTTTCTGTTGGCCACTTCAAATAATAATTTAACACAATATCTTTCATAGTATTTATATTATTCTTTACATTATTCAAACTTGAGACCGAATAAGTACCATTTATAGACCGAATATACAATAAGGCAAGTTTAGAATTGAATTTACTGATAACATTTCCATAACAAATTACTGGAATGCCTGTCAATTTTAATCAATACAAGTGGCCAACAGATAACAAGATTTTATAAAACTAACACACTTACCACATTAATTTTTTATTCATATCTAGACGATCTGAAGAAAGAAAAGAAAAAACAAAACATTATATGTTATTAAAAAATATATATCTTTCTTTAGTTGCAACTCTATTATTTTGCAAGTACATATTAAGAACTATTTAGATCCCAGGAACATAAATTATTTTTTCATTTCTGTATTTTCATTCAGATCTTACAATAATTAACCTCATACGAGAGAAAAACCATCGCTTGTGTATTGAAGCGGGCGACATATATCCCTATTTAAAGCTAAGTACAGAAATAATTTTATATCAAGGACAAAAAAGATATAAAATGAAAAATATTGGGTGCATATGATAATGAAACCCTCAAATAGCAAAATTTATGTTTTTCACGTAAACAAAAAGGGTCTCAACGTTACATATTTGAAATTATTGTTGTACTGGTGCAGCATAGAGCAGAGGGCCAGGGGGCAGGTGAGCGTAGGGCACGCCGGCTCCTACCGCAGCCTGGTAGCCGCAGGGGCCGCCGCCGCCGACACCACCACCGTAGAACTTGCCTCCTGTAAATTAAAACAAATAGAAAATGTCTTTGATTGGAGGGCATTACATATACAATAGCTAGTAACACCCGAGACGCCCTAAAATTTATAAGACACACTCAATTATTTGTATTGTAAACATTATAATAGTAAACAAGATGATTTAAATAAAAGATGTTTGAATAATAAGAAAAGTAAAACAACAAAACAAACCTAGCATATCCTGGTGATGTGGATGGATCTGGGAGAAATGAGGTGGTGCAGTGAAGTGAGGTGGTGGAGAGCCATAGGATGAACCGCTTCCTTGTGGCTTGTTCATGCCATTATTTCCATTACGGTACTGCTGTCCACCATTACGATCTGTTAAAAATATGCTTTGTTAGAATAGAAAATAAATGATTATGAATAAAATATGTATACTATTGAGATTATCAAATGCTCAGCTCTGAAATATTAAGTTTCAAGTTTTTTTCAATTGCATAGCAAATGAAAAACTCTTACTGTTGTACGTACGCTGGCCATATGCATTCTGATTGCTGTAAGTGTTCTGGTATCCATTGTTGTAGCCACCTTGGTAGCTTCCCATGGACTCAAAGACATTGGGTGTCGGGAAGGGCACTTGCTTTTGATAATTGTTTTGCCTGTAGTTTTGATTTTGATTCTGGTTGTTGTATCGTGGTGATTGTTGGCTTGCATTATGATTTTGATAAGTTTGACTTTCGTCATTAGAATTCATAGCCATTTTATTGTTCCATTGATTGTTATTCTTTTGGCGAGGAGAGCTGGCTCCGCTGTTATTTTCTTTACGCTGCTGCCAACGGTTGCGACCTAAGACGATAATAATTTATTTAGCTTAATAATCGTTTTCTCTCATATGATCAGATACCTAAAGTGTTATTTGTTACTCACCAGAACTATTGTTATTGTTTCTAGCCATGTCTGATAGTTTGGCTGGTGGGTTCTGCCCCGTTTCGCGTAACACAGCAACCAAAGCTCTGGCTTGACGGGAATCTCCACTAGTGAAGTAGGTGTAAGCTGTACCAGATTGCCGACACCGTCCAGTACGACCTTGACAAAAACAAATGCCAATTATGATCATAATATGGTATCAATAATATAATATATATTAAATTATTTCAAATACAAGTAAGAATATTTAGTATTTACCAATTCTATGTATGTAATCCTCAGAAGAATTAGGATAATCAAAGTTGACAACAAATTTAACATCTTCAACATCAAGACCACGAGCTGCTACATCAGTTGCTATCAAAATTGTAGTGGTGCCATTTCTGAACTCAGTGAGTACAGCATCTCTTTCAGGTTGGGACTTGTCACCATGAATGGCCAATGCTTTGTGTCCATTGATACGCACCACACGAGCAATATCATCCACCTGTCAAAATAATTAATTTTAAAATTGATATTAGATATTATAATGTAATTTGTTTTGTAAATGTTTTTTGATAATTATATAAAAATTATAAAAAATAAAGAGTCAACTCACTTTCTTCTTTGTCTCAACAAATACAATGACTTTATTGTCCTTTTCAGAAGCAATTTCTTTGAGCAGATTAGTAAGTTTGCTTTCCTTTTCATGTTCTTCACAAACTTCAATTATTTGCTTAATATTGTTGTTAGCTGACAGATTCAACGATCCAATGTTGACCTTTACATAGTCAGTGAGGAAATCCTCTGCAAGGGCTTGAATCTCTTTAGGCCAGGTAGCAGACCACATAAGAACTTGGCGGTCAGGTCTAATTTGCTCAATGATTTTCCTAATTTGGGGCTCAAAGCCCATGTCAAGCATTCTATCAGCTTCATCTAATACCAGGTAAGTGCAACGACGCAAGTTAGTTGTTCCCCTTTCTAGGAAATCAATCAACCTGCCTGGAGTGGCAATTACAATTTCTACACCCCTTTCCAAGTCCCTGGCTTGAGGTCCTTTTGGAGAGCCTCCAAACAGACAGGTGTTTCTGATGCAACCACGGGCACTGTAAGCTTGAGCTACTGATTGAATCTGTTGAGCCAATTCTCTGGTAGGTGCTAGAATTAATGCAATTGGTCCATCTCCCCTCTGGATTCTCTGCTGGTGAACAATATGAACAGCCGCAGGTAGCATATAGGCCAGAGTTTTACCTGATCCAGTTGAAGCAATGCCAACCATATCACGGCCAGAAAGTGCAATTGGCCAACCTTGAGCCTGAATACCAGTTGGGTCCTCGTATCCTTGCTCCTTGATAGTAGTCATGATGTGGTCAGGAAAATTGCCTTCATCAAAGATTTGGTTTGGTCGTGGAACATTATTTCCACTTACGGTTATTTCTTTAGTTGCACGGAATCTTTGAACTTCCTCCTCGGTGCGTCCCTCAACGTTGGTGTGAGGCTTGTAAAAGTTCTTTTGGATAGTGTCCAGGGAAGACATGTCCCACATTGGCTTCACTAAACTGTCTCCAGGATGTTTTGCTTTCCTGCTCTGCATGTTACGGTCATTGAAGTCACCACCTTGATTAGAGTTATAATTTTTCTTTTGGTATGACTGCTGACCATTGTTCTGATTGAAGTTCTTTTGGCCATAGTTGTTCTTCTGAAAGTTGTTTTGCTGTCTGGGCCCCCCAAACTCACCTTTTCCATTGAAATATTGCATGTTACCATTTGGCTTATCAGTTTCATAATCATTTTTCTTTTGCTGGTTGTTATATTGATTTTTAGGCCTAAATTCTTTAGGTCCTCCAAAGTCGTTGTGTGGTCCATCATTCTTAGCATGGTTAAAATCATTTCTCATTCCGTTGAAATCATTCCTTGGTCGGAAATTTTTGTTGCCCATACCATTTCTTGGTGCAAAATTTTTAGGGCCTCCGAATTCCATAGCGTTAAAAAATGGAACTTTATTGAATTGTTCAGGCCGGTCTAACCGAGGTCGGAAGCTGTAACACAATTTAATATTTTAATCTAAAGATTAAAAAAACAACTTAATTGGTTAAATAAAATTATGACAAACTATGATTAATGTGGTAGAACAATATGCAATAGTATGCTGAGTTTTAATGACCCAGGGCCCTAATTCTCAGGCCTCGAACTTAGTTTTTACTATCGGTCTGTCCCGCTCATGCTAATGAGATTTACCGCGCGTGCGAGCGGGATATATTAATATTCGGAACCTGTTCGAGGCCTGAGAATCGCCGCCCTGAACTCTGGAATTTGGTTAGCTCATTACTGATTTCAACATACATTAATTAGACTGTTAGTACATATTATATTTTGATACTATTTGAATCGTTTTTTGTTTGTTGAAAATAAATAGTACAGCAACATTTACAAAAAAAATACTATTGATATCAAAACTAAAATAGGTGAAGACAGAGATTTGTCAAAAAATACTGTAGCTGGTTTTTTATGTAGTGTGTGTTGCTATACACTACAACAGCTTGTGTCATAAGGTACCTATTAGTTTTACATGTGTGTGCATAAAATTGTGTATTTCAAAAGTGTTAGTTAAAGTAAAAGTAAGTTAAACATAGGATTTTTTTTATTCTAAGTAACAATATTATATGGTTGACATCATCATGTAATATTTTAGATTACCCACTAAAGAGTTTGTATTATAACAAAAATACACACTGTGTAGTCTCTCTCTATATGTCCCCTTTTTTATTTTGTCTGACCAAATAATAGGACTCAAAAAATTTCATTTTAGTATTATGTGGTGCATATTGTGTAATAATTAAATAACTGGTTAAGTATCAGACAGAAAAATAATGCAAAAAATTAATGAACAGCCACTTTTAAGAAGTCAATTAGGTATACTTAAATAAGTTTAAGGCATTTTAAGTACAAACATAATAACCAAATTTTTACAAAAAAAATAAACATAATATCCTCAAGTTGTAGGGTTTTCATCTCTAGCTTAGACTGTTCTTTAAATTGTTCTAAACAACCAATGCTAACATACACTTAAAATACATGTACTTAGGGACACTGTTGTAAATACCGAAAAAATATTACTTTCTATAAAGTTATTTAGGAAAAACGGTAACACTATTAATAATAAGTAGGTACCTATAAAATAGTTATGACCTATATTACCCAATCAGCAGCGCGGTAGGTATAGAAAAATCAATAAGCTATCACGCGTAAAGCTATGATGGTACAGAAAATAAACATTATTGTTTAATAATGAGAAACAAGTATTTTTTATTATTAAATCTAGGCCTGAGGAGTAAGTATAAACTATAATTATGTAGTTAAATTGAAAATTGAAAGGTGCCTCCATCAGCTGTATTTATAACATTTGATACAAAATGGCTGCCGAATCGGCAGCCATTTATATCCAATTTTTAAAAAATTAGATTCTAGGGTACCTGATACATAGTACATGTAACAAATTAAGGATTATTTTCTAATCTTACATTGGGTGTTGATTTTGGAAGCTATTGTACTGCATGACGCTGCTTTGCTTTTACTTGTAGGATGTTAAATACGTGGTGGTAAAAGCTTCGGTATCTGTAAAAGAACATCAAAGATCAATATCAATCAAACTAACATTATCTTATATATAAAAATCGTTAATATAAAATAACTTACCTCTCAAATGAGAGAATATGAATATTATTTTATTTTATCATTCAATTCGACGGCCTCCCTATCCCGGCGACGACCAACTCGATAAAAGTGGATAATGGCGGACGGAAAAGGAAGTTTAATTTGTAGACCGTATGGCGGATAGCGATTGGCTATTTCAATATTCCGTTCCGTTACACGGCTTGTTTCTAACATTCACTTATTGATTTTTACTTAAAATATAAAAATGTATTTATATACAGACTTATAAAATAAAGTACCTCATAAATAAGTCTGTGGTATTCAGGTGGTATTATTTATTTTCAAATAGTGCTCGTAGGCTACCAATTTTTAAACCTTAATAATCATAAAATAGATTACTTCTTTGTTTTGCTGGGATGCGTATTCCGTTATTTCTACCAGTATGCTGACTGGTAATTAAAATTTGAATTTTGTTGATTTATTCTATTTACAGATCAGCATATAGGTCAACTCTTGGACATTTTATATCATAGAAGGAGTGTAAAAAGTAGAGCTAAAAACAGCGATCTATCTAACAAATTTCAAATGCAAAGATTCATGAGAGTAAAAGAGACAGCAACTTCATGATTTTTCGCGTTGTCACCAGGTCAGAGGTCGATTTGGTGGTCTGTCAAATTTTGGTGGTCTGTCAAACGTATCAAACCAAGTAAATAAAAACGTCTCTGTATTTTTATAGCTCTTTAGAAATTAGCGTCAACTTCAATTGGTAGCATTATATGCCATCCTATTATTGTGTCAACAATAAAACATGAAGAAAACATTTTCTTTTAGATTTTATTATTATAATGTCATAGATTATAATTCTCATCTGATTTATTACAGTTTTTGCAATTTACAACATAACTGTTTCGGAAAAAGCCTTGCTTAGTGAATGCGTGTAAAAGTTATACCTACATATCGAAAAGAAAACTGTGACGGAACAATATCTTTTCATAAGTATGTTTTAAATGTTATAGGCTTAGTAAATTTATCCAAATAGGCTAGAACTAATTTATTTTAATAGATGTATGTGTATATTATTATAGTTTCTACTAGTATGCGGTGTTTGCATTATATTAAAAAATCTTTGTTTACATAACAAAGAGGTTAAGTTTCTCATAGTGATGTACATTTCTATATCGATAACCGTTCGAAATAATCACTTTATGTTTGAATAGATATATTCGGTACTTTTAACTTTTATTATTTTTAACCATACCATGGTACCATACCAAGTTAAATATAATTAATCTGCTATTTGGTATTTACAGGTTTTTTACAAAATCATGCTCCAAAAATAAAATGGTTCGAGTTCATAGCAAAACCAGAAGCTACGTTTACACACAGTACAGAAGTCATGTTTGCTCTAAACATTTACCCCCAATTATTTTATTGCAAACGAAAATATTGTATCACCTTGATGTTGATGCACACCGGTTTCCTGTGAAGCCGAGGTATGAATCCGATCCTGTCGGTCCATTTGTATCGTCAAATTCATGGCTCTCCTACGTAACTGGAGTGCATGCTGCGTTGATAGACTGAGAGAGCTTTTTTGTATTTTTGGTGCAGTTTTTTGTATGTTTGTAAGCGTTGTTTACCATTGTTAATTTAATAATATTATACGTAATAGAAGTGTTTTACCTGAAATAAAACACATATTAAATACTTACCTTAGTTAAAGTTTACAACCTTGAGAGTGGCTACACCTAGTTTCCATAAAATCTTTTGTCCTTTTCTTTCCTTTTTAACCTTTACCTCTATCTATCTCGCTCGCACTTTCCGACACCAGGTAGTGTCGAGCTGAAAATTAAGCTCTGACACCTGCCTCATTGAGTCGAGAGGAACTGCCAGGCAGAATTTAAATTTGTAAACTTTAACTAAGGTAAGTATTTAATATGTGTTTTATTTCAGGTAAAACACTTCTATTAAACACTTGACCGTTAGTTAAAGTTTACAACCTTGAGACGTGTTTGTTATCGCCTGGTGGGTAAATTAAATCTGTATAAGGACGCCAATGTGATTTTGACATTATAATGTAATGCATACTACAAACTGAAAGTTTAAGAATATTCAGTATAAATTAAAATAGAATGCTGTGTTGAAACAACTGGCATTTTAGATTATTAATATTAACGTATTGAGCGAGAATATAATACAATTTGTATAATACATATTACTATCATTTAATTGTAACTCATTTATTACAACATCATAAAATGTACCCATCATAGGCATAAGTTACTGTACAAATAAAATGAAATAAAAAATAAATATCAGTGCAGTAGTGTTACTAATATTAATATAATTTTTGAACTTAATTATAAAGAGATTATAATTGTTATAATGTACAAACCAAACTTGGTTACTTTCATAATAAAATATTTATGGAATTATTAGTTACAGTAAACAAATATCTTGATTTCACAAAATATGATTAGACAATTTTTCCAATTATTAAAGTAATTCAATATAGTTCATAAGTTGAAGGCAATAGGTATGTAGCTTAATTATGGCTAACCTAATGCAAAGGTCATTGTGAAATTGAAACTTTATAACAGTATAATTAAGCAGGGTTAAACAAGCGTATAAAACCGCTATTATTAACATCAGATATACGGTAAAAACGTGTAAATGTCGTTTTTGACCTCAAGTTTCCCCCCGACAGGATGCAGTCTAGTGGACAGTTAGTTTAGACCGTAGTGAACTGATAAGAGTATGGAGAGGCCGCCTTTGGCGTGCTCCAGCTTTACCCAAAATACTGGATCAAGGTTTTTTATTCTCATTATTGCAATAAAACCCCATCCAGACTGCCTGTACGTGGCAGTGTCGGTTTTAGGTACAAAAACAGGCCATAAAACCAAAGAATTGGCTTATTCAACATAATGTTTTGTATCTGTGGTTAATAAAGTTCATGGACCCTGCGGGCAGAGCAAAGTGTTATAGGAGTTGCTGTATGTCGAGAAGAAGCAAATATACTAGCCTCGTTCACAGTTATAATGCGCAAGTATGTAATTAAAATATCAAGATCCCAAATACTTTTCCTTACAGGTTTTGTAAAGCTATAGCTTTTAAGACATGACATACTTACACGTCTGAACTCAAATTACTGGCATTATCAGGGTTAGTTAAAGTGGCTACCACGGACTTACGAAGATTAATCGTGTTATAAGCCAGTCCCTCTACAATATGTAAATCTGCAAAATATCAACAGTGATAGAGATCCTTGACTATGAAGCGTGGTGCTATACTGCTCGTGCCTTCAGTGCCGTTGGGAACGAGCGTTCTTGAGCTTGTCTCAAGGGGTCTACGAGGAGATAGATTCCTCGTGCAAGGTTCTGGTGTTTCAGGACTTTCGGAATAATGCACGGTGGTGGGAACACCCGTGCTGTGGGAAAGTACCATACCTGTGAGAAGGCAACGTGAAACGTTGCTATCATAGTCCTTCTGTTCTAGTGACAAATACCTAATTCATGACCACATTTACCTGTTCCGACGCGAACAAATCTATCAGAGGAACACCGAACCTTGGAAATATTTTCTCTATAGCCTGGGGAAGCAGATGCCACTCGGGTGGACGCTGATGACGAGAAAGATGGTCTGCATGACTTGTATTTGCCCGGAATATGTTGGGCTTCTACCTAAATCGTGTTTTTTCCGCTGTTGGAAAATGAATCATCGATTCCCCATGACAATTTTCTAACCACCACCTCATCTCCTTTTGTAACTCCGTTGGCAATATCACAACATCAATCATAGGACTTTGTTGAGGTAAGACAAGGTTTCTCGAAAGTGTAATCTGCCTTATGGAACTGCGAAGCTCGCAAAATTCAATATGTCTATTAAGCTCTAAAGATTTTTAGTTACATCTCGTAGAACTTCCTCGAGACGTAAGCGTAAGTAAACTATTTTCCCGTTGGGGAGCATATTTTTGTTTAACCACGTGACCCAAAGGGTATCGAGGAACACTAATTTCTTTTGGGAATTAGTCACTGACTTGATAATTTATCTGCCACCCCAAAAACTTTTAGACGTGCAAGGACGACCTGCACATGTGAGTGTCTGGTACTCTTGGTGTACTACTAAAAATTGTCCAAATTATACTAGGACTCTGATGCCTTCGTCCGTTAAAGTTTGGGCCACTCAATTCGAAAGTGTTGCGAAGATATGCGGAGTTGTACTGAGGCCGAACGGCAGACAAGCCATTTGCAGTAATTTCCCTTTGTACACTAGCCGAAGAAAACGTCTGTGACTGTGTCAGATGGGCACATTGAAGTGTGCTTGCGAAAGGTCTACTTTGCAGAACCAGTCGTTTTGTTGGAGAAACTTTATATTATATTTAGTTTTAAACGCACTGTATGTACATCCGTAAGGGTAGACTTTGTATTTTGTCAAATGTCAATATGCAAATAAATATTTCAACCCTGGCACCCGAAACATTAACTAGTTTGAATGGCTGAGTTGCGACATACCAGTTAAGACTTTGCAGGTTGAAAATTGGTCCCAATGGACCCCGTGGACCAATGTCCACGGGGTCGAAAGGACCCTCGTGTGCTATTGTTTCCAAGCTATTGGTGCCAAATGTGCCCTACGTGGATCTGGTATAAAAGTAACCCTGCGTGGGTTGAGTATACGACGAGCCCTGCGGGGGCTATCTTTGGACCGTACTCTAAGAGTATTCTATGATTATTATCAAACCCCTGCGAAGGGTGATAATTATTATTATTATGTCTGTGTATACAGATATAATAATAATTAAAAAAGCTATAGCTATAGCTTCCTTGCTCACGGGCAATTGAATCCCGGACCTTTGGAAGGCATGCGTGGGGCCGAAGCCACACGCAGAGGCCCCGTTATACAATATATTATTATTATAATTATTTTTATCACAACCAGTCGTTTCATTAGAGAAACCCTGGCACCCGAAACATTAACTAGTTTGAATAGCTGATTTGCGACATACCAGTTTAGATTTTTCAGGTTGAAAATTGGATCGGTTTGTGCCGTCTCCTTTAGGGACTAAAAACATAGTCGAGATAAAGCTCCAAAAAAGAGGAGCCTCCTCCAGAACTCCCTTTTCCGAATCATTTGTGATATACTGTCGGACATGGGTTCTGACTCTAGAGTCGTCAAACGTCCTTGATTTTTGAGAAATAAGAGAGGAAGTCTCGCTTGAAAGGGTATGCGGTACCCTCGGATATCTTTTAAAAGTGTGCGATGTGCACCTAGATATCTCAACCGGTATGCAAAAAAAAAATTAATTGGCCCGCCTCGAAGTGGTCAGAATCGACGTCGCCTATTCCCCGATTGTGAATCCTGGGGACCACGTCTGCTAATTCCTGTACCAGGCTCGTGTCTGTTTTGTGAAACTTCACGGGGTCGAAAGGTCGTGTGCTATTATTTTCAGGCCTATTGGTGCCAAATGTACCCTGCGTGGGTCTGGTATAAAAGTAACCCTGCGTGGGTTGGGTATACGACGAGCCCTGCGGGGGCTGTCTTTGGAACGTACTCTGAGAGTGTGTTCTATGATTATTATCAAACCCCTGCGAGGGGTGATAATTATTTTTGTTTAATGCCTGCGAGGCAAATAAGTGGTATAAAAAATTTTCTTACACCATCTGTTTTCTCTAAGACTAATGTCAGTTGTTTAAATAGCTCAACAACTTTTTTATGTAACTCGTTAGCGTTTACAGTATTACAACTATCTCGCGCCCAGGATATAAGTTTATATATGCTATCTTGCAACAGTTCTTTT
Source organism: Celastrina argiolus (assembly GCA_905187575.2). Classification (NCBI taxonomy): domain Eukaryota; kingdom Metazoa; phylum Arthropoda; class Insecta; order Lepidoptera; family Lycaenidae; genus Celastrina; species Celastrina argiolus. The sequence goes on from LR994591.1 coordinate 9,675,099, forward strand.
TGTTTTAATATACAGAAGGAAAGAGCACCAAAACATTTGTCACTGTAAGCAAAGCGACGCTGACCATCATAAGCCATAACTTCGTCATTAATTTCCAACTGGGTAAAACCCGGGGAATAATTATTATAAAGATTTTGAAAGTCAGCATAACTGACATCAAACTACTCATTCTTATTGAAATGTTGGTTTTTTTTTTTTTTTTTATTTCAAAATAATAATTTTCTGGGCCCTTAGATGGTTCCTTTAATTTAACTAAAAAGTCAATCTATCATATAGCGGGATTTGATCCTTCGACCACAGTGTAATTCAAAATTAAAATTCGTACTAATCTCATTATTAGTATTATTGTCAGATAGATCACAATTATTTAAAACCTCATAATCATTAATATTTAATAAAGAAATTTGATCATAACCCTCATTTTAAAAAAAGTTAAATCATTAGGAATGGTAGAAAAATCCTGAGATCCTTGATGATTTATACAAGAAGGTTCGCCTTCATAAATATGTCTGCGAAGTTCGGTTACTTCGTTCGATAACTTCTATAACAGGTCATATTTGCGATTATGTTTGCCCCACCCCCCCTTTTTTAGGGAAGTACGATGTGAACGTTCGATTTGCAAACCAGAGGGCCCTGCCGTAGATTGGCAACCAACAAAAAGCCAACATCACGCGGTATTATTCCCAGGCGGTCACCCATCCAAGTTAGTACTTGGATGGGTGACCGCGCCCGACGTTGCTTAACTTCGGTGATCGGACGAGAACCGGTGTGTTCAACGTGGTGAACGGTGGACGTTTTTGCATTTGTATTATCCATTAAAATTATCTAAAAGGAAGGAGAAATAGTGTGCGACAAAGTGAACATTTAAATTTTATTTAAAAAATTATCAATGAAATGTGGGTAGTACGATTGTAAATTTGCAACGCAAAAGTTATTTTTATCTTTACCAAATCTATTACAAACGTTAGCACGTTTTCTTACGACACAAAATATTGTGTAGGTACCCACATAATACCGACAAAAGTACTAAATTATCCACAGAAATATATTAATTCACTTTGCAATAAGTAACTCCTGACACTACAAAGGACACAACATAAAATAAGTTAATTAATAATAACATTCTCTGAAACAAAGAAAGATTCCTTATTTCTTGGATATTTAAGAATATAAAATTCTATGAATAGTATGCAAACGGTAAAAACCGTTAGAGCTTAGAATCTTTCCATGAGTTTCAGAGGTTCAATAAAGTTATAATTATAAGAACTCACCGGGTATCCTGCGGCAGCACTTCGATAATGACTATAGTATCGAAAGTGAACCGCTGTTGATGGAAAATTTAACGCCAATGAGGCAGGTGTCAGAGCTTAATTTTCAGCTCGACACTACCTGGTGGGGAAAGTGCGAGCGAGATAGATAGAGGTAAAGGTTAAAAAGGAAAGAAAAGGACAAAAGATTTTATGGAAACTAGGTGTAGCCACTCTCAAGGTTGTAAACTTTAACTAACGGTCAAGTGTTTAATAAATATATTTTTGAATACATTTTTTTTACTTATCCCAATCCAAATGCTAGAAATGTCAAATGTCTGTGTGTGTCTGTGTTGTTACACCGTTAAATATTACTTGCACTGTACGATTTCCATACACCAGCAGTACAGTAAAATGGGATGATAAGAATGACTCGGATGATAATATTATACTTTTTATCTAAAAGTTTTTTTTTAAATAGTATCTTGGAAATAGAAAGGAATAAAAATATCTTTTTTTGAACATAAAATACAATCAATTGTATATTAGATAAGTGCAATAAGAGGAATAAAGGAGGTGTTACTGCTTACAGCAATCTCTTCCTGACTTTTAATTATGGTGTAAGTATATATGACTTTACTTTTTATTCATATCCTATATCTCAACATTCTTAATTTTGTCAAATTGATTTTACACGTAACGTTGTTTTGAATAGATAGCATTACGTCCATTACAAACGCTAAATATACTGTGGTTTTCTAGTTTATTTTATGTAGTTAAATAGTGTTTTAAAAGATTAGATTCCCCCAGAATATTGAACGGCATCACAATGTTACACTCTTTATATTTTAGCAAAAGTAGTACCGAGGTACGAGTATATCTAAGAATATAAGATGCTAATACTTCTTAGATTAGATGCTTATTGACTTAGGTTTTTTAAATCATTCAAAACTCACGCGGAAGCAATGTATCCTATTCATAATATTAGAAAACTTCCTTAAGAAGAAATCTTGAATATTTTTTGGGGCAAACTAAAATCCCTTAAGCTTAATAGACATAGACGGAGATTAAGAGGAAAGTAATTTATACTGGGTGGTAGATAGTATAAACATTATATCTTCTTCTTTATTTTCATTTTTATCGACATGTGATGTCGACTATGGACGTCCCTCGAATAAAGACATCAAATTAACTCAAACTAGCTGACATGCAACTTGTGAGCAATTTCGTACAGAGGTGATCGCCCAAAGTGGTGACAAGCCTAAAAAAATAAAGTAACGGACAGCTAGACTTCCCTTTCCTTCCCATTAGCATGTGTCGTATAGTGAGACAAGAACAGAAATATGTCTCTGCTCTTGCTTTTTACCCGGTATCTATGCTTTAGTTATTAATCTGAGCATTTTATTACATAATATTAAGTTATTATTATCTACTGCTTGTCGTCAAAGATAGTCTCATCAATTATCCCCTCGTCTGTGGTTTGTGATTTTTCAAAAAGCCGTTGTATGTGGAGGCCTCTTGGGTGGTCTCGAATTACGTCATCCGCGCGAGGATCAAATTACAAATATTTCAAATATTTTGTTTATGAGCTTATTTTAGATTATATAAACAATATGTCGTTAAAATCGCTATGAAACAAGCTAACATATACTTATAGATTGGTTTAGTTTGGCCTTGTAATGTATAACTTATTCCAAATTGAAATTAGGTAAAACTTTTTTTTCCCCATTTTTTGGTATTAAAGTCGTTGAATTAAAAAATATATAAAATATTTTATCCAAAAGCTTTTTTCGTCCTCAGGTTTATTCATATTACTTCCCATTATTAGTAAAAAATAAGACACAATACATTCATTGTTTATAAACCACAAGCGTTATAAAAACGCGGTACTTGAACGGGCTCGACCGAGGCAATAAAAAAAGGTCTTGTTTACACTTCAATTCCGAGAACTCCATTGTCGAGTGGCCGGGAATGTTACTCATTGTTTATTATGGTTTATAATCTTATACACAAACGAAAGTTGAAGCGTTAAAACTGTTTTGTTTATTAGAAATCAAACGATGAAAAAAACACTAGTTAATACGAAAAAATTTCAAATCATGTTTGATGCAATAACAATTTTTGTATAAAATATTTATGATATTCACATTATAATGCATGAAATATTGTTTGTTAATTACTTACCTATCCAATTAATAGCACAAAACACAATTCACAGCACAAAACAAATATATTTTAACAATTTTCTAAAAGACGGTTGGTGTAAAAAAACAACAATGACCGACGTCATTTTCATACGGCTCGTATTTCATACTAACAGGTTCCATAGATTAAAGCAAGTTCTTAAAGGACAATCTATATATTTTTTTAAAAATTGGCACATCTGTGGCAAAGAAAAACACAAAAAGCCGTCAACTGTTGAGAAATCTATTTTAGTATCGCGCACCCGACTCTAGGAGTCGGCTCCACAGACAGCGGTTTTTTTGACAGCGCTCTAGGAGTCGGCGCCACAGACGAGGGGTGCTTTTAGCCCTAAAATGGGATCATGAAATACAGCACTTTCTCTGATATGAAATGTCAAATGTCATTTGTCAAAACTGAAAATTGAAAATCGGATGATCAGTAAAAACTAAAAGTTTATAGAATTTTGGATAAAAACATATTCATTATTATAAATAATTACATAATTAATCTAAATTCTATTAGGAGTTCGCAAAAAGAAATAGCTGTAGAGAAGTTGCCATCAAATTACATGTAACAAACACTGCATACAAAGGATTTAAAAAATATCCATGCACATTGGAATATCGATAAATTACTTCAATTTATTATAATACCTTAGACATTAGTTGTTTTTATCAGGTAAATGTAAATACTCACATATCCTTACTTTAATTGAGAACTACTTTTGTATTGAACTTAGATAATAATAATATTTCTACTTTATACATATTTTCAAAACATACTAATTGTTTTATATAAGAAAGCACAACAGTAGATAATCATTGTTTAATACCTACTGTTTTATTTCAACTTTTGCTGACTTGTTTGAGGCGTAGATACTCCTGTAATAATATCAATCTTTTTTTTGCAAGTTATGTTTAAAACAATAAAAATTGAGCTATCCATATTTGTATTTTGTGTGTAAACAGAAGTTATTTTTAAATTACAGGTTTTCATTAAAACTTTATAAAATGGATAGTATAATGGTGGGTGATACAGTTTCTGATCAGCTATATCCAGCATTGTTTCAATGCTTTACTATTATATTATGCGGGTAAGTAAAGATAATATATTTTGTTGAATATTAATAATGAAGGAAAGATAAGCGCTTTGGGTGTGATACTACAAAAACATGGTCTATTTTCACATTTTTTCCATAACGTCTCACACATTTTCATGTACCTTATGTGTAGATCAAAGCTTTTCCTATTTTCATCTTTTGTTTAGGCATTAAATATGTGAAGAGTAAGTTCTTACACTTGTTCGCTTATTGTTGGTATGTCAGCCAGCCAGGTTGTTTACCTGAAGATTTTAAACATTATTAAAATTAGAAGATTAAAAATCTATTTCTTTATATATATAAATAAAATAATCTCCTAACTATGTAAATCAGTAATAACAAGCTTCTGTACTCATAGTTAACATACAGTGTCAACTTAAATATTTATTCTGATTTTAATTCAAGGAATTTTATAAAATAATAATTTAAAAAATATTATTATAATATATATTATCTTTTTTATGATCTTAGTTTGTAAACATAATAGGTATATTTGTTCTAGATATATTGCCGGAAGACTAAATGTTGTAACAAAATCAGAATCGAAAGGCATAGCAACATTTGTGGGTACATTTGCATTACCATCTCTAATTTTTCTGTCTCTAGCTCGTCTAGACTTTAGCACTGTGAATTGGACATTCCTTTTAGCTATTTTGTTTGCAAAAGGACTGGTGTTTTTTGCGGTTATAATTATAACAGCCCTAGTTTCAAAACCTATGAATCTGGGACAAGCTGGCATATTTGCAATATTTTGTACACAGAGTAATGATTTTGCTTTAGGATATCCTATAAGTAAGTTTGTTTTCATTTAAAAATCAAAGTTTGAAATCAAATAGATAAATTGGCTGTTGTTCATATTGAATCCAAATAATATATGGTTTAGGTAATCTAAGCATTATTTATTTGATTGAATTCATCATGATTGATATTCATGATAATACTGTATTATCAAATGTTAATACACCAAAAATGTTTTCTTTCAGTAAATGCAATATATCAGAAATCTCACCCGGAATATGCATTGTATTTATACTTGATGGCGCCCATATCACTTGCTGTGTTGAATCCTGTAGCATTTGTGTTAATGGAACTACACAAACAGAGGCAAAATAGTGTACCGGAGATTATAACACCACAAAGTTGCCGTAAACTGAAAATGCTCCTTCAGCTTGCAAAAGGCATAATATTTAACCCAGTGTTAGTTATGACTATACTGGGTATCATTGGAAATATTGTATTCAAACATGAGCTCTCTATTTACATCAAAGGGTTGTTAGATGTAAGTACATTATTAACAATACAAATATTTTTGTTTGTGGCATTTCTAAAAGAATATTAGACAGATTTTGATGTGGTTTTTATAATGCTTCCTAGCTGTGCTCTAGCTTTTATCAAGGCTAAATTTCTTTCTTTTATATTCAAGGTCTTTGGTAACTCGTTTGCTGCCGCAGCACTTTTTCTTCTGGGACTGAGGATGGTTGGTCAAATAACGAGGTTAAGGGGAGGAGCCCTAATACTTCCCTGTGTACTAATAATGGTCAAATTGTATGTACTCTATATCTCTACTATCTATTACTCATATTATGAAGACGAAAGATTTGTATTTTTGTATGTTTTTTACGAATTTACTAAAAATCTACAGGATATATCGTTCTTTATCTGAGTGTAAGCTATATTTTAATAAATTTCAAAGCAGGATGTGGACAAAGCTGCGCAGCTTTGTCCGCAATATAATAATATTATCATTACACACACAGCTAGTTAATTTTTTTTTCGTTGCATGTATATATTAAAAAAATATATTAAGATATTTTTTTATATCTACATATTATAATATATATGTCCCAGTCATCTGATTGAATCAGCTAATTGATTAAATGTAGACAATTATTGAATGACGACATTTCATTGATTGACGTTGATTGAACAAGCGTCACTTAAGGCGAGGAGTAACCGCAACTAGCGCCACTCTTTTAAAATAAATTTTACAACGACACAACGATCTAATTAAAAAAAGTAATCGGTTCAAACTTTAAGTAAGTAGTTAAACTAATTTATTGGAATTTAATTACAGCTCTAAATCCTATACTGTATTTACTCTCGTAAGTAATAACTTAAACGGCCGTTTTAGTTATTACTTACGAGATATAATACATAATATTAGTTTAACTATTATATATTACTATAATAAATTAGTTTAGCTATTTACTTAAAGTTTGAACCGATTACTTTTTTTAATAAGACCTTTGTGTCATTGTAAAATTCATTTTAAAAAGAGTGGCGCTAGTTGCGGTTACTCCTCGCCAATTAATTAGCGAACTGTAACAAAGCCCTTTTAATAGAGCGGACGTAAAATCAGTCAGGTTATTGAAATTTAGTTCATTTTTTCCCGCAGTGGCGCTAGTAGTTACCAAAACAATTATGGCGGCAAACAGCTCGGACAGATAGTACCTACATAGTTGATATTTTCATTTTCATTTGGTGTGACATGTCATGATGATTTTGAGGACCTTTTAAGTTGCGAACTTATGGTCAAACCTACTCCTACCAAACATTACAAAGTATGCTATAATCCATTCAATGACTATGCTAGAGGCAGAGGCAAGACGTTGAACGTTAATTTAAACAATAAACAACTTGACGAGTTGTCCTTTAGCCATTCAATTAAATGTCGTCGTTTCATAAACGCGCTAGTCGTTCAATTAAACTGTCGATTCAATAAGATGACTGAGACATATACATACATCAAGAGCAAATTTTAATATTAGTAAAAGTCATGGATAAAAACATTGTATGGAACATGACATTTCCAGGATATGTCTACCAGTGATCATGCGAGAGTTCGTGAGCGCGCTACACTCCGGCGTTAACGATACGGAGACTCAGTCACTGTCGACGTACGCGTTTCTGTACGGAACCATCCCGACTGCGCCTGCCGTGTTCGTGTTCTCGAACCTCTATAATATGGAGGTTGATCTGGTGAGTCTAGATTTAGTTACTTAGGTGATAATGCTAAGGTTTCATGCCATAAACTGATGATTGCATTTGGTTGTGCTATAGTGTTGATACAATCAAAAACGTTTCAGGGAATTCGCACATACAAGGTTTTACATTGTGTACATATAATAATCCGGTTACGATTTCGTGGCCGTCTTGGCATTGATAATGTCACTAAAAATCACTCAATTCACTCAAAAAATCACTCAACTAAAAAACATTAAAAATAGCTAAACAAATTCATGACGTCATCGAAATCCCAATAACCATATTTAATATCATCTCTAACAGACATAATCATCATGAATTATAGACATATCACATACTTTTAAAATATAATTTTTAAGCCTAATTTTAGTCCACCGCCTCGAACACAGCGGCTAGTGGTGCGTGCCCTTATCCGGGTATCATAGGCATGGCTTGCGTCGGAAAAAAATGGTAAAAAGTAAAAATATACATTTCCAGAATGAAAAAAGGTAGTATAATCATATCCCAAAGTTATGGTTTTTTTACATCCTGCATAATTTTAGTACTTGGGTTATAGTTTTTTTATTGTTGTTATTATTATCAGATGGCGTCTTCAATGGTCATATGCACGTTCGTCTCTGCACCTATAACGTTCCTGTCGGCCCAAATGATCTCTATCAACCAAGATTACGCGGAACAGATCAAGAGATTTGGCTTTGACTTGTCAATAGTAGCCCTCGTCGCGGCTATATGGGTGTTCCTTGTCTTTACATTCACCAGGAAATACAATAGAGTGCCACACAAGCTCACTTTGTGTCTGAATTGTACACAGGTATTTATAACATTTTTTTTTTAATTTCTTAAACTAATATTTCATATTTCTATGTTTTCTATACTACAAATTAACATATTATCTAAACGAGTATAGCCGAGAGATATATAGAGTGCACTTGCTCTCAAAAATAACATTAAAAAAAACTTTACTTGGTAGAAACTATAAAAACCAAATGTTTATTTACAGATTTTATTAGCCATAGCGGTCCTATGGGGAGGTCCCGTGGACCGCGCCGCCACGACATGGCGCGACACGGCGCAACAGTCGCTGTTGAATTTCGGCATGTTCTCGTGTGTCGCCTGGACCGCGATGCTGTCTGTGGGGCTGTTTATGTTGGAGGTAAGGTCACATGAGACCAGCAACGGCTATACTGTGGGGTGGTCTCGTGAACCGCGCCGCCACAACATGGGGCGACAGTTATCCCGACAGTATTCCAGTTCTATCTCTCACCTTCGCCAGGCCGTGGGTTCGATTCCCGTGGGTTTTCAAGTTTGGTTAGGACAATGAAGGCGGATCACCTAATTGTCTGACAAAAAAGATGATCCATGCGTCGGTTGGGCATGTAAAAAGTCGGTCCTGCGCCTGATTCCCCGCCAGTCGTGTCGGTTATTCGTCCCACTGAGCTACGAGAGTGAAGGAAGTGAGAGTGCTTTTGTGTGTTGCGCACACACTTGGGCATTATAAAAATAACTGTGGCGTAGCTGGTCTAGTTTCAATGAAACCGCCCACCGTCACCGAAATCACCTCACTTTACTACTCTCCCAAGATCTACGCGCGGTCGCCACAAATCAAATTACAAAATATGTATTTATATAAAAAATAATTGAGCCCCAGACACAGGAATATCGTCAAGAAGCTGGACTGCGAACAGCGTTCGTTAATGTCAATGTACTGGTTTGGGAGTCGAATCAAATCAAATCAAAACATTTTATGCAGAATAAATTTTTACAAAATGTTTCTGAACGTCGTGTTTATGTGATGCCTACCCGGGAACTAGCCCAGCAAGAAGAACCGGCGTAAGAAACTCGCATGGGGCCATCTTTTACCAAAGAGATGGAAAATTGCTCTTCATCCCGGAGTGTTGCTAGATATATAATGTTAATTAATTTAACTTTTTTCTTTGTTGCAGACCCGCGGCCCGTGTTTCGTGGTGACCCTGTTCCCTGTGCTGGCGTTTGTCGCGTGGGGCGCTCCGGCCGTGATGGTGGGGTCGCTGCTCATCACCAAGGGCGACGGGTCCATCAACGCCGATGCGGCCGACGCGATACGACTGAGCGCGCTGTTCTTCTGTATTACGGGTGCGGTTTGAAATTAGATAGTAGTCTTGTTTAGTTATTGTATGTAATACAATATTATAGTTTTAATATAAGTAGTCGTAAGTAGTATAAGTTTTAAATTCCGAATCCTGTATATTTGTATAGTACGTCTCTGTTAAATGTAACGTATACGTAAACAAAAACACCGAAATTTCACATATTCACTTATTGTGCATACCAATATATTATGACACTTTCGCTGTATATATTATAGAATATTAAAGGATCATAATTCATTATCCAATTCATTTTCTAACAATTAAACAATAGTTAATAATTTTAATTCATAAAATGAAAAACTTTCACAGTAAAAATAGATACGTTATTTTGAAACTGCCGACTGTAGAATATAGTCTATAGTCTATGAATTCATGGTCGCAAACAATTATGTATTCTATTTGGATCACTAACTAGTCAATGGTTGTGTCATAGACGGGTTTGTTACATTTGGATTAAAATTAAATGGGATGTATTATTATACATACCTTGTGTCTCATTAATAATAATAATAGTAAAAATAAACATTTATTCCACAAAAGGCACATTACACTACACAATAAAAAGATAAACACAAAAAAAATACAAGAGTAAAAAAGAAAAACCGCTTATATTATAACACAAAGGATGCAGAATGCTCTCTGTCTGATAAAAAAGGAGGCATCCGTTATTGGATGATTTACAGTATTCTCCGACTTAATTACTCTGTAAATACTGTAGTGCCTGGGACAGGCGGATTTAAGAGTAGCATAGTTGCCCAGCACATACGACATTCACACACATAGTCCGGACTACCAGAGGAATGACTGGTATATATGTATAATACGTCTGTCTTATAGGTTTCTTAGAAATGCGTATACTGTAAATAGCACATAACGAGATAGCTGGCTTAGGGCGTGTTTCACGAAGCAATGTTAAAGTTAATCCTTCGTTAAATATCATGTTGTTCCTCTCGTAATTCCTATCAATGAATGAGAAGGCATAGTAATTTAACAAGCCGTTAACACTAACATGCATTGGTGAAATCGGGACTTAAGGACAAAGAATTAATTTATTTTTTATTTTTTCAGTAACCGTCGGATGTCTTACTTTGTATTTGAGAAACCGCCTCCGAAACTCACAAAACAATTTGCTGTCTTCACAAGACAACACGGATCCCATAGACAACGACGAGACTGCGAACTTAGTAGAAAATGGTGTAATTAATACACAATCTGAAACAGTATCTAACTTCGGTAAGTTGTTTTCGACATAATTATATAGGCTACAACATTAATGAGTGATAATACTTTAGGATGAGTAGTTTACTATGAAAGTACCAGTGTTGAAAGAGGTTCTTTTTTTTAAATTATTATGGGAAAATTTATAGTGTTACATTTCTCATAGAAAGATGAAAGTCAAAAGTAAGTCTTTCAGCACTGGTACTCTACATAGGAGGCACATATACAAATTATTGTCACTCATTTATTTTTGCGGGTACCATATTACAGAAAACATCTTATATAGAGGTCACGTTTGGTTGTAGACCCTACCATGTAAGGAGTAATCTCTAGATCTCTTGAAACTATTATTATCTCTAACCCTGTGTTCCTGTACCTGATAGTAATCGAAAATAACGTTTTTTTCGTTCAGATTCGCGTTCCTGTAGCACTGTATAGCACCATTAGGATCGTTTTGAACTGTTTTCACTAGTGTTCCACACGCAGATGTCAGCTGTCAAAAACGGTTCAAACGCTAAGAATGATCACGCCATTTTGCATATTTTTACCCAGCTTGTTTTTGTGGTTTACTTGGATTTCAATAGATTGCACTGATCTGGATGTTATTTTTAAGTTATGGATCGAGCAAATTTATTCTAGATTTTTTTATAATGTAGTTATTATTGTTAATTAAAAATATTATTAGAATGTCAAATTTTAACGTCTGTCAGTCGTTCCAGGGTAATCAGTAAAGTTTGCTACAAATGATTAGATCTATTGAGGGGGAGGCATATATGCCAAAAAAAGAAGAAGAAGAAGAACGATTAGATCGAAAATTTCATAATTGTCAATATTGCGCTAAAGAAACGACAATTAGCGATCAGAATGATCTGAACGTTTTGATAAAAAAAAGCGCATAAAAGAATACGCTGTATATGGAACATTTTTTTACCAAAAAATGTCACATCATTTATACTGTATTATCTATGTGTCACATTATTTATGTGTGTAGGCTATACATGTACTTATATCATAAAAATATGGTGTAAAACAAACTTTACCGCAGAAGTAGCCACGGGATATCTACTATAAAATATTGTACACAATTTATAACTGTTATGAAAAATCTTTTTGTTGCATTACTAGGACCAGAAGAAGGTAAACATTAAAATAATACGCGGCTATTTTAGACTGCATATTTTCTGAAATTAAATTTTACAAAGCTACAGTAGTTTCTTAGGTTTCCTAGTATAGCTATCTATCCCTTTAATTTTCTATTAGTCTCTACGCTCTTTTTTTCATTCGTCTTAGGGCCGATTTTTCAATCGTCAGATAACTTTTATCTAAGGAATAAATATGTGACTTTGCCAAATTTTGTATGGAACAAATGTCAAAGGCACATGTTTATTCAACAGATAAAAGTTATCTGACAATTGAAAAATCCGCCCTTAGAAGTTAAAATATATTAGGTCCTTACATATGAAATTGGCGTTTTGTAGTTCTGGCCACTTTGATCTTAAATATATCCTCTTTGGTTGGGAATTCCAAATTCAAATTTAAACAGCTATTTACTCATGCATTTGTGTTTTGAAAACCGTAATTCATTTGTATTTTTTTCTTTTGCTTTTTTTTCTGCGTCACTCATTTCACAAAATGGAAAACTTAAAATATCGCATTATTTACGAGTACGAGTTCCACCGTGGCACCAGTGCTGCAGAAACGGCTCGAAGGATTAATGATGTGTATGGGGGTGGTGTCGCAAAAGAAAACATGGTGCGTTTTTGGTTTCAACGCTTTCGTTCCGAATTTTCGACCTGCAGAACAAGCCCCGTGGACAGCCTGAGACCAAGGTGAAATGAAGGCAAATGATGAATTGAAGGCTATTGTGGAAGCAAATCCATCGCAAACCACATCAGAGTTAGCTACAGGCTGCGGTGTTAGTGACAAAACGTTTTAATCCACTTTAAGCAAATTGGGAAGGCGAAAAAGCTTGAAAGGTGGGTACATGAATTGAGTGAAGCAAACCGACAAACGCGCGTCGACTGCTGCGTTACATTGCTCAACCGGCACAATAATGAAGGAATTTTAAGTCGGATTATTACATGTGATGAAAAGTGGATCCTGTACGATAATCGTAAACGCTCATCGCAATGGCTGAACCCTGGTGAACCAGCAAAGTCTTACTTTACTTGTAAGCGTTTGGTGGACTAGTGCCGGTGTCGTACACTATAGCTTTCTTAAATCTGGTCAGACGATTACGGCTGATGTCTATTGTCAATTTGTCAGCAACTGCAAACCATGATGGAAAAGCTCGCCGTCAAACAACCGAGACTTGTCAATCGCTCTACGCCTCTGCTGCTTCAAGACAACGCTAGACCACACACGGCCTAACAGACGGCTACCAAATTAGAGGAGCTTCAATTGGAATGGCTAAGACATCCACCGTACTCTCCGGACCTTGCTCCAACAGATTACCATTTTTTTTCAAAATTTGGATAACTTCTTGCAAGGAAAAAAATTCAATTCCGATGAGGCAGTCCAAACCGCTTGCAAAGATTTCATTGATTCCCGTCCAAATGGTTTTTTTAGTAAAGGGATCAATAAACTACCTATAAGATGGCAAAAGTGTATAGATAGCAATGGTACATACTTTGATTAATAAAATATATTTTAATATGAAAAAATCGCCTTTATGTTCCTCCCATACAAGACGCCAATTTCATTGTAAGGACCTAATATTATATATATTTTAACTTCTAAGACGACTTAATAAATACACCCCTTTACCAAATATATCAACATACGATTATTGAAGACACGAACGGATAAAGATATGTGGCAAAATTCAAAATTCGAAAAAATTTAGTTCAAACTGTCACTTAAATATTTTAGGATATGCCGTACCTATTTATATTATTATACTCTATGATATGCCGTAACATATTAAGTACATTTATCTATAGATCCGTCTCTAGAATCAATGTACTTAATAAGTTACTATATGTACATAAATCCTAAAATGTTTAAGTAACAGTTTAAACTAAATTTTCTGGGTATTTTTTTTGCGACATATCATCTTCATCCATTCATGTCTTCAATTAGCAAACATAGCTTTTCATCACTTGTTTTAAAAGTTTGAGCTAACCCTGTGTTCCAGTACATGATAGTAAACGAAAATAACGTTTTTTTCGTTCAGATTTGCGTTTCTTTATCACTGTTTAGGATCGTTTTGAACAGTTTTCACAGGCACTGTCAGCTGTCAATGTCAGCGTTATGAATGATCTGAACGTTCAGAGCGTCTACTGGAACAGGCCCTATTTTACACTTTATGAGATACAAGTTTTTATTATGTAGCTATTTTTGCTAGTTTTAGTAGTTCCTTCATAGAGTATATATAAATAGGTATATGAGTTCCTTAATAGTAAACACATAGTTTACTATCAAGAGATCCCCATTATAGTTTGTACCCCGCGGTCCTACTGCGTGGTTCTAATGATAGAAAGAAACGTTTAAAAATAGTAAATATTTCTAAGGATATTACCTAGTTGATGAAGATGTGCTAAATTGTTACAAATTAAGATGTTAAAATGCCTTATTCATTGACAGACTTATTTATAGAAAATAAGAGGGACAGCATGATATTTAATGAAGGATTAACTTTAACATAATATGTTGGTGAAATTAGCATTAAACTATTAAATTTTTTACCATAGACCTGTCAATAGATGTATGTATTATTTTTATGTTTTAAATATATATTTTTTAATTTCTTTATTTCATTACTAGCTGTGCCCGCGACTTCGTACGCGTGGAAAAGTGATTTAGGGCACTTTAGTATTTTTAAATATATTTTTAGTTTATTGGCGCAACCGCTGAGAACTTTCGCTAATAGGTACTTCCCAGTGCATCCCAGTGTTGATCCCGATCCAGCAAGACACGTACCCGGCAAGCCTCTTGGTATGCAGGGTATAATAATAATATATTACTATCCTTTCGGAGCTCGGCAAAAGAAGTAGGCCTTCGAACAATATGTAGAAGTCAGCAAAGGTATTCGAAGTTAGGATAATATTATTCGAATGCACCGTATAGACCCAGACAATTTTTCACGTTAATTTAGTAAAGTATTTAACTTCGATGTCCGTCTGTCTGTCTGGGTGTCAAAACTTTAACACGTGTAGGTATCAAGCTAAAAATCATATTAAAAACTCAGCTCTACTGTCCCTTCTGGCTGTGAAAAGAAACAGGCATCTTGGCCACATCTACCCAAAGATTCAGCCGTTTATATCGCTAATTTTCGCAATTTTCGACACGCCAAAGGGAACCAAAACCTAAAGGGTACTTCCCGGGAATAGAAATTTGATATGAAGCAACATCTTAATGCACTATTAAAATGTTGCTTCATATCAAATTTAAACGACATAGGATAAATTGCGAAACCATAAAAATATTTTCAATTTTTTCAACTTATTACCGTTTTTGTCATTAATGTTTTGAAGTATTATTAAATTTAAACTTATATTGCAATTACTAAGGTCTTTAAAACGGAACTCTCGGTTAGACATGGGCGCAGCGGCACGCCCCGCCGAGGATCCAGCAGGCTTACTCTCGACACAACTGAGAATCGAATCAGTTCGATCTTAACGGTTTTTGGTGTTTTATTTGGTAGATTACTTTGAAATTAATTAGGTTAAAGAAAACCGTTAGAACGTAACTTTTTGTACACCAGACCATATCAATCGACAGAGAATAAAAATAAACAAACGTCAATTTCTTCGGGAGTATGCGGCACGATCGACTCTGAATTAAAATCGAATCAGTTTGGAGAGTTAGGCCCCAGCTCGGCGCGCCGCGCCGATCGGCTTTAGTAGCGTTTTTTATAACCTACCCTAAGATTAAAAATAATAATAATATAAATAAATGAAATTTTGTTTTAAACAAAATATAAAAAAAATAAAAAAAAATTGAATGCTTGAAGCAGCGCGGTTCCCGCCGCGCTTCATACAAACGTCCAGTATTTTTTTTATTGTCATATATCTTCAAATCAAAGCGACATCTATATAAATTCATACTACCGGTACTGCCTGTTAGCACATTTTAATAGTATTTTTTACCCAGCAGTGGGGTGGAGTTCCTTTGGTTGACCTTCGCCAAAATTCCTACCTACCAGCATCTGATACCTACACTACACCCCGACTCGGATGTAAGACGTCACGCATCAGCCTGTATCGCGCGGCGCCGCGGCCCGCGATGCGGCGCGGCGGTCGAATCACGGCGAAACGATTTTAATTTTGCTATATTATCTCCTAAACTATTAATTATACTTGCTAGGTATAAAGGGCAAATATAGTCTTCATGAAATTCTTAAGCCAACTAACGTATTAAAAATGATGAGGATTAATACCGTGATGGTATAAATAGTTTACCAAAAACCGCTTAACTGCCCGTTTTTTTAGATTATCGCGAAAGGCTTTCTTTTAATAATACAGTTAATTAAGTTGATTTATACAATAAATGATAATTTATTTCAATTTGTGAAGCAAGTTCAAAAATACAATTTTTATATTATTATGACACTGTGGAAACACTCTTCTCAGAAAAAAAAATCTGTTAGGTACTTATTTCAAGTTCTAATCTACTTTAGTGCCACATCCTATTGCTTCGCGTCACTGTGTAAGCGATCCCCCCGCGCCCCCCGCATGAACCGTTCGTCCGCAGCCCGCGCGCGCGAAATTCCTCCGACTTGCTTCCAATTTATCGTCACTGCTCGGCTCCTATGTATCGTAGCGTTATGTTATATAGCCTATAACCTGCCCAGGAATATGGGCTACAATCGTACCAAGTTTGGTTAAAATCCCTTCAGTAGTTTTTGTTCCTATCGCGCACATACAGACAGACAGACAGACAGACAGACAGACAGACAGACAGACAAAAATTTTACTAATTGCATTTTTGGCATCAGTATCGATCGCCAATCATCCTCCAATATGTATTTTGAAAAAATATTCAATGTACAGAATTGACCTCTCTACAGTTTTATTATAAGTATAGATTTGTTTTCATTTTTTGTGTGTTTTGTAATAATTGTGCAGTGTAATGTTTTAATTATTGTACCCCATAATGTTATGTCACTCATTGGCCCTGGCAGAATACCAGTGCAGCGGGCTCGCTCGCTGCGTATAGCTGAGCTAGGGTCCATTTTTGGCATCACACAACATATATACTTAGCTTTAGTTTAGTTTCTAGTTTCATCTTGTTTCCTCTATTTATCCTATATGTGTTCTGTGATGATAAAATAAATAATTTTATTCTTATTCTTATTCTAAACCTCTCTTGCAGGTTGTTACGGAGCAATAACATCAAGCCCGCGGCGCGCCGACTGCTGCACCAGCGACCCCGCCTGCGACAGCGGACAGTTCACCGCCAACTCGCGAGACATAGAGGACATCGCTAGTGATGCCAGGTAAGAGTTAGAGGTGTTTCTCTCACAACAAGTACAATCGTATAACAAAATAAAGCTAAAAGTTACATTTAGAATTTTTTTTGCACTTGAAATGTAGGAAATAGGACCACAAACTAGGTTACTCTATGCCTTGGGACTCCTGGCTCCCCCTCTCTTCTTAAATTAGATATTAAATTTATTAAAACATGTTTGTGAATATTAAAATTAATTAGTATATAATAACAGATACGAATAAATTTATTTGCGGGTCCCAAGACAGATCTATGCTAGATCTGTCTTGGGACCCGCATGCTAGATCTCTTGCACCCCTGACCAGAGAGTTTTTGTGGTTGATTATTACCGTCGATTCTGGGTTATCAAATAATTAATAAAAAGTTGTAGTTTTTAGATTTGCTACTTTCACTTATCAAAAGTAATGTTATGGTTCCGTTTGACCTCCAAAGTCCTTTATGAGAGTACATCGCTTGCTACCGATTACAGCCCATAGATGTCGTACCGTACCGTTACCGCTCCCAGCGCCACCTTCCGTTAAATCTGTGAACTAAGTGAAAGCCACAAGCCGCCATCTTTGATATATCAGATCATTGTTGCGTCGTTTTTGCAACCATGCAGTCGCTAAAAACTTACTTATTTAAGTTATAAATTTAACTTAACTTTTAATTTCAAAATCTATTTAAAACTAATTTTTGAGTTTTATAAAGTCGTAAAACCGTTACTGATCGTCAATAGAGTTCATGATACAGTTTTTTACCGCGTATCGGGTAGACGTAAATCACGCGATCGGGATATCGCGGTGAAAAGTTCGTCGTTTTGAACTCGTTATTGGCGGTTACTGTAGAAGATGGAGCAGAAAACCTCTTCGCCGTTTGAAATTAGGATCGAAGCAAAGGTTTGCAGCAGCATATGGTGAGTGACATGATAATTTTTCACGATTATGCGGCGGGTACTAATGATCTATTTCTTGAGATCGCCTAATCGGTGACCTGTTTATCATAGCGTGATATCCGAATAGTATAAAAGTAATTAATTAACAAAAAAATTCTATTTTTAAACTTTTACGACTACCGCCATTTTTGGAACGGAGACGTATTACCTAAAATGTAAACGTATTCATACAATAAACCGCCGTCTTTTACATTTAAAATGGCCATGTAAATGTATTAATACAAAGATTTCATTACTAAATCGAATTTTCCGTTACATCATTTACGTTTGCTTCGCGGAGGGTAGTAAAATATTTTTTGCGAAGTTGTTCAGCTCTTTTCTATTGCTAATTGAGCCAGTACGTACAGTTCTGCAGATATTTAGTTTAAAATACATTACACTTATAACATTTCTGATCGAAATATATCGATATTTACATTTGTAACATTTGTGATTAAAATAGATCGATGTTTACATTCATAACATTTATGATCAAAATAGATCGATGTTTACACTCATAACATTTCTGATCCAAATAGATCGATGTTTACACTCATAACATTTTCGATCCAAATAGATCTATGTTTTCACTGGAAGTACCTACAACTTTTCCAGACACCTTCAATAGGTACGTTAAACATCTTGACTGTTCGGTTCTAACAGTAGACGCCTGGAAATATTTTTAATAAACATACCCTAAGCCTATATAATATAGCTTAGAAAATTCATGTTTATGCAGACGCAGATATCTAATGCTTGACAAGCCAAGATAAAAAGTAGGCGGACTGGATAACATACATTCAGATTACGAACACACAAGTTCTCTGGAACCATCATTAATAAATAAATCGTGGGTATTCGAACAAAAATTAAACTGGCGATCCAAGAATTTGCGAGCCATCCTCACTCCTTAAAAAAGAAGGGGGGGGAGATAATACATTAGGTCCTTACATATGAAATTGGCGTTTTGTCGTACTGGCCACTTTGGTCTTAAATATATCCTCTTTGGTTAGGAATTCCAAATTCAAATTTAAACAGCTATTTACTCATGCATTTGTGTTTTGAAAACCGTAATTCATTTGTTTTTTTCTCTTTGGCTTTTTTTTTCTGCGTCACTCATTTCACAAAATGGAAAACTTAAAATATCGCATTATTTACGAGTACGAGTTCCACCGTGGCGTGCTGCAGAAACGGCTCGAAGGATTAATGATGTATATGAGGGTGGTGTCGCAAAAGAAAACACGGTGCGTTTTTGGTTCCAACGCTTTCGTTCTCGAAATTTCGACCTGCAGAACAAGCCCCGTGGACGGCTGGAGAACAAGGTCGATAATGATGAATTGAAGGCTATTGTGGAAGCAGATCCATCGCAAACCACATCAGAGTTAGCTACAGGCTGCGGTGTTAGTGACAAAACCGTTTTAATCCACTTGAAGCAAATTGGGAAGGTGAAAAAGCTTGAAAGGTGGGTACCTCATGAATTGAGTGAAGCAAACCGACAAACGCGCGTCGACTGCTGCGTTACATTGCTCAACCGGCACAATAATGAAGGAATTTTAAATCGGATCATTACATGTGATGAAAAGTGGATCCTGTACGATAATCGTAAACGCTCATCGCAATGGCTGAACCCTGGTGAACCAACAAAGTCTTGCCCCAAGCGAAAATTGACTCAAAAAAGTTACTTGTAAGCGTTTGGTGGACTAGTGCCGGTGTCGTACACTATAGCTTTCTTAAATCTGGTCAGACGATTACGGCTGATGTCTATTGTCAGCAACTGCAAACCATGATGGAAAAGCTCGCCGTTAAACAACTTAGACTTGTCAATCGCTCTACGCCACTCCTGCTTCAAGACAACACTAGACCACACACAGCCCAACATACGGCTACCAAATTAGAGGAGCTTCAATTGGAATGTCTAAGACATCCACCGTACTCTCCGGACCTTGCTCCAACAGATTACCATTTTTTTCGAAATCTGGATAACTTCTTGCAAGGAAAAAAATTCAATTCCGATGAGGCAGTCCAAACCGCTTTCAAAGATTTCATTGATTCCCGTCCGAATGGTTTTTTTAGTAAAGGGATCAATGAACTACCTATAAGATGGCAAAAGTGTATAGATAGCAATGGTACATACTTTGATTAATAAAATATATTTTAATATGAAAAAATCGCCTTTATGTTCCTCCCATACAAAACGCCAATTTCATATGTAAGGACCTAATATTATATAATATGACCACATAATAAAAAAAAATGACACAAAAAAAATAATATAAGAGATCAAAACTTTACTGATATTTAATATGACTTTATAGAATGATTTCAAACTGAGACAAGTGATCGAATAAAATGTACAGTCGGTACCCTCACATAAATTATCATTTTTTAAAAAGAGGTCTTGTTATGAATTTAAACTATGTATAGTTGACGCCATCACGAATATTATCAATAAAAAGGTAGAAATCCATTGTACAGTCGACGCCCTCGCGATATTAATCAAAGTCATTAGATTAGCAAATCTCGTTCATTTTATAGTTGTGGCTAAATACTATTACCATTAAATATATAACACAGACTGTTGGTATGTTTGCTATATAAATATCGATCGAGATGATGAAATACATGGCCTTCTGGTACAGTACATCGAACCAAGAATCAGGCTTCAATAATTCTAAAGGTTCTAAACTTTGGCTGGTTTTGAATTATAAATGTCAGCTTACTGAGGACATTAAAATTGATAAATAATTGTTGGCTATTACATAATACCAACTGCAGTAGTTCAGGCTATAAATTAGCTTCTTAACCTTAATCTCCCGCGCGGGGAAAGGTCGTATCACGTCGCAGTCAAACTGCAAAGTCAATATTTATGTATTATTGTATACACAATACGCTATACAAATTCCCTGTTCAAAAAGTCAGTAAATACAGAAGGGTTGTTACAATACATTAACTAACAGCTGACAGTTTAAGCTGGTCTTCTACCTCTTGGAAGTTAGGACTATAATATCAGCTTCGAAACTGAAAAATTAGCCTCCTAACCTTCATCTCCCGCTGGGACAGGTCGTATAGTCGCGCACTCTCACTGCAAGAGAAATATTTAAGGGACACAAAACCTATACAAATTCCCTGTCGAAAATCAATAAGTACAGTACAAATTCATTACAATATATTGACTAACAGCTGACAGTTCAAGCAGGTCTTCTACCTCTTGGTATTTTGGGCCATAATATCAGCTTCGAAACTAACAAAAAAAGCTTTCTAACCTTCATCCCGCTGGGACAGGTCGTATAGCCGCGCACTTACACTGCAAGAGTAATATTTAAGGGACACAAAACCTATACAAATTCCCTGTCGTAAGTCAATAAGGACAGTACAAGTTCATTACAATACATTGACTAATAGCTGATTGTTCAAGCAGGTCTTACTCCTCTTGGGACTATAATATCAGTGTCGAAACTCTTTACCTCCGGGTATAGCAGGATTGCCGTTGGCTGAAACGCCAGACATTTGCGCCTATTTACTTTACGTATACCAGGTCCTATGCAATTCGGGGCAGTGGTATGTTTGTCGCTCAAACGGATTCAGCTTTACAGAGTATAATATTAATATTATGTCCACTTTGGCCTTCGAGTCATTGTCGACGGGTGCTTTTACCTATGTCCAATATACAAAGTCTAAAGTTTTATAATGGCACACATCATAATACAGATTTCTTAACGATGATATAAAGTCAAGAGGTTTATAATGGCATACATAATTAGGGCTTGCAATATCCGTTCATTTTTACTATCCGGATAGTACGGATATTAATATTTTACTATCCGGATTATCCGGATATTTTTTAGTTTTTATTATAAATAAGACTAGTAAGCTTTTGTTACACGTTTTAATCAGTCTATCAAGCAAAATGACAAAGAAATAAGAAACTATACCAATATTTTAAGTAATAATCACATAAAAAAACTAGTACACTTTAGAAAGTGTACTAGTCTTTTTATCTAAAATTATACAATAAAACACTGATCATACCACATTAATAATTTGTATCTTTTATTTTCAAATTAAAACAATTATAATTAAAATTGAGATCTTACATTTATCATAAATCACAACATCCCAATAAAATCAACCTATTTAAAAAATGGTATAAATCTAATATAATAAAACAAAAATTAACAAAATATCTCGAAATCATCAAATATATTAGGTAATTCTTAAACTATTTTTTATCCAAATTTTGGTAACATGATCTAAAACGCTTTAAAAATGAGATCTTACATTTATCACAAATCACAACATCCCCCCAATAAAATCAACCTATTTAAAACATAATAATTAAATAAAAATATCTCTTTCATTGGCAAATCAGCTTAATTATGAAACAACAAATGTATTATTAATCAAATAACATAAAACAAAAATGATCAAAATATATCAAATAATCTCTTCATAATATTTCGCAATGCTTAAACTATTTTTTATCAAAATTTTGGTAATATGATCTTAAAAAGCTTAAACTATCTAATGAATCTTCTTTCATGGAAGTTCTTAAATGGTTACATAAATATCCTGTAGCAGAAAACACTCTTTCTGCTTCAACGCTGGTCGGTGGTATTGATAAAAGAAGATTGTAAACCCTTGCTAAATTCCTGCTCCTCTGCCCATTTCCATCAAATAGTGCCATCTCTACTCGAATTGTGGTGTCTAAATCATATTTTGTTGAAGAAGTCGGTTGCTGCGCAGAAGGTGGCTGACTCATAAACCGGATGATTTCTTCTTGTAATGTTGTGATAAAACAGTTGAAGAAGAGCAACCTTCTGTATCTTGTGTATTTTCTGTTGAAGTTATGACTGTTTGATCTGATTGTTGTGTTTCAAAAAATGTAGAAATAATTTTAACAATCGTCAGTCTCACAGATTCGTTCGAAGGATTTTCAAAATATTGAATTATTGTGATTTGTGAAGTAAGTAAATAATTGCAAGTGATTAACTATATTAAAATAATATAACGCAATAACACTCATGTGTTTAACAACTTTTTATTTAATATTTAAAAGAGAAATACAACTATCCGTAATATCCGTAAAATGCGGATAATTATGCAAGTCAAATCCGGATTTGAAAATCGGCGGATATCCGGATAGTACGGATATCCGGATATCCGGATTGCAAGCCCTACATACATTCTAATACAAATATCCTGTTGATGATATAAAGTGGAGATGTTTATAATAGCACATATTCAAATACAAGGATTGATGATACACAAACAATATGTTTATAGTAGCACGCATTCTAATACTAATACAGGGATTGATGATACGCAAACAAGATGTTTATATGATGGCACACATCCTAATATAGGGTTTCTATTGATGGTATACATTCATGAGCTTTATAATGGTATACATTCTAAGACGAGGTTCCTGTCGATGATACGAAGACAAAAGTTTTATAACACAGATACAGACGCACATCCAAATACATATGTTGTATTTATTGAAAACCAAGATATTGCAGACGTACTAGAACTCATGGTCTCTTGTCTGTAGTCGACTTTGGGTCAAAACCAGTCCTAGAATTAAGGGTCGAAAGCTCGCACATTACAGCTTCAAAGGCTACATAAAGCTCGGGACACTCACCATGACACGTTAATAAAGTTTTATTGATATAATAGATACTGTATATGTGCTAGAGTTTATGGAGTTTCCTGTGCAGCTGGCGGTTGGTCCCTCATGCAGGTCTCGCCTCATAGGATTTATAAACTTTGCAACCTTCATCACCCCAATGGGGAAGGTTGCTTGCCTAACGTTCGCACGCTACAGCTTCAGTAAAAGTGTGGAACACTAATCGCAACTACGAAGTTCCTGTCAAATGTAAGACACTGAAGACGTGATGCAGCTTATTGGACATCTATTCCCTAATTGCCGGTCGGTCTCCTAGCAAGATCTTTACGACGATTTCCACAGTCCTGGAAAGGATCAAAGGCGACATAGTCGGTAATATTATAACTTATTTATCTTTAATTCTCAGGAATAAGTCCAGATTTGCAGAGATGTTCTATTACACTAGTACATAGCGTATTATACCTGTACCATCCAGGTAATATATTTTATTCAGTCACACGATGGCATCGAATAGTAACTAACTTTTTAACTTTACAAGACGTTTTTAATTGCATTCAACCCTTACTAGTAGCGGAGTCGATGGTGCTAAAATTTTGTGATACCCCAGTTGCTTGGAATATAAACTAATCCTCACTGGCGGTGCAATATTTGTATCTTGGTGAACGCCTCAGGTATTTTTACAGTTTTCCTCTCAAAATACGTATTATGTTATAAAGATATATATTTAAATATATATTTTACGCTACGCCTGGAAACTTACATCAGCAGTAATTATTGTGATGTCGGATTACGTGAACCAAAATATATTCTTAAATAAAGAATTAAATACTCGACCAGTCTCTTGACACACAGTACTACTTGATAGGTGTTATTGTTATTCTTTTATTACTTTAAAACTTTATCACATTGTTGCATTATTCACAAGCCACCAGAAGATAACAAATACGTCTCTCATAAAGGACTTTGGACGTCAAACGGAACCATAATATATACATTTTACCTTCCAATAAAATGTGTATTATGTTCCTTAACGTCCAAAGTCCTAGTAAGGGCTTCCTGGTGTCCCCCTCATTATTATGAGACACTTACAATTATCTGATATATCAAAGATGGCGGCTTGTGGCTTTCACTTAGTTCACAGATTTAACGGAAGATGGCGCTGGGAGCGGTAACGGTACGGTACGACATCTATGGGCTGTAATCGGTAGCAAGCGATGTACTCTCATAAAGGACTTTGGACGTTAAGGAACATAATACACATTTTATTGGAAGGTAAAATGTATATATAAATATGTATGATAAAATTAATAAGTAATTTAAAAAATAAAAAATAAAGTTTAAAAAAATAAGTCGCGTGCGCTGCATAAACGGTTTCATTCACTCAAAAACCACGCTAACGAAGTCGCGGGCACAGCTATATTCATGTTAATATGTGTGACAGAGGGTGTTCGTGCGCGTCCGCGGGCGGTCCGCTGTGCGCGTACGCGGAACAGCTGGAGCAGGCGGCGGGCGCGCTCGGCCTGCTGCCGCCGGAGACCAGTCGCGGCCGCGGCGGCCAGCTGCTCAAACACACCGTGCTGGTGGTGGCCTACAGCCTCATGATGTTCATCGTACGTATTGAGCCACTCTGTCCCGCCGCGTGTGTTCATGTACGCACAGCGGTGCAGCTGGAGCAGGCGGTGGGCGAGAAGTCATTTGCAAAGTGCCCAAGTGTGTGCGCAATACACAAGGCCACTCTCTTCCTTTCTCTCATTACAATGCATTTCCCGGTAGAGATCGAGGGCTTGACCGACATTTTACATCCGACACATCTTATTCAAAATGTCATTAATAGCTCCCATCACCGATTTCGGTGTCGGTAGCCGATTTCATTGCAGTGAGGCCAGCTACGCAGGAGTTGTTTTTACAGTGCCCAAGTGTCCAGTGGGACGGTAAACCAACACGACTGGCGAGAGAAGCCTGTTGTCGCGCCAGTCAGGACCGACTTTTTACATGCCCATCCGTCGCATAGAATTTTTTTTATTAGACAATCAGGTGAACAGTCTGCATTGTCCTAACCACACTTGGAAACGACATAGTATTATACCTGAGAGTGGTCGCCATTTCAGATTTAATTTACACTGCTCAACTGCCTAAATCCTTGTTATTTGTGTTTCTCTTTTATATTGTTTTTTTTTGTACTATTGTGTCAATATTTTACTGTATTTTATATGTTTTAGTTAATAGGTACCTATGTAATGTCTAAATTATCTGAATAAAGATTTTATTCATTTATTTTTATATATTATTATATATTATTACATATTGTTCCAACCCACGGGATCCACGACCTCTGGTCGAGAGCGAAGCTCTGAAGTTCTAGATCACGGAGGCGTTAAAATGTTATTAAAACGAAATTAATGTGACGTTTTTTATAGAGTCTAACGTTCACGGCATGGAGAATGATGCGCAAGGACGAATCGGGTGTGTTCATTGAGATACAATTCCTGGACACCGCGGCGACGTACGGCCAAGCGCTGCTGATGTTCGTGTTGTTCGGGCTGGACCCGCAGGAGATAGTGTTGCCAGCCGTCAGATACTTCAAGACTAAATGGTGAGTTGTCGTTTCAGCTATGAAATCTATTGCTGGACATAAGCTTCCCCCAAAGTATTAAAGGGAGGGGGGTGTTGCATATACCCCCCACGCATGACAGGCGGGTTGGAGAGGGCAGTGTTTAACTAATAACAATACGCGGACGATACCTACTACCCATTTCTGGATAATATATGTCTCTGTCGTCTTTTGCGACACCCATGACAGAAATGGTTGACGGGGAGGCGCTATTCTTAGGCCGTGTTTCACCAAGTAATGTTAAAGTTAATCCTTCGTTAAATATCATGCTGTTCCTCTCTTAATTCCTGTCAATGGATGAGAAGGCATAGTAATTTAACGAGCCGTTAACACTGACATGCGTTAGTTCGGATCGTGAAATCGGAACTTACTCTGACACCCCCGTGAGTGTCAGAACTATATTAAACTTTTTTTTAATTATTGTTAATAAATTAGATACTCACGACCGAAACCTGAAACGCTGATTAAGTGCCAATTACATCAATACAATATTATGTTAAAGTCAATGCTCTGTTATATTATGTCATGTTATCCCTCTCGTATTTCTTGTCAATGAATGACAAGGCATGGTATTTTAACAAGCCGTTAACACTGGTGAAATCAGGACTAAAGCTAGCTTGGACTGGCAACTCTTAATGGACAAGGACAGCTTGAAACAGTGAATTGAGCGCCTCTTAAAATTATATTTTCACTGTACCGCTTTAAGGCCTTTGACATGATTAACTTCAGAAATCTGACGATGACGTCTGCACAAGTCAGCCATCAAGCTGAGAGTTAATTGGCTTTAACGATCTAGAAGATACCTCGTCTAAACATAGACTACTTTTTAATTAGAAAAAATATTGTAGTTTAAAAAATTTCCAGGTATGGCACGGACACAATTACTCTGCCGCCGATTGAGGACCTGAGTTTTGAAACTAAGCTCGTCTGTGAGCAGTTCATAACTCACCACCTAGAGCGCTGCAAGAAAGACATTGCGAAGGATACTAGGTAAATTGTCTACTTTTCCTAATATTTAGCGTGTAAGGGCGTTCGCTGCGTTGAGCGTGTGCACGGCGCGGGCACCCGCGAGGCGTGCATGTCATGCAATGTCATGACATCCCATAGAGTCACTTAAACATTCTAGGATATGTACTTGTAGTAACATATTAAGTACATTGATTCTAGACATGGATATTTAGATTAATGTACGTACGACATTACGACATATTCTAAAATGTTTAAGTGACAGTTTGAATTAAATTTTCCCGATATTACAATTTTGCTGCATATCAGGGATGTTAGGGAGCTCCGTAACCGTAACCGAAATTATCGGATATCCGGTATAAACTATTATCCGTACCCGTAACCGAATCCGAAATAAAAGTTTTGCTACTGTAAAAAGGAACCAAATTTTTATATCCGTAACCGAAATTATCTGAAACAAACGGATAATCCGAAATAATTTAATATCCGTATCCGAAATGTCATATCCATTTCATCCCAGCTGCATATCACCTTCATCCATTAGTGTCTTCAATGAAAAAAAACAATGTGACCAACAGATGGCGCATGCGCACATACCGCGGCGTGTTCCGCGGCTCGTGCCTGGCGCGGTGGCTGGTGCGCGCGGGGCTGGCGGCGGACGGCGCGGCGGCGGCGGCGTACGCGCGCCACCTACTGGACGGCCGGCTCATCGCGCACGTCAACCGCGCGCACCACTTCGCCGACTCGCCGCTGCTGTACACCTTCCTGTGAATGCGCACAGGTAAATATAGTACGTCCGAGATAAATTTAACCTAAACGTAAACAAAGCCGTCTTTGACACAACCATAGATTCGTCAGTGATGCCAATTGGTCATTATTAACGCAATTTTTATTGTTGGCTATTTGAATCCATAGATTATAGACTATTTTCTATGGTCTGCAGTGTCAAAATAGCGTATATTTACGGTGAAGGTTTTCCATTTAATGTTTAAATATGTTAATAATTATTGTTTAATTGTTATAAAATGTATTGGATAATGAAGTATGATCCTTTAATATACCTGTGAAAGTGTTGATAAGTGTGCACAATAAGTGAATAGGTACGTCAAAATTTCGATGTTTGCGGTTTGTTTACCTATATTTTAAATTTATCAGGGTTTTAAGTTTGTTTATTTTGATTTCCAGTCGATTAATATGGTTGGGAGTACACACAGTTACGATTTAACAATTTTCTTTATCCTGGTTAGTTTCAAAGTAATCCATCAAATAAAACACCAAATGCCGTTGAGATCAGTCCGGCAGTAAGCCTGCAGGTCCTTTCATAACATGAAATAGGCGTTTTGTCGTACTGGCCACTTTGATCTCAAATAAATAAATATCGAGTGAAAAAAGAAACAACAAATAATATATCATCTTTAGTTAGGAATTTCAATTTCAAATTAATACCGCTTTACTCACGTGTTTGTGTTTCGAAAACCATTTTTTCCTTTGCGTCACTTACTTTACAAAATGGAAAACTTAAAAATCGTTCGTTTTGTTTGAGATCTGGCGTAGGACTGACTTTTTACAGGCCCATCCGACGGATAATTTTTCTTGTGAGACATTGAAAACAGCATTTTATGTCGTTCCATCGCGGGATTCGAATTCACAACCTCAGAGTCTAGAGCTAAGCTTTAAAACAAATTAGCCCACGGAGCAGACGGTAAATAGATGACCCACCAAATATTGTTTCGTCATGTACAAAGAAACATCTACGTAAATTTACTAATAAAGAAAGCTAAATATTTTCTCCTTGCCTCACACATTAGAAAAGTCACTTGACATACCAGGACAAAACATGTGACAAAGAGTTCGTGTGTTTATAATATAATAATATTATGTTTTTTTTTGTTTTATAGTTCACGACGACTAAAACAACCCTGGCTCGAAAACTGTACAACACAGAGAATAATAATAGATTCTATATATTTTTATTCTTAGTAAGTAATATTATATTTACATCACCAGCAAACATACCAATAATGTTTTCCTAGTGATAAATAAGTAAAAAAACTCATCATTGAGCCTAGTGCGAGTTTGTGAGCAAGTTAACTACAATTTGTATGGCATCGAAACAGCGCCCCTAGTGCCGAACTATGGTAACTAATTCGATGTCAAACAAAGTGAGCTGTGACAAATACGCACTAGGCTCATAGAGGTTGTTCAATTTTGATTTTAACAATCTTATTTAATTTGAAAAAAAAAGTAATGTTTTCATTGATATAAAAAGTTTGAACATAATCATAAAATAAAAAAAAACAAAAAATGTGTGAATCCTCATAAAACATTCTTAATATTTATTTGTTATGATTTTTTAAATAATAGTAAAAATTATTACATTCCATTACAAGTCACAAAGTAGATAATAATATATTATATGCATTAGTCAAACTATAGCATATCAGGAACTTCCAGATTAAATTGTGAGGTCACTTAGATTAATAACACCTAGAAGCCTAAGGGCTTGTTTCACCAAGCAATGTTAAAGTTAATACTCCGTTAAATATTATGTTGTTCCTCTCGTAATTCCTAAATTAAAGGATTAACTTTAACATTGCTTGGTGTAACACGCCCTAAATGACGCAAATCAAACTATGACATTTTGACGTAGTTTGTTCGAACGCCCCATCAGTAGGCGAATGTAATTGTACCTTAAATGCTTTCGCCTACATGAATGCTGTTACTCCAAGCTGTGTGATGCGTTTTTATGAAGACTACATCCAGGTGTTATTAAACTATGTACGCATATTACTATAATATTAACATTTAGGCAAGGAAACTTTCCTTAGTTTTACGTACACAGATCTAGTCAAACTTTATTTATTTAACAATATAAAAATATAATTAGGTTAGGTCTAATTATATCTGAATTACACCGGCAAAGGTCTGCAGGATGTGGAATATTTACTGTGGTATCTTAACTAATTTCAAGTAATTTTCTTATATTTTTTATTGATTATTAGTTGCGAACTTCATATTTCGTACCGCCTGAGAATTAAGGTTCTTGACGCACTAACAACAAAAT